>OX375820.1:11328045-12656091 GCA_947359405.1 Antitype chi | reverse complement strand
CAAAAAACACAACACAAAAACATAAAACACATACTAAAACAAATATTCAACGCACCATGGTTTATAAAGAGAATAGAGATCAATGAAACCATCGATATTCCGATGGTCAACGAGGAGATAAGTGCACATGGTGACAAATAAAGATAAAAGCAAATCCAGTGTATTTGACGAGTTTATGATGCACTTTCTTTATAACTTATCTATTTTTCAGCCGAAGTAATTAAATATAAAATATATATACACCGAGAAATTTTAATGGTTGTTTTCCCGCAGCGAAATGATTTTGTCTTGGTAATACAATCGTTTTATAAACAAATAAAATGTTAGTTAGTTGTTTTAATTATTATAAAATTGCAGCGCATTTGTTTACACAGCAAACTTACGTCATACCCACAGAGCAATATGGCGTCCACTGCGTCCAGCGTTTTCGTCAAATTACGCGCGAAATTCGAAAATGTTTTTTTTTAATGCATATTTATGCCACCAATCGATTCGATAAAAAGAAATTGTTTTTTTAGTAATTTATTAGCATTTTAGAATCGAATTATGACACTTTTCAAAAATGGGTGTATACCCTATTGCTGCAAACTTATTTTGGTTGTATGTTTAAATGCATTATTCTAAAATGCTTAATATAACAACGGTATTTACGTTATGTCAAGGACTTAGCTCTATGTTGAGGCAGCCTTGTGGTGCAAATCGTCGTTGCGGGGCTGAGCGCTCATTCAGAGTACCCTGCTAATGACGGGTACCTTTATCTACTGGGATGCGTAGTAAAAAGTGTATTGTATGTGCAGTGCTAGCGCGTGCCGGCGCACATATGGAGCACAGCATGGTGGGCGCCTACATGGCGCTCCTCCTGGGCCACGCGGCCGGCGCCGCGCCGCACCACGCCTCCGCCGTGCGCGCGCGCGTGCCTCTGTACGCGCCACTGCTGCCCACGCTCAACAAGTACTACGCCTTCCTGTCGCTCACCGCCAGCGTAAGTACACACCCTACGATACACGCAATACGCCACACACAGTAGATATCAATTCTTACATCGATGAAACCGACAATCCTGTACTTTCTTTTGATCTTAACTTGGCTTTTCTAGGATTATTACTATGACTCCGCTGTCCGTCCGTCTGTCTGTCTGTCTGTCACCAGGCTGTATCTCAAGAACCGTGATAGTTACGACAGTTGAAATTTTCACAGATATTGTATTTCTGTTGCCGCTATAACAACAAATACTAAAAACCAGAATAAAATAAATATTTAAGGGGGCTCCCATACAACAAACGTGATTTTTTTGCTCGTTTTTGCTGGATATTAATAACGGCAACAGGTAGACGCTTAAAACATTCACAGAATATTTAGTTATATATTCACTTTAAAAATATTTAAATGGGGCTCCCATACAACAGATATGATTTTATTTCGCCGTTTTTTATAGATAATGGTACGGAACCCTTCGTGCGCGAATCCGACTCGCACTTGGCCGGTTTTTTTTTCTGGTTTCTGCGGTATTTTTTCTACTCTTGCTCGCCGCAGGAAAGGTTTCCATAACCGCTACTTATACCAATATTATTTTTTACTTGGGTAATACTGTTGCTATTTTGTTTTGCACGAACGATCCAGCAAAGCAAAATCAACGATATACCATTATATATTTTTTTACTTGTTTAACACAGTTTTCCACGAAGACGTCGTGAGGTCCAACTTGTACAAGGTCCTAAATAAAATTTGGTAGTATTGGAATTTGAACTTAGGCACGACAGAATTCAGTTTCTAGTTCCAAAACATTACTATGATTTTAGAATCTAAATTCAAGCTTAGCATTAGTATTTATTATGCAAATTAGACAGAAAATTTTGCCTACTGAAGGATTCTTAGCCTATAGTATTATTGTGCAAAATAGACAGAATATTTTGCTTACTGAATGAAGGATTTCATTGAAAATAAAAGAAATTTCAAGTGAGTACTCTTTGTGAGAAAAAATCTAAAAATATATTATTGTGATAGCTTAGGCAAAATGCAGTCGGAAAATGTTAGTTTTAGTTCATGAAATAACAAAATAAATGTTTGCATTAAATTCAAAGATTTCAGTATTTTTGAAGCCGCCGTGTTATTACGTCTTACGGCATGTCAATTGAACAACTTTGTACTTTTATTATTTTCGTAACCAAAGTAATTTTTATTTAAATAATATTTTGCATTCAGGAACAGAAAACCAACGATAAGTAGAATAATAACTATTTTTTTCAATTACAAACAATTATCATCCAAAATATCGGCGCATTTGTTTATTTAGCAAACTGACGTCATACCGACAGACCAATATGGCGTCCACTGCGTCCAGCGTTTTCGTCAAATTACGCGCGAAATTTGAAAATGTAAAATTTAAATGCATTTTTACGGCACTAATCGATAAAAAAAAATGAGTGTAATACCCTATTGAAAAACCATTTCGAGGAACAGGATTATTGATCACTGAACTGGCGAAATGTGGGTGTACATGTCTGTCCTTCGGGGAAATACAGGCGCGATGTTATGTTAAATATTTCCAATTTCTTTTCAACAATCATCAAGCGTGTCGTTAAATGAAAAAACATATGCTATTTCAGGCCGAATCCGCGATCGTGGCTCACGTCAAAGCGACGCAGCGCATCATCGAGTTTATGGAGGCGAGCGACAAGGAGTCGGCGGAGGCGGAGTGCGTGCCGGCCGACGTGCCGCAGGACATGTCGCTAAGCAACCTCACGTACAGCCAGCACAGCTACGGCGCCGAGCGGCACTCCTCGTCGCTGGAGCTCGACAACTACCACTGAGGGGCAGCGCCAAGTGCTCAGTGGAGCCGAACCACGCACGAGAGCCTTCGGTCGGTGTCGGCTAAATCGTTCAAGCTGGACCAACGTGACTACCGAACTGTTAACCCAGCCTGAACCCGGCTTAAACCGAAGAACTCATCGCATCGTTTTGCCCTCTGGTGTAATCATAAGTTTTGATCAATAAAGCAGATCGTTTAGGGGTAGCGGGAATGTTTTAAGATAAACGGAGATTTATTATTGTTCTGTTGGCTGATAGAGTTTATGTAGGGTATTGGATAGTGTTGAGAAGCGTTGATTGCGACCTGAACTTCCCATTTGACGAGAATGGGAGTAAAACGTGGTTCCGTTTGTGCATGCATATGTGTCTTAACATATATCTACTAAGCGTTAGTAATTCTGAGTGAGTTCTTCCTTGTTCTAAGACTTGTAAATACGAACCAAAACAACAAAGTAACCCTTGTATATTGTGAACACCCTTAGCAATAGTATATAATATGCCATTTTGTAAAAGTGAAAACAATATTCTAGGTGGTGGACGTTTGTTTGCACGCGGCTATTATAAGTACTCTTCTCTTTGTATCGATACTTCTTCCTTCTCTTTAATATTGTAAATATAAATCACAGACTGTTAAGATGATAGTTATGTTGACGACATAGATATGGGTTATGAAGTCTTAATTAAATTGAGATATTCCGAGTTTAAGCCACTGAACTGGCAATATAAAAGTGCAAAAATAGTCGAATAAGTGTATAATAGATATATGTATTCTTTTATGTCAATAATGTGTCTGCACTTTTTGTATTATACCGCTCCGAGAGAGAGTTACAAATTATTAGAGTATTGTTCTTTTGAGGCACAATCGTTTATTGTAAATAAATTTTAGCTAGTATCAACAGTTCAGTCTCTGTTGAACAGTTATTTAGCGTAGGAACAGTTCATGATGTCCGGATATGTTGAGATGTAATGCGTAGCAGCGACGGCGTGGCGTCACGTGTCATGACGTCATCGCACGTGCATCGTACCGCGGAGGGACATTGTCTTACGAGATGGTGCAGAATGTACAAACACTCAAATTGACACTCGCAAATGAGAGAATGACCTATGCTTAGATATAAAAATATAGGACAATTTATGATGTTGGGTTTTTAACCAGTTGTAGAACTAGACAACGTTTTGAATAATATTATTTCCATAACAGAAACTTGTTTTCAAAAGACTCCCATGTTCACAACTCGACTGATGTCCACTAGGCGAAATTTTATTTTTATGATTGAAATGTAGAACTAATAAGTAAGGCATAAATTACTTAATTTTATGTAGAATCGCAAACTAGGTGTTTTTCTAAATCAAGGATTCGAATAATGTCTATGAATTTTATATCGAGATTTTTTTATATTCATCAACAGATGCGGTACAATGGTGGAGCCGTAGTTCTGATTTACTTTGTGGAAAATTGTTGTCATTCTCATCCCATGTATTTCTAAGGATATGTTGATATTTGGCACAATTTGACTTTGGCTCTGCTGCACTAAACATAATTATAATATGTTGGATTTTGCTGTGTCGGTAACAGAACTTCATTCCTATTAATAATTTATGTCAAGTTAGTTGTTAAATTCGTGTTTTGACGCATTTCGGTCTGACCCTAATGAAAATATCGTAAAATTGAGAGATTGTAAAAAGTTTGTTATACGGTCATTCGCATACGGTTGCACGGTTCGCATTACTTCACAAAAGATGGTGATTTTATAACTGCTACGGAAAGTATGGAGTCAATTCTGCTCTTCGTTACCGTGTGACGACATTTCTGACAGCTTTACTTTATTTATAAGACATTTTTAAGTTGAATAACTCAATGGGTATATTATCATTATGTAACTGAAGTTGTTAACTCACTGGATTTTGTTACAACTGGGGGTTTAAAAATACCAGGGGTTTCCTTTTTATTTACTACTGTACAGCTATGATTCTTATTGCCTAAATTATATTTACGTAATTTATTGACCTATATGTATGTATCAACTAAGCGTAGCTCTAAAGTGCATTTCGTTATGAAATTTTCATCTTTTCATCACCTGTGTTTTGAATAATATGTTGTTTTAACTTCACGAGAGTTTGATATCTTGAGAAATTATTATTGTATATGTAATGTGTAATTATGTTATAAAGTATTACGTGTAATTATTAAAAGAAGACAATTTAAATAGCTGCCTGGTTTTATTTAAGTCGTTTGATAACTTAAAATCTTTGCTTCATTTACAGAAGCATTTGACAGCACGCAAAACGCCAATAGACAACATCACAGTTAAATACTAATATACTTGGAAGAATAAAATAGATTTTACACAACAGTAGCCTAAATAAATGTTGTATGAATAAAAACTTGTCGCATAAAAAAAGACTAGCTATTTTCTTTCTCCCTGTGACAACAATATGCGCGATCACAAGGAAAATACAACTATTTTAGCTCGTCAATTCAGTCATTATGCGCATAAACTACAATAGACATAGATACACAATGCAAATAGAAAAACGAAGTGTCCTCCACCACACAATCCTCACCTTTGAAAACTTCATGAAAATCAATTTTGAGAACGCCAAAAAATTGTCATAAATAGTCACAAATCACCAAGGTTAAAAAATAGTCGCATTATGATTCCGCTATGTGTTTGTGACGATTGTGGGGTGAATGTCTGCACAAAATCCTCACCTCAGTTCAAGCAAACGGCTGGGAACATCGACTTGGTTTCTATTCCAAAAAGTAGTCAAAAATAGTCGTGACGCTATGCCAAATCTCGAAAATAGTCATTAAGGGATTCCAGAGATATAAAGGTGTCATGGAGAGGAATACGTGGTGAGCCTTTCTCGCCACAATCATCACCTCATTACTGTGGAACGCTTACGTTTTTGAATTTGGTGTCAAAAAATTGTCAAGAAATAGTCATCTCCAACCATGATAATTTCGACCTTGTTTACTATGTAGAAGTATGTTAAACTTCCATGTAAACTTCTACATACATTATGTGTTGATACAGTCGCGAACACTAAAATTACAAAACTAATTTATTTAATATTGTTGTTTATTAATTAAAAAAGGTAATACATGCCCATGCATGCATGTATGTTTCTAGACGTGCCCTTCCGGTGGCTTTGACACAACTGAATAACCTTCCATATGTAAATATTTTTTAAATAATATTTAGTGTTTTTATTGAAATTCAAAATTCTTACCTCATAATCTCATAATACATTTTGATTTTTCATCATTCAACATAAAACATGTCATGAATCGAGTATTATTATTATTAGTATATATCCTCACATCGCTTTTATGATGTCACCGAATCTCGGTACACCTCGTTTTTATGTTCATAAAGACAAAAAAATATACATATTTTGCATTACGAAAATATACACACATCAAATCAGCAAAATTTACATGCACTTGCCATGCGATTATGTCCTTTACTAGTAAAAATTATAGCGAGACTACCGTAAGGTTGGGGTCATGTTTGAAACCACAATTGGCATGTCACCTGCTGTGCCTGATACAGATTTTATTTAGTTAATACTTTGTTTTATAATATGTCATGATTATGATTATACATTACCTACCGCCCTTTTTTGTTGTAGTTTAAGTTAAGTGTTTATCAGTGTAAATGACCTTCAGTTTCATATTGTTTAGTAACATTGTTTATGTTAGCTGTAAGTTTTCCGAATAAAATAAATAAAATATACAACCCTAGTTTTAGTATATGCGAAACCCGAAACACTTGTCTAGTATTTTTTAGTAAAGAATCTATGTAGGTACAAACTTTCAAAAGCTACGTTATGTTACCTGGTTGTCTACATAAACAAAATCACCACGCGGACCCCCGCGCCGCCCGCGAATCCAGCGTCGTATTGTGCTCATTTATAATAATTAGGCAGTAGGTACCTAACCGTGCGGCGATTGTATTGTAATTAAATAAATTTATAACATTTTCTATCACACTTGCAAAAGTGTGCGTTACCCCAGCCAGATGTTGTCGAAAATGGTAATTTGAATCTCATAGATAATTAGTTTTGCGGCTTCTGTAATTGTTGCGCACATTTTTAAATTTGTTGCGCTTATAGTTTTTTAATTATTTCACAAAAACAATTCCTGCTGGGGTAACGTTATCCCAGCCAGACCTTTTTCTTTCTAATGGGAATATTTAAATAAATACTAGCTATAAAATTAGTTGTCTAGATGAAGTAAATGTTGTGCCTTATTTTGTATTTGTTCTTTCATCGGTTGCGAAGTTATTCGAGATTTTGCTGGGGTAACGTTTTTGGTTTTGCTAGATCTTTGAAACGGTTAAGCGGATTCTTATCATATTTTGTACATGACTTCTTAGGAATTAGTTTAAATTTGTTCTGCAATAAAAAAACCAAAATAATGCATAGTTTAAAGATTATTTCATTAAATAGAAAAACACTTCAATTGGTTCCAGCACTCTCAATAAGAGGTCTAAAGACTTACTTTAAACGTTATTTTAAAGCTTGTAAATGCCTTCAAATGTATGTGAAGTTTCATTAGTATCCTGTAAAGTATTTAACAAGTTATGATGATATTCAGTTCTTCACGAGCACGGTCTTGATGCGCGCGGTGTTATTTGGCCACTGGATTGGATAAATGAACTGAATGTTATGTCAATAATTAGTTGTTCAGTTCAGTTGTATATCAGTAAAATTTCAGCGTAGTACATTGGATAATTAATGAGATAATACGATTAAAGTAATTAGGAAGTGAATGACCGAGGTAACCCGACCAAGTTTAGGTGGTTACGAAAAAGCGAAATCGCAGAACATTATGCTATCTTTTGAAATGTTTAGTATAATACCCCTTACAATTTCGGTACAGACGCGTACACTGTTAAATACATAATAATATAATAATATCTGTACTATTAAAACATTATTATTATCTTCCAGTTGCACATACTTATCAAAAATCACCGATATAACATGTCGTTCGGTGGGACGCGGGAAAATGTGATATTTGAAATGAGACAACAAATCAGTAGGACTAACTGTGAGCATTTTACTACATTGTGATATCATTTAATATTACCTTTGATCTGTGATTTTAAGTGATATAAGTAGGTATTAATAGACATACGTAAGTTTAGAGTTAACTGAAAAAAGTCATTATATATAATTTATTGTCTGTGATCATTACACATTCCAATATGTGTATATTTAAATAAAAACTGTAACTGTGTACTGTGTATACTGAAATCTATAATTTTAATAAAAAGTAATAGAAAATTTCAAAATAGCAAAATTACTATCTGTAATTTGAATCTGTGATTGTTTTTAAGTATAGGTTTATTAATACTTTAAAAGTTCAGTTGAAATGATTATTTTACCTGTTAATAAAAATTCTTTAATAAACATGTAGCTTTTTTTTTAAAACTTGTGTACATGTCTGTACTAAATTTGTAACACTATCCTACATATTTTAGAAGGTACCATAATGTTCTGCGATTTCGCTTTTTCGTAACCACCTAAACTTGGTCGGGTTACCTCGGTCTTTCACTTCCTAATGACTTTAATCGTATTATCTCATTAATTATCCAATGTACTACGCTGAAATTTTACTGATATACAACTGAACTGAACAACTAATAATTGACATAACATTCAGTTCATATATCCAATCCAGTGGCCAAATAACACCGCGCGCATCAAGACCGTGCTCGTGAAGAACTGAATATCATCATAACTTGTTAAATACTTACAGGATACTAATGAAACTTCACATACATTTGAAGGCATTTACAAGCTTTAAAATAACGTTTAAAGTAAGTCTTTAGACCTCTTATTGAGAGTGCTGGAACCAATTGAAGTGTTTTTCTATTTAATAAAATATCCTTTAAACTATGCATTATTTTGGTTTTTTTATTACAGAACAAATTTAAACTAATTCCTAAGAAGTCATGTACAAAATATGATAAGAATCCGCTTAACCGTTTCAAAGATCTAGCAAAACCAAAAACGTTACCCCAGCAAAATCTCGAATAACTTCGCAACCGATGAAAGAACAAATACAAAATAAGGCACAACATTTACTTCATCTAGACAACTAATTTTATAGCTAGTATTTATTTAAATATTCCCATTAGAAAGAAAAAGGTCTGGCTGGGATAACGTTACCCCAGCAGGAATTGTTTTTGTGAAATAATTAAAAAACTATAAGCGCAACAAATTTAAAAATGTGCGCAACAATTACAGAAGCCGCAAAACTAATTATCTATGAGATTCAAATTACCATTTTCGACAACATCTGGCTGGGGTAACGCACACCTTGCAAAACGTTTTTGGGAAAAAATTGGTATAACATGGTGTAAAAATTCTTGGAATCGATTCAACTTTACTTATTCTGAACAAACTATATTCAAGTTTCGCAAATACTAAAAATAATATTGTATAACGCATACTTAAAATACCTACCTACAATAGCTACATAACTAACAATTATACCCTTTTTAATACAACCAAAAATAAGGTGACCATTAAAAATACGTACTTAATCATTTTGTGCTCGACTATACTCCACTCGAAAATGTATGTAGAAGTTTACATGGAACTTTAACATACTTCTAAATAGTAAACCAGGTCGAAATTATCATGGTTGGAGACGACTATTTTTTGACACCAAATTAAAATTCAAAAACGTAAGCGTTCCGCAGTAATGAGGTGAAGATTGTGGCGAGACAGGCTCACCACCTAATCCTCACCAAGACACCTTTATATCTCTGGAATCCCTTACTGACTATTTTCGAGATTTGGCATAGCGTCACGACTATTTTTTGGAATAGAAACCAAAGTCGATGTTCCCAGCCGTTTGCTTGCACTGAGGTGAGGATTGTGTGTAGACATTCACCATACAATCCTCACCAACACATAGCTATAACTTCGGAATCATAATGCGACTATTTTTTTAACCTTAGTGACTATTTATGACTATTTTTTGGCGTTCTCAAAATTGATTTTCATGAAGTTTTCAAAGGTGAGGATTGTGTGGTGAAGGCCACAAAACTTCAATAAAGATAATAACCATGATAGAAATTAACCGTCACTAAAATATTCTAAAAATATTAAATTCGTTCTACAGCGTCTACGCGAGCCACGGCGGGGGCTCGAACGCTCTGCCAGTCTCCTGTCTCCGTATATCGCTTGTTCACAGCTGTTAACTGCTCGAAGTTGGCTCTAGCAAGTTTGTGTTTGCTCCCAACTTTCTGAACTAGCTCTTCATCGTATACTGTCTCAGGATCATCCAGTTTTAAATGAGCCTTCATTTCCTGCACAGTCACCAGGAAACAGTTCCACGGTGACCAGTCCTCGTGCACGTGCCATCTACAAAGTCTCAGTTCAGTGATGTCATCGCATTCGCTGATAGCGGAATGCGAATGCCATAGTTTCTCGACTATAAAGAAAACATCTTTCTCTTGAAGAACGAAAGCTAAAGAACCCCAACACTTACGGCGACGCTCGTCACGTTGCACAGCTCGTAATATAAATTTAAAAGGCGTCATATCGATCCAACTACGTTCATTGACGTCTTTCCACGAGCATGACTTACAGATCAGACAGCCAGACATCCTCGTGTCCAAGGGGAAGTCCGAGTACGGTTTTACCTGATGGCACAATTCGCAGAAGTGAAGGTTGCCGTCCCCCATTTTCTTGAAATCTCTACGTTCCATAGACTTGGTTACACCAGAATTCAGTTCAGACGTTTGTATCAGCCGGAAGACGGAGCCAGCTGTTCGACGTCTCAGGAATTCGAGTTGATGAGTGTTATACCTTCTTACAAGTAGATCACATTCTTGATCCAATAGAGTTATTACTTCTTCAGCTAGAGGATGGCGAAAGTCCTGAAGTGCAAACTTCATGTCGACCAAGAGTTCAAGACGCTCTTTAACATCTAGATCACTACGGATAAAAGAATTATAAAGTTCTTTTAGTTTCCTGGCTTTTTGGATTTCGACTGTTTCCATTGTGATTAATTTTCCACTGCGGCCGTACCAAGCGACTGGTTTCGAAATTTCTTCTAAGAATCGTTTTTGTTTGATCTTCTTGCTGTCTTCTTTCACTTTGCTTCTATAATCTTCGATACATCTCAGTAATTCCACTTCCTTATCAAGAAGTAATGAAAATTCAGCAATTTTTGGACCTTTTGCATGCAACTGTGAAATTCTGGCTATTTCAGCATGCTTCCAACGATCAACCTAGAAAAGAGACATTAGTTTGTTTATTAACATTGGTACAGTAGGCAAGGTAGCATCATTTTCTGAACAATAAATAACTTGTTATGTTCTACCTACGTACCTAACTAAGTATGTTCTTTCTATTTTGATTTCCCTGAACGTACAAATGCTTTGGTTGAGACCAAAGCATTTGAACGTTTACTCACCATTGCATATAGCTGATCAAAATCTTCACGCGATTTCGGGAATGTTTTAGTAATTAGATCCCGTCGTAAACGTCTCTCCATTGCTTCTCGCTCCAGTCTATCTTCCTCTTTCATTCTTGCTATTCTTTCCCTGTAAAAAAAAACACATATTGGAATACCCGCTTAGGAATATAAAATGTAACTTAGCTATGTTTATACAGGATAAGTTTTTAACCAGTGCGCAAACTGACCACCATGAATTCAGCATATCATTCTAGACAAAAAAAATCAGCTGTTTCATAGAAAAGTGCGTCACTACGCGGTCAAAATGTATGGAACAGCTGATTTTTTTTGTCTAGAATAATATGCTGAATTCATGGTTACAGTTTGCGCACTGGATAAAAACTTATCCGGTATAGTGGAGAGAATAGTGTTACTGAATTTGAAGCAGGTTCTTAGAACATAAAACTCATTGTAACGGGTTTGTCAGCAGTATGAAGATATACCAAAAATTAGGTAGGTAAGTACCTAATTCTACCTACAGATGTAGATGCAACTGCCATTTCGCATCAGCACATTATAATTATTTTCAACTTTTATTTACAGATGTTGCAAGCTTGTAGCTGTCTATAGGCAGCGATATCCATCTATAAATTGAATATAAGTTGGGTGGCTCATATCAATCTGAATTATGAAGGTAACAAAACTATTTAGGTATTACATACATGCATTCCTTTAACCATCGGTGTATCATTTGCCGAAACTGATAATGTCTGAAGGCGCGTTGTATAATGGACGCGTAATGGTCGTGGTTCAGTCGTTTGATCATCTCTTCGTATGTCTCATAAGGTTTCGGCACTACTATCCTGTCAGTCACGTTCGGAATGTATGCGTGCACACTATTCATTTGCGTTGCACGACTGTAGTTCGTCTCCTGAAATCGAAATTGATAATGGCTCAAGTTTCGCACATTAATGTCTAATCAATACTTTTAGGGTTCCGTACCCAAAGGGTGTCGTCAACGCGACCCTATTAGGTACTAAGGCTCCGCTGTCCGTCCATCTGTCACAGGGCTGTCTTTTGAACCGTAATAGGTAGATAATAGGGTCAAGTGGGGGACAGTTAAGTACAAAAACTAATATTAATTTTTAGAAAAAAAAAAGTTTTTTATTTCGTACTAGCTTTCGCCCGCGACTTCATACGCGTGGACTTTAGAATCATGTAGATAATCATTTTTTTTGATAATATATAGCCTATTTTTTAAGTTAGACCTCTCGGAATACATCATTGAAAACTGCATTCAATTCCATGCAGTGGTTTTTGCGTGATGCGGTAACAAACATACAGACAGACAAAAATTCAAAAAACCGTTGTTTTGGCTTCTGTTGCTCTAATAAAGACCCCCCATACTATTTTTTCTTCAATATCTTTAATGTACAGACATCGGCCTGTTACAATTTTATTAAATGTATCTATACTTATTTATTAACATAGAATCAGCAATATTTAAACTTTATAATAGGCTTGAAATTATATCAAGATTGTGCTTAGAAACTACTTATTTTCTTATTTTTATGAGATCACCGATTTGTTATAGTTTACCCGTAGAGGTACAGTAATTTTCCAATTTAATGCTTTGTTTGTTTCCCTGAAAATTTTACAACGACAAATTCATCTTTTTTTGGACGTCTCAGTAAAGACAGGCATGTCATTGTCATCTGAACATGTAACAAATCTCACTATAACTTGTTACACTGTACCCCACACGCTACTGTTTAAAACAAAAATTCGTTCAAAAGTTTTGGGTGGAAATTGAAAACATAAAAATAAACTTTCTTTACTATCTATACACCAACTAATTGAAGATTAAAGGGAACATATATATTGACTCACCAGATATTAATAGTTTTTCAACAAAAACAAAACTTCACTATTTGTCACAATATTTTGTCGAAAAACATAAATTCGCGCCTTCTTCCGTTACCCAGCGATTTGACGTCCGATGTTGTTTGTCAGCTGTTTAAGATGACGGAAAATAAGATTGACGAAACACGTAAAGAGATACCCTAAGCAAATTAGAAAATAACAGAGATAATCTTGATGTTAAACTGTGCCGTGTTACATCACTGTCCCCCACTTGACCCTACTTGAAATTTTCACAGACTGTTTACTACAATGGCCGCTATAACAACAAGTAATTAAAATAAAATAAAGTAAAAAAATAATAAGGGGTTCTCCATTGTAAGGTGTTACGGAAACCTTCGTATTCGAGTCCAACTCGCACTTGACCTCCCTTTGTTATAATGTCTTGTGTGGTATGGCGTCGAAAGAGTCTCTTTAACTACCTACAGCAAAAATTGAGCACCAATGTTATCAACGTTAACTTTTCAAATAAGTGGCAATTAGCCTAGCCACACTAGCGCACACTCCCGAGCGATATTTTACCGCATGATCTATGAAGTATGGTATTTCATACTGCCGTCCATAAGCTATACCTAATGCAGGTAACTCGCATAATGTCGATTTTCGTTTATTGATGCCACCATAATCAGAAAAAATTCTCTATCTTTCTGTCTAAGCAGTATTTTTCTACTAGGTATTTATGGATGCCGAGATAAAAAAAAATAACGCCGTTAACTTGCCTTGTTTGATATGTAGGTATCCTACGGTAAAACGCAGGTAAGCAACATTACTAAACTAAAAAGTGAGTAAGGGCTTATAATGTTCATTTTTACTAGAATTTTTACCATCCGTTGCATAACTAAATATTATTCTGCGCTTTTTGTCCATAACTCGAAATACGATTTTGTTGGTTAACGGCATTAGGTATAGCTTGTGGACGGCAGCATAGAAGTCGCGCATTGCGATAAAAAAACGCATGCGGTTTATTCACAGTGGATTTCTTGCGCATTCCAATTACGGATTGAAGGACAAACTTAACTTTACAGTTAAAAAACATGTTCTCTCATACATTCCAACAGCAAATGTAAGTTTGTACACAGGGCTACACATCAAACTATATATTTCCAGTTTACGCTAATCTCGCACTATACGGAAATCCTATACAAAGCGAGATCAGCTTATACTGGAAATGTATAGCTTGATGTGTAGCCGTGTGTGCGCATAATTGCAGACATTTACCGACCATAGACTGCTTAGTAATCTATGAGGAAGCAACTTTATCGGTCTAGTAGATACGAAACAAATTGGCTGTGACAGACGGACAGACAGATACACGAGAGTCAGTAAAAGTCTGACACGCCCTCCTGCTCTACCCAGAGCGGGAGAATTTATTTGATGTTTTCCTACCCAAAAAAAAAGAAAAAAAAGGGTTCCGTTTTTTTCATTCGAACGTACGGAAAACGTGTTTTTTTTTCATGGTGTGCGTTTGTTATACCGCGCAGAAATAACGCCCAGCATCCCACGCACCGCAGTGCGCGCTAGCCCTTACTAAATCAGACCGAGTAATGGACATAATACATACATATATTTTTTCTCTTTCTTCTGCCGTCTGTGTATCTCTACAGTTCTTCGATTCCGGTGGTAGTTTCTCCGGTTTTTGTGGTGTTTGAGTGAAGGCATGGTGGTAGACGGTGCCTAAAAACAAAAATAATCCAGTCTTGTGAAGTTAGTTTAGAACATACGAAAAACATTTTACTGAACATACAGACCTGTGTGGACATTCTTGTACCCTCCTAAATACGGCTTTTTCATTGGTTTAGAGAATATTTCTACATTAATCTGTTTGAGAGTACTACCAAACGGTACCATCACACTTAAAACATCATTAAATGGCAATTCTTGGTATAATTTATCTAAATCTAACGTAACTTTATTTTTCGTTACTAATTCGACCTCTGCTATTCCGTATTTGTCGTAATCAAGATCCATAAGCGCCATGCGATCCTTCAATGTGTATTCTCCTCTTAAAAACACCAGATTGTCAGGATCCGTTTGAAAAAGTTCACCCAAGTTTTTCTTTATCTCGTGAATTTTCATTATGCAGTGATATGAGCGAGTAAATGTAGCATTCTGATTTAAGACCCTGAACTTGATTGCTATAAATGGCATGTCTTTCTTTTTTGGAAGAACAGCATGCAATAGTTCATGCATGTAGGATTCCTTTGGTATCGATGATAGAGAAAACTCCTCTGAATCCCTGGTGAAAACATCGATAGCGAGGGAGCCTAGTGGATCAGCCTTAAGCTCAGACAGCAGAGCTGCCTCTTTCAATACATTTCTATTTTTAGTCAGTAAAAGGTTACTGTTTGACACACCGAGTAATTTTGCTAATTTGCGTTTAATGAACTTAACGGGTGTTGACGCTGGGAAAACTTTCGTGAACACATCGTTGGCGTGGAGTGGCGACTTAAATGTGACTAGTATGTGGCTGATGGGGCATATCAGCTGCTCTGCGTCTCTGGCGCATGGTGCTGTAGGGTACCGGGACTTGGTCTCGTCGGTAGACGGTGTGGTTTTGTAAGGTGGGGCAGTCAGCAGCTTCTCTCGTCCTAATTCACACTGGCATGCCACAACTCCAGTCGTCCAATTTTGAGGATTCCTCGAGATTCCTAACAGTTTGTGCACATCCAATTTCTTCATGTTGCAGAAATGACTTTTCTCGAGTCACAAATTAAAAAATAACGAAGGATAAAATAATAATACTGCTCTTTTTAAAACCGTTGTATAAGACTTGACATAACCAACATGACGATTCAGTTTGTTATTGTTGCCAAGCTACAAACAGTAACTGTTGCGGTTGCCCAGTAACCGATTTACTTTTAAAGGCCCACTAAAGACAATTTACAAAACCAGCATTTTGGGGCATCCAGGTTAAGGTTGTTTAAGGTTTAATAAAAATTCAATGCTGCCTTTGCAACAACTTTGGAGAAGTTTTTCTTGCGTTTATCAAAATAAATGATAGATTGATTACATACTCGCGAATCAGGATACTCAGTAGTTACCTATCTAATAAAAAAAAAGTTGGTTCTAGCACTAAAACTTCCATAAGTGGCTTAGGTAGATAGATAGGTACTTTGGATATTTTGGACAAACTAGATTTTAAAACTTGACTAAACTTGAAGTCAATAATTGCATCGGTCGAATTTTTCACTTGGGTTATGTAACCAATGAGTTAAAAAGTAGCACAGCGTGGTAAATGTAATTCTTCTTCTCTGTTGTCGTCTTTCTTGGTACCTATTTAACTGTGTTCTACCCAGTCAATGGGCATTAATAACTCAATATATTAAACTGTTTGACGCTGACGCTTTTTACACGCTTTATATTAGCTTCACTTGTATGTTTGTTTGTATGTTTGTATGTAACCGACTCCTTTGAGCGCGATTTTGACCCACTTTAAACGGTCAGATTTCATTGAAACTTTGTGAACTTGTCGAGGACCGATGACAATTCAATAATTAAAAAAAAAAAATAGAAAAAAAAACACGTTTTTGTAGTTAGCAGAACTAAAAAATAGAAAATAAATAATAGTTTGAAAAACTAAAAAACACGCTTTAAAAACCAAACTAAAAAAGGAGAAAATAATTTAATTCAATTAAAAAGCGTGGGGTGCTTGACATTAATTGATTATACAAATAGCTCAAAAAGCACCCCACGCTTTTTAATTGAATTAAATTATTTTCTCCTTTTTTAGTTTGGTTTTTAAAGCGTGTTTTTTAGTTTTTATACTATTATTTCTTAGAGTGTGCTTAGATAACTCTACTACTCGTATAGGTGCTTACGGTAACACTCGGTATTAAAGATTACTTTTTTTAAATGTTCGCCTCAAATCGTAAATTAATCATCGCCTCAATAACAATCATCATAATTTCAGCCAAAATACGTCCACTGTTGGACACTTCGATCAGTTATGTACAGACGCCAGCACATCAAGCTACCCCAAACTGTCAAATTTTTCCAATTGAACATGAACTTTATTCGTTTGTGATAAAGTTTAAAATCTATCAAAGAAATTTGACATATTGGAGTAGCTTCATGTGCTGGCGTCTGTACTTCGATAATGAGTATTATTTAACATTAATTTGACATAGAAATATGTTAAAAAAATAATTAAATAATGGAAAGAGTTATGAAACTCTTACTTTTCAGTCAGGTAGTGAAGAAACAAGGTGTTGTTTGTTTCCATAAAGAGCGAATTAACCGCTAAGCTTTAAAAACTAACTCCTTTGAAGAATTTTATAAAAGATGCGAGTGTGCATTCAACGTTTATAAATAGGTAATTTTCTGGTTTGAAACAATTTTCTTTGTAAGTTTTATATCTCTAAAGCAATTAGTTTTTTAGCTCTACTTTATAATAACTAGGTATGAACCTATTGTAATAAAATGTTCATAGTGTTATAATACACATTCACGGAAGTAAAATATTATTGATCTCCTATAACAGAGACCTAAGTAGGTGGTTGATAGTTAATAAAAATTGAGAAAACAATAAAATTACAGCTCAATAAAAGAGCGAATGTGCCGAGCATAGCTGGCGTGATATTAAATTCCTCCAAAAACATAAAAATGATTTTCGATCGTAAAACTATAATTTACAGACGTAAAAATGCGCTGAGTTATATGTTAGTCCGAGTCTGTGAACAGGAATATTGCGTCGTGTGGTGGGTGACGCCGCGCCGTTCCTATTCATTTCTCCCAGATATTTATCGTCGATGTTTGGTTGCAAATCGGTAAAGCTTATTTGATTTAGTATACATATTCGTTTTTAATCAATTAACCTAAGTGTGGTATCTGGAGTGTACTTAGCCGCTATTACGTCTAACTGCAATCAAGAAATTCAATAAATTCCTGTTGATTAGTTCAAGTATTAGCCATATTAATCTTATCTCATTCTTAACATAACTACTTACATTACTATCTATCTCAGTCACCTTGTTCACAGATCTTTAATCCTTTTATTGGGGACATCGTTCAGTCCAACAAGATTTAGCTGACCGAATTCAGTAAGTACCTACCTATCACTTTAATACTGAACGACCGCCCAGCTGCCCGTAAGGTTAACTTACGACTCCAGGCAACTTTTAAGGCAGTAAGTATACGAAATTTTTCTTCTGGACGAAAATGTTGAATTCGCAAAATGTTGAATCCCAAAGAAATTTTGTAGACTTCGCTTTGTTACTTGATTTTCAAGACGTACTGTTACTGTTAAAATGCTGCATTTCCATAACATTTAATGCACAACATTAAAGATCGTTTTAAATATTATGTTATGAATGAGCTCTTTTTTTGTTTTATTGTGTGCGAGATTTAGTTTGCTTTGAAAGGCTTATTCCACAAATGCCCCCTAAAAGTCCCCCTAAGAGGGAAAACATCATTTACTGCCAATCCTTTTTAATTTCTCGCATTTTTTTTCCGGGAAATGTATTGAACTTGAACTGAAATTGATTTATGTAGTTTGAATTTTTTTGAACGAGAGTTCTGAGAGTAGCCGAAATAAAAAACAATTCATTGTCCATTTTCTTTAAAATTTTACTAAGTTTTTTTTTTACTTTGTTTTTAAATATGAGAGTGGTAAAAGTGATTTATACATTGTTTAAATGACTTTCACAGAAAAACATTGTAATTTTTTTGTACCGTGTAGACGTTAAAACAATTCGTAAATATGTTATATTCTTAAGAATAACCTTAAGGTTAACCTCTTACAGTAACATTCTCAAAACTGTCGCCGGTTTTGAGGTCAATTAATCAAAATCAAATAAAAAATCTAGCTCATATCTACATTACCTCATAGTTGAAATTATATTTCATAGGGTGCATTAAATTTATAGAAATACAGTATTTTAACTATAAAATCACGTAAATCAGCGAAATCGGAAAAATTACGTATACGGCCTCTTAATAAAATCTTCTAATCACAAAAGATGTCAGCATTGCTTCGATGTTCAATACTTGTCCAGCAGCTTCCAACCAGTCTGTCGGATTCTTCCAGGTCTCAATCAACTAGTATTAAATACCACCGAGCTTCAGCCATGGTGCCTTCGGCCAGTCAGTGTTTGACATTGTAGAATTTGGTAGACTGAAGAATAGAAACATTTCTTCTCTTCAGTTTTAACTTCGTCATGCATAAGACGGTAGAAATCTTTATACAATCTGTCATTTGGTCTATTCTTTCGTCGACAAAACCCGTTAACATGGTGGTCACGCTACGCGTGCTGGTATCCTGAGAGATTAGTGGGGCCCGATACCATAGCAATAGAAAAGTCAAACTGAAACGTCTTAAAAAAAATTGATTGGAAAAACTTTCACGCAATTTCCCTTCCCACCTGGAGGCATGAAGTGCCCAATGCATACCAAATATCTAAACTAAACAGGCTACTGGCTAGCTAGGTAGATGCTAGATACGACAGACGGTAGCTCCCTCGTATTTATTGCGTTTGTTCGGGCTCGTGTGCGTTGTGTAAACACGTGTTTTAATCAAGCCTGTTGCTTCGTTTCCGTTGGCTGCGGCTACTCGGCGCTGCGCAAAGAAAAACTTTGCATGTGTTTTATTACGACGGATGCGGAACGCCTTCAGGGCTTAATTTCGATGTCGACCGGCCTGGATTTAATTGTTTTATTGTATGACTGTGGATTTAAAATAAGATTTAGGTTTACCTTGAAATTGAATTTCCGTTGGGGTTGTTTTAAAACTAAAAAGCTGCTCCACATTTTGATTGGATGCAGCCTAAAAAATACTAATACTTATAGGACCCTATATCAGAATTTTAGCTTTTTAAGTATCATGTCAATTGTGTTTCAAGAATTTATTGTGTTCGGTGAAGTTTTATTTTTCTGTTTCAGACGACATTGCGAGAGAAGAATAGCTATGGATGGACTCGAACTGACGAACGCGAATTTGAACTCCACCAGTGCGACAGCAGTACGGTTGCCGTCCACTCATATTGCTAGCACAAACGGCAATACTCAACAATATTAAGGTAAATATGCCAACAAAACTACTAGTCATCCTATTGCTTTTATGAATCTATACAGGACATAATTTTAATCAGTGTGCAAACTATAACCATGAATTCAGTAGAAAATTTTCGTCGGCTGTTCCATACATTTTGACAGCGTAGGTATTGCAGTTTTCTATGAAACAACATTTTTTTTTTTTGTATAACTGACGAAAAATTTCTACGCTAGGCGGGGTCTAGAATGATATGCTGAATTCATGGTTACAGTTTTCGCACTGGTTAAAATTTTATCCTGCACCTATACATATGTGAAGCAAAAACTTTGTACACCTTTTATGAAAATTACGCTGAAGGAGGAGTAAGTTTGTTATTTGGCACAGTTGAAGTTTGTGAAGGAGAGTAGAAAACTAATATTTTGATTTAATTTATTAGAAATACATTTTTTTTTAGCCTATTCTGTTCCACTGATGGGCAAAAGCCCCCCCGTCAAGTCCTTCTAGAAACTCTTTTCCCGCGCCACCTCAAACCAGCCCCAGAAATACATTATATTAATAAAAAACATGGTCGAATTTCAGCCCTGGGCGACTACCATTTTAAAAGTGTGATTCACTATAATTAATATAGTACCCATATCTACTGATGGTATGGTTTAAATATTTAATTAGTACAGTAGATAAACATCTGATATGTTGACCGCAAACGTAAAAATATTTCTCTGTTTTGATTTGTTTACAGCTCCCCAATCGGGCAATCTTCCCGTTGGCCGCGATAATCGAGATGAACAATTTTATTGCGCTCGCGGGCAGGGGAGGGCTCGGGGGTGGCGGTGGTACATTCGATTAAAGCTCGCTATACACGGAAATTATCAAACGAAACGCACCGACAACTCAGCGGGCCGTGAGAGCCTCTACATTAATAGTTTTTGTTCCCCAACTCGCTCGTTTCGTCGCAGAAAGCTAAAGTTTTTTTTTCTT
The DNA here is from genome assembly GCA_947359405.1 of Antitype chi. NCBI lineage: Eukaryota > Metazoa > Arthropoda > Insecta > Lepidoptera > Noctuidae > Antitype > Antitype chi. The sequence goes on along the minus strand of OX375820.1, from coordinate 12,634,972 downwards.
TTATGAACCGTAGGTTTTCAGGCACCTTTCATTTTGAAACACTGTTTCGGTTGTCTCGTAGTCAATATTGAGCTCGTCGCATCTACATAATGCGTTCCATCCGGACGTGTGTCTATTGTGATTTAAAATTTCGTACCTTCAAAGAATAAGTTTCCTTTCAAGCTCGCTGTAGTGTGCGTATGAATGTCCTGTGGAGTTAAATATATTGCTCCTTATTACTGCTTGGTTTGTCTTTTAGATTCAAGTGAGGAAGTAATTGGATTTCTTTTCTGGCTTAAGTACAGCCAGCTACGAAAGTTACTTTTGCTGTTGCAAGAAAACACTTTTGCCTGCCACCTACTTTTCTATATTTATAAATGTTATGATTTAAAAACTAAAGTGGTGATCGTTTTTTGTTGCTTGCGTTACTTACCAGCATAGTCATATATATTAGGGTCATATTTATAAATAGGTATAATTTATATTAGGTATTATTAGCCTAGATGCTAGGATCCGTACGACTTAGATCACCTCCAATAGCCAGAACAGTTATGAGATTTTTAAAAGCACTCACTACTACTTTGGCTACTAATGTGAAAACATTATGCAAGACAATATTGTATTAAAATAGGTATTGTATAAAGGTTAGTGCAACATTTTAGCAGTAGAGAGGACTAACAGTACATCCACATTCAAATGTACGTCAAAATTCAAATTCAGTTTGTATTGACTGTTTGTTCAGATTTTCCAATCGCACCTCGCGTTAATTTGTTTGTACAAATTTTACCGCACCCGCAAACGATTCGATTAAAATTTAGCTCTATATTCAATCTAACTAACGGACGTGTTGTTAACACGAGCATGTAAAGTTAACACGCAACACAAAGCCGCTACGATCACATATTTAAGCGGAGTTAATAGGCGAGCATTAGTCCATCACACGCTGCAAAGCAGACCCAGTCTCTTTGTTCGTAGACTGTACCGCCAAAATATGATTGCACGTCGCAAACACGAATAATTGTAATACTGAAACTGAAACATCAATATGCTTAATGAGAGTTGATTGGCATCGACTATGTGCAAATTATGTAGTCTGACAAAGCGCTGTTACAAATGATTGATGTAGGTACACCTACCTGCATTATATCCGGGTACACACCGACGCTAACTATCCAGCTGTTGGCCCAGACAGGCGCAGACAGTCACAGATATAATTAAACAGCGCTCAGCTCATTAATAACATATTGAAACGAGACAGTTTCCCAAATAGCTCTTGTATCCGAGTGATACTTAACTGACATTTGAAAATTCACGAGCTATTTTACTTCACCAGACAATAAAAAAGTCATGGCCTGTACATTTTTAAGTAGTGAAATCATTACTGTCAACATTTCCTACTGAGTAGAATTGTGAATTTAATATTGGTAATTGCAATTTTTGCGCTCGTCCCAATACAAACCAGTTGAAAGCATCAATCGGACTATCATTAGCAGGTATTTAGCCTTTCCCCGACTGTGGTTATCAGTCAATTTGTCGAGTGCATTTCCATCTGTGTTCACTCACCGATCCAAATATGCCCTATTAATTATTTATGAAATTAATACGATCGGCAAAAACAACATGTGTATATTTGCGGGGAGCGCGGTGCGCGCCCATGATGCGTCTTTTATTCGATTATTGGGGCAGTGATTAGCGCAGTGCCAGCGACGTAATAATTTATTCTAAACCGGTATAATGTTGGTTTGCGAGGGGTGCACTATCTCCTACATGCTATTATTAGAATAACTCCAGTTTTAATTGCGTAGCGGAAATACAATGTTTTGCAACATCAAATCACGAGTTTATATTACACCGTTTAAAATGGTGAGAATGTTCTTAAAATAAACTAGTTAGATAAAATATAATGAGTATCTTAATGGTGTCAGACAAGAACCGGTCATAATAATGAAGTACAAGTTTTTAATAGATCTTAGAACTTCATCAAAAGAGGCGCATTTACAAAAGACTCGTTTCTATTCTATACTTAATCTGTTTTTTTTTATCAGTTGCTCTCCTCGTCCTGGCACCATCATTTTATACATGTTTAAACACGTGTTGGCTAATAACTTCATAACTAATAAATTCATCAATCTTCACACAAATTGGGTGTAAACTACGATGTCTGAAAACTATCGAACCTGTGACCTTGAACACACATCACACGCGATCGCCTCGTTGTTGCGCCATTTGGATAATTAATCAATTTGCCAAACAAGTGCTGCCTTACATTGCAATTGAAGGCGTACAGTATTTGTAAACACGACACGAGACCTGTCTGTAAGTCATGTTCTGTCCAACACTATATTATATCAAAGAAACATGAAAGTACCTTCATAGCTGCTTATACGAGTATGTCTCAGACTCATTTCAAGTCTCGAGTCTAAGATGTTAATAAAAATACGTTAAATTCACATTTTACGTGTGTCGAGGTATTAAAATTATAGTTAGGTTCCGTGCGACTGATTCACTGAGTTTAGTGTAGTCATATCTCAGGCGAGTTCATCACATATGCATATTATGACATAACTGAGGGGTTTTATTGCCACCCGGACAGACGCGAGACGTGGCTAAGGATTCGGACGGCCGCACATCTCACGTAGTGCCATATTATACGCCTAAGCAAGGACTTTAATAAAACCACCTTTATGACACTCCGTACAGGAAGGCGCCGTTAATTTGGCATTTAACTTGTGAACATGAAAATAGGAAATATTTTTTTATTGTTAGCTTGTGTGATGGGTACCTTATATTTTGGAAAGTCGATACAAGGGATATGATTCAGTGTGCATATGTACAGTTTTAACTACATATTACTTAACAAACTTACAACAGTCTAGGTAACACGACTTAAACTTGATTAAGTCTAGCTAATCAGGTAGGTATAGGTGCAGATGTTGGTAATAAAATAAGAATCTCAAGACTAACTGGTATTTTCTGAAAAGAAAGAAAGAAAGAAAACGTATTTATTAGACTCGCACAGGAAAAAAAAATAAACTTAACTACACAATATGCATGTTTAGAACTTAGGATTGCTAATAATATCTAGTCAAGTTCTAAAATTTATACAGCAAAAAACGTTTAAGGATGTCGTGGATTTGAATGTGCAGATGCCAGACACTTACGCATGTGTTATAAATAATTCTGGTTACTTTAAAAGTTTGTGCCGTTTTTATTATACAGAACGGAGCTTCAAACCGGTATAAACGCGGTCCCCTCGCTTTCTGCTACAAAGTTGTTGTTCCGATTGCGTAAGTTTTAATTTTTTGCATTCACAAAAGAATTTTCCTGACAAAGAGAACCGATTAAAATTTTGACGCAATGAGCGTGTTGGCTGGTCGTGGAACAAGAAATTAGCTGCCAATTGCATCGAACACACTATTATAAGTTGGGCCATTGTTTTACTGTTTTTAGAACTCGTTTGAAGTTATATTAACTTGAATACATTTACGGTACCGTTAGCCCGTACAGTTGTCGGTGTTTTTGCGGTAGATTCCCATATTTATGAGATACCATAATCGCCAGGTAGCTGATATCATCAGTGAATGCAGTTTGAACTAGAATAAAGGCTTGATTAAGTTATTGATAACGGTTTTTGCGTCGTTTTGGGGTAATCCATACGTTAGTTTTTTCAAAAGATCGATTCTTGAACGCACTTAGATGAAACGGAAAAAAAAGCTATTGATTTGTAAAATAAAAATGCTACCGGAGGCACATTGGCCTCGCTCTTCTGTGTACAGAGGCGAACGGACTCACAAACATATTAGTATACGTGGGTAATGCCTAGTCAAACGGCCCCGGGGGCGTGCGTGATTGTGCGGGTGTTCTTGGGATCTCCAGTGTCCACTACGCAGCGTCATCGCCCCTCTGCATAACCATGGACACTATAAAAACTTCCATCATTTTATATTTATTTGTATTTGCACAGCTGTTTTTAGTTTTACAATATATTTTCACACCCATTTTTTTGCATAAAGTTTTGTTAGTTTTTTGTTCACGAGATAAATGAATGCCTTTATAAAGTGGGTCGATGACCTTTAGTTTTTGCATGGATGCTTAAAAACTGGTAGGTTTTGTGTGTAATAAAATATAACTATAATGGGAAAAGATATGAGAACCTGCCTATTATGATAAAATGATTTATTTCTCTTTAGCACTTGTTTGGTAAACTGAAGAATCGCGATGTTAGTCTTTCACTAGTTGATCAGTTCAGTTGGCATTACAGTAAGCACATTTAAAATTTTGAACTTCACTGTAAAGAGAAATAAAAGTCCATGAAATAAAGTGAGTATTTAAAATAGGTAGGGTAAAAACCGGATAGTTGCAACACTTTTTGAGATCACTCTTTATCTCTCAGTACAAAAAGCAAAATACTTTATTTGTAAAACTGGCCGAGACTTTGGTTGTGTATCTACAAATTTATGAAAAGTAAAAAATATTATCTTTAATATTTCCTGAGTATTAGCGATTTTTGTGGACCTGACATCTATCCCACGTGGGGAACACTTGCCTAATCCATATAAATTAGGTTTTGGGCTAGATGCCCCGCCGAGAAACAGGACATCTATCCCGCAAAAACTTTGATCGCATTTTGCCTTCCCATGCAATCGCACAGAGACATGCGACACGGTCAACTAAGTGGTATTTGGAGAGTCTTTTGATAGATAAATAAAATAGCATGCAATTCATCCGCGAAACTAGAGTAATTACAATCGGGGCAACTATACCCCTGGAGCAACTATCCTGGTTTTACACTATATTTAGAGCTTTTGTCACACACTGGAAAGTTTCTTGGAAATAAAGTTATAAAAGAATTGAAAATGTGTCGCCTTCAAGAACATATAAGTAGCCTAGTACTCAGTTGACTTACAGTCCTGTAAGAAGCTTAAAACACCTTGTTTTTCTTCCACACTTGGGTCACTTTGGAATTATATCAAGAAACCGGAGCTTAGCACTTCGAATAAACTTGTACCGACTGAGTGCCTAATGTGAAACTTTTAGTGATGTGGAAAACGCTTACATTTCACGGTTCCTTAGGATGCGCCTCTAACGGCTTATAGGAGATTCCAACTTGGACAAATTCTAGCTAAGTAGGTAATCGACAAAAGTGATTCTAGTAGTGGTTCTATATGCGAATCTATGAATGGCAGTAACTGCGCACGGACATAAAAATGCACGTGTTTACCGACCCCGCAGGCCAATATCCAACAGACTGATTGCTTCTTTACTGTTACACGATAAAAATTTTATTAGATGCTCATAAAATGTACTCTGACGACTCGCGAGACCCAGTAGCCAATATATTTGAAACTACCCTGTAACCGACCTTTATAAAACTTAAGACTTTAAATACGTGTGCTTCGAACAACCGTAACGTTTGCCAACTTCTATTATCGACGTGAATTTGAAAACACCCTCATCATCATTTCAGCTGAAAGACGTCCACTGCTGGACATAGGCCTCCCCAAAAAAGGGGGGTTTTGCCATAATCGCCACGCTTGGCAGGCGGGGTGGCGATCGAAGTATGGTGGTAAAATGTATAGAGATCGCTGCTGCCCATTCTCTAGTAAGTCCCTTAGTCGCCTTCTACGACACCCATGGAAAGAAATGGGATGGTGCTATTCTTTTACGTCCGGCATCACACGGAACCACCCTACATAAAGAAAACGATGCCCAAGATTTCAAAAATAGGAAGCTTGTGAAATTTTACAGATGAAATAGGTATATTTTCAGTACATTTCTTCTCAAATATAGTTCTATTTGAATTCGTTATATTAAACAAATTCCTAAAAATATAGAAAAAAATCACAGCCGGTTGGGCGGCCCGTCGAACCGTTCAAATCGTTTAGTAAACACCGAATAGGTCGTGTACAAGTGTGGTACAACGATTTTAATCGAATGGAAACGGAACAAAGTGAAAATGTACACCTCAATTATTCCAGCAGTCGCCGGTGGACAAATATTCATAGGACCACGTGGCCACGGGTAACGTGCACAGTGTGAGCAAGGTTTTGATACAATTGTTAATCACCCTGTAAAATTGTTTGCGTTTATACGTACCTAGATTTGTATTTTGTGTGTTAATTTTGAAAATTCTTTGTTTGCATTATGATTTGGAAATCCTAAAAATTAAAACTACGGATTAGATTTTCAGGATTTCGCAAAACTGGGGTTTGACTACAGTTAAGCTATTGTGCATCGTTGTTGCATTTGAAAACGTCCACTGCAGTCTTCTTTTTAGCGTGTCAATGACAAAAATAACACGAAATAATGGGTTTGCTGTGTCCGGTAATTCACTTAAAGTTAATTTAAATGTCATAGGAGCTCTAGCCAAGCTCTTATAAAAAAAACCGTAAGTTGTCGATGTAGAACTATCACACATTCATTTACTCAATGGTCTCAAATTACAAATATTTTTGAGTGATGATATACGCATCAATTAAGCGTCCACTTCTTTGCTATTCCCAAACACTTTGCCAAAATGCATTCTATTAACTTACTATGAGTTGTGACTTATCATAACCAAACAAGCAATTTATCAACTCATTCAGTGATCTTCCAAATAGGTTGCATTCTTCAATGAGAAAGTGCCATAACGTTGGTACTCTATTAAAGAATTTGCTTACACGCGATCATTTCATTGCACAGTTGGTTGTATATAAGAATTAATACATGGCCCTATTAAGAGGGTATTGTAACTTTACAGCTAGAAACGTTCGCAATTAAATTAGACGGCTGTTGGAATTGAAAAAGTTAATGGATTTCTAATAGAATTTTTTTATACCTCCGTCATCTTGCGGAGCTAAGAGTTTGCTGCTTTTTAGTTTTATTTATAAGCTTTTGTAAATATCTCTTTTTTTGTATGTAACGCCGGTAGGTAATGTTGTACTTAATAACAATTTTATAATTTACTAAACTTTTTGTCGTGATTTTTCTTAAGTACAAACAAACATACAGTTTATTAAAAGTAATGTTTTCATGAAAATAAGGATCCTGCTTCAAAAATCTAAATAAAACTGTTGTAGTCAAGCTATACAAACCTAACTTGAATTTAAATTTGCTAATTTGTTTTAGTCTGCCACAGTCCGTCTCTAGAGACGGTTGGCACCCGTTATAACCGAGTTGTACCTACGTGATTTCCAATTCTCTTAATTCTAATACCTATAATCAAACGAGTTACCTCTTACTATGCTGATACCGACATTAATTACTGCGTGGGACGTTTAGAACCGCATATTTGTCGACCTTGTCCAGCTCCAAATGTTTCTTGGGACCTATAATGCTAATTAAATATTAGTAGTCCGTTAATAAACCGTCTATTGTTGCTTAGACTCATAAAAGAACTCAATAAAACGTAAAGCTTTGGTCCGTGGCGTTTGGCCTCAGTTCGAGTCTCCCGCAATAAAATACAAATAGAGTCGATTGAAATGCAGGACGAACCGAGCTGTTTACTTCATGCCGAAGCCGACTCGCTGTCGTCCAAGGCAACGATAACTAAGATTGCTTTTTTCAGTTTCAATCGCTTGTAAATTGTTATAGTGCAAATTAAAAGTTCCATTAACTTGCCGGTTTCATGGAAATACCTCTCGATTGATGTTTTTGTATGGAAATATTTTTAACTAATCAACAGCTTATTGTTTTCTGTTAGTTACAAAATCGTTGCTCCTTTTCTTCAGTGTCGTGTTTGGATCAGAATTCCAACACAAAATCTTTTTTTTGGTTAATTATTTGTGGAAGAGAAATAAATGTTTATTTATTATAATGATTATCAACAACTAATTATATATTTTTTTAAAGCAGCTGTCTCAGTTTCTTGGACAATGATGCATAAATAATACATAAAAACTTGACTAGGTACGCAAAAAAAAATCAACCTGTTCGCACGCACGCTCTACCTGCATTTAATACCCAAATGCGAAGTAGATCGTGACTGAGTAATATTTAGATGAAAACCTTCACGCCTATCAATAACCCCTTAATTAAGTCCGAAGAGAGAGATTAATGCGATAACAGTTAATTAATAAGCGATCAAGTACAATTGAGCCAATAATAAACCAGTATTCAATGCAGTGGTATTCTGGCAGAATGGCGATTAACATGGGGCTCACGCTGTGTAAGGTCACATTATTGTAATCTTCTATTAATTTGTCACACCACTACTCAGAAAATACTAACCCTCTCGAGTCGTATGGTCTTGGTTTGCACTTATTGTCATTATGGCTGATTTTTACATAACGTTTTATTTGTGTATTGCCTTCATATTGTTTTTCTTTAAACTGGCATTTTCTTTCAGTTCTCCACATGTATCTTCTAATGACCGTACATTGTATAATATCTCAAGAACATATGAGCACAGAAAATATTAATGAAATTTTGGATAAACTGATACTTCAAACCAAACAAATAAACGAAACTGGCCCTATCGCTGACATAGCGGATTTAACTCCTGTTGTTGAAACACAACCAGGCAATGATTCAAATATATATTATTTTAAGACGTACGTAGCCCCACGTATCAATTTTAAATCTAGCAGTGAAACTCTACATGCTAGTCCACCTTCAAATAAAACTGTTGAAAGTCATGAAGTTTCTAATCAAGATCCGGATCCGACTTCAGAAAACGAACCGTTTCCAGGCGCAAGTAAGATAACTAGAAAATCTTTTATGGGACTTGAACATCATAAACAATTTATGCCTAGACTTCTACATGGTGGTCAAGAAAGTATATATTCAGAATACAAGGCACGGACAGGGGACAAGAACCAGAATAATTTCTCTTTAGAAGATTTAATAAAAAAAGAACTAATCTCAGATTTAAGTACAACTAATGATAATAAACACGTATCTTTTACACAAAGCGGTCATCAGAATCAACATTTAAGCATATTGCATGAGTACCCTGAAATTATCATTGATCATATTACCTACGACAATAATGAAAATGATAAAAATAAGATAGTTATGATAAAATCTACTAATGACACTCAGCACATGCAAAATGTAGTAAAAGGAGAACCAAACAAAATACAAAATCTGCCTCCTCGAAAAATCCGTTATAACATACCAGAAGAAGAAATTGAAATAGCAGATAATGTACCTCCAGACCATTTTGGGCCAAGAAATTACTTAACTCCCGAAATGAAAGGCTTAATCGATGCAATCATACAAAAGAAGGTGATGCATGATGCTCTTTTGAAACAAACTACAGAAAGTGAATCTCGAAAACAAAGCATGCTACTAGAGAAGATTTTACAAAGACTACCTGAAAAACGGCAAATGTCTAATAATGTTAAATCTAGCTACTCGCTCCGTCATGAACGAATTGCACCGGCAGAAATTGAGACATTATCACGTTTACATAGCTCCCTCGAGACCTCTCATAGGAGTGGCGGCAATCACCTCAAGAAATCATATATGAATGTGCCATTTGTGCCTAGTAAATGGGAGATTCAGAACCATTTTTTGAGGACATTGGTTAGAATGTGCAGACCCGAAGTCCTCAAACGTACTCGCCTTCTAGCTGGCTTGATTGACAGAATTGTGCCCAACATCGATTATAGACCTGTATATTACGATATGTATAAGAAATAAAAAGGATTTTGCAAGCATTTGTGTTTGTAATTATAATTTCGGAACCTAAATTTGAGTTGTTCATAATCAGTCACCGGCAGCTAGTTAGCGAAGTTGCGACTCGGGAACACAAAGAAGCTATCCGCAATTCGCAGTCTAACTAGTGAGCAGCGAGCAAACACGATCAAACCGAAGTCCAAACTGCGCTCAAAGATCTAGTTAGCTGCGGGGATGACTCCACTGTTCATTGCCATGTTTATTTGCTGACGTGGTTAAGTACAGTATATCTGCCAATGAGTTCACAATACTGCTGCTGAAGGAGGTGTAAATCTATTTTATATTGTGTAGCTTTCTCTTGCTGCAAATTAATTAAAGCCAAATCTTTGAGGATTTCTCGGGTGTTCTAGTGAGGGGCCCCCGTCTAATCTAGCGTGGATACTTGTGTAGTAGTGTTTGCGGCTGATGCAATAACACCGCAACGTATGACCAAATTCTTGCTTTTTCTGACTTTTGATAACGCAAAATCAATTGATTTCTATTTAGATATTCATATTGTAACTTTTACAGCTTGATGCCTTTTTAGGGAAAATATATCAATAACTTTCTGCCCTCGTAACTTTGATATTTTAGTTGACATATTTTTTTAAACGATAACATTATTGATAAAAAAGATAGAAATAAGTATCTTTTTTTTAAACACCATTTTGTTGAGAAACTAAAATAAAAAAGTGCAAGATTGATTTTGATATATATATTTATTTAGATATGAGATATTTTTTTAAATAAATTATGTTGTAGTGTAAGTTTTTGCTATAGGGCAACATGGGACGAGGGCAGGAAGAGCCACCAAGCTGTGAAAGTATTCACCATGTGAATATCTATAGAAAGCAATTAAAATATCATAAATTTAAATGAACTAAAAATAAAATGAAATTTATTTATGAATTAAAATATGTAAGTACACATATTTCTATATTTTTAAACACGTCAAAAATAATCAATCAAGCGTATCACGAAGGTAGTTTAATAGATGAGCCGTTTTTTTTGCTCGCACGTGTAGCGTTCCCGCGGGTAAGAGGGGAAGTGCATTAATTTTTCACTGTTGGCTGTTAGCGGCACATTATAACAAGACAACTTCACACTCGGCGAGGGGGGTGGGGGTGTATAATCCTTGAACTCGTATTTTCACGGCACGTGTTAATCTCCGTGAGGAGCTTTCAATAGCGTTTCGCGTATAGAAAAGTTTGTGCGAAAATGTTTCAAACTCCTCACTGGCGCGTCGGGTGAAGTTGTATGTTAATGTGTTTCCCCTTTGTATCAGAACTGTCTGCTTGTTAAACATTATCAACCTTTGTGTTTAATATTGTAGGTGTATGAGAGGCGATTTATTTGTGTTTATGGGCAGCTTAGGTTAGAATTTGGGAACAAAAGCAATACCCGAGTACTTATAATTATATGGCGTGTTCTTTTTTAGGGTTCCGTACCTCAGTCGGCAAAAAAGGAACCCTTATAGGATTACTTTGTGGTCCGTCTGTCCGTCTGTCAAAACCCTTTTTCTCAGGACTGCGTGGAGGTATCAAGCTGAAATTAATATCTAATACTCAGATCTGCTACCCCTTGGAGTAGTGAAAAAAAATTAAAGTTTTGACTTTGTCTTTTGTTTTTGTGTTGACTTAGAAGTTTGCTAAAAAATTAAAGTTTTGTCTTTGACTTTTGTTTTTGTGTTGACTTAGAAGTTTGCTTCTAAGTCAACACAATGTAAAGACAAGGCTGTTTAGGCTTCTTTTATGGCGCATATATTGACGATCGCTAAATAATCAAAACCTACTCTGGGGACTTAAAATCATGAAAGTTAGCAAAAAGCAAGGTCACACAGGAAAAAGTCCGATAACCGTTAATCTGTAGTTTAATCATATAAAAAAAATTGCGATCACAAACTTATATTTACAGTTATAAAATTTACTGTGACGTATATCGATGGGGAGAACATGTTTTTCAACTACAACGTTAAGTTTGTTTTTGGGATAAATTCATCCCAACTACGCAATTGGCGGTTTTTAACCTAAGGTTCAATAATGTTCCAACGAGTTAAATACACAGACAAACTTTTAGTGTTTTTCTTTCGGCAAATGTCGCATGTTTTAAATGTTTCATTTTATATTATTTTAAAAGTCTACTCATTCCCTTTCTACAACTAAGTAGTCCGTTCACAAATGCAACACTGCACCCAGTTCATAACGCGATACGTTCAACTTAGCTGTTTATGTTGTCTAAACTGTTTTCATTCAACTTGAAAAATATAGCGTAGTCACAAACGCGCCACCAGGTTTTCCATTAGACCGCTGAGTTAGTCTTATAATGAACTGCAATAATCCCGGCTAGCCTAGAACAAAGTAAATATTTCCACGTGTGTGTAGCTTTTAAGAAACTTATACAAATCCAATTTATTTTCCATTTCCTCACTTCATGAAAACTTAAATATGCTCGCAAGGTAAACCACTTTGAAAGCAATCCTTTGATCGAGCTTATCTCTTTATGCAAAACTCTATCAAAATTTGATGCCTCAAATACTAAACTTTACTTTTATATGATACTTGGAATCTTGTTTATTATAACTTTCAAAATAACTTTTAATTTGGAATGTTAGACGACTTCGATGTACTTAAACCCTCAGCATTATCGAATTTTATGTTAAAATAATAGGTATAGCCCTCGTACCTGGACCTGCCTTAGTAATTGAAAACACTCCATTAATTAAAACCTAGCCCGTAACTTTTCTGAAAATAGACAAGTTTGAGATAAGGCAGATTGTTCAGCTTATCTTTTCCATAAGAAATGCTAAAATAGAGTTCGGTACAGGCGAGTTTAATAAGAATTCAAACGACAAAGCAGGTTACAGAGGCGCTCTGCTTAATCCGGATAAGCGAACTGAATCGGGAAGGCATCATTTCATTACCCACTATCGCATCCGTTCAAACAAAAAGCATATTCTGCATGCAATAGGTACGTACCAGTACATGTTTTACGTACCTACACTCTTCTATCCGATGCACCTTATTGGTATTCAACGAAATAAGGAAAGAAGGTAAATAATTGATTAAAGGAATCATCAAAATACATTTTCTAACTAAATAAACTAAAAAAAAATCTATAGAGCTTTTGTATTTTTTTACTAGCTACTAGTAATTTTCTTTTTTTCAGTTTTGATGATGATATTCGCTATTTAATGTAGGTTTCTGTTTCAGCAGTGTTTACGTAGGCACCTTTTCTACCCTCATCATCACCTTATCATTTTAGCCCTAAAACGTCCACAGCTGGACATACGCCTACCCCTAGCACCGCCACTTCGACCGATTCTGTGCTTCTCGCCTTCATGCATTCTACCCTATGCAGTTGTTAAAAAAATTAAAATTCTTGAATACCTATGTAGGTACCAACCACTGCGGCACCCAAACAGCTGCCGTGTTCCAGACAATTCTAAACGGGGCGGGTTTATTGATTTAACCTAAAACTGAGATTGGTTTCCTTAATTAATGGGTCGATCAAGAATAGTTAATGAACCACCTAGGTACAAAGATTTGTTTAGGCTCACTATTTCAATAACCTTTTCAAATGCATGAAGTGTTGATTGAAAACCATACCGTTGAAAAAAAATGTAATTTTATTTTGGACTCAGTTTTGCTAGCGGCTTCGCCCGTGTGAAGGTCGAAATTATTCCACGGGAACGTACTACCGGGATAAAAAGTATCCTATGTGTTAATCCAGGTTATAAACTATCTGTGTGCCAAATTTTATCCAAATCCATTCTACCGTTTTTGCGTGATTGAGTAACAAACATCTGAACATACAAACTTTCCCATTTATAATATTAGTAGGATTAAAAACCTGCAGTGTGTTTCTTCCTTATCTCTCTTTTTATTTGTGTTTCAACTTCTGCACATAGCCCAAAAACTTATTTTATTCAGACCACACTGTTTAAAATAAGTTCTTGGGCGTTTCAATAATTGAAACGGAAGGAAACAATGTAACCTCATCAGAACATAGTGCAATGCGCATAATATCCGTACTTAAAGTGTCTGTCGGGGTATACCTATCCTCAGTGTTTGTATATGAGACGATATTTTTACAAAAAGACTGCAGTACGTAGCATTATTCTTAGTATTTCAGTGGCTTCAATTTCAGAAAAGGTTCCATGTGTAAGCAAAACTGGACTTTATAATAAATGGGCTTTACTAATTGGGACAAACCAGAAGACGAATTATGAAAATTCATATTTTTATTTATACTTAGTGGCTTTTACATATCTCGGGACCCTGGGGTCTCAGACCTTTGGAAAGTGTACGAGGGGCCGAAGGCAATTCGCAGAAACCCGTTACACGCTATTTATTTATTTCAGAGAATCGCGTTATAAGTTACATTATTATAATACTTAACACAAAAAAACATATGAAAATGGTAATATGTTATATTCCTGGTATTTTGATAATTGCAGGTATTATGCAAATGAAATTTTCCTGCTATTTTCTACAAGGAATTAAACATATGATTCAATTTACTACCTACCAAAACTTTTATTAAAACTAGTATTTTATTTCAAAATCGTAAAAATAGTATAAAAAATAAAAAGCGAAACGGGGCGACGTGAACACAAGTTTTTAATTATGTAGGTCCCTATATAAGACGCGACAATACACATGTCATGCAAAATTTTTCATTCACAACAGACATCGTTCACGAGGTAGCACTCGCAAGTTTATGGATTGTGCATGAGACACGAATTAACTTAGAAAAGTAGTTCGACATACCGTCACACAGTCACACACAGCCGCGTTGAGCGGAATCACAAAGAGCTAAACATTAACGCGAGCTAGTTACTTATCTGAAAAGCTATTGCGAAGTTTTCAACACTTTTGTACGTATTTTCAAACAAGTTTATAATTTCGCTCGACGCGGATGTTTAATTTTTTTAACGTTGTTTGATATATTATTGCTCTTGGTAGGTACTTGGAAGTATATTAGTTAATAAGTGCTTATATGTACTTGACAGTTTTGTTGAATTGTTGCAGCAGCAGGAAAATATGGTCAGGAAATTTTAGTTTGTAGATAAAAGACTCAGAAAAATATTATCTGGCAATTCTTTACTCACGTTTTAGACATCGATTTCGAAAAATAATGGAAAAAAAATACATCATTCGATGGGCGAAGGCAATCGATCAACTGTTTTCGTAATTTATCATGAAACAAAGATACTTTTTACGAATTTACAAACCCCAAAACGTAACTGTCGTTTGGTTACCTTAAGGTACAGACGCCAGCACATCAAGCTACTCCAAACTGTAAAATTTTCCCAATTGAACATGAACTTTACGCTTACGCAATAAAGTTGAAAATCTATCAAATAAAATTTTATTTTAAATTTTATTTATTATGTTGAAATGATTGAAAAAAAAACGTCGTTTTTTACATCAATGCTCAATATCGTTAAATACATTTTTAAACATTTATAAAGCCATGTACCATAAAAAAATAAATTAACTAGCTTGTTAATTACATGAGAATTACTTATTGGAAATTGAAATCGTTGAACTGTGAAGTGACTTATGACAACTAGGGTCGGTGGTTGACGACTAGCCAATTACGTCACATCCGCTATTTGCAGGGTGACACTTAGCGCGTCGTGGGGTGCCCTTTGTTGATGATTGCGGCTCGCGTGCGATTCTCCTGCGTGTTGCCTGCGACTACGCTTTGTCAACAATTATTGACGGTTCAGTGAATACATAACCTACAAATCAGTGTGCATTTTTTAGAATTATATATCAATTTAAGATCCATTTAACGACTTCCAAATAAAGTTTTAATTTTTCACTTACTAGCTGGAGTACTTACTCCATACAAATTTGTATACCTTCACCAGCTAAGTTATAAGTGACGGGAAGTCATTATTATTGAAAATCATCATTATACAATAAGTGGAAAATAAAATTGTTTACTTAATTGAAAAAAACACAAAAACAACTTACCAGAACTTGATATAGTTATAGGAGCACTCGACAAGTGCATACGCTTGCTAACAAAAAAAGAATTTTTCAAATTGTTCGAAAGAGATACCGCGGCCCCTAGCACACAGGCAACTGAGGGAACACGGGTGATTTGCCATCCAAAAAAAAACCCATCAAGATCTACATTGTGTGCATACATTGTATCAACTGTATCAATCGAAGAATTTGTGTCTCCAGTTGTTTTGTATTTTTTTTGTTTATCATGGACATTTGCAGAATAGTTGACATCGGCTTTGCTTTTAATAAAAAATAAATAGAATTTATACTTTTTGATATCTGTATAGTTAGTTCTATTGTTATTTTAGCCAAAGTTTAATGTGATACAACCGTAAAAACTTAAAAAGTCCGTTTTCACTACATAAGAGCATAAAACGTGAAAACCGTGTTCAGAGACTTTATTTTTTCAAGAGGGCACACACTCAGGTGCCGGAGGTGAGCGCGGGTTACGCTTGTTTTACAACACTTTAAAACAAGGCACTAACGTCTTGTAGACGCTACGCGCAAACCGACGAAAGAAAAAGAATGCATACCGGTTTATGTTTGCGGTCTCCCGGACTATTTTCAACCGAAATAATTAAAAGTTTTTACGATCGCCTCTCTACTATCGTGTAAAGGATACGACGACGCGCGTGGTAACTGTGTGAATACGAACTTAGCACTAAACTCAGCTTATTGAGGGCGTCTCAAAACTCAAACGATTGTGCTACAGCCGGTAGTAAACCAATACGTACACATTAAAAAGAATATATCTACCAAAATTTTTATGTTTTCGTGTTTCAGTACTCAAAACCATAGAGATATTTAACACACGGAGAAATGTTACTGGAAAAACGTAAAAGTAGATATTATAGAAGTAAAGTGATATCGATTCAATCCATCAAAGGCCACGAGCGAATCGTTATTTAAAAATACCATAAGTGTGGTCCCATGCAAATGCCAGTCGATCAATTTTTAATAGTTCACGTAAATATGCATAGAGGGGCAATTTACGTTTGTGAGCATGAGTTGATATCAATTTCGGTGATGGTTTTTGCAAAAGAGCCGATGCAACAAGGTTAATAGCGGGTTATTTCATCGACAGTACAGCCTGTGACGGCCCCGCTTAGTTAAAGAACTCTCGGATTCATAATCGAGATATTAAAATGCACTTTTCGTTGTTTTTCTGGAAAAATAACTGCTCGTGGTGAAAATATTGTGAGCGCGGTCTGTGTTAAAGGTTTTAATCATTTGCAGTTGTTTGTAGACTTGCTGGCATAATGTTAGTTTTTTAGATAACGTGATCTTCTTTATACCAAAATTATAAATAAACTATCATGATTTAGTACCCATAGGTATGGTTTTAATTAGCAGACAATTTGGTATAGGTACTTGCATGTCATAAATATTTAGAGTACTTAAATAAGTTATCATATCTCACCTCAGACGGCATATAAAATGTATTTATTCACTTAAAAGTGAATACAATATAATTTATACTTAGAAACAATGATAATTTTCTAAGATAACTTTTCCGGCTGGTACATGGGTATTGAGACATTGTACTGGTTTTTCCAAAGTTTACGCTAGGTGTGTCCTCACATACGTTGAACGTAGTACCCTGGCATAAGCTAGTTAATCCAAATAATAGGTTTGACCGGTAACCGCATCTCGGCGGCATAAAATCGTCTAACTTTCCTAGCTCGAAACTTTCCTGCATTATTCGGGTCACAAAAAAAACTCCTTCCAACTTGTGCACACGTGTAGTCTCATAAGACACTTGTCGGTGCACTCGCACCTACTGATACGTTTCATAGTTTACGACACTCAGTGACGTGCTCGGCTGCTCGCGCGCTTTCCATATAATTTTCCTTGACGCTTTACAGCGTCGTTTTCGCCCATCGTAAAGACTTTTAATTATATCTGACGAGGCAAAATTTGACCCGCCGTTTAAACCTTATGCATTCTTTGCACTTGCCGTTTTAAGGGGACCATTTCAACTTAATGGTTTTCGTTTAAATAGGTTTACTTCACATTTCTTATGTCTTTTCCTCTATTTATATAAGAAAATGTATCTGTGTAAAATCCATATGTGGCTCAGACCAATTAAACAACCAGTATTCTACATATGAATAAGTCCATACATCTAAAATTATTCCAACTTTAATGTTGGTGTTATACGAACGTCAGAAATCGACGTTGTTTCTAGTTCAAATAAGCTGATTAAAAACTTGGATATGAAATCACAATGAACGCCCAAAAAGTTTCATTTATTATGAAAACGTCGAGGTTTGGTATACATTGAAGTTGGAGTTTAATGTTCAACTGTTATTTGTAAGCAAAATAAAGGAACGTTTTGTTTACAAGCTGTCGTTGCCAATTAAAGAGAGGTGCAGATAAATTACATGTGTTTAATTGAAGTGTGCTCGTGCAGCTGGTGCAGGTAGCAATTAGTTGACTCTCCATGTTCCTCGCAGAATGTACTTACTTGTATAAAAACGTATTTGATCCAATTAGAAGCGAGTATACATAAACGTGTCGTTTACAGCTTGCTCTGCCGATCACTGCATCTGCTGTAAACTTTTAATTGCGCGTCTCACGCGGTGGCGGCCGCTACACGCTACGCGGACTACGCGCACGTAGACGCTCTACGAGCTACAACAGTTCACCGTAGCCATTATTGTATTATCTGTGAGAACTGTCAAAACTCTTGATATGAGAAAAGAATTTGACGTAAAAGGTAACACAATGAAATTCTCTCGATAGAAATGTGTATGGAGGTAATTCCCCAATTCACCTTTTGTTTATCCTTGTTCGTTGTTAATAAATTGTTGAGAAAGTTTGACTTGAAACGCGGATACGTATATTTGACATGTAAGTAACTCTAATCAAGTTTTAATTCGGAGTTGAACAGAGATTCCGTCGGGGAAGTCATTAGGAACACTTCACACTACTGGTAAATAATGCAATTTTCTCATCTAATTTGAACTAGCATTTTAAATTCTGCTAAAATCTAATAAAGTCAAATTAGAATCCAATGTAGTTACGGGTTAGGGTTTGGTCGAAGTTGCCGCTGGTGAGCTAACGTTCTTTTTGCATTATAATGACTTATAACATGAAACATATATCTATTGTAAGTTATGACGTAAGAATCTATATTCTCAAGAAATCTCCTACCTGTTACGAAACTTAGATGGATATTTGTACTTCAGGGTATTATGTTAAAAATCCACATTCAAGCAAACAATAATTAGGAGAACAGCCTTTCCACCGACTTCTGACAAATGGTCACTTATACCATAGACGTAAACGTACCGTACATTCGTTAGATTTATGAATCGAAAATACGACAAAGAGCAAAATTTGCATTTAGGTCTTTTTTTGCGAAAAGCACAATTAGTATCACACATAGAACGATTATTTTCAATTTTAGAATCGTTCGCATTAACTCAGTACGTTCATGCTAGACCCTCAGAACAAACGTCCCTCGCCATCCGCTTTTACTGCGACCCTCGCCCCTCCTTCCACCAGACTCTCGGCGTCAGAATTAGACTGCCACGTGTATAATTCATCCAGATCAGACGAAACTTTTCAGCTAATTATTATATCCCATATTCCGATTGACGGCTCCGTAGGAAAATCTTAATTGATTGATCATTTTATGAATATGGTTTTTATAGTTTTTAATAACATTAATGTATGTAAGAGCGGGTGAATGTCTAGTCTAGACTATATTTTTTGTGGAAAATAATCGGTAATCGTTATCGCAATTTTTATACTTATTAATTCTTCCTTCAGTTTTCTCTAGACGGATTTACATTTCTTCACGAAAAACATCATAAGGTAGAGTTTTTTCCCCTTTAATCAGTTTTTTGTTAAATATAAGGAGGTGCAAATTACAAGAACACGCTGTATACTCATAATTGCCACTAAAAATCATAATTATGATCAAAATTTCATTATTGAACAGTTTTCATATAATTAGAGCAATCTATACCTACAGGGAATCTATACACAATAATACCTACGTTCTGTAAACCGCGTTAAAAATATTTTATAAAAATATATATCAAAGACAAGTAGCAGAATATGAGCCACAGGCTCCACTGGGACATTCAACTATATTATTAGGTACTGCCATTAGTTTTCCTAGATCCTGTTGACATTCTCGTAATAAAGTAGGTAACACTAGAATAAAAACGTATTTTCTGTTATTAAGTAAATATGTTTTAAAAGAAGCACTATTATGCCTACATGTTATCTGAATGACAATTTCGATCTTTGACCAAATAAATATTTTCATTTGATGAGACTAAATTAAGCAGGTTATTTTCAAATAATCGTCTTTCTTATTTAAACTCGTATTATTAAGTAGCTGGCCTCGCGGTTTCACCCGTTGTATTGGACTTTTTAAACGACTTCTAAGGGACATAAGGCTTAATCTTCCTCAAGAATGCCTTATCAAATGCAAAAAAAAATCTAAACCGGTAGTTCTACAGATTTTCGTGTTCTAACAAAAAAAAAAACAGCAGTGAGCAATGGTGGGCCAGTGGTAACGGCTGCGACTTACGAGATGTAGGTCGTGGGTTCGAACCCAGACAGGCGTTTTAAGAGCAGTGGCGATGAAATTTGACCCTTATGATGTGTGTATTTAAATCAAAATTATTTTAATTCGAGCCATGGTAGATTGCCTTTTTTTAAACCAAACATTTATGTATTTATAAAAAAAAAATTGCATTAAACTTTTAAATAATAACAAAAATCCATAATTTAAACATTTATCAAAAGTTATTGAAAATATAATCAGAGATATTCTGGGAAACCTTTCATCTTTTGAGCAATGTTATAACGAGTTGCCAATGTTTTCCAGGGAACACTTAAAGTTTTATTGAAGGTAACATTATATAAAGGTAATATTTTTATTTAATCAAACTATTAGGAAAATGTTTATTTATTTATTTTATAACATCTTAAACTATCATTACAGGGGTTACCCTAATGCGACAGTTAAGAACTTAAAGTAATAACTTAAGCTATATACTTACAATAACTAAATTAGAAGAAAAAAAAATACACTAACAACAGTATTAAATTATTACACAGTTAAAACACAAAACATAGTACATATAACATAATTAATTACATAACAGTACAAACATACTTTACTTACTTAAGAAAAAAATAAAATAAAAATTAAGTATTATTTTGATTGTAGCATAAAATAAATAGTAATACCCTTGCGAATTCACTCAAACAACATGTAAACACATCAATCTGAGTTTGAAGGTCATTGATAGCACGAATAGCTCTGGTAAGGGGTGCCTTGGCAAGCAGGTTAGTTCTGGCTGTAGGTACCAGTAGCAATGGCGGGCTGCGCCGCCTCCACACGTAGCGGTCTGGCACACACAGACTCAAGCGCTGCAATACTCCCGGGTTACTCTCTACTCCACGAAGCACCTTCACCAAATAGGCGACCAGCGTAAACTCCCGTCGGACCTGCAGTTGATTATAGCCAACCATGCCCAGGACAAACAGAGTAGGATACATCAGTGGGTAAAACGGATATACCCCATATAATTTCCTGTACAAATGACGCGTGAATTTGTTCTGAACGCGCTCCAACATCACAGAGTACTTAGCTTCATGTGGAGCCCATATGACCGCACTATGTTCCATTCCTATGTTCTTAAATAGAGTAGAGCAAGGTGGATCAATATTGTAGATAGACCTACATTTTAAGGTTAATAAGTCGAGTAGATATTTTTTCTGTTGATTGATGGTTTTTGATTGATTAGTCTCACAAAGCCCAGAAAATATTAAATGTTTAGTCTACTGAAAGAGCTACCTATTCCTACAAACATTCTTCAATCGTCTATAGCTGTACCAAACATGTAACAACAAAAATAAACAAATAAGTCACATGCAATCAACTACAAAACATCGAAATCCACTACAATTGCGCAGTCCACCAAATCAGCATATTAAAAGCTTCCTAACGCAAATCATGGACAGTGCCGACCTAATATAGTTTCTATTACAGGTCTATAATAATTTTCACACCACCTACCCGCTAATGTCAAATTATATGTCAATCAAGTCACTAAAGTCCACAGAGTACTTCTAAATTCCTAGGCTCTATGGGGGGATTAATAAGTACTAGATTTCATTAGGACTCTCTGGTACATTATGTGATTTGAATTTGGAACCTCAACTAAAAAAAGTTATGAAAACTTTTACCAGAGAAACACTTTTTACTATTAAAGTAGGTACAGCACGAGCAAAGAGTTCTATCTTCAAAGGTTGTAGTTGTCATCAACGAACAAAATAATGATATTACGCAGATTAATAATAATATTAAATTCATTAATTTTAGGTAAATAACACCCCTTGCCAAACATAAATTATTAGATCTTTTACAGATAAAAGCTAATAAATAAAATAATGTAAAATAAAATAAAAACAATTAAAGTCAAATTACATCAAATCAAATTAAATTAAATGAAATCAAACACAATAACAGTACATAATTTTATAGTGGAATAATAGTTAACATTAAATAGATTTAAAAAAATACTTACATAAATACAGTAATAAGAAAACGTTTTATGTAAATGGGTAAGTACAAAGTTATGGAATAATCTGCATATTAGAATCGGCTAATCGCTGTTGCTTTATCATCTGGCGGTAATGGCGGCATGCCATCAATGGCATGCCAACAGCTGATCGGTTGCTGTGGCGCGTACCCTCCGTGTAGAATGTTGACTTTGGGCGTCATATTTAAGTACGATATTATTTTTTGTGTATTTTATGCAATTGTATGAATTTATATAAAAATTGTATATTTTATCCCTTTAGTGAATAAGCGACTATTATTTACGTGTGCATAAACACGAAAAAAATATGTATATTAAGCCTTGGGTATCTTAATAAGGCAACAGTGGCCGTCAAGACCGCGAAGCACTGGTATTCGACATTAAGGTTTCAGAAAACGCTAAAAAGGATTGCCATCATTGCGTCAATTACGTGACGATATCGCTATTTTAACGAACTTTTCTCGTTGACCTTCGGTACAGATACTATACAAACCATACCTAGTAGTTAAAAGATTCGATCTGCACAAAAATACAACACTAGACACTATCAATCAATAGTAATTGAAGCTTTTGAATTTTGCAAAATGTGTACTTATTTCTGCTCGTGACTGTACACAAAAACAATAATATTGATCTCATGAAATTGCATTAATCAGAAATGCAAGTATTACACAAATGCTGGAATGAGGTGGTAATTCTACACGTGAATCAGAGTCGAGTAATCATCGAAATAGGATTGTCGCTTTCCAATTAGCGCTGCGTCGGCCGTCCACTTCGCTGACAGGGCCTTTCAAGTGACGCGCCGAAGGAAAAACTGGGTTTTTCAAGGATTTATTATATTACGTTGATAATCCTACTAATATAATTAATGTAAAAGTTTCTATGTTTAGATGTCTGGATGTTTGTTACTCAATCACGCAGAAACGGCTGAACGGATTTAGATGAAATTTGGCACACAGATAGTTTGTAACCTGGAATAACACATAGGACCTTTTATCTCGACAGTACGTTCCTGTGGAATAATTTTTGACGCCCACGCGAGCGAAGCCGCTGACAATAGCTAGTAAGTTAATATAATGTTAATTGAAATCAAATAAAGGTGTATCACTGTGAATGATAAAATTGAATTATATTCCAATTAAATGATGAAACATAAAGATTTAAAAAATTAAGCTAAGCAGCTTAAGTTTCATCTTTTTAAGTTAAATTTTTCAGTTAACTTCCATGAATATGGTCTTATTGATATAATTTGCATGTTAATTACATGGAAATTACATTTTCAATTCGATGTAATGTTTTGTGTGTTTATAATACGTTTCTGCCTATCTTCTACAATATTTGATGGTGGTCTTAATAGTCGATAGAAAACATACCTACTTAGCTAATGTTAGTTTCATCCAAGTTTACTAGAAACTTTTTGATACCTTCTGCCTCGTTGGTCTAGTGTTTGAAAGCAGTATTGCTGAGCTTGAGGTCCTGGGGTGAATTCCCGGGTCGGGAAATTTTTTATTGGGTTTTTCTATCCGGAATTTCTCAGTAGCTGTCTGGTGGGTGAATTTGTTGTTGATGGGTCTCGCCCTATTATATGGGAATTAAATATAGTTGGCAAAATGTGGATGTACCTACTATAGGTGCACCTCTGCTCCTCCCTTTGGGGAAGCAAGGCGTGATGTTTTGTTATGATATGTACCTACCTAGAACACCTTACTAAAGTACACAAGAATATAGGTAAAAAGCAAAACCGGCACCCTAATTGCGTAACACGCGATTAATCATAATCGGTTTCGTTTTGACAGTTCAACAATATTCATTGCGGTATTTACGTTGTTGAGCAGACACATTTTTCGAACATATGAAGCACTGGTTAAGCCTTCTGTTTCAAAACGAAACAAATTATGATTAATCGTGAGTTACGCAATTATGGTACAGGTCTTATAAACTTCAACATTTCTGTATTTCAGGAATACAATTACGTGTGCACTGCTTTCTATCGATATTGAAACTGATCTCACAATACAAATGCAAATTAAATGATTTCGCTAATGCGATGCGCAAAACTAGCATTCCACTAACGAGTTATCTTTAAGCTGCTTTGTCATAACCCTATAGAATAATGGAACTATGAGCGTACGATCACAATTCGCTCATAACACTGACCTGTCCGTTGTTAGGAACCGGCCACACTGCTAGAATAGTTATTTGTTATGCAAGGCTGCAAAGTTGTTTTTTGGTGCGAGTACTTGTATTGAGAGCCGAGCAAGCGAAGAATCAAAACAGAATCTTTCTGAGGTTGTGAGGTGAAAAAATTTGGAAAGATTTTGTTTGTCATTCGAAATCTGCGTGCAAAAGTGCATTTTACCCGCTAGCGTGGAAAGAGTTTTTCAATAATTTCCTAAACAGCCAGTCCACTGAAAATGCATTAATACTTATTTCATGTAAGTGCCCCAACCACATTTTGAGAATAATCGCACTGTCTAGCAGGACGTCTGCCTAAAAAAAAAAAACTTAAAAAAAAATCGTCTTTATGCAATTCGCTTGCCATCATTTTCGTTTCTTTTTTGATAAAATCGTAAGAAATCATATAGTATGATCGAGTCCAGCAGCGATGAACATATAAATTTAACACCTGCAGAGTTAGTGCAAGCAGTATCTTTATGCCGAATTGAGTTATCATCCGGAAAAATCGCGCGAAAAGTACATAAAAGCGTACAATTTGTTCAATGCATGGATACATTCTAAAGGCGTGAAAACGTTTTCGAAAACTACAATGCTTCACTATTGAACTGCTTCATTGAACTAAGAACACTAATTGAATATATTATTTAGGCTGTTTTTCTTGCAACTAGCATTTTCCTCGCTGTAGTGAGGTGAAAAATTGTGTGTTTCGCTCGGCAGCAAAGGTATTCTGCGTCTCGTACCTTTGAAAGCCTCGCTACGCTCAGGATTCTATATTTGAACCACTCGATTAGCTCATGGTTCAATCCTAAAATCCTTCGCTTGCTCAGCATTCAACACAAGTACTCGCGCCAAAAACCAACTTTGCAGCCTTGCATAACAAATAACTATCACCTATTCTTTCAATATTAGGTAGGCACGAAAAACTTATAACTAATAAATACAGTAAGATATTGAATTATTTATTCATTGTTGCAAAGATGACGTTACAATTATTACATGATTATTTTTTCAGTAAGTATCTTGACAGTTCAGTTTGTATGGATGGTGGTTCCCAAACTCGGAATAAAAATGGTGCAACGACTACTAGCGAAATTCAAAATATCTTAAGTTTTTTGACTTCGCAGGTAAGTTTCAGCCTATCTGTATGTATTTCATGATTATAATGATCAAAATCATCCTTCAATCCAATCCTTCTGAATGTTTTTTTTTTAATCATAATTTCAGCCCAGAATCACCCATTATAATTCTTATGCAATTCATACAATTAAAATAACAAAAATACTATACCTATACAGGTTTTTATTCAGTGCGCAAACTGTAATCAAGAATTCAGCATATCATTCTAGACCATTCTAGACCCCCAGCGCAGAAATTTTTCATCGGTTCTACAAAAAAAAATCAGTTGTTTCATAGAAAAGTGCAATACCTACGCGGTCAAAATGTATGGAACTGCTGTTTTTTTTTGTATAACCGACGAAAAATTTCTGCGCTGGGGGGTCCAGAATATTATGCTGAATTTATGGTAACAGTTTGCGCACTGAATAAAAACTTTTCCTGTATACACAAACCTCGTACATAATTATACATATATTTAGATAATTATACACCCAATTATACATCTAATAATTTTATTATAACAATGAATTGAATGGCTTGAATTTGTACGTAGCCCTCTTCCTCTCTCCTAATTTAGCTGTGCCCGACAGGGTCCATATTAATCTCACTTTTTATACCATCTATGTAAAACATATGGAATGCATTAAAGAATTGAGTATGTATTTTCAGTACCTAGGCTGATTAGGCGAGGTAAGGTGGTCTGTTTCTAGAGGTTTTTATGTGAAAGAAAGTTATTCAAAATATTTTCTAGCATCTGCACGGGATGCTCGTTTCAACTCCTTAGAGATTTTTCTTCAGTAGGTATTTTATTTCATTTTTTAAATGTGGGTTCTATTTCAAGGTATCGGTGCCCTAGTGCCATGTTAATTGCCTGCAACAAATATAAAACACACCAATCCACCGAGACAATACAGAAAATGTCATATTTAACCAGCCAGGCCTCAAAAGAACTATTCTATTAAAAAAATCACCTTGAAAGAACAGCTGCGATTTACGACGCTGAACCATGGAATTAGTAAGTACTTTTAGCGCTTAACATCGTCCGTCAACACAGACATATAAAACAGTAGCAGACCAAACATTAATCCATAGTCGATGGACTTGATTCTCTATCCTTTTTTTGCTAAGCGACAAGTCGTAAGCAGTATCTCGTTCTGTCACCTGTTGTCACACTGACCCACACATAGACAAAATTTGACGCGTAGCCCGTCTGTACCGCGCCGCCATTTGGATATGCAACATTTATCTTGAATCGCGTTCTATGTTTCAACCGCGAAATATTACTTGAAAAATTAATTGTTTGGGACGATTACACAAAAATAAAATGGTAAAGTGCTGTGCGTACCAGTGTGACAGTGATAGCTACCACAAAACACCTGAATTGACCTTTCATCGGTAAGTTTTTGTATTATGCTGTGAAGTCAGGGACGGATTTGGCAACAAAGACGATATTTTTTATTGTATGGAAAATATTTACCTATTATGGAATTATCAAATAGAGACTCGGTTTACTCTACGATATTTCAAATTTTTTTGGTGACATAGTTTGAAAATACTGCAGAGTGCAGATTGCCAGTGTAAACATACATTCTATGATAATAAAATTTATAGAATCGCTCCGGCCCGGCGCGTACACATGTGATACGTTACAATAGAAAATCAATTGTGTCTCATTAGCCGGTTATGTTACCCTGTCTGTGTGATGGATAATATGAACGATGGTGGACATAAATCGGTATAGGCTACTCACATAATTTTAACATTTCATTCAGCAGGTAATAATTGAGCTTACTAATATTTTTCCAGGTTTCCAAAGGATGTAAGTTTACGGAATGCATGGATTTAAAAACATGAAACTCCAGGATTGAAACTGAACCTCAAATGGCGCAAATATTTCAATCTTATTGGAACCTATTATGTTCGAGCCGTTAGCCTTTGTTGGCCACTTTTCCCATTGACAACGATGCGGACGTATTATTTGATGCCCTATGATTATTTTATTTTTTGTATACCTGTACATATTATTATTTTAGGACCAGTAGTTTTTAAATTATGAAAATAAAGAACATTACTTGTCGTTGTGGTCTTGTTTTCGTACCAAACTGTAATAATCTCTGTATAGGCTTTTATTTTCGTTCGTTTTAAATTTTGTATATATGTATTTATGTATCTATTATTTAGGATATGTATATATCTGTGTATCTATTTTAGTATATTGTAAACACATTATTTGCACCAACAACGTCCCCATTTTATGCCCCTGTCCATTCCATGGTTGCTTGGATGAGATCGCGGAAAGCGATAAGGCCGCCTATTGTATATATTATTGTGTATTTTTTTGTTTATTGTATTTTTGTAGTGTACAATAAAGAATATATCAATAAATAAAGTTAAAAAAGTACAAAATAAATATGTAGGTATATATTCAATAAATTCATTGTTTTATTTCAAAATTCCTGATATATTTATAAGCTAGCTTTCAGGCATACCAACACCTTAACTCTAAGTCCCACCAAGCTGGGCATACGGGTTAATGACTGCAGGGAGAGTTATTTTATCCGATACTGATGCCCGTCAACGGTCTGTGTGTAAATATACCGTTAAAAGGAGGTGAAAGGACTGCCGCCCACCGTCTTCTTAAAATATTACCTTAGTCGCCTTTTACAGTAACCACGAGAAGAGACGGGTGGTTATATTCGTTAAGACTTTATTGATAAGTAATCTACACTTCATTTACCCAGAGAATATCGATTTTCGCGGATTTTCAGTAAGATTATCGGTCGTTTCAATATCGTTACATAATACCGGCAACCGGCCCTAGTCCGGCCCTGTATCGACAACACTCTCTATGTGTGCGTAATGGGTACGCATTTTTTAGCGAATGTTTGGTCTGCTACTGTTTTATATGTCTGTGTCCGTCAAGAATTCTATGTTCCGTGTGTGTGTACGGGCCCTATACCGGCGCGTCCGAGGCGGAGGCGCCGCGGGCGTCGATCGGCGCCTAATTTCAGCCGGTAATAACCAGTCTCGGAACGGACATCACAACCAGAATCTTTGTGGGAACCGTGCGTTGCGTCACCCATCACGGCAACCAGGGATGCGACGTGGATCGATCACATTCTCAACTTGTTTTATTTTTGGCCGATATGAACGCAATTTGCTTTTCTTTTTTTTTCGAAAATCTTTTGCCATAGAACAATAAAGGCTTTTGGGAAGGGTCAATTTAAATAAGGTTTTTCCTGTATACATTTTCATTGACCGGTACGATACAAATATAAAGGTATCATGTTTACATTACTTTACACCTTTCTTTCAAAACTGCTACTTAAATCAAACCTTCTAGAATTATGTGGGCTTTTATTCGTGTATGTATCCCTTCAGCACAACAATTATTTTAAATGTCCTGGTTTAATAAATAATAGTTCTTCTTGAATGTCCAGACACCCCTACGATTTTCAATAGAAGGATGTTTGTTATTGTAGTGTGAAACTGAAATCAATGACATCGCATCGACGTTGACGAGAAATTGCTAGTTAGAGTTCAATTTGTAGTTTTAGAGGTCCCCACAGAACACAAGCATGCGTACTGAGACTTATGCCTATGCCTGTTTCCATCACTTTTGTGACAATTTGTACAGCATGGCTTCCATCAACTTCATTTAAACTTGATGAAGTATTTATTAGACTTTGCCATTTTTAACCAGTTTTGAAGGACACTTGCAATATGTTTTTTTCTTATAATGGACAAACATAGTTATGAACTAGACTCATATCTAAACGCTAGGTCTTGAAGTAGCCATCAATAGGTCTCAGAAATTAGCTAGGTAATTAGAGCGACAATTATCATACCTAAGTACCTACAAATAAAACTCAAAAGTCATTAGCATACTCGGTAACTGTCTCTTAATTTGAAGCAACAGTTTAATGTGCACAATAATTACGACATCACTGCTGTACCTAATACGTCCACTCGCCCGCGAAGTTTCACTTAGAACATATTATGACGTATCTCCAAGTTGCTGTGTGTCACCCACGTCACACGCTTGATATATCGTCGACAAAATGGACGCATTGCAATATGTTGGACAATATGTATTACAGTTGATATTGACATGGTAGTACTTTTATGAAATAATTTTCAATATTTATGTTTTATAATTATGTTTTACTTACTTAAAAAGTATAAGTTGATAACGTCTACAAATACGTAGAATCATAATTATTATTATGCCAGGAAGTATCAAAGCCTGCACACTTTTATTTGAATCACTCAAGCTTGCGCGTAGCAGAAAAGTGTGGTGCTACGAAAGCTGCCTACGAGCGCTACGCAGAAAATATTCACGCGATTCATTTGTTGCAAACAGTGTTTTTGTGCAGCTCCAAGGTTGACTAATTATCAAAATACGTACTTTGAGTTGATATTTCCCTTTTTGTTTTTAAGAAAGAAGTTACTAATTGCGTGCATCGTTAAGTAATAATAACAAAATATTACTGTTGCTACGACTGCTATGTGCGCTACGCAGTGCATAAAACTGCTACACAACGGTTACGAAAGTGTTGATGAAATCCGTCTTTTACTTAAAAAAATGCAAGTTATTTTGAAAACAAATAGCCTATAATGCAAGTCAGTTTCAATGAGGGTGTTCATGAATATTCAAGCCACCAGTTGGCGCCACTTTGACAAGAGGTCTTCCAATTCAGCAATGAACTTAAAATATTTGATGTCATTCGTTTTATTCTTTCGTTCACCATTCAGTAGTCCGTAGGCGCTTTGACACTTTTGACAGGTGCCCGGACTCGACGTCTTAGTGCTGCAACCAACTGAACGTCATTTCAGAACACCCTCATTTAACAACGTAGCCAGTGATAGAGGTGAGCATAACTTAAGCATAAACAGACCGTAAAGTCCCACGGCTAGGACATGGGCATCTTCTCTATGAAAGACCATAACCCACATGCGGGCCCAGTTCGGGTTGGTGGATTTGACATGTGTTCGTATTTTTGGTTCTAGGACAAGTCGGTTACTTCGGTAAATAAATTACACAAAATAAAATGCCTGTTTAGGTTTATAGAGTTTGCTACACATCATTTATTAATGAATTTAATCAACAAGTTCTACAACTGTGCGTAGACGTGGCGGTTTACGAGCCGTCAGTTTTATTTATGGTAATGACGTTTACAACGTAAGTGTTGCCAGCCTTTCATGTCAGGTAGGATGAATCCATTCGTTGCTGATGCCTCACGACGGGAGACCACCAGTGAATGCGTATTAATTTAGAGTTCAAAATACTTGAGATGTTATTGAGATGAGTATTATTGAGCTTTTGAAATAAATATTAAAATTTATGGTATCTTATGAATGATTTCATTTCATTATATTCATTCATTTTCTTTCATGGATGCCAACTATAAATTAAAGTTAAAATTAATTTGGTAATTCCAATGTTTACTTATAATACCTACCAGGTGAATGTAATTAATTAATAAAAATACCCTACCAATTTTCACACAAAATAAATCTATAATAAACATTGGCAACAAAAAGTTTCAAGTTTATTTCAATAAAATAACACAATGTAGCCAGGTACACGTGCAAGAAGTATAGATGTATTTTTTACTTATCAGCGACCTCAGTAAGAACTTTGCGAGTAAACTTACAAGTTATTGGTTTCTGCACTCACTTCCAAATAAGTTTCACAATACGACAATATACTACTTTTCTTACATTCGACTTTTAACTTTGTTGACAGTTTGTAGACATTTATGATGTTTGTTATATTTAATCTTAGCAACTTATTGTCACTGAACACCTGATCAGAAAGAAAAGTGTTTATATTATTTTAATACGATATTCTAGAATAGTGTGTGACCAGTGAAGCGATAGATGGGCCGTGTGACAGATGATATGGAAGAAAAGAAGTGATTATCGAGATAAGAACATGAGATGAGTAGTCAACATCATCTTTATGCCCGTTTTTTATGGGAAATTACTACGAGAGGGCAGGTCAGAATTTTACTGACTAAAACCCACCCGTGTTCCTTCAATTGCCTGTGCCAGGGCCACGGTAACTCTTTCGAACAAATCCGCTATCCCAGCAGGCATCGGCCCTACTGGACTCCTTCAATTGCTGCTGATATCTATCTGAGGCGCGCGTGGAACACAACGCGCCGTCGACCAGGGCCTGGAGGTCTACTCTAGCACTAAGTCCGTAGTTACGGACGTTTCGTTCTCCGTATCACCTGTGGACATAAGATTACTTTGTGATCCGAACTAAGAATGAATGACACCACCATTTGAAAGTTGTCCTAACTCCGAATGTTTTATTCTCCGTCCGAAAAAGTTAATAATTAATCGCGAGTAAAATTCCTTTCAAAGTTACGAACTTCTTTCTAACAGGCCCATATCGTCGTTGACGGACTTAGAGAGTAGGCCCCCAGGTCCTTACCGGGTGGCGATCCATTGACGACTAATAGAGAAGTATGGAACCATAATACAGGTTGCACCGACCCCGAATAAATTGAGATAGGGGCAAGAGAAAAATGATCATCTCCATCATCTTTTTCTTGCCTTTATACCAGTTTTCTTTTCTGGAATAGTGTGTAAACTTGGATGTACTAAGGTAGATACACCTCTGCCTTACCCTTCAGAGAGCAAAAGCGTGATGTTATGTTATCTTTTTCTTCTATAGACAAGGCCACTCTCTAATAACTGAGGGAAAATTTTACAGTATCGTCTTCACTTGACTACACTCAATGCTATCAGTCAATAAGTATTATAGCTACGAGCTCTCCGAGAAAAGTACGTGCTATTCGTGGTCAATTGTGTTTGAGTAATAAAGAACTAACGAAATGAATACTGTGAATAATTCGTTACTATCAAAATCAAAAGTCATTTATTCAAATTAGGCTGAGAATCAGCACTTTTCGAAAGCCAAAATACATAAGACAGTCCCCCAAAAATGCCCACCCTTCACCACTTCCTAGTGCTTGAGCTGGGAAGAAGAAGAGGCGCAACAAACACCCCAGCAGCACAGCTGTCTATTTAGTCGGGTAGACTTGATTCTATACATAATTATACAAAGTAATATAAACATTACGAGACACAGAACATTAATTAAATAATTAGTCATACATAAATTGTGATGTATTTTGTTTTTTCGTTTAGTAACGGTTTGTCTTTAAAGGTGCGATATGTCAGCTAGCCCTGCCAATATACCTACCAATAAAATGAAAACTTAACTCGAGCACAAAGATTTAAAAAAATGTAAATAAAGCATAATACCAAAATAAAAGCCTCCTGGTATAAAGGGCGTGATAGCTTACTTAGCAATGCTGGATTAAGTTCACATAGCTGTTACTACCCGAGTTACAACTCGAGGCCACAAATGATTACCTAGGACCATCGACGCAAAATAAATAAACAGGTAGGTAATTATTAGTAACAATAACAAAATCATGGTCAGCAAGACGACCAGTCACCACAAGCAGCTTCCGTTTACGAGTATAACGCAAAGATAAGCCATTACCCCTCTCGCCATATCTGAGGGAAGGAGGTAACGCTATGCTTACAAAAAAACTAACCAAAATAATGGCATTTGTTGGAGCACATAATGATTTAAAATGACAAAATTCTTGAAACTGTTAGAAAGTTTATTTTGGAAGTAAATCTTAAATTAAAAAAAAATGGGTCAAGATTTGCAGGATACTTCAGAATTTCAGCTACTCGAGGTTATTTTCTAGCTTCCCAAATACAAATTGAGGTAGGTCACTTCCCGAAATTGTATGTGTAATAGATAAGTAAATATGTATAAATCCAATAGGTGGGTTTCCACAAACAAACAAAACACAAAGAAAATCGATGGCATTAAATACAAGGTTACCTTCAAAGAGACAGTCATCAATTACTTGATTAAAGGTTTGATATAATGATATCAGAGTGTGGGAAAAGTTGAAGCATCAGTGCGTTACACAAGTGGATTACGACAGGACCGGACTGTAGGCCATAATCAGCTCTATGTGTGATTGGCACATTAATGTGAGGGACTAGAACCTTCTTCATAAATCATTCTACTTATGTATGCGAATTAGCCGGTATGAAGGAATTTATTGGTAAAGGTAAATTATTGATTTAACGGTCAAAGTTACTATTAAAGTTTCCTGAATCCGATTGAGAAAACTTGCAAAAATGTGAACTGTGAAATTATGTGAACTAATTATTTATTGACTAAGTAACTCACCGAAATTGTACCGAAATATTTTCTCCATAAGATCACAAAATATAACTTTTTTTTAAATCCAGATTTATCTGTTGCTGTTATTATAATTATCTGGTATTTTGAGCAAAATTACGGCAGTCTCGGCAGCGGGACACGTGGGGAGCGGCGGCGACGGGCGGTCACCATAGGCGACCGGCGCGTGGGCGGGCCCGCCCAGACTTCTTCACAGAACCTTTTGTAAATACGCCAACTCTGGTACATTTTACTTATAGTAACGTCTTCGCTCATTACAAACTGTCTAGCGCTCTTTAATCCATCGCTGTCATGTTAAAAGAGATTTTCCCGTGTTTAAAAGCTCGTAATACTTCGTTTCCACGCATCACAGCTTCCGATAAATAATTAGAAATTTGAATCAATTGAACAATTTAACCGGTTGTTTAATTAAAATTTCACAGTTAAGTGTTGTAAGTTTTCTAAGTTAATAGGAACAGTAGGGCGGGAAAGTGAGGCACCAGGCAAATGGGCGGGCGCTGCAGTCTCGCTTGCACAGAATGCACCACCCCCGGCGAAATGCGTTGCGTTTGCAGTCCGCGTCGCCGAGCCGTCGCCACAGCTCGCCCTCTGTGATCGGCCACGCACGCCGCGACTACGTTACGCGACCTGTAACGAGCTACCAGGGTACCAGGATCACCAAGGAGGTAAGCCCTTACATTGATTTCACTTCCTGCTCGCACCCTCATTACTGCCTTATTCCCATCCCGTTCCTGCTGAAAGTTGGAACGGTTTTCCCTTTTATCGTTGGAATGTGGGAAAGCGGGTTTCGGTGACCCAACTCTCTCTTTCAGTTTGTAAGCGTGTCGTGATTATTGTGGAGTGATAACAAGATAAACAACGACGCGCTGTAAACATGAGCTTTAAAAAAAACATATTTTTTCGATAGAACATTTTACGCGAGATCGAAAAGTTATTTCTATAATAAATTTACTAATTTACCGTTAGCAAAGTTTTCAGAAACTTTGTTGAAATTTTAAAACATGTTTCAAAGATACAAATTGAGAAATAAATCACAGCTTTTTAAATACATTTTCTAAAGTCGTAGATCTAATTTCCCGCACTTTTTGAGTTCTATTTATTGCGTAGCGGGAAAATCTCTTCATGAAAGGGATGTAAAAAATATTGTTAGCATCATTCTGCGTTCCTTTATTAAACTAGCAGTTTTAATAACATTTTTTGTAGAACACGCGTATTTCCTGCTGATATTATTTAGGTCGACAGACCTAAATAAAATATGAGCTTTGCATTAGTTAGT
Source organism: Antitype chi (assembly GCA_947359405.1). NCBI lineage: Eukaryota > Metazoa > Arthropoda > Insecta > Lepidoptera > Noctuidae > Antitype > Antitype chi. Next base: position 12,599,941 of record OX375820.1, on the reverse strand, counting down.
GGATTGGAGTTTTAAAACTTGTATGAATTAGTTTTTTGCGTAACTTCTATAGAAATGAAAATTCGGAGAGGAAACATTTTCTTTTGCAGATTACCTTAGATATAAAATTAATAAACTAGTGGAATTCAAAAAAACTTAATCTCACTCCTTTTTAACCGACGAAAAAACGAAGGAAGTTACGCAAGGTGACGCGTATATTTTTTTTTATGTATGACCACGCGTAACTTTTTACAGAGTAGTTCGATTTTGATTACTTATCCTGTTTTTTAAACGGCAGATTTCAAGTTGCGGAAAGCTAATTACTTAAATAATTATGACCTTTGACAATATCCCCTTCTTTTACAATCGTTTACTGTTATAAATATTATTATGATTATTGTAATGTGTTCATAAAATACAAATCTCTTAGTGTATTCTTTCAAAATGTGCTAAATAATTAAATTAAAACTATTTTGAAGTTTGAAAATAAAATGATGAATAGTATGAAATATGAAGGTCAGAAGCATTTACAAACAATGGAAAGATAGTCCAATTAAATACGAACGTACAGTGCAAGGTAGCCACAAATTGGCAGTAATAAGTTATAACCCCTAATACACTGTTAGGTACCTATTAGATAATTCGGCTCACTTATACGAGTCGGAAAAAGATCCGAAAGGTTTTGGCTTTTGTTGACGTGTAAAATTTATATAAGGTATTTTGTAGCGAATATCGATAAGGTTAATATAATAATAATATCAACATATTATGTAAGAATATTATCCATATCGCGGAGAAATGCCTTTTTATAGTCCAGGTATCTGATTTTTCTAGCCACTCCATTCCATAGTAACGACTTCGATCGAAAACTATCTCAGAAAGTTCAATCAACATTGAGCTTTTATGCCAAGTGTTCTTACCTCGGCTACTTACGCATAAAACTCTTATACATATTCAAACAAAAAGTCTAATAATATTTTATTATCCATAATTCTTCTTTTCAAGAACGATATTATGGAGTTCTTTTAATACTATTATTGAGATTACATTATTTGAGGATGATCAAGCTACAAAATCGAAAATATTAGTAGCGTTACGTGTAAGAGTAAAAGTCGTTTAAAGTAAAGCACGGCCAACAACAAAAAACATTTCATTCAGTATCAGTCTCGGAAAATTGGACAACAAATCGTCAGACGGCTCCCCTAAGTCAATGCCAAATAGTACCAGGCGGTCAGAAAACTGTAGAAGGTTCCATTAAATTCCTGAGGAAGGGCGGCGGGCGCGCGGCCCACGCAACGCGCACCCACTCCCCTGACCGCGAAACCGGCCCAGCACAGTCCACAATGAAAATCAGTTTTTCTCGCACCCGTCGATAGTTTAAAATTAAACGTCATTCTGGCTGCGGTTAACACTTAATTTGTACAACGCATAATGTTATTACTTTGCAATTCAATTTATTATATCCATGATGCGATTGTTGTGATAATGATCGTAGCTCTTAATGAAATTAATATCCGATGCCATTTGGAAAAATGAAAGACAGTTTTGGTTTAATTGATTTAATTACGTGTAGTGATGTTTCTGCGCGTGTTATTTTAATTCAGATAAAATAATGTGCGGTCGAGTTCTTTTTCAATTATTATTGATTTAATTACAAGGGTAAAAGCATAACTTCCGTAATGGAAAGTTTTTCAGAAGCTACTTCAAAGTCCACTTATAAAAAGAAACATTAAACTTGGGTCCGTAGTCTCCCTGATGCGTCGGACAATTTGGCTCGAACTAAAACCAGTCTGAATTTTTACCAATTTATGGTGAACATCAGCACAAGGCATTTTAGAACTTTTCATGATAAGAATGAACAGACAAAGATTATTAAAACGCTTTGGGAATTATCGTGTAAAACTCAGACGAACTTAAAACAAATCTTTTCTAGTCTAAGTACATAACAGCACCTCTTGGCATTAGTATTTATGTAACTCAACTATCCAAATGATTTGTAACTTATTACAAAACAAAATGTATTTCCCTGTTGCTGCTGAGAATTAAAGTCACTGCGTATTACTTATGTTTTTAGAGTAATTAAAAAGATTTACCTGTTTTTATTCAGTGATTTACTTTAATTATAATTGAGTAAGTAACTACAACATTTTGACATGGTATGGTACAAAAAAAGTATTGAATGTCGCTCAAAGGCGCCGTCGGACCCCTCTCCAAGTCACAAACTTAGTTATTTTTTATTATTTTTCAGCGCTGGACACTGAACAGTCCAATAGTGATAAACGGGGTTACGTAACGTCTAATTAATTGACACAAAACTTTCCAGTGGAAATATTTGACTGTTAAATTGACTGATTTTTAGTGACTGTTAAATTCACAGTTTTGTTAACTTGGCTTATATTACTGAAAGAAAATATTGTGTGTCGTATTTCCGGCGGTTTGTCACCAGCAACCACGTTTTAAATATTGAGATGACAAAACCACGCAGATCTCCGCGACTTACTATACATTTTTCAATTTAATATTGAACGTTTTGCACATTTTATATTCGGGCTGTTATTGCAAGATACATCCGCCTTATGGTGACAATTAACGGTGATAACTTACATGAATAAATCGTTTTAAATGGTTTTATTAGCAGAATCAAACCCTTTTTTTATTGAAAATCGTTCCATCCAGATGGTACCAAAAAATTAAATGCTTATCATAAGAATTTGAGGATTACAAAGAAGGCAATGGCTCCGTCTCAAATTAGAGGAAATGAAGCTAGTTAAGGGCCCTCTCACATTTTTTCTTGATTTTGACCGTTTGACTCGAGATTTGATAAGTGATTATGGTTTTTTTTTTTGGGTGGGAAATCATCAAATAACTTCTCCCGCTCTGGGTGGAGCGGGAGGGCGTGTCAGACTTTTACTGACTAAAACCCACCCGTGTTCCCTCAGTTGCCTGTGTGCCAGGGGCCGCGGTATCTCTTTCGAACAACCCGCACCCCTGGCAGGCATCGGCCCTTGCGGACCCCCCCATTTGGTGCTGACATCTGCTCTTTGAGGCGCGCGTGGAACACAACGCGCCGTCGACCCGGGCTTGGTGCTTACCGGACAACGAGCTACCCATTACTTGCCATCCGCAAGCCCGCGCCTACGGTGGCCGGGAATCAGCCTGGGATTCCCGACGCCCAGGGCGTTTCCTGCGGCGACTACGGCCGTGAGGGCGCTGTGTGATTATTGTTTAGATATAGGCAAAAAATTAAAATAAAAATATGTCCGGGAAAATTTCATTATTTGTCTAGGGAGCGCTCTAAACAAATTTTTGAATTTGTTTACATAAGTCAGTAAAAACCTTGTCTCGGCAAATGATGTTTCGTAAAATGTTACTTTCGGGCATCTTTTGATGCTCTGTTACATGGAACATATACTAGTTTAGTAATTTATAAAAATGTCTGTGGTAGGAAAAATTTATTTGAGCATTCCAAATAACAAATCAATTTTTTATGTTTCATACAATAATACACCAAAAATAATTCCGTAAAACAGAGAATTAATGACAATTTTTCGTCTGAAATCATATTTTTTATCTATGTACGTTTAATCGAAATTCAAACAAAAAGTATTTAATAACTAAGGTTATTAAGTCAACTTGCTAAAAAAAAAGAAACAGTCTATTTAAAAGTAAAATAATATTTTTAAACACTTTCAATCTCGGGACGCGCGGGCTTTAGCTATAGGTTCGCGCCGGTTTGTTCCTGGGCGTCCGAATCATAATGGTTAGCATATCTGAGTAGCATACTTCACTAGACACGCACGCACGATCAGCTACCACGCGCCGTTAAATTTACCTAAAACTAAATACTTCAATTTGTAATAGCCCTCTTAAGTGAAAATCAGCACTTCTTCTTAGCATTAATATTCTATTATTTTTTTCTTTGACGTAACCTTATGTGTACTATTTTAAATTCGTCAATTTACCGGGTTTGTCTATTAAGAAAGCCAAAGTGCAAAACTTAGACATAGACTTACTTCAGCTACATGAAACGGCCGTAGGATGCTCTTGGTCAAGTATCGTAGGGCGTAGTGACATTTACCTTTTTTTTTTTTTTGAGGATGGGAAATCATCAAATAACTTCTCCCGCTCTGGGTGGAGCAGGTGTCAGACTTTTACTGACTAAAACCCACCCGTGTTCCCTCAGTTGCCTGTGTGCCAGGGGCGACGGTATCTCTTTCGAACAACCCGCACCCTTGGCAGGCATCGGCCCTTGCGGACCCCCCCATTTGGTGCTGACATCTCTTTGAGGCGCGCGTGGAACACAACGCGCCGTCGACCCGAGCTTGGTCCTTACCGGACAGCGAGCTACCCATGACTCGCCGTCCGCAAGCCCGCGCCTACGGTGGCCGGGAATCAGCCTGGGATTCCCGACGCCCAGGGCGTCTCCCGCGGCGACTACGGCCGTGAGGGCGCATATACTGCCTCTCCCTCACGTGCGCCGCCTCCCTCTTTGCGAGCATTTTCCGTTGGGACGATTTCGAAGTTTCTCTCCTTTTGGCATTTACAATCATTCTTCTTCCAAATGTGAACAACCTCTTTATCCAGGCGACTGGTTATGTCCTCTGCTGTAATTTTCATTACCTTCTAATTGGAAATAGTTTTACAATCCCAATTGAACCACATCAATATAGTTCGTTATTAAATAGCAAGTTTCGATACAAGTTACATCATTTCATCAAAATAGTTCTGAACTGAACTTCAATTACATTTCAATTTAAGATCGAATCTATTGAAGTTTGAGTTTCTCGAACTTAATCGGTGTTACAAACTTTGAAAATGTTATTTCTTTGAAGCTCCTAATTCGAGATGTTTTTAAAGTTTCATTAATTGAATTAAGTTCAATAATGATATCTGATTGAAACTATTCTTGGTATAATTCTTAAATACATACAATATATATTATAATACAACCAACTGTTGATACTAGGTACCAAATTAAAAGCCTAGTATACTGTAGAAATAAATACAAAAACGAAAAGGTCACTTACGGGTCCAACATCCTTGTTTTATTTATAATGATATCAAAATTGCCATTAGGTTTCTTCGTAAAATATTATTTCATCACAATAATACAGATTTTTTTTTATATTTGTCCTAATTTGTGGGTATTTGTCTGCGATTGAGTTTCAATAACAACTTGACGAAAATATCACGATATAGACAAAGCCTCTACCTACGTCTACATGTATGTGTGGGTACTGTAATCAAGACTGATACCTACTTACTAAGTGGCTTTAATTATTTATTTATTAATAACTCACTATCTTTTTTTCTCCAACCTACCTTAGGAACATAATCACACTGGAGCACTTTCAAAAAATGTTACCAATTGACAGAAATATTTGTTCAGCTCTTTAAAAAAAGTCATGACAGGCAATCCACACACGCGTCTGTTACATTGCTTACCAGATCTACATATTAGATTGTTTCGTGAATTTTGTTAACGGAATCGTTGTTAGCCGTCGGACATTCGGCGCCTCGTCGGACAGCCGGCGGGTGTAGGGCGGCGTTGTGATCACGAATCAAACTTTTACAGGCACCGTCCGCCGTCCCGCTTATACTTTGCCTCAATTAAATCGATCGTCGCGAGACAAGCTAACAACAACCTCATTCTTAAGACGAATGCTATAGGTAGGTAGGTACACCACCAAGTTCGATTTTTATTAGGATTTTCGCGAATTGGTGCTCATGTTTTAATGTTTTTTTTTTTTCAATTCTAAATACTTAACTTATATATCTTACTGTAACTGTTGATGATTTTAATGATCATTATTTAGTTAATAATAAAGAAGTGTTTCGTTTGTACAATTTCCGTACATATATTACCTAATAGTGTCCGTTTCAAAAAAAAATACCAAAATTTTGTAAAAATTTGTTAAAGTTGATTCCCAAAACCATAAGTTTGTCAAATTTATGGTTAAAAAGTTATAAGAACATGGCCTCGCCATTGAAACGCGGAGAACCGCGTGGCCACAGAGATCTTTAAAACAAAGCGTTGCAGAGACCTGAAATTTCGTTTTAGATCGAATTAGTAAAAAAAAATTAGAAAAATAGAAAAAAATCCTTGGTTTATATTTCAGGATCTGTTAGACTAAAACCATATGGCCGCACTATTGAAACGGTGAAAAACACATTACTGCCGATATCTCGCTAAAAAGGCATCGCAGGCAGAAGTATAATGTAAAACCTAGATTTGAATTTGTCAAAACTTTTAATACACTAAAAATTCCTAGGTTTATATTTCAGGAGCTGTAGTATGGTATCGCAATGCGTTTTAAATGTTTCGATAGGGTGACCATGGCTTATTGTTTACAGAAAACTTTCCACCTATTGTATTAGAAATCCTTGTTTATATCTTTAAAATCACATAAATCACAGATTTATATTATTTTAAAGAAATAAACAAATTATGTATTTATATCTTATCGTTTCATTTTAATTGAATTTAGAATCTTTGGGATATAATTTCTAACACAAAAAAAGAACTCCCTAATACTTACTTTGTCCGATAGATAATCACGACTTATTTCAACGCAATACCGTACCGCTCCTGAAATATAAAGCTAGGATTTTTTTGTGTACTTTTACTAATTTTTACAAATTCAAATCTAGTTTTTACAAAAAACTTCAGACCTCTGCGATGCTTTTTCAGCGAAATATCGGCGATAGCGAGTTTTTCACCATTTAAATGGCGCGGCCATGGGGTTTTAAGTCTTACAGCTCCTGAAATATAAACCTAGGATGTTTTGTTGTATTTTAACTAATTTTGGCAAATTCAAATCTGGGTTTTACAAAAAACGTCTGACGTCTTTGATGCTTGTTCAGCGAGATATAGGCGATAACGTGTTTTTCAGCGTTTCAATAGCGCGGCCATTTTTTTTTTTTGGCTGGGAAATCATCAAATAACTTCTCCCGCTCTGGGTGGAGCGGGAGAGCGTGTCAGACTTTTACTGACTAAAACCCACCCGTGTTCCCTCAGTTGCCTGTGTGCCAGGGGCCACGGTATCTCTTTCAAACAATGCGCACCATGGCGCGACCACGCGTTGACAAATTTATGGTTTTGGGAATCAACTTTAACAAATTTTTACAATATCTTGGGAGATATTTTAGTGGAATTTTGCCGTGGCCGCGCCATTGAAACGGACACTACCTAATAACATTTTCAAACGTTACTTTTAAAAACATAAAGTGCTCCACCGCTGTCAAAAACAGGGTCTAAACTATCGGTAGCATTGTTATCATTACCGTCGCAAATCACGTTATCACAAATAAACATTAAGAATTTATAAAGCAAAAAACGCAACTCTTGAACATCCCCATTTTGGGAACCATCGTTTATTGCTATCGATTATCCTTTACCTGCTCACACCATTTGATATCGAGCTATAAATAACTGTCTGTATGTACCTAAGTCTTAAAACGCCTCTGCTATCTCCTTCAGAGATGTTACACGTGAGTTGAGTTGTTGTCATCTAAGTTAGTCATAATTATTTTGATAATCATTATAGCAATTAACTTCAAATAATGAGTAAGTGATATTTATTGGTGTAATTTGGTTTGTTTCAGGTGATATGTTACATTACTGACTTGCTGAAGTCCAATTATTAAATTATTAATTTAGTGTAGGAACTGTATTACTGTACACTGCCACTAAACAGTTTAAAACAAATTAGCTATAAACTGAGTACTTAGCGATATAGCAAGAAGAGAATATTCTTCACTCTGTATATTCCCGTAACAATAGAGAGAATGGTCTCAGGAAGGGATGTAGAATGTTTGTAATCGGCTTTATTTGCCCTCATTCTTAACGGTCACCTTTAGACGCAACCTGCTTACGGTGTCAAAACATACTCACACATAAATATATATTCGTCCTCTATATCGTCCTTATCAGCTTATAATGTTATATCTTAAACGTTTATTATATCAAAAGAAATATTGCTCAGCTTTTACTTGATTTACTTAAAGTTAATTGAATAGGTACTCCAAGTCAAAACTATCGTAAAATGTTTGTGATAAAAAAAATAAAAGGAGTATTCGTGGCATAATTCAGTTTTTGAGCTTTTAGGGTACATTAAAATCTTTTTTTAATGGGTTTTGAGATTGTAGACAGACGTGGGTGGGTACTGTAAGATAAATACTTTAAGTGGAAAACTGTATGAGATTTGTTTTGAAGTCGAGACTGGCTTACAACGTTTACAGTTTCTGTATCGGGTACCAGGCGAGCATGGGCGGGCTGGGAGCTGCGAAGGATGGGGTAGCCCTGTCGTACACGCGCCGCCGACATACATATCTGTACGCAGTTGCATAGTTACACTGCACCGGTGAAGGTTGCGCTCGTTTACACCGCCGCCGCCGTGCTGCTGTGTAGGTATATCAGCCTACATGTAGCGTTTACGTGTCAAGCTTTTGAGGCTTTACGTAATTTGTGGATGAATTGGATTGAGGCTTCGGTTTTCATTTTATGGGGTGAGATTTAAAAAACCAACTTAATTTTTTTTGTTTCAAAAAAAGATGCGATCTCCATAATCTAAATACACGTAGTAAAGATGAAATTGTGATTCCAAAATTTAGATTAACTAAAACTAGCAAGTCATTTCTAATAAACAGTATCCGCTTCTATAACAAGTTGCCAAAGTCGGTTACAGAACTTAGCGATGGAAAGTTTAAAACTCACATCAAACGTGTCCTTATCAAAAAAGCATATTATAAGATAAAAGACTACGTTGAAGACAGGGAAGTTTGGCATTAATTCCTTCTGCACATGTGGCTTCCCTGGTACCTCATTAACAGCAAAACCGTGTGAAAGTCTATTAACTGCTCCCAAATTGCAATGTTAATTTTTATTCTTTTTATTATTATTTTTTTTTTTTTTCAATGTCTGACATATTCTCGTCATTATTTTGACATTATACATCAATTTTACTACCTACTATTTATTTTCAGTGATTGTCATCGAAATCATGTCACTTGGTTCAAATAGATTCATTTTATATAGGTAGATTCTTTTACATATTTTGAATGAGAGAACGTTGTAGGCCTTAGAGACTAGATTTGTAGACGTTTTTCTATTCTGTATTTTCATTCCTCTAAGTACCTGGTACTTATTGACTGGTCTGCACTGTCCTCCCATACCTATTATCACTGTAATTTGAAAACATTGTAAAAGCCAATTATTTTTAAAAGAGTAACCGTGGAGTTTCTTGCCGGCTCTTCTCCATAGGAAACGACACCTAGCTTCTGACGTTTCATAAGTGCCCATGCAGGCTTATGTGAAATAAAATATTTTGATTTGATTTGATTTGATTTGCAAACTTTGTACATGTTTTTGTTTGCGTTTTCATTCAAATTATTTAAACCAAGATTTTTATGTGCACGGTTGCAATGTTACCATTCTTTTTATTTTAGTGCCTCGTTGGTCTTGTAGTCGCAAGCGCTACTGCTGATTATGAGGTCCTGAGCTCGATTCCCATGTTGGGTAAAGTGTTATTGAGTTTTTCTTTCTGGAATTACTGAGTAGCAGACAGGACTCTGGATTTGTTTCCGGTTAATGGCAAATTGTTTGCCTCCTATTACACGGGACTTAAACATAACTGGTTAAATGAAGATATACCTACTAGTAGGTACACCTCTGCCTAACTCTTCGGGGAATATAGGCGTGATGTTATGTTAATCAAAACATCATAATAATAAGCAAACTTCTCGAGTATTGTGTTACTGTGCCATCTATGTTCTATGTTATTGTTATTGGGTTTGGTTTCCGCAATTAGTCCTTCAAGTGGACCGTTGTGCTTGAGCCATGGCGGCCGCATTCCCGCCAGCCCACCGCCCTCCAGAAGTTGGCTATAACGCCTGGTCTGTTGAGAATATCCGTGTAAGTTGTGGGTGCCCCGACGGTTTCTGTTCTAATCTGGGCTACGCCTGTGCATTCGAAAAGCACATGCGCAACGGTTTCCTCAGCCTCCATGCAGGCCCTGCACTGGGGGCTGTCCGTTATGCCTATTGGTTAGAAGTTTCGTTTAGCGGGCAGTCTCCCGGGATGGTCCCATTCACCAGACGCAGATCCTTTCTGTCCATGCGTAACAGACGTCTGATCTGCCTGCCATCTAAAGATGGCACCTGCTTCCCTAGACTGCCTGCAGCCTGGTGTCAGGGTCCACCAGCCCTCCGCTTGTGTGTGGGTGTATTCCTGAAGCCACCTGCGTAGTTGGTTGAAGGGGATGGGCACGATGGGCTCGGGTCCACATACTGATGCACTGGATGCCCTTCTGGCCAGTTCGTCAGCAGCATCGTTGCCTAGTGATCCACAGTGTCCTTTTATCCATTGCAGTGTCACAGTGTTGCGATTGGGAACTGTTACTCGTTCTAGTGCATCGTGACATTCTAGTGTTAAACTCGATGTAAGGTATTTTTTCCCTAGGGATTGGAGAACTGAAGCACTGTCGGTGAGTATAAGTATGTGGGTGTCCGTGACTCTTCTGGCTTCTATAACGTACTTACTTCTATAACTTGTTACTGTGCCATATTTCATGTCTATAGAATGACTCGTCAGTTCTGACCATACTTAGAACAGCATTTGTAAGCAGCAAATCAATACATCTTAAATATTCTCGAAGGCCATTTCCCTGCACGTGTAACGGTGACATAGGGGCCGCATACATAAACTATAGACTATAGATACTTCCCTACATTCAATTTATATTTTCTATAACTTTAAAGGAACATTTATCCAATATTTCTGAGGCAAATTGATATAAACGTTTTATGAAGCGAAGAGAGAGAACTTACTGGAAGTTTATAAAGTTACAGAGCAAACTTTGTTTCGTAGGCGCTAAGGGTGGATATTACCTATCGGTTCCTAAAACTGGTTGAATGCAATTTGCTACTTTAATGTGAACTTTACTCTGACATTATTTTACTAATTTAATTTGTATTCCTCTTAACAATCGACAGAACAGCGTACTTATTCACAACCATAGGACAGGCTGTCGAATCGGAAATGGCATGTTTCCAATTACTAATTTGCCTTGTCCCCGACAGCAAATAGTTGTTGGAAGAATGATGATGATGATGACAAAAATTTCGGGTTTTTTTTTTGGTTACAGCCTGAAGAGGACTTTTTTGATAAAATTGATTGATGTTCAATTCGGTACGGAAGCGTATCGAACGGTTGTGGATAGATATGCTGGTCTCTTTTAGGTGAAACTTTAAAATCATAGTAGTAATAAAAAAAATAGGAATCTATGTCTATTTCAAAAATAACTTGATAAGCAGTTAAAGACTTTCAGGAATTGCCAGTAACAACCTCACTACATAAATGCCAGTTATATGATGTAGTTCGGGGTTGACTACCGAGATGTCGACTAGAAGTCGAAAAAGACTCGTACCGTCGACCCCAAATAAATTGTGATTAGGTCAGGAAAATGATGAGTAGTATTCCGTTGGATACTTTCCTATCTAAACGTGGGCGAAGACGCGAGCAAAGTAGGTTTAAAAAAACACGCTTTAAAAGCCAAACTAAAAAAGTAGAAAATAATTTAATTCAATTAAATGGCGAGGTTAATTGAATTAAATTATTTTCTACTTTTTTAGTTTGGTTTTTAAAGCGTGTTTTTTAGTTTTTTAAACTATTATTTATTTTAAATTTTTTAGTTCTGCTAACTACAAAAGCGTGATTTTTTCAGTTTTTTTTCCTATTTTTTTTCTATTTCTCTCTATTTGTTTTTTTTAATTATTGAATTGTCATCGGTCCTCGATAAGTTTACAAAGTTTAAATGAAATCTGACCGTTTAAAGGAGGTCAAAATCGCGCCCTAAGGAGTCGGTTACAAACATACAAACAAATATAAAGTGAAGCTAATGTAAAGCGTGTAATAAATTAAGTGTGATAAAAGGGTGTAAAGTGGTCATTTTCATGAGACAACAAAAAAATCGTTGACCGTTTCTATCAGAGCCCACTCCAGTGTCTAGCTCTGGCCATTCCTCTTTGTGACGAAATTTTGGACTCCCTCCAGCAAATAGACACATATGCGAAGGCGCTCCACGGTCTACAGTGGGTTTTCCTTCTTTGCTACGAAGACATATCTCACCGCGGTGCAAACTTTCTTTGTCTTTGCGTAGGTATTCCAGGCTTACGCTGGTATGCCAGCATAATTCTAACCTAACATAACGAGGAGCTTCCCAAACTGGTTATTTCTAAGATGATGTGGTGCCTGTGAGACCACAATTAGAGAATGTTGGAGAAATATGTGATGAGAAGCTTAGTGACATAAAGACTTAAAAATCAATAACACACCTAAAGGCATGTTGACATGGGCAACTATCGATATTGGACTAAATTTGTAGGGTTTTATAAAATGTTCTTGTAGATAAACGAATGATGATTCGAATATAATGCAACTGCTAACTGCTTAATTATTTATTGCTGACCGGATGTCAGACAGGTCAGCTTTTCTCATTAATTCTCGTTTATTTACGGGCGATGGCAGTATGGTGTTCGAGCTATTTTTAGGGTTCCGCTGTCAAACGAACCCATATAGTTTCGACATGACCGTCTGTGTGTGAAAACCTGTTTACTCGTAGATAATAAGGGCTATGAAATTAAAATGTCTAAGAAGTAATTTAATGAAGCCATAATAGAAGCAGTAGCGTATTTACCTTTATTATTTTTTGCGTTAAATACTAGACGTACCTATTCATCGTTACCCAAATGATTATTTCAAAAATAAAAACTATGCAGTATGAACACTTTTCAATAAACTATTGATCTTTTTACAAATTATCTTTATTTTATTAGAGTAACTAACGACTTTAACTTTCACCTTCAGTCTACGACATTGAAGGCACGAATAACTTAGTCGACCCTTAGTAACCCGACTCGACCTACGCGAAGTCTTATACTTTGTCCGGTTTTTAAGTTGTCAATTGAATTAACTTAATTAAGTACCTATGCATTGTACAGTAGACCTTGATTAAGATTTTAACAGCTCTTTATTAATTGTAACCACGGATAATTAATTAGAGCACAGTGTTTGTCTTAAACTGTTGAATTTTTATAACTTTATTTTTTTATTAGTTGGGAATGCCCTTATCTAGCCATGTCGGTATGTAGGATGCATTAAGACAGATGAACCCTAAGACAGGCGTCGCCGTCGTCGCCGGGGGAGACCTAGAAAATGCTGGAGTGATGACTTACAGTCTTTTATAGGAGATGGCAACATAGTGAATACTGGAGAGATATGGGAGACACCTTTGCCCAGGGACCCAATTCTGTACTGTACTTTGTCAAAGTACGTCAATATCGTGTTTTTTTAGAAACCAATGTAACGGTAAGGAATCGAAATATATTCTGTATATTCCAAGACAATTTGTCAATATTATTAATACGATATTAGCAGATTTCGTGTGTGATTGACGTGGTTACGAGTAAGGAATCGTTAAGTGGTCATAGTGAGTTCAGGCCCAGAAGTGGGATAGTGCAGGTTAAATAGAGAACTATTTTTTTTATTATTGTAGATACAACCCTCAGCGAGAATGCTAAGGGTTATGTCGGTTTCCAACAGAGTAAATTGTCCTTTGTGGCCGTCCTCAGCAAATACAGAAGGGCTCCGAGATCTCGAGTGGACCATATCGGTTCCAAGTCTCGATTTGGTCAAGAACTAAAAACTGTACGAAGCAGGAGCGGGTCGCTAGTAGTGCAGCAAGAGACGGGCTGGATCGGAATGAACATGGATGAAATGCGAGGTGTATTTATGCAAACCTAACCCTTCAGGGAATGTAGATATGCGTGATGCTGTTTTATGTAACTATACTAGCGAGTTGACCCGACTTTGCACGGTTTTTAGGACTTGACAAAACATCAAGATTTCTTTATTATATCTCAAATTATAAAACAAAGGCAGATAGACCGCGCGGAACACAAGAGTGAAGCCAAAAAACCAAATACTAAAGCGGCGCATTGTACACATTGTGCCACATACAATGCTTTAGTATTTAGTTTTTTGGCTTCACTCTTGTGTTCCGCGCGGTCTATCTGCCTTTGTTTTATAATCTGAGTATTATATCGCACCTTTAGAAGTATAGAGACCTAATGCAAAATTAGCCGCAACCAAAATAGGTCTCTATAATTCTAATAATTCTAAATGAATTCTAAATAATTTTGCTTGCGGCTAATTTCGCATTAGGTCTCTATACTTCTAAAGGTGCGATATGTTCTCTACACATACACCTTCCGGCATAAATTATCTTAATGATGATAAAAACCGCATCAAAATGTGTCACGTACCTTAGAAGAACAACGCGGTCACACGAATAGACACGTTGTAATAAAAAATAAACTAAAAACTGTTCGAAGCAGGAGCGGGTCGCTAGTACATATTATGTACTAATAAGATAATTTATGCCGGAAGGTGTATGTGTAGAGAACATATCGCACCTTTAGAAGTATAGAGACCTAATGCGAAATTAGCCGCAAGCAAAATTATTTAGAATTCATTTAGAATTATTAGAATTATAGAGACCTATTTTGGTTGCGGCTAATTTTGCATTAGGTCTCTATACTTCTAAAGGTGCGATATAATACTCAGATTATAAAACAAAGGCAGATAGACCGCGCGGAACACAAGAGTGAAGCCAAAAAACTAAATACTAAAGCATTGTATGTGGCACAATGTGTACAATGCGCCGCTTTAGTATTTGGTTTTTTGGCTTCACTCTTGTGTTCCGCGCGGTCTATCTGCCTTTGTTTTATAATTTGAGATATAATAAAGAAATCTTGATGTTTTGTCAAGTCCTAAAAACCGTGCAAAGTAGGGTCAACTCGCTAGTATAGTTACATAAAACAGCATCACGCATATCTACATTCCCTGAAGGGTTAGGTTTGCATAAATACACCTCGCATTTCATCCATGTTCATTCCGATCCAGCCCGTCTCTTGCTGCCCTGTTCCAGCGACGCCCTAAGCTGAGGTCCGTACCCCACAGCCCTAAGCGTGTATTCGTATAGTTTTAAGTTTTTAAACCCTGGCTGGAGGCCTTAATTTATTGAGGCAGCCACAGGTAAGTACGGTTCAACAGCCGACAACCTTCTAGGTTGAACAGCGAGATGTCGGTCCCAAAAAAAAAATCGTAGGTCTTGTGTTGTAACTGACAGCTAAGTGATATGTCTGAACGGTGAGAAGATTCTGTCCAAGATTGGGCGTAGATACTCTCAGTAATCACTTAGTAACCCGTCCATTAATCGTGGTTGAAATCAGCCGATCAGTCATTAAAGAGCGTTATGTAGCGGTCAGATGGACACATAAGGTTGTTATGAATGGACCACTTTTTTTTTTTTTGGGTGGGAAATCATCTAATAACTTCTCCCGCTCTGCGTGGAGCGGGAGGGCGTGTCAGACTTTTACTGACTAAAACCCACCCGTGTTTCCTCAGTTGCCTGTGTGCCAGGGGCCGCGGTATCGCTTTCGAACAACCCGCACCCCTGGCAGGCAGCGGCCCTTGCGGACCCACCCCCCATTTGGTGCTGACATCTCTTTGAGGCGCGCGTGGAACACAACGCGACTAACTTTACGAAATCATATCTCAAGAAGTATAGGTGTTAAAATTAAAGCAGTTTATTATTATTATTTCATAGGACCTATACTTATAATATACAACCGCACAAACAATTCAGGCTAACACTTTTTCACATAAACGAAGTAAACTAAATCTTGGGCTGTTGCCTTCTTTGGACCATGCGCACCTTCATTGAACCACCAAGTTGCCATCAATGGACTTCGAGTAATTCGTTCTATAGGTCGAATTATAATTATCAATATGTATTACTAAATTATGAATAAAAAACGCATTTACAAATTAATGTAATCTTTTATAAATGGCAATTGTGTGTAATAGCATGAGATCAACAATACTTTTATAAAAATAAGCTATGTAAAGTTTTAAATTGTCAGCAACTGCTAATTCTATAAAGTAATTCAGTCACTTACGACACTTAAAGCAAGATGATATAAAAATCACATTTTAAAGAAGCACAATGGATATAATTAGGTGAAATCTCAAAGATTTCAATTCTTATTGAAAAGTAATGTCAATGCTGTGCAATGAGGGCACAGTTACGTTCTGACATGGTTTTTAACACAAGCACAATCAATCAGCATGTACCCAACTCAGGTCTTCTATTTCATATTTTAGACAGATTTTGCAAAACCATTTTTCTATATTCTCATTAGCTTATTTACTGGTTGACGGTAGAGGTTCTTTTGTGGACAGTTTTGGCTTCTTCTGCTTTGGAACCTTTGCGTTCTCGTCTCGATTAGTTTTGAACGGTGACGAAGTCAATTCTATGCTGCTTTGTGCTTTCCGACTCCTTTTCCGTAATTCGTAGGGGAATGCCGGGGAAACACGAACACTGGGTAATCGCAAACGCAGCTTTTGTACTATGTTAGAAAGAGATAACAAGATTTTACTCATCGCCATCTTAGAAATCACACCATCACTAGTGCCATGCGAACAGCGGAGCGTTACGGTGCAGATAACATTCAAGGCAAAATTAATACAAATATTTACTTATTTTCGTTGCAATTTCTCCCTAAATGAAACACAGTTTAACTCATGAAGTGATAACTATTATTACTTCATGAGTTACACTATGTTTCATTGCACTAATACTACATTATATGCATAAAAAATAGTAGTTGAGGATTCTATATCGAGTATTACCTACAAGCGAACGAGCGAATGTAACCAAAATTATAAAATATTATTTATGGTATTATCTTAGAGGGTATTGGCGAACGAATTGAGTGGGACAGTTACGAATGTAAAAAAAGAAAAAAAAATATTTACTCTGCCCTCACATACGTCCCACAGGACCTCCCACAGGGTTTCACCTTTGGACTTAACATTTTCCCATGAAAAATTATCAGACGGGTAATCGTCTTCGCTTGGCTACTGTTTTGTGATTTTTGCCGACCAATATCTCGAATTTAAATTTAATTGTGACTAAGCTGTCGTATGCAATCTCATTTTTAGGCTAGTCTGGGTCAATTATGAACGGTCGTAATTGCCCCACTAGGAATCTGTGATTGCCCGACCAGTGTCGGGTAAACACGAACACTAAAGGTTTTTTTTTTGCTATCAAATTGAATTTTATAAAAAAAAAAAATATTACTGTTTACATTAGTCTAAAGGACGATAATTTACCTTTCAGAAGAAGCTATTAAAATTAACCTACATATAATACATTTTGATTTATTTGAAAACTGCTTTAGGTGTTCGTAATTACCCTGCCTTCCCCTACTTCTTTTTTCAGCAACATTCTGGAATTTTAATTTTATAATGAGTTTTCTATGGTTTTTCCATAATTCGTGAAATATTCAGGACCTATTCTCATAATGATGACCGAAAAAATTCAGTAAAAAGTTGGTATGATTGGACTGGCCCAACGGTGGAACTCTTGAGGTCCATTTATAGTAACAAGATACTGGTTCAGAAAAACTAAACTAAGATATAAATTTAATAACACTCATGGAATCTAAAATTAACTATCCAATATTTCATAACAATGCACGCAGGCAAATATGAACACAATGCTTACGTCAAATTGTCTTGATTGAAATTATTAGATTTTGACCGCCGCACAGTGGTCTGAAAATCAAGCTCCATACTCATAGAAAGTTAACGTCAGAAATTAATAAATAAAAATATTTTTTGTGTTTAGTATACCTCCCTTTGTTTTACTAATATAGTATGAAGGGTATGAGTAGCTCCATGCGTGAGAAAAAAAATATTTGTTTTTTTTTGTATGGAATAAAACACTTAAAGTGCTTTTTTTCAAAACTGAATAGAACTGATGGGCTGGTACTCACATGAGCTATTGCACCATACACGGCGATCAAGATGACATACAACTCTTGTGCCTTTCGGTGCCGCTTTGCATGTAGCAAGCTTTGGAAATTTTGAATTTACAGTTGGTGATCTTTCAAATCTTTGATGGTATTTTGTGAAGTTACATATCGCTTTGAATATGAAAATAGTATGTAAACTAATACTCATACAAGAAGAGACAAACATACACACACACACACCCTCACACACTCACAAACTTTCGCCTTTATAATATTAGTGTGATTATAAAGGCGAAACTTTGTGTGTGTGTGTGTGTGTGTATGTTTGTCTCTTCTTCACGCTCAAACGGCTGAACGGATTTGAATGAAATTTAGCACACATAGGTATAGTTTATAACCTGGAATAACACATAGGATACTTTTTATCTCGATATTCCCACGGAATCGAGACTTATGCGGGTGAAACCGCAGGGTGCAGCTAGTAAGGAATAAATATGTACAGTCGAGTTCATTAATATATTGGCAGTGACAATGTTTCAAAATATTGTAAGCGTTAAAATGATCATATAGTTCTATACAAACTTAGACATCAATAAAATGTTATCATATAAACTGTTCATAAGTATGTTACGGTAGTGAAGTCAAAAATATCTGACTACTCTTCGGAATTAAAATATCTGAATCTGAAAATCTAGAGAGATTTCAATATATTTGGTGCAACCTAGGATTCATAAATATCTATACAGCTTTGAATATTCAATTATATGACCTTTACCACTAAATTTATTTTTGCTTGCCGAAAATTGTCAAGATATATTTCATAGAAAAATTGCATAGATATTTGTGAACCTAACTTTGCGCTAAATAATATGAACAAGGGATTGCGCACAATTTTTAGAGTCTTTGTCTGTAGCAATATTATTGATATAATGTAGTCACATATTTATGATGTCACAGATTGTTTACAATTTATTGTAAAGCAAGGCTGTTTAGAGTTTTATGAAACTTACCATTGCCTACATATTTTTGATTCATGAAGATGCTCAGATATTAAAGAACTCGACTGTACATATTTATTCCTTACTAGCTGCACCCCGCGGTTTCACCCGCATAAGTCTCGATTCCGTGGGAATATCGAGATAAAAAGTATCCTATGTGTTATTCCAGGTTATAAACTATACCTATGTGTGCTAAATTTCATTCAAATCCGTTCAGCCGTTTGAGCGTGAAGAAGAGACAAACATACACACACACACACACACAAAGTTTCGCCTTTATAATCACACTATTATAAAGGCGAAAGTTTGTGAGTGTGTGAGGGTGTGTGTGTGTGTATGTTTGTCTCTTCTTATATGAGTATTAGTTTACATACTATTTTCATATTCAAAGCGATATGTAACTTCACAAAATACCATCAAAGATTTGAAAGATCACCAACTGTAAATTCAAAATTTCCAAAGCTTGCTACATGCAAAGCGGCACCGAAAGGCACAAGAATTGTATGTCATCTTGATCGCCGTGTATGGTGCAATAGCTCATGTGAGTACCAGCCCATCAGTTCTATTCAGTTTTGAAAAAAAGCACTTTAAGTGTTTTATTCCATACAAAAAAAAATCAAATATTTTTTTTCTCACGCATGGAGCTACTCATACCCTTCATACTATATTAGTAAAACAAAGGGAGGTATACTAAACACAAAACATATTTTTATTTATTAATTTCTGACGTTAAGTTTCTATGAGTATGGAGCTCGATTTTCAGACCACTGTGCGCCGCGCCGCGCCGCAAACACAAACATACGCGTCACTCCTCGCCACATGACGCATCGTCACTGAGGTAAGAGCCTAAGACCCGAGTTCACCAACACATGGTTAAATTTAAAACAGCCGGTTAAATCATAACCGGCTGATTAACAATATTTTGCTGTTCACCACGCACTAACCATTGGTTAAGCACTGTAATCGGATGGTTAACTTAAACGACGTGGCCAACTCAGTTTAACCGTTGGTTTATGCTTTCTGGTTTGAAGTTTTGCATTGTGAATCACTTTTAGTTATAAAATAAAAATGCAAGACGCTTTGAGTTATTTCTTATTTGATGAGGATAATGTGTTAGATGATTTTGAAGATAATATATAATTTTGCGCACTCCCGTATAATCCAAACACGGCACAATAATTTCGAGGAATATGACTAGAAAGTATTTGGCACAAGATTTCGTACATACAAACGTAGTTAGTGCTCTGGAATTACTTGATTTAATTGAAAAGAAGTTTGAATAGCCAAACACGTTTGCAGTGACTGCCGAAAGCATTAAATTTGTCAGCCAGATGCATCCGACCCCATTTTTTTCGGCATTTGTCGTGGCGTCTCTCACAAAGTAATGTTAAAACATTCGATCATTCGGTCATTTTCGACTCACTCATTCTAAAACGTTCGGTTATTTAACCGTTGGGTAGAATTGAATAGTGAACTCGAAAAGAACGCTGTTTATTTAAACATATGTTTAATGCTAACAGGACGGTTACGTAATCAATGGTTATGTTGTAGTTGGTGAGCTCGGGTCTAAGAGGGTTTTGTTTTTTTGTGAGAAATCATCAAATGCAACTGAGTCGCCACGGACTCGTTTCGACTAGTTTTGGTGTTGCTAGCTTCCAATGTTTTGGAAATACCTTGAAAGAGCTAATCCAATGATTCTAAGAATTCTCATTACCTCTCTCATTACTTATCTAAGAAATTACAAAAATATTATTAAAAGAAGATTTGAGATAGGAACAATATTTACATTTGGTTCCATCTACACAGGACAACGCTACAAGGACAAATACGAATCATACTCTGAATAAAGATTAGCTTCGCAGTACTTTATGTATTTAAATGAACAGGGATACTTATGATGTTGGCTGCTTTGAATAGTTTCCGTAATTTCTAAGACTTGTAATCTGTAGGTATCTACTTACTAGAATATTAAGTCCATAGAATAAAAATTTATTATTTTTAAATCCAGCACTAGAATGTCTTTCCTTTTAAGGATCAAAATCTGCAATAAAAGTGTAAGCGAGTGAAACTGCCTCACGGTCCTAACTTCAAATAGTTTACTTAGATTTCGGTTTCATTCTTGGGGACTAGTTCAAAACTATCTGTTTCAAGGTGTAAGAAATTCCCAAGCTCTATAGGTCTATACTCAAGTGGAAAGCCTGAGTACCGGCCGGCAAAGCCACGCGCGACCGGCACAGCGTCAACCGTCGATTGTTTCAATTTTCCCGCCGCATACTTCCCGCCAAGTAAGGAAACTTTCACAAACATCCCCTCGGTAAGGACCACGATATTAACCTCAAATTCTTGTTCGTAAACACGGATATTGTTTAGATAATAGAGCTTAACTTCCTGCATAATTGTAACTTTGATTTAAAAGAGTGTACATGCGGAGTTTCTTCTCCATAGAACCCTACTACGCTTTGGAATTGGCAACTAGCTTCATCTTTCTGACTGACCGACTCCTTGACAATTCAAAAGTGCATGTAATTGGTAGAAAAATTAACTCTATTCCTTTCGGAATAAAGGCGACCGTTCTTGATCTACGGATATGCCAAAAAAAAACAGGTTTATGTCACATAATGTGCCTTCTGTGTCTAGCCATTGTCTTTGAGAAATTATAGTTTTCAATGACGAAATGATATAGGCATTTATCTTTAAGATACCCAAGATCCTAACATGCTCTTTTAAACCTAACTTAGCCACATTTGTCATTAGTAGATAGTAGAAAGCAAGTTTAAGTAAAATGTACCTAATTTGCACAGATGTTCGACATTTATTCACAACTAGCCTGTGGCCTGAGGCTTGGCCAATTGGTAAGTATGTCGATAAAAGTAGTCCTTCCTCAGCATTCAAAGTATCCCCATACTAAATTTCATCAAATTCAGTTCAGCCGTTGCAGAGATTAAACGGAACAAACAGACAGACAGTTTTTATAGGTATCTACTTATTGCATAAGTTACAAGGTCAACAGATGTATAAACTCAGAAATTGATTATTTTTACAGTAATTCACTTTAATTTACCGTTGAGCTTACAAACGCAGTTGCAAGAAACACTTCAAAGAAATTGCAATGAAAACCGTCGTGAAATGAATATTTTTATAACTTAATTATTGAAAATATTTTAGTATAATTTGTAAATACTTAGGATCTCTCTAAAGGTAACCCTAACCAGAATGTTACGAAACGGCTGCAGCTTATTCCGTAAATATAAATCTAGATGAGATATTTCTTATTTATTCCTATAGTAACCGGAGATTGTTGCTCGGTGCCTATAAACAGATATTAATCGTTTTGCTCCCCAATAGTAGTATTTTTCATTGCCAAACTGGGCATACTTATATGTAAATATAACCGACCTATAGTGTTGGCGTTCATCGACTACGAAAAAGCGTTTGACTCGGTTGAACACTGGGCAGTCATTCATTCGCTGAAACGATGTCAGGTAGACACTAGATATTATTATGTAGAGGCAATTAAGGAAATATACCGTGCGGCTACCTTACAAGTCAAACTTCACGAGCTTACAAATCCAGTACGCGTTAAAAGAGGGGTGAGACAAGGAGATACGATATCACCTAAACTCTTAACAGCCTGCTTGGAAGATGTATTTAAGCTTCTCGACTGGTCTAATAGAGGCTTAAACATTAATGGTGAACGGCTAGCCCATCTGCGCTTTGCCGACGATGTTGTCGTTTTTGCCAGCAACGTGGAGGATCTGCAGGCCATGGTACAAGAAATGTATGACGTGTCACTCAATGTCGGACTAAAAATGAACGCCTCAAAAACAAAAATAATGTGCTGTGATGACGACATTGATCACATTCTAGTGAATGGCCAGCAAATAGGGAAAGTCAAGGAGTACGTATACTTGGGACAGACTTTGAGTATAGCGATGAACGGACAAGACCGCGAAATCAAGCGCCGTATCCAACTAGGGTGGGGTGCTTTCAGTAAGCTGTCCGACGTACTCAAGTCGAAGCGGGTGCCCATAAACCTAAAGCGACGCATGTTTGAGCAGTGTGTCCTCCCAGTCATGACGTACGGGGCTGAAACTTGGACGCTCACCAAACACACTATCCACCAAATGCAAGTCACCCAGAGAGCTATGGAACGAGCCATGTTGGGCATCTCCCTCTACGACCGGGTGAAAAATACCGAAATACGGAGACGAACGAGACTCACAGACAGCGGAAGTGATAGCAAAAAGAAAGTGGAAGTGGGCGGGCCATATATGCCGTAGACTGGATGGGAGATGGGGGAAAAAAGTGCTGGAGTGGAGACCACGAACAGGACGGAGGAATGTGGGAAGACAACCGACTAGGTGGACAGACGATATCATTAAAGTGGCCGGAAGAAACTGGATAGCCACGACACAAAACCGCCAAAAGTGGAGAGATTGGGAAGAGACCTACACTCAGCATTGGGTGGCCAAGGGTTGAAGAAGAGAGAGAAGAGAGATATGTAAATAGATTCGTAAGCTTATTTTATATTAACTTTCCATATGGAACGGTCTACTATACAAAGCTATGAGATCTTTGCTTCATTATTGGTAAAGATACAAGAGTCCTCATTTTAACTAATAACGGTCCGTAAATTATAGAAACCGGCCATTACCAAATAATTGCAGTGCACGTAGTATAGTTGTTTATTTTGTAAATAGGATACTAAATCGACATTTCCTATACCCCTAAAATTAAATGTCAAAACAACTTCAGGGATCAAGTCGAGTCTAATTTAAAGTCCTGACATGATCTTGTTCAGATCATGTGAGGACCACACAGATTTAAGTGGATCCATCCAGTCAGTGCAAGCATTTGGCAGTAGTCGTGTAGCTCAATTCAAAACTTAAGGAGCTCAATGAATCGACGACCAATTCCAAAGAAAGGACATTTGGGTTGCCTGCTTAAAGTACTCAAACTGCCAGACCATCATTAAAACTACTGAGAAAGAACATAATAGAAAGAGACAGAGAGATTTTTTTCCTCACGTGAAGATTTCTACCAAGCAATTCTTACCGCAAGCCACGATTAGGAACTTAACAAAAAAGAAAATTATCCAATAGTCCTCACGTTCATTAAATACACAAGCCTACCAAAGGGCCCTGAGGACACGGAGGAGCATACGGTGGAGGTCTGCCCGGCTTGGGCGGAGCACCGCCGTGTCCTCGTGGAGGCGATCGGCGGAGGCGATCTCTCGCGTCCGGCCCTGGTTCAGGCCATGGTACGGAGCGAGAATGCATGGGTAGCCATCACCTCATCACCGAGGGAGAGGCAGTATATGCGCCGTCACGGCCTTAGTCGTTAAGGGAGACGCCCTGGGCGTCGGGAATACCAGGCTGATTCCCAGCCACCGCAGGCGTGGGCATGCCGTCGGCTAGTAATGGGTAGCTCGCTGTCCGGTGAGGACCAAGCTCGGGTCGACGGCGCGTTGTGTTCCACGCGTGCCTCAAAGAGATGTCAGCACCAACCAGTGGGGTCTGCAAGGGCCGGAGCGGGTTGTTCGAAAGAGATACAGCGGCCCCTGGCACACAGGCAACTGATCCCGGGAACACGGGTGGGTTTCAGGCAGTAAAAGTCTGACACGCCCTCCTGCTCCACCCAGTGCGGGAGAAGTTATTTGATGATTTGCCACCCAAAAGAAAAAGCCTACCAAAGGGCATGACTACTAAATAATTATGATAATAACAGGGGCTGGCCTTTCTTGTAGTGCTGATTTTTAACTCCAGTTTACACAAACGTCATGCATGCAATCGTCTTTGCTATGTTATAATGGTAAAGTTTTGTTTAGAACTAGAGCAATTCACACTTATAATAGGTGTGAATTGTTTGAAATTGGTGTCACTGTGCATTATAAAAACACAACAAAACACTTTGTAACTAGTTTTGATTTCCAAGCACCTCGCAAAGTGATAGGTTATGCTTATAAATATAAATGGAGGACATTCAAACAAACGTATAGTAATTTAGTCTCCCAGACTTAAGGAAATGCCTAGGTATGGCCTACTTTGGAATGCAGATCAATAATTAAAATAAATATTTATTTAATGAACAGTATTTCGACACAGTTTTGGCCTCTGTTAGTAAGTCATCTAGCGGTACTGGTTGCATAACGGCAGTATCGGCCTTTATCTTAAAAGTTTGAAGCATTTTACACGTTTGTGTATCATAGAACGGTATCCCAGAAACAGGTGATGGCATTGCAGCGTTAAAACATAAACGATGCTAGTTTTGAATCGCAATCACAGAGCAGAAGAATACCTATGTCAAATTAATACAAATTTCAATATGCTTAAAAAAATACAACATTTTCGTAATTGATTAATAGGTAGGTAAGTATAGTACAACAATGTGATAAATGGTTTTATGTCTGTAAGTAAGTTTGTAAAACCACTTTCACACTTTTTTTTTTGGGTTGGAAATCATCAAATAACTTCTCCCGCTCTGTGTGCAGCAGGGGGTCGTGTCAGACTTTTACTGACTAAAGCCCACCCGTGTTCCCTCAGTTGCCTGTGTGCCAGGGGGCCGCGGTATCTCTTTCGAACAACCCGCACCCCTGGCAGGCATCGGCCCTTGCGGACCCCATCTATTGATGCTGACATCTCTTTGAGGCGCGCATGGAACACAACGCGCCGTCGACCCGGGCTTGGTCCTTACCGGACAGCGAGCTACCCATTACTCGCCGTCCGCAGTGAGCGCCTGCGGTGGCCGGGAATCAGCCTGGGATTCCCGACGCCCAGGGCGTCTCCTGCGGAGGCTAGGGCCGTGAGGGCGCATATACTGCCTATCCCTCACGTGCACCGTCTCCCTCTTCGCGAGCATTACTGCTTCGCAGAAGGAGGTGACGGCTACCCATGCACTCTCGCCCCTTACCATAGCCTGGACCAGGGCCGGACGCGTGAGATCGCCGCCGCCGATCGCCTCCACGAGGACTAGGCGGTGCTCCGCCCAAGCTGGACAGATCTCCACCGTATACTCCACCGTGTCCTCAGGGTGATCTTCGCAGTGAAAACACCCGGGCGTTTCCTCTCGCCTTATCCGAAACAGGAACCTCCCGAAACAACCGTGTCCGGTGAGGACCTACGTCAGGCGGAAGGTGAGGATGCCGTGCCGCCTCTCAAGCCACTCCTCAAAGAGGGGACTTCCCGCCGCTATCGTGGCGTGTCCAGCACTATACGTCAATCATATTTAAAAAACTAGATGTAATCGCCGTTTCCTACCTAAGAGGGATGGCCAAAACAAACTCAGTCTCTTTTAAAATTCTGACTTAATGTTGGTCAGATCAGGTGAACAACATGTGGATTGATGTCGGAAAGAACCACATAGATTTGACTGAACCTTTCCAATCAGTGGACGCATTTGTCAATTAGGTACCGTACAGCACAAATCAGATTGTTTTTGTTGAACAATCACGTCACTGACTGGGACATCTGACCATGCAATTCCTACGAAACATATGCTTTCAAAACTATCTCTGTGACAGACGAGCAGACAAAAAAGTAATCTTATAAAGGTTCGGTTTCACTTTTTAAGGCTGGTACCTAAAAGGCGTGTAGATGTGATATGTTATAAATTATCAAATAATATGTACAAAATGAGTACGACTTTAGTACTCATTTTAATTACTTACATATTATCTTATCTTACATTATAATTATACGTTTATACTTAGTGTGGTCTTCAAAGGTAATGGGAATATTGAACAAACGGAGATGAGACACTCTTCGTCGTGTTAGCAGGCCGTGGTCAGTATGACAGGGTTAATAATAAAGAGCCCCAATTACACTATACTAGTCTCTTGCCTGTGCCATAGACCGTACAATAAAATTGAAGCAACAAATAACATGTCA
This sequence comes from Antitype chi, assembly GCA_947359405.1. Taxonomy (NCBI): domain Eukaryota; kingdom Metazoa; phylum Arthropoda; class Insecta; order Lepidoptera; family Noctuidae; genus Antitype; species Antitype chi. The sequence continues at coordinate 12,573,198 of OX375820.1, read as the reverse complement.
GGTTGCCTATAAGTCCATAGAATGTTCAAATGCTCAAAGTTTTTATACTTATTATGTTTTCTTCGTTGTTTGTGGTTTCCACATTTTGGTGATTTCATAAGCTTGAAGCGGCGGAAAATATTTCCTTCTGTGCACTCGCAATACAGAAAATTGTTGCCTCGTGCCCACAGTATGCATAGGAACTGTGGGCACGAGGACGAAATATGTCTACGCTAGGGGGTCTAGAATCATGTGCTGAATTCATTTTGCCATCCTGCCACCGTGTATTGACCCAAAGGTACCAATAACCAAAACATCAATTACTTACTTATGTACTATCTCAAGCATAATCATAAAACTGGTTTTTGCCTTTCTTATCAAAGACTTATCTATAGGAGGTTTAACTCGTTCTTCAAACTAAACGAAGCAGGCTGTTTTCAAATTATAGACTGGTTATTCTACCAATCCTAGATTTTGATTTTGATACTTTCAATAAAACTTTGTTTGTAACCAGTACTAGGTACATGTAGCCGACAATTTACCTGACAGTGCCTCAGTAATTAGTTCTTATTACATCTATTAGGAAGTTAGATGGCATACAGTCCCTGCAGAGGTTCCACCGAGATGTTATAGGGAACAAGTACCAGGAAAACGTCACAACAACACTACATTAAAAGCCTCCATTTTCTGATTAACTGGAACTATGATAATTGCACAAGTTGATTGGAATATTAAAATGTTACGAAACTAAATTATTTTAATGAAATACAATATTGCTTTAATTTATTAATATAAAAAACATTATTATTAAGTTGCATTTTATGCTACTCAAAACAAAACAAGGTCTACCGTAAGTTAATTTAGAATTTCGTCTAAGAATAAATAATTAGGGAAGCATTTGTGAAGTAAAGGACTAAACTTTGTTCGTGACATGTTCATCAGACAAAAAATCTGAAGTGCTTGAAAAACTACTTGTTGGGCAAATTTTGTCACTTTGTGTACCGTGATTTAGTAATCACGATACACACATAGTTGCCTGGTTTTCGTCGTCATACGGGCATGGAAATCGTAGCAAGAGCTGTTACTATGCATCAAGAGATTGGCTCTCAGAGATCTGTAGCAATACGTCTCGGTGTGTCGCGACGAGCTATCTGAAACGTGTGGGAACGCTTCCAGGGGACCGGGAGTATAGCTGAGAGGCCTGGAGCAGGAAGTATTAGAGCCACAACTTCCCATGAAGACTGGTACATAAGGTTAAGATCTATCTATAATCTACTGGTACCAGAGTCAGTGATTAAACCATTCGTCATCGTACCTACGAAAATGATCAACGTTCCCGACGTAAACTGACAAGAGTCATCGAGGTACGCTCGCAAGCATTTGCACTGGGCAATAGATAACTGAAGGAATGTACTCATTACAGCCGAAAATAAGGTCAAGCTTATCAGTGATGATAAACAAGTCAGCATGTGGCGAAAACGAGGTGAAAGTTTTACAGAAATATGTATCCACGGACAGGGGGTCTAAGTATTATAGTATGGGCGGGAATAAGCTTGGTAGGCAAAATAGAGCTGGTAATACTAGATGAGGGTACTGTTACCGCCGGCAGTTGCATGAGCTGGTAATCCAATCTCATGTTATCTGATTTTCTCAAAGACTGTGAGCTGGTTTTCTTTTTAGGTATCGCGCACATACGGCCCATACCTCACAAAAAGCTGTTTTCTGAGGCCTATCATGTATGTCCAGCAGTAGACTGCTGCAAGCCGATGATGATGATGTCATAATAATATTGATAGAGTTGTAACGTCACGAGGCTTATGTTTTGTCCTGTCCCGTCCCCTCCTTTTCATAGGATGTTCCACCGTGTGACGTAATTTGACTTTATGACAGTCTGAAAGGCCTGTCAACTGCAAAACACAAAAAATCTGATGTAGCTGATAGAGGTACTGAGCGAGATAGAAAAAGCGCTACTAACAAAGTTGTGCGTGCGATATACTCCCCCTCAAAGTTCCGAGCTATGCATACGATCGGAGCATTCTATTTTTTTTACTCTAAGCGACGCCTAAATGAATGCCTACTTAAAAGCGTGCTGCTGGATTTTCAACTTTCGGTGATAAGCCGTCCCTTGAAAATCCACCAGTGCACTAATATTCCGGTATTCAATTACGTGTTACCTAGTCTAATATGCTTGCAGACTTGAACAAGGCAAGCCTCGAGATTGGGCTTAAGATGAATATGTCAAAGACTAAACTCATGACAAACAGCACCAAAAGGAGAATATACATTGGGGGTGAGGAGATTGCATATGTCCAAGACTATGTCTAGCTGGGCAAAACAGTCTTTCAGGCGCGACAAGACAAAGAAGTTTCTCGACGCACCGAGAGCGCCTGGAGGAGCTATTGGTCAATGAAAGATCTTCTGAAAGCAGATCTACCACTATATCTCAAACCGAGGATTATGGACATGTGTATTCTCCCCGTTCTGACATATGATGTTCAAACCTGGTCTTTGACCTGGTTTCAGGAACACAACACTGCGTGCCGAAACCAAGGTCACCGACGTCACCTAGAAAGCTGCTCAGCTTAAGTGGGACTGGGCCGGACATGTCTGCCGCATGTCATAGTACGACCAATGGGCTAAAACAACCTTGGGCCCCACTAAACGCACGACGAAATGAAGATGGCGGGCCGACCTTGAGTCCTACCCAAGGGACTGGCCAGCACTGGTAAAGAACAGAATTGTGTGGGGGAAGGAGGCCTTTGCCCAGCAGTGGGACAATACGGGCTAGTTAGTTAGTTAGTCTTAGTGAAAACGGTTATAAGGCCGCCAACATACGTTAACGTTCACTAAGCGTTGCGATGACTGTAAAGCAAACATCATGATTTACAGAACGTATGAACTTATGTGTACCTACAGTCTTCTGACTTTATTCATTACCAATGCTCAGACTTACCGACCAACTCTTTACTTTATAAGTCAAGCACACTACTTTGTAAATGGGCTTGTAACGCTGCTTTTCGAGCATGGCTATCCTTTGCCACCAAAGTCAAAGTCAAAGCATTTATTTAAAATAGGCACTTAAAATACACTTTTTAACGTCAACGATTACATTAAAATAGAATTGATTCTAGTCGCCCCTTCCAACATATAGTTTCTTATGGAGAAGAATGGGCAAGAAACTCCACCGTTACTCTTTTAAAATGTTTTAAATACAATATTTAACATAGTACATATATAATTATGTGTGAAAACGATGCACCCAGAATAAAATTACTATATCAAAATAGGTAAAAGGAATGAAAAGCAATACAGATAAATTAATTTAATGATAGATACATGGTGCTCACATTTTTACAAACATTGTAAAAGTAAATATACGATTTTCCTAGAATATTAACAAATAATAAGTCAGTGTGTGAGTTAAAGTAGTCACTGAGTATAAATCAGTGTCATAAATATAATTAATTATACAATTCAATTAGCAACCAGTTTGATTTTGCCTAGACTCTAGATTGTTCTATGGAGCAGGACCAGCATGTTTCCAAGCATTCTTCTCTTGGATATAATCCTCTAATTTGTAATACGCTTGTTTACAGAGTTTACTTTTGAGTTGATGAGTTTTAATTTCCTTTACACTACTAGTAGGAATGGTTTTAATTTTGAAAATTCAACAACATTCATTGCGTTATTTACGTTGTTGAGCAGACAAAATTTTCGAACATATGAAGCAATGGATTAGCAATAACCTTCAAAGTGTTTCGGAAATTACTGATAGTGAGTTACCTACGCAATTAGGGTGCAGGACTTTGCTTACTTGGACCCACTTACATTACGAGTCATTGAATGCGTGAAGCAATATACCACGTATAAAACATAACTCTGTCTCTGTCATTTTCGAACGATTGACAGCAACAGAACGATGGTATTTAGTGATTTGTGGTGCAAGTATTTAATTCGCTTTTTTTATTTTGAAAAGGCATCTCGCAGGTCAACCTTTGAGGTTTTCGTCTACTTAACCGGACTTGCCTGTGATAACCTTAATAAATTACGGCTACCACCCAGGGTTTAAAAAGTTCAAACTTGAGCGACTGCTCGCTAAGGGCACCCCCTGTGGGGCACGGACCTCGGCTTAGGGTATCGCTAGTAGGGGGCTGCAAGGGACAGAATTTCATCTTTTCTTTTCATCTGAATCGGACTAAATTTCATTAGCTAACCAATTTACCATAATTATTATTATCCTGATCTACCCCCCACAATTAATATCTACCCTCCACATGTTATACAGGTTGAAATTGAAAACATGCGACAAATCGTAATGGGAGATTGTACTCATCATTATGAACAACTTTTACTAAGGGACCAAAGATGCAATCGCAAAAAAAAAACAGCTGTTCCCTACATTTTGACGAGTCATGCGAACATAAATGTAGGGAACAGATGTTTTTTTTTTCGCGATTGTATCTTTGGTCCCTTAGTAAAAGTTGTTCATAATGATGAGTACAATCTCCCATTTCGGTTTGTCGCATGTTTTCAATTTCACCCTGTATATTGCTAATATTCTATTCGATACTCAATTATCTTCTACAGTCTAATTAGATACGTGTAACACGCAGTGAACCGACAATATCGCGATACATCGGTTACAGTAACGAGCTTTGATTGAACAGCTTCGTTCAGAGGTCCGGTTCTATCACGACTTAGTTTTACAACTTTACTTAAACCTTCCGACTCCCGACACTTAAGTGGAAGCCCGTTTATTTCTGTTGACTTCGTTTCCCGTCAAAGTGAATTTAGGAAAGTATCTCTAAACGTTAGTAGGTAAACATTAAAGTTGGAGCATTTTGTTCCTGAGGTAAATCCCGGCCGCTTGTGTTCCTATCGTTTGTTACAATGTTCAGATAAGGAGTATTATCTTCTCGGTTAAACTGCATTGCTTTGCATCTTTTACGACAATGTTATATCCAGGATATTTTATTTTTCTACTTTAGTTCAAAGATTTACTTTCTAATGCTGTATTGAGCTTCTTTGTAACTTCCTTCAAGCAAACCTGAAGGCAATTTCTAGAAGTTTGTTTCTGTGAAAACTTAGTCAGTAATCAGTATTTATTTATTATTCCATAAATAAAATAATAGGCCCCATGTTCCGGTCTATTTGTGTAAAATGTCTTGAATAATGTAAGTACTCATTAGTTACCTGTGGGTACGTGGAACCACGTAACATGAACGTGGCAGTTGATCTATCTGTGAAATGGGATTGACTTGTGAACGCGCCAAACACGAATATAAATTATGAATAGCAATGAAAATTGAGTTTGAGCTGGCGAGAATCGGATAAATAATGCATAAGCATGTAAAACAAATGAAATAATTTCAAATCAAATCGTAATAGTATAATTTATTCAAACAAGGCTAAAATTAATTTTTAGTTATTGTTATCAACCAATAAATGGTATTCCTCAAAAAAGGAAGCCGATTCATTAAGTTGAAGTGAACATTCCGTTTCTCTTATTAAAATAATCAGAAGAATATCAAAACAAAAGCTTATATAAACGAAAAAGAGCACACATTAATAAATAACTTCATATGAAGCTAATGTAGGTCTCGGAAAATATTTTATTCCTTTTCAATAATCCTTAGAATGCGAACAAACACTGAACACACGTGATAGGGATTAATAAAATCCTCTGCAACACCTGAAATACAAATAGTAAGAATAAATTGATAATATGCTAAAGCACGATATATGTAAAGAAAATAAAAAATATGGGCTCTAAGCTATAAGGGACCTTTGTAGAGTTTGAACAAGAAAACATAGTTTCTTTGTAACAATTTTAGGAAATTCTTAAATTCTAGAATAAATATGTTGGGCTATCTTCTTAGCATACACTACTAAAATATTTGGATCTCTGAAATAAAATTAGGATTACTTTTTGCTCTTATGCATTTTGTATTTGAAATCTTCCTTTTTGTACTGGTTATTATTTAGAATCTTTCAAACTTAGCTCTTTTATTTAAGGTAATAGAATTGTTTGGACGTGCAACGGAGGCGTCTGCATGCGCGTACGTGCTCGTTAGTCTGCAATCTAATTGTCGGAATGCCTGCGCACGCGCTCATATTAACACGTCCGCACAACTAGCTTACCGTGGTACCTAAGCTATCTTTAACTCTCTTTGCCGTAGAGGATTTTCTATCATCTGTCAGTATTGGTTTTCAAAAAGTTTGCAGAACCGTGCAGCACACCAAAGCATTGAATAAAATAAATATTTTATAAACCCACTTCAGAACTTAGTGTAACCTTACATAGTTGTGATTTCGAAGAATCCAAGACACTGTTTTCGCCTATAAAAGATCTCGACTGAAAGCTAAAGTCAAGAAATTGCCGGTAACTAGGTAAACAAAAGCTGGAGCCAAGTCAAACCTAGGCGACCTAGCTAATACTTCAAGGGAGCTATCGGCAAATAAACTTAAGCTTGTCCTTAATCGGGGATCGCGAAGACTGGTTCAGGTCCAATTAGATGTATGTGTGTACAATTGTAGTAAACCCGCTAATGCTAACCTGGAAAAACAAAAATAAAGAGCTTTGTTGTAATCTTTTGATCGAGTGATCGGTAAAATACAACATTTCGTTTACAATGCTGTCGTAAAGTGTTGTCATTTGGACCGTGTTACATCAAACTGTACCTACCTGGGTAAAAGGAACTTTAGAGTTTATACAATTTGCAATATATTTTTTGGAACGAAGTTCTTTAACGCGGCTTGCAGTAGAAGTAGGCTAGTAGAATAAACCAAAAAGCGTTTCTCTCCGTGCAATTTTCGCGTTATGTTTCGCTTTCTCTCTCTCCCTCTCTTTGTCTCTTTATATTATCTATACCAGAAAAAGACAGAGACAGTTTTCATGGTTTTCGAGAGTTAAGCACCCACGAAAACCATGAAAACTATCTCAATAGTGAGATCAAAATTAAAAACCAACATAGCGACAACTTCATGAGAGCCTCTAAAAACTTAACTAAACAGCTTTGTATTAAAAACTTGTATTAAATTCACAATTTCTTTCGCTTTGTCTCTTTCTACTAAATACGTGTGTATGTGCCTGCGTGAATGGCTTAAGAAACGTTCCTAAAGGTAAGAAAACTCCCAATGCTTTTGAGAGTTATGTGTTTCTTAATTAAGTACTCAATCCTTGAATAGAAATAACAACCCAGCATTAAACTGCAAATAAAATATGTGAAAACTGTTATAACGTACTGGATAAACAGTTTTCTGTTTGATTCCAAAAAGTTCATCCGCGTATGGGAAACAAAAATTAAACAACTTTTGATCATATTACGTGCGGCACGGTGTAAAAGGTGCGGCGTATGTCAAGCTGACGTAAAAACTAGCTAGTTAGTGCAGTTTACACAAACAGTGGGCTTGTTAACTGTAACTTAACTTGTTAATTTTGTTGTGGTACGCTGTTAACGTTTGTCACAATTGCTGCTTGTCTACGTGAACAACAAATGACAATTGAGCGGGCAACCCCGACGTAAAGGATACCACAAAACAACTAAATTGCTATTGGTACAACATACGAATGAAGCTTCGTTAGTCAATTTATTATTTGAAATTAAGTCCAAACTAGGTAAAGGAAACAATTTCAGCTTTTAGTAACAGTCAGTCACTTATGTCACCTACTTCTTGGTAAATAAATTTCAAGTTTCTTCTGCTGCTCGAGAAGTGGAAGGAATTCGTTTGAATCCGACGATAAACTCCGATAAACGAGAGCTACTGAAATATGAACTGATACCAGTAAATCGTGAAATAGGAATTCTGCTATTTCTTTTTTGCATTATAATAACCAGATAGTGGTGGAGTAGTGATGGGATGGTCCAATGATAGGTAACGGCGAGTTGTAGGTCGTGGGTTCGAATCCACGGCGATTTACTTTGTGTAAATTATTTCATAACCATTGCTCTCAAAACGGTAAAGGAAAACATCGAGAGGAAACTGGCATGTCCTAGAACCATAGATTCAAAGACATCTGACATCTACCAACCCGCACTGGCCGATTACGGCCCACAGAGAGGAGGCTTGTGTGTCAGCAGTGGGCACATTTAATGTTCTGCTGATTATGCTAACCATATAGAATTAGAGTAAAAACAATAATACTTAGGTACATTATTAAAGCATATTATTTCAATTATATTATTATCTAAATGTAAAAATCACGCGACCAATTGGACTTTTACCAAAACAAAAATCATATTCTTTTTATTAGCTCTCGGAAAAGCTACGTACAATGTACTTGGCTGCTGCCCAGTTACAATGATTATAAATTATTTACGCACTGCGTGCCAGGACGGTGACGTAGTGTTATTAGAAAAAAATAACATTGAATAAATTAATGTGTCTTTTAAACACATACTGTACGTACTCGTTACATGTGGAACATTTGGGAAGGCAGAAAATTATACTAACGCAAAGTGTTACCAACCTACAACCTAAAACAGCTCAATTTTTACTTTACCTTAGTACATACATACATAAACTCACGCTTTTTTTCCATGGGGTAAGCAGAAACTATGGAAAGCCGCCTGCTACGATCCTTACATACTCCTTTTGCCTCGTTTACCTTCATACTTCAAGAAGTCATACACGCACGCCGGTTGCGCACCTGACCTTTTTGAAGAACATCACCAATAAAGTCACTATACAGGAAAAGTTTTTGTCCAGTGCGCAAACTGTAACCAACCAAAAAAATTTTTCGTCAGTTTTACAAAAAAAAAACAGCTGTTTCATAGAAAAGTGCAATACCTACGTGGTCAAAATGTATGGAACAGCTGTTTTTTTTTGTATAACCGACGAAAAATTTATTGTTTGGGGGTCTAGAATGGTATGCTGAATTCATGGTTAAAGTTTGCGCACTGAATAAAAACTTTTCCTGTATATTTTCCTTAGTAGTATGATTGAAACGTGCCCTTACCATATTTTTTATTAAATGCAACCATCCATGCTCTAAATAATAACGTTGCAAAGATAAAATGTATATATATAATAGGTCTTTACCTATGAAATTGCCGTTTTGTATGAAAAAATTTAAACGAATTTTTTTCATGTATTTTTTATTTGTATTAATCGAAGTAATCACCCATGCAATCAATGCATCTTTGCCATCGCAGTGGCAGTTTATTGATGCCCTTCTTAAAGAAACCAGCTGGACGGGAGGCAACAAATTCTTCAAAGGCATTTTGTACTGCCTCTCGGGTATTGAATTTTTTTCCCGCCAAGAAGTTATCCAAATTCTGGAAAAAGTAGTAGTCTGTAGGCGCAAGGTCTGGTGAGTAGGGCGGATGACGGAGAGCTTCCAACCCCAGTTCTTGCAACTTGGAGACCGTCTGCTGTGCAGTATGAGGTCGCGCGTTGTCGTGCAGGAGCAGCGGAGACGAGCGATTGACAAATGCTGGTTGGAGATGTGCCAGCTTCTCCATCATTGTGTTCAGTTCTTCACAGTACACATCTGCAGTAATGCTCACCCCGTTTGGTAAGAAGCTGTGATGAATCACACCGGCGCTAGACCACCAAACAGTGACCATCACTTTTCTAGGGGTAAGTTTTCGTTTAGGGCATTGTTTAGGTGCTGAACCAGGATCCAACCAACTTGCTGAGCGCTTGCGGTTATCAAACAGAATCCATTTTTCATCGCAGGTAACAATGCGGTTCAAAATTCCTTCATTTGTGTGTCTGTTGAGCAGTGCAAGGCACGTCTCGACGCGTACTTCGCGCTGACGATCATTGAGTTCGTGGGGCACCCATTTGTCAAGCTTTTTTACCTTGCCAATTTGACGCAAATGGACCAATATTGTTTTGACGCTAACGTCGAAAGCTGCTGCTAATTCAGCCGTAGATTGTGTATCATCAGCTTCCACAATCGCCTTTAATTCGTCATTGTCGACCAAAGTCTTCGGACGACCGCGAGGTTCATTTTTCAGGTCGAAATTTCCAGAACGGAAGCGAGCAAACCAATAACAGGTGGTGCGTTGGTTTGTAGTGTTAGCTCCGTAAACGTCGTTGATGTTGCGTGCCGCTTATGCCGCGTTGCTGCCACGACGGTACTCATATTCCATAATTACTCGAATTTTTAACGTATCCATGATGACGAAAAAGATTGAAATGCGATGAAAATGTAACACTAATCAATAAACAAATGACTACTTTTGGAAAAAAAAATCCATGTTTTTAAAATAAAATTAATTTGAAATTAGAATTCTTACCCAAACAAAAATTATTTTGATTTGAAATGGCCAGTACTGCAAAACGGCAATTTCATAGGTAAAGACCTAATATATTACATTCCATTATCTTAATGAAAATATTTTTTTCTTAATACTTTTCAACTTTTGATCTCTATTTTTAATAATAATTATTATTAATAATCATTTTATTATCTGCCAACTAGGACCATAGATGAAATACACAAAATAATCTTAAACAAAAATAACAAACTAATACATATTATGAACCAGCTTAAAACTATAACTAAACACGTAAAGTTGTCGGCGTCGTATTTCGCTGCGAGGTGTCGCGTAAACCGTCCTCGGAAACGTCGATAAACGACACCTTTCAAGCAGTGATGTAGATGGTGGGTTGGAACTCGTACCACGAATGACTTAATGTTGATGTCGTGGCGCGATTCCAACCTTTTGACCCTCAGAGTCCAGATGGTCTTCAGTTTCAAGTAAAGCACGACTTCCTCAATCTTCGTGGAATGATGCAGACGCGAAATGTACAGCGGCGTCGTAAGTACAGCAGCATGGTATATGTATAAAAAGTAGCCTTTCCTAGGGTTTAAAGTATCCTCATAATAAATTTCATCAAAATCGGTCCAGCCGTTTCGGAGATAAACCGCAACAAACAGACAGACTGAAAAATAATGTTTTTTTGTTATATGTACCGTTATACTCTCAACAAACAGTCACTTCAATTTTAATAATTTTATGTAAGTTCAGATAAATATTACGCAGATAGTTGATTCCTGGACGAGCCGCAGACCTTGACACAGGGCCGGAACAGCAACAGGATTTAAAAATCAGGTCAACGTAAACTATTCCTGTTTGGCAGCAATTTTTTTTTCATTCGCTCCAGTGTCCTAGTTACTAACCTACTTTAGTTTTCACGGTCAAGGCTGGCGTATAGAGAGCTAATAAATTATAACTATATTTAATTAGCTGCATCGTTATACTTATAAACTAAATTCGAACGGTGACGATATGTGATCCCCGGGTGATTTATTTTAAAAGTAAGAGAGTTTGGTTTCAAACTGTGTGCAGTCAATGAGTTTTATAGTGAACTTTTGAGAATAGCACCACTGATAGCGGCACTATAGAAAAACAAATTATCGAGAAAAAAGAAAGAAGATTTTCAAAAGAAAAGGATCCAAATCTTTACCACTGCTGTAACTGAATAATCGCAGCCAGTAAGATTTCACCCTCGGTAACTTAATCCATAACAGAACAAAAAGCAAATAAACAACTTTGTTTTGAAGTAAACCACGTTATCTGAGTTTGAAATCAAATAGTCGAAACTTATCAAACGCTAGGGGAGCGCATTCCTTTAACAGGGGGAGCGAATCGCAGAGGGGTGGTATAAAATTGAAAGTTCTAGGGCAGGGGGCTAGGGCAATTACACTGATTGCGCTCTGAAGGCTTGCGTCCGGTTGGAAATTAACGAATAAACTGGTGTTGATGTAGATTTTAAATCAACACCAATAGTTTACTAACAATAATGAAGATCTCATTTCTCTGAGTTCTTCATAACTACATAATTAAAAGATTAAAAAGCCCTATATTTCTCTTAAATTTACAATGTTCATCTATCGTTTTATTTTAGTTAATATTATTTTTATTTGAGAACCCTTCACGTGCCTCTTCCGGAGAATGCCAGCTTTCTCTATCTTTCGCTACGTGCATCCAGTGTGTTCCAGCTATACGCACAATCTCTTCCTCCCAGCGAGTGTGTGGTCTTCCTCGTTTACGTTTTCCAACCGGTCCATCCAAGAAGTAATCTTTTTGGCCTATCTGTTGTCATACAGTCTTGCAACAGACCCGGCCTAACTACATAGTTACTTCTAATTTATTTTAATAAATCATGATTTAGAATGAATTACGTCACATAAAATTTCCTGCAAAACCAAAACCTTAGTACCCACTCATTCCTTGAAGGTATTATAGATTCGCTATTTCTAGGCATTCTATTTCAGTAATAACAACCTATTCATGCTCGATCCGTCTCTCTTAAATGTTAGTTTGTGATACAAAAATGCTCGGTTAATTTCTATTTCAAGTTAAAAACTTATGTGGAAAATTAGGTGAACCAGAGCGAATAGAAAACCTGTGGAGAAAACTTCAAATCAAATTATTAATTGAGTGTCACGGCTTCGGCTTACATTACTTAATAAATCCAGGAACGAAGCTAAAAAGTCGTTAACTGCGCTTTGCCTTTAGAAAGAAAGTCGAGACCTCCACTCACAGGTTCTCATTTCAGCTCAAGTCTGGGGTGCTTTTGTGACTGCGTTCACGTTCTCGTGTGTTGTAAAGACTCCTAAAAAGAAAAAAAAATCTCTTTACCTCAATAATAAGCTTCTATTTCTTTGATGTTTTGATGTTGTTTATGATTTGGTCAAATACCAAATTAGTTGAAAGTATCGATGTGTTGCATCTTTTACGACTAAATGCGTTTTCCTGTCTACCACGTTTGTAAATTGTCTGCACACATTGACGGAGCATACTCTATGGACGGGAGGGCTGTATGTGTGAGTGCGGCACGTGTAACGGAGGCTGCTCGCGATTCTGCGCCCCTGGTAGTTCGGTCCCTACGCTGTAAACGATCTAGTTTGCGAGAACTTTGAAGCGGAAAATTTATCTGACAGTTAAGCGAAGTGTGTACACATCACATACATTTTCCTGGAGTTAAATTGAGGTGAACTTATTTGTGATCTTCTCGGACGCCATCTTCGACAATTAAAATTAGAGTTCAATAATGTAGGTAGTAGCTAATTTATAGGACAGTTGACGGTCTCTAATTGTTTGGTTACTACGAAAGTGCATGCAAGTGGTAAGTTTGTAATATAGTTATGTTACTTGCTAAGATACTTGAGGTAGGTATATTGTTGCTTACTGTTTAAACTTCAAACTATAACCTTAGACAAACAGTGTTTGTACCTACATAGTAAAGTATAGGTGGGTAATAAAACCAACCATTCCTGTTACCAAGTTTATGGAAAAACTTTTATGATCATTTTCACTAAGGCGAATCAATACCTTACCTATTTATAATAAGCAGAGGATTTTGTAACCTTTGCACATTAAACTTTTAATAAAAACAAATATGACTGAATACATCGACATCGAATAACCTTTGTGCGTTAAAATTGACGAATCATTGTCATCACTGCTAAACATGTATCTCGTAATTAACCAGGCTCGTTGATAAATAAACAAGGTTTGTTCACCGTAATCCGCATGTGTAAGTTAGCTAGAGCTGCAATCAAGCCTCTTCACTGATGACCGTGAACCGCGGTTACACCGAGCTACGATAAAGCAAGCCAAATTAGCGATACCGCTACGCCGCGCTACGACTGGCGTAGCTACATCGTAGAGCCTATATCTATGTAGCCTTCTATTGGATGGAAAATACGCTCTTATTATGTTGTAATAAGCTCTTAATTTCTTTAAGCTACCCGTCGTAGCGCCGCAAACGGTGTTACAGGCGTAATTGACAAGCTTGATTGGCATTTCGATTGAAGCTACGGAGTGGTGTTATGGGAATATTCTTTCATCGCCGCAATATGTTAACTTCATAAAAGAGTCATGACTCGGCCATTGACTTAAATATGCAGGTAAATATAACTTATACAGAAACGAATTTGATCTGCATTGTACCTATATTGAGAAGTTGACCTCTGTTACGTCACAGGTATTTTTGTACGGTACGTCTAGGTTTTATTTAATTTGTTCTATTATGGTTGACCAGCACCCTAATTGCGTAACAAACAATCAATCATAATCTATTTCATTTTGACTATTCAAAAATATTAATTGCGTTATTTACGTTGTTGAGCAGCCACATTTATCGAACATAAAGAAGCAATGGATTAACAATCTGTTTCAAAATTATGCAGATTATGATTGATCGTGCGTATTATATTATCAACTAGCAAACCCGGCGAACTCCGTTTCGCCACCAGATGGCTTCGTTTTATGTAACATTTCGTTTGGTGATTAAAAGAAGAAGAATTTTTTTTTTTGTTTTGTTTCCTGAATTTTCTTTGCTATAAACCTCACGGAGCCCGAGACGTTTTCAACGAATGCAAAACCGTGGAAATCGGTTCGTGCGTTCTGGAGTTATAGCGTCAGGAAGGAAAACCCGACTTATTTTTATATAGTAGATTAGGGTGCAGTTTAAAGAGTCTGAATATTTGAGATTGTTTGAGTTCGATTGTGGTGACTTTTAACTGACTTCAAAAAGGAAGAGGTTCTCAATTCAACTGTTTTTTTTTTGTATAGATGTTACGCGATATATCCGGCAATAAAATTGTAGATTGATTTCAAAAACTATTTTTTAAGGATAGGGCTATGTCTCAGTGGTTTGCATTAGGTAGGCAGTGTAGGTGTACATAAGTAGTTTTTGAGTTAGCTTCAATAATACGTATTTTTACCACTTAGTATAGCTATATGGGTGATGTATAAACTTCCTGTCACTGTTATTTTCATAGCAAGTAGAATCTTCTTAGCGTTTCCAGACGTGCTGGAAATGTATAGCTTCATGTGTATGAAGCTATACATTTCCAGTATAAACTGATCTCGCATTCTATAGGATTTCCGTGCAGTGCAAGATCAGCGTAAACTGGAAATGTATAGCTTCATGTGTAGCAACAAATAAAAAGTGAAAAGTAAAAAACTTTTTACAAACATAAATAACAACCGACATCCAAAAAACAAACACTACAAAGTCAAAAATAGCTTTCGTTTCGGAAACACAATTCCAAAGACACCGACTTACGAAATTAAAGATATTTTTCACTTCGCAGTGCTTTTTTGGGAGTCGGAGATTTTATTTTGATATCTATTAGACATATCAGCTTTATAATTTATGTATTCCATATAAAAAGACATTAATGGTTTCACGTAACTGCCATAGCTGAAGGTAGGCATAAAGTATAAAATACACGCAATTAGAAAAACAGTATTTGTCGAGTAGCCTCAGTAGACATAACGATTGATCCATTATGGAATAATTGACCAATTGCCGTAGTTAACTTCCTTCAGTTATAAATTTAAATAATGGCATTCTTATAAATGCAATGAAACTTGAGTTTCCGTATTACGAAGTCAGTTTTCTTTAAATTGAAAAGCTTAAGCCCTCTCACTGATTTCTTGAATCGACGCCAACGTGGCGAGTTATGTGGCTTTACATTTACAATACGTGTGCTAAATAAAGAACAAGGCTTCCGCAATCTTACATCGTGTACTGCAAGGGGAACTTATTGTAAATATTTATGACAAGCAAATAAGGCTCATGAGGTCCGTTTATGATTTAAAAAAAGACAATTAGGTAGCTGTCATCTGGTTTTAAACCTTATATCGTTTACCTTTAAACCTATTGATACAATTGTTTACTCGCCACAAAAAGCTTTGACAATAAAAAATATATGTGAAAAACAAAGAGGGCTCGTACTTAAAAGAAAAAATATATAGATGCAAACCACTACAGTATAGAGTAGGTATCTGACATATAGTTTTGTTAGCTGTACCTAAGTTGGATTTAAGTTTCTTCCTTGACATGAGTCTATTGGATAGTAAGTTAGTTGATCCGACTTAGTAACTTATCATGTTATAAATTAAAGTCGCTTTTCGTGTCTATGTAGCCGCGTTATTCTCCTTAATTACAAAACGGATTTTGCGGTTTTCATCATTTAGAGAATTTATTCTGAAAACCTATAACCTTCATACTTAGATATTATAGAAATCTCGATGTTTTGTCAAGTCGTGAAAACCCTTCGTAGCAGAGTCTTGTCGCTAGTCCCTATCCCTACTAATATTATAAAAATGCGAAAGTAACTCTGTCTGTCTCTGTTTCGAATTCACGCCTGATCGGGCGTCGTCGGCTTTTTTCATCAGGCGTCGGGTGGCTACGTGGCCGACGGCGCGGGCGGCTACGCGGGTCAAAGAGTGGGGCCAAGGGCCCAGCACACTTCACCAGCGAGAGCAACTGACGACACACGCGCGCCTTCTATTTCTAATATTCTACAATTCTTTTGGATATATCTTAACAGTTTATACAGTCCACTGCTTTCATTTCAAAGTCCATTTTAAGACCCTTACATTTTGATCCTTCGCCAGTTTACAGCTTGGAATTTGGAATTGTGGTCGGTATACGCCAACAAGCTCGTCACGTTTTGACATGAAACCTATAGTCACCATAATTAGCGACATAAGGGTGTGGGTATAGAACATGTACGTAAACATATGCCTATCTCAAAAAGGACATACACGTAATACATTATAATTAATATCTGGATGATCGAATATCTGTTTTTTGTTTGACTTTTTCTAAAAATGAAACCTAGCTAGATCGATTTATTGCCCCCGAAACCCTATGCATACTAAATTTCATGAAAATCGTTGGAGCCATTTCCGAGATTCAGATTATCTATAAATATAAAATGCTTTGTCCTGAATGACTGAGTGACGGATCAACGCACAGCCTAAACCGCTGATCGTAGAGACCTGAAACTTGGAGGGTGTGTTCTTTGTATGACGTAGGCATCCATAAAGAAAGAATTTTCTGAAATTCGACCCCTAAGGGGGTGAAAAATGGGGGCAAAGTTTGTATGGGACTGTGAAAGTTTGGATGTTTGTTACTCAATCATACTAAAACGGCTGAACGGATTTGAATGAAATTTGGCAAACAGATACTTTATTACCTGGATTAATATATAGGATAATTTTTATCCCGGTATTACGTTACCGCGGGATAATTTTCGACCTCGACGCGGGCGAAGCCGCTGGTAAAAGCTAGTATATACATATATACAAGAATTGATCGTTTAAAGGTACCTACCACTATTGCTGTGTTTGCCACAGCTCCTGCTCATAAAAAAATAATAATTTAAAAAACTAAAAAACACGCTTTAAAAACCAAACTAACAAAAGGAGAAAATAATTTAATTCAATTAAAAAGCGTGGGGTGCTTGACATTAAGTGATTATAAAAATACCTCAAAAAGCACCCCACGCTTTTTAATTGAATTAAATTATTTTCTCCTTTTGTTAGTTTGGTTTTTAAAGCGTGTTTTTTAGTTTTTTAAACTATTATTTATTTTCTATTTTTTAGTTCTGCTAACTACAAAAACGTGTTTTTTTTTCTATTTTTTTTTAATTATTGAATTGTCATCGGTCCTCGATATGTTTACAAAGTTTCAATAAAATCTGACCGTTTAAAGTGGGTCAGAATCGCGCTCAAAGGAGTCGGTTACATACAAACATACAAACAAACAAACATACAAGTGAAGCTAATATAAAGCGTGTAAAAATAATTGTATTGATTCTGAAGAGCATTCAATGTACCAAAATATTCTGACAAGTAAATGATTACAGTAGTAACAGTATTATGAAAATATTTTGCACTAGAACATTTTTTCTAAACTTTCTTTGATTTCATTAAATATGGTTGTTAGCGGTTTGTTGTGTAGTAAAACTAGTAAACAAACTGGGTTCATGATTGGTGTCTATTGTCTCTTCGGTCCGTGCGCCAGTCAATTTGCTCCATTGTTACAAATATACGCACTGTAAAGTGACATCGGGTGCAAAGTTGTTTTTGTCCAACGTTACGCAAATGGGCTAACAAAAGGAGACGTCAGTTATAAATAGATACTTGGCTAGACGGAGCGAAACTCTTACTACATAATGGTTTAATTAAAAGTTGACAGTAATTGTCATGCTACATGTACATTAGTAGGCCTTTGGTGTGGGATGCTACCTGTGTCAACACCCTCACGCCATCCCAACCTCTGAACGCGGCGGGCTGTGCTGGTACGGCTGCTGCAGGTGCAGAAAACCTCCTTATTGGGAGCTATATGTTTGAGCCGTTTGGGGTTGAAACACTAGGGCCATGGGGGTCCGAGTGCTCATCGATTATTTCGGGACATCGCCAAGTGACCAAAGGGCTGGCCTATTCTTAGGTCAAAGAATCAGCATCGCCATCCAACGTGGCAAGGCTGCCAGCCCTTTGGGCACTTTTCCCACTGACAGCGATGCGGACGAATTCTTTGATGCCCGGTGAGCTCTTCCCTTTTTTGCTTTATATACTTGTACATAATGTCTAATTATTTATGTTAAGACCAATAAAAGTATTGGGTCTGTACTTAATTACTGCCTACATATACAAAAAAAATAATGTCATTGTTTTTCTGTCACCCATAGTCTAACGACCCCCAATCTTAGGCCAAACTTACTTCGAGTGATTGATCTTCGAAAAAGACTTCGAAAAGACTTTGAAAACATCTGAGTCGCCCAACCGATTTTAGCCGATTTCTTAAAAATTCTCAATTCACAAGTCTGCTCATATATATTTTTTGGTATACGAGTATAATTATGTCCATCGATGAGTTGGTGAATTTTGAAAATTATTTTTATAAGGTAGTGGTAGAGGAAGCTTGCGTGGTGGTCTAGCTAGCTCAAAAACTATTCAAGCAGAGTTATTACTCTGCTTGAATAGTTTTTGAGCTAGCTAGATGTTTTTGAGCTTACTTCAATAATACATACTTAGTTTTTCAACTTATTGTATGTTAATGACGTTATAATAACTTAAAATCACTGATATCGAAATAGCAACGGTACCACAATAAAAAAGTGAAATAAAACTAACACTACATAGTGAATAATAACTTTAATTTCGGAATTCAAAATTAAATACCAAAACCAAAGAAGAGTGTAATAAACAAGAAATCAGTGCAACAAATGAACATCATTCGAGTTCGTGTTTTGTTTTATTCGGAATTAGTTTCCATTTTTTCAGCCCTTGACTGACGTACCTGCATCTTGAAACCTACGCATTAAAAACTGCAGCACATTTTTTCATAAATATAAGGCAGACTAACATGGTGATGTAGCTCGTTACTTGTGGAGTGTGGACACAGCCTACATGCACACGTGATGAAAATAACAATTTTACATTACCGAGTCAGTCCGTGGTTTTAATTGACAATATAGCTACATCGTCGGCATTCATCAGCGCAATTGCAAATAAAAGTGTAATTATACGGATTTGTCGCCAATTTTGATATGTTCAGTTGTGGAGTCGGATTATAATAATTTACTCTATTTACGAGTCTGTAACTCGGTATATTTAGAGTTCGTATTTAGGTATCTATAGGCAATAGGTGTGTTTTAAACGTTATAGTTTTGTTCTGGAATAATTTTCTTCTTGCTCGTATGTCTACAAATTGCATGCAAATGTATTTGCCATGTGCTGGCTGGCAATTTTTCACCCTTATAATATAACCATCCGGAATAAATGCTCCAAAAGATGGTGAATACCGCATTTAAATCCATGGTATACTTAGAAGCAGGAAGAAACCAGAATTTCCTGTCTTCAGTTTGATTTTTAATGAAAATGATAAGACTTAGGTATTAGAAAATATATAATGGTATTTTTATATGGACCCTGTAAGAAAAGAAGCGGTGCGTGAGTCAAATCCAATATACACAACATTCCACTACGAGTATCTACAAAGTTTGGCACGATGCAACGATTCACTGGTTTATTTGCAACAACATTACATATTAAATGTAAAAATACAACAACACACTTTACCGCACTCATGAATACGATATTAAAACGCTGGATGTGTTATTTCAGTGACTATGTGTTCATATTACATTTAAAAAACATAAAACTGCCTTGTCGGTCTATTAGTCGCAAGGGTTACTGGGCCCCAATTCTGTATGGTTATGATGATTCCACGCGGAATCTTACTACGTTCATACTACGTCAATATCGTGTTTTGTAGAAACCATGTAACGGTAAGGAATCGAAATGTCATATTCTGTATTAATACGATATTAACAGAATTCGTGTATGGTCTAAGGTCATAGTGAATTCGGGCCCTGCTGAGTATATGACCTGGTGGTCACACCTAGTAATCTACTGGTGTAGATTACTAGGTCGGGCAAAGTTTTAGATATCGGGTTTTTCCAATAGGAACTTGTCAGTAGCAGCCCGGGGTCTGGATTCGTGCCCAGTAGATCGGAAAAAGCTTGCCTTAATATCATGGGACTTAAATACACGGTGTAACAGAATTAATGTAAGACCTCATAAATTCCAATTATAGTATTGAGTTAAAAGCACTCACAAACTTTTTTAAGCTAACTGTTATGGATAAGAAAAAGGTGTTGATCTTGCATTACTTTATGGATTTAAAATTGAGTCGTATGTCCTTGATATATGATTGAATTTTGTTAGGCTCAATGGTACTAGGTATGGCAAAATATGTACATAATTTTCGAAAAATATACCCATATTAATAGTTACTGAAATCGATTCACTAGTCAATTAGCAACAAACTACTTTCAGGTCTTGCGTTAATTGTGTTACACCTTGTACCTACAACTGGCGAAATGGGTACACCTCTGCCTAACCCTTTGGGGAAACAATTCGTGATGTTTTGTTTTAATGTATTAACTTATCTAATTTAATCTATAATTTGTAATACCTACCTAAAATACCTACTTAATATAACTTAGTAATAACCATATAATAACAATATATCTGCTTATTTATGACATGTAGTCACTATGGGTGAAATGTATTTGTGTGTACGTACTTATGCAGTGCCTGAAATAAAAATGATTTGATTTTGATTTTTTTTTTTTTTTTTACAGAAAACACTATAAAATGTGGAATATGCGAAAAGAGTTGTAAACAATTTCACAACTTTACGCGCGCACTGCCAAGAAATGGTCACGGGAAAAATGGGTGTCAATTTAATAGGTTTGAAAATTATAATCTACTAGCTGACCCGACAGACGTTGTCCTGTCCATACAAAATTCCCATAGAAAATGTAATTTAAGTTTTCCCGATTTTTTGGCAGTTTCCTAATGCACAAAAAAAAATAGATGTTGGCCGATTCTCAGACCTACCCGATAAGCACACGAAATTTTATCAAAATCGGTCAAGCCGTTTCGGAGGAGTATGGCAACGAAAACTGTGACACGAGAATTTTATATTATAATCTATGGACCACTACAAAACTTCTTTTAATTTATTTAATACCTCCAGCCAATGGTTGCAGATATTCAAATGTCATCCGATGCTATCAGACTAACTCCTTGTATTCAGCACAGAGGATTTGTTATTCCCGTTATTGTCTATTAAAACAAATCCGATGTTACACAATCGTTGCCTATGGTACAGACAGATGTTTCTTTGTTATGCAAATGCATGTATGAGTCCCCATGGCTGATGAAGGCTCGGTCCGTCGCTCGTACCGCTGAAGGCTATGGCTCCGATACCTGTAACCTGGTACAAGCTAAATGGACAATTATGTGACGGAACCGACCAACCAACAACAAAGCAACCGAGCAACCAAACACAAAGGCTTGTACGAATTCGCTTCAAAGTTAGATCCATTGTTTGACTTATGCAATCCAATTATTACGATTAGGACTTAGTTTTATTAATATTGCGCATTTTAAGAACTATGTTGTTAAGAACATTATTTCCAAAAAACTTACAATTTAAGAAACCCTCGACACAAATTAAAATCTAAAACGTAAAACAAAATATGTACTGACTCTTTAAGTTTAATATAAGTTGTAGGTAATATTTTCAAGCCTCGTCGCGTTGGTGGACAGGGATACATACAAGCTGCTATTATTTCTATTTAGCAGACATTCATTATTTCTGGGTCTAGGCCTCGTCAGTTTGGTGTAAAAATATGAAGTTCTCTTTTGATCACCATCTATCTATAACCAAAAAAACAAACTATCTATAACCTATTCATTGAGACCATTAAAATGATCCCAAACACGATACCTCTGGTGTAAGTTTAGGGACTTGGATAACCTGCAATTCCAGGTGATGCTGTAGCATCAGTTCAAAGTAACTACGAGTATGTTCTTCTAATACCATTAAAGTAACGAAAAACCAAATTTCGATTCGATCAGACCTGTGGAAGAAGGCACATCCATCCATCAACTTGAAAAAGCTAACAAACGTCTGAACAGATTTTCTTGAATCATATCTAAGAATACTCACGATTACGATCAAGACACCTCTCTAATTAAACAAAAAAATCATAAGTTTATAGAATTAAATATTGTTTTTGCTCATTTCACTGAAAAGCTAACCAAAAAGTCAGTTCCAAAATTCTCGAACACCATCCTTGAAAATAAGGAACCAGGGCCATTCATTTATCATGTCTTAAAACAAAATTATTCTGTAATTTTCTGACGTAACTTATACTCAAACGAACTTAAGCTTGCACGTCACGGAGATATATTTCCATTTAATTAAAAGGATGAAAGAGAGGCTGGCTAACTTAATGGCTTGTCATGTGTTAATCATTTGGTTGATGGTTATTATGAAGAACTACAATATTACATAAGTACACCTAAGTACCTATAACCATCTTTTAAGTTGAATTTCATGTTAGGTAAGACGTTAATAAAATCAAAACGATCATCATTATGGGTATCAAAACTGATTTACCAAATAATCAAGTAACCGGATTGAACACATACAATCACAAGGGTATGTTAATGTCACGAAAATTAATTTATCCAGGTATATTGGTGCACAATAGAATTTGTGTTCCGTAATACAACGGCATTTGCCCCGGGTAGCATGCGTCCTGTGACATGCAAATCTTGGTGATAGTATTAAATCGGATAGTCGGAAGTGTGCAGGCGACTCGATACTGTTAAATTGATGTAACAAGCTAGGATACGTGGGTTGAATGGTGATACCATTCTACATACACAAATGGTCATCGCAGCTTTGTTAATTGTATAGCGAGATCCTTTGTAGAGAGCTGCGATTGCGACAAACGAACTTGCGTCGACACTTCGTTACACACATGATTTTATTAGCTACACAGCTTTATTAACGCGTGCTGACAGTGTATTTTATTCTTATATGTCTTAAATTTATATTTGATGTAGTAATTAACTATACTAGCGGTCTACCATAATTCATTTAAGTGTCAATCAGCCAGCGTGAGCTTGTGTGTATGTGTGTGCATGTATGCTATTTAATTGCATATTTTTTCTTATTTTTTTTTTTTTAATGTAGGTAGGTACTTATTTAATTTTGTGATTGTGTTTTTTTTTACCGATCACGTGGTCTGCAATAAAGATTTTTATTTATTTATTAATAAAAAATATTAGCTTTCTGCACTGCTTCTTCATATAAACTTTTATTGTGTGAAATGTCATACTCCTCCTCCCAGTGATTTTCCTAGAAAGGGGTAGAAAGTTTTTTTTTTCACTTATTAATACTGTAACCATGAATTCAGCATATCATTCTAGACCCCCCACCGCATACATCTTTCGTCGGTTATACAAAAAAAAAATCAGCTGTTCCATACATTTTGACCGCGTAGGTATTGCACTTTTCTATGAAACAGCTGATTTTTGTTTGTAAAACGACGAAAAATTTCTACGCTAGGGGGTCTAGAATGATGTGCTGAATTCATGGTTATAGTTTGCGCACTGGTTAAAATTTTATCCTGTATATAGATAACCTATTCCTACTTAAACCAGACTTAACGTACGAATGGTCACCTACAGAACCAAATCATAAAAAATATGCTGATCAATTTAGTTTCTACAAGAAAAATACGTGATAGGTACGACGGTAGGTTGGTCCCGGCTGTCATTCGTGGATCTTTGACAGTTGTTACGGATCGTCAGAAGCTCGAAAGTCTGACAACTACTTACCAAGGAGTATCGTGTTACGCAGTAACTGAGTTGTGGAAGTCAGATACCTAAGAAGTAACATAACGTACGTTAACTTATAGTAACTATTCTTATAACCCAGTATCTGATTGGCGAGGTCAGAAAGGCAGTCGCTCCTTGTATAATACTGGTTTAAGCTGCATCCAGTTACACTGGAAGCTGACCCGAACTTATTTGGGAAAAGGCACTTCATAATGAAGTAGGTAAATTTGTACCTATTTTCCAATACGGTGCGAAGTTATTTTCATCTTCATCACTCATACAATCTAAGAAAACGCTACATTCGAAATAATCATATTAAGTTTAAAATATACATATATTCACCAGCTTTCTGTAATAGGTACAAGGTGTATTGGCCGATGAATATATTCGGAAATCGAAATTGAAATTCGGATTTACACCAGTTTGTGCTAATCCGTTTATATTTTGCAATAACTACATTTCATTTATCGAAGTTAAATACAGAAAAGGGAAATATACATCTGAATAACTAGTTTTTTTAATGAACTAGCTTTTGCCCGCGACTTCGTACGCGCACAAACTTTACTCTGTCTTTTCCCGTTCCCGTAAGAATTTTGGTAAATTCTCTCTTAGTATTCCGCAACACGTCCCAATGAACCTACATGCATTTCAGTTTTGCGTAATTTTTTTTTTTCAAAACGAAATACAAATAACATAATGTGCGCTTTCAGTTGCATCGCGTAGCGTTTTCTAGATCTTTTCTAGATTTTTGTTTTGATTGATATTTTTTATTTAAAAATATCATATTTTAATACTTATTATCCTATTCCCGACGAAGACAAATCTAAAAAAAATAATATCATTAAAATTGGCCCAGCCGTTCTTGAGTTATAAATGGTGTAACTAACACGACTTTGTTTTATATATATGGATTGATAGATTTTGTAAATTCGAGGTTAGGTACTTTACACTTTGCATATTTTGGAATCGCTTTTCTTTTGACATCTCCAATGTTTAGGTACCTAGGTGCCCACTTATAGGATTCCTTCCCTTCCTTTTTATAGCCATGTACATATTATTATTATTTTATGAGCGTTTGTTCTGAAGTTGGGCAACGTCGCAAATAGCTGTCAAATATTTCACTGTTTTGATTAATTTGGCGATATTACTGTATGGAAATATGAAATATCGCTAAGTAGTGACCTTAAATATTGATTATGAAATGCAATAATTAATATCTTAACACCGAATATTTAGTTTTACATGTAAAAAAATAACTTGGAAACTTTCCAAATGCCTTTTTTACACCTAAAACGTTTACCTACAACATCAAATTTTGTGTTATAATTGCAAATCTTTATTCATATTTTAGGTCACTAGTTAACGATATTTCATACTTCCATACAGTAATATTAACAAATTAATAAAAACAGGTAAATATTTGACAGCTATTTGCGACGTTGCCAACTTTCAGAATAATCCCTCTTAAGACTGTTAGCTTACCTATATAAAGTACCTCCTATGTAAATATCTTGTTTGAAAATAAAATTACATAAAAGAAGGCAATATTATGGAGTATAAATTAATCTACTATATTTTAATTTATAAGTCTAATCCAATACAATGTCATTCATTTCCATATTTGTAAGGAAAATTCATATGGCATTTTCTCCTTTATCTTCGATATGTCAAAGCCTAAAACTATTGGTACATACGACGGCCGGTACTCTTCCAGTTAGACATAAATAGGTAGGTAACTAGGTATCCTACCTTAGGTGACTGAAGAACCCCACCTACGTATTACTCAGGTTCTTTTGTGTGACGTGTCAATGTTTCACTGCACTATATGAAAGGCTGCGTGCTATCAATACTTTGAAAATCAGGACGCAAACACAAGCTTTAGGTATCAACTCTAAGTTGTTTACCTAGTCATATTTTCGTTTACCTTATTTATAAAATTGATAGGCACTTTTAAATTGCTGAAAAAAAGTTAATAAATGATTTTTAAACGGAAAAATGCAAAATGACGATGTTTAAGAAGCTCCTGTTTTTCGGAAACGATTAGGTAATTTAATTAGAGAGTAGTTAGTTAATGATCGATACTCATAAAATCAGTGTAATTTTTTATGATTTAAGTAAGGAACCTACTAAGTACAAATGAATATGAATGTGTGATATAATGAAGTAAGTTAAGTTGGTAGGGATTTTAAAACACGCTATCCCTTAGCCCTCAGCGCTTTAAGCATTTTTTAAGATGTTTATTTACCTAAGCAAGCACAACAGGTGGCCTTTTAAACAAGCCCCAAAGCAGCACCATGTAAATATTAGGACGTAGGTATTCGCTTTTCCTGTAAAACTGAAAGCGTCAAGTTTAATACAATGTAAAACAAAATACAAAAAAAAACTACGGTTTTTGGGATTTTTGTTTTTCTTAATTCAAGGAATCCTTTAAGTTCTGCCGTGAGCGATAATATTTTCTATATTTTCTTTTACTTCGTTATAGAATGTAACCTTTAAAAACATTGTCTTTGTTACAGATAAACTACGTGGAAAACTTCACTGCAAACGTACGGAACGAATAATACCTACAGCTCACATTCAAACACACTCGCGAAACACTATCAACTAGATTTCGTTAGCTAAACAAAACCATACTGAAGCACACAAAACTACTTTTCATTCAAACTATGCGGAAACAGGCAAACAAACGCTGACTTCAACTTTAAGCACGGACGTTACGTCACAGGAGGTAAACTCCAACACTTAAGCCCACACATACAGCACAAGCCACACTGTCTTACATCAACACCTCAAGCACACATACCCACACAGCTGATTGTAGGAAAACACTTATTCGCACACAGATTTCATATCCCTGTGTGAGTTAACGTGGAGTTAACCGAGAGCTCTTTAGTTGGCATGCTCGCCTAGTACCCGGTGTAACGAAGAGGTGGCACAATTGCGCCAAGTGCCATTCATATCGGTTACGTTGAACGCGACCCACACATAAACACTGCTTAATTCATACCACTTGATTGAGTACTTCGCATATTCACAGGGTAATTAGTCGGCATACCAAAATTAATAAGCCCGCAGCCAACGTAAATCGGTGCTGATTGGTTGCGAACGCTGAAGAGGGACGGATGAATCTAACTACCAAGGGTAAGTTGGGATACTGTTTACTGTAATCTAGGAAACTTCGCGAATGTGTTTAGTCGTAGTTTACTTAGTAACTAGCTGTCTTTATTTCGTTGTTTT
This sequence comes from Antitype chi, assembly GCA_947359405.1. Lineage (NCBI taxonomy): Eukaryota > Metazoa > Arthropoda > Insecta > Lepidoptera > Noctuidae > Antitype > Antitype chi. The sequence goes on along the minus strand of OX375820.1, from coordinate 12,546,010 downwards.
AATAAATAATATTTTGTCTAAAGTTCTTTATAATAAGTAAAGGAGTGATTTTTTTTATCCCCTAAAGAGGTTGAATATTTGTATGAATAATCGTCATTTTTACCGATGGGAAATTATTAAAATGTTCTGATTTTTTTTTTCTGTTTTGATATATTTAAAAAAATGTTTATTAAAATATCGAATTAAAGTTATTCTGAAAACTTTCTATCTGAGGCAGAACAGCGTAACACACTATCAATCACAATCTGAATAATTTTGAAGGATATTATTAATCCATTGCTTCACATGTTCAACGTAAATAACGCAATTTATATTATTGAACTGTCAAAACGTATTTATGATAATAGAATCACATGGTACCAAAAAATTTGTCCGCTTCGCTGTCAATAGGAATAGTGCCCAAAACTCTGGCAGCAGGGGCTGGGGTTCAAATATTAGGGCCATAGGGTCCGTGTGCCCACTTGGTTTTTCGAGACATCGCCACGCGGTTTGTCGACTTTCACGTGATCAGAGGGCTGGCTTATTTTTCGGTCGGCCTTTTGGGAACTTTTCCTATTGACAGCGGTACGGCCGAATTTTTTGATGCCCTGTGATCCTTTTTCTTTTATATACGTATACATACTGATAACTTTTATATTACACAAATATTTAAATCAATTAAGCTTAAGGTATATTACAAATATCTGTCAAAATTAATGAAATTCCTTCTAATCGTGTGTAACGCTATCACCCCGCAGCTTTACTCAGTAAATACCTAATGGGCGGTAATCACTTTGAGCGTAAGCTTAGGGGCATTAAACGATTGATTTATAAGGGAGTGAGTTTTAACAGGGGTCTGTGATGCTTGTGACCATCCGGCTGTAAGATTACAAGATTTTCCACACTCCGACGAACAAGCTGTCACATACTGTATCCCTGATTAGCTTCAATATTTATTATAAAATCATTTTTTTTTAAGAAAGTAAGTAAACTTTATTTAATGGTAGAAAGGTACTGTAAAGGTTGTATGCTCATCATAGAACCTTACGTGACTGGCAGCCAATGATTGGGCTGTCTATGTTCGAACAGTCGGGAAGTTAACCTTTTGAATTTAGGAATAATTTGACATAGGTTTTGTTCCGGCAGATGATTTCATTCTGGTGTTCGGCGCGTTGCTATACTGTCTTTATTTCTTGGAAATAAACGTGGAGTCCCACGAATTTAAACGTTATCAAGTATTTTATTTGTAACCATCCTTTTGTCGGTACCTTGGGAGTTCGGCAGAACTCCCACAGTACCTACCATACATAAAAATCATCCACATTCTTAAGTTAAGTTACAGTATAGGAATTTTCTTCCGACTCAATTACTTTTTTTTGTAACGTATCGAGAACTCTCCGTGAAGTTTCTAGGAAGAGCTAACTCAGACTTGCTATAGCTACGTGTGGATACTCGTAGCTAACATAAGTTTTCAGTTTGGTGACATCACCTAGACTATCATGTTGGTCTTCGGAGCACGGATATTATTCCGTGTCCAATAGGCCTAAATTAAATTTTTGTATTTATTTTTATAATAAGCTGCTATTTATTTTTATAAAAATAATATTATGCAGTCTAATCGATCACACAAAATCGACACAGAAAAATCGATTTAATCTAAGTACCTAGTTTATTTAGCGCCACTTGTTCATATCGTTACCAGTGCTGCCAACCCTACTGTTTAAACAGTAGGGTTGGCAAAAACTGACACTACTGACAGTGTCCGTTTTTTCAATGTTATCCCCGTTTTCTATTTTAGTCCATATTTCTACTGTTTTTAACCGACTTCAAAAAAAGGAGGAGTTTAATGTTCGACTGTGTTTTTATTTTTTTATGTATGTTCACCGATTTCTCCCCCATTTGTGGACCGATTCTAAAAATTCTTTTTGTATTTGAAATAGTATACTCCTGAGGTGGTTCCATTGGCACCAAGTCAGGGTCTGATGATGGAATCCCAGGGAAATTGAGGGCAACCCGAACATGTTTTAGGTATTAACATAATATTTTTCATATATTTTCAAAAGTTATTGAGACAGTGGTAGGATGTTCGGGCATAACTTCGTCACATATAGACGGATTAGCAAAATTCTTTTTATGTTCGAAATGGGTTTCGTTCGGAATGGTCCCATTTAAATTTCATATAGATCTGATGATGTGTTTCGGAGACAGACAACGGAACTCTTCAAAAAATGACAGCAAACAAACCGCAATTGCTGCTATCGCATAAATATGAATTGTTTTGACCCCAAGAATTATGAAATTTCGAATTGTGTGGGGTAGGTACTATAACTAAAAAGTGAAAAATAAAAAACTTCAAAAAAATACAATCGACTTCCAAAAAAACAGTACAAAGTGAAAAATAATTTAAATTTCGAAAGGCGGTGACAAAAATTTAAAATACATATCCAAAGTCACTGAGGGAACACGGGTGGGTTTTAGTCAGTAAAAGTCTGACACGCCCTCCCGCTCCACCCAGAGCGGGAGAAGTTATTTGATGATTTCCCATCCAAAAAAAAAAGTCACCGAATACTGAAATTAAAGTAATTTTTCACTTTGTAGTGTTTTTTTGGAAGTCGGTGTTTTTTTTGGCATTTTTTTTGTACTGTAGGCGCAATTTGTCAAAAACAATCCAAAATGCCTTTTTCTTGCTTTTTTGTGAGTTACAAACAAGATCTACCGTATACTTATTCTGGTGTTTAACCTTATTATACCTCTTTAGGACTACTTAGTAACATTACTTAATTACTTTATCCGCACATTCAGTTGTCGGGAATCATCATTATGCTCTGCCCTTATTTATTTGGGGTCGGCGCAACATTTCTTTTTCTCTGACACTTCTCTATTAGTCGTCATCTCCGTAGTCACACCCTTACTAACCATATCATCATTCACACAGTCCATCTATCGTTTCTTTGATCTCCCCCTACTATTATAACCATCGACATACACACTCAAAACTGTCCTCACTACATTTTTCTCATTCCTCCATATCACATGCCCATACCATGACAACCGATTCTTAGTCGGGAATATACGGATAAAATAGATTTGAATATATTATTGGATAAACTATTTCATTCATTTGAATTTTATACAGATAAACTGTTATAGTATTATACTTTTAAACATCCAAAAAAATATATTTTTAGTACAATCATTCAAAGCAAGTGCTGAATGCATTTTCTGTTTTTCAAACGTTTTATTCTTAAACTTACTGTAAATAGTAGAACTCCTGTTTTTAAATTACTATCTATGGTGTTCTACTCTTTTTATGGTCGATTTGCTGTTTTGTACTTTGATAGGGTTGGCAGCACTAATTGTAACTATAAATCAAGATTCTTATCTGAAAAGAATGCTACGGCATCGGCAACAAGAATGTAATGGCAAAAACCTATGAAACTACACCCGCCAATTGTCAATGCGATCACCATTATCCTTACTCCGTACATAATTATAAATACGAAAGTAATTCCGTCTGTCGATATTTTACCTTTTCATTTGGCGCACGGGTTTTCAATACACATACCTAAACATATCATCACGCTTTTTTGCCGAAGGGTTGGGCAGCGCACGTCTTACAGATTAGATTGTAATCAATTAAGTTAAAACAAAAATCAAGAATCCTCAACCCCACTTATGTTTTGATCTCTCCTCACAACTATTGATTCGACCAAGTTATCTGTTCCCTCTTCTAACTGAGTGTTAAGAAATTCGCCGTGTCAAGATTTTAAGCTATCAAACTAATAGTACTATCCTAAATATAAACTGTGGGTATGCATCAGTAACTGAGCATAAAAGATGGACACCCGAGCAATCGGCATACATCGCTAATTCGTGTTACTGCATCTGTTTTGAATAATCGCACCAAAGCCGCACGATATTTGGACAATGTCCACTCAACTAAAAGTCCCACTCAATTCCATTTGTATAAGTTCTCCAAATGGATATAAGTTCCAATACTATCATCTAATAAGTAGAAACTTTAAAGGAAGTTCTAAGTTTTTATGAAAATTAAATGTCTTGGTTTTAGAAATGGTAATTTGTAAAAAGCATTTACTTTCTGAAATTTTCGTGAAAAATAAGGTCACTGGTTGATAATGGTGGAAAATGATATAAAAGTATCTACCACAGCTACTTCTTGCCAAAGAGTAATAAAAATTACTTCAATGACATTGTTACAGAAGAATCCATTTGCTTCTTGTTAATTGGGTTCCCAGAAGGTTTGTAAATTATTGGTTCTGAGAAATAGACAAAAAGTTGGCGGGAATGGAACAAACTGGCACTTTCCACGGAAAACTCTGTCTGTTTTCTTCATATTAACGCCATTTTCTGTTGCTACAGTTTTATAGGAAGGAATGCTTTATTTACTTGGTTTCTCCAAGATATTGCGGTCCCGTGCGCCTCCTGTTGATTTTTAATTTTATTCAAGTAATTGTTCACCACATACTTTAAAATACTATTATAAAGGAATTATAGTTTAAAATATGCACCTCTGCCTAACCCTTCGGGTCCGATAGTTTAAACTTGGTAATCTTAAACTATAGTTCCTATTATTAGTTAATTTTAGCTTTCGTCACAATTTCACGGACGTAGTTCTGCCAAAATGCGCCATACCACAATCTCTCATAACTTCAGTTAATTGAGTCAAACTTATCCAAAATTTGTATTTTGGTATATTACTATATCCATCAAAATCAGTATGATTTACATCCAAAACTCATGGATAGAATAGATTAAAAAATAATCAGCGTTAGATATTCAAAGCCACATGGTCTTCACATGACCAAGTATATGTCTGGACTTTAAAAGAGACTGTGACCTCTGAGTTTGTTTCGGCCTTTCTTCTTAGAGTAGTCAGATAGGAAACGCCGACCTCATCTAGTTTTAAAATACGATTGATGTGTAAAAGTGTTCAAACTACTTACAGAAATAAAATCATCTATCAAAGTTATTACAATTACTTCGGAAAAAAGGAGAAGTTTTCATGAGAGTCGGTTATTTTTATTTTGGCAGAACTAAGCTCAATTACTAACTACAAAATTGGTAAATTTCCGAGGCAACATGGTTAGAAACACAAGACCTTATACCATACGATCTATCCCACAAGTTACGTCCCGCAGCACATCCAGTGACGAGCTCATTGCGCACTTTGTCGCCATGAAAAATTCATAAAAGAAGAAATCCTCGTGATCCCACCAGTGAATATAGTGCAATGTACGCCTGCTGTACAAAAATGCTGCGGGATGAAACTGAGGAACGTAGTCATGTTGCTCTATGAATAATTTATTAAGAATATTGTTTATATCATTTTAAAACTTTCTGAATGAAGTGTGAAAAATTAATAAAATACGCACCCATTTAGATTATACTGGTCTCATGGTCAAAAAAGGTCCTTGCAAATATTGCAACTTTATTATAAAGACCTAGTTCAGCTAGCAAAGTCGTCTTAGAAGTATCTTACGGCCTACATTTAATCAGTTTTACTCTTACAGTAAACTTTCAGGCGGCGTCTGTAATTGTCGATTTTAGGTGCAGTTTATAAGAACATTTGCTCTTACAGTAGTCTCAGTTATGAACAATAGTACATTTTCTTGTAAGTGTGGAAAATTTTGTCACTACACTCAAGGCGGGATGGCGGCCCGAGCCGAAGGCAAGGGCGCAATGGAGCTGAGATTGCAATGACAACACGTTTTTCAAATTACGAAGATAGTAATAATAAAAACATGAACTTTATAAAAATAAAAGTATCTACTTAATTAATGAAACAATTACTTTTAGAACGAAACACCATTGGTTAACATTCAATATAGATACTCCACAACGTGCTTTATGCGTGTACTCATTTGCCAGTTCAATACATTCTCAGAAAATGACTGGGCAGTTTCGCTGTTCATCCATAGGATGAAATTTTCAAAGTTGCTATGAATATTTTTGCTTTGATTTTGATGGTAACAGGCTATCGCATGCATTTTGAGCCTCAGTCGCTTTTTCATTACTTGAAGTAGACATTTTTGAAAGTTATGCAATTAGTCAAGAAAAATGGTTGACAAATAAAAAGTGTATGGTTTATTTTTCGCAAGTTGAAAAAAAGACAAAGGTTTGAAGCCGCCAAACAGCCAACAAAAGACAAAAACGATTTTTCTTTGTATTTAAAACACAAATTTAATATTAATTTCTTGACAAAAGTAAAAGTTTGGTGATATTAATTTCGAACAAGTGTGTTGTATAATGTCATACACTGCCAAGCACTAACACCAATAACCCTTAGAGAGGTGTTACCAATGTCTTTCTTAGCGTGATTCGCCTTGTATTCGTCTCTGTGATGTACTCTCATTTCAATGGAGAATTGCAAATGAGTACCCAAATGTGGCACCCAAATATCGAGCTTTTTTGTATACCCAGACTTTTTCAAATGGGTCAATACTGTTTTGTGGTCAACCCCTAATTATTCAGGTACGTCGTAACTACTAATATGCAGATATTGCTCCACTTTAAAAAAAATTGAAAGAGTATTTATCATACCAAGAAGCACATTACGTACGCAGATGGAATAAATATAATAAGAAAACTTCAAAGTAAAGGTATTTTTGGGTTTCGTACATCAAATGAAAAAAATATTAAGTTTTTTTTTTACAAAACAAGCTTTTATTATTTTTTTATTTAGCTTTTTTATTGTCAAGTACTTAATAATAAAAGCTTGTTTTGAAAAAGTTTGTTTTTTCTTTTAATTTTATTTTTAAGTTTTTAGTATTTACGGCGTAGTTAGTAGCAGCGTTTTTTCCGTTATTTTGCTCGTAATAATTCGTAGAACCCTGATCGTCCCGATGCGTAGAACATTATATGACCACCACATACAGTGGTGCTTCATATGAAAACAATGGGGAAAAATAAAAGTTGTGATAATTCTACAAGGTAAATAATAGATAAAACTCCGCGAGAAGACTTGGTCGTATAAAAACACATCCGTCGAGATGATCGAAATATCGTTCGTTTGGCAAAACAAAATCCTTTTAATTAAGGCCCTGGTAATTTTAAATGTACTCGTCATATTGCCGTTATGAGCGATAATAGTTCTTACTGCAATCCGATACGGGTTAAAATCTGTTGTAATAAATTTGAATTATAAATGAGCAAGCATTGTCGTAAAAATGCAAATAAAATTAGATATTAACTATTTAATAAAAAATAATCCAACACTGGATGCAGTTTGGCATTTGAAATTTTATGTTATATTTTTTATGGTAATTATAATTGTTATTGAAGGGATAAACTGGTTTTGAAGAAAATTAAGAGGTAGCTTTGATGATTTTTTTTAAGATTTTTTTTGAAAAGATTTCATATCGACAGTGTGGCAATTTAAGAGAGCTGTACGATGTTTTCTTAGAAGAATGGAACTTTATCTCTCTTGCGAAATGTCAAAAATCGATAGAGTCAATGCCTCGCCGCCGCCGGTGTAAAGCAGTAATTAAAAGCCGTGGACATGCTACTAACTATAAATTTTAGTTTAGCATGTATTAAATTGCTTTTTTCTTTACGCACTTCACATTAATGTGTTTTATTTAATCTAATTTTCATTTAAAACCACTCTCGAGCAGTTTAATAAATCGTTTTTAATTAGGTATATATCCAGCTTAATGACTATTTGAATTTGATATACTATACAGAATATATTAATGTTTGTAAAAAAATAGTTAGCGATTTCATTTTATATTCCTTATCCCGTTTGCTTTAATGTGGCTATTTCATAACATAACTAGTTACTTCTTCACATAACTACACATGACATGATTTAGATAAAAAATCTGGAACATGAAATCGTATATGACCACAACTGTATTTGTTGTTTTGAGCTCTTAAAGTGTGTCTATGGCCACCGTCCAGCTCCAGCATCGGACCCTAGTTACCATATCGGATCAAAGTACTCGTCAATACGAATCAAACGAGCCCAAATTCGATGGGGTTGTGTCATTTTACTGTGGTGTTTCTATGGCCACCTTTCAGCTCCAACATCAGATCAGCTCCAATAATGCATTGTCACACGATATACATAAATGTATGCAAATTTTCAGCTAAATCGGTAACCGAGAAGTGGGCCAAATTTAACTTGCAAGATTTCATTACAGACACCGGGACAGGTTTAAGTAAAATAAAAGCTTGTACAAAACTCAATATACATTTTTAACCGACGAAAAAGAAGGAGGAGGTTCTAAAGTCGGCCGCGTATTTTTTTTATGTTAGTAAGGAAAATCCTGTTATGATTGAAGTATTATGAAGTATCTTGTAGTGTGAATTGTATGCCTCTGCCTTTATTAGGCAATACATTATTTTTAGAGTTCAAAGAACTGACGATTGAATCACGTTCTAGTAGATATAAAGTATACAAATGGTTTTATAGCAACCATATTCGGTGCTTTACACAAGTTTAACAAGACCCTCAGGTACTTCAGAAACCACTACAACGAAAAGTCTTATAAAATGCTTCCATAAGAGTAAATACTTATTAAGAGTCTTATTGCTTGTACTACTGCTTTTCTTATAAATATGGTGTAAGGGTTTTTTTAACAGACGAAAAAATGGGGGTTTTTGACCGACGAAAAAACGGTGGAAGTTCTCAAGTCGACGCGTATTTTTTTTTTTAAATGTAGATATGAACACGCATAACTTTTTACAGCGTAGTCCGATTTTGATAATTCTTTTTTGTTGGAAGTGGTATACCCCGAAGTTGGTCCTTCATAAAAATCGAAAAAAAATCCAATCCTAAGGGTAGGAACACAGGGGAAGATTCATTGTTCACTCACAGATTTTAATGCTAATTTTAATCACAAAAAGTAATTAAAAATTAAGCATGTTAAAATTTTTTTTTTTTTAAAGACGTCTTTAGAAGTTTAATTAAAATGTGAAAGCTCTGTCAGCACAAAATGTCATTATTCATATACTCGTATTAAAATAGGTACCTATATCAGGTCGGGGGAAAGAGTTTTTCGTATCTTATATACAAATTCGAGACATTTTTTTTTCATAGTTTATGTTTATACATTTGTTTATAGCATAAATTTGCCATTTTGTTAGTTAACTTGTTGGCATTTTATAGGTTGTGACATATTCCCAAGTAGTTTTGACAGTCCTCTCTTGATGTTAACCTAACACTACCAAAAGAATTCTGAAGAGCCGAAACAGGTGGAAATTTGAGGGTGCAAAGCCAGGGCTATAATGACGGTGATCCATTAACACTTCCCAACCAAGCTCTCTCAATTTTTGCTGAGTGGCAACTAAAGATGTGTGTGGTCCGGCTTGGCGTTATCATAATGAAAGACTACAACGTTTCTGTTGATCAAATCCGGCCGTTTTTCCTCAATTTCTTGCTTGAGTATCATCAGCTGTTTACCGTATCTAGAGATCCAAATCGATGTTTTTGCCCGGCGGTAAAAGCTTCTACTGAACCCTTCCAATCCCACCATACATACAGCCACAGCATCGCCTGATTCGAGTTAATCCTGATTTCGCTATAGTGTGGAGCTTGACTGTACTTCAACCATGATCTTTTTCGCGTGTTGTTGGTGTCGTGGTTGATCCACTTTTCAACACCGGTGATCAATCTTTTCAAAAATGGTTCGGTTTCATTACGTTTCAAGGGAGAATTACAAATGAGTACCAAAGCGTGGCACCCAAATATCGAGCTTTTTTGTATAGACCCAGACTCTTTCAAATGGGTAAATCCTGTTTTGGGGTCAAACCCTAACTAATATGCAGACATTGCTCCACTTAAAAAAAAATGGCATGATTTTAGGTGCCCAGAGCGAGATTCATCAATTCATTATTGACATAAAAATTCCTGAACTGAAAACGCTTGTACCTACCAACTGTGTGCTATTCTTACTGAAACTGCGTGTGTCCATAAACGTCACATTTTTTTTCGCGACTTGGGTCGCTTTTTTCATTATTTTGTAATAAAACTTCAAAATGTATTGAATTTCTTCGTTAGATTCACTAATTTTGGTGGACAGAAAAACAATTGAAAAGTGGTGTGAATACATTTTACACGCTTTTTAATAGCTTCACTTGTATGTATATTTGTAACTGACTCCTTTAGACGCGATTTTGACCCACTTTAAACGGTCAGATTTCATTGAAACTTTGTAAACTTATCGAGGACCGATGACAATTCAATAGTTTTAAAAAATAAATTGAGAAAAATGAAAATAAATAAAAACACAAAAACTAAAAAATAGAAAATAAATAATAGTTTAAAAAACTAAAAAACACGCTTTAAAAACCAAACTAAAAAAGGAGAAAATAATTTAATTTAATTAAAAAGCGTGAGGTGCTTTTTGAGGTATTTTTATAATCAATTAATGTCAAGCACCCCACGCTTTTTAATTTAATTAAATTATTTTCTTCTTTTTTAGTTTGGTTTTTAAAGCGTGTTTTTTAGTTTTTTAAACTATTATTTATCTTTTTTTTTATTGTGATCTATTTAATGGTATCAAAACCAGCCAGATCCACACAGTACAGCCAAATAGATTTTACTACAACTTTATACCTATAAAATACTTTTTCCCGTTCCCTCATAGTCAGGACACATAAAAGGATTGATGGGTAATGATTTAACTTATAAAAAAGCTAGACTCTAAGTAAGACAATTTCGCTAGTTGGATGTATCAACGACGTATGATAAATAATTAACTAACAATGTTTATTTTTTTCAGGAGCCTGCTAGCGTGACGCAACAGCGCACTTGCGAACTGACATCTCATACATGCTGACATCTCTAAGTCGACGTTCACACGGACGTAATCGTCAACGCACTGCTCAGCGCCGATTGTTGAAAATGTAACAGTGTGTTTTTTCGATGGTCTGTTGGATTGTCAATGCTCGGTTCAACACTGAGAGTTCAAAATCCAGTGCGCGATATATTTACCTACGTGTGGACTTCGCCAAAGCTTCGGTTTCGTCGACAGTGATGGCCGCAGTGACGATTGTCATGGTCATGGTAATGATGGTACCAGAGTTGAAAACTGCGTCGAAAAACGCTCTCTAGGGAAACACACTAAGTTAAGTGCGGTGCTTCTGATCAGACCATGCTCCACTAGCTGGAGTGCCTTAAGTGCCCGTTCACCTGCACTTTGGATGATGTAAAAAATGCCACTGTTGCTGCAATAAACGTGGCCACCTACTGGGCTCAAAGCTTCAAACTACATTTAAAAAAAGTATACGAGTACCATCGACACGAAAAGAAGAAGTCCATCATAAATCAAGTTTCGGTGACGTGATTCGACCGTGAAATGCGGACGCTATGTGGCGGTCATCGCAGTCTTGGGAAACCCTTGCTATATTTATTTTCTAACATGACTCAATCATTATTCTGGGTCTGTTCCCGTGGGATAATTTCCGATATCCAAGCGAAGAAAGCCACGCGCAAAGCCAGTATAAGGTAGTATAATGACTCCGTGGGTCGATGAAAGGAAAGTAACCGTGGAACTCATGCGTTGCTGCGCGGCACTGGTACACCAGGCACCGCAGGGTCCGTATTCGCCCTCCGGATACGGAAGCCATTCAGGCGGTGCTGTAAAAGGGGTACAGAGCGGCCAAGACTGCCCTCCGAGTGGAGATCCTGCGGGCCAGGGTACTGGCCCGCGAGGAGTCGCTGGAGACTCAGAACAGAAACCCGTGGGGACGTCCCTACGAAACGGTGCGGAATAAGATCCGCCCGTGGCGGGCTCCCCTTCGCGAGGGGAGCATGCTCCCCCGTCCATGGCTCCGCCAGCTGCGGTGCCCGATGCGGACCACACCGACGACGACGACGATGCTCCAGAGGTGACCGAGGTAGAGTTGAGAGTGGCGGTACGTAGGTTGAATGCCAAGAGTACCGCTCCAGGACCCGACGGTTTGCCTGTAAAAGCCTGGGTCCTGGCCTTGAAGGCTCTCGGGCCTCGACTAAGAGGGCTCCTAAGCGCATGCTTGGAGGAGAGCCGGTTCCCACTTCACTGAAAGACGGGGAAACTGGTCCTCATTAAGAAGCCGGGGCGCCCCGCAGACTCTCCGTACGCTTACCGGCCCATCGTGCTGCTCGACGAGGTGGGCAAGCTCTTTGAAAGAGTAATTGCAGACCGCCTCGTCGGGCGGCTGGTGTGAGTGGGGCCGGATTTGGCGGAGAGCCAGTTTGGATTCCGCAGAGATTTTCCGTGGATTCCGCTCCACGGTAAATGCCATCATGCGCGTGCGAGCCTTCTCGACGGGGGATGCTGTGATCCGGGGTGGGGCCATCTTGGCGGTGTCTCTAGACATCGCCAATGCCTTCAACACCCTGCCCTGGAGCTGCATCAGGGAGGCATTCCGGTATCACCGGATGCCGACCTACTTCTGTCGTGTGATCGAGGCCTATTTGACGGACAGGGCCGTCATTTACCCCGGTCACCAAGGAGAACGGAACCGGCGAGAGATGTCGTGCGGTGTCCCACAGGGATCGGTCCTGGGGCCGCAACTGTGGGACATCGGGTACGACTGGGTGCTGCGCGCCGACCTCCCTAGCGGCGTCAGTGTAGTTTGCTAGGCTGATGACAGGCTGGTCCTGGCGCAAGGGAGGTCGTACCAGGCGGCGGCCGACTTACTGACACACGGGGTTGCAACAATTGTGGATAGGATCCGGCAACTGGGACTCGAGGTGGCCTTGCACAAGTCCGAGGCCATGTGTTTTCATGGTCCTTGGAATGCGCCACCGACGGGTTCCAAGATAACGGCAGGAAAGGTTCACATTGGCGTCGAGTCGACGATGAAGTACTTGGGACTCGTCCTCGACAGCCGGTGGAACTTCGCAGAGCACTTCCGACGTTTGGCTCCCAGACTGGAGCGGGCTGGGGCTGCCCTGAAGCGGCTCCTGCCCAATCTAGGGGGGCCAAACGCCTCTTGCCGGAGGCTCTACGCGGGGATCGTGTGTTCCATGGCCCTATACGGGGCACCGGTGTGGGCGCCGACATTGAGGCACCAACCAGCCCGCAAGCTGAAGGCGTCCCATAGGGTCATGGCCATCCGGATGATCCGAGGATACTGCACGATCTCCGGTGAGGCGGTGGGCCTCCTTGCCTTATTGCCGCCATGGGATCTGGAGGCAAAGGTCCTCGCGCACATTTGGAAGTGCCGCGAGGAGGCCAAACGCCGGGGCATAACTCCGTTGCCGCGAGTAATCGCGGCACAACGGACAGACCTCCGGCAGAATCTCATGGCAACATGGAGAGTGCGATTGTCGCAACCCAGTGCTGGGCACGCCACGATAGCGGCGGTAAGTCCCATCTTTGAGGAATGGCTTGTGAGGCGGCACGGCGTCCTCACCTTCCACCTGACGCAGGTCCTCACCGGACACGGCTGTTTCGGGAGGTTACTGTTTCGGATAAGGCGGGAGGAAACGCCCGGGTGTTTCCACTGCAAAGATCGCCCTGAGGATACGATGGAGCACACGGTGGAGGTCTGCCTGGCTTGGGCAGAGCACCGCCGTGTTCTCATGGAGGCGGTCAGCGGCGGCGATCTCTCGCGTCCGGCCCTGGATAATAATAAACTGAATAAACTGGCTGCAAAAAATGTGCTGCGACAGACAATGTTTAGACTACAGACAAACTTTAGTTCTAGAATTTCTTTACAAAGAAAGGCCGCTAATCGATTGTCTAGTCGGGTCCTTAAGAAACATCGGCTTTCAAATGTTGCAAGTTTGCAACTTTATTATACAGACCTGTATAAAATGTTAGTCATCAACGACGTTTCAAAACTCATAACAAGCTTCTGATTTTGACATTATTTTTTTATTTTATTTTCAGGGCGCTGCTAGCGCGATGCCTAAGCGCCAAGCGAATGCCATACTGAACGCTCTTACACACTGATAACATCTCCTAACGATTCACTCACTCGATTCTTAAAATATGGACATTGGGCATCACATGAAATAATGGTCTACCTTAACTATTAGCTAGGTAACTACTCAGGTATTTAATCATTTTCGTAATTCTCATCAATAGGGTATTACTCCCATTTTTGTTTAAATAGATCCTAAAGTACTAATACACCTCTAAAAACAATTTTTTTTATTGAATCGATTAGTGCCATAAAAATGCATTAAAATTTTTCATTTTCATATTTCGCGCGTAATTTAACGAAAACGCTGGACGCAGTGGACGCCATATTGCTCTGTGGGTATGACGTCAGTTTGCTGTGTAAACAAATGCGCTTTTAAGTAGGTTAGGTAACCTTCTTAAAAGTGTTTTAAACTGTTTACCTAATTAATAATTGTAATTTTACCTAATTACTCAAACTCTTAAAATTATCGCCCTAAAAATACTTAGGTAACTACTCGAACACAGAGGAAGCCGCTCTATCAAGATGTCAGTTTCCGCATATTAACCGACTTCATAATGATTCATCCATCGATTAATTTAACTACTAACGGTAATCATTTATTACGACTACGATTACTAGAATGATAAATTAGTAGGTAACTTAGTTAGACCAGAACTTTTTTTTCTATAGTTTAATTTCAGTAGTGCTGTCCGCAGAAATAATTCACATTTTATTCAAGTCAACTGTATCGAAATTGTAAAATCATGTGTATCATGTATCTAAGTAGGTACTGTCAAAAAATCGTCATCGTAATAATAAAAACGATTTATTATTGCTAGCAATGTATTGCAATGTTCGTAGACAATGTTTGTACAGAGACAACCTCGTATAAAAAATCTTTAAGGTCGTTCTAGAATTGCTACACAAAAAAAGGCCGCCTAATCGGTTGTCTAGTCAGTTCTATATGAAACAATTAGTTGGTCAATCATCGGCTGGTTGCCTGTAACTAGGCAGTAGGTTAGGTACATCGCTAAATGATCTTGATTAGACGCTAGGGATATTTGGGGAAAAATTTATTGAGTTATTTTACCAAGCCCGAGGAAAAGTTTAAAATTACTCTCCTTAGAACTAAATCAACCAAATAAATATCTCAACAACTACACAGAAACACAACCACAAACATTACATTAACATCGCCTAGCGAATGTTTCATTGCTTTAGGTTCCCGGCCGATCCACAGCAATGAAGAAGAAGCTGAGAACAGATGACAAGCCCGCCTGGAAGAACAATTATTTCCCGCTTAGCGCTTCTAGCAGCTGCGAATTTGATTTATTCTCTCCAAACATGCACGGGTAAGTACCTCAATCTTATTGACAAATTATTACGGATAAGTAAGTTAAAATTTAAAAACCTAGTTTGCATCCCTTAGTTTAATATCTGCAGCCAATGGCACGCGCGAACGGTAAGAAATTAACAAACCAAAAATTTAAAGCTGCATATGATAAGACAGTAACTAGTCGCACTTGTGTCTAGACACCGGTTATAATCGAGCTAAAACTGGAATCCCTTAAAGCGACGTCCTCCAAACTAGGAAGTTTGATTGACTGTGAAAAAAAAAATGTGTCGCGCCGAGTCGTCGCCTCGATGCCACGTGCGCGACCTGATGAACGTAAGGCGGTGTTATTTGCAGCATAATTTGCATAGAGATAGATCACAGTCCCGCGGGTCGTGCACCCGTTGAATTTCTATTGTTTAGATTGGAAAACTAAGTGCACCAATGGTCGACTTTCCTCTCACGTCATTATTAGATCACAGGTGTCATGCCGTGTCAGACGTTGCTCGTTGGATACAAATGGGATTTCGAAAATATAATTACAAGGGCCTCTATTCTAAGTACGGAATTTTGGGAAACCTGAGAATACTTTCAAGAAACTTATTTCTACAGACCGACTCATAATTAAGAACAAAATTGTTTCCCGTAATAGTGATTAATTAAAAGCTTGCACCACTACCCAACCAGAAAAAGATGTGGAAGCTTAGATGCCGATGGGGTTGACAAGGAATCGATTACCTAATGGCGCTGTGACCACCCGGCCCCGTGGAGATTGACTCATTTGCACTGCATTACATTACCGAGTGACACGGACAGCCACTCTCATCATCGCGGTAATGAACAGATTGTTGTTCACAACACTCGAGAAAAATTCCATTTCAATTGCTAGATACGTTTCTATTAGATCTTACAGCTTTGAACGCACGCCTCTATTAGATGGACACACAAATACACAATTGCTGCTAAGTACGTACCTACCTACCTTCGTGTTTTGGGGTTTTCAGGACAGTGGTCAATATAACATCAATGATGATCGAGTGGACACGATGCAATTAATACAATTGTTGGCCTGTGTATGGAGCAGGGTCTCTTTTATTTAGGTATACCTACTTTCACATATGTAAGTAGTAAATAATTGTCTCTACATTTTTCTCCTTACTTCAGTCTTCAGTACTTCATGCTACCATGCCCACTTCGTGCCCTTGTAGGCAGTCCCTATTATGAAGTAAATCAGTAACGCTCTTTGTGCTCAATTCGTAGAATATTTCATGGAAGATATTATATTCAACGCGGCCATGTGTGCTGTTTATTTCTTCTCAATTCGTCCTTCTTATCAATCTAAGATACAGCAGTAAGGAGGTAATTGGATGGCATTTTCACCAGAATAATTCATTGCCATAGCACCTTAGCTGTGCTTTTATTCAGTAGTAGGTACCTAACTACCTACTTCTTCTTCTTCTTCTTTGTCGTGTCGATGGCGCGACAGTGTACCTATTAGAATTTTTTGGCCGAAAACTTCGTATTTACTGACAATCAGCTGTTTAACCAGCATCTTCATCCTTTGTTACTTTATTTCGACAACTTCTTGGGATCGCGCCAATCGCAGTGATACCTGTTCTACAGAGCAGACAAGAGCAGTGATGACCTAATGGTAACGGGGTATACTTAGGACTTGTAAGCTCGAACCCAGACATGCGGTTTACTTTTTGTAAATTATTTCATCACCACTGCCCTCAAAATGGTGAAGGAAAACATCGATAGGAAACCGAACCGAACCGCTTGTCCTGGAACTAAAAATTGGAAGACATGTGACATTCTACCAACCCGTACTAGGTCCGCGTGGTGGATTTCGGCCTCCTAACTCGTACCGAAAGGAAGCTGTGTGTACAGTGTCCAGCAGTGCAAACATTATAGGCTGATTATGCTTATAGGTACTTATGCCTATCCTACACATTTTACTGAAAACTCCAAAGAAAATTTAAATATAAACCATTTAAAGATTGTTAAATAATTTGTTTATAGAAACATTCCCTTTTTCCATCTACTTACATCTACTAAGGTACTTTTAAGTTACAAAGCTATGGAGCTTTACTGTACCCACCCTGTCCCTATGTATGGACATAGGGGAAGGGTGGGTAGGTACGTTCGTATGTTTCTATTGTTCTCAATGGTACAGATCAAGTGTCAGGCCAGATATCTCCTTCATCTCAATATTACTTCGTCCATTGTACCGGCTAGTGTAACGCTTCTTAGAGACAGACACAAATGGAACACTTGAGCTGACTCGAATCACGTTGCAGAGATGACAAGTAGGGAAAATCATAGAGTATTTACCTCAATGAGATGACGGCACCCACACAATACATTCTGACGATGACATTCTGAAATGTTGGTCGGAGATGATTAAGTTGAAGTGAAAGCTCGAGGGTAGCCTGCGAAATTCAAATGTTCCTACGTCTTAACTTCATTTATTTCGATTGCCATATTATTTGTAACGGTCGCAATCTTATTTAAATCAACATACAACCATGGCCCGATCTAAGGGGGGGCAAGCTGGGCAAATGACCAGAGCGGGAAAAATGAGGGGCGGCAAAATTAAGGGTGGGCGGTTGCACGAAGTCCTCGGACAAAAAAATATCAGACTTCCCATGCAAAGTCAATAGTCAGCTAATCGATTCTGTATGGGAGGTCCGAATATTTTTTTTCATATTTCGACCCATGTTCCTTTGAGAAAGTTGTTCAATTTCACGGGTACTATCACCCTGAAAAATTTGGACGGTGACTAAAAAATCACCCTGTATGTACATATACATACAACGAGTAACATAATTAACGCAAGGCCTCATACACCCCAGTTAGATTATTGAGTTAAAAGCATAATACGATGACCAAACCTATATTTTTTTAAAGCTAACTGATATTTTTAAGAAAAACGTGTCGACCGAAGCATTACTTTATGCATTTAAAATTGAGTCTTATTTCTTCTGAAATAAGATTGAATTTTCTTTGGCTCAATCAGTGGTAGGCATGGCAAAATACATAATTTAAAAAATAATACTTATATTAAAAGTTACTGAAATCGATTCAGTAGTCAATTAGGAACAAACTACTTTCAGTTCTTGCGTCTATTCTGTTACACCTTGTATATTATGTACTTACAAACAGCCTCTAATGAATTTTTGTATATTTGTTCAGAAGCCGTAGTAGACTAACGTATGTGAATATTATACAATTAAAACAATATCACATAATATATACCTATATCATATCATCCCATCTTTGGAATAGCAAGCTCATGACTTATATGGTGTTACTGTAAAGGGCGGCGAATATTATTTTTGCCCGGAGCGGCTAAATAGCTAGATCGGGCCCTGCATACAACCTTGCAATGGCCAGCAAATTACAAAAAACGGAAGAAAATTTTAATGTCGCGGTCTACCTTGGAGGTTCCAACTTAATCTAAGATGTTGGTATATTTATGTTTGAGATTAATAGACTTCGACACCGTTTGACCGATAACGTACTTTACGGTTTTGTTTTTTTTGTATACACCTCGCGAGATGGTCGGCTATCCTGCGGATGCCTTAATAAATGAAGGCTTCTAACCTGGGCATACAAACTAAAACTAGGCAAGTACACCCTAAGGGCACCTCGTGTGGGATACAGATCTCGACTTAGAGCGTCGCTGATGTTCCTACATCAGCGACGCTCTAAGTCGAGATCTAGAATTTTCGTTTATCCGATCCAGGCTGTCCCTTGCTGTCCTCAGCAAGGGACAGCCTGGATCGGATAAACGAAAATTTTATTTATGAGGAAGGTTCTCTATGTTCTATGTTAGAAGGTTTTGTTACCGCATTTAGTCCTTCAGGTACTTAGACCATAATGTGTGGACCAGGGCGGCCGTCGATCGTTATTCCAACCAGCCCACCTCCCTCCAGAAGTTGATTATGTCTTCTGGTCTGTTAAGAACATTGTGTGTAAAGATAAGAACAAGTGCGTGTAAGATCTGGGTGTCTGGTTTCTGTCCTAATCGGGGTGACGCCTTTCCTCATTCAACGAGCTCATGCGCAACGGTTTCCTCAGCCCCCAAGCCCTGCATAGAGGACTATCCGTCATGTCATTTGGGTATTTTCCAATTGATTAAAAACTATTTTAATTTGAAGTTAAGGACGAAAATATGTAACAGAAAAATTAAAATAAATTGATTCCATTTTCTCAATTAAAAACGGTTAAATCAAATATATTTTTCGTTCTTTAGAATTTACCGCCAAAACGCTTCTTACGACGACTTTTTATCAAATGACGACACGTGACGTCAACTTTGTGTAACTAAAGTAGTTAGTTGTAAACAAATAAATGAGGAGTTTATAAGTAATTTTCAAGATTTTTGATGGATGGAACGTGGTATTACTGGTGTGCGGTGCTTCTGTGCACAAATACTTCTAAAACTGCGCCATACAAAGTATTTGTACTGATGCCGTTTACACAAAGCTGACGTCAGGTGTGGTCACGTGACAAAAAAAGTCATCGGAAGGAGCGTTTTGGCGGTAAAGTCAAAACAACGAAAAATTAATTTGAGTTTAAACGTTTTTAATTGAGAAAATGGGTACTTACTGTATAAATAAATTTTATTTTTATTTTTCTGTTAAATAAGTCGTCCCAATCTTCAAATTAAAATAGCTTATAGTAAATTGGAAAATACCCTATTGTGTGGACATGCGGAAGGTTTTATTCCGTCTTCAATGCAAATGGTGCCGCTAGCAAAACCTATAGCGGACATAAATAAATCAAAAGAGGAAAACATATAGGTATATGCTGATTTAGATAGGTAGTATAGGTACAGACGCCAGCACATCAAGCTACTCCAATCTGTCAAATTTATTTGCTAGATTTTCAACTTTATTACTAAAACATTAAGGTTCATGTTCAATTGGGAAAATTTGACAGATTGGAGTAGCTTGATGTGCTGGCGTCTGTACCTGCCATTAATACCCACTTTAGCATGAAGTTTTGAGCTACAGCGTTATTTAGGAACAGTTATCCTAAATATGGTTTTATTGAACTTGCCTGCCTAATCCATCTCGCAATTTTATGACTATGAACTTGGTTTTTTGTAGATAACATCCACATCGAAGAATTAACTGTAGATACTGTTACTTGATTTTCGTACGTTGTTTTTGGGTGACCATTGAAAATCAGCGCTGTGCTGTGGGTCCCATAGCACAGCATCATGCTAAGTGGAAGCCTTCTTATGTCACAGTCACGGGGCGTGCAGCTGCCGACTATTTATGTTCTATGAATGCCTATTAAATATCTTTGTTGTTATCATGTTTTTTATAAATGTTATCTCATCTTTTTATATAAAACAATTTTTCTTTCTTTCTTTCTTATTATGAATTTCTTAAAGATACTTTGCTATGATGCTACCTATTTTGTATTAAAACTGGAACGAAACCTGCTTCAAGACGATTATACACATAACTGTGGTTCTCATAATAATTATAAATTAGTATGAGAACCTAATTACTTTTCACTGGAGATTTGGGTTAAAACCTTTTAGGACACAGATACCCGGTGTGCTATAAGGCCAGCACATCAAGCTACCCCAATCTGTCAAATTTCTTTGATCGTTTTTCAACTTTATTACAAATATTTAAGGTTCATGTTCAATTGGGAAAATTTTACAGTTTTTGATAGCTTGATGTGCTGCCGTCTATACCTATGTTCTTTATGAGATTAAAGCCAGTGATTTATTTTACATTTTGTTTAATTTTAAATAACATAATAATCCTAAACCTCCATCTGACCTCAACAATTCTTATAGTTTTTATGAAGATAAATCCTTGTACTAAACATAGACAATAGCATGACCAGAAAAAAACGTTTTAGGTTTCCAACAACACCAATTTGTCGAGTAGACTAGTACCTACGCTAAATTCACTGAGCTATGAGCTATTGTCAAGTTCAATGACCCGTGCCCATGATTAGAACGCAATGGGTGTTTCTGCGTAGAAAATTGTAACACGAACCTTTTGTCTATACCTACCTAGGTAGGTAGATAACTTCATAATCATCATAAATTTAATTTTCAGATCACAAAATCCAATTTGTTAGTAATTATAAACACAACTAAAACACTAGTCTTAGTTCATCTGTATTATTTGTTAGCTACGAAGGTCATAAAACTATGTTAGTACTTCAGTACAGACTTATATTACCAAAACAATGAGATCAATAACCACCAATAATAGCCAAAACTTTTATTAAAATACAAGACGAACGATTAGAATACCTACACAATCTTAATCCACATATTATTGTGTACCTACCTACTACAGTGGCTAGTTAGTACCTATATCTAGGCACGTGTGATCTTTATTAACAATTCTAGACGCAGATGGAAACATCCCATCCCATATCTTTCGGTAATGATTTATTATTTCATTCTAAAACCACATAAACTTCCAAAAAATAGGAAGGCTAGATAGTGTACCGTATCTGCTATCAACTTTGTCGGTAAGAAAACTTGCAGTCAAGTAAAATAGATATCATTAAAAAAACATAATTAATACTTGCAAAGCTTTTTCTTTATGCTCATCTATTAAAAACAACTTATTTATGGCACTGACTGTACATGCATTGTGGGATCATTGAACTATTGATAGGTAGGTAACTAGTTATAAAAACCTATTTGTAATGGTAGAGTAGCGCCATCTTTCGTAAAAATAGCACAACACAAAAATTCCAAATAGTTCCTCTATCCGTGGAAGCGGCTAGTGTAGAGGGCGCTAGATAGTCGGATGTGCATGTGCAAAAATTGTGATAATAATGTCAAGGCCAATGCTAAAATTAATACATTTGATTATTAGATCCATTTAATTAAGAAATATCAATGAATGCTATACATTAGTAATATAATAAACGAAAAAAGATATAGTAATTGAAGAATTTGCCCTATATTTTCAAATCCTAGTGTTGCTTCCGCGTCATAACCTCTTTGCCAAATAATATCTATGGATCCGGAATTTGTGTTAAATATAGTGTTAATTCACTAGTATTTATCAATTTTACTTAATTAATTGGTTATTGTATGTATGGTCGAGTATTTAAACATATTTTAAGCTATTTAATGCTTGTAATATTCGTTATTCGATGTGATAATTCAGAGTACAATTTGAATTTAGCGCCATGAAGTGAGAAACGCATGAAGTTCGCGTTGCGAATCTGGCCGATTGATGTGAAAGATATTCCGAAGGCCGTGAGTGAACACGGAAATCGAGATGTGTGTGTGGTCAAAAAGACAGTGCAAGGTAGGGGTCGGGTGGCGTTTGTGATGGCAAAATTTTTGCAAATGGTGAGTTAGGAATTATTGACTTGTCGCGTCTGGGATTTCGTTTTGTTATGTGATAGTGAATAATTTGTGTGATTAGCGAAATATTTGGTGTTTATTGATATTAAAATTCTTAGATTCTGTGATACGGGATCGGCAAATGGCGCTACGAATAGCCAAAGTTGACACAACTACGCGTTTAGAAATCCCATACATCTTCGTATGCCAATTTTTAGGCACGCGGCATGACCTGTGATAAACAACAAGTAGTGGTGCATCCTAAAATTCGTCAAATCAGTCGTATGGACCTAGCAACTGGGACATCCAGCTTGGCGATTATAACGGTGTCAGCATGTTGCGATTTTTTTGGCGAGCGGTACTACTTTTTTAAACTCGTTTATAGAGGCGGCTAGAGGTTTCCGCGTCCCGTAGGGTCGGTGGCCCCGCGATCTGGCTCCTGGAGCTAAATTACATAATGTATAGGTGTTGTTTGGAGCATGCAACAAGTAGATATGTGTCGGCGGGCTAACTGTCAATGTGGAGTACAGTAAGCTCGCTGCCCGCGGCCCCCATTAATTCGAGCCGCTGATGTCACTTATCTCTCCGCTCTCCTATCTAGGCCCTATGGCCGCCAATTTTTTGCACATAGTATCTTAATGTAAATTTGATAACCGGCGCACGTCTCTAATTACCACTTGTTTAAATACTAAGTGATGCAAATCTAGGTTCGTTTACAGCAACTGTTCACGAATTTAAATTTTAGTCCTTCCATTGATATAACCTTGTAATTTTTATGTTTGTGAATTTTTCATAGTTCTATTCGAGTAACAGTAATGTTATTCAACAATAGTACAGTGATGATAATTATTTGCAGCACGGTCACTGACATTAGCACCAACGATGGACCAGCAATTCTGTTTGCGCTGGAACAACCACCCAACAAACCTGACTGATGTGCTAGCGAGCCTGCTACAAAGAGAGGCTTTATGCGATGTCACCCTTGCATGCGATGGGGAACAAGTCAAGGTACATATTACTTCATCTTTCTCATCTGTTCTTACAGTAACTTATCATTTCTAGGATATTTTTTAAATGTAATTTCTCAACCTAAAAGAAAAATGACTGTATAACTACTACGGTAGTTCTACGGCCATTTGTAGTCATTCAGGCAGCATCAACGCTGCCGTCCTTGGCAAGAGCCAAGGGGTTTTCAGAAGCGTTTACATTGAAATATTGAGTGACTAGTTAGAAGATCTAGTCACATGATTCAGTTGTTTTAAAAAGTTAACTTATTACAATCTCCTTAGTAATGTTATGTCACAGTAGGAAGTGTATGTAAATATTGATATTCTGTTTGTTGCACTCACATGCAACAGTTTATTATTATGCCACAACAAAATGCATTAAATAGTAAACAAACATGAGTAATACACTTGTGTTGTTACCTATTGTTGACAATGCTTTTTGAATGATTTTGTCTTGCATTTAATTTTTTCTTTTATAGCTTTAATAAATATCGGTTTCTTTTACTTATATAGGTAAGGTACACCTTTTCATTGTACTTTTTGGGGATGTTCTCAGATGTTTGCTTAATAGTGCTTTCTTTTGTTTCTGTTTTATATCTTTCTTGATAAAGATATTTGGCCTTTGAATATTTCAGGGCTTTAATTAAAGTTAGTCTAGTGTTTCAAATGGTTCTGTTACACTATAACATTTAGACTAGTATGTATATTTGCTATAATGTGGTACTTTATTCAGAATTATTGCAAATGATTAATTAATTCCAAGGACAGTAATAAAAGTGTCTAATGATATGTGCCTACACAGCAAGATAGAGGAAGATAAGACACAAAATCTTGATTGTCATTACAGTCAAATTGCTACCTTAGGCCATCCAGTCAAGGTAGTCTTCATTGTAGATATTTAAATGTTTGCTAATTTTGCAAGGTTATTCTTTCCTAAATTGGTTTTTTAAAGCAGAATACCTATATTTTAAAATATAAATGAGGCATGTGTCTGACTAAATAGAATATTATGAAGCATGTAAAACCACATGTACATTTGACTTACTAAATTATTTTGTATGTTGTATTACTATGTTAATGTATTAATGTTGACCCTACTTAGATACAACCAATTATTTACATAACGCCAATGTATTTCCTGTATTTTGGGTGGCATTAGTTCAGTGTGAAAAAGGCCCTTAGATTTAATAGGCAGAAATAGTAATAAGAATTTATTATGATAGATCTAAAGGTCAATAACACATGTAGACGAGCAACTTCCTTTATATGCCATTTAAATTTAAATTCAACAATTAAACTATGAAAGCTAAAGTTTTATGCTAATAAAATGCAATTTGTTTGTTAGGTTGAAAGGAGTCTGCAGAAGATATGCATGTTTTTTAACTTTCTAATTTTTCAATTTAGTTGTTAAGCAGGTTTTAGGGTCTCAACATTCTAGACATTCTAGACACTAGTATTAACTGTAAATGTGTGGTTAGCTAGCTCACTAATTTCTGATATTTTTAAAAGGAATGTTTCAAAAAACAAACCTTGGCACTGTTTTAGATTAAAAATATATTCTGAATCAAAACTCAAGTGATAAAATATTGTTAATCGTTTTCTTAAAAAGAAATTTAAACAAGAGACCTAGATGTTACTACAGATGGTACAGATTTCGCGTTCTCAAAGATTGAGGGTACAGTCAGTAACAGAAGTGGGTTAAAACTTCAGTTATTTTTAATAACCAATCAGAATAATTTATAAGTATTTGATCAAATATTAGTATAAAATGCAATGCTCTAAAATCATTTTAGTCCCGTTATTTGCGGGACTAACAGTTTTTATCCCGTGAAATCAATTTATTTGCGGGATTTCGCACGATGAAAGAAAAGTTGTCAGGAATTAATCATGCTTGTCTATTACAATTTTACGAAGGGTTTAAACTAATAAAAAACAAAGTTTTTTTTATAAAGTTCTTAAATTAATACAGTGAGGAAATCATATTCAAATATACCTAGGTACTTATTATTTCTATTTTTTTAATTCGCAAACAAATTTGGTTGTTCATGGCTTGTCCACGAAACGGGTCCTGATAAGAAGGCTCACTTTGCTTTTTCGAGTAATAGGCAAAATAATCACCTCTTTCCTCGACCGAACTTCAGGAGTAGGTCCTTACTAGTTCTAAAAGCTCAAAATTGAGGATATGAGCAGTTTACAAACTGGTGAACCTCAGTTAAAGTTCGTCCTAAAGTGTCATCAGTGCTGAACATTATTAGCCTTATTAACGTTCCCATTGCTGGGACAGTGGCCTCCTCTTTGTGAGAGGAAGTGGGCCATAATCCACCACCCGGGCCGGTTGTTCATCAATGCTGTATCTGATTCCAAATAAGCAGCAATCACAGCAGGTAACAAAATAGAGCAGACAATTCAAAAAAATTAAAATCAGTACTAAAAGGGCGAACAATGAAATCCCCTCTGCAACTAAAAGTTGAAATCAAGATCACTTTTCAAGCAGTTACCTATCTGAACTTGAACTAAATTTTATAACGCAGGGTTTTTTGATTTTTGTAATATTATATTTTTATTACTTAGTAGTTTGTTTTTTTTATCTTAAACAAAACTTTTTACATAATATTTTTTTAAGTTTTAGTATCAGTCAGTTGTCTACTCGGTCACTGCACCAAATACCATCCTACCCTTATCCCAATTTATTTTGGGTCAGTGAGATACGTTATTTCTCCACCATCCATCTTTATCAGTCGAGACAAGTCAGCATTTACTTCCTTCTCAACTGTGTCATCTTTCACATAGATTGCCCTCGTAAATGGTGACTGACGAATATACTAGGTATATCTATTTGGTTTATTCGAATTGGCCATATGAAATGAATAGTAACTCTGCATTTACGTGCTACTAACAATTGGCTTTTCTGCAAGAGTTCCTTTTGCCATCGCAAAACAAATTGTTCTGTGTACCGAGTTACCTACCAACAGTACCCGCTATCTTCTTTTTTTTCGGCTCATATGCCTAGTTTTGTAGCAGTCAATTGCAATACGAAACGTAAAAATGCGATTTGTCTTCAATTTTCCTACAAAAATTTTGCAAATCGTAGTCTTATTTCTTATGGCAATATTTAAAAGGCGTTTCCATAAATAAGGCAACAAAGTAAATATCACCACACTGGGATTTTTGTTTTCGGTGGACAAACAAGTTCTAACTGCATTATTATATAAAGTCGATAAGTTTAAATATATCGCCTAAATTATCGGCCGTGACATAATACAGGCATGTAAATGTAGATGGACATACAGCAAAGTCTCACCACTGGGTTCCTTTAAACCTTTTTGGTACGGCCACAACAGTAAATTTTACCGTTTCTCGCTGGAAACAAAGTAGAATATACGTATAAATCTTCTGAAATCCAGCACGATTTCTGTTCAATGTATAAACAGTTGTGATTATGTATATCATTACGTTATTTACATAGTAATTATTATATAAAATACTTTTTAGTGACTAATTGTTGTAGACTGATATCATTTTCTCGTCTATAAGGCATCGAAAAATTAGCGCTGCCAACGACGAAATATCTTAACTGATACATTCAAACGACCTGTTTTTATTGGAGGCTTAAAAATAATATGACTTTCGTGCTGTATAGCGGATTAAAATAAATTAAATGTGGCGTTAGTCCATAGAAGACAGGACTAGTAAACCTGCTGCCTGCACAGTTTCGCCTGATACCGCTATCGGCTTCACCACTATCTTAGAGTTAATAATTATGCTACAAATTCACGATGTTCGATTGAACATTCCTTTTGTAAATACTAATGAAGTACCTATGGCATGAGTAAATCAGTCTTGAAGATCACGTGCATGATAATAGGTCATACGCAGGAAGTACGCCGATCGGGTATTATCTAGGACGATCTGAGTAAGTCACAAACATAAAATAAATCTTAGAGTGAAAGTTAGTTTTTTTTTTTTATGTCAAGCGTAGTACCTACCACCTACATCAAAAGGAAAGTTCGATATCTTTAAATTTTATCCGACCAGCCGCCCCTGAGTTAGAACTTTTCGATTATGAAACAAATCGATAACAAATCATTCGCTTAATAAATACTTTATATTTTACCATGACAATGATTTCTCATACGTCGTTGTGTACGACTTTCTTATACGTAACCTACCTAAGACGCAACGTCTCTCGGTCTGTCTGTCCGTTACTGCGCTTACAACTCAACTCAATAACCACGTACGGTATTCGATTTACGCGATTTTTGTTCTAGTTTACAAATATTTTCTCTGGCTAGGTTTAAGTGCAAATTAGTCCACGCCGAGTGGAGCCGTGGGCAGAGGCACAGCTAGTTTATGATGATTGAGAAATGTGTTATTGGCAATATACTACTAATCTCTAACTCGTACATTAATATATTATACAATTGACCTAATAATAAGTTATCTGGGTTCCGAATACATTGAAAAGTGGCTAATCGCTTGACGTCCTACCCGATGGCCGTTGAGTGTAGGTCCTCCTAGAACGGTCAAAAATGTTGTTTGGTGTTACAAATAATTAAGTGATTCAGAATTTAATAAAAACCATAATAATGTATTCTTATGGTACCTAACTCCTATAAACGTAATCAAAGGAAACCTCATAATCTCTTGTTATTTAATTTAATTTTACAAATTAGTCAAAAAGAACTAAGTCTGATTCAAAATCAAAATCAAAATATTTTATTTCACATAAACCTGCATGGGCACTTATGAAACGTCAGAAGCTAGGTGCACGGTTCCAATTTGTCGTTTCCTATGGAGAAGAGCCGGCAAGAAACTCCACGGTTACTCTTTTAAAAATTGTATCAGTTGATACCAGTTTTATAACTTACTTTTTTAGGAAACACGCTTTCGTACCTTCGTTCGTTCGTTCCTAATTAGATACCTATAAAGACCTATAACTTTACAACCCGCCTTCGGTTTCCGGGTTTTCAGGTAAACTCGTAACAGCCAGCCAAAATCATTGAAAAAGGCTTTGCTAGCTTCGTAATGAGTAGATATGAACATACAACATTTCAAAATAATATTACCGTACAAAAGGCCCAGGCAAATATTAACGACTTGTGTCTGAAAACCTAGTCCATGAACAACATTTACCACCTAATTGTAATAACAATAGGTCTGCCAAAATGGCAGTTATGCACTGTTTCTATATAATGCTAACAGAATCGTAAAGACCTTCACATAGCTCTGCATCATTTCTTTTGTTTAAATTACACATGCTATTTTTAAAGCAAACTTGTGAAAATGTGTTTTTTTGTATTGTTTCAGGCACACCAGACGATACTCTCCGCATGTTCCCCATATTTTGAAAGTATATTCCTACAGAACCACCATCCACATCCGATAATATTCCTCAAAGATGTACGATTCTCAGAAATGAAATCACTTTTGGATTTCATGTACAAGGTATTAACCTAGACTAAAATAAAATTTATTATGAGTCAAGTGCCAGAAAAAAGTATATTGTTAATTATTTTCGTTATTTCAGGGAGAAGTGAATGTTGGCCAAAATATGCTACCGATGTTCCTAAAAACTGCTGAAAGTTTACAAGTTAGAGGTTTGACAGAAAATAATACATTGAATCCTAAGGTGAGCATTGGATATTGACTGTTCATCTTGCATTCAATCACTCTTTCGTACAGGAAAGGGTTTGTATAAAAAAGGTATTTCCAGTTGATTATCTGGTTGAAATATCTATGCCTGTGGATGGTAGATCAGTCCATAGACATTTATTGTATACGAATCCTAACTTATTTAGGTAGAATCGATTGTATCTAAATATAATGTTCTACCGCTCTTTAGGTATACCCGCCTAGATGAAGTAGTTCTCTGCGCTCGGCGCCCAGAAATAAGATATCGAATCAATAATCACTAACGAATTCATAAACTCGGCTTTAAAACCTCAGCAACCGGGCTTAAATCAATATTTTATTAAGTTAGGCATCACTTATTAAGAGATTGATTTCTAGATCTTTAAAGTTTTATTTTTGTTTTACCTGGACCCTATGAATGATTCCGACTCGGATGTAAGTCCTTTTGTCCAATGCGAGTACGACACGAATAAATTGATAGTCCCATTAGATTTCTATTCTATGTTGCCTTTCAGTACATGTTGCCTACAAACGATAGAGTATTTTATACCGCAACTGTCGCTTCATCAACACACATAATATTTTAAATAATTTTGGTAATTTCTTATCATTAAATAAATTGGTACCTGTAGACGTTTAACTAAAAACTTCTCAATGATTTCTGTTTAGGCATAAAAGTAGCACGCATTGATTATACAGTTTATTAGTTATCGTATCGCTCGTTAGCCTTGAATTTTTTGATAGAGCAGTAGTTATACTTAAAGCATATAGACCTCTGAATTAATCATTTTAATTTAGCACTAAAGGACCAATGTAGAGATAAGCAACATTAGTTTTTAGGTGGTCTAGAAATTCAGTAGGTATTAACAGTGTTTGGTACGTTCATAAGATAGTCCTAATTCAAAATTAAAGCGATTACGTCACAAAACCGTTACTCTACACAAGGAAATAAAAAGATATGCATCCATAAACGCATCAACTCGATAAAAACCGTTGGAATATGAACGCTGTTGTGAGATTTAGTGTTGTAGGATTCAAATTGTAAAGACAATCAAAACTTATCTGTATAAGTTTTGATTGTCGTCGTCGTCGTAAAAGTTAGGAAGCTGGGTTAAACATCGAATATAAGTGATAGTTACCGTTTGAAAAATAGAAGTAACAATTTTGCGAGATTGAAAACCAAGTTATCAAATCTCAACTACTATTATGCATATTTAAATCTTGACAGAAAGAAAAATGAAACCCAGGAGTTATTTCCAACATAATACGTAGATCTGTATCTACGTATTATGTTGGAAATAACTCCTGGGTTTCATTTTTCTTTCTGTCAAGATTTAAATATGCATAATAGTAGTTGAGATTTGATAACTTGGTTTTCAATCTCGCAAAATTGTTACTTCTATTTTTCAAACGGTAACTATCACTTATATTCGATGTTTAACCCAGCTTCCTAACTTTTACGTCATATTAATATGACGAGTATTCTTATACATTCTCAGTCGGAAGATCGGTCAACTCCGTCAGTGAGTGCGGAGAACCTTTCCCGTTCGGAGTCGTTCGCCACGCCTCCGGCCGCGCACTGCGCACCGCCCACGCCGCTGACGGCTGCGCCGCCCGCGCACCCCTCACACCCCTCGCATGCAATCCCGCCGGAGAAAAGACGCAGAAAGAACTCCACAGTACCCCGAGACGATGTCGACCTTTCGTACAGACACTATGAGGTAAGCTGAACCAACGTCTGATTCACTTGCTAGAAAAGCGAACATAAACGGTTATACGCGCGATAATAAAAATACAGGTATTATGCTTCTTCCACTCTTCTCGTGGCTGGACTTTCATGAACGAAGTCTTGTATGTAAGTGACGATGAACCGGTAGTAATGTGTGTAATTGTGCAGGGTCACGTGAAGTCAGCGAAGTGCGGCTCGACGGGTTCGGGCTCGGAGCCATCCACACCGCCGCCGGCGCACACGCCGCACCGCGCGGTGGCGCGCTCGCCCGCGCACACGCCGCACGTGAAGCAGGAGCCCGACGCGCCCTACCCGCACGCGCCGCACGTGCAGCACGCACCGCACGCGCAGCACGTACCCAACCTGCACCCGCCGCCGCCCTTCGACCAGACGCACCTCCAGGTAAACACTAACATCTTTCTCATCAAAACCGTCGACAGAAGCTCTCTGTTTACATTAACTTTCTGCTCGATGCTGATAATAGAATTTCTTTTCCTTATCTTAATAAGGATGATCTTTTTCTTCTGTTATTTTGATATTTTTTTCCGAATGATACGCGGATCTGTCAACAGGAAGGAAGGGATCTGCCTGAATAAAGGATAACATCACAAATTTTAAAGCAGAGCCTTTCCTTCTTTGTTGGCAGAGTTCTGGCTGGGTTCCCGCGGCTGACCCGGAGGAATCTAACCGCCAGTATTTGGATCTAAGCTTTAAACGGCCCGATGGCAACATTCTCGCGACGATCCTCGCTCTACCACCCCAACAGATAACCGCGCCCCCGAAAACTACTCGACGGTCTCCTTTAAATTCTAAAAAGAGCGGGAAATTTCGCATTAGTTGGTTAACCCTGTACCCGTGGTTGCAATATGACAAAACCCACAACAATATGTACTGTACTTACTGTAGAAGATGGTCACACGAGCTGACAGTCAACAGGACATCGTTTGTAGAAGGCAACTCCAACTTTAGGCTAGAAATAGTGAATCATCACGATAAATGCAAAGCTCATAAATTCTGTCGAGATCGTGAACACTCCAATAATATAAATGTACTATCAAGTAGTGAGACGCCTGGCGACGAAATAGTAAATTAAAAGCTAGTAAATCTTGTCTGAAGGTGCTTGCTAAATTTTAATAAGCATGTCAAACTGGTATAATAACTGAAATAGAAAACATTGAAATAATGCAATAAACTCGAAATATTTATCAAATCTATTCTCTTCAGCATTTTGTTGAATGAGCAACATATTCCAACACTCTTTGATGTTGAAGCAAAACATTAAACAATGCTATAGTTTTCGAAATATTTATGAAATCTATTCTCTTTAGCATTTTGTTGAATGAGCAACGTATTCCAGCACTCTTTGACACTGATGCGAAACATTAAACCATGCAATCGTTTTCGAAATATTTAACAAATCTATTCTCTTCAGCATTTTGTTGAATGAGCAACATATTCCAGCACTCTTTGACACTGATGCAAAACCTTTAAATTCATTGTCTCTAGTTTTATTGGAATATTGTACACAGTAATGTAAGACTGATGCAGAAAATTTATTCTTCCGCCAGTTTAATAATAATTGTATTAGTAAAATACAAACATTGTGATATGATTTGTTTGCATTTCCATAGTTGTATAGATATCATTATTAGTAGAAAAACACCTAAAAGGGTCATACATAACAAATTCATTGAGATGCAGATACAAAATATTTTATGTTACCTAAATAGATATGATACTTCGGGTAGAATTCTTGCTGTTCTATTCGATTTCGATGTAAATATTTTGAAATTAAAATTATGTGCATAAAACACCAACCGTACTTTTAATGGTAAATTATGTGATTCTGTTATTTTAATATGGTATAAAGAATAAAGAATAAAATTTAAAGACCTGTTTCATCATTTTAGCAGTTAAATTAATTATAATTTACGCAAACATCTTTCCAAATGAAATATTTGGCAACACTGTTTAGTAATAATGTTAATAAAATAGTTATATAAAATAATTGCGGATTTTCCAGGGTATGGGAGTAACGGAAATGGCATCATTACTGACGCAGCAAAGCCTTAGCAACGAGTGCAACGACAACGAACCAATGTTGCAACCACACCCAGACCAGACAGACACCATAGATGGTGAGTTTTTTCTTTTACACCACGGCCATCGACAAACCTATGAATACCTAAACCTAAGCATTTCTGAAATTGTACAGTAGATTGATGTTAATGAAGCTGGTTAAATTCTTAGTTTTGTTGATGGCCATAATATACCGTGTGCTGTACATAATATAATCATTGTCAAATGTTTACATTTTAACTATAACAAGTTACCAAATATGTATAAAAAAAACGCCAACCAATAATTTTTATAAACCTATGTTTTAATATTTCCATTAAAATTGTTTCTTATGCTAACAATTGACAACAGATTAATATTGCCTGTGTTTATGTCTTTTGAAGCTTTCAATTTTTTTACCCATTGATTTTGCTTTATGTAACCACTAACTACAAGTCCAGAGATTTCAATCCATTCCATAAATTGTTCTGGATTAGGATCTCTGGACTTGAAGACACTAAAAGATGCATGTGTGATAACACCCTCAGCATGTCACTCATTGTTGCTTACCATTCCATTTTTAATTTGCACTAACCATAGACGCTTTTTTTTATTTCTTTCTACTTAGTATGGTATGCTTTTAAATATTTTCTGTTAATTTTTTAATGAAGAAAACGGTGTCATAAGATTTCTGTTCGATAAAGATTTGGCGCCCCCGAGGGTCATAGGTCGTGCAATATAACACTATTTAACAATTAGTTAAGTCTCAAATTAAGGTGATTACCGTAGCTAATATTATGTATTTGTAATTTTTAAGCAAATTATAACTGATGTTAACCCCAGTGGGGGATATAACTATAGACTAAATTAGCGTTAGGGTTGCATGTAAGAAAAGGGACGTAGAATGATTTAGGGAAGGTAATGGAAGAGTGTTTGATGCTTTGAGTTAAACTTGTGCCAGTGAAAGAATAAGCATGCCATTTTGTTATACCAGCAGTGAAGATATTACGTATCTTACAGGTGAAAATAATGGCGTTGATGAAAATAAAAAACCATGGGAACCGTTTACAAATAAACTAACAAGTGTTGAAAACATTGTCAAATCATTTGGTTTGGCACTAAGCAACAAACCGTTCAGTGCCCCCGAATCTTGTAACATTTGTGGAAAACTAGTTAATAATTTAAAAAAGCATATGAAGTCGCACAATCCCGAGCAGCACAAGTGCCCCATGTGCCCTATCACGCTCACTCGAGCCGATAACCTAAAGAGACACCTTCGCATGAAGCATTGTTCTGTTTTAAGTTCTGATAACTTGTCTAATATACAGAAGAAATGCCAACTAAGTTGAAGTTCATAAGTTTAGCTAGCCAACAAAGTATCAATGAATATCATTGCTTAGTAATTTCACAGATTGTTAGTCCATGTATTGCGATCTAACGAGTGAGTGCGCAGCGTACATTTTGTGATCATAGTTTTATTCTGCAATGTTCATTCCGGGATTAACTTTTATTTGTTAACATAACCTATCTTGCCTATTAACTTTCTAACTAATCAACTACAGTAACACAATGCGCTTTTTGACATTTTGTAACTAGAATTAAGGTGTGGTGTGATTTCTTTTTAAGTTCATCATTTTCATTATTATTGTTCGGACACAATTTCCATTTCATTTCTAATTAGCATTATTACTACATACATAAAATTCCATGAAGTGGTATAGCCTAACAAAAATATAATTTTAAAATATGAAAAAATACTTTTCCTGGATGTGAAATGTTCAACACAGCTCATAAAAAGTTCCATAACAATTAATTGTGACAATTTAGATTAAAGTTTCTTGCATTGCTCATAAAATAAGTGTTGAACATAATGCCAGGAAATCGCAAAATATAAAGGGCGCAGATCTCTCAAGTTAATACCATTTTTCGTTGTTCATTAAATTTCTTACATCATTTTATGTATTGTGATAAAGTTCCATTGTGTTGAAACAACCTCATGTGTTAACAATGTATGTCACTATTTATTGCAGTATTAAAGTTAGAACCAAAAGATTGGTTTGCTGTCAACGAGGATAAGGTTTTGTGTAATTGATAGTTTCATCTCAACTGATCGGCCTCTTAGAAAAACTATGTTTATTTTTTTCTATTAATTTAATCTGGAAGGATAATATTTTATATTTATCGCAATTTCATAAGTTGGAATATAATAAGAATAAGAAAGATTGGAAATCTTTCCTTAACAGAACGCACAAATAGCCGCGTGCTGCGCGTTGATGACTTACATTTTGTGGTCGCGCTCGCCTAAATAATGTATAAAAGATTGCAGATCAATTGAGGTGCCTTATAAATCAATTCCGAACCAAAAGTTTGTACAAACTAATATGATCTCTTGTTGTTCCTTGTAGTATTATGATATGATATCAGTTCTAATTGCTGATGTCCAAGACTGACTTTTATGTGATTTAGGAACATATCTCTTAATTTTAATTTATTTCCCATTTACTTCGATTAAATTCGTATGTAAGTCTATCGTTATTGTGTGTTTGCAAATATATTCCTTTATTTATACCACTTTTCTTTTCATTTCATCCTCTATCCATGCTTACTTTATATATAGCAGACCTATTTCTCTCTATAAATCGCCTTCTGCATTACAGGCTTGGTGACAGTAATTAACAAATTTTCATGCAAACGTAACACTGACAATAACAAACACCATTTCTTCAGTATCATTGATTCATTTATGCATGGATCTCCATTGAATATTACTATTTTGTTACAAATAAATAATTTCAGAAGTTTTGTTTTCAATTTTATTAAATATTATTAACGCTTTTATACTATAATAGTTTTAGGAAAGGCATAGTACAGCGTTAACAGTTACTATTAAGGCTTAAATAGTGCTAAAATACTGTAAAAATTGTTTGGATCAATTCTTGATTTTGCAAAATGTTTTAAACTCGTTTATTGTTATGAAACCTTTATTGTGAACCTCGGAATAACCCGCATCACGTAGCTAATGCCCCAGTTCCATCGGTCACTCAAACTGCACGATTCCCTACATAGTAGTCCTCGTTACGTGGTGACAGAGGGGCACGCGTGGCAGCTGGCACTGCGGCATTGGGCCGCGTGACGTGACAGTGTAGAGCCGAGGTGTAGTGTGGGAGTGACGGATCGCTGGTTGCAGGCTCGAAGGGCTGGCACATGCGGCTGACGTTCGAGCGCGTGGCGGGCGCACTGAACCTGCACCGGTGCAAGCTGTGCGGCAAGGTGGTGACGCACATCCGCAACCACTATCACGTGCACTTCCCGGGCCGGTTCGAGTGCCCGCTGTGCCGCGCCACGTACACGCGCTCCGACAACCTGCGCACGCACTGCAAGTTCAAGCACCCGGCGTACAACCCCGACACGCGCAAGTTCGAGCCGGCCGCGCCGCCCGCGCCGCCGCACGCGCCGCTCTACGCCAACCCGCTGGACGCGGGCTTCGACTGATCGTCCGTGTACTGGCTCGGCCTCGACGCTCTGTGAGCGCCCTCGCCCGACCCAGCTCAGACTCTGTCGTTGTTGATGTGTCAAAAGTTAAACGGACCGTCTCGCGTCGAAACCGCTTCCTATTAAAATTTAGGATTAAGCTGAAGTGCTATTACTTAAACGGGCCTTTCTTAATGTAGCCCGCACACGGCGGGTGACTCGTTTTAGTACGTCTCGGTTGTGCGTTTGACTTGCCCCAGTGTGATCTTGTATAAGATTCCTCGTCTGGACTGTACCTATGTCGATGTTACTGAAATAATGACTCGAAGCGTATGTAGTAGGTAAGCAAATTTTTTTCTATACCAATCGCTATACGGGAACGGGCAAAAGCAATAATATGATGTTAATTTTACTATTACCATATTATTTTTTATATTGTATCGATAGGAACCTTAAGATATTAAGAATATACATTATATCGAGTAGCGGTGCGACCGCGAAGTGATGCTGGCTATTAGCGGTGGCCCTGGTACGGGCCCACACTTTCTTGTTATATTTATTCATTAGATAGGAAATTATGAGTTTCCTGTAGCTAATTGTATTTATGTTATTGAATCCTGTGGGTGGTATGGAACGACATCAGAAGGATATTTGGGGACTGGCAAGAGATTGTGATTAGTCGTTGGTCAACGACGTATAAATATTGACTGAATCTCAGTGTAGATGCATTTGTAACTCTATGAGGCCTTTGCAAGATGGATAATTATTAAGGATTTGTGATGTATTAAAGGATAGCGCCTAAGGAAACATACGAAAAGATTTTTATACTAGACTAGTTGATCTATTTACGGAGATTGTTTTTTTATACTTAGATATATTCTATTGTCTGATTTAATATACTTTTATATTTATATAACTGCATATATAATATGATTTATTAGTGTTGTTTGTTTTTAATCGATTCATCATGTAGTAACATTGATTTCGTTTATATTGAGTTGACGGTTAAAAGTAATCGAGTTGAGATGTTAACATGTTTTATTATTTTATCGTTGGTAGGTGTTTAGTTGTGGTACCGGCGACGCGCCGCAGCTGGCCCGCCCGGCCGTCGCCCACTCGATCGGTGCTTGGGGTCAAAGACCTCTTTCAATCAATTAATATAAGTTAGGACGGAACGTTTGGAGGTTGCGCATTTAGTAACTAATATTGGCATTCTACGATTGGGACTAACCTAGCGTTTATGTATGTATTTTTCAATTAAGATTTAAGATTGTTACATTTTTAGCTAAACACTTTAGAGTGGTACGGTAACTGAAATGTGATAAAAAGGAATGGTGCTAGAACCAAGAGTGTTAACACGCTACGATTCGACTCCTATTATAATATTATTAATGTTTTAACGATTAGTTACTTTGCATTAAATGTAAGGCATCTAGCATCCAGTTGAGGTCGCATCTGTCTGGTCAACGGGTAAATAATGCATGGATCGTACACGCCTAGAGATTACAGTATCACTCGAGATTTTACCTTAATTTTTTCAGAGATCTTCAAGTTTACTAGTACATAAATTTATAATGATAAGACACCATTTACATAATATATGAATCTGATCCTTGCCTACCAAATATAAAACGTTCATTGATGGAGTTAGGAATTTATATCACATCCAAATAGTAAATCCATGATCGTTTCCATAACTTAAGTTGTGGCGTTAGTGCTGTTTAGTAGTTGTGAACATGCAATTCCACTTGTGCAATTTTTTTAAAATAGTCATAACTTATAGCTAGATTATACAATTGACTATTGAATATAGGGGCCCACTCGATATATAAGCACGAAGCTCATGCGTCCCTGTATATAATTATGAAGTCACCAAACATTTCTTCCATAAAGATTTTATATTTACTTTAAGGATATCAAAGAGTTTTATACCTACTGTTCATAGTATTGTGGGCGCTTATTATTTGATAGCATTTCATACTCAGTGCAATATTACTAGTTATTTAATTACGTAACCAAACTAAATGATATTTTAAAAGTATATAATAAATATCATTGAAGAGAGTAACTACCTATTTGTATTTACATAAGTGACTACTCCTAATTTCTATTTCTACTTAGTGAGCCGCAGTTTGGGTTACGGTGATGTACAGGTTTTATAGCTGGTAATATTAATAATTAGCTTGTTTACCTCTGCCAATCGTAATAGTTGTGTACTGTTTAATAATTTATTGTCGCGCAAGTTGTCGTCTATTGTTGAGATAGATCATAGCTATCCACGGGTCCCATTGCCAGCGAGTCGAGGATCTCCCACTCTGCCCACGCGTTAAACGCTTCATCTAATCATGAATGCATTTTTATATTACTATCACTCGAGACCAATTTTTAATATTGAATTTGCTATAGCAAATTGATTGATTAGTAACATAGAATATTATTTTAGATATTTTAGGTTAGGATACTATGATAGTGTCTGGCCAGAATATTTTGGAGAATCACACCGTTTGGCTCAGAAAATATCTACCTTTGATCTCTTTTCAGCTTTCAAAAAGTATGCAACTTAATAATTGTAATGGTGACCACATTCGGACTTAATGAAAGCTAACTTTATGCCATATGGAATTTTATACATAAGGTTAACGAATTACTAAATTTAGTCTTATGAAATTGAGGTCTTGTAGACCTAGTCACTTATTTGGCCAATCTATTGAATATTCCAATTTATTGTATATTAAAATTTACATTTGTATCACAAGGATGTGATCTTATCATTTGAATCAATGGAGTGCAGGATGAGCTCTAAGGTTATTTTCAGGATAGCAATGGTCTAGTTATGTTTATTTTGTTTCTTCTTTATAACATTAGCAAATTTGTTATAGTGTCGTATATCACAATAGTGTAATACTAATAGGGAGGGGGTGTCAAATCGTGTACCTCACAGCTGACGAGTCTTGTTATATTATTACATGAAATTTTATGAACGATTTGTTGTTTATGAATATTTTGTTTTGATGTCTTGGTTTGATGCCTCCGTTAAAAGTTTAATTTAAATAATTTTGTTTTATGCAAGCAGTTAATGCAATTTTTTTTTTCACATTGTTTGATGTTATGTAATGCAATTTTAACATGTTGCAAACTCCTGCATTTATCTGTTGTATTTATTACTAATTTTTACATTAAATTGTGGTATGTTACAAATCCGTGTAGTTTCAGTTGTGCGTTTCACATGCTCCACACCCACCCGCAAAGTATAGCGTTAATACTGTACAAACCCTAATGCAAAGCCAGATTTACATTCTGTAAATACAAAGGCCGATCGTCGAAAGACGGCGATACTCTTACCGAGTCTCACCGAACTCGTGCTGTGTTGTGTGAGAGCGGAGACAGTGCAGTTCGGCCAGGCGTGACGCGCGTTCGCGGGTTGTTGTTCGCAGAGCGCGCGCACGTGCCGGCCGCGCCGCCCTACTCGTACCACAGCATGTTCGTGGCCGTGGCCGAGAGCGCGGCGCTGTGGCGCTGCAAGTCGTGCGGCAAGGAGGTGTCCAACCGCTGGCACCACTTCCACTCGCACACGGCGCAGCGCTCGCCCTGCCCCTACTGCCCGGCCACGTACAGCCGCATCGACACGCTGCGCTCGCACCTGCGGCTCAAGCACGCCGCGCTGCTGCTCAAACACTAAGTATCGACATGCACACAAACGCCCCCGACCCCTGCTCGCTCACCTGAGCGGGGCCTTCTTTATTTCTTGTTAAATGTGAGTAGTCTTTAGTTACACTGACGTGCTTCACGCATGATTTAGTAAATAATAATATTTATTGTGTTTTATCGCACGTTTTCGTGCGTTATATTTATATTGTTCTCTATGAGTAAGATATTGAATTTTGTTACAACTAATTTTAACTAACAGGGTAAATTAAACAGTAAGATACTGGAAAGCTCTTATCTAATGATTTTAAGCTCAGTTTAGTCAACGGATATTTAATTTCTAAACCTTGAGCTAAAATAGATGTATAATTTTCATTATTGTATACCATGGAGAGGCAAGTTGATAAGACACGTTTAATTTTTTCTTTACAATTTGTAGTAACTAGCTAAATTCCACACACCTTCAATGTTAACTCCGTATTTATAGTGTGTAGGTAAGTGTACAAAGTGGAACATATTTATTTGCAAGTAATTTTACCAAATTATACATAATGGAATGAAGACTGAAAAGGAAACAACTTGTGATTGATTTTAAGATGGAGACGGCATGGTCTGAATGTAAATAATTTGTAAATTAATAAATAATAATCATCAAAATTTTAGGTAGAGAAATATCTTGGAACTTAATGCGTGTTCAAAATTCAAATAAACATAAAAACACGGTCTTATAGTAGTCCTATGTATTATAAATGATATTTTTGTATAAATATTGTCTGCGGTTATCGCAAAACTTAAGGGTATTAGGTGTCTACTCTTAACTTGTTAACATTGCAAGTATATCATCATTCCAGAATATAAATGTAACATGTAAAACGTTTAAACAATACGCATTTGCTATTTTGAATCAGATTTTCTGACTTTTGGAATCTACTGATAATTATATAATTCGATACTGCTTAGATCCTCTTTAGAAAATAATGTAAATATTACCCATGCTGAAAGTTGTGACTCTTGACTCATTAACGAAAAGAAAACTTGTTTGATTGTTTCGTGAATCGAAAAGCTATTGTAAATTATTTCTCTTTAAATTAAGTGTCGTACTTTGAGACAGAATTGTGAATTTAGCACGTCGTTTAATTGTCTAAGTAAATATCTAGCTTTTAATGGCGCAAAATAAATTAGCATTCATTATAATACAATTGTATGTCATATTGATGTAGACACAGAATTATATTTCATGGAATCTCAAATAATTTCAGTAATTAATTGATCAGTATTATATCTATAAATCAATATTCATAGGTAGTCATTAATTGATGTCATAAGTCCCAATCTAAGAATGTAGGTTAGTTAACGTAGCATTGTGAAGTCATCTGTTATGAAGTGCTTGGCTAGTCACACCCACTTTTCTAGTTAATATTTTTATTGTTGAAATGTGTTGTTCCTTTTTGTTATTGTTTTATTATCGTAGTTTTAAATATATCTCGTTCTAATTGTGCAATATTTTGCAGCTGCCGTAATCATAATGTTTAGGGTTCTACAAGTAAAGTGTTTATTAAACTTTACTTGTATGATTATAAAAATTATTCACTTATTTAATGCTCTAAATAAATACATCACTTCAATCTGGTGTTTCTTTTGACTTATAAATCTTATAATAATAATAATAAAACCAACTTGAGTTATAGATTATAAAATAATTTTATTGCACAGTTCAATAATTATCATGTTAATGGCAAAACATACAAAAGGTGTGATTTATTTACAAATTGCACAAATATCACTATGAGTATTCATCTATAAATACTTGCAATACCTACAATTAAGTTACTACTCAGAGTCAATCCTAACATACATACATTCAAACTGAATTAAACATGGCAACATATGGCAAGTTTAATTCTCTAATACTAATTATAATTTATGAGAGAAGTATACAGTGATAATGGCAAAACATTACATACAAATTAATCTGCATTCACATAATATCTGGCAACACAGTCGGTCACAACTTACTCTCGCTATGTGCACTAAGGGTGGCCTTACACGGACTGCTTGAAGCAGTCAGGATGGATTGCTTCAAGCTGCGACTGCATACTGAACTACAGTCTTCTACGTACACACATACACAAAAGCGCTCGAGCAGTTGCAACTGCTTCGGACGGTCGTGCGGTCAAGCAGTCGCCAGGCATACACTGACTACTCGAGCTGTCGACTGCTCACGCGCAGTCTCTCCGCCTGCGCTATTCATTTGTGACTTCTTTATGTGACTTGTTGAGCAGTTCATACCAACTGCTCCAGCAGTAATCAATCTCTGCAATGGCAGCTTCAAGCTGTTGACTACGACGGCAAGAGTGGTCCGTGTATGTTGATCAATCGCTAACTGCTCGAGCAGTCCGTGTATGGCGGCCCTTAGGCTACTCAGACCAAGTATGAAGTTCCATCCACTTATCACAGTTTATTATTTAACTTTACTCCTACTTTTGCATTTACGGGATTGTCTTTACACAAGTTTGCTCACATTTTGCAAGAGAGAAAAGTGACTACGTCCGCTGTTCTTTATAGGAAAAATAGCTGCAGCTAGAAAGTCAGTACATTACCTACGTAGGAACATACCTAGTTCGATGATGTTTAAAATCCCACTCAGTTATTGCATAAAATAATACAAGTCGAACAAAAATAAGACTTATTTGCTGCACAGGGTGTGTCATGAACAAATTCAAGGCAGTTTA
Source organism: Antitype chi (assembly GCA_947359405.1). Lineage (NCBI taxonomy): Eukaryota > Metazoa > Arthropoda > Insecta > Lepidoptera > Noctuidae > Antitype > Antitype chi. The sequence continues at coordinate 12,503,217 of OX375820.1, read as the reverse complement.
AGGGTTCATGCCTCCTGGATATTAATTCTTACTTTTAATTAAATTAAATTTAAATACTGCAGTTTCACTAAAACGGAAAATCCCGTTATATCTCATTGACACATTTCTTGATATTTTGAATAATGCCACAGACGCCTATCTTTGAAAAAGTGGAGATCGCAGCTGTTATGTGTAGTGCCTAAATAGAACTGCGAGCAGTATCAATATGATGGAAAATACGTTAAAAGAACGTTTATAAAACTTTTATTTTGCTTTATAATGGTGTAGATATGTTCTAATCATCATGTAGCCTTTCCACCTTGCCGCTCTCGCCCGGTGAGCCCACTACGACGCTAGCCTCACTGACTGCGCTCTCTCCTTCCTTTTCTTTGCTACTGTCTTCCTTTTCACTAGAATCTTCCTTCTCAGAGGAAACTTCATCGGAATCGTCTGATTCCTCTTCATCCGAGTCCATCTTTTCAGCAGCGCTCTGCTTACTTTTCTTCTTTTTAAATTCTTCCTCCATTTCTTTGAATTTTAGTGTAAGGTATCTGGAATAAAATGAAAAACGTATCTACAGTACTATAATTGAATATACGCTAACAAATGTAACGACTGTATTCATTAGGTAGGTGCTTAATTGGCCTCATACTATTTAAACTTACCTATATCTACCTACACATATTTTTATCTGACACATAAGCAGGACTATGCGGCGATAACGGAAAATGGAGTAAGTATGAATATTGGATAAGCTCTAAGTGATATTATAAGTAAAACAGACACTATAGGTAGGTACAGACGCCAGCACATCAAGCTACCCCAATCTGTCAAATTTCTTTGATAGATTTTCAACTTTATCACAATAGAGTAAGGTTCATGTTTAATTGGGAAAATTTGACAGTTTGGGATACCTTGATGTGCTGGCATCTGTACTGTATGGTAAATCTTGTATGGAGGTACCTAACTGATCACAAAACTCACAATTTACGAAACGTATGGAATCAATAAATCCTTCACACCTAAACTTAGATACTTGTTTATTATATACTGAAAAGTATAGATAGCGCTACCTATATTTGGCCACAATGGAAACGAACGCCGCCATCTTGTTTTTTTTAAGTACCGTAAACGGGGTGAATTGGGACAAAACTATATGGGATTCTAACATTGAAATAATATAGTCTGTTGCGAAAAAGGAATCTCCAATGTGTTTACTGTATAAGGTATAATTAACGAACCTTTAACGTCCGGGACGCATGCGTGCCCACAATAGAAAATGAATTGTCTCATTAGCCGTACCCTCGTTGGCAACAAACGATATTATTTTAGAGTTTTGTCCCGTTCCACCCCTGCGTAACTATTCACCCCGATTGTAGGTAGGTACCTTTTCACAAAACAATTGCGCAAATGTTAACCAACAGCGCCCCCCTGTCAACGATCGGGCGTCAAAAGATCCTTATAGCAGTGTACTTTGATCAACTAAACCAGCTTCTTAGTGGTGCAACAACACTGGCACTTACTTATCAACTAGTGGCCCGCTGTAATCCTCGGGGAATTTGGGTGAATGCGGCAGAATGTACTTGTAGAGGCTCTCGTTGAGTACGTAGAGTTGGGTTGTGGATGCGCATTTCACGTTGAACCACCAGTCGCAGGTCAGACCCGCCTGGGAGAATATCGTCCCGTTCGGGCATAGGAAGGAAGCCTGACCACCGTTGAGGTCACAGTAGTGCCATACCTATAAAACACTATTATTAAAACTCTTCCCAAAAGAAAGATAACCTGATTTCATAACATAGAGAACATATTTGACAGGTTTACAAGACATAGGGGCTCTAAAAGATCGCTGTGCAGTGAAAACCTTGTGATTGTATCGAATAAACCTAATTTTTCAGGGGAAGATAAAAAAATGGCCGTCAACGTTCTCCGAGGTTTATTATCATCAATAGGTACTTAGTAGAAGCATCTTGGAGCTGTACACCTTTGTTCTAAATATGCATTTCGAGAACATCTACACAACAACCAAATAAAAAGAAATACAATTGATTTTTCTTTACGAGTTTTTCACTGCACGGTGGTGAAAAGAGAAACAGCTTCAATTTTTGGAAGGTCGTTGTTATAATAATGCACTTCGCGTGCAAAGCCTACCTAGATAAATTAGAAATTCAATTGAGGTAGGCAATTGTTATAACATTTTATCTCTTGAATTAAATAATTTAAACTCGGTCAGGGTCAATTAGACATTAATAGGCATCTACCGAAACATGGCTATATACCTACGAGTACACCTGCATTGGTACCTAACTTCATTGATACAGGCAGGTCTAGAGTCGTTTTCTATTATATAGATATTAAGAAAGGTATCCACATACAGTATGAGAAAGAGATAAAAACAAAACAATGAAATAAGGGTAGGTAGGTACAGTCAGCAGCACTTCAGTAGAAAGACTTCTACAACGAAAAAAGCCCTTACTGCTACGAAATAAAGGCGGTGCTACGTGCGGTTGGCTATGTGAAAATATGTATCAAACGGAAATGTCTAACTACTTACTATATAATACAAGCCTGTTCCTATGTGATATTACGTTAGTTTAAGACATTTCCTAAGGGGGTAAGCAGGAGTTACAGGTACACTCACATTACGCCAGTTACGTTATGAGAGCCATTTAAGTAAAAGATAGGAGCTGAGCCAGGAGCCTATTGCCATTGACTGGTCCCAAATCCTTTCTCCAGCCTGCATCTACGAATTTCCTCATGGAAGTCAAATAGCCAATCGAACCCAGGATCTCAAGCTCAGAAGTCGCGTTAGCGACCACTACACCGGCGCGCGGCGGGCGAGGCAGTCTTAACTAACATCCCGTATGGACATTTAATTTATATCAACTGCCCATTTTGGAAGACTTCCTCTAGCTGAGCAATTACCACAAATGCAATATGCATAGACAGACGCCGACAGCTGACCGACCTACTTTCCCTTTGTAACATCGATTTTTTGTACTTGAACATTCTTGTGTGTTGCAAATCACCTGACAGCGGGTATCTGGATCTGCGAAGAAGCCTTTATACCGCTGAGTCTTGCAGTCGAAGCTGGTTGCTGGAATGGTGGTGAGGATGGGGTAGTCCAGGCCCGGTCGTCCTGGAGTACCACCTTCATCGTCTGATGCCTGCACCAAGGGGAAGTGTTGGCTGGTTCCACCACCAGGTGTTATATCTGTAAGTACTTATTCAATTATTTCCTTATAGGGGCAGCGTGTTACGTTAACACGAAATAAGGTCCCACGGCGATTTTTTCTCAGTGGGTCAGTCGTGTCCAATGTCACCAACGTAACCGTGATGTCTAGGTAGATATAATCCCCTTATTTATAAACGATGCTTAAGTAATGATAAGCGAATGTTTAATCATACATTTTTGACGTTTAAACATCTCTTAACTTTAAGTAGCGTTTATAAATAAGGGGATCGGTCATTATTTAACCTTTAGATTACAACTAGCTTTTGCCTGCAATTTCGCCCGCGTTAACCAATTTAAACAAAACCTTAACACAATAGGTATACCTACACCTAAACCTTCCTCATGAATCACTGTCTATTGGTGAAAATCGCATGAAAATTCGTCCAGTACTTTTTGAGTTTATCGCGAACAGACAGATAGACGCGGCGGCCCGGGACTTTGCTTTAACCCCCGACGCAAAAATTTTAAATTTAAAAAACCCCCGACCCATACAAAACCTCTACAAAGTAAAAAAAAATATATAAATTATTGGCCTTTTACCTACAACTTAAAATGCCAATAATTTATTTGATTTTTTTACTTTTTAAAGTTTTTGTATGGGTCGGGGGTTTTTTAAATTTTTAATATAACTTTTATTTCCTGCTTTTTAAAGTTAATATCTCGCTTAAATCTGCGTAGCGTATGTTTCCCACAGTGAAGTTTGTTACTAATTTATCCTCATTCTGGTCCTGGTCCTGCTCCTGGTCACCATTTGTCCATAACCTAGGTATGCATTGAGACCTTTTCAATGAGCCTAAACACGATACTTCTGCTGTTTATTGGTGTGAGTGACTTGGGTATCCTGGACATTCCAGGTGTTGCTCCAGCATCAGTTCAAGGTTATTTTGTTCGTCTAATATCATTGTAGTAATAGAATACCAAATTTCGACTTGATCAGACCCGTGGAACATGCTCAAATCCTTTCATCAACCAGAAAAGAGCTGATAATTTCAATCGGCTGAACAGATTTTGATGAAACATGTCCAAGAACACTCCTGACTACTTCACCCTTCAAACACAAAAAACAAAATCAAAATCGGTTCATCCGTTCGGGAGCTACGATGCCACAGACAGACACACACACACACTTTATTGTGGTTGATGTAGGGATTTCACTAAGCTAATATTATGAAGTGGAAAAAATCGGTCCAGATAAACTATACACACCTACCTAAGTCCCAATTTTCACAGGACCTACCTATGTAGGTACTTACACTTAAATTCCGAAAAATAATCAAGTTTTTTAGTTGTAGTAAGTACAAGCCCGTAGTAGTGTGCCCGATGGGATTTCCCATCGGCAAAAATTAAGAATTTTCAGCCCATATTTAACCCATTTTAGGGTTGGATTTTCAAAAATCCTTCCGTAGTATTCACCTTTGTTATGTATACTATACTGATTAGGACCTCTTGAGCAAATTTCCAAGCTCTAAGCCCCAGCGGTTAAGACTGTGCGTTGTCTGTCAGTGAATTTAAGATTTTTATTAAGTACCTAGATACAGATCGTTCAACTATAATTATGTATTTGTGAAGTCGTTTGTTTAGTCGAAAACCGGATTTAATTTCCGAAAGCCATTCTTTTTAACGACTGTGCGAATTTGTGTGTCGACTCGTATTGAGATTCTCATGTCTCTAAGATTCAAATAATCCGCCCCGTGTGATACAGTGCGACCTCGATTGTTGAACTATGCATATAATTAATAACTTACCATCAATATGTTGGGAAGGAGGGTTCACGGGCGCTAGATACGGTTCTGCTGTCAATTCCTCGTCAGGCACATGTTCCTCACGCTCAGGATCCAGTTGAGCGTCTATTTCTGGTTTTGCTATTACTTTTACTGCTACAAATGGTTTTGGAGTACTTAAGATTGGGGCTACTACGTTGTTGTTTTGCTGCGGTACAGCTTTCAACACATTTAACACTTGTAATAACGTTCTTATTGACGAACCCACATTTTCTTTCGTAATGGGCTTAGGAATAGACTTGTTTAGTTGAAGCGAATTCAGTAATGTCGCCAGCGGTAAAGTGTTTGAAGTTTCTTGTGGAACTTTGAATGAGGTCTGATCCACTACGTGCTGATAATATTGGGGCTTGAATTCCTCATAGTTCATTGGTGCAGACTGGACATGTGCTTCCTGTTGTTTGTGCTGTTCAAAATTTGAATCAGCTTCTGGTAGACTTGTTGAATAAATCGTATCATCGTTAGAATATTGAGGTATATTGAATATTGGTCTAAAACCACTTTGAATTACCGGTTGAGCCAACGAGTGTAGAGGACGTTGCTTCTCGTAGTAACTTTCAGAAACGATCGCAGGCTGCTTCCTGATATTGGCTTGTTGAATGTCAGCATTGTCATAAACATAATGAGGTCGAGCCGGTCGTGGCTTTAGATTATAAACTTGCTCTTTTGGAATTAACACAGATACTGGTACTGGTATTGGTTTTTTCGTTATGTCATACACGTTTTCGTTTTCTGACACCTTCACGGGAGGTGTCTGCTCATAAGGAACCAATTTATATTTAGGTTTTTCCGACAAATAATATCGAATGCTAGGCGAGTCCTCATTATATAAATTTAAGTAAGGCTTCCGGGTCGAAGCGACAAATGTTATACCCGGAGATTTTGGTATTTGCTTATGGACCACTCTGCCAGTGTCGTAATCATTGTGTACCAGAACGTTATATTCCGATAGTAAAGGATTATAATTTTGAGAGACTTTACCTTGGGTTTGATATATAGGCACACCACCTTTATAGTATATCTTTGTTGGATTTGCGGATGCAATATTATGCTGAGTCAATCTGTTTCCTTGATATCTAGGTATGTTTCTGTTTGAGTAGATAATTTTCTTTGGATCTCGGTGATTGGCGTGATTTCCTCCTCCAGTCTCAACTATTTCTGCTTTTTCTACTTCGACTTCCCTTATATTGTGCGTTGTCGGTGTTGCTAAGTCATTGGCATAGTAAAATGTCATATATGGTATCAGTCTTCTGTACCTTTCGTTGATAGATAGCTTTGTTGAATTATTATTATTACTTTTTCGTTTCTTCCCACGGCTCGCTCTTACAGTCGTCTCTTCGACTTGAGATTCCATTGGTACAAAACCATCCTGCACGTCCACTGTCATTCCTCCCAACATTTTAATTTCAGGACTATTTCCATTTGGTGTGATTGTGATTGATACGACAAAGGCAGGTAGAACTGAAACAATGAAAAGATGTTTATTATTCACACTGCAACACGCTCATTAAAATACCTTCATACATGTTACGTTAGTCGGTTCGGTTGTATGACTGTTAGAATAATTTCCCAAGCACAGAAAGACAATGCCCACTTCGAGGTCAACATGGCTTTTCAACTTGACATTGTACCGAATATCATGATTCTGTAAGCGTTTGCGCACTAGAGATTGCTAAAGCATAATAAACAAATTTACTAAGACATTATGGTCACAGATCTATAAGACAGTTATATAATCAGCCTATAATGTTCCCACCGCTGGGACACAGGCTTTCTGTCGGTGAGAGGGAGTGGGCCGTAATCCACCACGCAAACCCAATGTGGGTTAGTAGATAGATGCCCATGGCTTCGAAATATTGGTTCTAAGACATGCTGGTTTCTTCACGATATTTTCCTTCACCGTTTTGGGAGCAGAGGTGATGAAATATTTTACACATAAGTACCTATATCAGTTAATCATTCGATATATTCTTAATGAATTCATTATTTATGAGATTATAATCCTCACGTTTTATAGCGTAGTGAACGTCGTGAGTCAATGATAAATAATAAATCATTTATTAAAATTAACTGATAGCCTATTGTAATTGGTGTGCAGATACTTCAGGCCGACACAAATAGTGTTAGGTCATCCTTATTAGGTTTTAGGCAGACTGCTCTAAATGTAGAGTAACATTACGTTATTCATTCAACGATAGATCATATATGCATATTATGAAGTTACATAAGAAGCCCAGTTTGTAACCAATTATTTGTTTTATATTTATTTGTATGTCATGTAATATGTAACACGAAATACTTGGCGCACCCACCTGCTCATCAGTTGCACATACGAAATCTTAGCGAGTCTCATCATTGCTTTCAATCATTGTGAAACAATTGTCTAATTGAGTCTGACCATCATATTAATCAGTATCAAATTGACCTATTTAACCAACCAATGAGGTCTTTATTAAGTAACATAACCGAACCCAATCAATTTATTATAATATCGAAACACATTTTACTTTCACTAGCTGGATTCCTGTTGCGTTGGTTGGTAAGTGCTCAATAAATATCGCTAGGGCTCTCGTACACACGACTACACATCAAGCTGTACGTTTCCAGTATAAGCTGATCTCGCATTGTATAGGATTTCCGTAGAGTGTGAGATCAGCGTAAACTGGAAATGTATAGCTTGATGTGTAGCCGTGTGTACCTTCGGTCGAACTCGCGAATACCTGGTGCGTGTTATGAAATTCGCTCTAGTTTAGCCAATTGTGTTTTAGGAGATAGCTAGATATTTACATATATTGAAGACAATGCACTGGAAAACTGCACGGCCCTATACAAAAATTTCTATACAAGCATTTGAAATGTGAATGCAACAAGCAGTGAAGAATCGTACAGTTTTAAATTAGTTGATCTCTACCTACTTATCTATTTTGTCTATACAAGGTGTAATTTAAATAACTGAAAACCTGAAAAGAGGTCATTAAGTTCATCATTTTGAACAACTTTTTCTATGTCAATCTATAAAATGCGGCCTCGCGAGCCTCGTAGAAACAAATTCAACGAAATTGATATACTAACTCTGCCATCTCTTTATATCCTAGAAAATATTTTGTATGTTCGCAAAAACTTAGGTCTTTTCAAAAAAAGATGCAATTTCCATAATCTAAATACACGTAGTAATGATGAAATTGTGATTCCAAAATTTAGATTAACTAAAACTAGCAAGTCATTTCTAATAAACAGTATCCGCTTCTATAACAAGTTGCCAAAGTCGGTTACAGAACTTAGCGATGGAAAGTTAAAAAAACTCATATCAAACGTGTCCTTATCAAATAAGCATAAGATAAAAGACTACGTTGAAGACAGGGAAATTTGGCATTAATTCCTTCTGCACATGCGGCTTATGTGAAACTCTATTAACTGCTCCCAAATTACAATGTCAATTTTTATTCTTTTTATTTTTTACAATTTCTGACTTATTCTCGTCATTATTTGACATTATACATCAATTTTAATATCGACTATTTATTAGTGATTGTCATGGAAATCATACCACTTGGTTCAAATAGGTTCATTTTATAAAGGTAGATTCTTTACAATAAGTATATTGTAAATGAGAGAACGTTGTAGGCCTTGCAGACTAGATTTGTAGACGATTTTTTATTCTGTATTTTCATTCTTAAGTACCTGATACTTATTGACAGGCCTGCACTGTCCTCCCATACCTATTATCACTGTAATTTGAAAACATTGTAAAAACCAATTACTTTTAAAAGAGTAACCGTGGAGTTTCTTGCCGGCTCTTCTCCATAGGAAGCGACAAATTGGAACCGTGCACCTAGCTTCTGACGTTTCATAAGTGCCCATGCAGGTTTATGTGAAATATTTTTTTTTATTTGATTTGATCTATGACCAACCCTGAAATCGTGAAAAAATCTGCTGTTATTACGAGAACTCAAATGTATGGAACAGCTGTATTTTTCAATTGTTTCACATAAACCTTTTTATAGAAACGAAATAGGGTAAAAAGAGATTTAATAACACCTTTTCTGCTAACTATTCGAGTGCTAGGTACCTACATTCATTTTCTTATCTACGAGCAAGATTTAAGCAGTTAGGTATCTTCTAAAAACACACTTTCAGTTAACGTAGGTACTTGGGAAATTTCTTTCTTATAAGTAGGAGCAATTGGTTGCATTTAGTTGATAATTACATCAATTTTGTGCCTAAATTGCCCTTGGTTTTTGCATTGCTATTCTTAATTGGGTAATTCTCTACGGTTGTTAGGTATCATGCTTGTTTTTATAGCACCGACAATATTTTTTACCATCAAATAGGTATCAATCACAGCAATTACGAGGCTCGTCATCCGTTACAAGCCATCACAAAATTTAAATGTCTAAATAAATAGAGACTAGGTCTAAAGGTCTCACAATACCAAGCTGTTGAAAAATGTAGGAAGGTATATACCTATAGGTAAGTATAATCACCTTTTCGTTAAGTATTCTATAAAATATTTCTAATTGCGCAATGTATGTTGGTCTCCATGATAAATGTTCGCTTTCACACGCACAGACCCTTTCATAATCATAATTTAAATCCAAAACATAATAGTTGATGATACAATCTCTCTTTAATTACTAGCAACGATTACGCTACACGTACGTAATCAATACCAATATTTATGGGCTATTAAATCACAGTCGAGCATGTTATTCCATCATTTGGGAGTCCAATGCAAGATGAATCGTTTTGATGGAGAGGCGAAGCAGTACATATAAGACGTTAATCGAGAAACGTGACCAAAGAGATTATTCTCAGTCGCCTGAAACACTGAAGGCAATTAATTATAATATCGTCACGCTCAATATGTCTATGTAAAATAGATGGACATAGGTATATTTAGGCAGTGTGTGGGTATAGGGATAAATGACCCAAACGATAAATAGTGGTAATTAGATATAAGAAAGAACATTGGCCTTTGACGAACTTGTGAAGAGCAAGAAATAAGATGTTCTAAAAATGTTTGATGACCAGGATCATGTTGATTTTGACTAAGTAGGGTGCAGGTTCAATCCATGCTCAATACTATTTACATTGCCACAGTGTTATGCTCTGAATTTTTGTTTTGTGCTACAGCACCCTAATTGCGTAACTCACGATTCATCATAATTTGTTTCGTTTTGAAACAAATGGCTAAACCATTGCTTCATATGTTCGAAAAATGTGTCTGCTCAACAACGTAAATAACGCAATGAATATTGTTGAACTGTCAAAATGAAACCGATTATAATTAATCGCGTGTTACGCAATTAGGGTGCCGATTTACACCCTCCCCGTCATAGGCTCGATTTTGATGACCTTTCAGTCGTTTCTTCAGACATCATTTGTTTGCACAACTAAATAACGCTTTGAAATAAGTACATATTAAAATAACATAACTGCACTAGAAAATCAAGCCAAGAAACACGTGCGAGAATTTAATAGCCTGATCATATTAATGTCAATCTAAGAACTTGAAAATTACATAACGACGTATTTAGGTAGGTAAGCACCTACGTATCTAATAATCTAGCAAGAGCACTGATAGCATTATTTAAAAAGGATCTTGCATAAACTTAATTAAAATTCCTATTGACAATGTCTTAAATGTTGCAATTGTAAATATGGGTTTCTAAATTCACAAGCATAGGCTATTTGCCTCACAGGTATATTTATTACTCCTAGTCCTACAACAGATTGTGTGCAAAGCGACAACGAAATAAATGGTAGGTAAGCATTTTAGAAAGGCAGGATCGTTCGTGTGTCGAATACGGGTAGAGCCTTGGAGAAGTGACTGGCTCTGCACACGGAGATCCGTATCCTGACTCCGACGCACTCACACCACAATGATCTAGCTAGAGACACCGTTCTTTGAACGAATATATTCAACAAATTATTTTAATTAGAACTAGTCCATACCAGTTTCGGTTTTCGTTATCTTCGTACCTTCATAGCAGCAGGCTGGTGTTAATGAGCAAGGAAAGAAGATTAACCGGTCTAGATAAGACATGGTAGGATCCTACGGAACGGTATGCCCATGGTACCTAGGTTGTACTCACATTGACGGCTAATTGCGACATTTTCCCCACTGCTCCAATTAGTTAGTCTGAGTATCATTTTATGCATAAATTAAACGGCGAAAACTTTAGATTTTCCAGTTCCATTGCCACAATTAAGTGTTAATACCTTGACCTGCAGATAATGATAGCGTCCTGCTGACTTTTAGACCATAGATTATAATAGAACTGTTGATCTGCCAACTCACGTTTCAAACATTCTGCTGCACGAAAACGCCCTTTACCTGTGTGCAGTCTGAAATATCAAAAAGTTACCTAAGTACTTCCTTTGTGTGCACTAAACAAATGTCGAGCTAAATAATAACTATGAAAAAGTATAATGGTACATATAATAATGAAATAGCTAATCTATGCTTATCTAAACTTTTAAAAGATTAACATTTTAATCATATTTTCATCTTCATTTCAGACGAAAGACGTCCACTGCTGGACATAGGCCTCCCCCAAAAGGGGGGTTTTGCCATAATCACCACGCTTGGCAGGCGGGTTGGTGATCGCAGTATGGTGGTAAAATGCATAGAGAACGCTGCTGCCCATTCTCTAGTAAGTCCCTTAGTCGCCTTTTACGACACCCACGGGAAGAAACGGGATGGTGCTATTCTTTTACGTCCGGCACGAGACGGAACTAAAATTAATAATATTATTGAGGTTAAACTGTTTGGTTATTTGTATGAGATAATGTATAGAAAAACCATTGAGCAGTGGTGGACCAGCTGTGGTATCAGCCCCGACTAGCGACTTGGTCGTGAGTTCGAATCCAGGCAGGCACTTTACTTTGTATATTATTTCATCACCACTGCACTCAAAGCGGCGAAGGAATACATCGTTAAAAAACCGACAGTCCTAGAACCAAAAATCCGAAGAGATGTGACAACCAACACGACCTGAGCCTGCGTGGTGGATTACGGCCCACGCCTTATGTCCGGCAGAGGGAATATTATAGGCTGATTTTTATATAATTACTAGCTGACCTGACAGACGTTGTCCTGCCTTAACTATTAAAATTGTATTCGAATTGGTATATTTAATTTGCAACTTTCTTGTTTTTTTTTTTTTTCATAAGAACCTTCTCCTGACAATAACAAACACAACAAAAAAAGAATTAGCAAAATTGGCCCAGCCGTTCCCGTGTGATGTCGTGGCCAAGGGAAATAGGGATTCATTTATATAAATATAGACTACCTGACCCGCCAGACGTTGTCCTGTCTTAACTATAAATTTTGAATTCGCAACTTTTTTATTTTTTTCTTTCATTAAAACCTTCTCCTGACAAAAACAAACACAACAAAAAACTAATTATCAAAATTGGTCCACCCGTTCACGTGTGATGCCGTGACCAAGGGAAACCGGGATTCATTTTTATATATAACATTTGCGGTATAGTTGACTACCTATCACGCGAAACCGCGAGCAGAAACTAGTTTATTACAAGAAGGCTACAGCGTTAGCAACGTATAGGTTGAAAAATATTAAGTTTGCCATTTGATACGTTTAATTTGTCCGTTGTTAATTTAACACCAGAACAGGATATAACTTTACATACCTGTATGACAGATATAGGACAATCAATCTCCTGTAGCATGTCTATATTGCCATTTGACTTCATGAACGTGAGATCTAATGACCAGATTTATTAAAATAAACACGACAATATCAAATCTGCTTAGTCATATACCTCATTTTGCACGACGCTAATGCACAAAGTGAGTGTAATTTTTGTGTCGTGAATGGCGGCATTAAGGGCATTCGGGTAAGTTACTGGTGTCAGCGAAGGTCGTTATTATTATTCTACAGAAAATAGAAATAATTTACACTAGGTACCCGGATTATACTTTTACTTCCTATGTTTACTGAAGCAAATCAGCAAAGTTTTCTTGTGGACTACCTCGCATTGATTGAACCTTGATGTACATGTAGTGACTGCTTTTGGATGGGCTGGTAGAGAACGCCAGGTAGCAGTTCCTACCAGGCAAGATCGGAAGATTATTCCTTTTCAATAGAGGAGTGGTAATTTCACCTTTTTTATACTACACAATTGTTTTCCGACATCCACGCGAACAAAGTCTCGCTAGCTAGTTGTAAATAAAAGTTCAGAATTATAGATCAGCGAAGCCAACAGAAGATCCTTCAGCTCGGTAATAATACCGAGACTGTCGGGTTTCACTAAGATAAATCGTGATCTTTGATTCATTTGTCAAATAATGCACTCTGTAATGATAAGTCACTGTTTCAATTAGTCACGATTCTATGCGCCGGCGCAGATCATCGTTTTGCATCATTATACCTACTTGGGTAGACCGGTACTAAATGTGTGAACCATTGCTTTGTTTTGTTAAAATTTTGTTAGACAACTTTACTAATTACTTACCTAAAGATAGTAGGATGCTTCTTCAATTGGCATGGTAATAAGATGAGCTTGTCCACAAAGTCAATAGCCCAGGATGTGCCGAACTCTCATCGAAGTATCGTCAACAAATTAACGAAAACTTATTAAATGAGTGTGATCCTCTCTCAAATAGGGAAGAATCGTGTCAGTAAGATATCGCATACATATTGGATTTCCACACTGTCCGCCACCGGCGATTCACTACCAGTATGGAGCTCCCACCATGACTGCAGGGACTTAAGTACCAACATAAGTACCTATAAGTATATGTATTCTTTGCCATGGCCATGCATCTACGATGAAGGACATGCAATGCTATGCTCGGTAGTTAATTGGTAAAGTTAATCATTAGCTTTATTTTAAAGCCTTTACTTATAACTTTATAAGTACCTAATGGCAAATCTGGTTACGGTTTAGTTCTACCATAAAACCTTGTAGGAAGGAACTTATAGTCCAAGGTTTCTGTGCATTAAAACCATATCACGTGGCATCGTGGCTGTGTCTTATTATTGTGTAAAAAATTAAGTTGTTGCAGATAGCCGGGCCCTCGGTCACGCTGCGCAAACGCACGCACGACAGACCGTGCACAATGCGCACGTCGCTCAAATTAGAAGTTAAACTCTTTGGTGACATCAAGATAATACCATGAGTAGGTAGATATGTCCCCTACCGGCACAGTTTTATATTACGTACCTACTTAGGTACTTCCCAGCGGAAATAGATAAGTTTCAGATGCCTACTTAAACTATACTTACTGCGTGCACAATGGACTACTAGACCACATTATTGCTCAGGAGAGTGAGATCGAGTTTAGCTATCAGATTAGCTACGCTAAAATAAAAAAATGCCAGTTAACATAATAATATTCATATCAAACACATGCACTTAAAAAGTGGATACGTTTTTGAATGGCTATTTGGCTCTAATGAAAGTTAAATTGCTGACAGAATGATGCTGCACAAAACTAATCTATAAAAAGATACAGACGCAGTTAGCAGCCAGTCAGAATATATTGATTGCCAAGGTAGATCATGCTATGGCCGGTTTAAGAAGCCATTAGGTAGCGGTGTAGACAGTAGGTATTGACGTTATTGTTCAAATTGGTTTGTCATTTCAAAAGCATGATCCATAAGTACCTAAGTATCCGATAAAATTGTAAACAAATCCTTTTCAAGTTAACTTCTACTGCAATCACTAAACGGATTCAGTAACACATTCATCTGAAGGTTTTAAGTTTATTTTTCACCATGTTTTCTAACAATTATTGTTTGAATTACTTATTACCTAATTATATTGTAAGTGAAAAGATATCGATGACAGTTGAAGTTCAAAAGTATCAATAATCAGATGAAAAACATCGAAAAACATTAATGCTGTATTAAAGTATTCAAATAGGAGGTCAGATAGGCAGTCGCTCCATGTAAAATACAGATATTTAAGCTGCATCCGGTTAGATTGTAAGCCGACCCCAATATAGTTGGGAAAATGCTAGGCAGATAGCAGACGATGATTAAAATATTTAAATAATCCAATCAAAGCACTCATTGGCAAATCGAAATACAAATTGGCATCCACAGGTCCGCATAAATACGTTTTATGATGCATTTGTTTACATTTTATCAGACACTTTTTTAACAGACAGAGGTTATAGGTAGTAAGTAGGTGTACCTATAACCTTCTTAACGCGGAAATACCATATCCGATAAAACGAAGCATTTTATTATTCTGATCCGTAACATAACTTTCGCTGGAGCGAGTTTTGACAACATATTGTATCGATTTCCATCCGTTTGTCGTTTCATCATGGCATAGGTAATGTATGAGTATGACGCGATCGTTCACGGCCCGAGATATTGAATGCGTGATCAGGCGCAACTTTCACTTAATTTATTTAAAAAATAAAAACAACGACTAGGTAGGTCTTGTCTGAACAAGTGCTCTGTGGGTTCCGTTGTTAGATACAGATGATTTGCGTACCGACCGGGGCAGCAAAACTGCCTATGGAACCCTAAAAAGAAAACTATTGAGATATTCTAATGCTTGAAAGAGTGTTCCCCTAATAGGATGTGCCTATATTATTTATTGCGATCGGTAAAAGCTTGATTGTCTGCTTCCGTCATTTTCTATTGTTATTTATAAGGTAGAGTAGATGCAGGTAGGCATAAGTATAATACTTATACCCCCTACTCAACATTGTCTTTGGTAGCGTTTTCATTATTTTACCAGAGCAGTGAACATGTATGCATAGTATGTTAAGTCTGTACCACACAATGCAGATTCGGTCGTTAGAGGCAAATTATTATACTTATACAAGCTCTCTTTACACTCAATATTGGCGTGATTCAAAGTCATCCTCGTGTCGCGTTATTTACCATAAACAAAAACCCAAAGTTCGAGAAAGTACGTTATTAAGGTGAAAGTGAAACTCGACCACAGAGCACGGGACAGACGCCAAAAGTTATTACATAAAACGCGTCTTGTTTACCGATTAGGTGAGATTGTGTGGTGGACACAACGACCCGCTAGCCGCAACTGCCGTGTCACACACACCATGACCAACGCGACCGTATTAATAGTACTATAATGGCCTTAGATCACAGGGCTTAGGTACCTACTGTACGACAATAAAGATTTCTCGCGGTGCGGCTTCATTGTCAAGAATTTTTATTCCGAAAAGACTTGAGTTCAAAATCGCGTTAATAGAGTAACTGACCGACTCTACTCTATCACTATTGTTACCAACTACAAGGCTATTGACAATTTATTTTAAGAACTTCCGCATAATTTGTTTTCCCCCAATTTTAATGAAATCACGAATCTGTGTTTATAAGTCAGTCAGTCAGCTGTAAGCTGGTAAGTAGGTATTTAGTTTTTCTTTGAGATAAGTATAGCACAATCAGCCCTGAGCCCATACTGTTCCCACTCCTGGGATAAAGTATTACATCATTTAATTTGACTGAGGCCTCATTCCGGTGAGATGAAGTGGGATAAGTTTATTTTGAGAAATTTTCTTGCTATCAGTTTTCATAAATCAATAACGAAAAGTTGAAAACACAGTACCTAATCCACACTAAGACGTTAAAATTTCACCAATAAACATTTATTGTAACTGCTAACAGTGGTCTCTCTAACGACTCCTTTCCAGTTTAACGCTCATTATATTGCATACAAAACAGAATGCCTATCTCCAGCCAACCAACAGAATACAAGATTAGGTACTAACAATGCATCTTATAGATATTTTACCGACCTCACTGTGGAAGAGACTACGACTAGAACTACTGCAAGTGACAAACAATCGTTTCTCTTCCACATTACTCATTCTGAACTTATTTGAAAAGAAACCATTACTATTTACTTACCTACATTTAAATATTGACAGGTACAATCTTCCGTTCAAGATAACCCTACCATACGGTATTGTAGGTATAAGTACACATACAATGGGTAGGTATGCTGTCCTGTTTACCATATCCGGTGATAACCCAAACTACTTTTCCTAAGATATAATTTTTGTGAGCTGTACCGTATTAAATTGTGTAGTGCGTAGTCACTAACTAGGTCAAGATCTCAAACCGTTTTTACGTATCCGATGACGTTCGTCTGCAAATTCAAATCATGGCCAAACTTACACTACTAATTAATTGATCCGAATAAATATTCGGTCTCACGCTGTTCGGATCTTCATTGTTAACTCCGTGAGACCGTTCGTTGCACTTTTTATAGCTAAATGACCCCTGCGTATACTTTTAATAATAGTTAATTGATAAGTGCAAGTGGTCCGCAACATGTGGTCGACTGTTTCTTCATCGCTCCCCTATCCATTCCATTGTTTGATATTCGCATGGTGAAACAGTGCTATTCTTTTAATGAACGCCTGCAAGATAGGATAATAGGTGATAGCCCTATGTAGGCTATCTTACCTACAGCTTTCTTAACAAAATTATAGTGAACACTTATTTGCATAACTTGGTAAAGTAGTGTATTTTATAATAGTGGAAACAGGCGTATTTATTTGAACAACGTTGGATCTAATAATTATCGTGATCGACGGTCTGTGACAGATAGACAACTAAGTACTCGATAATACTGTAAAAATAACAATTGACCTAAAATAATTGCCTCCCAATTATTTTGAAATGACCCTCGGAAGGTGGCGTCGCTATACCTAATTAACAAATTTTCAGGACCAATTGGTGAGCATGCAAATCGGATCCATATACTTACGTTGTGTGATATAGGTCTATTACACAGCCATTCGAACCATTCAAATGTCAGCAGCGGTAGTTCCTGCAGAACGCGGATTATTTATGAAGCTGCAGAACCACATGCTCAATTCTAACGTCAACTTAATTAATCAAGTTTTAAATAAGGACCGGCATGAAATGTCGTTTATTACGTCCTTATACAGCTTTTTGTAGCATTCATTTCATTACGAAATTTGAACAGACCATGATTTTGTAGAAGTAGTCACTGTACAGTAAACGAGAAACTATGTAGGTATCTAACATAGTATATCACAATAATGTCTTGATTGAACTCTAACAGCATGTTGTCTATCCAAAACTTGAATCACCGATTGAATCAATAGGATTCGTTGAGTTTAAAATTACCTAAAATCCTAAATTTTCAGAGCATCTCGATTCTAAATCATATAGTATCAATTACCTATAGCTATCACCAAAGCATCATAAACAACAAGTCATTAGACTTCAACACTCGCACAAAACAATACCCTACCTACAATTCACGTGACAACGCCCATTTCCAGTGGTTAGACAGCTTTGACATTTGACCCTCATCTGTGCCGGTTACTCGGGGATGTCTCAATCACAACAATCACATTGGTCTTAATGTAAACAGTACGCACGCTACACTTACCAACTCATGCAGCTAATTAACCGAGTTAATTACGATGTAACAAATAGACGCGTGTCGCGTGCCACACTTAACAGTTCAAGGCAATGTTTGTTTACGTAAACCCGCGAGATACCACAACGTTGAAGTTTCAAATTGGCAACGTTTTGGTGGTTTTTCTCATTCTCACCTCCAATTTACCTTAACATTTGCCGCAATCAAGTTCTTCGCACATCTTAGGTTGTTCCATTTTTGTATGTGGCTGGCGTCTTCACTGTTGTGTGAAAGATTATCTAATACTTATTGACATAAAATAGCTATGGTAATCACTTCGCTGTACTAATTTTTAAGTAGGTAGGTAAGTAACGATACCTTCTCATAAATGACCAGCAATGTATTTTGTCAATTACTTAATCATGATGACCATGCTACATAGAAGAGTTTAAAAAAACTGTAGAAAGTTTTGTTATGCTCGCAAAATGTTGTCCAACAATACTCCTAGAAAAGTATTTAGTAGCCGCATTTATGTATTAGATTCCATGAAATGTGACCGCCAAACGTCATTACAAGAAAACCATTCCAACTATGAGGAGGTAGGTATATGTAGGTTACCTACGATCGATACGTGTGAAGGACTTATTGATTACCGTGGGAACTATGGGATTGCAGACCGCGAAGTATTGTTCCTAATTATCTATGCATGAAACCTCTCCGGCAGAAATGCGATGCTTAATTATTATTAGTATTTAGGTGCACGCATTTAGAAACATATAAATTAAGTTACTTAACAACTCCAGTCCTTATAGGTTAGATACACAATAAATAATAGCTACTAGTTGTTAGACATTACATAATCTAAGCTGTGATTTACAGTGATGTTGAACATCCGTATCGCAACGGTCTATTGCATTCAGATTATGCGATTGTTTTCAACGCTAAATCCTATTTAGCACCTGGTAAAAACTGCTTGCTTGACTGCACGTTTCAAAAATAAGTACGGTGGTAAGTTGCCAGCACCGTATCTTTATTTGCTATAACTTTTAAGCCCAAAACCAGATGTAGGTAAACTTAAAAGTATTTTAAATTAATTTATTTCAATGTTTGTTAGTATTGAAGTCGTAGCTAAGTTTGCTGAGGTCAGTCCGTGAATGGGTGACCATTCATTACATACCGAGACTCCGCCGTACCTCGGAAAGCACCTTAAGCTATTGGTCATAGATCTTTGAGAGCCGTGACGTTTAGTCAGAAGCCCGAAAGTCTGACAACCAGGTACCCATGGGTAAGTATCGTATTACCTAGTAACTGGGTTGTGGAGGTCAGATAGGCGGTCGCTCCATGTCAAATACTCGGCCTAGTTGTCATATATGCCTACGTAAGAAATAAATGTCTTGTTGTCTATAATTATTTGAATCGTACGCAAATCCTTGGAAGCATAACTTAGCAGATTACCAATGTACTTAGCTGTGAAGATTCGATTCGTAACGGTTGACATGATTTCTCTAAAGAGGAAACCTGTACTAAACGACTTGAGAGCGTCATTTTGTTTCTCTTTAACTAATTTTTTAGAACATATTAAACTGGTTTATTACTTGAGTTACAATATAAAGAAAATATGAAATACTCCTAAGTCATAATATATATCCAGTACACAACTATGTAAGTTAATAAAATGATTGATAATGCTTTAAGCTAATTGAAATTGTATCCTGCCCGTACAAAATATCAACATCGAGTGTTGTATAGTCTTAGAGCTCTTATTTGAAAGTTGGTTCGACTGGACATTTACCTATGCATAATTGGCCGGAGGAACCAACTCCGAAGAGTGTCGTAAGTGGTGTGCAATGTTTGTTTGTAATTTTCATAAGTCTTAACCTTATAACTAGTCTATTTAATTGATTTCGGAACTCAAGTGATTACCATCTGGTAAATATGATTTTCTTTTTGTAAACTTGGGTAGATGGGTCCTTAAGCTCTAAACTAAAACCTAATAATGAAGGTCGCATATAGAAGATGTTATTATTGTGAGAACCGTATAACCAAAATGAATATGGATTTATGCGCCCATTAGCCTAAATGATGTTATTGATGACAATTTTCCTCCTTTTTCCCACTTTGTAGTGGGTAAAAAAACAAAGCATGCTGCATAAAATAATAATTCGCTCTTTCGACAGCGAAATGGTATTTAGACAGAAACAGAATTCTCCGTCTTACAGTCCCAAACAAAGACTACAATAGTATACTGGTCCCAACCAAAACACGGAAGTAAGTAACAACCAGCATTCCTACAAATTTGTAACCGATTGTGAGTCATTAGAAAATAATTGTGCCTAATTCGAAACGAGAGATGTATATAAGATAACGTTCTTCTTAATTTAGACTGATAGACACCATGGGATATTTACTTATGTAATAACTAATAAGTTAAGACTTTATTGTATATGAATATGATATGCTTGGCACGTGACAGCCGCGGCATCGGCACTATAGTCAGTGGTCACAGTTGAGGTCGCGGGGGTCGCCCGGTCGCGGAAGGTGAAAGCGTTCCATCCGTATCTAACACTACACTCGCACACTATAATCTCGCTCCCCTATTACGATCACATGGAAGGTTTCCAATCGATAGTAAAAATTAACGCGGAAGTGACTCAATCATGAATCCAGTTATTTATGCCAACTGACGCAGGCTGACTTAATGACGTCTGGCTGTCTTTAAAACAAGGCCAACAATTTGTTCAGAAATTGGTCTCGTGAAAAACTTTGGTCAAACATTTGGCCATCTGTGTATCGGATGATGGACTTAACAGGACGGAAGAAAACAGTATGTTGTTGTCATAAGACGATATCCCTATGCATAAGAAGACTGAACAGAAGGTACTGCACCGATTTGCATGTGGCGACACCTTTTTGTTTAGTACGACGCCGGACGTAAACCGGTACGTCCTATGCATAAAGTCAAAACCGTTCTGCTGCGCTATTGACAACCATTTGACAGGGTCGTGTCGAAAATGTCACATTTTCAATTACTAATTTGACTTGACCCCGATAGCAAATAGTTGTCGGAAGAAACGCGGTCGTCTTTTTGATTTAAACTAATAACATTTCCGGGTTTTGGATTTGTGAACAGCTTTTAGAGTCCTTCGATAGCATTGATTGATGCTAAATTCTGCACGAAAGCTTATCGAATGGTTTTGAATAGGTATGCTGGTGTATTTTGCATCCCATATCTTGGATCCCTGATGCGCAGAACAGGTAACAGAATCGAATCGAATATAATAGAATATAAAGGATAGGAATATAATAACAGGTAACAGAAAGGTGGTGACTACCGAGATGACGACTAATAGAGAAGTATGACAGAAAAAGACAGGTTGCGCTGACCCCAATTGAATTGGGACAGGGGCAGGAAAATAGGGATGACTATCCACACAACAGGGTAATGAAGGAGTTCACGAATATTCAAGCCACCAGTTGGCGCCACTTTGACAAGAAGGCTTCCAGTTCGAAAATGAACTTAAAATATTTGATGTCACTCGTTTCATTCTTTCGTTCACCATTCAGTCCGTAGGCGCTTTGACACTTTTGACAGGTGCCCGGACCTGACGTCTCAGTGCTGCCACCTAGTGAACGTCATTTCAGAACACCCTCATTGCGTAATATACTATCAGTAGGAACCGTTTTTATTTTGACAGTTCCACAACATTCATTGTAGCGTTCTTTACGTTGCTAAGCAGACAATTTTTTCGAACATACTTATGAAAGAATGGACTTGTGGCTAAGTAATATTAGCTGGACGGGTCGATCGATCAGATTAACATACGCTTGCCGCGGTTGGTCCGTGGATGCGTGACCATCTTTACATACCAAGACCCCTCCGTGCCTCGGAAAGCACGTTAAGCCGTTGGTCCCGGCTGTCATTTGTAGATCTTTGATCGTCGTTACGGGTCGTCAGAAGTCCGGAAGTCTGACAACCTGTCTTACCAAGGGTTATCGTATTACCCAGTAACTGGGTTGTGGAGGTCAGATAGGCAGTCGCTCCATTTAAAATACTGGTATTCAGCTGCATCCGGTTAGACTGGAAGCCGACCTCAACATAATTGGGAAAAGGCTAGGCACATTGAAAGAATGGACTAGCAATAAGCTTCAAAATTATTCAGATTCTGATTAATAGTTCAGCACGATTATAACAAGAACGTTGGAGGAAACTTCCTATATTATTCACCAATATCAAGCACTCAAAGCATGACTTGTAAGTAGGTAGTTATTTTTATTTTTTTTGGTGCTGAAACCACGGAAGTAATTTTTAGCTGAACATTAAAACAAATAATAACTGTAGTGAACTGCATAAGTAAAACCTGTTTAATGCGTTGCTCAGACTGGGTTAAATACATTATGATAAAGAACAAAAATATATTTTAAAATAACTTTGATTACGTACAGTCAATTTCCCAAAGCCTTCGCCAGTTCAATTCTACGCTTTATCTTCAATTCAGGAAACACATCACATAACTTTTGAAGCTTTGGCACTAAAGGACTACTGCATAAAATACTAATATGTACCTAATGACTTTATAACAAAGTTTAAAATAGCATAGATAAGTCAGTTGACATTAACTTAAAACCTTTTTAATGATCTAGCCATTTTATGAAATAGTACCTTCTGCCCGCGGCTTCGTCTGGATGGTTTTTTTTTTGTTCTGTTTGTAAGGGTCCCAGCGTGATCCTACTATATACTTATATGTATAGGTATATCATATTATAAATGTGAAAGTTCGTATGTTTGGATATTTAGATGTTTGGAAGTTGATACTCAATCACGCAAAAACGGCTGAACGAATTTAAATAAAATTTGACACACATAGTTTATAACCTGAATTATCATATAGGATACTGTTCATCCCAGTCTTACGTTCCCGTGGGATAAATTACGACAACCAAGCGGACGAAACTGCTGCCAAAAACTAGTGTTTAGTAACTTATAGCCTTGCTCGAGAATTGGGTACCAAAATGATTTCAAATTTTGGCAGGTAGTTCTAGAGATTAGTGCGTTCTAGCAAACAAACAAACATTTCGGCTTTATTGTACCTATATCTAATTAAATAGATGAAACCAAATTTGGTCAGAGTTATCTCAGAATCTGTCAATGACACCTTAATCATCTCTGACATGTACAGAAGATGGCTGAGTGTCATCTACACAGTCATCTGTGATATAGATATTGACATTAATCTCATGCATAATTGAATAGTGGATCGGTAAAGCAGATTATTTCGTGCACTGAGCAAACAAAAACAGACCAAGGTTTTTTTTTTGGGTGGGAAATCATCAGATAACTTCTCCCGCTCTGGGTGGAGCAGGAGGGCGTGTCAGACTTTCACTGACTAAAACCCAACCGTGTTCCCTCAGTTGCCTGTGTGCCAGGGGCCGTGGTATCTCTTTCGATTACAGACTAAGGTGGCGAATGTTTTTTTTTATGCGGCTGTACCTTTCTTTAGTTAGAGCGACCTTTAGTGGCTGCAGTCAAATTTCCCAGATCCGTTTCGTTAATGTATATAGAAAAACCACCTGTGATATGTATGGGTACATATTTCCTTCCGGCTTTTCTACTTGCACCTATGTCAACTGTTATAAATAGATATATATCCAACGTATTAACATCCATTTATTATCAAGTTGTTAATTAATCGCCATGAAATTAAGGTAAACGTCGAACATATAACATTAGAGCTTAGAGCCACTTGTATCTACATTCTCGGGCCTCCTCATTACTTATAATTATTCTGAAGACGCGTTGCGTGACTGTTGCATCAAGATTGCATCACAACTAGCTTGTGCATCGCTGCATCCAAATAAAAGAATTTATTTAAGCAACTCGTAAGGAATACGGCTAAAAGAATGAAATTATTGTGATTTGTTCATTGGTTAAATTAAAAATATTTTCCTGTTCATAGGCACGAGCAGAAATAAACGTATATAGGTTGAAATTGAAAACATGCGACAAACCGTAATGGGAGATTGTACCTACTCATCATTATGAACAACTTTTACTAAGGGCCGGTTTTTTGATCCGTAGTTAACTCTACCAATGGTTAAAAATAGTAACTAATGGTTAAATTTCGGCAAAATGTGTTTTTTGATGAATTGTTAGTTGAACCAATGGTCAAATAACTAACTATTAGTTAAAATAATTAACCACCCGATGTTGGAGGGTTATCAATATGGCAAAGGGTTAACTCAAACACAACATCTGTATTGCACATTTTATTGTATTACTGCTGCAACTGCTTTGAGCAAAGTAATTTTGTTGCTTGTTTGATTATTGCCAATTTCCTGACATTTTAAAGGAGATGCTTGGCGAATGAGGTGAAAATGTAAGAATAATATACTCGGAGTGAAAATAGCTTTATTTCAATCTCGTGTTATTTTATTTGATTTTAATGCAGTTTATAATAAAGTTTGACAAAAACAGTAAAAAAAGGCGGATCGTTACAAAATTATAGCTATTTTTAGGAAACGATTTCTCATAAGTTTGGAAATATGTTTGCCAATGGTTATGTTTACCCAATAGTTAAATTTGACTTTAGTTAAAATGGACATTGAAAAACGTAATAGCCCTTTAACCATTAGTTGACAAGTTGACTATGGTTATTCTAACACATGGTTATACGGTTTGACTACGGATCAAAAAACCGGCCCTAAGGGACCAAAGATACAATCGCAAAAAAAAACAGCTATTCCCTACATTTTGACGAGTCATGCGAACATAAATGTAGGGAACAGATGTTTTTTTTTTCGCGATTGCATCTTTGGTCCCTTAGTAAAAGTTGTTCATAATGATGAGTACAATGTCCCATTTCGGTTTGTCGCATGTTTGCAATTTCAACCTGTATAGGCCAATTGGCACTTCTTTTAAAAACTCGTCTGTGATCAGTGTGATCACATATAGAAAGTAAGGATTGAAAAAACTGCCGGATGGAAGGAAAAAAAAACATCATACCTATTATCATGCAATTAACATTTTGATTTAAAAATTGTTTTAAGTTTATTGCACTTGAACTTGTACTTGTACATAAAATTTACAAGCAATTACGATAGCAAAGTACCTATAAAACGTGTGTTAGTAGTATCCTATATATAGTTTAAAATAATGTCGGTTATTTTGTGTCTGTTTGTGTGACTGCTCAGACCTTCTTACACAATGGATTTTGGTGTGACATTCACTATCATTTGGGGCATTTATTCCTAAAGATTTACGTGTAATACTAAACTTAAAAACCTACACTTGCGTGCAAAAAAATTGGCCCATGGCTCTCTCCATTTGAGAGACGATATCTCCAAAATAATTTATCCTCATCATGTCCTCATCACCCACTTTTGCTCAGAAAAGACTTGACTTTGACTTTTTTTGACAAGGAATTGAAAATTAAAAAAAGCAGGTAGGTAACTATTCGATTTTCCCAAATACGAATGAATCCGTTTTGATCATTCTTTCACTAACGTAATCTTCGTACCTACTTTCAGAAAGGCTTTAGTATAATGGTTACTTGTTAGTAAAACTTGTTGAATTATATTGTTTCAAATCAAAGAGCACGCAAGTGTTTAATAAAGAAATCTCGATGTTTTGTAAAGTCGTAAAAACCTTGCGAAGCAGGAGCTGGTCGCTAGTTCAAGATAAATTGCAATGGGTACCTGTACTCTGTTTGTCCGGTAACAGAAGGTAAGCAATTATGATCATTTAACGTTACCTATATTGGGCACGCCACGGCGTCCTCACTTTCCGCCTGACGCAGGCCCTCACCGGACACGGTTGTTTCGGGCGGTTCCTGTTTCGGATAAAGCGGGAGGAAACGCCTGGGTGTTTTTACTGCAAAGATCGCTCTGAAGACACGGTGGAGCATACGGTGTACGTCTGTCCGGCTTGGGCGGAGCACCGCCGTGTCCTTGTGGAGCCGATCGGCGGCGGCGATCTCTCGCGTCCGGCCTTGGTCCAGGCCATGGTACGGAGCGAGAGTGCATGGGTAGCCATCACCTCCTTCTGCGAAGCAGTAATGCTCGCGAAGAGGTACGCGGTACACGTGAGGGAGAGGCAGTATATGCGCCCTCACGGCCCTAGTCGCCGCAGGAGACGCCCTGGACGTCAGGAATCCCAGGCTGATTCTCGGCTACCGTAGGCGCGGGCTTGCGGATGGCAAGTACCTACTTAATGAGTAGCTCGCTGTCCGGTAAGGACCAAGCCCGAGTCGACGGCACGTTGTGTTCCACGCGCGCCTTAAAGTGATGTCAGCACCAACTGGTGGGGTCCACAAAGGCCGATGCCTGCCAGGGGTGCAGGTTGTTCGAAAGAGATACCGTGGCCCCTGGGACACAGGCAAATGAAGGAACACGGGTGGGTTTTAGACAGTAAAAGTCTGACACGCCCTCCTGCTCCACCCAGAGTGGGAGAAGTTATTTGATGATTTCCCAACCTCAAAAAAAAAGTTACCTATATGTACTTATGATATAAGAAGAAACAGCGAAGAGCGTAATGATGACATAATGAAATGAACCTGCGTAAGGCGCGGATAGGCACGCCACTTATAATCTGTATCTAATTATTTTTAAACTAGCGATTTGAACTAGCTTCTTCGAACGGATTGTACGACTTGACATAACATCCAGATTTCTTATTATATTTACGTTTATTATTAATATATTATAGATACATGTAAACCCGTTGCGTTGTTTAGAAGAACAACGCGATCACATAGACGGACACGCAAAGAGACGTTTATTTATATTAGCTTAGTAGTAGTAGTAATCTGATTATGAATTCGTCTATAACTCTAAATTGCTACATCAGCCGTTAGATTGTAAAATTTATAAATATTAGCAACGAACATCGCTAAATTACTGAAATCTCAAAAATGCACTTTTAGAAATCTTTGTTCTGTAATAAAATTAATAAAACAAAACAAAACTGGTGAAATGTGAGTGTTTTATGGGTACTCTGCCTAACCTTTTGGGGATTACAGGATGTTAATTTGAAATATAGGTATTTTAAGATGTGGGATTTTAATAACAATGTTTTCATAATATTCTTTTTAGGTACCTATTTACCTAAATTCTTTCCGAAATGACTACCTGCAAAATAATGTTATACATAAATATTCAAGTCGTTGGTTCGTCATTATTACAACATACTTATAACCTTACTATGCCAAGGCTTTTGATAAAAATGTATGCATTCATATTAGCAATGTAAAGGAGATGCACCGGAAGTATATTTTAATAAATTATTTTAAAAACGTCAGTGGCGGTACGTAAAATAATATGTTATTTATATACCTTTAAATTAAAAAACTCTAAACGCAAATAAAAATAGCAAAACTTCTTCTTAAAACTATCATGATGTAAATTATGTATCGGTCGATGAAGTAAAAATATAGGTATAGCCAAAATCTATATCTAGGTAATTCGACATCTTTGTCATCCAACCATAATACCTATTAAATTATAAAATACTGTGCTGCGACAAGGACAAATAGGAAGATCACGTAGACTTACAAAGAAAATCAAACAAAATGAAACATCTACGAAGGGTAAATAACGTTAGCCAAATTAGGCTAAATAAAAAGTTCAATGGCATAACTAGATACCTATTTCATTTTTATTAGAGTGCGTATGGATATGGGAAAATCTGAAACTATTAAACGTAGATAATTGGTCTTAACTCAAAATCGACAAAGTAGTTGATTTCCTAGATTTCCTCATACTGATCTAACTCTGTATATTAGGTACAATAGCAATATACAATAGCGGTAAAAAAATAAAATTAGAATGGAGAGTGAAGGCTTCGCAATCACATCTCAGCGACAATCAATGTTCAAATGCTGACTAATAAATGAATGAAAAAAACTATTATTATTGACAGATTGCGACTGTAATCAGAATGCGAACCTTCTTTAAAGTACGGGATTGCCCCTCTGTTAAGATAATGTTGAGTTGCAATTAACAAGCTGGAAGGTAATTGACGTGTAATTCATAAGACAAGTGAACCGCTTGAATGATGATAAATGTGTCCATCCATGCTAAGTTACAACATACCCACTGTTAAAATAAAATTCTGCCACCATCTTTAAACACATCGCCTAATGTGTCTTTCTTCGTCAGATATTTAATTGCGGAAATGAGGATAAGCTCTTTGCGTTTAGCTTTAAAGGAGAAAGCTATAAAATTGCGGACAAAAAGAAAAAGAGGCATTTCCTTGTTTTAGAAATGTCCATCAGACGAGTAGAGTACTGTCGATTAGCGTATTTAATCTCACTGCGAGTAGACAACAATTTATTACATCCGAGCACCTACATCCGTTTCCTGATTGAGCACCTTCACGATAGTATTGGAACGATTAACCTAGTCTGATGGGATACGATCTTCGTTTTGGTAGATTTCTGAATCATATTTGCTTTTTATAATAAGCTATTCAGCAGCCAATCTCTATCAGTTTACAATTAAAATTGTACCTCTTTAGTATTTTAATTGGCGGACCCTTATGTGACCTTGGTTCATTGTTACTACTTACCTGGATTTAAAATAGCTTTGAGGGCTCCTTAGGTCCTAACAAACTTTCTGCTATAGTTTGTAACTAATTTTTTACACCCATTAAATGTATGTATGTATGTGTGTGTGTTATGTGTATGTGTGTGTATATTTAATGTGTTGTGTGTGCACCAACAGTAAACCATTAAAAAATCACACGTTTGGTGACCAAAGAAATCGTAATAATACGCTTAAAAATAAAATCGTCCACGCTGCTCTATAATTATTTACCAATCGTTTCTCACAGCCAAATACCAAGTCCCAAATACAACTTAGGCCACGGCAAAATAAAGTCATTTAAGTTCATGCGTGCAATTTTGTTGTAATGACGACACAATTTAATTCAAAACGTATTGTTTTACATTTTTAAAGTTATATGAAGTCTCATATCGTGAGGTGTCGACAGTCCGGTAAAAAAAGACGTTGACATCGAAATTGCGATATACTTATCTACCCACTTATACGTATACTTTATCTTCACATAACAGTTGCGACAGTTCAGGCAAAAAGTGTTATGTAAATCTGGTGTGCCCTAATATATCCCACTGACTCACTTATCCAATTAAGGCTGGTTAAATCGCTCTCGATTCTTCTGAACCTACCCATAAGTGACAACTTTTGCACCCATATGGTCGTATCTGCTAAATCTTCGGCTGAGCTTAATTGGGGTTAAAATTACTAAAGTTGGTCAAAACCAACGACGTTTGGTCGGGGAAGGCCTGGTCAGGTTTTAACACCATGACCTGGTATTTAATGAGATGTGATGAATAGGTGTCAAGGTTTTGACTGTTGTAATTTCTCTCATCTAAATCTAACTTAATGGTGTCAAAAGAACTTACTAACAACTGATGCAGCCTGGAACAAGAGTTTTTTTCAAGCTGCTCTACCGATATTGTGTCATGCTTAATATAATTATAAATTTTTAAGTTTTTTTTTCTCTCTAACCGTCTTTGTTTTGTAAACTCAGCTTAATTAACATATTTTTATTTTATTTATATGTACCTACAAGGTTACCTGTCTAAGAAAGAATTTACTTGGCTGTATACAAATATACGTTTCAAGGAAAAAATAAATCGGAGCGATTTTATAATAGTGAGCGTTGAGATAAATGCACAAGGTAGCAATGCAGCATTGAGTTTGAGTAGTTTGTCACAACAACTGTAATTACGTTCGCGACACAACCGCAATGAACTCACTCTATTAATACATGGTAAGTTTTTCAGAAGACATTGACAATGAGAACAGACTCGGCACCTCGGCAACCTGTTTGAGCCTTTTCGTGAGGTCATTGTGCAACAACAGAGCGTTAAGAAGGAGCCTTAGCACGGTAATTAACATAATGAAATGCAATTAGGGTGCATAACTGAAGTATTTTTCAGCGTGATTCCGGTATTTTGAAGTATATTGTGTCACAAGATTATTATTGGAAAAATATTTACCTTTTTTGAATATGGAGTAATTTCTTAAATTTCAAGAACCGTGTAAGAACCGTGCGTGTTACTGAAATTCCAACATATCCCTAAATAAAATGGCACCGACATCGCATAAAATATGCCCTGCACAATAAATGTGCACTGGCATAAGCGGTGCATTACGTGTACAAAAATAATAACATTATTCTGACAAGTTTTCCGGTCGCACCATGATTTTTTTTAAAGATTGCACTGGGTAGGTACTTACCGCATAAAAGTAGCGTAAACCACTCCATTTTGTAATCCATTGTGATTTTATTAATGTTTATTGGCATTCATTCATGCAGTCTTATTCAAAGTTCACGTAAACAATGACGTAAAAATATTTCCCGCGTAAAAACGCAACGGTCGAACTCGCGCGTGCGTCTGGCGCGCTTCGCGATACGAATGTCGAATGACCGCATGAGTCGAGAAACGCGCCATACGGCCAATTTTTCGTCGGCATAAAGCCTTCTTCCTATATTATGTATATCCAAATTACTATAAACTGTGATTTCTATGATCCGACCGCATTGTGTTCAATAAACGAGATGAAGCGGCTAATTTTACAGTTGAAAATAGTAATATTACCTATTTAATTCATATGATATCAATAACGCAGTTAGAGCTTTAAACAAACTACTACGTAATTTATTTCTTAAGTATTATGTATGTATGTAATGTTGCAAAAAAACTAGTTGACATGTCTCCAGGATGGAAGGAATGATGATGATTTTTATGAAAAGATGAGTGCAGGGATATGCTAATATGAATGCGACAGTCTTCGCATGGTGCTGGAAGCAGCTGGCTGAGAGAAGCCGGCCACATATCGATTGAAATGCCGTGCAGTTGGAGAGGCCTATGTCTAACGGTGGACTACTACAGGATCTGATGATGATGCTAAAACAAAGTAAATTAAAAAAATCAAAACTTTAAGAAAGATGGAATCAAAAAATAAATATGAGAGGTTGACTATTAATATAGTAAGCAATCTCATACAGTCGCAGGCATCTTAGCCATAAAGAACGTTATTGCCTTCGACTGCATGAGACTGCTAGCCCTTTGTGTCGCGCAGTCAGGTAAAATGAGAAGATATTTGAGACACCTATGAGTAATTTTGAAAGTCTTAATATTCAAAACATTATGTCAGTTCTCTTTAACACTTCTTACGGAGGAAAAAATGCCTCGTGGCCAAGAAAGATTTCCCACGGCTGGCACATTTAACGTTGGCAATTCATATCGACGACCCTTGGCTATGAATCGACATTGTATGAAACTATGGAACAATGCTAGTTCTTAAATGTGTGTTCTTATGACAATGCACAGCTATAGCCTACAGCTATGCATTCATAGCATATGTGATAGTAACTCCCCGCTCTAACAGTGTGGCCAAGGACTTCGTACAAGAACAATTAATTTTCGTCTCGAATGAAATTAAAGTAACTAAATAAGTTCACATCGGAGAACTGATTCTATGACTCCGATTTCAATGCAATCTAAGCCCTCTCTATTACATCTGAACATTCAAACTGACTACTACAAACTGATAAAATTTTAATGTCGTGTATCTTTCAAGAATATGGAAATGACGGATCAAACATGGCCATGCAGGGCATGTGATGCTGTCGTGGTCGCTAAATCTGACTGTGGTGTGTTCGCGGATGAATGGAAGACGATCAGCATCATATCAGCGGGATGTGTTTGAATTATCTTCTCTAATTTTATATTTTGCTAATGTATTTGGCAGATTGCCCCTCTTTGTTAAAGTAAAGTTGCTCAGAAAACTTTGTAAAGTTATTGTCCTCCTGCCATTATCTATCCCAATTTATTTTTATTCATCTCTATCAACCATGTTATTATTTTCTTCATCTAGTTAACCAACAGCGATAATACAGGGTGTAATCAACAGCCCTCCGCAGACTGATGAAATTATTTCAGGAAATTATTTCCTATATTGTTGTATAGTTCATATGTTACAGGATATACAGGGTGGCTTGTAATTTGACGTCTTCCTTTAAGGACGTGAGTTTGACTGATTTGCAACAATTAAGCACCCCATAAAGCCCACGCGAAAACTCATGGGATTCGAGAAAACCCAATTTTTATGTTTTTTCCATCCATCAAATTTTTATGGAATCCATCATTTCTTAGCCATCAACATTAACATAAGTTAATAAATAATAATACCTACCTATTATTGTCCCACTACAAGACAAAGGCCTCTTCTCATACAGAGAAGGCACGAAATTTGATCACTTACCTACATTGTGCTTGCATTGGATCAGCACATTGTGTTTTTTCGACGCGCTGGGATGCACTCTGTTGAATTTTTAATTCTCGGTCCAACACCGAGAGTTGAAAATCCAGTACGTGATTAAATCCGTTTGCGTGAACGTGGTCCCAATAGGTAGGGATACCTATATTAACTGTAACGATTTTTTCCTTCACCAATGTCAGCAAAACGATGATCGATGATGAACGATGTGTTAATTAAGTTTTACTTACGCTTTTCGTTTCGAGCTCCTGATTCCTTCGCATTTAAAATTCATTTTAATACGATAATTGGCTAATCATCAGTTCTTTTGTACTTTATCTTACTTAACAATTTTAGGAAGGTAGTGAAGAAGACTGAAACAGCTACAGCGGTGTGAAGGCATAGCCTGATGGGATATAGGATCTGGGAATACCACAGGGTTATATCCTCGGCCCAAATTCACGCTTTTTTAGAAATTATTGGCTTTCGAATGTTTTCAAGTTAGTTTTAATAGGTATGGGAGGACAGTGCTGGCCTACCAACCAGTACCGGGTACTTGGGGATCTAATAATTGGCGAGCCAAAATTCAATATCCGGGCTGCCACTGACTACTTCCTATTTGGAAAACTGAATAACACTTTCAAAATGCTGCAGGTAACATACATTTATGGGGCTCTCGTTTGTATAACTTAGAGGATAGGTAGATTACACGATTACGCCCTTAGAAAGGTAACGTCGAAATATATGTCACACTGTATATTTGCTTAAATGCACACATGTGAAATATATAATTAGAACTAGTGTAATAAAGCAATCGTTTACACAATTATTAGAGTTATTTCTTTTGACCTTCAAGCTGATGAAAGTAAAAAGGAACAAAAACTGCGTGTTAACACTCATCGCTATGTAGTAACAAATAATTACTTGCACATAAGTGTATTCATGCAAAACGTCGATCTGATACGGGTACAGCTTGATTAACTAACAGAATAACATAACCAACTTATAGAGTGGGCAGAGGAACCATGTAACGTAAACTTAGAGTTATAATTTGATAATATGTTTACTATGGATAAGTATGTATTTTATGTATGTATTTATTGTATACAAGTAAATGGTAAGACACATTACCTGCAGTATTGTATCTCCTTTCACACTTAACCCACCCAAAGGTTGTCTTAAAAAAATCGCTTTTAGCGATGAGACCGCTCATTGTGTCAACCCTTACAAAATTTCTTCCTTTCTATCTGTAATTTTTGTAGGTCTACATAATGAACATTATTCTATCTACCTCCATTTTATTTTCAATCTTACCTACATTTAATTTTGTGAAAGGCAATCACTCGAAATTGACACAAAAACTTAAAAATTAAAAAAATCACAAGATGAAAAAAAAATACACTGAGCTTTTAAGATCTATTTATTGAAATCCATTTGGAAGGAAGTTCTGTATCTACAAATTGACTTAACAACAAATTAGGAAACATTTATTACAACAGTTTAGGCTGACACAAGCACTCTATATACCTTCTAGGTCGGTATTAAAAATCGTAAAGATAATAGAGACTTAAAAGCTGGTCTAATTATCTATAAAACACTTTCACAAATAGGCTCTTGTGCTTAATCTCTTTTTTGAGTACGTTAATGTATGCGCGTCTCTCTTTCTATTGCTATTATCATTACCTATTCATGGCAGTACTAACCTACTATTGTTATTTTTACTTCTCATCATATTATCTCGTTACAACACATTGTGAAAATCGTAAATCAGGTACCTACCTACGTTAAGCAATTATGTGAGCAGGGCGGAAAGTCCCAACGGATCCCGGAAGGGAAACTTCTCTAAATATTGGATTGGTTATTCATTTTAATGGAGTTATTTGTTTGCATTTGTGTCAGGTCGATTCAAGTCGGTGCCAAGAGGCCGAGTCGAAAGCAAAGCGATCATTGCGCGAACTTAAGACTGTCATGTTAATTTTGTTCGATGAACAAATGACAAAAATGCGACGATCGCTAGCAGAGGGAGACAAGTTGATACACATGTATCCAAGCGCGTACAAGGCTTTAGAGTAAAACTTGCTACTGCAACCAGCAACTTCAATAATTATAGCACTTTTGATCCAAGACCCACTCGAACTTTCCACCGCGTATAATTCAATTATGCACAAGCGATGTGATACCGAAGACCGTGGTAACACCAAAACAAACGGTGATTGGAAGAGTCCAGTGTGAACAATATGAGGATACTCCTTACAAATCACAATTAAGTATTACGTTGCACAAGTTACTACGAATTGGATGCATTTTATCGACCACACGGGCCAGTCAACCTCACTACTATCTTGTTTTCTGGTGGATTCAATTTTTACCTTAGAATGTGGCATGAGTATGAAACATTCATGCATCGGGCCGATACGGTGGTACTCTTTAGCATAGCTATAGCGATCTTTTGCCATCATTGCCCCACCTACATTTATTTTAAAGATTCTAGTAGGTAAATAGGAAAACAGGAATAAAGTCCGTTATCATCCTGAATCGATATGCCTATAGCGTTGTCGTCAACACTTTTCATAAATGAAAATCGATACAATATAGTTTCTTGCTTATTGCTAACATACTTGCTTATTGAAAACATGGCATGTCTATGCCATGTTTGCAACGCACCAACGTTAAAACGCACCAACAAATAGGTACAGATAAGAACGGTTCAGATCTTACGAAATTCTTATAGATAGTTACAGTCATATATTTATTAACATTAAATTACAAAACCTTTAAATTCATTATCACAGTGAGATAAGTAAGTTTAAGTTACGTTGGATTTTATATTCCATTCTTGATCTTTCTTTTGTATACATTTAGATACGGAAACGTCGCTAAACCATTTAGAGTTGGGAACTCTGACTATGAAAACCTATTCAAAGTGAGGTGGACCAATTCGAAGTGACATCTTACAATACAAGTCTTATTTACAACATATTCCTAATGGAATGAAGATGTAAGTACATACAGTCTGTATACTTTTTAGGTTGAAGCCAAAATTATTCATAGCTTTAAGGACTTTAAGATTTCAAGATATCGACATACTGCAATAAAAGAATATGCTTAGCATACTCTGTAATTGTACTAAGTCGATTTTATTCCACTATTTACTTTTATTTACAGATTTCTATTACCTATAACATTACTATCTAACTTATACTACTCCTGAAATGTAGAACTACTGAAATAGTTTAATTCCGTACAAATACTAGAGTTATCCCAAATTGCCAGATAGGTACTACATAAGTACTACTTGGTCAGATTTATCATTTTTTTGTTACTGTACTGTTGAGACGCACCAGCTTCTGCTTTTTTTAAGAGGTATGTTATTTTGTAACTCTACTACACGGTCGACAGGTACTTTTATATCAGATTTTCGCTAAATCAAAACAATTTTCTGGCTTCTTTCTGAACAAGTAAAGGTGCATCAAAAAAAATCGTTATGTTTCGTCAGCAGCCCGTTAAGTAGGAATGGTCCTTTCAGGTTTTGTAACACTCATATCATACCAATTTCTCTCTCAGTAATAAGTATTAGGTCCAAGTTTTAAAAATGTTAATGTATTTTTAAACACAACAGGGGGCCGATTCTACTAACAAATTTGTTAAAAAAACGCAATAGAACCGCAACCGAATCACCACTTTTAAGCGTTTTCGCATTCTACTAAAATGAACAACGGTCCAGCTGCGACACAGCTGCGGTTACGTTTTAGTTACGCCAACGATCGATTGAAACAATGTCAAAACCTATTCTACTAACAAAATCGAACATGAGCGTGACGTTTACTATAGGACAAAGTTAATGATAAAATTATGATCATTATGTCTTTTAATTATAGAAAATACTTTTAGTGCCACATATTCGTGTTTAGTAACATTTTTAGATTCAACTTTTTTCTTTTTGGTATTAATAAAACATATTATTTTGGCATGTTGGTAACGCGGGTTACCCGCCGTGTTCCCGCTACAGTTCAGTTGCAATTCGTTTTAAGTTTAGTTTCCATTTTGCTTATAAAATAGTAGAATGACTTTTTATGTAACTATCGAACGGCGATCGAAATCGAACTGTTGTGGAAACACAGTTTAACGTGTAACGTTGCAAATTAGTAGAATCGGCCCCCAGAGCTTCTTTCATAAATAAACAGGCATTTAACTTGGCCTAGGTTAGAGGCACATAAGCCAAGTTAGAGGGAGTTGTTACTTTTTTACAAAATGAAAATAGAGGTTTTTCCAAACACATTAAATAGTTACGTCAGTTCATAACAAAAAACTTGATCGTTTTCAAAGAAAACCTCTGACAACGACTAAGTTCAACGTAACGTCGATGAACCACGTTAATGGCAATTGATTTTTTTATCTGGCAACTCCTGACTTACTTATAATATAATATTTACAAAAAGATTTCAGAAACGAGTTTCTTGTCTATGAGCCGGTGTGGCTTCGGTCGCGTCGGCTTCCTCCGGCGGTAGAGGCGCGCGTTCAGCCGGTACAGCGCCGGGGACAGCGCGCAACGCACGTTGAACCACCAGTCGCACGACGCCACTCCTTGCGAGAACACCGTGCCGTTGGGGCACAGAAACGACGCCTGGCGGCCGTCGATGTCACAGTAATGCCACGCTGAAAAAACAAAACGAATCATATTCAATTCGCAGGAATAGTAGTGAAGCGTATCGTAATCCTATGTCTTTGATTGAAGAAGATTTTTTCATATTTGATTTAGGGCTTGTTTTAAGTTCAAATGGTTTTTCGAGAGCATCTGTTAGCGACGCGCTCATGTTTTAGATTTATAGATTAGTAATAATAACAAATACCTATGTATACCTAAGTACAAATGTATGGGCCACTGGACCCCCACCAAACACGCGGGCAGTTCAGTCCGTGCGAGCACCGCAAGCGGGTGCGTTTGTATGTTTATCGTGTTCTGTTAAAAATATCCGTGCTATTTTCGAAATATAAGTTTTAAAGTCATCTTCGCGTTTTACTTCGCTGATTACCACCTACTACCAGCTACAAAGTGGTCCATCAAGCCAGATCAACTAAAACTAATGTTTGTCACGCCACCAGTGAAAAGCAAAATGGTGGGCACGCGAAGTACGGTGCGACGCGAGCGCGCGCAACGCAAACTTTTTGAAGAACAAAAGGCTGCTCAAGACTCAGATACTGAAGAGCGTAAGTCTTCAACTAGTGCAGCAGCTAAAAATATGGTATTAAAAACACCTGCGGCATCGCCGAGCATCAAAACAGAAAACACGTTGCCAAGGTCGAAAGGTCATTCCGACACATCATCTGTAAAAGCTCGAAAGGCGCAGTTGGTTTTGGATGCTGCTAAGCAAAAGGCACAGATACGACTGGAACTCATAGACAGACAGCTAGAAGCGGACTTAGCTGAACTAGAGGAAGAAGAAAAATACAGTCCACACGAAGAATGCGCTCACGACGTGGAGCAATGGCTGGAACGGAGTCATCACGATTTGATGCAATCGGCCCCCGATCATGGCGACCCCCTGGGCAAGTTGCATCCGCCTGACACAGAACCAGCCGCGCCTGTAAATGCCGTTCCTTTTACGGCACCAGCAGCACCACCAGGGCTACCTACGTCACCTGAGAATCCGCCACTTTCAGTGCCACATCTGCCGATGGAGTCGCACCCACACACTGTACCCGCACCGCCACCAGCGGCGGAGGCCACGTGTATGCAAGTGACTATTCAGATGCTAGCTGGCGCGTTGAAAGACCTGGCTTCTACGAGTGCACCGAATACTAACCTTATAACTCGATTAAGCACGCCGAAGGATCTTCCAGACTTTTCAGGAGACCCACTGGAATTTCTACAATTCAAACAAGCCTATAAAGAGTCAACCGAGCTTTGTAAATTTTCTGCTCAAGAAAACCTGTGGAGGTTGAGAAAATGTCTCCGAGGAGCTGCCAAAGATGCAGTCGCAGCCTTACTTATTTCTGCGAGTCCACCGTGCAAAATCATGTCAACCTTGGAGTTACGTTTTGGAAATGCTGATTTAATAATATCAAAAATAGTGCAGGATATCAAGAAATTGCCCCCAATGTCACAAAGCTATCACAATGAGATCGTGCCATTTTCAGTGAAGGTGCAAAACCTTATACAAGCAGTGCGAGCAGTTGGACGCGAAGAGTACTTACAAGGTATGAGCATAGTTTCAATTATATTATCCAAGCTGCCTACAACACTGTTATCTAAATGGTCTGATTATAGTTACCCACTCATCACCGAAGGACAGAAATCCCGTATGGTCATTTTATCTGATTTCTTGCACGATGAGGCCGTAAAGATATCAGTTACATCAAATATCTATTTTACGAGTTCTCGCACTGACCAATATAAAAACAATTACCATAAAAACAAAGATGGTTCCGGCAATCGATCTCAAACTATATTATTGCAAACAGATGATGATAATGATAACTGCAAATTCTGCCGTACCTCAAAACATAAGCTAACTGAATGTAAACAATTCAAGAAGGCATTACGTAAAACCAGATGGGAATTCGTAAAACGTAACGGGATATGTTATAAATGCCTACTGTCGCGCCACGCGCGTGATACATGCTCGGCACCGCCTTGCGATAAGAACAGCTGTGGCGAGGGGCATCACAATCTACTTCATTACGTCGGAAACAAGCCCAAAACTGACGCTGGAAGTAGTCAGGTTCCGGAGCCGAAGCCGACGCCTGTGCAGACGCCGACGACGTCGCTAATGTCCTCCGCTGATAGTACACAAACAGTGACGCACATAAACGCGAGTGAAAACAAAGTGTTGCTTAAAGTCGTACCTATACGTATACATAGTGCTAACGGTGTATTCAGTGCAAATGCCCTACTTGATGACGGATCGACCGTCTCGCTTATCAGTGCGGGGCTAGCGAAGCGCGCGGGGCTTCGTGGCCGCTCAGAGACGATGCGAATCCGCGGAGCCTGGTCTGACGATGAACTGGTATGTGAAACGACCATCGCGAATGTTACACTATCGGGTATGGACAATAAGATGCATAATTTGACAGTTCGGTGTGTTGATAAATTAAACTTACCTTTGCAACAACTTTCTGTTGTTGATTGTAATAATTATAAAAACCTGTTTGGGATAAATGATAAGTTATGTACATATAATGTAAAACCTGAGATTTTAATAGGTCAAGATAACTGTCATTTATTGTTACCTCTTAAAGTTATGGTAGGTAAATTATATGAGCCGTCCGCTACGTTGACTCCCCTAGGTTGGTGCATACACGGAATGATGCGAAGGCCGCACGCTCGGCACGCGCAGGTCGCTGCCTGCACTGTCGAGGCGCACGCCACACTGCTGTTGAGTTCGTCAGCTACCATCGCCGCGGACAGGGATGAGTGCTTGCTACGGGAACTCCACGAGGAGGTGAGGCGCTCATTTGCTGTAGATGCCCTGGGAGTGTCAGGTAAGCCGAGACAAAATATTAATTATACTTGTGCCGTCGCTCAGCTGGAGAAGTCTGTCGAACTCGTCAACGGTCGCTGGCGTGTGGGTCTGCCCTGGAAGGATGAGGCCTGCGCTATGCCCGACACCTATCCTAACGCTTTCAAAAGGTTAAAGGGGATAGAAAGGAAAATGGCACGTGACGATGGTTTCGCCAACAGATACCGAGAGCGTATAAATCATTTATTACAAAATGATTACGCTCACAAGATGGAAAAGCAACTGCCGGCACCCAGGACGTGGTATCTACCCCACTTCGGTGTAGATAATCCCAACAAAAGGTCGCTTAGGTTAGTGTTCGATTCCGCCGCTCCAGTTGGTGATAAATGTCTCAATGATTATTTACTCACAGGGCCAGACTTGTTGTCATCCCTGTTTGGTATAATGCTGCGGTTTAGGGAATATTCAATTGCAGTAACCGGTGACATCAAGGACATGTTCCTTAGGGTCAAAATTCGCCCTGAAGATCAACACGCGTTTAGGTTCCTTTGGCGGAACAGCCCTGACGAACCAGTTGATATTTACATTATGACGTCACTTATTTTCGGCGCTAACTGTTCTCCGTTTGTAGCTCAGTTTGTTAAAAATGTAAATGCGCGTCGTTACGAGTCGACATTTCCAGCCGCTGTTAATGCGATGTATAAATCGCACTATATGGACGACTATATTGATAGCCTGCCGGATGAAACGACGGCGGTAGAAATGGTTGAAAATATTAGTAAGATTCATAGCAGTGGTGGTTTCGAAATGCGTAACTGGACAAGTAATAGCATTGCCGTTTTGGAAAGTGTTCCGAGGGATACTTTAGGTACCGCTAGCGTTAGGTTCAAATTTGAACAGGAGTACCATGGCGAGCGCACCTTGGGACTCATTTGGTATCCTGGAGAAGATGAATTAGGTTTCGACGTATCTCTGAAACGAATACCTGAAAATATTATTTTAAATAAGGATAGGCCGACTAAAAGAATGATGTTGCGAATAGTTATGTCGATTTTTGATGTATTGGGATTCTTAGCACCATTCACTATTCAGGGCAAAATTATGTTGCAAGATACTTGGCGCCTAAATATAGGCTGGGATGACGTAGTACCCGATAGTATCTTCAATAAATGGTGTAAATGGATCGAGTTATTAAAAGATATAAAGCAAATACGTATACCTAGGTGCTATAATAAACCTATTGTGTTACAAGGTGGGAGCGAGACGGGACGAAAACCGGTCGCCGAGCCAGTGATGATAAGACCACCTCCTCCCGCCACCGCACCCACGGACCCCGCGCTGGAGTTATCTGCTACGAGAAGCTGCTACGAGACGTGTAGACCGCCTACGACAACCGCTACGTGTGCTACGCCGGCAAGTAATCATTATACATGCTTACAGCTGCATTTATTATGCGACGCATCTGTTCAAGCCATGTGTTGTGTGGCGTACTGGCGATGGATAGTCAATGGGAAAGTTAACGTTGCATTTATAGCAAGTAAATGTCGTGTTTTACCTGTTAAGCCCATGACTGTGCCCCGAGCCGAGCTACAGGCGGCGCTGTTGGCTGCACGATTGGCTGATACCGTGCTGAAGGAACACAGATTAGCGCCTGGCCGACGATATTTTTGGTGTGACTCCACAACCGTTTTACAGTGGATTAGAAATAACACACGTAGGTATAAAACGTTCGAAGCGAACCGATTAGGAGAAATCGATGAACTTACGCGTATTTCCGAATGGAGATATGTACCTACCAAATTAAATGTAGCAGATCTTGGTACTCGTGATGAATTTAACCACGCATTGTTTCACAGTGAATGGTTCACAGGGCCCGATTTTTTATACAAAGACGAGTCCTTATGGCCTGCTGACGTCGTGAACCCCGACATCGACGGAGACGAAGGGAGTTTAGAGTGTGTAGCTATGATACATAAGCCTACATGTAACTTACCTGTTCCTGAGCCGCAGCGGTTTTCTTCCTGGCTTCACTTGCTGCGAGCCACGGCCGTCATTCTGAAATTTATTGACAGATGCAAGAGACTTACCGGAGAGGTTGACTGCGATGCGATGGCTCGAGCTGAAATCCTGTTACTGAAGAAGGCGCAGGTGGACTCATTCTCCGCCGAAATATCTGCAATTAAAAATGGAAAGCACATATCACGAGATAGTAAGTTACTTACCTTGTCACCGTATTTAGACGAAACTGGTTTACTTCGACTCGGTGGCCGCATCGATGTTGCATCAGACGTGGACCTAGAAATGAAGAGACCAATCATACTAGATGGAAAACACGACATAACGCGTCTTCTTGTCCGGTTCTTTCACGTTAAGGCAGCACACGGGAACCAGGAAATGGTCGTTAATAACCTAAAACAGAAATATTGGATTGTTAGAATAAGGCCAACAGTTAAAAGGGTGGTTTCGAATTGCATGCTATGCCGCTTAAGGAAATGTAAGCCTCAAGTGCCCAGAATGGGTGACTTACCTCATGCCCGAGTAGCACATCACCACCGACCATTTTCATTTTGTGGTCTGGACTTGTTTGGTCCAATGGAAGTGACTGTAGGCAGGGGAAGGCAGAAGAGGTATGGCGTTTTGTTCACCTGCCTAACTATACGAGCGATTCATATCGAGCTTGTCCCGTCACTCACGTCAGACTCCTTGATTATGGCGCTGCGACGCATGGCAGCACGGCGAGGTTGGCCCTGTCATCTGTACTCTGACAATGGCACCAACCTAAGAGCAAGCGATAAGGAGCTGAAGCAGTCGGAGCAGGCACTTAATATGGATGCTCTTAAGGCCGTCTGTGTGAACAACGCCATGCAGTGGCATTTTATACCCCCCTCCAGTCCTCATTGGGGTGGAGCCTGGGAGAGGCTAATTCGGAGCGTTAAAACATCACTTCGAGTTATAATGAACGAACGCGCTCCACGCGAAGAAGTGCTGCTTACCCTGATGGCGGAAGTGGAGAACATGGTTAACGGTCGTCCGCTGACACACGTGTCCGTCGACCCTGAAAGCTTGGAAACTTTAACTCCTAACCATTTTCTTTTAGGTAGCTCATCCAACACACCTATCATTGGGACTTTCGACGATTCCGACATGTCTTTACGCAAACAATGGCGAAGGTCACAGGCGTTAGCGGATATGTTTTGGCGTAGATGGGTAAAAGAGGTTCTCCCTGACTTACTACCACGAAGAAAATGGAACGAGGAGGTGAAACCTTTGCAGGTAGGTGACGTAGTTGTAGTGGCTGATCCTAACAGTCTTCGTAGTACCTGGCCGAAGGGTGTTATCCAGAAGACATGTCCAGGTAAGGATGGACGAATCAGACTGGTCGAAGTGAAGACTAAGACTGGTGTCTGGAAGCGACCTGCAGCCCGCGTCGCGCGTATTTCACTCGGTGAGGAGTGCTGAGCCAGCACTGGGGGGAGAATGTTAGCGACGCGCTCATG
Organism: Antitype chi; assembly: GCA_947359405.1. Taxonomy (NCBI): domain Eukaryota; kingdom Metazoa; phylum Arthropoda; class Insecta; order Lepidoptera; family Noctuidae; genus Antitype; species Antitype chi. Next base: position 12,459,638 of record OX375820.1, on the reverse strand, counting down.
TTTTAGATTTATAGATTAGTAATAATAACAAATACCTATGTATACCTAAGTACAAATGTATGGGCCACTGGACCCCCACCAAACACGCGGGCAGTTCAGTCCGTGCGAGCACCGCAAGCGGGTGCGTTTGTATGTTTATCGTGTTCTGTTAAAAATATCCGTGCTATTTTCGAAATATAAGTTTTAAAGTCATCTTCGCGTTTTACTTCGCTGATTACCACCTACTACCAGCTACAGCATCCATCATCAGTTAAGGCTATTTGAGCTGCTTGAACGACAACAGTAATAGTATGAACTCTTCATCCACTCTTCTTCACTGTGACACACCCCAAGGAAACACTTCTTCCGGACGAAATATCAGAAAATCTTGGTTGATCGCCAGATCAACAGGAAATCTTGAAAAAAAAAAGTGAGCAAAGATTTTCAAAGAAAAGGTTAATAAAGAATCTACTTGCCCTACAAACAGCACACTACCTGATTGATACTACATTTAACATTGAGAAATATCACATAATCTCATTGTAGAAAATGTCCTACAAACTAAACATTTATCTTTTTTTATTAAAGTTCCAGATAAGCAAGCAACTAATATGGGGAAAGCAAAGCAACTGGATGCGGGAAGCACAGAACCGGTTGAAGTGGCGGAGCTTGGGGGAGGCCTATGTCCAGCAGTGGACGTCTTTCGGCTGAAATGATGATGATGATGAAGCAATTAATATAGGTAGTGGTATTATTTCATAAAGGTTTAAATTGAAACTCATGACAATCGAACCTATTTATGTCATTGTTTAAATAGAAACAAAACAGCGTCGCAGTCAAGAGCGGTCTCAGTGAGACATCGGACTCCATTGACTCTTCATTTTTATGTGTTGACCAATTCCAATAATGTCAAATTTATTCCATGAGATTACAAATTCGGCCAATAATTAAACTACTGTGGGGCCACCGCACCTCTTTTATAGCGATGTTAAGTAGTGATTCCTCAACTGTAATGATGCGGAAGTTTAAATGAAGCAATTCTAAATGATGTTTTATTTTTATAAAGCCATTTATCAAATTAATTAATCGAGTTAATAATTTAATAAATTATCAAGACCTGTCTTCAATAAATTAGAAGCTAAGTGCGTATCTTTAATGGCACAGCTCACGTTTTTGACCCATCATTTCATGTCGAGATCATGTTCCGGGTTTATTTACGTTATAATTATCTGACCTCAAAGTATAGTAAGGTCAGTAGTAAATCATTACAGCACGGCCAAGGTCTAAGCCACAGAATCGCAAAAGCTTTGTTCTGACAATAGAACCAAAAAGATGAACACCCACCATCTAATAATACATTTTCTTTGTCTGTTTTTTATTTATTATATTCCGATACTAAGAATGATTTAAACTCCTCCTTCTTTAATGGCAGGTATAATTTATTGCATGATTAACATCTTGTATTTCAAAAAATAATGGCGTAAATCAATATACAATAGAATGCCATCATGCTAATCACGCGTTATGAAAACTTCTATGACAAATTATAATCGAAAACGCTGTAGGCATGAATATGTTAGAAAAAAATGTGTGTAAATCAGAGAATGACAGCTAGTGGGAAAAGTATTTTAGATCGCAACAATCGCCATTTTATAGCATTGGTTTTGCCTATGATTTGCTTTTCGACAGTTACCTTGACAGCGGGTCTCCATGTCGGCGAAGAAGCCCGGATAAGGTTGATCATCACAGTAAAAGTTGGTATATGGCACTGCACCAAGCACCGGGTAGTCTGTGCCTGGTTTTCCTGAAATTAACCAAATAAACACTTCAAAATGTAAATATAATATAATTTTATTAATAAACTTTTGTTACGAGACGCGTTGATGTCTTTTGTATGGGAATACATTTTCGAACAATAAATACGATGTCCTAATAAATAAATTGTGCTTCAATTTATAGAATTCAATGTCAAATATAAGGAACTGTTGTTTACAAAATAAACAAAGTTGTTTTTTTACTAAACCAAGTAATTATATTTAATATTTAACATTGAAAAGTAAAAAGCGTCATTTAAATTGTTACAGTGTGGTTTAACTTGGGTAAAACTCGTTTAATATGGAACTGTACTACGCTATATTAAGTTACATTTAATGAACATGTTTTTAGAGGTCAAAGGTGCCTAGTTCCCACATAGATTGATCGACACGCCCCTTGAACAACGGGTACTCAACATCATATAAATTATACTAGTATCCAATGAAATTAAACTTATACATCTGATTTAATCTATGTATTAATTCCTCTTTACTTAAATTAATTACACAATCGCAATGAAACTGATAAAAATTACTCCTCTTTGTCAATAAAATAAATTGCTTTTTCAGTACTCTAATAATAACATTTAACTCTACTGAATAATAATAGTCCGAGCAACAATAGGAAGCAATTTCATCCTCAGAATTAACTGACAACAATCAACTATTAATAATTGCATTAAAAAAAATACAATCGGTCTAGACACTCAAATTCGTGAGAAAATGATCGTCCCGTTCGATCACGAGCGACTCTTGCGCATATTAGGCCGCTCCCGGTAGTTATACAAACAACGAAAGTTCGCTTGCAGTGACGACTTTCACTCCAAGACACCACTACTAACAATTCTAGATTGTGTGACAAAACAGCATCCTAGGCCATTATTTAGTACTTATTAGTTTTCGCTTATTGGGAAACGAAAAGTGATAGTAGATTATTATTCGAATCATGGTACATTCACCTTTGACCACTATTAATTTATAGTACAGTGACTGCAATTACTGTGCTCGTCGTATATAATAGAACACAGGCCTACGTTCGAACCGCAAAACTTACGCAATGGTAGAATATAGATTTCCTTTCGAAAGATTATCCGTACTAATTCGTAAAATGAAATGTATTTTGCATAGAAAAGTGGCCTTCAATGCAAAGTGACCTGCAATTCTGAATGCATAGTTAAATGCTATGAAAACGCTTACGTCATTAAGGGAAAACCTTCTGAATGCGTACTTAACATTTCACCAGGAAATGTAACATTTGATTCATGTTCAGTCGGTCAGTAACACGTTGTTGTAAGCTGTCCGACAATGTCTATCACTGTCTATCAATGTTACAATTTAGTGGCAAGTGCCATACAGATATATCAATAATTCTAAATAGAATAGTATCTAAAGATATAGAAATCAATAAAGTAATTTATGACTCACTAGCTTCCGCCCGCAGCTTCGCCCGCGTGGAAGTTGGAAATTATCCCGCGGGAACGTACTACCGGGATAAAAAGTATCCTATATGTTAATCTAGGTTATAATGTATCTGTGTGCCAAATTTCATCCAAATCCATTCAGTAGTTTATGCGTGAAAGAGTAACAAACATCCATCCATCCATCCATACTTACAAACTTTCGCGTTTATAATATTAGTAGGATACAGAGATTATGCAAAGGATATTTATTACAAGTTTCATTGACATTTTTTATAAGTAAAATTAGAACAATGGTAATAAAGGAAAACGGGACCAGTATATTTTTGTATAAACTTTTCAGCAGTGTTCTACGCTATAGTAAGATGATGTACATTTCTATACCATTCAAATAAAATACTTTTTACTATGTCATTGTAGTTAGAACTAAAATATTTCTGGTTTATTTAACTTTATAAAAACTTTAAAGGGAAATATGGATGGATAAAAGTAGTTTTTCTTTTCCAGTGTCGATGTGGAAGTAGATAGATACAAGTACTTCCTTATCTTAGACGAATGAAGGCGGGAAGGCACCATTAAAGCAGAGCCACAAAATGTGGTTTCAAATCCAGTACGTGTAATACTATGTTATTAAATAGGATTAACTAGCCACATTAAATGTAAAATAAGTGTGGTGTTTTAAGTGTTTACCTTTACATTTTAATTATAATATTTACCAAACGTAACAATTTATCGGCTAACGTAGGGTAGAATAGAATGCCCACGGGCTATATGGAGCAATAAGCTTCGCAGGCTGGGTCGATGAGAGTAGACGCGTCCTATGTCCAGCAGTGTACTTCTACAGGCCAGTTAGTGATTATAATGATTTACTTAACTACAAAACTTGCCATTAATTAAATAATAAATAAATAAACTCGCTACGAATTGATCAACTTTACGATTCTGTTAAAGGTTGACGCAACTCCTGCACTGTTATGTAAGTCTAAGAACTGTAAGTATTGTGTATACATTGTACATAAATACAAATGTAGCAAGCAAGTCATCTTAAAGGTCGAAGTGCGAGGCGGATTCTCGTTTTAGCTAGTATAACGAATTTAAGACTATTATACCGCGTGTATATCATTGACATTTGAATCAAAAATGTAGATTACTGATACTTCTATTTTTTGTTAAATTTTTAATAGCATTCCTCTATTTTATTATTAAATAGGTATTGGTGCCGACAATACGGCATTATTCATTCTATAAACGCACACAAAAAAAAACCATCAAGTCACAGTTCTTTACATTCGATGCAATAAAATTTATAGGTATTCATATAACTCTACGATAAGTTAAGTATGACCAACTGAAAATTATATTAATTTAACCAATATTAATTTAAGTTAGTACCAAAAAAGAACCAACAATATACAACTTCAACAGCAACCCTCTAAAAGGATGTAATATTACGTAGGTAATAATTGTCTAACCGGCATACCCACACGCATAGCTTCACGTTCAGTATTCAGTCCTTCCAATGGAACCATTAAGTCAATGATTAGATCAGACAATTAATTATTCTGCCAGCAAACATAAAACTCAATTTCTTCGTATGAAATGCGTACCTACTTTGATGATGTTATCAGTCTCAACCAGTGTCCTGATTTCTAAGGTCAGCATATCAGTCCTCGTCGTATGAATGCATCTCCTTTCTCAGATTTATGTGATCCTATCTCAGTAGATCATCCGGTTAGCCTTCAATATCATATGAAAATAAAAAAAAGATGTTCTAATATTACGTGACCAACCAAGAATTTACAGACCATCGTCGCAAACATCGTCCAACATAATAGGTATGATACAAGAGGATGACTCTTAAATATGATCTAACGTTCTTTAAATGTTTAAAATCTGCGGCAATATCTGCCTCTAACAACGTGGTTACATTATGTTTTGTGATCGCGATGATAAATTACTGACATCTGACGTAACGGACCAGTAAACGGTTACTGTTACCGGCCTATGTATGGAGTGCAGTGTAATGCTTCAGAAGATGTTATTGTGGGATCTCACGATACAGAATCTCTAATACAAAGTAAAGTCACTGTTTTTGTCAATCTGTTTCTCTGCTTACTGCTGCTAAACCACGCAACCGATGTTGATACGGTTGTCAACATCATTGAGAGAATTTCTTCCAGAAGGTTTATATTATAGCATATGTATATTATCTATATATGTGTATGTGTTAAAAGCCGAGAGTTATAATATTTCAAATCATCATTCATTTCAGCCGAAATACGTCCACTGCTGGACATAGGCCTCCCCCAATTTGGGGGGTTTGCCATAATCGCCACGCTTGGCAGGCGGGTTGGCGATCGCAGTATGGTGGTAAAATGCATAGAGAACGCTGCTGCCCGTTCTACAGTAAGTCCCTTAGTCGCCTCCTACGACACCCACGGGAAGAGATGGGATGGTGCTATTCTTTTACGCCCAGCACCACACGGGACAATATTTCAAATGATGTTGTAAAAAGCATATTTTTGGGAGCTTATGTACATTGCTAACGCTAGGTTAACTTTACCAGATAAAGTACTACGGAATTGTATATTTTAAAAACTTCTAAAGAAAAGTTCGCGATAGTATTTGTGTCTTACTTAAGGATAACCCTCACTAACAATGTTTTATTTACATATAACTAAAAAAGGAGGGTCATTTACGAGGCGGTCGACCGGCATGCCCCGTTGCCGTCTACGCCACTGGAAGACATTCTATAGTTATACGACTTCCGTCACAAACACTGTACAGTCACCCGTGCGAAACCGGGGCGAGTCACTTGTTACTGTATAATATGTTTCGATTCTTTATTCTTTATGGAATTATTTAACTGATCCCCTAAAAACCCTTTGAACTTCTAATGAAGATCGCTTTTTTTAAAGAATGGATCTCCAAAAAAAAATGCTGGGCCTCTACACGCACACTTTTTTAGATAAGCCGTTTTTAAAACTTTCTGCTGGATTAAACACATGACGATAAAATATAATGTCGATTCTTTATACCTGTTAAAAATAAGACATACACCTATTTGTAAACAATAAACAAACCCTAGATCGAATGACCTATCCTTGCACAAGGCTGCATTACCAAAACAAACTTTGTTCTTACATAACTTCCTTTTATCAATTATTATGTAAATGCTATGTTAAACAAGTCATTCATGGATATTATTTAGGAAACAATATTTACGTGCTAAGGCCCCAGAAGTCACGTAATCGAAGTGCGAAATGGAGTGACCCTACCGAACTTACGATACGCGAGGACAAGTTGGAACAAGGTCAGTAGCGTTTACATAATAATTTGACTTGACACGACGACGCGCGACGTGGCGACAATCTTTTGGTTTTATTTGACATTGACAATGAAAAACAATCCACAGGACTTTTCTTGAAGCCCCTTTTTCATACTGTCCGTCTAATTCAATAACAAAAGGAACAACGGATGCAGCTTTTGCTAGTAGGTTTACATTTTAAAATTAATTAGATACATTTAATTAGTTTCATGTCTTTCAATTGTGATACATAACGGGGATGCGGTAAGGAAGCCTATTGACTATTTCACGAAATAGTTATTCATTATGGGAACATAGAGGGTTGTATTTTGTATTGATAATCTCTATAAATCAATGATTACACACTGACACTGACCTGCTAATTGCAAAAAACGTAAGAATTTGTTTAAATTCGCGGGTTTGGCTGGCGTTCCCCCTTAATGTCCAGGGATAAGAAATAACGTGAAAGTTATTCGAAATTAACCAATATTATATATAACAAATCCTTACTAATATTATAAATGCGAAAGTAACTCTGTCTCTATGTCTGTCGCGCTTTCACGCCAAAACTACTTTACCGGTTTAAATGAAATTTGGTACACAGAATGACATAGGCTACTTTTTAATGCTAAAAAAGGGTTGTAAAGGGTTGAAAGGGGGGGATGAAAAGTTGTATGGAAGTATCGTCATTTTTAGAGCTAGAAGCTTGTAACTTATTTTTTAGGCTGTTGATTCGATATAAATAAATATGACATTCTTATAAAAGTCTGAAAAAGGCTGAAATTTGGTGTCCCAGTCCTATTAATGAGAAATCATGACGCACCAAGACTATGTAATGGTACACGGCTACAAATTACTCATCTGGGGCACAACATTATAAAAGCTACAATCATGACTAGAACAGCAAAATGGAGAAAATGTTTTGATACCCCGTATTCCAATAATTCCGACTGAATTGCCATTTCAATTTAAAAGAGTGCAGTTTCCCTTGAAAGCAGCATTTGCAATAAAAATTAATAAAGCTAAAGGACAGACGCTTAAAGTTACAAGAGTTCATTTAGAAAAAAATGTTTTTCCCATGGGCAACTCTATATATGTGGCATGCTCACTTTTATCAAATCCGCAAAATCTTTATGTTTTAGCAAAAGATGGGGCAACAAAAAACGTAGTTTAAAAACATGTACGTAAATAAACTCATATTAATACTTTATACCTTATGTACATATAATTTAATAAGCTCTTTGCAGTGAAACACTGCAAATAGCTCATTAAAGTATTTATAAGTATGTGTCTTATTTATAAAATAATTAGCCTAAATAATTAAAAATGCTACCCAAAGACACTATTCCACCCGGACGAAGTCGCGGGCACAGCTAGTATTTTATATAATACAAGCCTTATGCCATAGATATATTAAATGCGAGGACGCAACAAAGCACAACAAATAAAGTAGTATTGAGGCGTGAGTGTTTGTGCTTGTTAAATATTCCTCAATTGATAACATTGGCATTTAAATTATCGAGTCAAATCTTCTTCACACTGGTGGGAGTGAGACTATGAGACAAATGTTTATTGTACATCTATAAAGCCGAAACCGGCTCAACAGGATGGGTCTAATGGAATCAATATTAAAAGTATTTTTAGAAATGATTTGATTACAAAAAGGTGAATTAGAATAAAAATACACTTTGAATCATGATATAAATCTACTAGGCCTATATTTAGAGTTTGTATAGAGTCCGAATGCCAAGTCCGAATGAATAGCCCTTAAATAAATTAACAAATAACATGTAGGTAACCTTATATACCATACAGTTTAATGACTGCTGTCAGACTGTAATACAGCTGCTGGACGACAATGCGTTAGCGGTATAAGCGTTATCATTATCATTAATAATGGCTACATATGACCCACGCGTGGCGCAACGCAGTTATAACGCTGTGGCGCAAGCGCAGCCGAGGCGATGACGGCGATGTTAAGTAGACAATCCAAGTTATTACAAACAGTATTGCATTTTGTATTTTATTCAACTACAGAAAAGCCTTATTTTGAAGGCCACTGGCAAGAAAAGTTAAGTATTGCGTTTGAGTCACATCGATTAAACGCCATAGAGGTTTACTTATGAAGACGTTATTAATTCTAATAGCTTTTTAACACGGCTTAGCCTTCAAATCGTTGAATTGAAGACGAAGGCTTTAATACAATTTTGGTAAATCTAATTTAAATAATAATATATCAGAACAATTAAGCTATTTCAATAAAAGTTTACGATAATCGCATGCGCAATTTGTTGCGCGGTCGGCCGGACGGTAAAATATCGCGGCGAGATTTGTTCAGGCACTGGACCTTCAACGTCGTGTGCTGAAGAGTTAAGGGAAATCTAGTCGCGGGCTAGAACTCACTGGTGGGCCTGGCCAAAAATCACGCTGTCTCACCAGACATCGTGTCCGACAGAGGTAGTATCAGTGATAAGCAGTTAGACGCTAGTCTATACGCAAAACGTTATTGAGTGAGATGCAGGATCATTTATAGTAAAATAGGCAGTTAGGCACGTGAAAATTAAGAAAAGTCTTCGGAAGATCGGGTTTTATGAAAAAACCACTGCATTAATCAATGACCAATAAAGTTTATTGAACTTTTCGATATTTGAGGTTTGTCGGTACCGACTTGGTTTTGGAGATTTTACACTTCTTTTATTATTTAAACACGCGCAAAGTTAGGTTGAATCTTTGTTGGCTCCTAACTTTTTAATGGCTTTTTATTTTAGTATTCTGTTTCCGTACAGACAATATTAATAATGAGACAAAACCATATCATGCAAAAAAAATAATATGTGCATTGTCGAACAGTGGCGTAATACACTCCCGAAGTTTGTATGGAAAAAATGTCGACTAAGTTACCTTAACACCGAGAGTGGATAATACAGTGCGCGACAAAATCTCGCCGCGATATTTTAACGTCCGGCCGATCGCGCAATAAATTGCGCATGCGATTATCGTAAACTTTTATTGAAATGGCGTAATTGTTCTGATATATTATTATTTTAATTAGATTTACCAAAATTGTATTTAAGCCTTCGTTTTCAACTCAATGATTTGAAGGCTAAGCCGTGTTAAAAAGCTATTAGAATTAATAACGTCTTCATAAGTAACGTCTTGTGTTGTATATAAATATTTCATGAGTTTTCGTCGTGTGATCTTACGCCTGCTATTGTTCGCCCACATGCGCATACGCCCCGCCAATTATACATCAGTATTTCGAAGTATTGTTTTGGTGACTGTCGAAAATACGTGATCGTAGGAAATAATTACTAGGTACATATGTATAATATGGTCATGTCAGTAAATGTCAACAATGTTAGACTGTGAGTTCAACCAACCTTGATTAAAACACATCGAGTCTAAAATGTTTTGAAATCATAACACTTTAATATGGCTGTATTGTTCATCCGAATATTACTCTATACTTACTGATTAATTAAAGAATTACAACAAAGTAAGAATATAATAGTACTGTAACTACTAAAATATATATCGTTTGATTTGATGATCTATAAACTTTTTATCTAAGTTACCCCTTTATCTGACACTTGCCACACAAAGTTTTTCCATTTAAATTGTGGCCTAAGAAAAAGGTTTTCTCTAACAAAAATAACCACTATAGGTATAGCTTAATATATTCCAAACGAATCCCTGAATATAAAAAAAAATATTTTTGAAGAACTTATTCCAGCGACACATAATGGAATCATCATCATCATCAGCCACTGCATTACTGCTGGACATAAGCCTCTCCAATTGCACGCCATTCAGCTCGATTCTCAGCAACTCTCATCCAGTTGCTACCAGTCACCCTGCGAAGATCGTCACTCCACCTAGCCTGAGGGCGTCCTACCTTACGTTTGTCGAATGGAATAGACGTATTAAAACGCATTCCAGTTTTACGTGCACGCGAGGTACCTACACATAATCAAAAAAGTTTTTTTCATAACTATGTAGGTACACACGGCTACACAACAAGCCATACATTTCCAGTACACGTTGATCTCGAATTGTATAGGATTTCCGTACAGTGCGAGATCAGCGTAAAATGGAAATGTATTGCTTGATGTGTAGCCGTGTGTACCTAGGCGTGATTAATATGGTATCCATGCCAAATTAAAGCTCCTAGAGTCTCTGAGAAAGACAGACAGACAGACAGACGGACTTGGCGAAACTATTACGGTTTCTTATTTTACTACGGATCCCTAAAAAAGACTGTGTTATTAAATTTTATGGATGTATACTGAATAATTTAAGCATTTTTATAAAATTGCGAGCGTGGTGGATCCAAACAAAAACAAGATGACTTTAATTTACGACCCACTGGTCCGTGGGAGTCTGGAATATTCGTCGCGTCGCTTAGCATGGAGGTTGAATGTATTTAATTTTAACGGCAAAAAGTTCTTGGTTGCTGTGATAAAGAGGATTATTTCAAGCGATAAAGTTGAATGGACGTGTTGATGGATGTATACAACCACAGATAATATAATACTATGTAGTACCTATAACAGATTAGTGTTGTGCACACACATGACTACCTTCGTGTCGACCTCAGACCACGTACAGAATGTCAGGGCGATTTGCTCAAACGGCAACAATCTAAGTAATCGAAGCTCTCTTCATGGCAATCAGCGAATTCAAATCAATTACTCATTATCATTTAGCGTGTTTCTTTATTCAGTACTAACAAAGTCTATTACTGTCAATAACTAACTGGACCCTGTTTTCTGAAACTGGATAAATTACTATTATTATGTCTTTGACATTTCTCGGAACGATGAGGTCCCGTCCCGAACCTTTGGGACGTGTACGAGGGGCCAAAGTAAACTCACAGAGGCCCATTAGATAGTGCTAATGGAATGAGGCACCAACCGACTCTTATCCTGCGTATGTACAGTGAGAGGCAGAGAAAACTCATCCCCTAGAAATGAAGCAAAGGCTGGAGAAGGGATGAGTTTTCTCTGCCTCTCACTGTACTGTGCAAGTACACCCAAGAACAGCACCAGGTAGGTTCAGAACTATTTAAAATATGAAAACAAAATACATTGGGCTGCGGATGAAGGTGGCAATAGTGGACTGGTTACCTAGAACTATATCCCCCTGCCCGACCAAAATGGTTTTATAATACACGTATAAAATGGCAGGAGATGACTTACATGTGTTGAATGGCAATGCTAATTCTTTGGCCAAAGAATGACCCAGCCCTCTGGTCAAGTGAAGTGTCGGCCAGCCGGTGAGAAATTTCCTTAAAGAGGAGAGTTGCACTCGGACCTCATGAGCCGAGCGTTTTGACCCCAAACGGCTCAAAACTGTAGTTACCCATAAGATTACAGTATTTACACTGCTTGAGTGTCTCAGCAGCCGCAGTAGCGGCGCCAGCACAGCCCGCCGTGCTAGGAATATAAGATGGCGCAAGGGTGTCGACACAGGTTGCGTCCCACGCCAGGTCCTAAATTCATTCCTTACTCGAAACCACGTCAACCGCACATGACATCTGCTGATATCGTATTAATAATATCAACAAATTGTCTAGGATCATACAGAATATGACATTTCCATTCCTTACCGTTACATTGGTTTCTAAAAAACACCGTATTGACGTAGTTTGAACGTAGTAAGATTTCACGGGGAATCATTATAACCATACAGAATTGGGGCCCAAAGGTCTACCCACCTTCCAAGGCCAGAACTTCATGCCGTCTGGTCTCTTCGCAATGGCTTGGTAACTTCCCATCGTCACGTACCAAGCCGTTAGGTTCTATTACCGCTGGTACACCGGCAGTGACAAGGGAATGAATAACTACATTGCTTGCATGTAAAGTTTCTAGATCGTGTTTGTAAGAGAAGTTTGCGTAATGTTTAAAAAGATGTGTTTAGCATAGACATTCATGAAAAATGTTGAATATCCAAACAATTTATTTATGACACTAACCAAACAATCATAAGTAGGCCAAACAAGTTGCAGTGTTGTTGTGGGCAGAAAAAAACAAACGAAGTGCTAATTTATTATTGCATTCATGTCAATGATATCGAAACTAATCAAGCTTAACCACTCAATTAAAACCGCAGAAACTGTTCAAGCGTGAAAATTAAAACATAGACACAAACACACACACAAATACACATAAAACAAATAAAAGTATTTTCTCTCTTTTCTTTCTTACACATTGCAAAGGCATATAAATAAATAGGTATTTAAGCATGGATGGATGGACGGATGCATGAAACTCGGTTGCGATAGCTGCGAGACTTGCACATACTGACATACCACAAGACGGGGAAAAAACTATTTCAAAACGTGCTTAATAAGTTAATCTCTCATCTCTAGACAGACCACTTGGGTGTGTCACCATGTTGCAATGCTAAGGATAATTACGAGTATTATATTAATATCAATAAACAATACTTCTTGAAAATTGAAATTACATTTTCAAAATCTCTATGGTTCTAGCAATACACGGTCATGAAAAATAATGTTGATTTCATTCTTTTACAACTATGGAAATTAACCTTCTGTTACAACTAAGTACCTTATCAACCGTTTTTGAACGTCAAAAGACAGCCCAAAATGCCCGCCCTTCACCACTTCCTAGTGTTACACGTCTAGGTCGTCTAGGTCGTCTCGCCACCTCTTCTTGGGCCGGTTTTTTTTTAAACTAAATATTTAACTGATCCTTTAAAAACTTATTGATCGTCTAATGATGTGCACTTTTTTTAAATAACTGAGCGTTTGTTTTTTTTTCTGGCCTTTTCTCACAGTTGGTCGCAGTAACTAATCTAGGGTACCCTGGCCAAACGGGTTAGGTTTGGTTGAAACTTTGACCAACCTCGCGCGAGCCGAATTGGTCTCAGTATCAAAGCTAGAGCACCCCGACCAAATAGGTTAGTTTAGGTAAGAATCGTGACCCTGTGACCACACGTAAGCCGAGCAAACGCAGCGAGCGATGCCGCGGCAGCTACCGGCGAGCGCTTCATCCAAGTTTGTCGCAGTTACTGACTATTTGGTATTTTTAGGACCCCGAAATTTGATTTTTTTAAGGTAATTCACCAATTTAATTAAAGAGGTGCAATCTGAAATCAATCCGAAAAATAATTAGAGTATTCAATAATATTTTTAAGAGCGCAAAATGGGAATTATTAGAGGTTTCATTAAATACCTGTCATTAATAAATGATGGTGTGTACAGAAAATTAGTGTATGCTATCAATATAAAGAGTGATTACCTAGTATTACGATGCACGCAAATACGCAGGGCAATAAATTTTCAATTTAGACATACTTAGGCATGTTTAGTAAGAAGAACATTCGCAATTTACTTAGTTGGTTTTTCTTTTATTGCTTTCTTTGGTTTCCTTGGGATCCCCATTTATTTGGTTTTTATGTTCATATCTTGTGGCTTAGGCGTGAAAACTTTTTTTTTGCAGTTGTAATAGTATTTTATTGCCGGATAAATCGTATCATAAGCGAAATGAGTCATTTAAAAAAAATACCCTACATACGGATATCATTTCCATCTGTTAGGTACGCACGTAGGTACCCATTGTGATATCATGATCAAACAAAAATTCAGTTCCTTACTATGTTATGATATCTGGGTTATGTATTTCCTACAATTTCAAGACAGAGATGCGTACCACCTTTACCTTTATAATTACTGTTATTGAAACGCGAACTTTCATCGTTCCTCCGCGGCATGCGCATGCTAATGAATTACGCAACTGTCCGATATACACCGGGTGCGTTGCCCAAAGACGTGCGCTATGGCTACGACCTCGTTCGTACAGTAGATGTTCCACTGTGACTGCATAAATGTATGTGAGTGAACTAAGGCACAGCGTAAGAGTAAGACAATATTGTTGAGAGAACGAGGCCGCTCGAAGCACGTTGTCAAGACGCAAGACCTTCTCATTTAAGTGCTTACCTATCACACAACTCTAATTCAGTTAATTTAAGTTATTCTTTTAAGGGGAACCTAGTCGCGGGCTCGAACTCACTGGTGGGCCTGGCTAAAAATCATGCTGTCTTACCAGGCTTCGTATCCGACAGAGATAGTATCGATCAGTGATGAGCAGTTAGGCGCTAGTCTACACGTACAACGTTATTGAGTGAGATGCAGGATCATTTATAGTAAAAAATCGTTTATAGCGAAAAAATTAAGAAAAGTCCTTTGGAAGATCGGATTTTATGAAAAAGCCAATGCATAAATCAATGACCAATAAAGTTTATTGAACTTTTCGATAATTGAACTTTGTCAGGACCGACTTGGTTTTGGAGATTTTACACTTCTTTTATTACTTAAACACGCCCAAAGTTAAGTGAAATTAGCAAGAAAAACTAAACTTTGTTGGCTCCTAACTTTTTAATGGGTTTTTATTTTAGTATTCTATTTCCGTACAGACAATATTAATAATGAGACAAAACGATAACATATTTTACTTTGGATGAGCCATGTCAAACAGTGGAGTAAAACACTCCCGAAGTTTGTATGCAAAAAATGTGGACTAGGTTCACTTTAAGGGGGAAGCACTAAGGTAGCCAGCGAAATTCAAATTTCCTTACGTTATTATTACATTGGACAATATGAAAGTATTAATGTTTTAATGATTATAATTCTACAAATACATAGATACTTGTAACGATCGTGAATCATTATTTTTTTCCATCATTTTTTTTTTATTGATAAAAAACGTTAAAAATTACAATTTCGCAGGCTAGGCTGAGATTACCTTAACTTAGAGCCTTCCTAATTATCCAGTTATTATTATAAAATAAGGTTTATTTTTTTCTTTATACAAGTGGATCGGATTGGCATGCAGGTAAACTGTAACCTGCACCCTAATTGCGTAACATACGATTAATCATAATCTATTTCATTGTGACAGTTCAACAATATTCACTGCGTTATTAACGTTGTTGAGCAGACACATTTTTCGAACGTATGAAGCAATGGTGTAGCAATTTGTTTCAAAATTAAACAGCACCCTAATTGCGTAACTCACGAATCATCATTATGTTTTTTCGTTTTGAAACAGATGGCTAAACCATTGCTT
This sequence comes from Antitype chi, assembly GCA_947359405.1. NCBI lineage: Eukaryota > Metazoa > Arthropoda > Insecta > Lepidoptera > Noctuidae > Antitype > Antitype chi. The sequence goes on along the minus strand of OX375820.1, from coordinate 12,444,028 downwards.
TCTATGTTCGAAAAATGTGTCTGCTCAACAACGTAAATAACGCAGTGAACATTGTTGAATTGTCAAAATGAAACCGATTATGATTAATCGCGTGTTACGCAATTAGGGTGCTGATTATGATTAATCGTGCGTTACGGACGGTTAATCATAATCTGTGTGTATGGTGCTGGATTATCATATAACATACTTATTATCCTGAAAAATGTTGCAGTTTTCTAAGGATGTGAGTGAAACCACGGGCAATAGCTTATAAATTAAGAAGTTAAGAAATTAACGTCTTCTGAATTATAAATAATAGCGTTGTATGCAGTTAATTTCGGAATATGCCTAATTGTAATGATCAATAAATCATGTAAACGTCCATCGATTAGTGAGCAGACAATTGTTATGAAGTAACAATTCATATTTCATAGCAGCTGCACAGTGCACGAGCACTTAATTACCTATTGAGGTAAGCAGAGTTCGCATACGGTTGGCACGACGCGACTTACGGTACTGCAATGCGAGGACTTGGTAGGATAACTATACAGGATAAAATTTTAACCAGTGCGCAAATTGTAACCATGAATTCAGCATATCATTCTAGACCCCTAAGCGTAGAATTTTTTTGTTTAAACGAAAAAAAATCTGCTGTTCCAAACATTTTGACCACGTAGGTATTGAACTTTTCTATGATACAGCAGATTTCTTTGTATAACCGACGAAAAATTTCTTCGCTAAGGGGGGTCTAGAATGATATGCCGAATTCATGGTTACAGGTTGCGCACTGGTTAAAATTTTAGCCTGTATGCCAATTCGACATACCCATAACTCACATTCGGCATTCTTAGCAGATTTATAAAGTGACGAAGACAAAAGTTAAGAACCGAGATTATTATTTTTTATTAATTAGGCACAGGTACACACGCGAGCACATCAAGGTATCCCAAACTGTCAAATTTTCCCAATTGAATATGAACCTTATACTTTGGTAATAAAGTTGAAAAACTATCAAAGAAATTTGACAGATTGGGGAGCTCGATGTGCTGAATTATGAATAAACCTACAGAACCGAGAAAAAACATTCAAAATGATCTGTTGACTTATACCATAGAAACTTTTGCTTATACTATTTCAGTAGGTACCTATCTGCTGCGCTGCGCCTATGGCTATAAGCTTACTTTCAGAAAGATTAATTGAAGGTCAAAGTTGTAAATACGCCGTGAATAATTATACCTGTAATTAATTGATTACAGATTATTTTATTCACTGGTTAACAACTAAGTAACTACCTGAAAATTTATAAATGAATTTGTATCAAAACAATTTTTATTTGCAAACTTCCATTATAAAACGGTATGTCGGTAAGTCAAAGCGGTATGACCTTAACGCTTAATGTTTAAACAAGTAAATAGAATTGAAAATAGTAGCTTTTTACTAAATGAATATGAAAAGTATATACGGTACCTACATAAAACAAAAAAAAATATTTTTTAGGTAAGTATTTGGCTTTTTTTCCGGCTAATCTCCGGAACTTCTGGACCAATTTTGATGAAATTTGGTGCGGGGATACTCTAACCTCTATGGAAGGATTACTTTTTAAATACCTTTACATAGGACACATATAACACACGGGCGAAGCCGCGTGCTGAAGCTAGTCTTACTTAATACTAGCTAAGGTGAACTAACATCTTTTTAATAAAATCTACATCTTTTAATAAAATAAGTGATAGACATAATTTTAATACTAGAAACAAATACAATATAGATCAACCATTTTTCAGACTAGCTAAAGTACACACATCTTTTATGGGGTACTGTGTTAAATGTTATAACAAAATACCTTTTGATATATTGCAATTTTTTGTTTACATGTTTGTGAATTACGTTTTTTTTTTTTTTTTTTATTTGATAAAGGTGTTTTTAATTATATGAATTAAATGAAAGGAAATTAAAACTCATATTAAAAGTAAACTTAGTAAACAAGATAAGAATGCTTGGAAACATGCTGGTCCTGCTCCATAGGACAATTTAGAGTCTAGACAAAATCAAACTGGTTGCTAATTGAATTGTATAATTAATTATATTTATGAAATTGATTTACACTCAGTGACTACTTTAACTCACACACTGACTTATTACTTGTTAATATTCTAGGAAAATCGTAGCTATACTTACTTTTACAATCTTTGTAAATATGTGAGCACCATGTATCTATCATAAAATTAATTTATCTGTATTGCTTTTCATTCCTTTTACCTATTTTGGTATAGTAATTTTATTCTGGGTGCATCGTTTTCACACATATTTATATAATGAATGTACAGTCCCGGACTTTAATTGATAAGCCACTATTAATCTTTCCAATTTTGCAGTTTTATACATTCACGAGATTACACGATTAAACACGAACTTAAACCGCATGCTCGTAAACAAGATGACAAATTATTTATAATCGGAAATAGTCTTAACCATAGAGGTTGACTAAGAAATTGTCAATGATAAATCAATACACTGTTGCATAAGTTTATCCAATCTATTTGATACTGACCTCCTTTGAATAAGAGCTCATTAAATACTCGTTATTTCTGAAAACCTATCCAAAGACAGTGACAGTTGAAATGTCAGAGACGATAATTTCGAATTTTGGTGAATCGTAGCCGTAACAATTTTTGTTTATATGCAACAGTTATCATATTTGTCATGAACGTCTCTTGGACGCTACGCGTTCGGATAAAATCGTGGGTGCGAATTTTTCCGATGTCGAAATGACTAATCATAACGGTGCCATCGCTACGCTAAAACAATTGTTGCTAGGTTACGGTTGCTAGCCCTGCAATTGGTTGACTTTGGGTCGTCACTCTGGACATGTACGAGTATAACCGACTAAACCCGATTTGCATTACACGGCTAAAATAGAAACTGTGGCAAGTGGCTTATCAATTAAAGTCCGTGACTGTACCTACTATGTTAAATATTGTATTTAAAACATTTTAAAAGAGTAACGGTGGAGTTTCTTGCCCATTCTTCTCCATACGAAACTACATTTTGGAAGGGGTGACTAGAATCAATTCTGTTTTGATGTAAATTTTGACGTTCAAAAGTGCCTTTTATGTGCCTATTTGAAATAAATGCTTTGACTTTGACTTTGACTTAACTGTGCCCAATTTCATATACCTGCGTCTGCGTAATTTTCGTAAAAAAGGGTATAAAATTGTATATATATGTGTACATATATAGATATCGTGACAGCTTAATACTTGAACTTTTAAAAATTAGATAAAATAATAACATTATATTTTATCTTCCAAAAATTAAGTGATTCCAAGATCCGCGAACATGTCAATAAACTTTATAAATGTCGAGGCCGAAAATTCGTCTGGCCTATTTAGTTATTTAAATAACTTTTGCCTTTCATTAAACACTTTTAGAACATGCTATTATTATCCTTAAGTCATAGTAGCCACAATCCTCATTAGCACAGAGAAGAAAAATCTTTTTATTCTATAAGTAATAATTATGTTATTCTATGTAGGTACCTACTAATTCAGTAACTTATTCACTAAACGATATGACATCAAAAAGACGTACAGACGCCAGCACATCAAGCTACTCCAATCTGTCAAATTTCTTTGATAGATTTTCAAGTTTATTACGTAAGTAAATAGGTTCATGTTCAATTGGGAAAATTTGACAGTTTGGGGTAGTTTTATGTGCTGGCGTCTGTACATATATATAACTTAGAGAATCCTACCCACTTTTCAGGGATTGCTTATCTATCTATGGCGTTTGTTCCAGATACAAAATAATATCGGCTAAGAATGCACCTAAGAAGCATAATTTCAATTTGACATAAATAGGTAATTGCCTAATCTTCAAGTTAATTAAAGGTCTTGCCGACTCCTGCCTATAAGTAGAAGTCGGAACTATAATCAAAAACTAAGTACGTAATAGTTTTCAGAATAGACTCGAAATATTTGCGTTGGACATCACTAATCCGTAAGTAAGTTGATGGTTAGTGGTAATTTAGGGTTTAATAATGAGATTCCAACCGCAAAAACGTTGATGATGCTTCATAAATAATTTATGAATAAACCCGTAATTTTGTTACTAGGTACCTGTCAACTTATCTTGATCGCCGGTAATGTTCTTTGGTAGGTATCGTATCTAAGATACGAAAATGAGAGTAGGTACCTAACGATGAATCATGTGGGATAATCATAATATAATCTATAAAGTAATCTAATCCATTATGTGAGTCTTAGCAATATCGTAAATTTTGTTTAAGGTTATTGTCGCCGAGGCACAATGACAGTACCTAGACTCAATCCAATCTGTACTTAAAACTATTGGTTTAAAATTCGCATCATCAGCTGTATAAGTCATCAAAGGCTATCATACCTACATGGAGAGATCAATCTGAAACGACAAATCTGCGCCAATTCGGTCGACCATCGCAATCGTTCCGACCGTAAGTCGTAGGTGATCGAGCAATTTCAGGCCCTTACAGCCATACGGTAGGATTTTGATCAGTGCTGGTGGATCACAAGGTAGAACTGACCATGTATGGACGGTAGCCTTAACACAAGCACAGGAGTAAATTTATTAAAAAACCGTCACACTTACCAGGTATAGCCATTCCCAGTTCAAGGTATTCCTTCACGGACGGGCTGAGGAATGCTGGAGGAGCAGGAACGGTGCCGGGCTCAGGGTCCGGTGCGTCCAGAGCCTGCGCAGGTTCACGCGATACCGCACCCCCGCCATCAGCACGCACTCGCTTCACTCGACCACCGTTTTCAGACCCACCTGGAAAAAAATTAAGGGCCCGAGAACAAATGTGTCAATAGAAAGTTCATAATACTATAACACTTACACACCTTTATGACAAGTCGTTGATTAATTAATGATTCACAAATACTGGAATCAGTGAGACAGCCATTGAGCATTGTAGTACTATGATGTATTTGTCTGCTGGCCATCATTCTTTAAATACACGCAGTGAGGTCTATCTATTTTATCTGCTACTTAGGATTCAACATTAGCGAGGGCTAAACTAGGCCCTTGCCATGTTTAGACTACTCTCCTTCTACAACAATTAAAACTTGAAAGAAGAAAAAAGTGGCCACAGTGGGTTCCGCAGACAGCAGCAAACGGCAACGCGGCAGGTCCAAGACGAAATGGCGGGACGAATTCTACAGATTGGCTCCTCAAGTCAGAACTTACTACCTGACCTACTCAATGTTGCACTGACTGGAATGATCTACTCAAATCTGTGTGGTTCCTCCTCAAAATACCATTTCCGGCGGTCATTTATTATCTTCACATGGTCTGATCAAGAAAGTATGGACTATAAAAGAGACTTTGACCTTTGAGCTTATTTCGCTATTTCTTCTCAGGGGTATCGACTCCATCTCCAGATAGGAAATATTGACTCCATCTAGCTTATTTTTATAATATTACGATTCCGATATCCTATTTACAGAATAAACAATTTCACTTCACCTTTTGCCCTGCAGTGAGACACACCCGGCTACTAATTGAATAAATAAGTCTGGAAGAAGGTGAAGAAAATGGCTTCTAAAGTAAGTTTAAAACGCTTCCTCGATTCATTATTAAAACATAATTGCAAACAACACACAATGACATGTTTAAAGTTTTTGTAGAGACAGTAGAGACCTTCGACAAGCTTATAGTGACCTTTTGACAGATACCTACCCTAAAAATATTAAAGGCTGTACCTAGTACCTACATACATGAATACGATAGATAGTTATAACACGACGAGACTTCGAAGTCGTTCTGCAGTATACATACAAAATGTTATGGTTGCTCAAAGTTAAACTGCAATTTATAGAGGAGAATAAAATAAAACATTGGATATGCTTACCGGTTATCACAAGTAACGACAGCAGCACCGAAGAAAATAAGCCGAAAACCTTCCTTCCACACATCTTGAATATTAAAACAATCGTAATACCTATACAAATTCAATCACCAAAACATGTAAACGCATGTTTAACTCAGCCGTGTCACAAGAAAAAGGCTTCAGTCGGCATTGAAGTAGATTGAAGGTCTCAGAAAAGGATTGACGAATTTCGTAATCAGTCCTTATGGCTTTAGTTGATTAATAACCGCGTCGGACGCGAGTTTTATATACGGGTTTACTTTTCTAGCATAGCGGTACAATTCGACGTGCGCTTTCGAAGGCAGCCGAGCGCGCAATGCTCATGCAACGCGCATAACATGAAGATTCTCTTTTCTAAGAGCCATGTTGACCTCTAAACTTCCTCGACCTGCTGTATCACGACACCATGGGAATATTGTGCGAAAGAGCTGTCCTTGCGAACATTACACATATTTAAAAAATACCTATACACATGCTTATGCTAAATTTTACTTGCCTTTATTTTTAATAAAGCTCTATCAGACATGTAGGTAGCCCCTTGACTAGAGCTAAAATTCTCAAAATGTCGAGGACTTGGTGTTTTACTTATTAACCTACAGAAGAGGACCCATATTTTGCGGATCAAAGTGGTGTAGCTCTTTGCCTACCTTAGCCTTGTCGATGACGATCTCAATTGAGTCGACCCAGAATTCGTCTATAACTACAAAGTCCTTAGTACAGGCAGTGGCAGTCAGGCCGCACGTCAGTGGTATGATAACACTTTGACCTTCGGCTGGACTAGTACGGAGTTCGAGTTTTAATATAATAAAAAGGCCAGCATATACTGGGTAGAGCAGTGGTGGCCAGTGGTAACGGCCGCTACTTACGAGTTGTGTGTCGTGGGTTCGAACCCAAGCAGGCACTGTTCTTTATGTAAATGATTACATCACCACTCATCTCATCATCATCATTTCAGCCGAAGGACGTCCACTGCTGGACATAGGCCTCCCCCAAGCTCCGCCACTTCGACCGGTTCTGTGCTTCCCGCATCCAGCGGACTCCTGCGGCCCTCACAAGGTCATCGGTCCACCTTGTGGTTGGCCTTGGCCTTGGGCTTGGGCCTTGGGCCTTGGTCCTTGTGGAACTTAAGTGGCAGTGGGCAGGGCACATTGCACGCAGAACAGATGGCCGATGGGGTCGAAAAGTTCTGGAGTGGCGACCGCGCACCGGAAGACGTAAAGTTGGACATCACCACTAATCTCAAAATTATGAAGGAAAACATCGTGAGAAAACTGGCATGTCGAATCCGCACTGGGCCCGCGTGATGGATTATGGCCCACTCTTTCTAACCGAAAAGAGGCCTGTGTCCCAGTACTGGGAACATTATAGGCTGATTATGCTATCCTATGTTATTTACTGGTTTGTTATTACCACGGACGTGTGGCCTACCGTGCCTTCAGTCTAGGCTCTCCACAATAAAAATATTAGTATTCTTTTTAGAATTCTGTATTTATTTTTATTTATTTATTAAAATTTCGTACATAACACCCTAACAGCAGTAACAGCCAATGCGATGTTACTACGAGTACTATAAACAAAAGTTTCAAAAGTCATCTTACTTACGTTAATGAACAAAATTAACAAGAAATTAACATGAAAACAACACAACATTAAATATTTTCAATGCACTTCAGTGCTACTTCTGTGAACCTCTTCAGGCTGCACTGAAATATATCAACTTCCATAGGAAATTGGAAACAAATGGTCGGTATCAGCCCCAAACAATTGTTACGAAGGCCCTTTATGACCAGCTAAGTACGCCACTGCTTAGTCAACACTCCACACTCCAGCCTGCATAAATTCGAGAGAGCATCCGCTCATCTGACTTGATTGGTTTGATTGCTATACCAGCACCCTGATTGCGTAACCCACTATTAATCATAATCTGAATCATTTTGAAGGATATTGCTAATCCATTGCTTCATATGTTCGAAACATTTGTCTGCTCAACAACTAAATAACGCAATTAATGTTGTTGAACTGTCGAAATGAAAGCCATTCCTACTGTCCCACAGTGGACGTCTTTCGGCTGAAATGATGATGATGAATAGGTAGGTACCTGTACCGGCTGTACCTCACCGAAGGTAAATGGTATGTTTTAATGGTAAATAGAACACGTGTATATCGGCCAACAGGACCTCATCCAATGCACAACCATGTAATTTCTTGAATACTGTATCTTTTGCTTCTAATAGATACAATTGTACCTACACAAAAACATCAGGTTCTAGACTGGCTCTCAGTTTCACCCTACGCTAGCTGATTGAAGGTGCTTGGGCGTTGATGACGCAAAAATAAAGTACAGACGCCAGCACATCAAGTTCCCCCCCAGTGGGTTCCCGCATTGTCGTTGCGGGGGGACTGAGTAGCCGTGGTCCACTCCCACGGTGAAGCGAAGAGAAACCCCAAGGTGGGGCCGCTCGTCAGGGCTTTTGTCTCCAAGCCGACGACGTAGCGGCCAAAAAGTAGGTTGCGGTGAGGTGCACCGCAACTGAGGCTGGCCGCGATGTCGAATGGGAGGCATCGCAGCTGAGGGTTGCAGGCTGCGGCGGAGGAGGAGTACCGGTACTTCTGAGAAGCACTCTTCCCTTCCGTGGCCTGGACGGGGCCGCCATCGCTTGATGGCGGACGCGGTGGGACCGCAGGAGAAGAGGAGTGTCGGTATAGCGTTGGCCGCTCTCCCTATCCCGTGCGGCCTAAAAGTGGTAGGTGGCGGGGCCACTGTGCTGACCCGTCGCAGGGGGACCAAGGGTGCCAGACACGGGGTCGTCTGGGGCCCTTATGTTACTTGGTTCCTGGGGTGGTCACGGCGTGCCATGTGTCCTGGTGCGCCGAACTGGTGGGGTCCGCAAGGGCCGATGCCTGCCAGGGGTGCGGTGTTTGAAAGACATACCGTCGCCCCTGGCACACAGGCAACTGGGGGAACACGGGTGGGTTTTGGTCAGTAAAAGTCTGACACTATCCTGCTCCACCCAGAGCGGGAGAAGTTATTTGATGATTTCCCACCGCCAAAAAAAAAAGCACATCAAGTTACCCCAATCTGTCAAATTTCTTTGATAGATTTTCAACTTTAGAACAATGTATCAGGGTTTATGTTCAGTTGGGAAAATTTGACACTTTGGTATAGCTTGACCTGCTGTCGTCTGTAGCTACGTAACAACACTAGGTACTTTAATTTCGAGATACGTCTATAGTTCACAATCACAAGGTTCACGGGAAGAAATGGTAACAATGATGGGACTAATGATTATGGATGTATATAATCATTGGAATGTAAAACTAACTAATCTACTTTATTCTGTGTGAATAACTGACAAGATTCATAACCTGTGCTTCGTAAACATTATTATCCTTTAATATTTCGCTGTCGCTCATAAGCAAATACACATGAATTACATTTACAACAGTAACTGGACCGAGTTTCATGAGTAAAAAGGGCGCCATAAGGGCGATAAATTCAAAACACGGCAAAAATAAATGTGATTGTAATCGTTGAATAGAGAATGGATATAAATAAATTTATTTAATAAAAAATTTACGAGAAATGGATATAAATAAATTTATTTTTATTTTTCTGTTAAATATTTTGTCCCAATCTTCAAATTAAAATAGTTTTTAATGAATTGCAAAATACCCTATATCAGTATTTTAAGTCAGCTTACCCCACAGACATATTACCCAGGTTTAGAGTTCTAGCTTTGTGTTTTCGCAAGTCAGAAAGGCAATCCGATTGTGTACGTCTGGCCTTAGAGCAAAATAAATTAATATTAATGTTGCCTACTGCAATAATTTTCAGATTACTTTATTAGTAGCAAACTAATTGGAACGGGTAACATTGAGGCGTTTTGAATTTTATTCGAGATTGGACTTTTGACCGAAGCTACTTACTGAATAGGGATCTCCGTTAGGAGTATGTGTTCTGTGATAGGGATCATTTTAATTAATATTAGTACCTTATAAATAAATAAAATCTACTGTCGATTCTGTTTGAGTACATTTTGAAAATTGGGTTTTGTCAACTTTTGTCTAACCTTGTTGTATGATCTATGTAAATGTAGTTGAAACAAACTTATGGTTTAGTCTATACTCTGAGGCTACTGAAAACAGATGGTAATTAAACTTTTTGAATGTATTAATATGAACACAATAATAATAAATTGTAATGAAACTGTTGAAATAAATATGAAATTATTTATTTACACACTATTGTTTTATTTTGCCATATCCACTCAGTAGGTTTTTTGGTAGGTACATTCTCTTGTAAGAAACTCACATTTGAGTTTTCTTACAAGAGAATGGACCTACCAAAAACCATGTTCAATAGGCTGGGGATGCTAAGCAAACGTTTGAATTTACCGCCATACGAGGTTTTTTCCTAGGGGCGAATATAGATGGCGCTCACACAATCGTTCTACTAAATATTGTATGGAGTTGGCATTCTTCTCCGTTAGGAGTATGTGTTCTGTGATAGGGATGCACACGGGGATGCACGAAACTTGCATTTGTATTGATACACAGACAAAAAGATTTTTATCAGTAAGTTGTGGTACAAGTTTGGTGTGGTGGGTAAAGGTATGATTAGGGCACAGACATATAAAACAGTAGCAGACCAAACATTAATCCATAGTCGATGGATTTGATTCTCTATCCTTTTTTTGCTAAGCGACAAGTCGTAAGCTGTATCTCGTTCTGTCACCTGTTGTCACACTGACTCACACATAGACAAAATTTGACGCGTAGCCCGTCTGTCCCGCGCCGCCATATTGATAAGCAGATTTATCCTCAATCGCGTTCTATGTTTCAACCGCGAAATATTACTTGAAAAATTAATTGTTTGGGACAATTACACAAAAATAAAATGGTAAAGTGCTGTGCGTATCAGTGTGACAGTGCTAGCTACCACAAAACACCTGGATTGACCTTTCATCGGTAAGTTTTTGTATTATGCTGTGAAGTCAGGTACGGATTTGGCAACAAAGACGATTTTTTTTATTGTATGGAAAATATTTACCTATCATGGAATTATCAAATAGAGACTCGGTTTACTCTACGATATTTAAAATTTTTTTGGTGACATAGTTTGAAAATACTGCAGAGTCCAGATTGCCAGTGTATATAGAATCGCTCCGGCCCGGCGCGTACACATGTGATACGTTACAATAGAAAATCAATTGTGTCTCATTAGCCGGTTATGTTACCCTGTCTGTGTGATGGATAACATGAACGATGGTGGACATAAATCGATATAGGCTACTCACATAATTTTAACATTTCATTCAGCAGGTAATAATTGAGCTTACTAATATTTTTCCAGGTTTCCAAAGGATGTAAGTTTACGGAATGCATGGATTTAAAAACATGAAACTCCAGGATTGAAACTGAACCTCAAATGGCGCAAATATTCCAATCTTATTGGAACCTATATGTTCGAGCTGTTTGGGGTTGAAACTCTAGGACCATGGGGTCCGAGTGGCAACTTAGTTTTCCGAGACATTTCCAAGCGGTTGATCGACTCTTCGCGTGACCAAAAGGCTGGCCTATTTTTCAGCCAAAGAATCAGCATTGCCATACCACGTGGCAATGCTGCCAGCCTTTGTTGGTCACTTTTCCCATCGACAACGATGCGGACGTATTATTTGATGCCCTATGATTTTTTTTTTATACCTGTACATATTATTATTTTAGGACCAGTAGTTTTTAAATTATGAAAATAAAGAACATTACTTGTCGTTGTGATCTTGTTCTCGTACCAAACTGTAATAATCTCTGTAAAGGCTTTTACTTTCGTTCGTTTTAAATTTTGTATGTACATATGTATTTATGTATCTATTATTTAGGATATGTATATATCTATGTATCTATTTTAGAATATTGTAAACACATTATTTGCACCAACAACGTCACCATTTTATGTCCAGGCTAATCACTGTCCATTGAATGGTTGCCTGGATGAAATCGCGGAAAGCGATAAGGCCGCCTATGTGTATTTTTTTGTTTATTGTATTTTTGTAGTGTACAATAAAGAATATATAAATAAATAAAGTTTTAAAAAAGTAAAAAATAAATATGTAAATATTCATTAAATTCGTTGTTTTATTTCAAAATTCCTGATATATTTATAAGCTAGCTTTCAGGCATACCAACACCTTAACTCTAGGTCCCACCAAGCTGGGCATGCGGGTTAATGACTGCAGGGAGAGTTCTTTTATCCGATACTGATGCCCGTCAACGGTCTGTTAATAAATATACCGTTAAAAGGAGGTGGTTCTTTCTTTTCTTTCTAAAGGACTGCCGCCCACCGTCCTCTTAAAATATTACCTTAGTTGCCTTTTACAGTAACCACGGGAACAGATGGGTGGTTATATTCGTTAAGACTTTATTGATAAGTAATCTACACTTAATTTACCCAGAGAATATTGATTTTCACAGATTTTCAGTAAGATTTATCGGTCGCTTCAATATCGTTATATAATACCGGCAACCGGCCCTAGTCCGGCCCTGTATCGTCACACTCTCTATGTGTGCGTAATGGGTACGCAATTTTTAGCGAATGTTTGGTCTGCTACTATTTTATATGTCTGTGGATTAGGGTACATCTGCCGCTAAAAGATACTTAATAGGTATTCAATTTTATTACAGAAATGTAAGATTCATCTTCAATTGGGAAAATTTGACAGATTGGGATAGCTTGATGTGCTGGCGTCTATACATACCACAGCCCAAAAGTAAAAAAATGGAAACTTATAAAAAAAGCTAGCCGTCTCTTATTCGCCAAGTGTGCAGCGAATAACATGCGTTAAGAAACTTTATTTTAATATTTTTCTCAAGTTCTCAAGTCACCACGCGCCGCCATAAAAGTATTTTACATGTTAATCAAAAACTGATAATCTGACTGATCATGTTTATATGACAATAACAACGAGTCAACGATCCATTCATTCTGATACCGGTATCGGGTACTTTTGCTTTGATAATTGTTTTAGGTTTTATTTATCGTGGTTTTTGTGTTTTGTACAATAATTTCGACGTGGGAACTCGATAATTTGAACTTTTGGAGTTGGCAACACTGGAATGATGGTCTATGGCACGAAGGCAAAAACGTTTTACCGGCGGCGTAGCAAAGACAAAGAGTATAAAAAAAATAATAATAATAAGGGAGCGGCGTAGGGATGGCGATTCTCTCCGAAAAAGGTCGATTTTTAAATCGATTCGAATCGTAAGCTGATGTATCGATTCACAAAAAAAACCAAGGTCTGAAAGATCGATTTCTAAAAAGTCGTTTTTTTTTTCAAGTTTGCATTTATAATGTAAACATAAATTCATTTTATGAAAAACAAGAAAGATACCATAATAAATGATCTCTTATCAGTAAAATCAGGTTTTTTTTTAGTTCAGGGAATTCGATAATAACAATTATATTTATTACCATGTCAAAGTCAGATCAGGTATGAAAGAACATATTTATTTTCAAAATGTATTTATCACATGAAAAAGTTAAAGTTCCCAATGGTTCATATCTAAACTTATTAAAAACAATAGTCTGTCAAGTCTACTGGGATCCAAGAGGTTCCGCTAATCACTTGCGATGTTGCCGGCAATTGAAAAAAGGCGCTCACAAGGAACAGATGATCCCACGATACTCATATTATACATCATACCTCATCTACATAGTTTAAAAAAATATTATTTACGTGTAAAAGTGTTTGTACAAACCTACTTACAGAAATAAAATCATTTATCATCATCATTTATCATTGAGTGAAGGTTGCGATAAATAGTTTTTTTTTGTTCTTGCCAGTACACGTACAGTATAGGATCATACTTCAGGTGCACAACTGCCTGCGATAAATTTAATATTGTTTAAATTCTTTGTTTAAGCCCTGACTTTTCATTCAACTAATTGTAAATAATTTAATGGTTTTTACCAAAGCTAAAAAAAAATCACTGGATCGCTCCAGTACTGCATATCGATTTAAAAATCAATCCTTTGGGCCTGAAAAATCGATTCTTCTATTAATCGATCTCAGATTGCCATCCCTAGAACGGCGTAGCGAGCGAGTGCTATGTTTTTGTTCTTAGTTCTCCATAATTCTTAGAAGTCTTTGAAAAACGGTTTTTGATTTAAAAACGGAATTTTGGAAGTTGGAACTAACCACTAGCTGAATAGCTATATCGTTTGTGACCTGACATTTTGTAAAATATGATACGTGATCGTTTCTATTGGAGGTAAAATAAATACGAAGAAACTTCTCCAAGCAACCATAATGGACGACGATTTGAAAAAAAGCTGTCCATGTTGCAGTCAACTTTATTATATACAACGTAAGTATATTTCCCTTCATACTGAAAATATCACCACGAAACACCAACTCTCAGTAGGTGATTTTAAGTGATAGTTCTCTGACTCGAATCCGTCGATTTGTTATTGCTTGCTTACCCACCCGGCATTTTTTGACATGCATTCGCATTGTTTTTATTTATGTGATCTACCTACCTCGATTAGAATATTACAACAATCATCAGAAATATCAATTTCCAAGTATTTCATGTTTACTATGCATCAATTTATACATTTATACTTTACATTCTAATTTAAAGTTAAAGGAACTTTACGTTACCCCTAACACGAAATTGTCTAAATGTTAACATAATGTCCACAATCCTTTAGTAGACTGATTGAACTAGAACAGCTGAACTTCAGCAGCCAGATCAACAACCTCCCAATATGAAAAAAAAAAAACAAGCTTAGCAGTTTTGTAGGCATAGTAATCTAGTCCTGTAGACAGTTGTATCCCACCACCCCTTAGGAACGGAACAAATTTAAAGAATAAAAATACAACCAACCAGAGTCCTACTAACTATTTTACATTCTCTGTCCGTTACGTCATCTGTTACATTCATTTTTCAACAATTTAACTATTTTGTAGTTTATGCACATACATAAACTACAAAATAGTTAAATTTTTGAAAAATGAATGTAACAGAAATTACAAATAATTGTATAGAATGCAAATAACAATCTACAAATCTATAAAGTTTTGTAAAATGCTACACAAAGCATGCACAACACCCTTCATACTAATTGAGTGCTTTTTATACTTACAAGTTTGTATAAGTACATACTTGTATTGGAATGTGACTTCTTTTTTTATCGTGTTTGAGATATTCACCAATTGTTTAGAGCAGGTATGAAGAATTAGCCTCATTGTCGAAACCTAAAAACATATTTTGTCGCCATTTTATTTGTCTCAACACCTTTCGAGTGGAGTACCTATCAAAATAACGGGTTTAATAAATAGGTCTTATTGATGTCAAAAATAAATATATTAACTAAAAAGTGTAAAATGAAAAATATTTAAGAAATCAAAAAACCCAACTGCATAAAATGTGAACTTTCATTTAAAAAGATGGAAACAAGAAACTTGTTTTAAGAAGTTGACTATTAAACTGAATACTATAAGCAATCTCATGCAGTTGGAGGCATCTTCTTAAATTTAACAATAAAGACCTTTATTGCCACCCATTTCATTCAGGGTACTAATATGGTATAACCATGTATGATAAGTTTAGTATTTTGTTCTGTTCTGCTACAAACTCTTGTCCTATAGAAAATAATTCACTCTGGTAAATGAATAATCAACTTTAATTTTATTTTCTACTGATTTTAAATTCTTTTTTCAGTAACATCATCGAAGGTGACGGGAAACTTGCCATTATTTCTACCATGTGGCCATACAATGTGCGAAAATTGCATTGTCAATATTACAAAATGTATGGAGCCAATAGAATGCAGGGTTTGTCTCCGTGATGCAGATGTCAAAATCACTGATCCAAAAGAATTTGTTCAAAATAAATTAAAGCTATATCAAAAATTTCCTGTGAACATTCAGATGGTTGGTGAACTAACTATGAATATGATGAAGGTAAAATACGTACCTACTTAACCAATTCAATCATTACAACTAATATTGAGTAAAACAAAATATTCATCAATTTTATTTAAATTGTAACATTTTCCAGAGTCCAAAAACAACACAAAAGAAAACTGAAGGAGATCATTTCATTGATCTTAAAGCTTTAATCAAAAACGATGCTGCGCAAGGTAATTAAATAGAAAATCCATACATATTTAGACAACCAACACTCATCAACTCATTAAAATCCACAAAAAACAAACATTAATGAATTTGTTTATTATTTTTACTTTTTGATGTTGTTTAAACTGAGAACATTTGGATTTGATTCAATTAACAAAGATATAAAAAAAAACCCAAGATACTCAATTCTTTCAATAACAACGACAACAACAGCGACTTTAATTTACAAAGAAAAACATCAACTTGAACTTTTAACCTTGGTTTAAAGTTTTAAGTTGCTGCTTTTTCAACAGGGTAATATTTTCAATTTTAAGGCAAAAGTGCCAAGATAGCCCGCAATATTCATTTCCAAGTCAGTATCAGTGGGGTAATTGCGTAACGCACTAACAGTAGCAATGGCTTTCATTTTGACAGTTCAACAAACATAAATTGCGTTATTTTCGTTGTTGAGTAGACAAATTATTTGAACATAATTCGTCTTCTCGCATTAAAACTGTAAACTTACTAATTTTACAGGAGAGCGTTTTAAAGAGAAAAATACTGGTGATACCAAACGTTTCCGCATATTAACCCCATCGCATTAAAACTGTATAAACTCAAAACT
The DNA here is from genome assembly GCA_947359405.1 of Antitype chi. Taxonomy (NCBI): domain Eukaryota; kingdom Metazoa; phylum Arthropoda; class Insecta; order Lepidoptera; family Noctuidae; genus Antitype; species Antitype chi. The sequence goes on along the minus strand of OX375820.1, from coordinate 12,427,404 downwards.
TACTAATTTTACAGGAGAGCGTTTTAAAGAGAAAAATACTGGTGATACCAAACGTTTCCGCATATTAACCCCATTTTGAATATTTTTGGAAATTGTACACTTTTAATGCGAAAAGGCGAATTATTGAGCAATGGATTGGCAATATCCTTCAAAATTATTCAGATTGTCATTGATAGTGTGTTGCCCAATTGGGTGCAGCTGGAAGTTGTAGCAAAATATGTATGATTGGCAACCCTAACAAATAAGTATTTATTGAATTAAAATTACCAACAACTTTATGCACACTTTGCACTCAGATGAATTTTACTAACGCGGCAGTTTGTTAATGTTAATTTATGAGAGTAAGCACAAAAATGTCAAGTCGCTCAAGCTGTATTGCTTCCGAATCAAGGACGAACGCAGCGACAACTTTAAATGTACCGCGTAAAACTCAAGTACGCATTACGATGATCAGACCGGTATGTAAATGAGGTGACCATGAAGTGGTGGAATTAGGTGAAACGCAATTTTAAGAAATCGGTTCCTCACTGCAGTCAAAATACGGCAGCGACTACAAGCGGCCACAGGGCGTCCCCGTAAAGTGACCAGAACGGGACCTGCATGCTCAAAGACTAGCTCAAGGCCCAGAACTCCTCCAGCACCACCGTATAGCTCGACTCACACACTGGAGTATAATTATATGGACAGATGAATGTAGAGTGCAGTGGCCTTACGTGCTCCAGACGCAGTGCGCGGCCGGCACGGTGTGGAGAGCTGTTTCTGCCGATCACCACCATTAAAACCATCGCTTTTCATGGAGGGTCTATTATGATTTGGGGAGGATTAGTTTCCGACGCTCGCACAGGGTTGGCTGTATTAAAAGGTCGTCTAACAGCAGTGCGGGACATTAAAAAGATCATCCAAGAATGGCCAGCAAAAAAAGCCGTCTTGCATCCCTTAAAACATGTAACATCATCCAGAACATGCCAGATCGCATTCAAACGGTGATTTTTTTGAGAAAAATGTTTTTACTTGAATTTTTTATAAGAAAACATTGTTTTTAATGTTTGTGTTGATTGCTATTTTTGTAATATAACTGTAAGTTTTACTATAGTTTTTTTTTTTTTTTTGGAATTTGTGATTTAAATTTAGCTATCAAAATCCATCCTCTTAGTTTTATATAACAAAAAACATGTCCTTTGTGTTTCATTTTGACAATATCCTACATAAAATGTTTGGGCCATTTCCGTGCCGCTGAGTACCACTTAAAATTCTGTTAATACATACATATTTGTTAGGGTCGCGAATCATATTTCGATCAACATACAACCTGACTCAATGACGACGAATTCCAAAAAGTCACTTTCCCCTAAAAACCTTGTATTTGTTACAGGCAATTGTTTGGAATGTAATGCAACTACATCAAAAATGTGTAAGGAGTGTGCCACCATTTTGTGCGATGCCTGCTTCAACAAAACTCATAAGAATTTTGTTATTTTTAAGAACCATGTGCTGCAAAATATAGGTTTGTTTATGGTACCAAATTACTAACAAAAAATCGGTAAGGATAGTCCACTTGCTTGGAAATAGGTTTGTTACGTCGCGCGTCGTAAAGAAGCAGTCAATAGTGTCGGCAGTTCTGTCTATAGTAGTTACTGTATTGCATGTAATCGTTAAACCTTTGCTTGCTCCTACAGTATTATATAACATCACGCTTGTAATCTCCGAAGGGTTAGACAGAAGTGTACCTGTACAGCACCCACATTACGCATGTTATGTTTAAGTCCCATGTAGGAGGCGAACCTATTAGCCTATTAACATAAATGACATAATGTTTATGACAAACTAAAACTGCACAATATACCTTTGTCTATCTTAGAATCACCATGTTTTTTGCATCTATTAAACTGTCGTTAACACCTATAATTTTCCCGCTAACTTATAATGGTTATCTACCTTACTCTATAAAATCAAAATGTTAGCTTTAATTATATTAGCTAGAGGATGAATACATAGTTAGTTTTTGAATCCTTTAAGAAAGCTCTTTGCAAGTCATCAAAACAGTAACACTGTATTTGAGAAAAACCGTGACAGAACCACAAAAAGTGATCCTTCAGATACAGAAAATCTCCCTTAAATATGACCATATTTTCTTATACACACTGTAGATATATGTTCTGTTCTAGCTTTCTAGGAACTACCGTTTCTGTCACGGGTATCTTTTATCATCCTACTGCGGGGGAGACGCCCTGGGCGACGGGAATCCAGGCTGATTCCCGGCCACCGTAGGCGCGGGCTTGCGGACGGCGAGTAATGGATATCTCGCTTTCCGGTAAGGATCAAGCCCGGGTCGACGGCGCGTTGTGTTCCACGCGCGCCTCATAGAGATGCAGCACCAACTGGTGGGGTCCGCAAGGGCCGATGCCTGCCAGGGGCGCGGGTTGTTCGAAACAGATACCACGGCCCCTGGCACACAGGCAACTAAGGAAACACGAGTGGGTTTTAGTCAGTAAAAGTCTGACACGCCCTCCTGCTACACCCAGAGCAGGAGAAGTTATTTGATGATTACCCACCCAAAAAAAAGGCCTCTCCTAAAAACTTCCAGTGCTAATGTGGACCACTGTTATTTGTTTTGTCCAGCTCGTCCCGCCATCTTCTGTCAAGAAATGAAACCTGAATAATAATATGGTCTTTTTTTCAGAATCTAAGACGCCCAGCACTTGTAAATTGCATATTGGAAAACCACTTGAGTACTATTGCAGTACTTGTAAAAAACCAGCATGTACTGACTGCTTGATGCTTGGTGGTGAGAAATCCTGCAAGAACCATGATGTTGTATCTTTACAATCAGTTGTGAGTATTTCAAACACCCTTCAATATATTTTGAAACTGGAACTTATGTAGTCAAACAGTCACGTCTTTGGGTTTTGTAATTTCGCTTTAGGTTTTTCGCCTCCGATTTCCGAAATTGAAAGTTATTTTTCACATTGTAGTTTATTTTAAAGTTTGTTGTTTTTTTACTCATATAAGCTTTTTACTTGTCTCTTTTTAGTAGTGTTACCTACCCCAAACAAATTCACTTTCACTTGCTAAATTTTTAATAATAAAAACAACCTAATTGAGAACCTCCTCCTTTCTTTGAAGTTGATGAAAATATGTAAAACTTCTGTTACTCATCTGAAACTTGATTTAGTCTTAATACAAGCTACCTACCTGACACAAATTTCGAAAACTTATTGATTCGCTGATCACTAAATGTGCTTTCAAATTTGGATAGAGCATTTGTTAAGATTGTGGACTAAAATACAATAAAGAAGTTTACTTGAATGTTTAACTTCTTAAACTATCTCAACAGATAGTTTTTATGGAATTGAAAAAGTAACAAAGTATTCTTTCTTGCAGAATGACACCTTCTTGGAGGATTTGACAGATATTTCCCCACAAGTAGATGAAACCTTCAGAAGACTCACAAAAACAGCTGTTGTATGTTTCCTCCTTACATTTATAAATAATATTGGTATTATTTATTATTTGCTCATAAGTATGTTGACGTGTTTTTCTAGGATATTGGTTATTTGCTCTATAACTACGAAAGTGACACAGGATCCGTCAAGGAGCTATCTAAAATAATGGACAATGTTGAACAGCACTTCTCAAAGCTTTTTTCTATAATACAGAAGCATAAGGACGAAATCATAAACATAATTTTGTATTTAAAGTTCTCTGAAAAGAATTCTCTGCAGAAAGCTAAATCTGAAGTCTCAAATTCTATCAAAAAAGCTAAAGATATCTTGGAAATGATAACAGTTGCTACAAGTACCAAAAATATTAAGCAGGTTGGTTACTCTTTATTTTACTGTTGCAATTGCCAACTATACTTACTATTAAATTTTTTAGTTTTTTTACCACATATTGCCACTTAAAAAGTACTCTGCACTCGTTATTGTGTTCTACCGTTTTGAATTCCTATTTGACTGCTATTTTATTTGATTTTTAACGTTTAATTTAGATTCTAGTAACAACTTAAATGTATTTTTTTATTGTTATTTCGATTATGACTTTGTTTTTACAAAATGTTTTGCCCTTTGTTTCTAATTCATTTCTTTATCCTCATTACGAGTAAAAAATCTTTTTAAAACGTATATTTAAGAAGCTATTTTTTAAGTAAGTGCTGTGTACACCTGTAAGTAACAAATTCACCATAACTCTGTCCAAATGTGATTTTCCTTATGTTATTGTCTAGTGAATAAGTCGTTGGTGTACCTTTTAAATAAATAAATGCTGCCCTATCGGTATTTATTATGAGTCAGCTCAACATATCTTGTTCCATACATCTTCATTAGCTGTGATCACACTATTGATCCATTGTCTGCCTATACCCTGATAGTCATGAACATCCATTCTCAAAGTTTTCTCACCACATGAAACTTTCTCGCCCCGTGCCTGCGCATTGCATCATAATCATACCATGACAAGCAATTTCCAGACAAGTTCTCTAGTCACCGGTGCAGCGCTTCCTTCAGACTTCCTTTTGCAAACTCTTTCCTAATCTCAAATGTATACAAGTGACTTTCATCCCTTTATGGCCCTGGATTCTGATACCATACATGCAAGTTAGCGAGTCTTCCCATTTTTTTTCACAATAAATATTTCCATTTCCCCTTAAGATTAACAATATCGAAAAAAGGGGACATAAACATTGTATGTTGGTGTAAATATGGCACAACAAGAGCATCACAAAAATGTTGGCTTTGTAAATCGTCTCTGTCACTGAAATAATGCTTTTGGTCTCTTTCTGAAGCTATATAAGGTCAAAATTACGCCCGAGTTTCGTTTAAGGAAAATTACAATACATAATTGTTGAGTAATAAAATTTTTCTTAATAATGTTGCATTTCTTGTATTTTAGATTAATTTGCCAGCCCTTTTGGAGGAAGCTAAAGAAATAACAAATACTGCCTGGTATCTAAATAAGACTGAAACAAACAAGGAATCTCTTAAGTAAGTCTTTGTTATGAAATACTATCCATGCTGCACGTTAGCAATAATAAAACAAACAAGATTACGAAGTACATTCTGTTTCTTCACTCTGTGGTACAATTATTTGTTCTTAATTTATAGGAATAATAAACACAACTTCTTCTCATAAGCTTTATTATCAACAGGGTGACAGTAAATGAGGATCTGTGTTCATTGATAAGTGACTATGTGCACTTGGAAGGGAATGTCAAATCTGTATACAAGCTGCACTCTACGTCAGAACTAGGTGATGATGTAGAAGTACCACCAGCGCCCACCTCTCCCGTCTATCCACCGGAATTACCTAAAGGTAAGGTACCATCGGTTTTTGCAGACGCCTCTTGGTTTAATTAAATCTCAGCAATAGATGTCTTTACATACAAGACTATATTAGATACAGATTCCAGAGTGATATTGAGTAATTCCTAATGCAAAAACCAACCAATGTCCAGATTAAACCTTGAACAGGTGTACGGTACTGGCAGTTATTCAATTTCAATAAAACACATTAAATCCATGGTAATATTGGTTATATTACGCTAAACAAAACAGTGGCGAAGGGTGGTTTTATAGGAGAGGTAAGCTGGAGCAAGCCAAAAATAAAAGTGGTTGAATATTTTTAAGGGATCGGCTAAATACGAAATTTGATATATGAGCGTTCGTGCGGGTTGTTCGAAAGAGATGCCGCGGCCCCTGGCACACAGGCAACTGAGGGAACACGGGTGGGTTTTAGTCAGTAAAAGTCTGACACGCCCTCCTGCTCCACCCAGAGCAGGAGAAGTTATTTAATGATTTCCCACCCAAAATATATAATATAAATAAAATATATATATATAATAATAAATATGTATATATAATATGAGAGTAACATGGGACGAACATTGCCATAGGGCATGCATCGCGAATTGAGACTACCGTGCTCACCAGGCATTACTGCCGCGCCGTCGTAAGACTGACCAACTAACTTATTCATACAACGATACTGGTCAAGTATTTCTAACAACTGGGATAAAACTGCAGCGGTTGACTTCCACTAACATCGTAAAAACCCAGGGATCGTTCTTAAAGAGGTGATTGGTGATTGAAGGAATCGTGTTCTTAGAGCACTTTTGTTTCAGGGCCGAAGCGGCCCTGAAACAAAAGTAACAATAGCACTTCAAAGATATTGTGAACAAAATTATATTGTTATTTATTTTATAATAGATGCAAGACAATCAAAACCTATAATGGAAAGAGAAGTTTACAAGGCTCCAGCTCTATACAAGAATGCTCCTAAATATCGTAGCAAGAGTGGATCTGTATCATCTCTAAACTCGAATGGCAGTGAAAAGTCTAGTAAGAGTTACATTACACAGAGTAAGTTATATTTCACTACAATGTTAGATTCAAACCAGTTTTGGAACCCAAATACTTGGAACTCATTTTATAATTTGTATGTAATTAGTATTACCCCACGGCAACGAATGAGTACTGCTGATAAAAATAATTGTTTGTCCTAACCCATTATGGTTTACGTGTGTGCCTAATTACATACAAATCCGTGCAGCCGTTAAGTCAAGAAAAGGTAACAGATGGACAGAGTTACTTCGTATTGTTATTATGGAGGGATGGATGATTATTATAAAAACTGAATTATATATTAAATTAAAGCTATGTGAAGGGATTTTTACGCTCAGTACAAATATGTGATTTGTAAGTTCAAATCAAATGCTTTCTGTTATTATAAGAAATGATGCACCCCTGGTTCCGGCAATCCAACTTTTGTTTACTATAATTCATAGTGTCTTTATGTTTAAAAAAAACATGTCGGTCATAAAATTTTCAATTTATTAGCTAATTTACATCAGGCCATTTCTATAAATGGTCTGGTGTAAATTAACTACTAAATTCTAAACAGTTCTAAAGTGCCTATGTACTTTAGAACTATCAAAGGACTGTTTGAACTGACCAACTAGTCCGAAAGTTGCAAGCTAGTTGCCCATTCCAAAACATAGTTCTATATGGAGAAGAGCAGGCAAGAAACTCCAAGGTCAAAGTATTTATTGCATTTTCTATGGTTAACTGCTATGGATTTTTTATAGATTACTATCAGCAACAGCCTGTGGTCCAACCAGTGGCACCATTTGTTGAGAACAAACATCCACAGCTACTACCTGAAGGTATTAAAAGGCTTATTATATAATCATTTAGCAAGTTCAATAGTACCTATAATAACAATATCCGTCATTTAAATTCTAGGTTCCCAAGAGTTGATTTACATTTCACATATTGTGGATCCTAACAACTTCTTTGTACAAAGAGCGTCCTTGCAAGGGCATGTCAAAGAAATGTTACGGGAATTCCGAAATGCTGTATCGTTCGCCAAACCGTCTCTGAATCATATTTTGCCGGGTAAGCATTTTCCAAAGTTTGTATTATAGATTAGTATTTGTAGTCAGCTCAGTTCACATGTAAACTGCTGGCTAGTACGGATCAATAAACAAGTTCTGTTGGTTGACCTATAAAGGTTTTCATAAATTTGCAATATTCAAATATTACTAGCTGACTAGCTGCGCACCGCGGTTTTACCCGCATAAGTTGACATTCACAGGGACGTAGTAAAATCGCGCACTAGATTTCCAACTCCCGGTGTTGAACCGAGCATCGAGAATACAAAAGAGTGCAGCGCGAGTGAGTCTCTAGTGCGTCGAAAAAACACAGCGTCAGATTTTCAACTCTTGGCACTAAGCAGTGCGCTGAAACTACAGTGCGCAAAAAAAAATCTCGCTGCGATTTTATTACGTCCGTGGGAACGTGGGCTTAGTCTCTATCCCGTGGGCATATCGGGATAAAAATTAGCCTGTCCTAATCCAGGTCACAGGAACATTTAACTATCTATCAAACACAATTTATCGCAAAGCTAGCTTTCTTAGTTTCCGAGACTTTGAGATATTTTTATGTGACCCAAAGAATTCATTGCTCTCGAGTGTATTATTACTTCAGAAGACCGACTTTATAATAATGTTGTTCTGTGTTCAGGTAAAACATACTTGGCTTTTAACAAGGTTGATAATATGTGGCAAAGATGCCGCGTTCTTAGCGTGGACACGAAAAATAATAATCCGATAATTCAAGTTTTCTGTTTTGATTTCGGAAGCATTGAGTTTGTTTCTGCCGATAGGTAAGCCTGCTCATGTATTTGTCAGCTTCGTATTTTATTATTCTTGATTTAGAAGTTATTTTACGATAATTAATCAATATTTTTATTTCTCTTACATTAAGGTCAATTGCTTGATGTAACAAACGTATTATGTTCTCTTCATTTTAGGTTACGTCTTTTGCCTCCTTCGAAAATACAGTGTCCTTATCCGCTCGCTACCAATTGTTCTTTGTTTAATTGTGAGCCTGTATCGGGCAACTGGACCAGTGAAGACTCTTTCCTCATTCAAAATATTGTAGACAAGTAAGTATTACGAGTATATACTAGAATCTTTTAATATCGCGTCACGCCCAACATTTAGCTCCTGCTACGTGATGTTGGACCAGTGAAGACTCCTCATTCGAAATATTGTAGACACTAGACAACTAATTTTTATATACAAGAACCTTTTAATATCGCGTTACGCCCAACATGTAGCTTCTGCTACGTGATGTGATTCTTCCGGTTCGTCTAGCTAGGAAGACCTCAACTTTTTAGGAAATACTACTTAGTTACTCCATATGCCATCCTTTTTTATAAATATTATTATTACTACCTATGTACCTATTGAATAAATAACTGACCCGGCAGATGTTGACCAGTCAAAATTTCTTTAGTTCACACAAAAATCCCACAGAGGAAATGACGTTCAGGTTTTTTTACATACCTACCTCCTTTATTTATAAATGTTGCTTAAAGTTAAGTAATTATTAGTGACTGTTTAAGCATACATTTATGACGTTTAAAAGACTTGACTTTGAAACAACTTTTTTAAATAACCTCCTGAATGTTGTATTTTTGCAAACTTAAACACTTTAACAATTTATGATTATATACACAACATAAAATCACGCCTTCTTTCCCCGAAGGGTTAGGCAGACGTGTACCTCTATAGGTACACGTCAGGTGTAGGTACTATTACCTACACCCACATTTCGCCAGTTATATTTAAGTCCCATGTAATATCGGGCGAGCCTATTGTCATCAACCGGGCACAAATCCAGATTCCGGGCTGCTACTGAGAAATTCCATATAGAAAAACCCAATCACACTTTGCCCGACCTGGGAATCGAACCCAGGATCTCACGCTCTGTAGTTGCGCTTGCTACCACTAGACCAATGAGGAAGTCCGAGTCAATATACTGTAAAGGTTTGTTGCTTAACGAATGCAACCTTTATGTTAATACAGGCCGGTAATGAAATGAGTTTGTCCCATTTTGAACTATCAAGATGATGGTTCTAGATTCTATCCTTCATATAGAATAGGATAGGTTTGTCCCGAAGAAAATATAATTATTGTATCAGGCGCGGCCTTATAATCTATAAATCTCTCTTATAATCTATAATATTTTATTTATAGTTAGATCCCCCCGATCCCACAGTACACAATGACATGAATATTTACTTTGAGAAGTATAATATTATTTTAATTATTGCGAACGTGAGGAGTATAGGTAATACGGGCTGTTATCCGCAACTCCACGTCAAAGCGCGTATTTTGCGCACGGGTGGGAGAATCGGACATTCGATCCACCCCAGCTCCTCGAGAAAGGCCAGCAACGCCTTGGTGTTGCTGACAATCTCACGTAGGGTACCTGGGTTACCGAAGTATTTAGCCCTGTAGGTGGCGACCGTATAACAGCACGTGCGCTGCCGTTTCGTCGTCCTCCATGCAGGCCCTGCACAGTGGACTGTCTGTTACTCCTATGACAAAGAGATGTTTGTTAAATGACCCATGGCCAACTGGCCAGCACAGCTGGTTACAGCAGCTGTAACTACAGCTGCTGTAACTGTACGCAGCTGTGGTTTAGTTAGACGGAGAACCTGTTTTGTGAGACTGGCATCGATCTTAGGAAGTGCTTCCTTAGCCTGCCTGCACACTCACCTAGATCCAGCCATATCTTGTGATCTTGGTCTCTGGTTCGTTTCCTTACCAGAGTGCGTAGATACCCGAAGGGGAGAGGCGCGATGGGTTCTGGTCCCATCGGTGCCATACTCGACCCCCTCCTGGCAAGTTCATCGGCTGCATCGTTACCTAGCGAACCGCTGTGTCCTTTGATCCATTGAATGGTAATGTTATTGAGGCTACCTACCTGGTTTAGGCGCTGGTGGCACTCGTATATCAATCCAGAGTCAACTGTGTGACTGTTCAGCGCTTGCAGAACAGCCATGCTGTCTGAGAGTATGCGGATCGAGTAGTCTGTAACTTCCCTGGCCATGATAGCAGACGCGGCAAGGGAGATGCCCATGCATTCGGCCTGGAACACTGTGTTATGGACCCCAATGGTGTGGCTATACAGGTTGAAATTGAAAACATGCGACAAACCGTAATGGGAGATTGTACTCATCATTATGAACAACTTTTACTGAGGGACCAAAGATACAATCGCAAAAAAAAAACAGCTGTTCCCTACATTTTGACGAGTTATGCGAACATAAATGTAGGGAACAGATGTTTTTTTTTTCGCGATTGCATCATTGGTCCCTTAGTAAAAGTTGTCCATAATGATGAGTACAATCTCCCATTTCGGTTTGTCGCATGTTTTCAATTTCACCCTGTATGTATGTTGAGGTCCTCCGAGAAGACTCCAGCACCTGTGCCACTACCTGTTTTTGATCCGTCCGTGAAGATCCGTAGCTATGCGGGGCGCAAGCCTTCGCATCATGAAGTTGGATTTTACCTGTTTTTATCTAACAATAATTCGCGCCGGAAAGTATATTGAACTTGTTATGAAATTATGGTATCTTCCTGCATAATAATTAAGTGGTTTTATTTTAGCAAACAAGCAGTGCTCCATATCCGCCGTATTATTCCTTTATCTGACCTGGAAGTTAAATTAGAGTGTGACGTCACCACATTCGAAAATGGGATCAGTCTTGTTCACGCTTTGGTGTTCCATGATCGTGCCAAAATGCTTAACCCGAGACTACCGGTAATGCTTTTTCCGATATTAACAAAAACAAAAATTTTATGTCACAAATATTCCAACGTTGTATTATTTTTTTATTTTTTCAGTATCCAGCAATCAAGGGTGTGAAGGAGAAACCCAAGCTGTACACAAGAAACAATGAATTGAATCGTGAAAATCCGGAGTTAGTATACATAACACACGTTGTAAGCCCTGACAAGTTTTTCGTGAGAAAAGTAAGTCATATTTCTATAATTTATTTCTTATTTATTTATTTCTCGTTTGTAAACAGCTTAGTAATATTTATTACCCTTACAGCAACATCTCCAAAACGTTTACGAAAAACTCTCTGAAGATTTGGAACAAGAGTATAGTCTCGCTTCCACTGTAGGAACTGTTTATTTACCAGAAATAGGTAAGTAAAAACAAATATTTCTTTACAGTTATCGTGTTCTTGATTGCTATTTATCGCCATTGTTTGGACCCAATATCCAATGATTTTAACAGCCGATCTATGTTGTCATACCGACATTTTGTTTTTACCCCCGACGTAAAAAGGGGTTGTTATAAGTTTGACTGCTATGTGTGTCTGTCTGTGGCACCGTAGCTCTTAAGCGGGTGAACCGATTTGTGCAGGGTTTTTTAAAATTTTAAAGTAGGTTTTCTAGTGGTGGTTCTTAGACATTTCAAGGACATCAAGAATGCCAAACTTCTCTGTCTTCCACGTAGTCTTTTATCTTATAATATGCTTTTTGATAAGGACACGTTTGATGTGAGTTTTAAACTTTCCATCGCTAAGTTCTGTAACCGACTTTGGCAACTTGTTATAGAAGCGGATACTGTTTATTAGAAATAACTTGCTAGTTTTAGTTAATCTAAATTTTGGAATTACAATTCATCTTTACTACGTGTATTTAGATTATGGAAATGGCATCTTTTTTTGAAAAGACCTAAGTTTTTGCGAACATACAAGATATTTTCTAGGATATCTTCACTAACTTTGCCTTCTCTTTAGAAGGCAAAGTTAGTGCATCAATTTCGTTGAATTTCTTTCTAAGAGACTCGCGAGGCCCCATTTTATAGATTGCGGGGATTGCCTCTTTTGTAAAATGAAAATTGAATTACGTCAGCAGCCGATCCCCACAGCAAAACGCCATAAGACTGTGAAAATAAGCAAAGTATACTAACCCAGCTGTGGCTACATCAGTCAACTGCCTTATTTTTCTTACTGCGTAAGCAGCTGAGCATAATCTACTTGAAAGAGCTCTAATGTGGGCACCACATTGCAATTTTGAATATAAAGTGATTCCTAGAAATACAGTTTCCGAAATAGCATCTACCTTCTTACCGTCAAGTTTTAAATTTAGACTACTTGGGTACATTTGGTAACGAGAACTTAAGACATTTAGTTTTGTTCGCATTGAGTAAAAGATTATGAGCCGCAAACCATTTCGAAAGAACAGTTGGACTATCGTTCATATCGTTGACATGTAAGACATGCGTATCTTTTCTAAAAATAAGAGAAGTGTCATCAGTGAATAAGATTATACCCAAGAAGTTAGCCATCAGGTAAGGAAGACCTACCTTACCTGATGGCTAACCTTTTGGATATAATTTAATTATTTTAACTAGAAATAAAAAAGGGCCAATAATTGAACCTTGAGGCACGCCCATATTAGTATTAGAGTATTAGTATAGTAGTATAGTAGTATTAGTATAGTATAGTATTAGTACTAGAGACCCCAAGGACATCGCCCCGTTAACGTTTACTTTTTCCTGCCTGTTTGATAAATAAATAAGAAAGTACAAGATCAGCTTGTCCACGAATTCCGTAGTTGTGTAATTTCCAGATCAGTGTATTGTGGTCAACGCAGTCAAACGCTTTTGAGATGTCACAGAAAATATCAATTACACCCTGGGAATTCTCCCAGGATTCCAAAATGTGACTGACGAGATTTACTCCCGTTAGTAATTAGTATTTGATTCTACACACAATGCAATAGTGGCAACACGAACAGCTGATGCTATGCCAGGATATTCAGCACACTAGTACACTCTTGAAAAAATAATAGCAGATATGTCGTTTCGATCAGTATTTGTTTTGTCTGAAAGGTGACTAAATCGAGACTTCTTAGCTTCATAGCTAAACCCCAAACCGACAAGGTCCAGCAATAATGAATGTAACTATGCTATTGTAGAAAGAATAACATTTTCATTAACCGTCCCTCGACGTGACAATGCTTTGATCAAAATATCACCTACAATTTCTTATTAAACTTAAAAGGTCATTAAATTTTTTTTTTTTACTTTTTAGAAGTTTTATTAGGGTCGTGGGTTTTAGAAATCTGTAATTTAACTTATATTTCTTGATTTTTGTCAATACCTGCAGGGTTAGCACGAGCACCGATTTGTCGACGGAAGAATAGACATGACTTATAACTAAATGATGTACAATAGGAGAAGATAGCTATGTTTTTCTATTAATTATCACAGTTATGCGTTTAAACGAATCATGATTTTGTAGATAATCGTATATACTTTTTGGCCGTCGAATAGAAAGTTTGTTGTCAGCGTGATTTTGACAGTTTGGGATGAAATATTCTTCTGAAATAGTCCACATATTTTATAAGGACCTAGACAAAGATCGTTAGAAACGAACGACAAAATGACAGATTGTAGAAGGATATCTACGGTGCGATGTCAAAAATGGAAGAACTAAATGTCACTTTGTATTAAAAAACACTGACTATTCTTCGTAGAAATAGAAAGCGTCATGCTAAGCCTGCTGTTTTCAAATGTCAGCTGGCCTATTCTATAATAATCTCACTGTGATAACTTAAACTCGCACAGACCAGGGATAATGATAACTTGCTTCCGCCCGAGTGGTGTGTAAATAAAAAGTAGCCAAGTTCAAAATAAGTATCCCCATACCAAATTTAATCAAAATCGGTCCAGCCATGTCGGAGATGAGCCAGAACAAACATACAATAAATTTTAAAAATATTTTTTTGTTATAAGTTCCGTTCTCTTAATGCATTTAGTAAAATAGCCACAGACACTTCCAATTATACAGCATGTAACAAAAACCCTGTCCGATCCTTAAGAGTATTACTCGACATCGTACTGCGTACACATATACGTAACCATGTAATGGATTTGAGATAATTATTTTTCCCTAGTGAAAATAATTAAATTAAAATAAAAAATAAACACTGATTAAAGGCAACACTGATCGCTCGACAAAGTTCACGAGTTCACTACCTACGTTTTGTGTCAAAGCCGCCTGAGCGAGACGGTTTTTAGGATCCTTTGTCGCGTGCCGCCAAACAAACGTATAACGAAAGCTACGTCATACCCGTAAGTATCAGCTGATATTGTTGGTAGGCATAGTGATCCGGATTTCAGGCCTAAATCTGTTTAGTAGTATCTGTTTAGTTCTGTCTGTAGTGTATGGCGGTGTTCTTTGAAATAAAATTAGATAAAAATAAAAAGATTATGCCGCCGGGTGGAGTGTTGTCAACTTATGAAAATTTGCCATATTCAGTATTAAATTTCGCATGGATTATAAAAAAAAAAAAATCAATAACTTTTGGGTTTTATGAGTTACATTTTCTAGTACGTATGTTGAACCAGGAATACGCCTTTACTGTATCGGACAGGGTTTTTGTTACAAACTGTATTTACTTGTATAGATCACTCTGTTAATAATTGAACGTCGATGTTGTGAACTGTTGTGGTGGTGATAAAGGCATGGTGTGCGCGGTCAACCTGGAGAATTGCCGCTCTTCCGCGCCTGAGAGCACCTGGGCGCGCGGCGTGGTGCAGGAGCTGCCGGGGCGCGGCCGCGTGCGCGTGGCGCTGCCCGACTGTGGCCGCGTCGAGCTGCTGCACTGGACCGCGCTGCGCTATTTGCACCCCAAGTTCACGACGCTCAGTGCACTTGTGAGTCTACCATTAAAGGCGCACCGAGGAATTTGCGAAATAATTGCGTTCGTTTGATCCCTTGCTGCATCGTTATTACTTAACCTTTAGGGGCAATTCAAGTATTACGTAAGACCTACAGGGGGGCGGGGAGTCTTTGCTTTGCTTCTTTTTGATGACATGGGGGTTCTGGATGGTGATTACGTCAGCAGTTTTTTTTTTTTTTGCTTTTGTATTTTCTACAAAATTTAGTCGATTTTGGTTTGAACTCATATGGCAACCCTACTTGTCTATGAATGGCTCGAAGAAATATGCTCGATGACAATATTCCAAAATGAGCAGACAAGTTGTGTGTCTGCTACCAATGTTTACGTGAGCATGGGAGGGGGGTTAATAATTGCAAAAAAAATCTATTTCCTAGATTTAAAAAAATCTGCTGAATGAAAAATTTATAGTGCATCCTGCACTATCTATTTACGTATTTGTATCAGTTGTATCAAGCTAATTTATTTATTTATGGTTTTCATGAACAGTCGTCAGAGTGCCATCTCGCAGGCATAACACCATTCAATAACAAATGGAGCACTGCATCCGTGGCCCTCCTTCAAATACACAAGGGCAATTTGCTGGAACTTCATGTAGAGAATGACGGCAACAGACCTAACTGCAGTCGAGGAGCAAGATCCATTGGCGTTACTCTTTATGACAAAGCAAACGATGACAACATTGTTTGCATTAACAATGAAATGATCAAGCATAAATTTGCTATTTCTATTGGGTAAGGCTTTTTTCTCATTTTTAAACCACCTGTCTCTATAAAAGCTCACAATTTAATAATATCTAATAACCCAATCAATTCATAGATGAATTTCCAAGAGACGCTACTCGCTACCTTTTTGGCATAGAGAGCATATATGTGGGCAATCATGACTTATTCAGGGTTTGGTTTAGCTAAGCTCTGATGGATAACAATTAATCTAAAGAAAAAATCATTTACGATTAGAAAAAACATGCCGATGAATTGTTATCACATCTCATGCCGTCCAAGATTTGCGTTTATTTCAATCTGTGTCTATATGAAAAATTTTCTTTCTTTACAGAGTTTATACGTTTAACAAAACTCCTGTAGAAGAACAGGTTTTAACAAATCGGTCGCCACTGCATACACCAAAACCTAGTGCTCCGTCGAAACCTAAAGTAAACATTTTGAAGAGAGAGATTGAGATGCCTGAACAGACAGACGTAGATGAGTTACAGGCGAAAGATAAAGGTCCTCTGAAGCTGGAAGTTAAAATTCTGAATTGTCAGTCCCCTTCCCTGATTTATGTTTCGTTAGTTCATCAACAAAAATCTTTTAATGAATTGTTCGAAAAAATGCAAAAATATTACTCAAAGAATAATAAAAACAAAACTAAAGAAGACTGGAAGGTTGGCGACAGATGTAGCACATTATGTATTCAATCACAGACTTGGCGTCGTGCTGTTATAATGGAACTGGAAAATGATAACGCCAAGGTGTTCTACAGTGATTTCGCCTGTATCGAAACTGTTCCAAAGTCCGGTTTGATAGAACTGGCTTCAGAGTTTTCCAAATTCGGCGACGCAGCTATAAAATGCCATCTATGTGGGATATTGCCGGCTGTGGGTGAAGAGTGGCCTTTAATTACAAAGGAATTTTTAAAAGAGATGATTGATGCATACAAAAGAATTTTTATAACTAAATTAGGCAACTTCAAAGATAAGAGTATGCCTATCCAACTATGGGTATATCATACTGAACAGGGAGGTGCTCTGGAACCTAATAAGTCGACCTGGCGCTGTTTGAACGAGAGAATAATTGAACAAGGCCTTTGTGTGCCTGATAAAACTACGCAAGTGGTAAGTTCAATTTGTATTGACACAGAGATGAGTACCAGTCGCACGTCTTGCGTATCGTCCGCCGATTGGTACTTCCATAAAACTGGATGTTTTATTTGATGTTATCTGTTTATCTTCCGTTGTCTGCAGGTTACAACTGAAGACAATACTGAGGATACTGGGGACACATTATCTTTCCTTAACATCACAGGATCTGTCAATGAATGGTTACAATTGGAACCAATGCCTATGGTACCCTTCAACACAGTCAAAGCTGATGAGGATATCAAAGTAAATTCGCCTTCATCGTTCCTGGAGGGTGAAGATGACAATCCTTTGCCTAGCGAGGGCACAGACTGTTCAAATGTAATGTACATAACTGACTGGTTACCATCTGAGCCCTTGTCTTGCAAGGAGTTTACTGCACTGCCAACGTAAGCAATTTTTAAATTAATATAAGGCTCTATCACAATTAAAATAAATTAACAAATCTTCATAAAGTATGGGAGAGGCAGGCTTTTAATAAAGGGTGTCTCAAGCGCCGATTTTAAACTTTAAACACGAATATCTTGGCAAGCAGCGGGGCTAGCGGGAGGGGCGCGGTAGTGTTCGGTAGGTGATTAGTGCGGATTTTTTAGTCGCAGTGGTCTGGCGCGCACCGCGCTTATGCAGTAGAGGCGTATTTTTGCAACGAGTTTTCGTTGAGTGAAGCACAGCGCAAGTTTTGTAATCGCTTTCAAATCCGCTGTTTAAGTGATGCCCCGAGTATTCAGCTAAGTCGTGGGTAGCAAAGTTTAGAGCGACAGGATGTTTACTGAATCATTCGATTGGCTCTCGAAATAGACCTGTGCGATCGATTGAAAACATCAACCGCATCGCCGCTGCGGTCGCGGAGCATCCACGACGATCAGTTAGAAAACATGTTGCCTCTTTGCGCCTCCATCGATCAAGTATTCAACGAATTTTGGCCTTAGACTTAAAATTACATCCCTATAAAATCCAGATAGTTCAAAAAATCAAACCAGAAGACTACAACTACGAAGATGTTAGAATTTTTTTCGGAGGAAAATGGCATGGACAATGTTTATTTTAGCAATGAGTCACACTTTCACCTCGAAGAGGGTACGATAATCGTCGAAATTGCCGTTACTGGTCATCCAGCAATCCAAAACAAAAACATCAGAAAGCATAACACAGCCCCAAAATTACGATATGGTGCGCAATATCGTCGAAGAAAATCATCGGGCCATTTTTCTTCGAGAATGACCGAAGTGCAACGGTCACAGTGACGAGCGATCGGTATACGGACATGAGTAATATTTTTTTTGTACAGCAGCTTCAAGAAGAGGATGTTGACGAGTCAGGTGTATGGTTTTAGCAAGATGAGGCCACAGCCTAAACAGCTAGGGTCTCCATGGACACACTAAGAGCGTTGTTTCCGGGATAACATATTGTGGCCACCCAGATCTCCCGACTTGTTCCCAGCTGACTTTTTTTATGGGGTTATCTCAAAGCAAGAGTTTATGATACCCCTCTTACGAATTTGGAGCAGCTAAAATGACGACAAGTGAGGGCCATATCAGTTGACGTTCTGCGGCGTGTCTCTGCAAATTCGCTAGTCCGCTTTGAAGAGTGCATTCGCTGTGATGGAAGACATCTTGACGGTGTAATATTCCATACATAAAATCCGCACTAATAATCTATCATTAAAATATTATAATTACAATCTTTGTTTTTTTTTTATAAATATTCAAAGTGTAAAATCGGCGCTGAGGCACCCTTTATTATAGTGAGCTCATACCAACCAGTTCTTATTTTGTAATTTACTGCTGATATCTTATGTATACTTATTAATTGATATCTCCAAACCGATTAATAAGTAAGTAGGTATATATTATTCAATGTTTTATGTATGGTAATTGAAGTAAATGCTGTTTTTTATTTTATAGGTACATAGACAATGACGGTGTAATCTACTTACATGACGTATGCCAACAAGGTACGTTAGACCTCATTCGTAAGGCACTCGATGTTCGCTTCAAGTTTCCGGATCCAAAAGCTAAATTCACTAAATGGAGCGTGGGAGAGCCATGTGTGGCATTATACTATTTAGACAACCGCTATTATAGAGGCAGAGTACTAGAAGTAAACAAGGAAAGTTCTCACTGTGTCATTCATTATATTGATTATGGTAATGAAGAAATTTGCACCTTCGAAAATATGAGAAAAAGTGTTCCACTCCACCAGATACCAACACAAGCACACAAATGTATTTTGAATCGAATACGTCCCCTTGGCAAACAGTGGGATAGACAGACATTGGACTACATACATAAATCTGTTGTTGAAAAACAATGTTACGTAAAAGTAACTGATGAACCAGTAAACGGAGTTACACCTATAATCTTAAAATACGATAAGCTATGCATAAATGATCATTTAGTAGACTTTGAAATGGCGGAGTACACAGATGGCAGCAAAGCCCTTGTCAGGAAATATGGTCCAATTGAAAAAAGTAAACAGAAAATAGAAGAGGATGTTATCGAATCAGATAGTCCAGATTACATAGTGGTTGAAAATGCAGACACTACAACTGAGCAGTTGTCTACATCTCAAGATTCATCGGACATTATCTCTTTAAAGGGAGCAGACTGGAGTAAATTAGTAGAAGAAGAACAACCATTGTTTGATGGAAATTATATCACATACCCAAGAAATTCAGAGGACGAATTCTCGTGTAATATCACATTAATTGTTGATATCAAAACATTAGAACTTACTTTAATTTTTGATGAGGATACCACTAGAGTTTATGAACAAATGTTTGAAGAACTGCAGACTGAAAGTATAAATATGTCGCCTCTGAACGGTATATTCGAGAATAAAGCGTGCGTGGCAGTCTTCCCTGAAGATAATCGATGGTACCGTGCGTCTATTTTGCAGTTTAGCGAAAAGAAAAACCGAGTAAAAGTAAGGTATGTTGATTATGGCAACATTGAAGTCATTTCTATAGCTGACACAAGAGAAATTTATGAGGAATGGGCAAAACTTCCACCTGCTACAATAACAGCCAAATTATTTGGACTGCAAGTAAATCCAGAAATAGATATCGGAGAAGTCACAAACAAATACACTCAAGTATTCTTGGATCAAGGACCATTCCATGTGAAGGTAATCGGTTATGACGAATCAGTGCCATTAGTAGAGATGAGAAATGAAAAGAATGAGTTAGCATATAAGAACCTCATAGAAAATAATATATTGATCAAATATGACGACTAAGTCAGAGCTCATCGTCGCAATTTTTAGTTTATTTCCGTTGTTTTAAGATATCTTAAAAGCGTTTACTTTTTCTTAATCGTAAGTACCCTATTAAAATGTATCAAAAGCAAAATTTACTAAATGAGTGTGGGAGAGCCATGTGTTGGATTTATACTATTTAGACGCCCGCTACTATAGAGGCAGAGTACTAGAAGTAAACAAGAAAGTTCTCACTGTGTCATTCATTATATTGATTATGGTAATTAAGAAATTTGCACCTTCGAAAATATGAGAAAAAGTGTTCCACTCCACCAGATACCAACACAAGCACACAAATGTATTTTGAATCGAATACGTCCCCTTGGCAAACAGAGGGATAGACAGACATTGGACTACATACATAAATCTGTTGTTGGAAAAAAAATGTTACGTAAAAGTAACTGATGAACCAGTAAACGGAGTTACACCTATAATCTTAAAATACGATAAGCTATGCATAAATGATCACTTAGTAGACTTTGAAATGGCGGAGTAGACAGATGACAGCAAAGCCCTTGTCAGGAAATATGGTCCAATTGAAAATACTAAAGAGAAAAATAGAAGAGGACGCTATCGAATCAGATGGTAGTCCAGATTACATTATGGTTGAAAATGCAGACAAAAACTGAGGAGTTGTATACATCTCAAGATTCATCAGCTATTATCTCCTAAGAAGAACAATCATTCCTTGAATGAAATTATATTACATACCCAAGAAATACAGAGGACGAATTCTCGTGTACAAACAAACACATTGAAGTATTCTTGGGTCATGGTACATTCTATGTGAATGTAATCTGTCATGACGAATCAATGCCACTAGTAGATTGAAAGGATGAGTTGGTACCTATACAAGAAACTCATCGAAATTGTTTATCCAATGTGATGACTCATAACACTCATAAGTCAGAGTTAATTTCTATATTTTTTGTTTATTTTAGTTGTTTTATGATATCATAAAAACATTTACTTTTTTCTAGTTGTAAGTACCCAACTGAGATGTCAATAAGTTTTACTAAGTTTGTTTACCAAGGCAATATGATTAGCCAATAAAACTATAGTGTCTAATACATGTTTCATTTAGAACTTTCTCTACCTCTAATATAGATAGACCTAGATAACGCAAGTATCACGCTCTAGAAAACCAAGCATGCCATTTTTTGATTACCTACTATGACGTCGCAAGCATTAGTGATGGAAAACCAAATCGATTCATCGCCGCGTGTGGCATCCGATTCAGGATTCTGTAATACAAGTACAGAGTCAGACTACAGCAGGTCAAGCTATCCCAAACTGTCAAATTTCCCCAATTGAACATGAACCCTATCATATTGTAATAAAGTTGAAAATCTATCAAAGAAATTAGACAGATTGGGGTAGCTTGATGTGCTGGCGTTTGTACATACTATACCTCCGCTGAGAACAGTAGTGCTCTTACACAAATAAAAGTCCAATTTATGTAGCCAGCTAGCCATACATTCCAGCTTTCTTTAATAGATTTTCAACTTTATGCTATGATAAGTGTAAGCTTCATGTTCTATTGGGAAAATTTGATAGTTTGGGGTAGCTTGAAGTGCTGGCGTCTGTACTAACTAAATCCATAAGTTGTGGTATCACGAGCTTTCCACATATTTTATCATCTGTGGTATCACTGGTTTGGTCATGGACATAATGGGTTTGGTGGTTTGGTCGATTGGCCATAGATAAAATACTAAGGCCACATTCCGAATTAGAAAACGAGATAGATATCACGATTATGACAGCTAAGAACTGTTATTTTTGTCAACAAAACGGAACGCTCGTGAACGTGCTAACAGTGCTTACACAATGTTAAAACCTATTTACACCAAAATTATAAAACTTGTATATGTTACCGGCCAAACCCGATTTAGGCCAAACTAGTTTGTCCTAGGCCAAACTGGTTTCTAGCTTAATTAGCCATTTCGTTAACAGCCTTTGGAAGTAACGCTCGCTCGGCTCGCGCGCTTTTTGTCACAGTTCTAACCTAACCCATTTAATCGGCGTGCCCCGGCTTAATAAACCAGTTTGGCCTAGGACAAACTGGCCTGAAATCGGGTTTGGCCGGTAACATATACACCACAAAATTTCGTCTTCATAATTGCTTGGGTGGCCACTCTGGCCAGAAGCACTATAACTAAGTTAGCTAAAGATATGATACGATTCAAAACAATACAGGACAATTACTGTAATTTCAAGGGACATCGTTATCGCGCTCACGCCAATTCAGAACGGGTGTGAGCACGGTCAAATCGATATCATCCTAATTCGAAACGTAGCATAAATAGGATTGACTTTTGACTTTTTTGATTCGATTCTGTGTGAACTGTGAATGTCTGATTGTCTGTGGTGAATGTCAACAAAATAAGAAATATTGTGTTGTTTTGGTTATTTTAATTAAAATTATTCATTTAGAAACTGATGTCTTTAATGAAAAAGACTAGAAATGATGCAATTAAAGCTGCGGTCACTTCCTACTTAGAACGACGGAATTATCCTGTGAGTGTTATATTTACCCGAATGAAAATAAGCGGAAGTGATTACTGGAACAGTAGTTTTAACTGTATTTCTTACATTTCAGGACATAGACGTGTTTAGCAATAATAATAATCTAAGCAGAAGTGCTGAACAAATGGCTGTGGCAACGATAGTTCAATGTGAAGCAAGTCGAGCTAATTCAATCTTATTTTCTTGCATCAACAATGACTCTGGTCAATACGACTTACAGTACACAAGGTAATACGGTCAGCGGGCCGTCTTACGCCGTTGTTTTAAACATTGCTATGCTATTTTAAGTAAGATGTCCGAGAAGAGCTTATCTATAATGTTTGCTTAATTAACATAAGATGACCAACACTAGGCAAATGCAATAATAGCTTGTAAAATAGACTTTGAATAGACCCAATTTATAAATTGAGTGTTAATTTTCAGGTTGGTTAATTTCATCAAAGAGATCAAGCAAGAAAAAGTGAAAAATGAACTTCTTGGTTTGCTATGCCCGCTGCTCTGTCATTTATATTTAGAAATGTTACGTGGTGGCCATGGAGGCCCTGCACAAATGTTCCTAAAGAGACATTCAGCTACATTACCACAAAAGGATTTATCATATCATCAACCCATTGATGGTAATCTACCATCAGCATTGTACAGACCAAATAGCTTAGAGCAACTATTCAATTCCTTACAAAATGGTACAATTGACAATGAAACACCTGAAAAAGATTACATGAATCAGATACTGGACGACATTGGCTCCATTTATACTTTACAGGAGGTTGAAACAAGACCATCTATTGCTGCTTTCAGGTACCTAGGTATAATTAGTTTTGTTACACTTTTCTACTTGGTGTATACATATACAAGGTGATGTGTAATTTGATGTATCCTTCCTGGACATTTGAAGTGTTTGCTAAAGTAATGCACCCCATAACGCCTAGGTGAAGATTCATGGGATTTGAGAAAACCCAGTTTTTTTTAATCCCCAAATATCACTAAAGAACTCTCAAAGCTTCAGTGATATTATACAAATAAGAAGTATCTAAACACTATAAAACATTGAACAGTTAAAAGTTACAGTAAGAAGTTTTCAATCATTATCTACACCTACATTGACTTTGATACCAGTTATTTGAAAATTTTACTATGGTATTAAGTATGCAAACTGCAGGGAAGACATCTTCATTTAATAAGCTATCTTATGAGGTACAAACGTTAAAAATTATCCAGAAGTATAACAATTGGGTTTTCTCGCATCCCATGTCAATAAGATTTAAAATTTGTTTAATTTTGGATGTTAAGTATTCAATATTCAAACAAAAGCACTGAATTTGTAAGTGGCACTAGAAATTGGCATCATCATTGGCAGGCACGTTTTCTGATCCATTTATTTACATTTTCATCAGACAGGTTTGGAACAGACTACACCCCGCCAACCTGCCGTATGCCAAGCATACACCATGCTTGGCACAATGGCCTAGGGCCTGAATCCTTCTCATTCAGAGAAGGGACATGTTATGATTAGAAGTACATCTTGTTGACCTACATCTTTTAGTCTTTTTATTTGCTACGTAATCTTGTTATCAAATATCCCTTAAACCCTACATTGAGCTTTTATTTGTATTTTAGGTCTTGCAAATATGACTTAACTCTGTCTCAAGATGCCCTGAATATGTTAAAAGCATATTTAGCCAAAAATGGCCACGTTCTTCTAATGCAAGTTCTTCAAACATGGTTCCACATTGATATTAATAATAATCCTAATAAGAAGAATGCTGTGAGTATAAAACATTCAGAAACTAAGGAATGATAGGAAGAAAGATAAATACCTAAGTAAATAATTACTCCAGTTAGTAATTATTTACTTAGGTATTTATCTTTTTTTAGGTATATTTATCTTCTATTTCGCCCGCGACTTCGTCCGCGCGAATTTTTTACTTTGCGCTCTGACTTCAGCCAACACCCTCTCAGTCCTGAATAGGGTAGTTTTGGGAAATCAATCATAAGAATCTTTATTATTTACCTAATTATATTTTTGTGCCAAGTTTCGTGTTTCTTAACCGAAGGGTCAAAAACTGTTTACAGGGGGAAACCAGTTTCACCCCAACAGGGGTTAATTTTCAAAAATCGTGTCATCATAGTGCGTTTCCATTGATTGATTTTAAGATGAGTAATAAGTACCCACCAATTGTTGAGTTAATCGAAGCAATCAGTAAAATCCTCCCCTTAAAACTTGATAACTTACAGGTACCTATATGTTATCAAGCACCTACCTTTGCACCCAGTTAGTGTCAAGTAATTAACACAATTACTTTTCTATTCATAACAGATTCATTGACGTTATTTGCATATTTGTGCAAAGTTTCAAGTTTATAAACCAAAGGAATATTTTTTTCATGTTTACATAATCTTTTCTTAACACACCTGCATATTTTAATTTACAAGAACTGTCTACTGTCCATAATTCAAGTTTTACTTTAGCGGTTTGAGCTTTCCAAAAGTCTTACGAACTTACCCTGATCTTTTATTTAAATAGAAAACAATCTTTAAATGGAATGTAATTAATGTGTGCACAAAAATGTTTTGGATTTGCCTAAAGTCTTGCCAATTCTCATATTTACAGGAAGACGATGAAGAAGAAATGGATGAAGAAATAAGTGTCAGTAGAACAATGTCAGAGGAGAAAATAACGGGCACAAATGGTAAAGTCTAATATTAATATAATGCTAAGTAGGTCACTAAAGTTAATAAACATAGGTAATTGATGCATTTCAGGACACAATATTTTTTCAGATATTTTTGCTGAATGTAATGGTCATACTGAATATATAAGTATTGATAAGGAACTAATGGAACTTCAAGATGCAATAAAAGGGGTCAGAGAATCCACAGCACCTCTAAAATTATACAAAATAGCTGCACCAGATACTCAGTAAGTTTAACGGAGAGTTGTACTCCAAAATAAAAAAGTTATGTTAATTGCAAATCACGAGCGCGCATTGTGTGATTTTTCTGTCATTGGCATGGTTTACATTGACGACGCGCTCTTGATTTCATATCTTAGGGATACCTCAAATCACTTCTTGTTTACAGTTTAATATGTGCAAAGACCGATCAGTACTGTAACATGTTATGTGGAGGGTTCAGCAATTCAGAAATCCGGTTGTGGGACCTGGGACAAAACAATGTCAACAGACGAGTCAATCGAAATATTTCAGAAGTAGAATTAGCATGTTATGTGCCACATGAACTGGTGCCTGATGACAATACTTTGTAAGTATTTTTGTAAATGGCCCATCGTTATTATTTTATGTTCCTCAATGTTTCTGATACTATTTAACTGACGGCACGGTTGGCGCAGTGATTAACTGCTGCGCTGCGTGTCGCGGGTTCGATCCCGCACGGAATAAATATTTGTATGACCTACAAGTAGTTGTTACGGGTCTGGCTGTTTGTGTATGTGAGTTTAAATGTTTGTAAACACACCCACAATACAAGAGAAATTCCTACCGTGGGGCAAAGTTTAAAAAAAAAAACATCTATAAATTCTATAATCTTCATTTCAATGAATACATTTTGCTTTTGCTTCCAGACAAATAGGTGCTGGAGTGCCGTTGAGAGGGCATTCTGGGCCGGTACAAGCTGTAAGTGTACTCCCACAAGAAGAATTAGTTGTGTCAGCTTCACATGACAACACCATACGAGCTTGGCGCCTTGCTGATTATTCTTGTGCTGCAATTTACAGGTTTAATTTATTGAATATTACAGTCAAACCTTTGGGACCTGGGTAACTCAGGAAACTATAAAGTGGGAACTTTTTATGGATCTTTTTTTATGTAGAGCTTTGTTCTTTAAGCTAAATTACAAACCTCTAATATCTGAAGTGCCCACCAAGATTTCATATCATTAAATACATACCATTCTTTCTACTATCCATATCTTGAGAACTTTATAAGTACCTCGGTAACTGAAATAAGTCGGCGGTCTCTTGCCATCATAGTAGTTCAGCTGAGCTCAGGTAGGTATAGACTATTTCTTCTTCTTTTAGCGTGTCGATGCCGAAAATGACACGTATTCTTTACCTACTAGCTGGGCCCCGCGGTTTCACCCGCGTAGGTTTCGATTCCGTGGGAATATCGGGATAAAAACTGCTTTAGGTGACAGCTAAGTACCTTTCAAGTTTCATCGTAATCAGTCAATTAGTTTTTCCGTAAAGAAGTAACAAACAATAATATTATGTACATACTTTCTAACGCAAACTTCCACAATTAGCGTAAGATTTGATTAATGGAGACAGTAATAAAATCTTTCACAGCGAATATTTCATTTACTTAAACATATTGGATGGAGGAAATAAAAATGAAAAATATTACTAAATTTAAATTATAACCATTCCGCAGCCGGGTTAAAAAGATTGAAAATAAGAATGAAATGTAAATACCTATAAAGAAGCAAGCAAGCATTGCAAGGCTTTTTTTTTTGAGGGTGGGAAATCATCAAATATCTTCTCCCGCTCTGGGTGGAGCAGCCGTGCTATTCTGTAACCATCTCACCGAGTGAAGTGAACCGAGTGAGCGTGGAGTGAACTGTCAGTGTCATCCCGCTGATGCTAGGGATTGACCAAGCATTACATTTACAATCATAATCGAGATTAATCTCGATTATGATTGTATGATCATTTTATTAGGATTTCAAAGCTAGTATTTATTATTAGTGCATCATTTATTACTAATTTGGGGGGGTTTTTCAAATCAAATAGCAAAACAGAAATTCAGTCAGAAACTCAATGTTGTTTCGTTCTATTTTTTCCTAGAGTAGGTAGTCCTTATATTGCCTGAGGTGCAATAGCGCGTCACGCACGAACAATAAAAATAAATAGAATAAAACAAACACATCTTGAAGATAGCGTCTACTAATACTAATGCTAATGCGAATCGATATTTTTAGTTTTTATGAACCCATTGTAAATGGATTATAGTTTAACAAACGCAATCCCATGGCCTAGTCGCGGTGTGTTTTGGAGAAGCGATTGTCGATCGAGTCCAGTATCTAAAGACTGCGCAACGTTCTTCAGCGTTGGTATCAAAACCTAAACTTATTCAAAGAGACGATATAACCGAGCGTGTCAATTCATCGAGTGGTAGTGTGCCTGGCTGACGGACCATAGCATTAAATCTCACACAAACTATGTGGGAACCCATCTAAACGATTTATGAATAAATCAGTAATTTAAGTAAAAAGATGTGCGGATTATTATTCCAATATTTTAGTGTACATACCTATCATTATCATCATAGTAATACCTACAAAACTCAACTGACCCTAGCGCATCCCGTAGTAGGTACTTGCTATGGCTTCGAGAATATGGTGGAGTGATTAAGATCACGCCGCGTTTCCGCGTAAGGCACTGAAAAAAAATGCAATACCAAACCAACGTCCAATATGTAGGTAGGTAGGTACCTACTAACATTTTATTGTAGATAGATACTTACTTATCTAGCCGTTGTCAATAATAAAAGAATAGATATTCATCAAATCATCATCATTTTGATGCTACCTATGTAAAAGTTCAACAGATGACACTCGCGTAGGTGCTCACTTCACTGCGCCGAAATAGTGTTATGAATCGGGTGCAGTGATCACCCCGCGCATGCGCGCTAGGCGCTCACATCAATGTAATAGGAAGTTTTTTCTTTTTATTCTGTTCGTATTCGAGTTCAGACAATAATTTAGAGGTCCTATTTGTTTCAATGCTTGTAGAAACCTATTTTAATGTCTAAATCCAACCGGTTTTTGCACAATTCAAGTCGGTTTAGTGCCTCCATTTTGTTTGCAATAATTAAAGTTTAAATTTATTAACTAGGTAGGTACTTACCTACTCATTTAACCTGTACAGTGTCACGTATGCGCACTAAGCACATTAGGAAAACACAATATCAACGTATAATAACAACTTCTAACCATTCATAATATTAGATCATGTTTTTTTAATGACTTGGAGAAAAATTTAATAAACTTTGGACGCGCGAGGCCGCTCAGTATCTTTTTAGTATTAACGTTATCCCGAATGCCTCTCGCCTACTCTGGGCCGGTGCACTGTTGGCATAGCAGACCTCAGTTCCCGAGTACCTACCCGCGTGCCTACACCACTGCTGTTGAAGATAGGTTTACCTAGTAGGTGCTTCTTCAGCGTTCTTCATTGAAGCAACATCTTGATGGATAAGAATTCAGGCCAGTCCATTCAGACGATTCGATTTTATTTTACTTAAACCGTCTGGTCCCCCCTTGATACCTACCTACTTAACTACTTGTTGTCAATAATCAAAGGATATTCATCAAATCATCATCATCAATACTACATCAAATTATATTTACTGACATTCGTGAAGCATGCGGCGCGCGCACCTTCGCTTCGCGGCGGTATCTCACGGTGATGTTGCCATGGCAACATCACGGTGAGAAACCACGCGCGGCTAGCCGCACTCACTTCACGCGATTCTAGAATCGGGTGAAGTGATAGTGACGTCATTGGCCACATTCCGAATTAAAAAATAGTGCTGCGAGCGCTCATCAATAATTGGCGTTCCGAGATAGATATCACGATTATGACTGCTAAGAACGGTAATTTTTGGCAACAATACGGAACGCTCGTGAACGTGCTAACAGTGCTCACTCAATGCTAAAACCTATTACGGAAGCACTATATCTAAGTAAGCTAAAGATATGATACGATTCAAAACCAAACACCACAAGTAATGGATATTATCGTAACTCGGAACGTAGCCATTGTCATCACATTCGATTTTTTAAACTCTTAGCCTTTGACATTGACGCCTTCTATTTATTTCAATGCTTTCAGATTTTTTTATGTCTAAATCCAACCGTTTTTTGCTCATAATTATAGTCAGTTTAGTGCCTCCATTTTGCATTAAACAGTTGTTTTATTTACGACAAACATTTATAGGTACTTACCAAGTCATTTAAATGATAACGTGTCACACATGCGCACTAAAAACATTAGGAAAATACAATAACAACGTATAATAACAACTTCTGACCATTCATAATATTGGATCATGGTTTTTTATGACTTTGAGAAAAATGTAAAACTTTGGACGCGCGAGGCCACTCAGTATCTTTTTAGTATTAACGATATCCCGAATGCCTCTCGCCTACTCTGGGCCAGTGCACTGTTGGCATAGCAGACCTCAGTTCCCGAGTACCTAACCGCGTGCTTACACCACTGCTGTTGAAGATAGGTTTACCTAGTAGGTGCTTCTTCAGCGTTCTTCATTGAAGCAACATCTTGATGGATAAGAATTCAGGCCAGTCCATTCAGACGATTCGATTTTATTTTAAGTACTTAAACCGTCTGGTCCCCCCTTGATACCTACCTACTTAACTACTCGTTGTCAATAATCAAAGGATATTCATCAAATCATCATCATCAATACTACATCAAATTATATTTACTGACATTCGTGAAGCATGCGGCGCGCGCACCTTCGCTTCGCGGCGGTATCTCACGGTGATGTTGCCATGGCAACATCACGGTGAGAAACCACGCGCGGCTAGCCGCACTCACTTCACGCGATTCTAGAATCGGGTGAAGTGATAGTGACGTCATTGGCCACATTCCGAATTAAAAAATAGTGCTGCGAGCGCTCATCAATAATTGGCGTTCCGAGATAGATATCACGATTATGACTGCTAAGAACGGTAATTTTTGGCAACAATACGGAACGCTCGTGAACGTGCTAACAGTGCTCACTCAATGCTAGAACCTATTACGGAAGCACTATAATATCTAAGTAAGCTAAAGATATGATACGATTCAAAACCAAACACCACAAGTAATGGATATTATCGTAACTCGGAACGTAGCCATTGTCATCACATTCGATTTTTTAAACTCTTAGCCTTTGACATTGACGCCTTCTATTTATTTCAATGTTTTCAGATTTTTTTATTTTATTAA
The DNA here is from genome assembly GCA_947359405.1 of Antitype chi. Classification (NCBI taxonomy): domain Eukaryota; kingdom Metazoa; phylum Arthropoda; class Insecta; order Lepidoptera; family Noctuidae; genus Antitype; species Antitype chi. The sequence goes on along the minus strand of OX375820.1, from coordinate 12,396,750 downwards.
GTGTTCAGTGTGTTCACAAAAATTTATTAAAATACCAATACCAACCAACCAACCATACCAATTTATTGAAATACCAACTTAATATAACTTAGTAATAACCATGTAATAACAATATAACTGCATAATTATGACATGTAGTCACTATGGGTGAAATGTATTTGTGTGTACGTACTTATACAGTGCCTGAAATAAAAATGTTTTTTTTTTTTTGTATCACATGAGAAAAAAAAATGCTAAATCATTTTTTCTACTGAGCGTGCTGCTTCCCGGGGGTCAACTTCATGATGCCGCGAACAGAGCGTCATTTGATGTGTGGACTGCATGCACGCCGCCACCGCGTCCAGCTGGAAAGAATGGTAAGAGTTTTTTACTAAGAATTTGATCAATTTCATTCCTATACTCATCAGACTATATCTTTTTTTAAATCAATTGAACCACATAAAATGTAATTGACTTTATTATCAGAATCCTGCAGCTAATGTAGTACCTACTTTCAAAAACTATAACAGTGTGACTTATTTATAATACAATAAAAGATCAGTGTCTTATCCAATCCAAATAAATCAAATGGGCCAACATTATTCATACATTTTGAGTAAATTGTAACTCGTTATTTGCAACATTTCTTAACTCCATGCCTGTTCTTGTCCCAATTTTTTGGGTGTAATAAGTTTATTAAAAATTGTGTGAAATAATGAAAATTTACCTCAGACCGCCATGATTGACTAACAGCCAAGATTGATATGATTAATAAGAGACGGTGTTCTTTAATTGTCTACAGTTCCTTAGCAGCTGCTGGGTCCAATAGGCTCATCTGCCGAGAGATAGAATTGGTTCAGAATAATAAAATTCACAGGTGTATTTTTATTTTTTCTGATCCCTATGTTGTCCTTCTGCTAGGAAAGGTTTCCCCATACTTCTTCAGATTTACTTATGTTGTGCCCTCTCCGTATAGTAGGTATGTAAGTATATCTTTTAATGTTTATAGCTTCATGCCAAAAACTTTGGTATGCTGAACCTGATGTAAAGGATGTGGTAAGGGATTCCCACTTGGCGTCTTATTATTTAAATTAGTACCATTGACAAGGTCAAACTGATCATCATATTATTAAGATGACTCACTAACTCCTCTCCCATCAGCATTGAGCTACAACAAATTACACTTAAATTAAAATTGACATACTATGCTTAGTTAGATGAAGAAAATATTTTACATAAAGTTCTACTATCAGAAAATATATCAGACAATTATAACCACACTGATGAGATTAATGACTGGCAAATAAATAAATAAAAAACAGCTTGATTTATTATAATTAATATGGCTGGTCCAAATGCTAGAAAATGACAACCTTATCGTTTCTATATAAATAGAACAGGGAATTCTGTTTGTAAAAAAACTATCATTATATCACACAAATACTTACAAAACTGAAACATATAAATCAAAAGTGGCTGCAACCAGTTTCTTTTTTTCTGCCAACTCAGGCATATTCTAATATCAAAGGCACTGCACTCAGTTATCTGAAAAACAAGTTTGTTTTAAAAATTATTCACATTAATAGCTTTTAAATACTTAATTATAATATCAGTCTTACCAGACAGACGGGCATAATAAGCATGGTTTTTATGTTTCATTTTTCCGAATATAGGTAGTCATTAAAATCACTATTATTATTCTGATAGATATCTGAAAAAAGCCATGTATAAATTAGTACCTATTCTATAAACTATGTTGACAGGCTTGTTTTACATTTATATGTAGTGAAAAAGTGGCCAATAATATTTGCCATTTTTATGGAAGTGCCAGTCAGCCTAATTAAATTTGCCACTCATACATAGCCAGTCTGCCCAAATAAAAGCAATGCTGGCAAGGAAAACTCAAGTGGATTGGATTGAAATGAACTATTTTTACAAGATTAGCACATAGTTAATGATAACTTACGAACCTTCGTGAACTTTTCATGACTATTCCTGTGGTAACTTTCTCGGCCTAAGACAACGAGGGACCAACTTTGAGCCAATACTTCTCATTGATGTATCTTTTACATAGTGCTTCTGGCACAACACACATTGTGCATCAGTTGTTGCACCTACATCTTGTACTACTAATGCAAAATAACACTTTTATATCACTTGGAAGGTAAGATCGGAAATTAATCAACGTTAACTTTACTAAAAACCGATAAAAAAACTGTAATTGCGGGAAACTAAAAAGTTTTTTAGACTTCGAGTCGAGAACCGCCAAAATTTGACAGTAACATTCATAAGAAATTGTTTATGGTTTTCCCTACAATGGAGATTTTTTTGTTCTAACTCTCTAAAAGATAAAATATTTAAAAACAAATGCTTTACGGGTAATTAATTTTAGGTCAGAAGTAATTACGTACGAATTCATCTACTTTTGTTTGTAGCGGAATGTCCCATAGACACACAATTTCCACCACGGACAGATGATGAAGTTTAGTAATGGATGTTTTGAAAATAAATTACGGAAATAAACTCTCTTCACCTCTTAGGGTGTCCAATTTTCAACGAATCCTTTCCAACGTTTATTGAGGAGAAAATTAAAATTTTCAATGATGTTTCGGAACGACTTTTTAAAATTAGTATTCATTCAACGGAAGCATTCACAACTTTTAGAAAAAGTAGACCAAATTATAAGAAATACACTAACTTCAATCCTAAATGTGGCCCTGGACGACCGAGCGTGGCAGCAAGCCACACTTCCCATTCGCCTGGGTGGTCTTCCTCTCCTCGGTCGACAGTACGGATAAACCAGAAATATTTTATCTTTCTCACTGGTCGATTTTGAAGAAGGTACCTACTGTGTTTGACCGATACTTTGAACGTTTGGAAAATGGCTTGTCCCAATACGGTTTTACCTGACAACCCGTCCTCCCAGAGACGGTGGGACGTGCCGCTCTGCAGTATTATACGGAATACCCTAGGTGACGTATTTACCAAATACGTCACCTAATACTGTTGAGCGTGCCCGTCTGCTGGCTGTGGGAGAATGGGAGTCAGGCTTGTGGCTTCAGGCACTCCCGTCATTCATCATAGGCACTATGATGGATGACTCATAGTTTCGGCTCGCTACGTATCTCCACTTGGGTGCATCTTGTGTTGCTCCGCATCGGTGTCACTCGGTGAAACTGTCGACAGTCTCGGGCACCATGGCCTGTCCTGCTGCAAGAGCGCAGGTCGCATAGCACGCCATGCCAGCATCAACGATATTATTCGTCGAGCCCTTGTCACCGCCGGCGTACCAGCGGTATTAGAACCAAACGGCTTGATACGTGACGATGGGAAGAGACCAGACGGCATGACGTTATTGCCTTGGAAGGTGGGAAGACCTCTGATGTGGGACGCAACCTGTGTTGACACCCTTGCGCCATCCCATGTTCCTAGCATGGCGGGCTGTGCTGGCGCCGCTGCGTCGGTTGCTGAGACCCTCAAGCGGCGTAAATACTGTAACCTTATGGGTAACCACAGTTTTGAGCCGTTTGAGGTCAAAACGTTCGGGTCATGGGGCTCGAGTGCACGTCTCGTCTTTAAGGAAATTTCTCGCCGGGGCTGGTCGACACTTCACGTGATCAGAGGGCTGGGTCGTTCTTTGGCCAAAGAATTAGGATTGCCATCCAACGTGGCAATGCTGCATGTCTTCTGGGCATGTTTCCTGATGACAGCGATGCGGACGAATACTTTGACGCTTAAGTTTCCTTTTGTTTTTATATTTATTTGTATATCGTAGTATTACATAATTCTTAACATTACTAAAATTGTCACTAACGAAGGTACTGAATTCAATCATTCATTACTTGAACTTTACAACGCGCGGTGCGAGCCACCTGTGTTGGCAACACAAGTGGCTCGTGTCGTGCGGACCACAGAGTACATTACATAGGACATACATTATATAGGACTAAACGCGTTGCGGACAGAAAAAGTGACTACTGTAATCTCAATGGAACGTAGAATAAATAATCTTATGAATTCCGTTGAAATTTGTCACTTTTTGCTAACACCGGTTATTTGTTACACTCAGATTAGTTGCTTGGAATGTAAATGAAATGGCAATAAAATAAAAAAACAACTACATCAACAGCCAGAAAAGAGCATAAATGTGGCGAGTTACGGAACTAACATGATAAGAATATTGGATTTGACATCTTTCAGTACTGTTAATGTGAGTCTGTCAGATAATTTGTGTTGTTAAAAATTCGTTAACCTGTCTTAAAATTTAATAATGAACCTTATAGGTTCGTTCCTTAGAACGTTAAAAATCTAAAAATTGTAATCCTCTGTTTAGGAAAAACCATAGACAATTTTGCATAAATGTTACTGTCAAATTTTGGCGGCATTATTTATTTCGGTTTTGTTGCTGACTTTGACTTTAGCAAAGTGATTTTTAAAAGTTCTTCCCAGTGATTTTTAAAAGTTTGCATCCGTAGTGAGACCTTCTGACCGTGCAAGATGTACAACAACTGATGCACAATGTGTGTTGTGCCAGAAGCACTATGTAAAAGATACATCAATGAGAAGTATTGGCTCAAAGTTGGTCCCTCGTTGTCTTAGGCCGAGAAAGTTACCACAGGAATAGTCATGAAAAGTTCACGAAGGTTCGTAAGTTATCATTAACTATGTGCTAATCTTGTAAAAATAGTTCATTTCAATCCAATCCACTTGAGTTTTCCTTGCCAGCATTGCTTTTATTTGGGCAGACTGGCTATGTATGAGTGGCAAATTTAATTAGGCTGACTGGCACTTCCATAAAAATGGCAAATATTATTGGCCACTTTTTCACTACATATAAATGTAAAACAAGCCTGTCAACATAGTTTATAGAATAGGTACTAATTTATACATGGCTTTTTTCAGATATCTATCAGAATAATAATAGTGATTTTAATGACTATATTCGGAAAAATGAAACATGAAAACCATGCTTAAATGCCCGTCTGTCTGGTAAGACTGATATTATAATTAAGTATTTAAAAGCTATTAATGTGAATAATTTTTAAAACAAACTTGTTTTTCAGATAACTGAGTGAAGTGCCTTTGATATTAGAATATGCATGAGTTGGCAGAAAAAAAGAAACTGGTTGCAGCCACTTTTGATTTATATGTTTCAGTTTTGTAAGTATTTGTGTGATATAATAATAGTTTTTTTACAAACAGAATTCCCTGTTCTATTTATATAGAAACGATAAGGTTGTAATTTCCTAGCATTTGGACCAGCCATATTAATTATAATAGATCAAGCTGTTTTTTATTTATTTATTTGCCAGTCATTAATCTCATCAGTGTGGTTATAATTATCTGATATATTTTCTGATAGTAGAACTTTATGTAAAATATTTTCTTCATCTAACTAAGCATAGTATGTCAATTTTAATTTAAGTGTAATTTGTTGTAGCTCAATGCTGATGGGAGAGGAGTTAGTGAGTCATCTTAATAATATGATGATCAGTTTGACCCTGTAGTGACCTACCTTTATTTAATATAAACATTTCTATTTATTAACATTACCTATTACTTTGTTTAAAATCCTACGTTAGTTCAAATAATATAAATTATATTTAACATAAACATGTTTTCAAAACCACTAACATATTAGTATTGTGTAACATAATAATTATATCAATAAGTACATTTACAACAGACAAACCAATCTTTTATGTTAGTAGATATTTTGTTATCAACTAGCCGGCCGCTATGACGCGTCCTTTGTCTTAGCGCGAACCGGTAGGCTGCGTACGTCACACACACGCCGTGAGCGTGAGCGAGACGGCACTCTAATCTATTACCATCGCGCTCACGCACGCGACCCGCCTTCCGGCGATGACTTGCGATCTAGCCAGTACAATCACTGTGCCTGCTTGTGACTACCGCTTTACCATTTTTTGCATTACCTAAATAGCTTTACTGTCACTGTGCTTTCCTTCTGTTCTCTGCTATCCGTACATTTCTATCACTCCTTCTTCTAAGTGTAACTCTCGTGTGTTGTGAACTGTAACCTGTGTCTGTGTAATAAACTTTTATTTGTATCTTCATCTATACCTACTCGGACTTATTTCTTCACCCTTCATACACACCTGCCATACCTACAACCCTGTCAATGGTACTAATTTAAATAATAAGACGCCAAGAGGGAATCCCTTACCACATCCTTTACATCAGGTTCAGCATACCAAAGTTTTTGGCATGAAGCTATAAACATTAAAAGATATACTTACATACCTACTATACGGAGAGGGCACAACATAAGTAAATCTGAAGAAGTATGGGGAAACCTTTCCTAGCAGAAGGACAACATAGGGATCAGAAAAAATAAAAATACACCTGTGAATTTTATTATTCTGAACCAATTCTATCTCTCGGCAGATGAGCCTATTGGACCCAGCAGCTGCTAAGGAACTGTAGACAATTAAAGAACACCGTCTCTTATTAATCATATCAATCTTGGCTGTTAGTCAATCATGGCGGTCTGAGGTAAATTTTCATTATTTCACACAATTTTTAATAAACTTATTACACCCAAAAAATTGGGACAAGAACAGGCATGGAGTTAAGAAATGTTGCAAATAACGAGTTACAATTTACTCAAAATGTATGAATAATGTTGGCCCATTTGATTTATTTGGATTGGATAAGACACTGATCTTTTATTGTATTATAAATAAGTCACACTGTTATAGTTTTTGAAAGTAGGTACTACATTAGCTGCAGGATTCTGATAATAAAGTCAATTACATTTTATGTGGTTCAATTGATTTAAAAAAAGATATAGTCTGATGAGTATAGGAATGAAATTGATCAAATTCTTAGTAAAAAACTCTTACCATTCTTTCCAGCTGGACGCGGTGGCGGCGTGCATGCAGTCCACACATCAAATGACGCTCTGTTCGCGGCATCATGAAGTTGACCCCCGGGAAGCAGCACGCTCAGTAGAAAAAATGATTTAGCATTTTTTTTTCTCATGTGATACAAAAAAAAAAAAACATTTTTATTTCAGGCACTGTATAAGTACGTACACACAAATACATTTCACCCATAGTGACTACATGTCATAATTATGCAGTTATATTGTTATTACATGGTTATTACTAAGTTATATTAAGTTGGTATTTCAATAAATTGGTATGGTTGGTTGGTTGGTATTGGTATTTTAATAAATTTTTGTGAACACACTGAACACTTAATAAAATAAAAAAATCTGAAAACATTGAAATAAATAGAAGGCGTCAATGTCAAAGGCTAAGAGTTTAAAAAATCGAATGTGATGACAATGGCTACGTTCCGAGTTACGATAATATCCATTACTTGTGGTGTTTGGTTTTGAATCGTATCATATCTTTAGCTTACTTAGATATTATAGTGCTTCCGTAATAGGTTCTAGCATTGAGTGAGCACTGTTAGCACGTTCACGAGCGTTCCGTATTGTTGCCAAAAATTACCGTTCTTAGCAGTCATAATCGTGATATCTATCTCGGAACGCCAATTATTGATGAGCGCTCGCAGCACTATTTTTTAATTCGGAATGTGGCCAATGACGTCACTATCACTTCACCCGATTCTAGAATCGCGTGAAGTGAGTGCGGCTAGCCGCGCGTGGTTTCTCACCGTGATGTTGCCATGGCAACATCACCGTGAGATACCGCCGCGAAGCGAAGGTGCGCGCGCCGCATGCTTCACGAATGTCAGTAAATATAATTTGATGTAGTATTGATGATGATGATTTGATGAATATCCTTTGATTATTGACAACGAGTAGTTAAGTAGGTAGGTATCAAGGGGGGACCAGACGGTTTAAGTACTTAAAATAAAATCGAATCGTCTGAATGGACTGGCCTGAATTCTTATCCATCAAGATGTTGCTTCAATGAAGAACGCTGAAGAAGCACCTACTAGGTAAACCTATCTTCAACAGCAGTGGTGTAAGCACGCGGTTAGGTACTCGGGAACTGAGGTCTGCTATGCCAACAGTGCACTGGCCCAGAGTAGGCGAGAGGCATTCGGGATATCGTTAATACTAAAAAGATACTGAGTGGCCTCGCGCGTCCAAAGTTTTACATTTTTCTCAAAGTCATAAAAAACCATGATCCAATATTATGAATGGTCAGAAGTTGTTATTATACGTTGTTATTGTATTTTCCTAATGTTTTTAGTGCGCATGTGTGACACGTTATCATTTAAATGACTTGGTAAGTACCTATAAATGTTTGTCGTAAATAAAACAACTGTTTAATGCAAAATGGAGGCACTAAACTGACTATAATTATGAGCAAAAAACGGTTGGATTTAGACATAAAAAAATCTGAAAGCATTGAAATAAATAGAAGGCGTCAATGTCAAAGGCTAAGAGTTTAAAAAATCGAATGTGATGACAATGGCTACGTTCCGAGTTACGATAATATCCATTACTTGTGGTGTTTGGTTTTGAATCGTATCATATCTTTAGCTTACTTAGATATAGTGCTTCCGTAATAGGTTTTAGCATTGAGTGAGCACTGTTAGCACGTTCACGAGCGTTCCGTATTGTTGCCAAAAATTACCGTTCTTAGCAGTCATAATCGTGATATCTATCTCGGAACGCCAATTATTGATGAGCGCTCGCAGCACTATTTTTTAATTCGGAATGTGGCCAATGACGTCACTATCACTTCACCCGATTCTAGAATCGCGTGAAGTGAGTGCGGCTAGCCGCGCGTGGTTTCTCACCGTGATGTTGCCATGGCAACATCACCGTGAGATACCGCCGCGAAGCGAAGGTGCGCGCGCCGCATGCTTCACGAATGTCAGTAAATATAATTTGATGTAGTATTGATGATGATGATTTGATGAATATCCTTTGATTATTGACAACAAGTAGTTAAGTAGGTAGGTATCAAGGGGGGACCAGACGGTTTAAGTAAAATAAAATCGAATCGTCTGAATGGACTGGCCTGAATTCTTATCCATCAAGATGTTGCTTCAATGAAGAACGCTGAAGAAGCACCTACTAGGTAAACCTATCTTCAACAGCAGTGGTGTAGGCACGCGGGTAGGTACTCGGGAACTGAGGTCTGCTATGCCAACAGTGCACCGGCCCAGAGTAGGCGAGAGGCATTCGGGATAACGTTAATACTAAAAAGATACTGAGCGGCCTCGCGCGTCCAAAGTTTATTAAATTTTTCTCCAAGTCATTAAAAAAACATGATCTAATATTATGAATGGTTAGAAGTTGTTATTATACGTTGATATTGTGTTTTCCTAATGTGCTTAGTGCGCATACGTGACACTGTACAGGTTAAATGAGTAGGTAAGTACCTAGTTAATAAATTTAAACTTTAATTATTGCAAACAAAATGGAGGCACTAAACCGACTTGAAATGTGCAAAAACCGGTTGGATTTAGACATTAAAATAGGTTTCTACAAGCATTGAAACAAATAGGACCTCTAAATTATTGTCTGAACTCGAATACGAACAGAATAAAAAGAAAAACTTCCTATTACATTGATGTGAGCGCCTAGCGCGCATGCGCGGGGTGATCACTGCACCCGATTCATAACACTATTTCGGCGCAGTGAAGTGAGCACCTACGCGAGTGTCATTTGAACTGTTGAACTTTTACATAGGTAGCATCAAAATGATGATGATTTGATGAATATCTATTCTTTTATTATTGACAACGGCTAGATAAGTAAGTATCTATCTACAATAAAATGTTAGTAGGTACCTACCTACATATTGGACGTTGGTTTGGTATTGCATTTTTTTTCAGTGCCTTACGCGGAAACGCGGCGTGATCTTAATCACTCCACCATATTCTCGAAGCCATAGCAAGTACCTACTACGGGATGCGCTAGGGTCAGTTGAGTTTTGTAGGTGTTACTACGATGATAATGATAGGTATGTACACTAAAATATTGGAATAATAATCCGCACATCTTTTTACTTAAATTACTGATTTATTCATAAATCGTTTAGATGGGTTCCCACATAGTTTGTGTGAGATTTAATGCTATGGTCCGTCAGCCAGGCACACTACCACTCGATGAATTGACACGCTCGGTTATATCGTCTCTTTGAATAAGTTTAGGTTTTGATACCAACGCTGAAGAACGTTGCGCAGTCTTTAGATACTGGACTCGATCGACAATCGCTTCTCCAAAACACACCGCGACTAGGCCATGGGATTGCGTTTGTTAAACTATAATCCATTTACAATGGGTTCATAAAAACTAAAAATATCGATTCGCGTTAGCATTAGTATTAGTAGACGCTATCTTCAAGATGTGTTTGTTTTATTCTATTTATATTTATTGTTCGTGCGTGACGCGCTCTTGCACCTCAGGCAATATAAGGACTACCTACTCTAGGAAAAAATAGAACGAAACAACATTGAGTTTCTGACTGAATTTCTGTTTTGCTATTTGATTTGAAAAACCCCCCAATTTAGTAAAGTATGATGCACACTTAAATACTTAGCTTTGAAATCGTAATAAAACTATCAACAGAATTAGTTAAAAAACATTATTTAAATCTCGATTATGATTGATAAAAAATATTATTAATTCTCGATTATGATTGTAAATGTAATGCTTGGACATCCCTAGCATCAGGTGGAATGACACTGATAGCTCACTCCACGCTCACTTCACCCGGTGAGATTGTTACAGAATCGACATGCAGGAGGGCGTGTCGGACTTTTACTGACTAAAACCCACCCGTGTTCCCTCAGTTGCCTGTGTGCCAGGGGCCGCGGTATGTCTTTCGAACAACCCGCACCCCTGGCAGGCATCGGCCCTTTAGGGCCCCTTCAGTTGGTGCTGACATCCCCTTGATACGGCAGCGACCGACCCGAGCCTGCCGCTTACCGGACAGCGAGCTACCCATTACTCGCCGTCCGCAAGCCCGAGCCTACGGTGGCCGGGAATCAGCCTGGGATTCCCGACTCCCAGGGCATTTCCTGCGAAGGCTAGGGCCGTGAGGGCCTCTCCCTCACGTGCGCCGCCGCTCTCTTCGCGAGCATCACTGCTTCGCAGAAGGAGGCGACGGCTACCTATGCATTCTCGCTCCTTAACATGGCCTGGACCAGGGCCGGACGCGAGTGATCGCCGCCGCCGATCGCCTCCACAAGGACACGGCGGTGTTCCGCCCAAGCCGGGCAGACCTCCACCGTGTCCTCAGGGCGATCTTCGCAGTGGAAGCACCCGAGCGTTTCCTTCCGCCTTAACCGAAACAGGAACCTTCCGAAACAAACGGTTGTTTCGGAAGGTCCTCACCGGACACGGGTCCGGTGAGGACCTGCGTCAGGCGGAAGGTGAGGACGCCGTGCCGCCTCTCAAGCCACTCCTCAAAGAGGAGACTTACCGCCGCAATCGTGGCGTGCCCAATCATTGCAAGGCTTCGCTTTAAACTATATTTGATGTGCTATTCGTTTGAAAGTAACGTTAGTTACAACAGCCACACGGGTCGATCGATTAGGTCAAGCTGCGGTTGGTACGTGGATGGGTTACCATCTTAACATACAAAGACCCCTACGTGTCTCGGAAAGCACGTTAAGCCGGTGGTCCCGGATGTGCATAAAGATACACATCCGGGACCAAAGGACAGTCGTTACGGGTCGTCAGAAGCCCGAAAGTCTAACAACCAGTCTTACGAAGGGGTATCGTGTTACCCAGTAACTGGGTTGCGGACGGCAGATTGGCAGTCGCTCCATGTAAAATACTATACAACTGGAAGTAACCTACGTACAAATTAACTCGATTTACCAAGCTTTTTTTTGATAAAAATCTTACCATTTGCAAACACTTTGATAACCTCTAAATTTCGCCGGTGACTCTAACATTAGCTGTAGCATTAGCATTTTGCAAAAATAAAATTGTACTGTTACTAGAAGAAAAAATATATACGATAAAATCTTTTACTACAAAAGTTCTGAATAGCCCTTACAGTCTCAAAAAGCCCCACTTTACCGGTACTTCATATCAAGTATCAAAATAAAAAGTTTCATAGTTTTGTCTTCGATAATGACGAACTCCCACTCCCATTCAAACTTTCATCCCCTATTTCCATCCTTATAAGCTCTTTCTCGATAAAAGGTAGCCTATGTCCTTTCCCAAGGTCTACTCTTTCTCTGTACCAAGTCTCATCAAAATCGGTGCAGTGGTTTAAGCGTGAAAGCGTGTCAGACAGAGTTACTTTCGCATTTATGATATGATTATAAGTTTAGTAGGGATAGTAGAGACCTTATATCCTTTTTGAAGATTTCTGAGGTATGCTCATGTCTTCAATGCCCCATACCATCACTTTTATGAACTGCTATTCAATGTTGGCGGCGGTAGCCGGTGACTTTTCATTAGGTGGGCCGCCAGCATGTTTGCTACACCATGGCATAAAACAATGTTATCTTGTTTCAGAGGTCATAATTACCCGATATGGTGCATGGATGTGTCTAAGAGCGGGCTCTTCGTAACCGGATCTCACGACAAGACCGCAAAACTGTGGTCTCTAAGTAGAACTTTTCCAATCAGAATATTTGTTGGCCACATGGCTGATGTTACAGTAAGTTTGACAGTACCCCACCAGGCGTAAATATGACATATCTAGCTTTAAAAAAACCTTCTTTAATATTATTTTTAACCTCCGACGCAAAAACGACGGGGTGTTATAAGTTTGACGTGTCTGTGTGTGTGTGTCTGCTGTGGCATCGTAGCTCCCGAACGGATGAACCGATTTTGATATAGTTTTTTTTGTTTGAAAGATGAATTAGTCGAGAGTGTTCTTAGACATGTTTCATCAAAATCGGTTCAGCCGTTTGAAAATGATCAGCTCTTTTCTGGTTGATGAACAGATTTGAGCATCTTCCACGGGTTTGATCAAGTCGAAATTTGGTATTTTATTACTTCAATGATATTAGACGACCATAGTAACCTTGGTGCTGGAGCATCACCTGGAATTTCCAGGATACCCAAGTTACTCACCAACAAACAGCAGAAGTATTGTGTTCGGGCTCATTGAAAAGGTCTCAATGAATAGGTTATAGATAAAATAATGATGATCAGGACGAGGAATGAGGATAAATTAGTAACAAACTTCACTGTGGAAAACATACTCAACGCTGCGCAGATTTAAGCGAGACATTAACTTTAAAAAGCAGGAAATAAAAGTTTTTTTTTTAAACCCCCAACCCAAACAAAACCTCTAAAAAGTAAAAAATATATATTTTTTGGCTTTTTAAGTTGTAGGTAATATTTTGATCAAGGCATTGTCAAGTCTGGGGACGGTCAATGAAAACGCCAAACAATAACGCCAAATTTTTTCTAAAATGTAAATGTAGAGCATTTTGTTAAACTTGAATATTTTATTGATTCAAAATCAAAATTAAAATATTTTATTTCACATAAACCTGCATGGGCACTTATGAAACGTCAGAAGCTATGTGCATTCAGCTCGTTATGCATGAGTTAGCCGGTTCTTTTTTGTTTTTAAATATATTTCATCTGTTTAGAGTATAATATTTTTGAAATCGTTGCTTGAAGCCTTTTCTGATGTACCACACGATAGTATTTTTTTTAGTTGGATAAAATCTTCTTTAAATAATATGATATTTCAATAATATTTTTTACCGCCACAGTCCAGCTTGCCACGGCCACGAGTCGTGGCCGTGGCAAGCTGGACTGTGGCGGTCGTGGCCCACGACTACATGACAGACATATACGCAAATAAAGCCGCTTGGCGCCGAGGGTACGTTTTTGCTTTTTTGATGTGGCGATCAAAAGGTTAATATTCCTACTAATATCAATAAGTTAATAATGTAATGAATGTACTAAACAACAGTTATCAAATGCTTAGCACCAGAAGATCTTGGTGAACATAACTAACGTAATGTGGGTACTATACACGTCTGTCTACTCCTTCGGGGTCAACAGGCGCGATGTTATGTTATGTAAGTAAAGTAATCATCTATGTTTTCGTTTCAGTGTGTAAAATTCCACCCGAATGAAGCATACATAGCGACAGGCGGGGCAGACCGCACTGTACGTTTATGGATGGTATCTGACGCGCGATTAGTGCGCATCTTGTGCGGTCACCGCGGCATTGTGAGGACACTCGCCTTCTCTCCCTCCGGGGCTCATTTGGCCAGTGCTGGTAATCATTTGTTTCTCTTTTTTATTATTTGATGTTATATAATAAAATTTTACCCTTCTAAATCTTTTTTCTCAGGAGATGACAAGAAAATCAAAGTTTGGGATTTAGCAGCATGCAACTGTATTCATGAGTATAGAGGCCACTATGGGAAGGTTACTGCACTGGATTGGTCATCTGTAGGCAAGCCCAGTTTGACTAACCGAGTTCTGCCGGATCCCAGTGACCCATTGGTTGACAATTCTCTGCTATGTTCTGCTGGCATGGATGGCATTGTCAAAATGATGTCGGATTGTAACTCTAAGAATAAGTATGTTTTGTCTTTATGTGACGAAACGACTTTACTTGATAAGAGGCATCTTTTAAAATATAGAGCCAATACTTGTGTTTGGTAATGTAGCACATATGCTACTCATAAAAAGTCCCTTATTTTTGTTTGTTTCGATGTGCTAGCACACACCACAGGGCACCGATTGGCTACACAGGACATTTGTATGTATTGAGTTTCGAACAAACGAGTTACTCACTCTTTATATTTTGATTTACAATTCTAAGCAAAGGAGTTAAGGTCGAAGTTGAATTGCCTTCTTTTGCTTTTGTTTGACGACGCGTGACGTCAAATAACCATTCTCATTTCTCTTTCCCGCATCATAATATAACGTGCGAGCCATGTGACGCGCTTGACAGATTAGTCACCGCGTGTGCTTGCTCTACTGCGTATGTGCCGTGTCGCGTTGTCTACACTACCCACAACTCGCGCGGCGATTCAAGAGACTCACTGACACACTAACAACACCTTCGTGTTCATAGGCCACCGCACCCTCGCTTTATTCTTGGTAGCACATTTTGTAATAAGAGTGACTCGCACTCTGGCAAAAACCTCACTTTCCACTGATATTCTCTTTTATTTACAGGCAAGTATCAAGCCAAGATGTTGTTTCATCAACTTACAACACAAAATGTTCATATCTGGTAGACGTGCAAGTTCATCCAGACTGGGTTGTGGCCATTGGAACGAAGAGATAGACAAATACATTGAAATGTTTTATTTAATGAACTTATGTTCTAACAATAAAATTGACAAATAAATGTTTGTTGTTTTAGTATACAAACATAATCAAACCAAATACATAATACATTGAAAGAAAATAATAACAAACTCAGTTTAAAAGATTAACATGATTGTTTATAGTTGGATTAAACTCAAGCCTTCTTAAAAAAAATATTTATTGTGGGCTGTTTCCCTTTTTTTGGTGGTGACATCTTCTTACTCTTAGTTTTCTTTGGAGATGGCTCATTTTTAACCACTTTAGCTTGGTCAGTATTTCCCTTTGTATGTATGTCTTGAACTTTTTCTTGTTTCCCATTTTCTTTAATTTGTTTGTTATTCTCTTTTGCTTCATCCTCATTTTCTGAGAAACTCTCATACACTTCTTCTTTCTTAGTTAGAATATAACCATCTTCATCAGTATATGTTTTATCTACAATCTTTCTCCTTTTCTTAGAATTCACAATACCTGATGTTATTTTAACTGTATTTATTGTTGGTGTAGGAGGTATTTCATCTTCAGACTCATGATCAACATCCATTTCATTGGGTTGGAAACAATCAATTTCCTCTGTTTCACTCTCACTATCTGACACATGTAAAAGTCTCTTGCGTTTTTTATCGACTTTAGCATTCTTCTTTATCTGTGTGAGATCTTTATTATTGTTTGCTTTAGTTTTTAGAGAGTTTGATGAAGCATTTGTTACAGTGGGTGATGTGTTAGTATCAATACTAGTTGGCTCAACCTTAATATCTTTTTCCAATTTTGTCTCAGGTTCATGAACTTTAGCTTTTTTGACTTTTGTGGAATCACTATTAACTTTGCTGAAAAATCCTGCAATACCTTTTCCAGGAGTTTTCTTGATGTTTGCTTTAGTAGGTGATTTGTGATTGTTAGATTTATCTTTCTTAGGAGATGGGATTTCAGATTTTACCTTAGGTGCTAATTTACTTTCACTCACTGATTTAACTTTTATGTCATCTTTAGCTTTCTGTGGGGCACCTAATGATTTAGTTGCATTCAAAACAGCATGATTTTTCGATATCAAGTTTCCTATTTCATTGTCGGTCCTCTTTGTGCAAGAGGTAGCTTTTATTAACCCGATACATAGTGGGAGATCTTCGAATTTGTTTATTACAGTCAAAGCAACGTTATCCACAGACTTTGGTCCTCGACTGACGCAGTACACATGCTCATAAAATATGATTTTCAATGTTTTCTTCAAAGTGTTTAGATCTGTTTCGGAACATACAGTAACACATCCACTGTTGTTGTCTAATAAACCAGAAATCACATAAGAAATACAAAGGTTAGTTTCTGGCTTACCATTTCTTATGTCTTGTATAAATTCACACAGTAATGATTTTGCTTCGTTCACATGAATACACAGATCCCTGCTTAGTGAAATATAGGTTACTAACTTATGTTCATCTAATACTAGTTCTTTTACAGCTTTTAAATTAGCTCTACTGGTTTCCATTTTTGCAAAATAATCTCATAGTTCCTCAAGAAACGGATATCAACTTCATTGACACATTTGACACTTTTTTGCCGCAATTTCTGTTCCTTCTCATTGACATTGACAATATTGACATGTATCATAACTATTGATGTACCACAAGGTTCTATGTCCAACATAGACATTTATAAAAATACCATGTTTTTTCATCTCAATGATGTTCATGAACAATAATGTGTGTATTCGCCAGATTATTATTGATTTGTGCAACACTGGATACAAAAAAAGATAATATAAATGGCGTAGACAGAGATAAATGGCGACACGTCGGTGATGGATGGTAAAGTGGTGTTCTTTTATTTCGTCCTAAAAGGTATCACTATTTCAGAAGAATATTTCTTCCCAAACTATAAATCTTAAACAATACTAAATACGTGGACAAGTCGTTCACAACGACACTGTCGAAACGAGTACGTACTACACGAGATTTTTTTACCCTGTGCGTGACTTCTGACTGCTTCTGACTTATGAAACTCCAATCGTCAATTCACCGAAATTTGGAATCCAAAAACTCGTGATAGTTGGCAGCACTACTGTTAGTCCAGTAACCGCTAGTCACGGAAGAAAAAAAACAGGTGGAACTGCAATGCAACAAAATTACTATAGGAACCGTTGTCGCCAAACTCACACACATAAACCGATAATCATATAATGCACTACAAATAAACAATTCGTTTGATTTGTCGTTTTAGTTTTAGTCAAAACTAACATAAGCCACAGATCCTTCATCTGGAAATAAACCTTCAGGCTCTATAGATAGGATTTATTTTGCTTTAGCTCAGAAAGTATTTACAACGTTTTGTAATCTAAAGTCAAACTAGATTCGATTGCCGAGTAAATTCCGCTACTCGACCATAGATGGCAGTATTTTCAGTGGTCCCAATTTTAAACTTAAATGTGATAAATATAAGGTCGACATTTGCGTCATAGGTCGATATCTATTGCTACTCGATTAGGGCCGCACCAGTGCAGATGCATTGCATTTTTAATTAGGTTATCGATGTCGATAGATACTTTTTTCAAATTAAACTAAAAATTGGGTGTCTTGTTGAGAGTTCAGTAATAAAACTGTAGGAAGAATAACGTAGTGTTATTTGAAAATAAAATAAATAACTGAAATAAAAATAATACTATTGAAAACAATACCAATAAAACAATGAACAGGAGAAAAAAATATTACTGTGTTTAATTTAATTTCAATTCAATCCATATTTTTAAGTGATAATAATAAAACATGATAACTGACTTGATTAAAAAACTTAATGATTTTCGAAAACGGTGAACTGTTCAGTGGCACTGGAGTGGCGTTGAAATATTTGTTGTACTGTCATTGAGGCGGTTTGATGACTGAATGATCTTACACACCGAAATGACCGATTAGTCAATGCAATGCAACGTCTCAGGCATCATTAAAATTATAATAATTACGTTATTAGGTAAAAGTTTGATTACATTTTTGCTATAAAGCATCTATGCAACATAATACACTTCTTAAAATAAATTTCGTGTATGAATGTTAAGCGACCTATAGTGGTATTGTAATGTTATTTTGCAATAAATATTAAATGACTAATTTTCTTTTATCGATATCCATCGATAAAACCAACATCCGACCCGACTGCATCACTAATTGAGTAGCGAAGTACTTTCCAGAATGAAATAGAGAATACAATCAATCTAAAATAAACTTTATTTTAATCAAGTAAGGTTGATTTTAACCAGACGTTATATTAAATTATTAGTAAATTGAAAATAACTAAGATTTTATTAGAAAACAAATAAAACCGTACATATCGATGGTACGAAACACCTCAATTTTTAAGATTTATTCTCCTACTATCATTTTTGCACTCCAAAATGGAACAATACGGCATAGCTACGGAAAATTAAATTTGTCGTGAGACTAGTGACTCGACGCGATGTCAGAACACGACTGGGACCAACTACGCGTAACAGCGCTTATTTGTGGCACGCGTGCCACGCCTACTTTGCAGTTCCATGTTTTTTCTCTTCCGTGCCGCTAGTGTTGTCGATGTGTTCTATAGGTTAAATGCTCTAAGGTTTACTGTTAAGTCGATCACAGGTTGAACGATAACGAGATAATTAAAGTCTGCAATTTGGAGTGTAGTAATATTTAAAGACGAGATAAGAAAAAGGGTAACATATACCACTGGTAGCTTTAGTGGAAAGGTAAATAGAATACGAATGTTATCATTTATAGCTTCTGCCCGCAACTTCGTTTGCGTGGAAGCCGTAAGACACCACAATAATATATCTATACTAATATAATAATGCGTCTAAACCGCGCGGTACGATACCTCGTTGATATAGGTATGCACAGTTTGGCTTATCTCGGTAATGATCGGTTCTTGCCGGACGTCACCCTCAGCCCGCGATACTCCTTTCAAATCAAATATAAAAAAATAAAAATAAGGTACCCTTTTCTTTATTGCGTGTAGTAATTTGTACACAGTCAGCCCAGAATTAAGCTACGAGCTTGGCATTTTCAACAGCGTCCATCAACTCCTGTAGCGTGCAGACCGTAGGACACGCTGGACAAGATATATTTGTATGTGCCACATTGTTTGTGGGACAGCACCACATTTACACTCCAGGGAGGAGTCATCTATGAATCTCCACTTCAGCAGGTACCTTGTTGATCCTGTCAAGGGATCAACAAGGTACCTGCTCAACCAAACCTGCTTTTGATATAAAAAAAAAACTTTTTATTTCAGGCATATTTGACCCATACATATTGTTAGTAGAACGACTTAAAACTATGTTAGTATTTAAAATTAAGCTATTAATTTAAGTATTTGCCGCCCTCTGGGGCCCCGGGCACGCGCACTTGTGCTTGAACCCAGTGCCCCAGAAGGGGGCTGTCCAGCTTATGGCTGAGCACGTTCAGGATGGCGTTGGCGTTGGGTTGGCGTTGGTTGGATTGTCATAAACCAGTATCAAAATGATCTATGCATACTATAGTGATATTACATGCAGTGGCCCTAGTTTGAGTTTCTTGTAACCATCTTGATTGAACGCATCGAGTGCGTTCGACGCGGCGCGCGGCTCGGTGCTCCGATTGTGCATAGATCCTAGATTAGTGAAAGATCAATCTGAGCACCGAACGCGGCGGTCGTTACGTTAGACTTAGAGCGAGATGGTTAAAAGAAACTCACACTAGGGCCACACATGTGTTTTATTGCCGCGTTTTTCGTGATCTACTTTTTGGAGCCAAAGTCTTACTCAAAGCAGCAACAGGATTTTCAGTGTACTTAATCTGTGGAACTGTGGTGTGGTGTTTTCTGGGGTTGGAGCTCTTAGAGCATTTAGCTGTAGTGTAGAATAGAAAGCCTAAATAGTACTAATTCCATTAACAAAGTAATCTGCTGTTGGTGATATAAACTGTGGGAGTGAGAGCTGTGGTGCCTGTGGTCATGCAGCTATAGGCTATAGATGTAGCTTCATGCTTGTGGTGCACAGTCCGTACATTTAGTGTTTTATCTATGCACAGTCCGTAGAGTCCGTAGTTCGTACACAGTTATGTTACCTCTGACAGCAACAACCGTACAGCATTTAGTATTTTATCTCCGCGTACAGCAACCATAAACTTCCGAGTTTAGAGATTACTGTGATAATGATAAACTTTTGGTCGCAGGAACCTTAAATGTGACTAGTAGACACTAGTAGATTACTTTGGATTGGACAGAGGTAAACGAAGGCCGCTTTCCGAATTAGAAAACTAGCGCTGTTGGCGCTCACATCAGTAAAATGCGTTCCGAGATATATCACAATTATGACAGCTAAGAACTGTCATTTTTGGTAACAATACGGAACGCTCATGAACAGTGCTCACTCGACGTTAAAACTTATGTACACATATAAAACTTGTATACACCACGTCTTCTTATTTGGGTAGGTGGCAACTCTAGCCAGAAGCATTATTTCTAATAAATCTAAGTTAGCTAATGGACTGCGTTATCGCAACATGGCGCATGTCATGACGTCATCTATGACGGGACATCGTTTTCGCGCCTACGCCGATTCGGATTCGCTCAAATCGATATTATCGCAACTCGGAACGTAGCCTCTGTAATCCAGAGTATGTGTTCTATGCTGTCATCAGTGTCATCTCTGTCTGTATCTTGTCATAGGGATGTCGGAAGTGAAAGAAAATATCGATATATCGAAATTTATTAAAATATCAATATCGAAGTCGATATTTCGAGGAAAAAATATCGATATAACGGCCAAACTTTCAAAAGACTTTGCGTTTTTAAAATAAAAGTGTATTTAGGTCAATATTATCAATAGTAATTTTTATACAAAATGTACATTATTTTAATTTCCAGACACACACATCAAGCTATCCCAAACTGTCAAATTTTCCCAATTGAAAATTAACCTTAGACTTTTGTAATAAAGTTGAATAAAAAATTCGACAGATTGGGGTAGCTTGATGTGCTGGCGTATGTACCAAAATCTCAATGAAGAAAAAAAATGAAGGTATTTTTATTAATCCTTTTCATTAGGCAATAATTACAAAAATATCAAAAACTAAAAAGCTATCTTCTAACTAATATTTTTAAACCTATTTATTCTATCAGGCAAACCAGTATTTGTCCGGTAGCGAAACTAGAAAAACTCAGCTGTTTACATGCTCCGCTGTCAACCGGCTCCTATTGTTAGGAACCACCAAATTAACGGCAGAAGCCACTCTCTCTGAAGGTACAGAGGAAGCCGTAGGTGTCAAGTATTTAAGTGCTAGATTCGAAAGAACTGGGGTAAAATGTTTCGTGTCTATCCAAAACTTTATCGGGTTTTCCTTACAATATAGATTTGGAGCACCTAGGAATTGCTTCAACTCGTCCGGCATTCTGTTAGTTTAGAAAAAAATTGCGGAAAATAGCATACATTTCTATGTATGTACAGACGCCAGCACATCGAGCTACTTTATCCCTATAGAATAATGCTGAAAATCTATTAAAGAAATTTGACAGATTGGGGTAGCTTGATGTGCTGGCGTCTGTACCTACACATATGAGATAGTATTAGTGAGTGATCTGATCACACTGATCACAAATACTAATATAAAGACAATAGATTAAAATAAATAAAAAACTTGAGAGGTGTCAAGGGACACCCGGATGGAACGAAGTTAAAAAAAAGATCAAAATAATAATAAAAAAAAAAGATGAAATGAAAATATCTGGCTTTCTTTCTATAAGAGAGAGAGAGAGAGGGACAGACAGAGAAACATGCGCACGCCGCACGGCTTACAATAGCTTACTATAGCAAAAAGTGTCGTTACAACTTTGCGTGAGAATTTTTTCCGTCTAGCCCCCTTTCACAACGCGCGATAAGGAACTTCGTTCCAAAAATGTCGGTTTTGATACTATTTTCGATAATGGATATTTTTTATCGATACATCGACACATCGGAACAAAATATATCGGCAAAAAAATATCGATGTATTGAATAAAAAATAACGACACATCGATAATTTTCATCATCTATCTTGTCTGTCAGTTGAAGACTTTGAAGTTGTGTTCATGTCATAGATAGAGTATAGTAATTGTTGTTCTACAGCTACAGTCTGTGGGTGTGGCTGTGGAGTTCTCGTTGGGTGTTTAGTGTGACTAACTAAAGGTTTTGAATCAATTAATATTTCCCTCAAAATATTGTAATGTTAGAGCCGTCTAATTTCATAACTCTATAGGAACCTTAAATAAATGTAAGTAAATCATATGTAGGTTAATGTGTTTGTTATTTCTATTTTTGACACCGTTGCATCATTTCTATTTGTATCGACACAGTTGCCTCTAAATTCCTGGTTTACTAGAAGTTATGTTTTATTTATCCAAAATACTCTTCTTTTTGACAGACATAAGTTGAAGAACACGTAATAGTTTTGATATAGTAAACAATTGCAGGGGAAAATGCCAGGGTAAGCTACATCTGCAATCGTGGGAGGGAGTGGTTAACATAGTTAAAGTACCTACCTTGATTGCTCATAACTGGCACCACACCACCATATGCATTACTTAATAATATTCCTTTAGAATAAATTATCACAATTCATTACTTTCAATTCAAATATTTCTTGGCCTAGACCTCATAGAAATGCTTGATTTGCAAATTAATACAAGGTTTGTAACATAAATTAATAATTCGCTGGTAGGCTTCAACATTCATATGAATCCAAATCATAAGTAATAAAAAAAAAACAAACTCACATTGTAAACCAATCAGTTCATACCACCAAATTAATTTTCTCTGATATTCTAAATACCAACAAGCTTGTTTCAACTGGCAAAACTAATAAACCTAAACAACTCATTTAATATGAATTTGCCTGATAAAACATCAGGAAAATGTGTCTAATATATTTAACAATACTCAAAATATTTACCCTATTTGTACCTGTTTCACTTTATAAGTTAGTAAACTAGAACACCATACATAAAAAAAATAACTAACTTCTGGAGAAGTTGCAACTGATGGGGTAAATAAAAACATTTTTGTTCTTTGATAGTCACAGTAAAACAAGAATAACTTCTAATACTGGAACATTGTTGCTCACATTATGACTCATGTATTTTATGAGTTGGTTCTTGTTCAGTGAGATGAAAATAAAAAGAATACACTATTTATCTACCGAAACTCCTTAAGCAAGCAATGTTGCTGAGAATTCTAAGAGATTACTACACATTGGTCACAATTTTTATAGCCCTCTATGTGGTAACCTCGAGGCAGTTCAGTAGCATTTGGGTAGCAAATCCATACTTCTCCTCGTAAGCTCTCCTACTACAATACCATAACTAGTAAAGCTACTGCTGTATGTAGTTATTGTTGCACACAAAAGTATTTATCTTGCCAATGTCTGAGAGAAAACTCTTTCTTCCTTTTCTTAAGAAGCTCCAGATGGATATTTGAAATCAAATCTTCCTATCTCTATGGCATAGCTGCTATAGTCAGATAGTCACCCTAGTTAAAAACTTACTGCCAAGTAGTTTTTCCTCAATCGGACTGACACAGTACCGTTTTCAAGTCTCGTTTCGGTCAATTTAACCAGATTTTGAATGGGTTTACTCGATGATGACACCCACACCTCTGTTTCATGTCCTTGACAAAGAATCTGTGAACATTTTCTATCTATTTGTTTGACGGGTCTTGAAGATCTTAGACCCGACCTTAAGGATAGTTTTCATGAGCCCATCCTAATAATTGACTGCGGAACTGTCTGGGCACGAAACAATTCTGAAATTCCAGCTGAAAACTCTCGGGGTTCTCACTCAAGAACCTTTCGACCCCATCGGCCATCCGTTCTAACCAGCAATAGTTTATTATTAACTGAAATAAAGTGCAGCAGGAGCAGGTCTGATAATTTCCCAATACAACAATTTGGGTAACATGTTTTTTTTTTTATAGATTAGCGACAATGTCTCTGGACAATATGTTCTGCACCCGCTGCGGCGATGGCTTCGAGCCAAATGAAAAGATTGTCAACTCTAATGGGGAACTCTGGCATACCAACTGCTTTGTGTAAGTTTCTCTGCTGTTTTCTAGTCTGTCATTAACTAATCTGAGGGGAATCATGCGCGGGACATGGGACACTACAGCACGTATATATGTAGATAGATGCGTGCAGTGCAGTGCTATTGATTTAATGATAAGGAAGTCATTAAAGCATTTGACGGGGTTCACATCAGTTTGATCACCACCATACAAGTTAGTTGACAAAACCGGTGCGGAAGAATTTCGTCCCACTTCTCATGCGGGATTCGCCTCTCTTTGACCAGCAACATAATTGCGTAACACTTTCAATCCAAGGGTTTGAAGGAAATTCCTAATCCAATACTTCATAGGTGTGAAAAATTCACCTGCTCAGCAACGTAAATAGCGTAATGAACTAACCTGTCAATATGTAAGTCAGTGCGATCAATTATCATTTAATGACGCAATTACCCCACAGATTTTATGCTATAAAAATATTTACCTATACTAAGTACTGGACATTATTATGTGCACTACTGCTGTTAAGGATGTTAGTCAATATAGGTAATTGATATTGATATATTTCAGATGTGCACAATGTTTCCGTGTGTTTCCTGAAGGTGTATTCTACGAGTTTGAAGGTCGCAAATATTGTGAACGTGACTTTCAAGTGCTGTTTGCGCCGTGTTGCGGAAAATGCGGTACTTATTTTATTACTAATATTTATTTTTAGGTTTACTTTGTACTTTTTCCGTGTAAAAAGTCAGAAAAACATGTCTTCAAAAATGTCCCGTATCAGCTATAGGCCTAGATAGCTAACAGAAATAGACTGTTTTATCATCTCTGGAAAAGTTGCAGTGAATTTACCTGGCAGAAAATACCTTATTGTTGATATATTGATCTGGTAAATAGTGGAAAAACTAATGTATAAAACAGACACTTTCTTTGTGATATTTGATCCATAACAGCAACATTGTCGCTCTGAAAGTAAATACAGGATTTTTAAAATAGGGATCGGGTTCAATTCTTGCTCCCTAATTGCGTAACGCACGATCAATCATAAAATTCATACCTAATCCATTGCTTCATATGTTCGAAAAATGTGTCTACTCAACAACATAAATATTGCATGCATATTGTTGAACTGACAAAATGTAACAGATAATAACAAATTATGATTGATCGTGTGTTACGCAATGAGGGTGCTGGCTCAGGCAGACGCTTTAAAGATAGGTAAGCTCTTAAAGAGCAATATTGATTGTCCTCTAAAATCCAGGTCGTAGTTCCTTTGAGTACTTTGCTCTACTACCTACTATAGTTTCGGATTTACCCCTGAAGTGCCATCGCATAAATCTCCATGTAATTATGTAACTGATATAGGTATCTCAGTTCTGGCTGATTTTTATGATTCACCGAATCACAATATTTCGTTAGTAGTATTATAATGTACACTAGCTGACCCGTCAGACGTTGACCTGTCTTAACAATGAATACATATTAAATTCGCATTGAAAAAATATTCCAAAAGTTAGTATAGTCGTTAAGTTTTCTTAAATTTTCTAATGTTACGCGTAAGTTTCCAATTTTTTTTCTTTCATAAGAACCAGCACCCTAATTGCGTAACTCACGATTCATCATAATTTGTTTCGTTTTGAAACAGATGGCTAAACCATTGCTTCATATGTTCGAAAAATGTGTGTGCTCAACAACGTAAATAACGCAATGAATATTGTTGAAATGTCAAATCGAAACCGATTATGATTAATCGCGTGTTACGCAATTAGGGTGCTGCTTCTGACAGTAACAAACACAAAAAAAAAGAATCAGCAAAATTGGTCCAGCCGTTCACGTGTGATGCCGTGACTCGCTTTGCAAAACTTCGGAATTATTCGCAATAATTCGGAAATATTCAAAATAATATTTCGATATTGTAAGGATGAAGTAGGTAACCCACGTTGTATTACATTATAAGAATTAAAATATTCCCAGTAATTACGAATATATTATTATGCGTAGGTAGCTTGAGGAGACTCGCCAATATCAGATATTTCGGCGTGCCGTTACTTGAATTAATGCCATCTAGCAGGCAATGGACAACTTCATGAAGCCGAGCCCCGCAGCCGTTCATTCATAAAATCAAAGAATTTTTATTCGATGCCCACGTACCTACTATGCGGGAATATTTCCCTTTGAGTAGTTATCTACTTGTAAATACTTATTATTTTATTTTTGTATGGTGGAATTTGGAATGGGCCCGATTTTGTGCTGATGTTATGTACAAGTTTAGTTTGCTTCGTAAAAATGTTTTTGCTTTACGATGTGCCTACCTAATGGTAAAACGTTTATTTCCTTTGTAAATTAGGTAGTGTTCAACCAAAATCAATAGTTCAAAAAATAACTTATAGAAACATTTGAAATAATAAATACTTAGTTACCGTTTTACTATGTACCGCGGTACATAATAATTTAGTGATGTGCCGACTAGTCGCCGACTAATCGGTAAAGCCGAATAGTCGCCCATATTTGTAGTCGGCGACTAGTCGGCTAATACCGCCGACTAGTCGGCCCATTTTTTACTCGTATTAATATGCTTAAAAATTTAAAAGACGGTGATTAAAATGAAATTGAAATCTTTACTGCTATATCTTTTATTATAGAATCAGGTTTACAGTTTACTTTCAGTGCAATCAGGAAATTACGATAAAAAGGAATAGGAACCCTTCGTTTGGTCCATTAATTAATTGGACTTAGATGCAGAAATTAAATACCGGAAGTAAAATTAATTAATACTTCTAACAAAAAAGAAGAAACTCAATAGCAAACAATCAAATCAAAATATTTTATTTCACATAAACCTGCATGGGCACTAATGAAACCTCAGAAGCTAGGTGCACGGTTCCAACTTGTCGCTTCCTATGGAGAAGGGCCGGCAAGAAACTCCACGGTTACTCTTTTAAAAATAATTGGCTTTTACAATGTTTTCAAATTACAGTGATAATAGGTATGGGAGGACAGTGGAGGCTTGTCAATAAGTACCAGGTACCTACTTAGACGAATGAAAATAAAGAATAGAAAATCGTCTACAAATCTACAGTCTGTAAGGCCGACAACATTCTCACATTCACAATATGTAAAAGAATCTACATAAATAAAATGAACATGATTTCCATGAAAATCACTAATAAAAAGACGAAATTAGAGTTGATGTACAATGTCAATTATTGACGAGAATATGTCAGATATTGTAAAAAACAAAAAGAATATAAATTAACATTGTAATTTGGGCGCTAGACTGTCACATAGTTATGCTGTTAATGAGGTACCAGAGAAGCCACATGTGCAGAAGGAATAAAAATAATGCTAAATTTCCCTGTCTTCAACGTAGTCTTTTATCTTATATTATGCTTTTTTGATAAGGACACGTTTGATGTCAGTTTTAAACTTTCCATCGCTAAGTTCTGTAACCGGCTTTGGCAACTTGTTATTATAGAAGCGGATACTGTTTATTAGAAATGACTTGCTAGTTTTAGTTAATCTAAATTTTGGTATCACAATTTCATCTTTACTACGTGTATTTAGATTATGGAAATCACATCTTATTTTGAAAAGACCTAAGTTTTTGCGAACGTACAAGATATTTTCTAGGATATACAGAGAAGGCAGAGTTAGTATATCAATTTTGTTGATATTTTTTCTATAAGACTCGCGAGGCCCTCTTTTGTAAAATGAAAATTGATTCTACGTCAGCTGCCGACCCCACAGCAGAACGCTATAAGGCATAATACTGTGAAAATAAGCAAAGTATTAACCTAGTACCCCAATAAGTAGGTTTGCCATTTTGAAAATAGCCGATGTCACCCGAACTCAACCGAAATCAATGATCGGCTTGGCCGACTAGTCGGCCATTTTGCAGCCGACTAGTCGGCCAAAGTCATAGTCGGCCCATCTCTAATAATAATGTTTAAGTATCTAATATAAACTCATCTTAGTACTTACCAACGTATTCACCTCTCGTATGTACATATTATTCTCGCAAAATAACATTTGCACTGCTAAACCGCATACAAAAAGCATACCGCATACAAAAAGCATACCGCATACATTAGTCGTTAATTATCAACAAAAAAAAATGCTGTTCCATACATTTTGACAGCGTAGGTATTGCAATTCTAAGAAACAGGTGATATATTTTTTGATCTACGGCAAAAACAGAAAGAAAAAATTTTTAACTAATTTTATTAAAAAACAAAACATGTGCTGAATTTATGGTTACAGTGTACCTATATGTCATTGCACGAATATTCGTCGTACCTAAGTATTTATTCGTCGATTTATCGCTGAGGGGACGTTAATTGATACAAAACCAAGCAGTCAGTACGTTAATTAACAAAACAAACACCACTTCGTTATACATTTTGTACATTGGCTTTTTGGCTTGTTTCAGGCGAATTTGTGATTGGTCGTGTGATAAAAGCAATGAATGCCAACTGGCATCCTGCATGCTTTCGTTGTGAGGACTGTAATGTTGAGCTTGCTGATGCAGGCTTCATAAAAAATGGCGGGCGTGCTCTGTGCCACACCTGCAACGCACGTATTAAGGCTGACGGACTGCTTAACTACATGTGCCATAAATGCCAGTAAGTAAATCAAGTTTTCCCCTGTTAAATCGAAATGAATTAATCTATGTATAAATGATGTTTATCAGTCAGGTATGGAGTATGCACTAAGATAGCCCGCGAAAATCAAGTTCATTTAATCTCATTTAATGACTCTTTCATGAAATAGTCATTCAATGGATTAAATGAACTTGAGCGTTGTATTGATGATTTTAATTCTTCGCGAGTCATATTTTTTTCAACATACAACCTGACCTGCAAATTGCAAGAAAAGTAAGATAAATTGAAATTAGCGAGCTACCCAGGTGCTTCCCCCTTAAGCAGTTATTAAATTTTTTGACTAACTTGGGTCCCAAAATTTGAAGTTATGTTACACCAATTTAAACTTTGATGTCAATGAATATAATAAAATCCTAGGTAAAACCCTCAACTTACCTAGCTAAGTACTTACCTGTGGATCAATTATTTTTTTTTTTTCATACAGTGGAGTTATTGACGGTGAGCCATTACGTTACCGTGGCGAGGTGTATCACGGCTACCATTTCACATGTGCCACGTGTGGCGTGGAGCTTGATCATACCGCTAGGGAGGTCAAGAATCGCCCTGGATACGCTGCCAATGATGTGGTAAATATATTTTTATTGGTAGATAACTGAAATAAATAATAGTTTAAAAAACAAAAAAACACGCTTTAAAAACCACACTAAAAAACTTTTTCCAAAAAAAAACAACCGACTTCCAAAAAAACACTACAAAGTGAAAAATAACTTTAATTTCGGAAGTCGGTGTCTTTGGAGCTGTATTTGAATTTTTTGTCACCGCCTTCCGAAATTAAAGTTATTTTTCACTTTGTAGTGTTTTTTTGGAAGTCGGTTGTTTTTTTTTGGAAAAAGTTTTTATTTTTCACTTTTTAGTGGTTCACATGTGCTTACCCCTTCACAGCATACCGGCGTGATGTTATGTTATGAAGTGGTGTAAACAATAGACAGACATGAGATTTCAGCAATCCCAGTCCATTTGCTATCATTTATTGAGGAGTTCCGTTGCCTATCTCCAAAGTTCTTCATCAGATCTTCACCAAATTGAAATGAGACCACTACGAGAAAGTACTCTTCCAAAAAATAGCTAAATCGCTTCAAGTGCCTATAAAATTTGAAGAGTTCTCTCTATTTCTCCAGGATCCCATCATCAGATCCTGACTTGATGATCATGGGACCACCTGGGAAGTATACCCTTTCAAACAAAAAAAAACAAAATCCAAATCGGTCCAGCCATCTTCGAGTAATCGGGGAACATACAAAAAAAAAAATAAAAAAAAAAACCTCCTCCTTTTTGAAGTCGGTTAAAAAGGAGAAAATAATTTAATTCAATTAAAAAGCGTGGGGTGCTTTTTGAGGTATTTTTATAATCAATTAATGTCAAGCATCCCACGCTTTTTAATTGAATTAAATTATTTTCTCCTTTTTTAGTTTGGTTTTTAAAGCGTGTTTTTTAGTTTTTTAAACTATTATTTATTTTCTATTTTTTAGTTCTGCTAACTACAAAAACGTGTTTTTTTAATATATTTCTTCCTTTTTCAATTTTTTTTTAAATTATTGAATTGTCATCGGTCCTCGATAAGTTTACAAAGTTTCAATGAAATCTGACCGTTTAAAGTGGGTCAAAATCGCGCTCTAAGGAGTCGGTTACATACAAACAAACATACAAGTGAAGCTAATATAAAGCGTGTATAAAAATAGAAAAGTCGAGGGTCATGATTGTAAACATATGATTATGTCAAGTGCTACTCTTTCACACACTTTTACATGATTTATTTATTGATGCATTTTCATTTCAGAACAATCTCTTCTGCTTACGTTGCCATGATAAAATGGGTATTCCCATTTGTGGAGCTTGCCGACGTCCAATCGAGGAGAGGATTGTCACTGCCCTTGGGAAACACTGGCATGTTGAGGTGTGTAACATTACTACAGATTTTACTCTTCTATTTTTAATTATTTTACCTAAATCAACGACTGCCCTTTTTTCAGCACTTTGTGTGTGCCAAATGTGAGAAGCCGTTCCATGGTCATCGCCATTACGAGAAGAAGGGTCTAGCCTACTGCGAACAGCATTATCATCAGTTGTTTGGAAACTTGTGCTATGTGTGCAACCAAGTGATTGCTGGTGATGGTAAGTATTTTACAAAAGCCAAGTCGGCAATATAATTATATATTTTTCGTGGATCATATCTTTCAAATAAGTTTTATTTTTCGTTTAGTGTTCACGGCCCTGAACAAAGCTTGGTGTGTCCACCACTTCGCTTGCTCCGTGTGCGATACCGCCCTTAGTACGAGAAGTAAGTTCTACGAATACGACGAGCGCCCCGCTTGCCGACGTTGTTACGAGAAGTTCCCGGCCGAGTTGCGCCGGCGACTGCGTCGTGCGCATCACTATACTATCCGCCGTTAGAAACCCCGACTCCTTACTTAACAAGAATGATGGCCAAATTCATATAGAAGCTGTACCTGACTTATTAGTAAACACCGGCCCGTTTTAAAATAATATCTAAATAGCCAAGATATTATTATCATATCCCAAGATGTATTTTTGAGGTTAGAATCAACACGTAAGTCGATATGCTAGGCAGTCGACGGTATTCACCAGACTGCGGCAAAGCCCGAAAAGAGGGTAATTAGCTATCTCATTTATATTTACCAGAGTACATATTTTACATTGTAAGTGTTCAATATTGGTCAAATGGTAGAATGAAGAAACTGGTAATATCATAAATTGACGTTAAAAAATATTAACTAAATATAAACTGCGTCAGGTACGATTTGGTCGTTGGTCTTTACCAATCTTAACTTTAATTGACGAGTAAATTAGGATTCCATTGCTGTTAGTGAAAAATATTATACATTAATTGAATTGCGGTTGCTGTGTGCTAAGATATGCTGGTGAATTAAAGTTAATAATTGATATAAAGGGTGTCCGGTAAATAATGGATAACCTTGAAAAGGTTCATGGTAAATGGCTATTCAGAATAAACGTTTTTTCTGAATGGTTCTACCATGAGCCATTTCAAGGTTATCCATTAATTACCGGACACCTGTATATTTTAAGCGAAGTCACAGTACGGTCGTGAAGACGAAAATTCTTCTATAGGTATAGAAAATATTTTGAGATAAGGTGTTTTTTGCATGAATTAAGGGCATAAAAGAAAAAAGTACAATTTGCATTCCCATATTATTATGAGTTATTGTTTTTTTGTTAACAATAACTTCGTTATCAATTTTGGACTAAGATCTTGATGGACATTTTTAGCGTGCCTTTAGCAGTGTTGCGATTTAATAAAATTCTGTGACTTTGACAGAATTAAAAAGTTTACTATTAATATTGTGCCTTAAAATATCATATGCCTACTAAGTTTAAACTAAGTACATACTTAGGTAGTTGGGGCGAAAGTGCCAGGAAAAACCCGAAAAATGCCAATTTTCTTACTTTTAAATCATATTTTATCAATATTCTGACAATGAACTGTAAATTGCAGAAAACGTATGAAAATTTGAATTTATCGGACTACCTTAGCGCATCCCCCTTAATATTAAAAAAAATAATTTTATCACCTAATGTAGATTTCATTATTATATTACTTACTTACAAACGTATAAGATAAAAGTTGGGTGCCATTTTAACTGGTAGGTACCGATTAATTACTAAAAGATAAAATAAACAGGTATAAATAATTTTATATACCTTTAGATATTATATTAATAATTTATCATGTAAAACTATTATATTTTTGTAATGCTAATTATTCAAATATAACAATTTCTAATACCATTTTTTGTTTTCTTACCGTTCGTCTACAACTCTATATCTACGAAGGATTACATTTACTTAGCTTGGAAAGTCATCCGTTAGTATTACAACTAAAGACAGTCGATAGTTTGTAGAACACGTCCGTACGGTGTAAAAATATCGCGCACTGAATTTCAAGTCTTGGTGTGATGCGAACGTAGACTTCCAAAGACACAACCTGGCGTGTATAACTATCGACAATGATTCGTGTCACTTGACCTTAAAGTTTAGCCACTTCCAGTTACCGACGTCTTGTGGTGTCTGTCCACAAGTCGTAATTCCGGGTCACAAATATAAATGTCTGCGTTTTTACTATGAGTGTCAACAAGAAGAGTTACTAATTAGTATGCTGGAGGCAGAAATTGTACCTAAAGACAGACATGGCAATAGACATGTCGCAGCCTGGTTAAACTAGCCAGCTAATTGAACGCCTAGGCCGTTCGTTAAACGCTTTCAATTAAATAGCTGAAGGACGAGTAGCCAATTAATCGAGCGCAACGTTTAACTAGATGGCTGAATGTCGTGTACTCATTTAGTTAAATTGGATTTTGATGAATTTGTGACGTTTGGTCAGGGTGACGATGAGTTCACAAATTATGCACGACTACTTTTTACTAATACCTACCACTAGGTAACTAGTAATAGTGAAATGTTTTTAATCAATTAATTTCACTTAAAATTGCACACAAAAACGAAAAATAACATTCACGGTTTGCGCTATTGACGCCATTTGTTTGGTGACTACTAGCGCCGCAGTGGAAAAAAGAAACTAAATTTGAATCACTTGGCTGAGTCTTGGTCAGTCATCTTCAAAGGGCTGACTGTTCAATACGCCAAGTTGTTAAACGTTGAATGATGCTAGTTCAATTAACTATCGGCCTAGGCGTCCAATTAGCTGGCTAATTTAACCAGATGGCTGCGGCAGACATACGGGCAAGTAAGCATCCATGGCTCAACAATGGATACGGGGAACTACTGCCCCTGCCCTAGCAACGGTGACTGCTAAAGTCCTGGATGGTTTGATTGATCCCAGCTTGGATAAAATATGAAACTACATGACGCTCAGCTCGGATTTCGGCCTGGGCTATCCAGAGCAAGCGAAATAAATTGTAAGGACTATACGTGGCCCTTGTAAAAACCAATGTAACGGTAGGGAATCGAAATGTCATATTCTGTATGTTCCATTGTCGATATTTATTAGCAGATGATGTCGTGTGTGATCTAAGGAATTGACGTGGTTTCGAAGTAAGGAATCGTTAAGTGGTCATAGTGAATTAGGGCCCTAGGAGGGTAGATAGATAGATAAAACCTTTCTCCAAAGCTTTTGATCTCGTGTCGTAAGATGTAGTTCAGGGATGGGGGTATACCGTGTACCTGTGCTCATCATCATCTGCCTAGACTTTTCTTAACTATGTTGGGGTCGGCTGCCAGTCTAACCGGATGCAGCTGCAGCATACCCCCCTTCCCCTTCCTTGGCGCTTCTTTTTCTGTGAACCCTTGGGTGTTCCCCTGATGGAACAGTGGAAGATGAATTTTGACCGCTTTACCCTTGGCGGTGGAACCCAATAAAAAAATTAAATGAGCAGGTGTCATTATTATTATACCGATGCCTTCGAAGTACCTACTAGGTCGTCATAACTCCGTAGATCACCTAACCTATGCGTGTCAGCTAGAAAACGGCAACCTTACATGATTAAAATAAAGTTTATTTTAGATTGATTGTATTCTCTATTTCATTCTGGAAAGTACTTCGCTACTCAATTAGTGATGCAGTCGGGTCGGATGTTTGTTTTATCGATGGATATCGATAAAAGAAAATTAGTCATTTAATATTTATTGGAAAATAACATTACAATACCACTATAGGTCGCTTAACATTCATACACGAAATTTATTTTAAGAAGTGTATTATGTTGCATAGATGCTTTATAGCAAAAATGTAATCAAACTTTTACATAATAACGTAATTATTATAATTTTAATGATGCCTGAGACGTTGCATTGCATTGACTAATCGGTCATTTCGGTGTGTAAGATCATTCAGTCATCAAACCGCCTCAATGACAGTACAACAAATATTTCAACTCCACTCCAGTGCCACTGAACAGTTCACCGTTTTCGAAAATCATTAAGTTTTTTAATCAAGTCAGTTATCATGTTTTATTATTATCACTTAAAAATATGGATTGAATTGAAATTAAATTAAACACAGTAATATTTTTTTCTCCTGTTCATTGTTTTCAATAGTATTATTTTTATTTCAGTTATTTATTTTATTTTCAAATAACACTACGTTATTCTTCCTACAGTTTTATTACTGAACTCTCAACAAGACACCCAATTTTTTGTTTAATTCAAAAAAATTATCTATCGATATCGATAATGTAATTAAAATTCAATGCATGTGCGGCATTGGTCGAGTAGCAATAGATATCGACCTATGACGCGAATGTCGACCTTATTTTTATGCCAATTAAGTTTAAAATTGGGACTACTGAAAATACTGCCATCTATGGTCGAGTGGCGGAATTTACTCGGCAATCGAATCTAGTTTGACTTTAGATTACAAAACGTTGTAAATACTTTCTGAGCTAAAGTAAAATAAACCCTATCTACAGAGCCTGAAGGTTTATTTCCAGATGTAGGATCTATGGCTTATGCTAGTTTTGACTAAAACTAAAACGACAAATCAAACGAATTGTTTATTTGTAGTACATTATATGATTATCGGATTATGTGTGTGAGTTTGGCGACAACGGTTCCTATAGTAATTTTGTTGCATTGCAGTTCCACCTGTTTTTTCTCTTCCGTGCTCACCTAAAATAACTTAGTTGTGTCAGCTAGAAAACGGTTATACCCTCGAAGTACCACGTTGTCATATTATAGGAGCTCACTAGACATGGGTAGCTCGTGAGCGAAGAAAAGAGATAGCCCTTTTCGATTGACGACGCTCTCGCTCGCTAAATAGCTCAATGACACTTACTAGCTTAGTACTTCAGGCGAAACACCGACGACCGACCGAATTCACCGGCCGAACGGCTCCTCCTCGGAATACTTCATCATATCAGGTCACATCATTCATTCTTCCAACATAGCTCTCCGGCACAAATACGTCATAGTAAACTTATCACATCTATACATATTATAATAAAATTGTAGCTAACAGGCCGATGTCTGTACATAAAAGATATTGAAGAAAAAATAGTATGGGGGGGTCTTTATTAGAGCAACAGAAGCCCAAACAACGGTTTTTAGAATTTTTGTCTGTCTGTATGTTTGTTACCGCATCACGCAAATACCACTGCATGGAATTGAATGCAGTTTTCAATTATGTATTCCGAGAGGTCTAACTTAAAAAATAGGCTATATATTATCAAAAAAAATGATTATCTACTTGATTCTAAAGTCCACGCGTATGAAGTCGCGGGCAAAAGCTAGTATGACATAAACCACTGTATATTATCTTTATTAGGGATTAATGAAAAAGCCTACTCGTGTAGCGCAATTTGTTCCACCAGTAACTCCGTGAATGAACCGAGCGTTCGGCGCATCCTGATTCCTAGACAGTCACACCCAATATCTTGATGACTGGCCAATTCTTCCCTTGCGGTGGTAGGTCTAACGCCCACCTGGTTCGGGACCCCCCCCCCCCCCCCCCCCGCCGGAGTCCGGCGTCAAGCAGCTTGCTGTGTTTCGTCGATGCGTGGAAGTACCAGTGCCTTGAACAAGAGTGAACAGGCATTTTCTGGGCACGCTCGATCCATCATAGACTTCATCAATGGCTTTCCAGCAGGCGTGATCGAGGTCAAGAGAGGGGGTCATTTAGTAATAATAAAAAAATATGGTTATTGTACTTTCGCACATTATTAAAAAAAACCGCAATGTTGAGAAAATGAGCTAACTTTCGGCGTCAGAGTCACTGAGCTATAGAAGAGCTAGTGAGTAACAAAGTCCAAACTTCCAAAGATATTCACTATTGAGCGAGCCGAGCCGTCTCCTTCGATGCGTGTGCGACGCGAATCAAATGAGCTAACAGTCGGCGTGTGGTTTGAGTCACTGAGATATAGAAGAGCTAGTGGAGTGATATAGTTCTTTAGAGTGGAAGAGCTAATCGCTCTTTTTCTTTTCAGTCAGATAATTCGCTCATGTCTAGAGCTCACCTAACTTAGGTGCTAGCTAGAAAATGGTTTATGCCTCTGAAGTACCGGGATGTCATAGCCCGATAGTAGCACACATAACATAGGTGTGTGTCAGATCTTTGATTCGTTGGTTTTTTACCTCAGTTTGTTTAATATCATGGGGTGTCACGGTCAAGTACTAAGAGCCACTGATCCAAGCTACGGACTGACATGGTGAAACTACAAGGGTTCCTTGTTGACTATGGCACCCTAAAAGAGTAATCCAAATACCTCTGTTGTATGATTAGTTGATTACTAATGATTAGTTAATAAGTGAAATCGAATTGACAGGGAATGCATTTTTATTTTCACTAAATCGTAAATGTACCTCACTACTGAACAACACAAACTTGTAAACTTCACTAATTTTAGCAAAAGCCTATTTGCAAAGTTGTAATTTTATTTACAGAAGTGGTTACCTAAACAGAACACAATAATAGTTTACATTATATTTATTCTCCGAACAATTATTTAATAACGGCAATTTTTTCCAAACTTTTATTGGATAAACTGTGCACCTTTGGTATCGCAGATCACAACTATTAGAACTCTGTAGTGAAGCAAAAATATTATTTATTACTTGATTTTTCTTTAGCTTATACTTAATATATTTAATTTGTAAATAAATAACTATGGTTTTGGATCTAACAAATTATTTACTTTACAACTAAAATAACACAATTTTACACAATTTTTTCAAGTGATAAAATTACAGAATGATACAACAAAATTCTGCACATCATGGAGTTTGTATTTGTTGAACAATAATGTGATTTTTCTAGTTCCATGATAAAGATAAACAGGACTTAACTAAAACACTACAATACTGCAGTTGGAACTTATTTGAAATTGATATAAGTTCTAAACAGACTTCAGGATTTAATTCTCCTTCTTCATCCTTGTGCTAGTCATCCTGTAGATGATGGAGTCTCTGCCTGGGTCCATATCCATAAGGGCGTAGACAATTGCGATAAGACTGAATGCCATCACCA
Source organism: Antitype chi (assembly GCA_947359405.1). Taxonomy (NCBI): domain Eukaryota; kingdom Metazoa; phylum Arthropoda; class Insecta; order Lepidoptera; family Noctuidae; genus Antitype; species Antitype chi. The sequence goes on along the minus strand of OX375820.1, from coordinate 12,358,921 downwards.
CAACAAACCATAGAATAATGTTGAAGATTGCAGGGTATTCAGCATTGTAGCTGTCATCGGTGTCATTATCCTGCAATTTTAAATATTCATTTAAGTTTTCGGAACAAAATTACTAAATATTTTGTTTTACCTAATCTACATTTTTTTTTTTATTAAAGACAAAACAACCGGGATGATAGCCGGTTTTAAAACTGATAAAAGATCAAAGCAGTTATAATTCTTTGAAGGGTTCATTTATATAAGATTATAGTGATGATGAATAGTTAACCTTACCGCTTTATATTCTTTGACATGCCATTGATAATCAACTCCTTGGCTGCTTGTTTTTCCATCTGGCCCAACAGATCGGACGCGACGCGTATGAGCGACATCTGTGGTGACAACGGTGACTAGTACGGAGCCATCGTAAGCTTTTACAAATGCTTTGTTGAGTTCTTGGAGAGCATCACCTTTACAAAAAAAAAAGTTTGTTTAAACAAAATCTTACATAATTATTTATTACTTACATGAGCACGAAATATACTATTTTGCCGGGCAGTAAAAATATGTCAAAAAGTGGGTACAGTTACACTTAAATATTTCACAGCTATTGTCATAAAACAAACGGAATAAAAAATTAAATCTAGTGTAGATTATTCGTATTAATGACTTCCCAATGTACAGGGTTAGGGTCAGCGCTAACTAGTTAGTCAAGTATAAAAACAACATATAATTAAGGTATATTCTTAATTTCTTACCTAACAGCTTCTTAGCTTCTTTGGTTTGGAGGGAGTTAGGTCCATGGACGTCTGATAAGGCATGAAGAGTGCGGAAACGGAAATTATAGAAATCAATTACGTTGTCTGGAACGATAGCTCCATTCTGGATCTGTAAATGAATCATTAATTCAGTACATCTTTTGTTTCCTTTTTTTGTATGATGATTACACTTCAGTTTTAACCAAAACCTCAGTAAAGTAACAACTAGCACATTATAGGTTAATTTTAAATACTTAGAATAATAAACCTTGTAAGTTGAGTACGACCACCGGCGGATTTTTTTCATGTATGTTACTCCAGCAGGAAAGTAGCTCCTAGAGTGATATGAGTGGAACGCATAATTAGTGCGTAATATGCTGTGAATGTGCGCTAAATTAAAAGTTTGTCCGCTTTGTCGTTTTGGAAAAAAAACAAAAAAAATCGATTCCCACTGGAATAACGTGGTTCCAGCAGGAAAATTCTAAACGCATGATCGGAGAGAGAAATATTTTGCATGGGCAGAGAGCTTATATTTGTGCAAAAATTAGCGCTGAAAATATAATTTGTGTGTCTTCTAGATATTGCATTTCCTGCTGGAGTAAAGGTTTGCAGAATTGTGTATCTCTAAAACCATTGTATGTGCGCCTGTAGAATAAACAAACACGAGTAGCTCTTTATTTATGACAGAATTAGATTTAAGAAAATATTTATAATTTTCAAGAAATCGCTCTTTTTTAAAACCCGAAAAAATATTGTGGCGCCTAAATGAGAAAACGGTCGGACTCCAGTTGAGTACCTAAAAGTAAAACAACTATCCATTATTAAAAACATAACACAAATTACCCTATTAGTAACAGCTCGCAAAGTCTCAAGCTCATCTAAGAAATTGGTGTCTTCATCCACCAAGGGCTTCAAGTGCTTAAGACTTGGTTTAGGAGATTTCGAATATGTGACTTCACCAAAGACATGTGATTCGAGCTGAAAAACAAAAATAAATTATAAACATACAATCAAACGAGTGGAGGTCGGAAATGACCCCATAGGAACGAAGTATCCTGTGTCCTAACTTAAACCACAGGCAGATGCAAATATTTTGCATTTTATGTCTAGCTACTATCCATAGTCGTCTGCCGAGCCTTTTTCCAAGTATGAAGCTGAATACCAGTATTTTGCATGAAGTGACTGCCTATCTGACCTCCACACACATATACTGGGTAATATAATAACACCCCTTGATGAGACTGGTTGTCAAATTTTCAGGCATCTGACGACTACATAGTATGTATGTAGGTATGTAGTATATACATACTCAGCCTATAACGTTCCCACAGCTGGGACATAGGCCTCCTCTCCGTGAGAGCGAGTGGGCCGTAATCCACCACGCGGGCCCAGTGCTAGAGCTTCTCTAGTCTAAACAAGTTAGAAAATTGTCCATTGTTCTTTAAAATTAGTATGCCTTACTAGGCCAAACATCTACCATACTTAATAATACTTCTTTTACGTCCCGCAGGCTTAATTTGTATATAAACGCATATTATGACAAAATCTCTTTTTAATATTTGCAAAAGGTACGGTGGGCTGCATCAATTGTGCAAAAAATTTAATACTACTGGGGTACCTAATTGATGCAGCCCACCGTACAACTGATATTGGTTTTCCCTAAAATCCTAAAAACTTACCTCATAGCGATTGGATAGTTTGATGTTCACAAGTTTGTTGTCTCCGTTGGCGAAGCGCTGCTTAATTCTGTGCTCTACACCTTTGAAGGTATCTGGCTCATATTCATCTACAATCAGCGGGTAGCTTTTGGACTTCAAACCAGACTGTAAATGACAAGTTAACATAGTAAACTATCTCCATCCACCATTTTTTTTTGTTTTCTGTTGGTAAGATAAAGCCTGATAGAAGAAATAAATAATTTTCTATCTTATAAATTCGGGACTGAGTATTTTTCAATTATGCATATTAAATTTGAAGTATAATTAGCAGACACACTCACATTTTTGCCAAGGCTGGACACACCATCAATGTACACCTCCACAACAGCTTCAGGGGTGTTGAAAGGGTCCTTGACATACATGCCTCCCCATTCTGAATTCTATAAACAAAATGATGAGGTTGTTCATTAATATCTAAGACAAAAAAAATCTTAAATGCTGTACAATTTTTAGTACCATGACTTATTTAGTAATGATGAAACATACAGTACTCTAATCTAAAAATGTAACTAAATGTTTAGTGAAGTTGTTGGATTTTAAAAGCATTTTAGCCCAGTTATATGCAGAATGATAATAACCAACACAAAACACCAGCTGAGAGACAATAAGCTGGTTTTTTCTTTCTACTGTAAGAACAAAAACACATAACTTAAAGGGGTTACACACACACGGCAAGGCAAGCGCACACATGCATTACGAAGTAGTAAAACATTTTTAGTTACATATTTCTGACATTTTTATTAATATTAGTAATGTTAATCACTGGTATGTTTTTCCGATTATTATAAATACATATGATGATTAAACCCGGCTGGTTGGTTTTTTATCCCATTTAAGATTAATTTTTTTAATCTTATAGACACTCGATTGATAGGACTACCATTGCAATGGCTTTTTGGCGAAGTGGACAGTCGATCTAATGGCTATTCCAAATTGTGGTACATCGATGCTATGGAATTTCTGCAATTTGGACGTTCGATCTGAAGACTTTGGAGAATGCAGGCATATGACAATTGAAATCAAGCAGTAAACCCTGACTTTATGGGCTAACTCAGCAACCCCTCATTAAATAAACCTTTTTAATTGGTTTATGTAAAGATTTTAGGGGCCTCAGAGACAACTTAAAACAATTTTTTTCTCTGTGTTATATTAGTAAAATAATTTTTAGGATGGGTCAGTAAATATTCTAGGCAATGTTGGCCATTTCATGTGTCATATTTTCTTTTAATTTTAACAGAGATTCCAATTGGATATAAAGCACCACCTCTCCTAAAGATCGAAGAAAATGATGTAGATCTACATCAGAGCCAGATTGTCTTTCACAATTTTAGACTTTTGGCGTTCCTCTGCCCCTAACATTCGATTATTCGACAAGATTCGTATCATGCAACATGGACTCTAGATGGATGGACGATTTTCATAGGATAGGCCTTCAGACACCTTCAGTCTATCGATTCGAGATACGATACCCTTAGCTCTTCTACTAAAGTCAATGATTATCGAGCACAGGAAGAGCGAGGTCAAAACCAGCAACATTCCCACACGCATACATACCTCTTCAACCGAGAGTCCGAGAGCAGCAGAAAATATCTCTTTCAGAAGGCTCTCCGTCGTTTCTGTTGATCCCGAAAATTTGAGGGAGTCAGGACTATGAAGGATACTGAACTCTCCGGCGGCATTAGAGCCTAAAATTGATAAAAGAACGATTTAGTTAGCGTAGGCCACTTATGCATAAAATACTATACTAAAATGTACTTACCTATTACTGATATTACAAGAGAAATCCAAAACAGAACCATGGCTACAGCCATTTTGTTGGGAACTTTAGGAGTGACTGCTGTGGGATTGTCATATGATTTCTGTATTGCCATATGTAATATTATTTTTTAATACCAACCACACGACAACAAATATATATTTCGTCGTCATAGACTTCCTCGTAGATAGAGTTGCATAGAAAAAAAATGAAGATGTATTTATATCAAAGTATTGCATTATAGAACTAATAATTAAATATCTATGGAGCATTAATTAGTATTAGTACAACATGTACCCCTGACAAGGGTTGACAAACTAAAATATAAAAAAAAAAATGCTTTGGTATCGATTGGAAAGGGTCCCCGATAGGCTATCTAGAACACCCATTTTTGAAGTGTCTCAATGGGGTTAAAAACAAAGCTCAACATAGCTGGCAGCACTGTTGTCCGTTATCAAACCCCCATTGTTGTGTATGTGTTTACTGTAGTGTCGATCACAAATAAAACGAAAACTGGACGAAAATGTATAGACGCCAGCACATCAAGCTACCCCAATCTGTCAAATTTCTTTGATAGATTTTCAACTTTATTACATAAGAATATGGTTCATGTTCAATTGGGAAAATTTGAGAGTTTGGGGTAGCTTGATGTGCTGGCATCTTTACGTATTGAAATAAAAGCGGAGCTAAGGAAAAGGGAAGCGTAGATCACTGGTAAAAAAAAACATTAAATTATTAACCTGTGTTTGTTAAATTGGAGTTCCTCGACGTATTAATGGGTCTCCATTTTTTTCTTCGGAGAGCTCTCTCTTGCAGTTTTCTGCTTTTAACATCTTTAGGGAATATGTACACTGGTTCTCGGATTTTTACAGTTAACAGTTGCGCAAGTGGGCATATTAACTAAGTAAGAATAAAACAAGTTGCTTGTTTACAAAAAATGTATGGACAGTGACAGCCAGCTGTCAAATTCTTGGTAGGTACAGAGCCAGCACATCAAGCTACCCCAATCTGTCAAATTTCATCGATAGATTTTCAACTTTATTTTAATATGCTAGGGTTCATGTTCAATTGGGAAAATTTGACAGTTTGGGATAGCTTGACCTGCTGTCGTCTGTACAATAGCAGCAGCGACATCTGAAGTGAGCAAGTGGCAGTTTTTAACCTCATTAGATTCTATGGGGCTAATAAACCACAACAAAAACACGAACTTTATACTGAATCGATAGGTGCCATAAAATGCATTTAAATTTTACAAACGAGCCGAGCGACAGACGACGCTGTAGCCCAATAGTAAGACAACTTTATGACTTGGGGACCGATGAGTGTAGGATACAGTTAGAACTTCAAAATGAATAGACATGAATGAGACTTATTTTTTTTATTTTTATAAATCCTTCTTTGTCCTCATTGTAGTCATTCTGTAAATAATTGTGTCCCTGCCTGGATCCATATCCATGCAGGCATATATAATTGCTATCATGCTAAACGATAACACCACACCAAACCATAGAAGGATGTTGAAAATAGCAGCGTTGTCTGCTGATTGTAATGGTGACACGAACTGAAATTAAAAATACTCTCTAGGTAAGTAGCACAGGAATATAAGAAAAAAATAATAACAAATCAACATTTACATACAACAACATAGCTCTATTCTTGAAATCGAATGACGTTAGGTTGAGTCACACTTCTAGTCAAAGTCAAAACGTACTATATTGCGAACAATGCGAACTAAGTGTGGTACTACAATGTTGATGAAGACAACAAGTCGATAGTACTCCAAATAGATCAATTATGAATACGACATTTCTGTGTGTTGATGCATCCAAATCTCAAGTACCTATCATTTATCAAATGATCATCTGCCTAGTCTTTTCTTAACTATGTTGGGGTCGGCTTCCAGTCCAACCGGATGCAGCTGACTACTAGTATTTTACATGGAGCAGCTGCCAATGTGACCCCCACAACCCGCCAAATCCGGCCATAACCGCACCAGCCACCCGACGAGGCGGTCTGCAATTACTATTTCAAAGAAATTGCCTACCTCGTCGAGCAGCACGATGGGCCGGTAAGCGGACAGAGAGACCGCGGGGCGCCCCGGCTTCTTAATGAGTGCCAGTTTCCCCGTCTTCCAGTGAAGTGGGAGCCGGCCCTCCTTCAAGCATGCGCTTAGGAGCCCTCTTAGTCGAGGCCCGAGTGCCTCCAAAGCCAGGACCCAGGCTTATACCAGGACCCAACCTTTAGCAGGTCCTCACCGGACACGGTTGTTTCGGGAGGTTCCTGTTTCGTATAAGGCGGGAAGAAACGCCCGGGTGTTTCCACTGCGAAGATCGCCCTGAGGACACGGTGGAGCACACGGTGGAGGTCTGCCCGGCTTGGGCGGAGCACCGCCGTGTCCTCGTGGAGGCGATCGGCAGCGGCGATCTCTCGCGTCTGGCGCCCTGGTCCAGGCCATGGTACGGAGCGAGAGTGCATGGATAGCCGTCACCTCCTTCTGCGAAGCAGTACCTAATGCTCGCGAAGAGGGAGGCGGCGCGCGCACGTGAGGCAGAGGCAGTATATGCGCCCTCACGCTGGGCGTCGGGAATCCCACGTTGATTCCCGGCCACCGTAGGCGCGGGCTTGCGGACAGCGAGTAATGGGTAGCTCGCTGTCCGGTAACCACCAAGCCCGGGTCGACGGCGCGTTGTTTTCCACGCGCGCCTCAAAGAGATTCCAGCACCAACTAGTGGGGTCCGCAAGGGCCGATGCCTGCCAGGGGTGCGGGTTGTTCAAAAAGATACCGCGGCCCCTGGCACACAGGCAACTGAGGGAACACGGGTGGGTTTTAGTCAATAAAAGTCTGACACGCCCTCCTGCTCCACCCAGAGCGGGATAAGTTATTTGATGATATCCCAACCAAAAAAAAAAGTACTGGTTAATACGATATCCCTTGGTAAGACAAGTTGTCACCCTTTTGGGCTTCTGACGACATAACGACTGTCAAAGATCCAGGAATGACAGCCGGCACCAACGGCTTAACGTGCTGTCCGAGGCACGGAGGGGTTTCGGTATGTAAAGATGGTCACCCATCCACGGACCAACTGCGGCGTGCATAGCTTACCCTGATCTATCGACCCGTGCGGCTCTTATTACTTAGCCACAAGCCCCTCTATCAAATTATCGGAATCATGTATCAAAATAGTAATGAAACAAACTAACTTCCAAATCTTCCATTACTTCATCTCTGTCTGTTTCGGAAGGCGCAGGGGCTGTATTTTCATTATTTTCATCGGGTGGAAGCGTCGTTGTTTCTTCGCCTTCGCCAGTCCTGACACCCACTGGTTTAAAAGATAATTTTTGCCTACTGAGAGGCGGTTCTAGCCACTCATATGGCCACTTTTTCGAGTGACCGTGATGGTTCGTCACTGATCGAGCAGAACGACGTGTATGAGCGACATCTGTGGTGACAACAGTGACTAAAACGGAACCATCGTAAGCTTTAACAAATGCTTTGCAGAGTTCTTGGAGAGCATCACCTTAAAAAGAAGTATTTCCTATAACTTTTCTGGTTTATTTTTACTTTGCGTAGGTACTATAGAGTAGGTAGGTATGTACAGACGCCAGCACATCAAGCTACCACAATCTATCTTTATTACAAAATGAATAAGGTTCATGTTCAATTGGGAAAATTTGACAGTTTGGGATAGTTAGATGTGCTGGCGTCTGTACTGTACATAGGTAGGTATTTGAAAGGACACCCGAAATCTCTACTCTGAAGAACAACGTTTGTTCAACGACTTTTCATAATTTGAAACTTTTTTCCTAACAAAAATTTACTGCAAATAATATTTAATAATAATAATAATAATAAGCCCCCTAAAATCCTACCTTACGTCCCAGCTGAACACCGAGCTACGTGGGGGGCGGACACGCGTACTGTACAACTGTACAAAAAACTTATGCCGCTAACAAGGAAAGGTAACCCTTTATGGAGATGAGTAATAAGAGAGTATACAATTTACGGTCGCTTCCCGGGGAGCGCCGGGGCGCATCTGGAGCCGATGCTAGGTGCCACAGCATGCGAACCATCGGCGGTGAGGAGTTGAGCAAGCGGGCTCCCACCGACAAAATTGTTACAGCTGGTCATAGTGAGTTGAACAGGCGGGCTCACTACGTAGAAGCCACAGCCGATTCCACGGGCGATGATACTATTTCATTATTTTCTTCCATCCCTTCGACTCGCCCCTCCTACATGACAAGAAGAACAGCTAGCTTGTCCACCACCAGCACGCTTGATAGTGTTGTGCAGGAAGTCAACCTTGACTCTGAGCTTGCACCCACTACAAGCGCCCCAAGTACGCGCAGACGATGGACACCTGAAATGAATAAGTTCATACTGCGCACTTATCTTCAATTAACCGCACTAGATACAGACAGAAAAACTTACCTTGAACCGCTCCACCTAAAATTTATAGAAAAATACCCGAACATGCAGGTTAGTCGACAGAGAATAGGAGACCAACGTAGAGCTATAATAAACAATAAATTACTACCACAAAAAACTATACAGGAAATACGAAACGAAGTAAAAGAAGAATTAGATCTTCTACAACTTAATCACTCCACCCAACAGTCACAAAACTCTATCGACCATGTACAACAAATACTTACACCCACACAATCTACCCAAATGCAACCGAGAACCCCAGAAACACATAATACTAAAAATAGAACACAGACTCGAATGAGATGGACCAATGAACAAAATGAAGCTATAATGCGATCTTATTATCGAGTAACAGATTTAGGTAGAAACGAAACAGTTTATAGAAGACGCATGTATGAAGATTTTATCAACACTTTTCCTGCACTTGCTCATCTAAGCGAACAACGAATAGCTGATCAGAGAAGAGCAATTGTAAACAATAAATATGTCACTACTGACAGATTAAACTCAATAAAACTAGAAGTATCTGAAGAATTACCACTACATAATCTTAACTTTAGCAACTTCACAAGTGAAACGACGATAGTTAATCCGATCGATAGTCATTCTGAACCTCAATTTATAAACAGCATTGACATTAACTCCACCCAAGAATCTTCACTTACTGTAAATCATACTGAAATTAACTGCGCAGAAGAAATCTTACCTAACCAACATGCGAACCTAGATAGGGACCCATTAATAGATGACTCATTCCAAGAAGCATTCCAATATTATAAAGCTACTAGCCCTATAAATAGAATTTTTATTCCCAAACAAAAACCCTCTAAAAAACTTGCCCGAATTGTCAGCTACCTAAACAAAATAATTTTACCTGAAAACGTCAATAAAGAAACTGACTTCTACACTTTACAGACTACTATATATTGTGCAGCATGGACCGCGGCAAAAGTTAACGGAGCAAAAATGAACCTTCAACCAAGAGAAGTCACCCAAAGGGCAAAGAAAGAATACAAACCTAACTGGGAGACACGACTAGAACGAAAATTAAATGATTTACGATCAAAGATAGCTAGAATGACCCAATTCATCAATGGTAATAGAAGTAGGAAAATAGTTAAACACGTTAACAAGATAATAGAACAATATAAAATTCACACGGTTCATGAAGAACCAAATACACAAGCACCTCACACATTAGACACACTTAAGCAAAAACTGTCAGTCGTAACAGGCCGACTACAACGATACAAAGCATGTACCCAAAGGAAATTACAAAACACTAAATTCACCCACAATGAAAAACTTTTCTACCGCAATATTAGACAGGCGACATCTAACGTTCAGGATGATAACCCAAATGATGATCATAACAACCCTGACTCAGAGACGTTACAAAACTTCTGGGCAGGAATTTGGGAACAACCAGTCGAACATAATGCCCAAGCAGATTGGATACAAACAGAAGTGACCAACAGCCAAAAAAGTATTCAAGCAATGACATTTGATCACATATCCCCAGAAATTTTTCATAAAGTACTTTCTCGTTTACATAACTGGAAAGCACCAGGTTCAGATAACATTCATAGTTATTGGTACAAAAAATTTACATCTATCCATAGTTTTCTATATAATCACATAAATAGATTCATCCAGGACCCTAAAACAATACCATCCTACATAACTTTTTTTTTTTTTTTTTTTTTCGGGTGGGAAATCATCAAATAACTTCACCCGCTCTGGGTGGAGCGGGAGGGCGTGTCAGACTTTTACTGACTAAAACCCACCCGTGTTCCCTCAGTTGCAGGTACAACTTTTATGATACCAAAAGATCGTAATGATTTCTCAAATCCAGCAAAATATCGACCTATAACATGCTTGCAGACCTTGTACAAAATTATCACAGCTTGTATTTCTGAACTAATATACCAACACATCGACACTAATAATATCTTAGCTGAACAGCAGAAAGGATGTCGTAAATTCAGCCAAGGCTGCAAGGAACAATTAATCATAGACTCAGTCATTCTTAAAAACGTTCAAAAATCCAAAAGCGATCTCTTTAGCATGTATATTGACTACAAAAAAGCTTACGACTCTGTACCCCATTCGTGGCTTGTAAAAATTTTAGAGATATACAAAATACATCCAACTATAGTAACATTCCTAAAGGTCACGATGACGTCTTGGACCACTGTCCTAAGACTAACTTCCCCTACTAAAACAGTAGATACCAGCCCAATAAAAATTCAGAGAGGGATCTTTCAGGGAGATGCTTTAAGCCCACTGTGGTTCTGTCTTGCTCTAAATCCCCTATCTAATATATTAAACGCAACTACTGTAGGAATCCCATTAAAACATTCAAGTACCGAAGGACATACTGAGGTTCAAAAAATAGAATTAAATCATCTGTTGTACATGGATGATATCAAACTATACGCCAAAAGTGAGACTCAACTCTATGAATTAGCAAACTTGACAGAACAATTTTCAAACGACATTAACATGGAATTCGGCATAGATAAATGTAAAATAAATTCAATCAGAGCAGGACAAAATTACCAACACCAATACACTTTAGGTACAGGAGAACAGATAGAACCATTAGATGAACAAGACAGTTATAAATACCTAGGCTATACACAATCACGACAAATACACTACAAAGAAACTAAACAAAAATTAACACTTCAATTTCAACACAGATTAAACACAATTCTAAAAACGCAACTATATTCTCGAAATACTATCAAAGCGATTAACACCTTCGCCATACCGGTTCTCACATATTCTTTTGGGATAATCAACTGGACCAAAACCGACCTTAAAAACCTTCAACGTAAAATTAATACCACAATGACAAAGTTCCGCAAACACCACCCACGGTCTTGTCTGCAGAGATTAACACTGCCACGTAAAGAAGGAGGTAGAGGACTAGTTGACATTCTAAACCTACATAATAGACAGATAAAAGCACTTCGACAATTCTTTTTTTCAAAAATCGAAACCTCTATACTGCACAAAATGATAACACATAACGACCAAAACTTAACACCCCTAAATTTAAAAGATACATCTGAACAGAGAAATGAGATAGTAATAGACGACAAAATGAAGCTTTTAGAATGGGCCCAGAAATCTCTACACGGAAGACACCGCCAAGACTTAAACCACATAAATGTCGACAAAGAAGCGTCGAACGCGTGGCTAAATCGAGGCGAACTCTTCCCGGAGACTGAAGGGTTTATGCTGGCTATACAGGACCAGGTAATTGAAACTAAAAATTACAGAAAGTTTATCATAAAGAATTTAAATAATGACACATGTAGGAAATGCAACAGTTCTCCAGAAACGATACAGCATATCACAGGCGCGTGCAAGTCGATAGCCCAAACGGACTACAAACACAGACACGATCAAGTAGCCAACATTATACACCAAAAATTAGCACATCAGTTCAAACTTATAGATTCCGTTACACCATACTACAAATACAATCCAGAAACTGTATTAGAGAACCCCTCAACAAAACTATACTTTGATCGCGCCATTCTTACCGATCGAACTATTCATTTTAATAGACCAGATATTACACTGATTAACAAGTTAAACAAAACTGGATACCTAATAGATATTGCTGTACCAAATACACATAACTTACAAACAACAATAGCAGAAAAACTGAGCAAATACATTGAATTAAAAGATGAAGTAGCCCGGCTTTGGCATTTGCAAAAAGTCATAATAGTACCAATAGTATTGTCTACAACAGGAGTAATACCGAAACAACTTCACCAATCCCTTAATTCCCTTAACTTACCTCCAAATACTTACCATCTGCTGCAGAAGGCAGCGATACTAAACACATGCAGACTCGTGAGAAAGTTTCTGCAATGTGACTCAGAAAACCCACATCAAAACACAAATACTCTACCATCTTCTGTGCAATCTTCTGCACGCGACCGCAGTTAATCCAACTGGTAAGCACTTGGCTTAGGCCCGTGTTATCAGCTTTTTCCGGCTAATAATGAGCCGAGAATACAAAATAAATAACAATAATAATAATAATATATAATAATAATAGGCCTATGTCCAGCAGTGGACGTCTTTCGGCTGAAATGATGATGATGATGATGAATATTTGCAGTAAATTTTTGTTAGGAAAAAAGTTTCATTATGGTAAATAATTATGGGTATACCGCTAAGGTAGCCCGCAAAATTCAAACTTTCTTACGTTTTTGCACTTTGCAGGTCAGTGTCAGTTTTGTTTTCCTTTTTGGCAATTGAGCCGATGTCGACGTAGGTATGTACAGACGCCAGCACATCAAGCATGTGCATCTGGATTGAGGGCCCATTTTTTTCCTTGCGAAACGAAATAAGACTTATAAGGAAATTAGTAAAAAAATGTTAAAACTTAAAGCAAAGGGTCATAAATTTCTTAAACGTGAAATAAAACTGCTATGATTAAATAACTTGGACCCTCAATCCAGACGCGTGCATAATGTGGCATAGCCTAAATCTCGAGAAAGGACTATCTTGGTTAATCAATAATCATTCATCATCATTTTTATTTTAGAATTTAGTAAAGATTCTCTTAAATATTTTCCCGAGGTACAAAAACAGAATTCAAACCAAAATGGCGAAGACGACTCGAACAAAAAGTTAACGATTTACGTTCAAAAATAGGTAGAATGACACAATTCATTAACGGCAGTAGAAGTAGAAAATTAAATAAACATGTAAACAAAATCATAAGACAATTTAGAATTCATACCGTACACGAAGAACCAAACACACAAGCAGCACACACACTAGATACACTTAAACAAAAACTCTCAGTTGTAACAGGCCGTCTCCAAAGATATAAAGCTTGCACTTTAAGAAAACAACAAAATAATCAATTCATTCAAAACGAAAAACTTTTTTATCGCAATATCAGAGAAGCAGCAGTTAACGTCCAAAATAGCAACCCAAATGATGATGAGCTTAACACTCCTAACCCAGAGGCCTTACAAAACTTCTGGGCAGGCATATGGGAACAACCTATTCATCATAACGCCCAAGCCGAGTGGATACAAGCAGAATTATCAAATAACATAAACATTCAGACAATGGCATTTGAGCATGTCTCCCCACAAATATTTCATAAAGTTCTAACTCGCCTACATAATTGGAAAGCACCTGGGTCAGACCACATCCATAGTTACTGGTACAAAAAATTCACAGCAGCTCATTGTTATTTATATAATTTTATAAACAACTTCATCCAAGATCCTAAAATAATACCTCCTTATGTAACGTCTGGCACAACGTACATGATACCGAAAGATCGCAATGACCTCTGTAACCCAGCTAAATATAGACCTATTACATGCTTACAGACTTTGTATAAAATCATCACATCCTGCATATCCGAAATTATATACGAACACATTGACACCAACAACATCTTAGCCGAACAGCAAAAAGGATGCCGAAAATATAGTCAAGGCTGCAAAGAACAATTAATCATTGATTCCGTTATATTAAAAAGCGTTCAGAAATCTAAAACTGATTTATTCACCATGTATATTGATTACAAGAAAGCGTATGATTCTGTTCCCCATTCATGGCTATTGCAAGTGTTAGAAATTTACAAAATAAACCCAACAATAGTTACGTTTCTGAAGACCATGTTGTCAACTTGGTGTACAGTATTAAGACTCACTACCCCAACCGAAACCACAGATTCTAGCCCAATTAAAATACAGAGAGGAATCTTCCAAGGAGATGCACTCAGCCCACTGTGGTTCTGCCTCGCTCTAAATCCCTTATCTAAGATACTAAACGCTACCTCATTAGGAATCCCTTTAAATTCTACTGCTACCGACCGACAAACTAACCCACAGAAATACATTTTAAATCATTTACTGTATATGGATGATATAAAGCTTTATGCAGAAACCGAGAGTCAACTTAACGAACTAGCTAACCTAACAGAAACATTCACAAATGACATTAAAATGGAGTTCGGCATAGATAAATGCAAAATAAATTCAGTTAGAGCAGGCCAGAACTACCATCACCAATACACCTTAGGTACAGGCGAACGAATAGAGCCATTGGATGAACCTGACACTAATTATAAATACTTAGGTTACGATCAATCTCGTCAAATACACTACAAAGATACTAAACAAAAACTTAAACAACAATTTCAACACCGACTCAATACAATATTAAAAACACAACTGTATTCGCGAAACACCATAAAAGCAATTAACACATTTGCTATACCTGTGCTCACCTATTCATTCGGGATAATAAACTGGACCAAAACTGAGCTCATAAACCTACAACGGAAAATCAACACAACAATGACTAAATTTCGCAAACATCACCCAAGATCTTGTATACAAAGGTTAACGTTACCAAGAAAAGAAGGAGGCAGAGGACTTATAGATATCCTAAACTTACACAACAGACAGATCACAGCTCTTAGACAATACTTCTTTGCCAAAACTGAATCTTCCCAACTCCACAAACTAATAGCACTTAATGACCAACACTTTACACCTCTTAATTTAAAAGCAACTACAGAACAAAAAAATGAGAAAGTAATTGACGACAGAACCAAATGTCAAGAGTGGACCCAGAAGTCTCTACACGGGAGACATCGCCAAGATTTATGCCAATTAAATGTCGACAAAGATGCATCGAACGCGTGGTTAAATCGAGGCGAACTATTCCCGGAGACTGAAGGATTCATGCTTGCAATTCAAGACCAAGTAATTGAGACTAAGAACTACAGAAAATACATAATAAAAAATTTGGCAACCGATACTTGTAGAAAATGCAATAGTTCCCCAGAGACAATCCAACATATTACCGGTGCCTGCAAATCAATAGCCCAGACAGACTACAAACATCGACATGATCAAGTTGCCAACGTCATACACCAAAAACTAGCTCATAAATACAAACATATAGACACTATAGTACCTTATTATAAATATAACCCTGAAACGGTTTTAGAGAACCCTACAACAAAACTGTACTTCGACAGAGCCATACTTACAGACCGCACAATCCACTTTAACAGACCCGACATCACATTAATTGATAAAATAAATAAAACAGGGTTCCTTATAGACATTGCTGTGCCAAATACGCATAACTTACAGACTACAATAGCTGAAAAATTATCTAAATACACCGAACTAAAGGACGAAATAACTCGACTTTGGCATCTGCAAAAAGTCACAATAGTTCCCATAGTGCTATCTACAACAGGAGTAATTCCTAAACAGCTTCATCAGTCCCTTAGTTCCCTCAACCTGCCGTCTAACACCTACCACCTGCTGCAGAAGGCAGTGATTCTTAACACATGCAGGTTAGTTAGAAAATTTCTTCAGTGTGAGTCTGACACCTTGCACCAATACTCCCACGCAAATATAGTTTCCAGTAACACACAGTCTACTCATAATATTACTCCTACCCTTAACCCCACTGCTGGACACTTGGCTTAGGCCCGTGCCATCAGGTTTACCCGGCTAGGCCGAGAAAAACAAATAGTAAACAAAATAATAATAATAAGCCCCCTAAACAACCACACGTCCTGATTGACCATCTAATCACGTGGGGGGCGGACACACGAATGAGAAATTACTGACGTGGCTAACGTGGCTCTGGAAACCCACTTAAAAATGGAGACTCGTTCGAAAAGAAAACGTATAGGACCGCTGCCCGGGGGCGATCGCCGGGGCGCACTTGGAGCTGACGCTGAGTGTCACAGCATGCGAACCGTCAGCGGTGAGGAGTTGAACAGGCGGACTCCCACCGACAAAGATGCTACAGCCGAAACCATTGACGATGGTGATAGACTGACAAACAGGACAGACACCCCTGTAGAGCCTTATAGTCCAAGTACAGTATCGTACACTCCCTCAAGAACATCATCACCGTCAATACCATCTTCACCGATACACCCCATAACTAGTTTTAATACAGTTTCACCCACTCTGGCCTTGAATGTTGCGCGGGAGGTATCTACCTTTTTACCCGCGTCCACCAAGGCTGGCAAAGCAAGAGTTCGCATGAGATGGAGCAAAGAAGTAAACCTATTCATCATGCGAACTTATCTATACATCACTAAATTAGAGACCGACATGACCACCTACAGACACCAACTGCATGAACTTTTTTCGCGTCAATATCCTGAGATTTCTGTTTCGGAACAACGGATTTCAGATCAACGAAGAGCTATAGTTAGAAATAAACTGTTGTCACAAGAAGTAATAGATCAGTTAAAAGAAGAAGTACGCACACAATTACTACAAGAATCAGAAAACTATGCAGACATTGGCACTATCACAGTAACCCAAAACACAAACGAAAATACCCTACACGAACAACCACAATCACTCACTCAATTACAACCTAATTATCAATCTCAACCATATAACCAATCGCAAGGTTACACGCAAACAGCACACACATCCACACAAACCGAATCTTTAACCCTAACGCTCGAAAATGATATTGAGACTTTAGTTGTCACAGATCAAAACCTTATCACAGATACATACATACAAGAAATACTTGATAAGTTTAGAACAACAATAACGCAATACTCCGGAATGGATCCAACAGTAAGACCAAAACTACCTAAACTTAAATACACCCCTAACCTATTTCGTTTAGTTAATTTATTTAATGAAAATATCCTTATACAATTTATATCTGATGATACACAACTTATAGACAT
This sequence comes from Antitype chi, assembly GCA_947359405.1. Classification (NCBI taxonomy): domain Eukaryota; kingdom Metazoa; phylum Arthropoda; class Insecta; order Lepidoptera; family Noctuidae; genus Antitype; species Antitype chi. The sequence continues at coordinate 12,341,535 of OX375820.1, read as the reverse complement.
ACATTTACTTATATATTGCACAGCGGTAGTTATATCTGAAGAACTAAACTTTAAAATCACAGACCATATAGGAACCACAAGAAGAAGCCACACTATCAAACCAGCGTGGCAACAGCGACTAGAAAAAGATATAGAAAAGTTAAGAGCAGATTGTGGTAGACTGACACATTATATCAATGGCATCAGATCGCAAAAAGTAGTTAAGAGAGTTGCAACAATATTTAATAACTATTCTAATCACACTAGACACGAAACTAATAATAGAAGACCCGAGGAGTTTCTGGACACATTAAAGCAGAAACTAGCACTTAAAGTTCATAGGCTTAGGAGATATGTGAAGGCACAACAGCGCAAAAATGATAATGCAACATTTGCTATGAATGAAAAAGTATTTTACAGAAACATACAGAAAACACACACAGATACTACAATAGAAAACAACATAGACACACCATCAAAAGAACACCTAGAAACATTCTGGTCTAGCATATGGGAAGAACAAGTACGACACAATGATAAAGCAACTTGGATCACAGAAGAAGAAACAAAATGGAGAGCAATAGATGAAATGAAATTTAAAGAGATAACAGAGTCTGATATTACAAATATAACAGCCAGATTACATAAATGGAAGTCACTGGGTATAGACAAAATACAAAATTTTTGGTACAAAAAACTAACGATCCTCCACAAGTCTATGGCAAAGAACTTGACGGAAATTATTTTAGGACAACAGAACGTACCCGACTTCATTGCAACGGGAATAACATATATGCTACCCAAAACTACATATACAACACAACCTTCCCAATACAGACCAATCACATGCCTACCTACTATTTACAAAATATTAACATCAGCAATCACAACAAAAATCAACTCACACATTGAACATCACAATATAATAGCTGAGGAACAGAAGGGTTGCAGGCGGGGCCACATGGGATGCAAAGAACAGTTAATTATAGACTCCACTATTCATAAACATGCCACCACAAAAAATAGAAATCTTCATTGTACCTATATAGATTACCAAAAAGCTTTCGATAGTATACCACACTCCTGGTTGATTCAAATCTTAGAGATTTACAAAATTAATTCAAAAATAATAGATTTTCTACGTAACATAATGCCACATTGGAAAACTACACTACAGCTTAATAACCGCAATTCTTCTCTTATAACACGACAGATATCTATTAGGAAGGGTATCTATCAGGGAGATTCCCTGAGCCCTCTGTGGTTTTGTCTCGCCCTTAACCCTTTGTCTCACTTGTTGCACCGGTGTCAGGCCGGATACAACCTTAAACATACTACTGAAGAAACAGTTATCTCACACCTCATCTATATGGATGACATTAAGTTATATGCAAAAACCGAAAAAGAAATGAAAAAGCTTATAGAAGTCACGACAGAATTTAGCCAAGATATAAATATGAAATTTGGGTTAGACAAGTGCAAGACATTACATATCATAAGAGGTAAAATCAAACCTGGCAGCTATTCAGTTAACGACACCGACACCATTGACGCAATGGAACCAACACACCTATACAAATATTTAGGATACAAGCAACTTAAGGGACTCGACCACACAGCAATTAAACAGACACTAAACACAGAATATCGAAGGAGAATTAACGTAGTTTGCAAAACACAACTATCAGGAAAACATCTTATTAAAGCCTTAAATACTTTTGCTATACCAATATTGACCTACTCATTCGGAGTCATAAAATGGTCAAAAACCGACATAGAAAAGTTAGAGAGAACCACGCGCACAATACTCACAAAACACAACAATCTGCATCCTAAATCTGCAATTGAACGACTTACCATCAAAAGACAGAATGGAGGGAGAGGCCTAATCGACATCCATCACCTTTGGAAGAAACAGATCACTGGTCTTAAAACATTCTTCAATTCAAAATCTCACTCTAGTAATATACACAAAGCTGTTTCTCTAAATGATTCTAACTACACCCCACTTAACTTAAAGGAATCAAATATACAAGACTCAAATAACCCTGACCCACAGAACCAAAAAATTGAAAACTGGAAAAGGAAAGTCCTTCACGGTAGACACCCTCACGATTTAGAACAATCCCATATTAATATAGTAGCGTCTAATAAGTGGCTTAAAATAGGAAACCTGTTCCCTGAAACAGAAGGCTTCATCATGGCTATACAGGATCAAATCATCAATACCAAAAACTACAGGAAATTTATCATTAAAGACCCTACCATCACTAACGATAAATGCCGCAGATGCCACATTCAATCAGAAACCATCCAACACATAACCGGAGCATGCACAACCCTCACACAGACAGACTACACTCACAGACACAACCAGGTTGCAAACATTATTCACCAAAAACTAGCTCTCAAACATAATCTCATAAAAAATACTAACACTCCCTATTATAAGTATGCGCCACAAACTATCCTAGAAAACGACACACATAAACTGTATTACGATCGTGCCATACTTACAGATAGGACCATCCACTACAATAGACCAGACATAACCCTTCAGGATAAAATTAGAAAAACTACTTACCTCATAGACATTGCAGTTCCGAAAACCCATAACTTACAAAAAACAATTACTGAAAAAATAAGCAAATATGCTGAACTTAAGGAAGAAGTGACACGAATTTGGAGACAAGATAAAGTTTATGTTGTTCCTGTAGTTCTCTCCACGACAGGTGTTATTCCCAACCATCTCCTCCGTAGCTTGAAAGTAATAGACCTAGAAGAATCCCTCTACATCAATCTGCAGAAAGCAGCCATCCTAAACACATGCAGAATCGTTAGGAAATTTATGCAGTTGGACGAAAACACACTCTCAACATAAAGTTCACCACTCGCTACATTTACTTGGTTTTATCCCGTAAATGTAGCTTAAACCAGCCTAGAGCTGAGAAAAAGAACACTCCCAAAAATAATAATAATAGGCCTATGTCCAGCAGTGGACGTCTTTCGGCTGAAATGATGATGATGATGATGAATATTTGCAGTAAATTTTTGTTAGGAAAAAAGTTTCATTATGGTAAATAATTATGGGTATACCGCTAAGGTAGCCCGCAAAATTCAAACTTTCTTACGTTTTTGCACTTTGCAGGTCAGTGTCAGTTTTGTTTTCCTTTTTGGCAATTGAGCCGATGTCGACGTAGGTATGTACAGACGCCAGCACATCAAGCATGTGCATCTGGATTGAGGGCCCATTTTTTGCCTTGCGAAACGAAATAAGACTTATAAGGAAATTAGTAAAAAAATGTTAAAACTTAAAGCAAAGGGTCATAAATTTCTTAAACGTGAAATAAAACTGCTATGATTAAATAACTTGGACCCTCAATCCAGACGCGTGCATAATGTGGCATAGCCTAAATCTCGAGAAAGGACTATCTTGGTTAATCAATAATCATTCATCATCATTTTTATTTTAGAATTTAGTAAAGATTCTCTTAAATATTTTAAGAAATTCCCAAATCTGGAGAATATGACATTACAGATTTATGGCGGTATATCTAGGGCCCTCAATTCATTCATATCTGTACTGAGGAATCTGCAAAACATGAATTTATCTGAAGAAATACATACACACGACTTTAGTACATTTTACTAAGATACCTCTGTGAATTAGTTAAAAAGAAATAATGACCCAAAAGTTATTTGTTAAAAAGTAATTGGACGTCGAAGTTTACTAAAACGTCTGAACTGAAAGCCCAATATTTTCGGCTGAATTGGCTAGGCTCAATCTCATAGATTAGCGCAAATTAGAATACCTTTTTTTACTAAAATGTAACACATCGTCCATTCTTCTAAATGCATAGGTAGGTACTTTAAGAGAAAATTGATTTCCAATTTTTTATAGGAGAAAATTTTGTTGGGTGGATATGATTTTGTTACTTTTTTGACGGAAAGTCTTTATATTTGCGGGAGACGTCACAATCCGCAAATCAATCAAAATCATTTCATAATAAATACGTAATAAATAAAACACGATTGGTATAAATATAAGAATACTATTTACTTCACATAAATGCACCTAGGCTAAAAATTGTCTTGAGAGGCGGCATGGCGTCCTCACCTTCCGCCTGACGCAGGTCCTCACCGGACACGGTTGTTTCGGGAGGTTCCTGTTTCGTATAAGGCGGGAGGAAACGCCCGGGTGTTTCCATTGCGAAGATCGCCCTGAGGACACGGTGGAGCATACGGTGGCGGTCTGCCCAGCTTGGGCGGAGCACCGCCGTGTCCTCGTGGAGGCGATCGGCGGCGGCGATCTCTCGCGTCCGGCCCTGGTGCAGGCCATGGTACGGAGCGAGAGTGAATGGTTAGCCGTCACCTCCTTCTGCGAAGCAGTAATGCTCGCGAAGAGGGAGGCGGCGCACGTGAGGGAGAGGCAGTATATGCGCCCTCACGGCCGTAGCCGCCGCGGGAGAAGCCCTGGGCGTCGGGAATCCCAGGCTGATTCCCGGCCACCGTAGGCGCGGGCTTGCGGACGGCGAGTGATGGGTAGCTCGCTGTCCGGTAAGGACCAAGCCCGGGTCGACGGCGCGTTGTGTTCCACGCGCGCCTCAAAGAGATGTCAGCACCAAAGGGTGGGGTCCGCAAGGGCCGATGCCTGCCAGGGGTGCGGGTTGTTCGAAAGAGATACCGTCGCCCCTGGCACACAGGCAACTGAGGGAACACGGGTGGGTTTTAGTCAATAAAAGTCTGACACGCCCTCCTGCTCCACCCAGAGCGGGAGAAGTTATTTGATTAATTTCCCATCCTCCAAAAAAAAAAAACCTAAAAATTGTCTGATATCGTAAAACTACAATTTACTTACAAACTTTCTGAAACAACTATTTAACATACGAAGACAACAACTTGATTATGCCTGTTTTATATGCAGATTTTCTATCGAAAATACGTATATCCGAGAGGCGAGGTCCAAAATCCGTAGATCTATGGATAGACCCGTAAATCCGTAGGTCTGGCAACGCGGGGTGACGCTAGGTAGAAACTAGAAACCTGACGTAGGCATATTACCATTTGGACATAGGTATCGATGATATTGTTCACTTTTTATTGTTTGGTGTTTTTTTTTAAATTGTTCGACCAGTGTTTCCGAAGTAGATGTCTGCTTGCTTTTCTAAACTGTTTCGAATATAATTTTGACGAAGCAGATGGAAGCCAATATGGTATTTTACTATAAAGGAAAGTTTTTATCCAGTGCGCAAACTGTAATCATGAATTCAGCATGCCATTCCAGATCCCTTTTTTTTGTGTTAATAGCTTTCCAATTACCGCTTTATAATTGCCTATTTTTTAAAGTATTAAAATGGATATAGTATGTTACATATGCCATCGCGGACTTTCTTTTTTTCTTTCTTTCCACCATACATCATTTTGTTATATCTTAAAGGGTTTAGGCAGCGTTTTCGCTGAAAGCTCCCAGACGCCTTATTTTTTTCCGACACCTCCAACAAATATCATTATATTTTAGCCAATGTTTACAAAAACAAAATGAAATTATATGCTAGGACACACATACATACATAGTAGAAGTGAAACTTCAACGGACAAGTGGAACAAGTGGAAAAACGAATCGCAACGGACAAGTGGCAAAACGAACGAACGAACGTGGCTGTAGGGATTTCTAAGGATCTCAATTTTTTCTAGTAATAAATATAGCCTATGTTACTAAGTGGTAATATAGCTTTCTAACGGAAAAATAATTTTTGAAATCGGTCTAGTAGTTTTTAAGTTCTACCCCCTCCACGCGGCTGTAACACTTTCGTGACAGAAAAATCCTAATATCCCCCGTCTATATATATTTAGAAGTTTAGTTATAATATACTAAAACCTTCCTCGAGAACCACTCTATTCATTGGTGAAAACAGCATGAAAATCGGTGCAATTGTTTTTGAGTGTCTCGCGAACAGACATGCAGACAGACGCGGCGGAGGATTTTGTTTTATAATAATTATGTAATGAAGTGATTTTGTAAAATGTGTCAATCCTTCTAAAGTACACTGTCCTTCAAGATACAGGATTCTCCTAGTTTGAAGTGCAGAGGTCTTACTTATCTGTATTAGCCATAGGTACTATATCTTACTAAACAAAGACAGCCTAGGTAACAACCTAGGCTGTCTTTTGTTAAATAAACTATTACTCAATAAGGTACTTACTTACTATGATTCTCAAAAATAACAGGTAGGAACCTATTCAAATATTTAATTCTTTATAGTCTGTAATTTTATTATTTTCCTGAATAGAACACTGTTGGTGGCGGAAACTTATATAATACTAGCAGCGCTCCGCGGTTTCACCCGCGTAGTTCCCGTTCCCGTGGGAATACGGGGATAAAATATAGCCTATGTCACTCGGGGATAGTGTATCTTCCCAACAGTGAAAGAATTTTTCAAATCGGTTCAGTAGTTTCGGAGCCTATTCAATATAAACAAACAATCAAATCTTTCCTCTTTATAATATTAGTATAGATTATTAGGTGAAATTTATAGAAATTCACTTTATTTGATCATCATTCTCCTGCCCTTATCCCAATTTATTTGGGGTCGGCGCAACATTTCTTTTTCTCCCACACTTCTCTATTAGTCATCTCCATAGTCACACCCTTTCTAACCATATCATCATTAACACAGTCCATCCATCGTTTCTTTGGTCTCCCCCTACTCTTATAGCCATCGACATTCATACTCAAAACATTCTTCACGACGTTTTCCTCATTCCTCCGTGTCACATGACAACCGATTTCAACACAACTTTTCAGTTATCGGGGCCACTTTCAGGTTTCCTCTTATGTATTCAGTTCTTATGCTATTCCATCCGTGTAACACCACATATTCCTCATAACATTCTCATCTCAGCTACATGCAATTGCCTTTCATTCATCCCTTTTGTGGCACAACGTTTGATATGATTGGCAAATATATTTGATATGTTAATTAAACTTAATTTAGTAGGTGCACTTTTTGATGGTCAAGTCAACGCCATTCTGCCATCTTAATGAGAGATAAACTTAGAAATTTAATAATGTTGCCGGTAAAATACACCGGCCAAGTGCGAGTCGGACTCGCGCACGAAGGGTTCCGTACCATTATCTATAAAATCGGCAAAAAAAATCATGTCTGTTGTATGGGAGCCCCACTTAAATATTTATTTTATTTTAACTTAATTATAAATTTTTAAAGTGAATATATTGTATAGCAAAAAAATTCTGTGAATATTTCAAGCGTCTACCTGTTGCCGTTATCAATATCGAGCAAAAAAATCACGTTTTTTGTATGGGAACCCACGTAAATATTTATTTTATTGTGTTTTTTAGTATTTGTTGTTATACGGTTGCGGCAACAGAAATACATCATCTGTAAATATTTCAACTGTCTAACTATCACGGTTTATGAGATACAGCCTGGTGACAGACGGACAGACAGACGGACGGACAGCGGAGTCTTCGTAATAAGGTCCCGTTTTACCCTTTGGGTACGGAACCCTAAAAAACACCTCTAATTGTAGCCAAATTGTAGCCAGCATAATAAAATAAAATAAACTTAAATCTATGTTCGGATACAAACAAGCACAAGAAAATAATAATATAGTGCTATTTTAATTTTTAGAACTCCGAATTTAGGGTTGGAACTCGGCCGCGACGAAAATTTCCATCGTTATATCGAATCTTCACATTTTTTGGAGAGTTTTGTGAATATGGTAGATATGTAGTAGCAGACCATACCCATACCAGTATAACTTTGAAAGTGGTCTACGAGAAAAGAAAGTTTGGGAACCTCTGAGTAGATGATTAAAATTTGTGAATTCCAAACGTACAGGTATAGTCGGCACTGGCTACTTAGTCTATTTAAAAAAAACAAGTATATTCTTACCTATAAGTTTCTTAGCTTCTTTGGTTTGGTGGGAGATGGGCCCATAAAAGTCTGACAAAGCGTGAAGAGTCCGAAAACGGAAATTGTAGAAATCAATTAAGTTGTCAGGAATCAAAGCTCCACTCTGGACCTGTAAATAACCAGTAAGTAACAAGGTGCCAGTAAGTACACAGGTATGGTCTGTTTCCAAAAGTAGGTATTTGATGTTATTGTAAACAAATACCTAGATCAGAAATTGTAATTAAGGATGGGAATTTGTAGTGCAACTTACTGCCACTTTCAAAAGAAAATGGGCAAAGTGGTTTTAATGTAAACTCCTTAAATATTAGTCTCGAAAGTGCGCGTATGGTAGCGTAACCAACATCTGACCCGACTACATCACTAGTTGAATAGCGAAGTACTTTCCAGAATGAAATAGTGAATACAATCAATCCAAAATAAACTTTATTTTAATCGTATAAGGTTGATTTTAACCAGACGTTATATTAAATTACTAGTAAATTGAAAACCGAAAACAAATAAAACCGTACTTATCGATGGTACGAAACACCTCCATTTTTAAGATTTATTCTCCTACCATAGGGAACGTGCACGAACTATAGATGGCAGCACAAATAGACACGAGCGTCGCGCTGTGGTAAAAAAAAAAAACTTTTCTCGGTCATCGTGTTGCCGTCAATGTTTTTAGGTTTTTAATGATTAAATGGTGGGTTCCGGCCCATTAATAATGATCGTGAGCGTGGCCAGAATATGTCAAACGGCCAAAAACTCTTCGAATCCGGGCATGTCTTAGATGTAGAAGAAAAAGTTAGGAATCATGAAAATGCAGTAATAACTGGCAAAATTGTAGCTCAAACGACGATTTCTAACATTTATGATGTCAAAATAACTGTAAAGTATTTTCTGATCTCATTTTTCACGTAAATATTTTGTCTTTAAACTATTATTTATGTTCATGTCGCCTTTTTTTCAGCGTGATTGCAATAGAAATATTAGAACGTAAATTGCGAATTGCGTAACTCACGATTAATCATAATCTGTTTTGTTTTGAAACAGATGGCTAAACCATTGCTTCATATGTTCGAAAAATGTGTCTGCTCACCAACGTAAATAACGGAATGAATAGGTATTGTTGAACTGTTAAAATGAAACTGATTATAATTAATCGCGTGTTACGCAACTATGGTGCTGGGCTTTCAGATGAGAATATTTTGTTGTTTCATACTTTTTAGAGTGTGGTTTTACAATAGTCGGGGTTCAGTTTTTGAACTTACTTTTTTATGTAAATTTAGGTACCTACCTACTCTTAAATACTAGCTTTTACCCGCGGCTTCGTCTGCGTGGAGTTTAAAAATTCAAGCAGCCTATTCAGCACCGTGGCTACATGTGTTCGAAAAACGTGTTTGCTCAACCACCTAAATAACGCAATGAATATTGTTGAACTGTCAAAATGAAACTGATTATGATTAATCGCGTGTTACGCAATTAGGGTGCTGTACACGCTCCCAAAAAAAAATAATCACAAAGAAATACCCGAGCGCTAGTGTATGCGCCCCACGTATTTTTTGATAACGGAAAAATATTAATCTGCAGGTTTGCACGCTGGGGGTGGCCGTACGAAGGGGTAGAAAACAGGAAAAAAAAATATTCGAGCGCGTCAGACATTGAGAGAGGATGTTAAGTGAACCCTCCAGTAGCTCCTATTCAAAAGACTGACGATTTGGACGCGACCAAAAGTCGGCCAATGCAAAAAGAAATCGTGACCTTTTGAAATACTCGAGCGCGTCCTAGTTATGTTATTCTGCCGCGCTCGAGTAAATCCCGAAATCCCCGCTTGGGCTCCCCTACCATTACCCTACAACAGTTGGAAATGCAAAAAGTGGCTCATACCTATTGGCTAGAACTAAAGTTAGATCGCGTGTTGTATTGTAATGTGATGGATAAAGTTACCTTTCCAATAACAGCGCGCAAAGTGCCAAGCTCACGTAAGAACTGGCGGTCTTCCTCAACTGATTGCTTCAAATGAATAAGCTTCAGTGCAGAATTCACTTTGTAGGACGAGACGTTCACATTACCAAACACAGTCTTAATTGTATTCTGCTGGAAATTTACATTACATATTTATATGTATATATCAGCACCCTAATAGCGTAACATACAATTAATCATAATCTGTTGCATTTTGACAGTTCAACAATATTCATTGCGTTATTAACTTTGTTGAGCAGACACATTTTTTTAAAATATGTAGCAATGGTCTAGCACTCTGTTTCAAAACGAAACAGATTATGATTAATCGTGAGTTACGCAATTAGGGTGCTGTACGCATGACTTAATCTGAATACATGCAAGTTGGTTGTCCACCAATGATACCGTGGTACCTTTAGATGCGTTCATCATTCATCATAATTTCAGCCGAAAGACGTTCACTGCTGGACATACGCCTCCCCCAGGCTCCTCCACTTCGACCGGTCTTGTGCTTCCCACATCCAGCGGATTCCCGCGGCCTTCACAAGGTCGTCGGTCCACCTTGTGGGAGGCCTTCCCACTCTACGTCTTCCGGTACGCAGTCGCCACTCCAGAACCTGTCGGCCCCATCGGCCATCTGTTCTGCGAGCAATGTGCCCTGCCCACTGCCACTTAAGTTTGGCAATTCTTCGGGCTAAGTCGGTTACCTTGGTTCTCCTGCGGATCTCTTCATTTCCGATTCGATCACGTAGGGAAACTCCGAGCATAGCCCTCTCCATTGCCCTTTGAGTGACTTTAAGCCTTCTGATAAGGCCCATTGTGAGCGACCACGTTTCTGTACCCTATGGTGCGTGTGGCGTGGTGTGTGTTGCCCGTGATGACCTATGTCATCACGGGCAACACACACTGGTCAAAGACTTTCGTCTTGAGACACGGCGGTATTTGGGACGAGAAGTTATTGCGAACGCTGCCCAGCCGAGTGGGATACAACGATTGACCTCTTTCTCGAAGTTGGACCTACCTAACTGGACAGTTTGTCCTAGGTAAACGTATTTGTTCACAACTTCGAGTGTAGCGCCTCCGATCGCCATGAGAGTAGTTGTTACATTCGACATGACCTTTGTCTTGTCCATGTTCATTTTAAGACCCACTCTTTCGGAAGCTCTACTCCATGGTCTCAGCCATGACAACTATATCATCGGCAAACCGAAGGTGAGTGATGTACTCGCCATTGATGTTGATGCCAGCCCCTTTCCAGTCCAGACCCTTGAAGATATCCTCCAGTGCAGCGGTGAACAGTTTTGGAGAGATAACGTCTCCCTGTCTCACACCTCGCTGCAGAAGGATAGGTTTCGAAATCTGGTCCTGGAGTCGGACCGGCATAGTGGCGTTTTCATACAGACACTTCAGCACCTCGATGTACCGATAGTCGATCTGGCACCGTTGAAGAGACTGCAGTACAACCCATGTGTCGATCGAATCGAAGGCTTTTTCGTAGTCCACAAACGCTAAGCAGAGAGGCAGGTTATACTCTTGCGTCTTCTGTATAACTTGCCGCAGCGTATGTATGTGGTCTATGGTGCTAAAGCCTTTACGGAATTCGGCTTGTTCGGAAGGCTGGGAGTCGTCTAACTTGCGCGCGAGACGGTTCGTGATGACTCTCGAAAACAGCTTGTAGACATGGCTCAGAAGTGAGATGGGCCTGTATTTCTTAAGAAGGGTATTATCACCCTTGTTAATGAAAAGTACCACCACACCTCTGTTCCATGCCTGTGGCGTTTTGCCCTCGAGTATGACGGAATCGAACAGCTTCTGAAGGGCCTTAAGAACGGGTTTTCCGTCGGCCCCCAGGAGTGCGGCCGTAATTCCTTGTTGTTTTTAAGCTGCTTCTAATCTCGTACAAGCTAACATCCGGGATGTCTTCGGTGTAATATCGGGTCAATCTGGCTCTTGGGTCATTTGCCAGAATCGTAACGGGTTTGCTTGTTGACGTGTATAACTGTCCATAGAACCTCTCGATCTCTCTCAACAGCTCAGGCTTGGCGGATACGATCCTGCCATCATAGGTCTTCAGTTTCGCAAGCTGACTCTGCCCAATAGACAGATCTCTTGCAAAGACCTTGGAGCCCTTGTTCCGCTCTATCGGGTCCTTGATGCGGTCCGTATTAAAACGACGAAGGTCGCTTTTCAAGGACTTGGAGATCCGTCTATTGGGCTGCCGGTACTTTTTTATTCCTGTTCTTCGCGCACTGTATGATTGTATGTACAGACGCCAGCACATCAAGCTATCCGAAGCTGTCAAATTTTCCCAATTGAACATGAACCTTGTGTTATAAAGTTGAAAATCTATCAAAGAAATTTGACAGAGGGTAGCTTGATGTGCTGGCGTCTGTAGTAGTATGTTTGTGTAAGACGCGTCTATTGATAATACCTACGTCATTGTTGACCACTAAATAGTGCGACATACTGCGAGAGGTGATAGCTTGGGGAATAGTACCTATACCTTATACCCACGGGCACATGATTTATTAAAAGTGAGGGAAGGTCGTTTTTAGACCAAATCGTGCAATATTATTTCGTAAGTACTATAAATCAATAATTTCAAATTAGGTTGGTTTCAAATTGATTTGTGTCTTTACTTAAAGTTTAATATTTTATAGTGGTCGTCCAGTGGTCGAAATTCCACCATACTTAAGGTGAATGCGCAGTGGTAGAGCGCGAAATTCAAATTTTGTTACGTTTTTTGCAATTTTCAGGTGAGTGTCAGCTTGTTTCTTGATCAAACTATGATTTGCGACTATAACATCTTCGTATTTACAGATTTATAATCATTAGAATCAATAATACATCTTTCTAAGTAAGATTTGTTCCATAAGAACAAATTTCTTATGGAAAAGTGCTTGTGGAACAAATCTAACTTATAAGAGATATATTGACATTCTAATGACTATAATTCTGTAAACACGTACCTACCTGTTATATTAGCAAATCACATTTTGATCAGGATACAACCTGACACTGACCTGAAAATTGCAAAAACATAAGAAAATTTGAAATTCGCGGTCTACCACTGCGCATTCACATTGCATTAAAATTATAAGTTTGAAAAAAAAAAATGTTACATACTCCTCCGTCCGCGTTATTTTCGTAAAAAGGGGTAAAAAGTTTTTGCTTCACGTAATAATATAGATTTTCACCAGAGCAAGCTCTTTCCCCGCTGAATGTGTTCAAGTTCGTAGCTACGTTAGGTACTTACCTTATTCTCATCAGATAGTTTGATATTTACGATTTTGTTGTCTCCGACATCCAAGCGCTGCTTAATTCTGTGGTTTACACCTTTGAAGGTATCTGGCTCATATTCATCTACGATCAGCGGAAAGATTTTGGACTTCAACCCTGCCTGAAAATCAGATTGTAGTTGGCAACTCTATTGACCCACGAACATACTTGTACTGATCATCAGTATGTAAAAGTATGTAAGCTACCTTGTAGGCTATACCCTTATTGGCGCACATAATATTATTAATCTCCAACGCTTTCGGTTGTTATGGACGTAAAGCCAAAAATCATAGTACATTATGATATAAGTGCGGTAAGTTGAAAATTACAGCCGAGGCGATATTGCTAGCCCGAGCCGCAGGCGAGGGCTACACGAAAGCAGAGGCTGTAATTATCAAAGCGCACTTATGTCATACGACGTTTTATAACATATTTGCGAGGAAATAAATAAAACTCGGAACGACTAAATCTTTAATAACTTGTTATAGCAGTTAGAAAAATTTGAACAATTTGTAAAATTTATTATTACGTTGCCAGTTGGCATTTTAAATGTTGTTCAAATTACAGTGATATGTTGTTCAAATTACAGTGATAATAGGTACGGGAGGATTCTTTTTTTTTTGTCGGGCATCTCGTAGTTGACCTTTAGAGGCCGTGCTGACTACTTAATGACCAATAAAGTTTATTGAACTTTTCGATATTTAAGCATTACCGACTTGGTTTTTCAGATTTTACAATTTTTTTATTACTTAAACACGCCCAAAGTTAGGTTAAATTTGCAACAAAAACGAGTCTTTATTGGCTCCTAACTTTTTAATGGCTTTTTATTTTAGTATTCTGTTTCCGTACAAACAATCTAAAGGTGCTCTCTTAAACGGGCAATTTTTTGAGCAATCATTGCTCGGCAACACTAATGGATCAATCTGGATCCATTAAGAGAAGCAATCTGGAGCAACAACAATAAATTGCCAATGTGTTTCGGCAATATTGCTTGTGATTGCTCCATATATTTCATGAGTTGCCGAATATCCAATCGGTTTTGAAATTTTTAGTAAATTCTCTTTATATCTCGTTTGTACGTACCTATCGTATATACCTACGTATCGTTTTTGCGAGAGGAACCGGCCGGCAGGCGGTGGAGGCGGCGGGGGAGGCGCTTTGCCTAATTTTTTAAGTTGCTTCATATTGCTCCATATTGTGTGGCTGTATCTCTGGTAACAGGTTGCTACACTTGCTACATGTTGGAATTGCCCTTAATTGCTGGACGTAGTCGTGAGTTCGTGACGTCATATTTGACGTGGAGCAATTTTAGTTGCTCGTGTAAGCGCACCGATATATTCTGAATCTCGGAAACGGCTCCAACGATTTTCATGAAATTTAGTATGCAGGGGTTTTCGGGGGCGATAAATCGATCTAGCTAGGTTTCATTTTTAGAAAACGTCAAACTAAAGAAAAAAACCGAGCGAAGCTCGGTCATCCAGATATTGTTAATAATGAGACAAAACCAAACCATGTTGAATTTTTGATGTACATTGTTGAACAGTGGAGTAATACACTCCTGAAATTTGTATGGAAAAATTGTCGACAAAATTCATACCGCATGGCCTTTTTTTCGCCTACGGACAATGTTAGTTAATAGTCAATCAATATGCAAGTGCAAGGGCAATGGTGGGCCAGTGGTAAAGGCCGTGACTTACGAGATGTAGGTAGTAGGTTCGAACCCAGACAGGCGGTTTACTTTGTGTAAATTATTTCATCACCACTGCTCTCAAAAGTGAAGGAAAACATCGTGCGGAACCGGCATGTCGTAGATCCAAAAAAATCTAAGACATACGACATCCACCAACCCGCACTGGGCCCGCGTGGTGGATTACGGCCCGCTCCCTCTTACAGAGAGGAGGCCTGTGTCCAGAGAGAATTGAGGCTATATAGTCATTGCCTGTGTCCCAGCAGTGGGAACATTATAGGCTGATTATGCTTATGCAATATGCCAAACAATCCATTTCCGCGAAGTAGCATTTGGGCACTCACATGTTCGCCGAGGCTGGAGACACCATCAATGTACACCTCCACAACAGCTTCAGGGGTGTTGAAAGGGTCCATGACATACATGCCTTTCCATTCTGCACTCTGTTAATAAAGTGTAATTTATTCTTTAACTTACCTACTCTCGAAATAATGTAGGAGACAGAAAAGAAAATTGTAATTTCGCAGACTACCAAACCACATTCGCCAAAAAACTGCACGTCGTAATTGCCACATTCGTGCGCCCGAGGCGACGAAGCCTCAAAGTTAAATATGTAATATGTAGGTGATAATTACGAATTGTCAGACGACGACCGTGCGCTTCAAGTGAGCAGCCCGCTCCCCGGTAAAGAAATGCCTGCAAGCGGTATGCAGGCTGGCGCCTTATCGTCATCATCATTTCAGCCGAAAGACGTCCACTGCTGGACATAGGCCTCCCCCAAGCACCGTCACTTCGACCGGATCTGTGCTTCCCGCATGAAGAAGATTCCTGCGACCTTCACAAGGTCATTGGTCCACCTTGTGGGAGGCCTTCCAACTCTATGTCTTCCGCCGCGGTCACATCACATCACACCTATTCTGCGAGCAATGTGCCCTGCCCACTGCCACTTAAGTTTGGGAATTCTTCGGACTATGTCGGTTACCTTCGTTCTCCTGCGGATCTCTTCATTCCTGATTCGATCACGTAGCCTTCTAATAAGGCCCATTGTAAGCCATCACGTCTGGTCATCACTGGCAACACCACTTGGTCAAAGACTTTCGTCTTGAGACTTTGCGGTATGTGGGACGAGAAGATATTGCGTAGCTTCCTGAAGCTGCCAAATAACTTTTGGTGTCTCGCCGTCAGCAAATGATTGTCTTCTTTGTTGAGTGCAATAGCAATGTTTGCCAGTTTGCGTAAAGTAAATTGAGACATAACGTACGAGTCGAAACACGTGTTTCACAAACGACGTGTTTCACAAACGATATCACTCACTGATGTTAGCAAACCGATCTATGAGCTGAAAACTAACCGTTGGCGAGTGGATGGTGAGCTACTGACTAGTAAGCGGCCCGTGAACAACAAGCTGTCCGCCGGTGGCGTGCTAGCCGCGAGCGGTCGTCTTGCTGACGGCGCGGCGTGTTGGCGACAAGAGGGTGGATTTTTTCTGAGGCGGTGCCAGGACTGCCAGGCAGTTGCTGTGTTTGCTTCGCTTACACGCGCAAGTTTGCAGTTTCATACAGTCAACTGCATCTCAGTGGTTAACACTTGTACTACGTAAACCACCCTTACTGCTACGACATAAAGGTGCTGTCATTGTCAAATTGTGCGGTTGCACAATGAAATCATCAGTCGAGTCGCCTGGCTGCGCGGACAAATATAGGTACCTACTTAGGTACTTAATTGACTGAGTTAGTAGATATATTTATAGCCAAATTGAAATGATCACATTGAGTCACTGCTGTAGGTATCATAGACGATATACTCTGGTTTAGAATAAATAATTGTGACATACTTGTTCAACAGAAAGTCCAAGTGCAGCACAAAATATCTCTTTCAGAAGGCTTTCGAACGTTTGACTTGTCCGAACAAAAGTTAGAGAGTTTGGACTATGAAGAACACAGAACTCGCCGTCGGCATTGGTGCCTAAAATTAATAACAATCTTTAGACTGGGACTACAGTTCGTGCCTAGCGTAGTTGCGACTTACGACGACGGATGCGAAGTATCAAGCATAACAGTTGACATAGGTACATTTCAACATTGATGTAGGTACCTACCTTTTTTTTATGTCGGTTGGAAATCCTCTTGGATGTCCTCTGCCCTGGGTGGGCAGAGCGGTTTGTCAGACTTGCACCGGGTATCACAGGATCTACTGCGACTTCCGCGATCCCCGGCTAGTGCTTTGCTGGCCACCTCAAGTCAGGGGGGAAGGTGAGGTGTAGAACGACCGCCCCCCCTTTACATTTTAGAGAGGCGAGCATGGAACACAACGCGCAACCATCTCGGGTCCTAAGGAATAGGGGGGCGATTTATGTCCTCAAATCCGTCGCCCCGGACCCATTTAGAGGGACTAGAAAAGAGCGTTGATCGCCATTCGCCGACGCCCGGTGCACCTGCTGCGGGCCGGTTGAGCGGACGAGATCTCCCTCTCCGTTTCCGCAGCCTCCTTCTGCGACATGGCTGTTTCGCAAAAGGATACCACCGCGTCCCAGGCCTCCTCGCTGCCGACTATCGAGTCGATAACGGCCAGCACCGACAGGTCGCTGCCTACTCTTGAGATAAGGGCACGGCGCGGTTCCTCCCAAGCGGCACACTCTGCCAGCGTGTGCCGCGCCGTGTCCTCCCATCAGTCGACGCAGTGGTAACACCGGGCGTCCGGCTCCCATTTAGTACTTCCCAAAGTCCCAGGTAGTACTTCCCAAAGCAACCATGCCCCGAGAGCACCTGTGTCACCCGAAATGACCGAGAGCCGTGCCTCCTCTCGAGCCAGCGATCGAGTACCGGTCGGACCGCCCCGATGGTGACGGGGCCGGCGGTAAGGCGTGAGAGCCTGTCCCGCCATTGCCCCACCAGGGCTGCGCGACGCTGCAACTGACGCAGCTCCATATGTCGCTGCGTGAGCCACTCGTCCCGAACCCTGGCTTCCTTGCGCCAACGATACAGTGACGAGGTCCCAGGGCGGGGATCCAGCCAGTACACAAGCTACCTCGTAGGAGATCGTGCGATATCCTCTGATGACTCTGACGGCCACGCTCACTGAGTGTTTCGCAGGACAGCGATGCTACCTGCCGCCAGGTCAGCCGCCCAGATCGGGGCCCCATACAGTTTCATCGATCGCAAGATCCCCGCGTAGAGCCGCCGGACAACTTGGGCTCCATCTACTGGAAGTGGGGGCCGAAGTCCCACCGACTGTCGACAACCTATCATAGGTACTTCATAGTGGACTCGACAGCGATTCGAGACCCTCTGACCACGATGTGTGATCCGGGCGGCGGCGCCCGCCGGAGGCCATGAAATAACAGGGCCTCTGACTTGATGAGGGCCACCTCCAGGCCTAGGCACCGTATGCGGCTCACCCTGCGAGACCGCAGCCGTAGCTAGCAATGCTACCTCCCTGTACGAGCTCCACCGGTCAACATTGATTAAGATATAGGTTAGGTATCTAAACTAGGCCTTAGCCAAAGAACGGCCCCAAAGACGACCCACTGACCGAAATTTTAATATACCTACTTATACCCATAAATATACGTAAAATCATGCCTTTTCATGGGGATAGGCAGAAACTACAGAACCCCAACTGCAGGCTACGATCTTTAGGTACATACCTTCACATTTTGCTTCGATTACGTTTATCTCTATAGCATAGGCTACTGGCTATTGCATTCACTGGTAGGAATGTACTTTATCAGACATTGATTTAGGGGGGCGAGGGGGACGGGGAAGGGGCGGAGGGAGGATACCTTCACATTTTGCTTCGATTACGTATATCTCTATAGCATAGGCTATTGCATTCACTGGTAGGAATGTACTTTATCAGACATTGATTTAGGGGGGCGTGGGGGGAAGGGGCGGAGGGAGGAGCCCCCGCCCAAAGAAAAAATTGCGGAACCCAAGTTATTTTTTTAAATTTCCTAACCTAACTTTTTCGACCAAAGACATTTCGTAATAAAATGTATCTAAACGCGCATAGTTTTTTATAATAAGGTTTTGTAGAAAGGTTTCTATTCAAGTAATAGAATTACTTGAAAATAAGTTTGATTAGCCAAGCCAAGAAGCTTCCGACCCCATTTTTTTCGGCATTTGTCGTAGCGTCTTTCACAAATTCACCATTCGATCATTCGGTCATTTTCGACTCACTCATTCAAAAACGTTCGGTTATTTAACCGTTGGGTAGAATTGAATATTGAACTTGAAAAAAACACGGTTTGTTTAAACATAATGTTTAAACCGGTTAATGGTAACAGGACGGTTCCGTAATCAACGGTTATGTTGTAGTTGGTGAACTCGGGTCTTAGTATTCTAGCCAAACCGGTCCGAATTACAACCTAACTGTGAAAAAAATATGAACTCTCAACTCGACGACTGATAAAGTACAGTTTAGCTCATTCACTGTTTATAAATCGCTTTTTGTGTGTGTACGGTTAGATTTTTAAACTACGCAACGGATTTTAATGCGGAAGCTAAAGCTAGTTAACTTTTTCGTAACGTTCGCGTCGTTTGCGTCCGTACATAAAAGAAAAACACTGCGGCAACAAACGATAATAGCTCGCACTGTTGACCCAGTCTTATTTGTGTAAATTCAAAGGAAATACTTGCCAATTAGTGCTAGCACAAGAGTAATCCAAAATAGAACCATTTTGTGCACAAGCTGCTATGCCAAAGCGCGTATAACAATAATAATGGGAGTGATATGCAATTGGTACTGTCAAATATTCGTTGATGTTCGATGTTTAAACTTTAGAAGACCATTCTCGTTTACATTCAAGTTCCGTTCTTTGTCATGGAATTAGTATATAGTATAGGAACAGAAATAGCCTAGACTGGTGACTGGTAGATAAGTCTAACTTTACTGCTGTGGAATTAGTAAGTAGGTATTAAACAGTAACTACTACCACATAGCAGAACAGTGGTGACCCAGTGGTAACGGCCGCGACTTACAAGTTGTGGGTCGTAGGTTCGAACCCATTCAGACGCTTTCTTTGTCTAATTTTTCATAACCACTGCTCTCAAAATGGTGAAGGAAAACATCGTGAGGTAACCGGTAAGTCCTAGAACCATAAAATTCTATTCTCGATCCTTAATTGCGTGCCATAATGGATAAAGTTGGCAGGGAAATAATATTCATCACAATTATGGACCCTCTCGGGCACAGCATAGATCAAGTAAGAGAGAGGACAATTGGATGACATGTTACATTTACCAAACCGCATTAGGTCTGTGTGGTATTACGGCCTACCCTCTCACTGAGATAAGGCTTGTGACCCAGCAGTAGGAAGTTATTTTATTATTTATTTGGTGTATTTACTTCCAAATTATATAAATTATTTTGAGTCCTGATTATGAATACCTAGTTTAAACTATATAGTCTTTACATATATAGCAGTAGTAGCGCGTTGAGTAATTCCAGACCATGGCATGCTAAGACAGACCCAGAGGTCTAATAGTGTGCCTTGTATAATTTTAAGAACAATAACCTGTGTTTAGATAAATAAATAAATAAATATACTAGTGGTCGCCCAGTGGTCGAAATCCGACCGTAAAAATATAAAAAAATATTAGCTTTCTGCACTCTTTCTCCATGTAAATTTTAATTAACTGTGCCCATACTACTCCGTCCGCGGAATTTTCGTAAAAAGGACAAGTTTATTTATTTTTTTGTCGGGAATCTCGCAGTTGACCTTGAGAGGCCGTGACTGCTTAACCAGGCTTTCCTGGGGCTGCCATTAAGAGTAAACTTAACGCCTCCAGCCAGGGCTTAAAAACTAAAATTACATACTAAGCGACTGCACACTGAGGGCACCCCCTGTGGGGTACGAACCTCGGCTCAAGGCGTCACTGTTAGGGGGACAGCTATCATTGGGGACGGGCTGGATCAAAATATTGGCATTATTATTGATCGGGAATTTAAAGCTACTGGCTCAGCTGCGGCGCGGGCTGGCGCTTCAACGAGCAAGGGTCGGTCGGGGGAAAGGACAACAAAGTTTTTGCTTCACTTTATATATTATATATTTTTACCACAGAACATATATATTCCTAACGGAGAAGAATGCCAACTCCATACAATATTTAGTAGAACGGTTGTGAGCGCCATCTATATTCGCCCCTAGGAAAAAAACTCGGCGGTAAATTCAAACGTTTGCTTAGCATCCCCAGCCTATTGAAAATGGTTTTTAGTAGGTCCATTCCCTTATAAGAAAACTCAAATTTTAATTTCTTACAAGAGAATGTACAGATACCAGCACATCAAGCTACGCCAGCACATCAAGCTACCCCAATCTGTCAAATTTCTTTGATACATTTTCAACTTTATTACAATAAAATAAGGTTCATGTTCAATTGGGAAAATTTGACAGCTTGGGATAGCTTGACCTGCTGGCGCCTGTACCGTAAAACCGTGCAACTTTGGCCCAAATTTCTTGCAATTTTTTATTCAACTTTTTTTTTTTTTAATAACGTTACTATTAATTTGCAAATGTGCTACATCGATAATAAATGTAATGTTATTTGCATGGAATGTATGATAATAGCAAAACCATAAATGTTTATGTGCTAAAAACCTCAATTTGGACAGCGGGCCAAATATATAGTACTTATAACAAGTTTGCCCATTTTGCAGAAACCTCCGCAATTTGATTAGATTTGAAATGATCCCTTCATTTTAGAAAATGAATAAGCTATCAAAGGACCTTAATACAAAACGTTAAAACTTTCATATTAGGTACCTGTCAAATTTGAGTGCGCAAAGTGGCAATTTTTTTTTTTGTAATTTTTCAAACAAATGAAACGATGTACTAGGGTTGTCACTTTTTATTGTTAATCTATAATAGCATACCTACCTAAGTAGGTAATAGGAACATCCTGATAAAATAAAATATAGCATAATTTTACTTTTTCAACAGTTTGTATTTACTATAGAAGTGATACGTAACAGAGACCTGCACCTTGGATTGGACTGTGTTTCACAACTCCAATGCAATCATGATGTTTTCAGTGACTTCTATAGTAACCTAACTAATTTTATAGTAAAGTATAATGTTGAGTACAGCAACCATCTTTTGCATTTTTCACTTAGCAAATTTTGAAAGTTTCATCGAGATCTGTATACAGACGCCAGCACATCAAGCTACCCCATTCTGTCCAATTTCTTTGTTAGACTTTCAACTTTATAACATAAGTATAAGGTTCATGTTTGGGAAAATTTGACAGTTTAGTGTAGGTTGATGTGCTGGCGTCTGTACATTAATTTAATGTAATTTTTACAACAACATTTACGTTTTATCATATGTATTGATTGATTATTGTACTTAATCCTTTTATACTTTCTAATTACATCAGCATTACTTTACTAGTTCCGAAATGAGTATAAAACAAAGTAGGTATCTACTTATGTCAGATCTAATTTAACATTAAGGTGACAACCCTAACGATAATATTTTGGTGGGCAAAGTTGTACAACTGCTTTAGAAAAATTAATTTGACATTGCCCACCCTCATATTTTCATATTTTAGAGAGATTTCGCGTTGGACATTCGATCTATCTTATGTATTTATTAAAAACTAACAGTGGTAAAAAAATTACTTACCTGCTGTAATTACCAATCGAGTTTTAAAGAAAGTTTTTTACACGACTTTTGGTCCGCAAAATACACCACAAACTTCGACATAGTTCGACATAGTTTTGAATTGACATTAGAAAAAATCTGATATGTAGTAGTGCCATTCTTAGTTCTTCCAAGGATTAAATAGTAAACGAAACTAAAAAATCTTACCGGTTTTTTAAACATTTGTGAAAAGTACCGTGCTGGGCAAAGTCAGATTATTTGGGCAATCTTGTAAGGTTTGACGGTATCTACCAAAAAACCTACAGAGTGGATCTGGCAAAATAAAACGATAGTGTGTAAATAAACAGTTTCATAATTATTTCAACAGTTTCATTACAATTTGTGTTCATATTTTTATTACATTCAAATAGTTTAATTACAATCTGTTTGCAGTAGCCTCAGAATATAAACTAAACCATAAGTTTGTTACACAGATCTATACAGATTTATACATTTACACAGATCATACAACAAGGTTTGACAAATCCCAATTTTCAAAATTTACTCAAACAGAAACGACAGTAGATTTTATTTATTTAGGTATAAGGTACTAATATTATTTAAAAGGTACACCAACGACTTATTCCCTAGAAACATTAACATAAAAAAATAACATAAGCATTGAGTTCTGGTGAATTTCTCACTTACAGGTTTACACAGCACTTCACAATACACAGATCAGTAGAAATAGTGACAAAGTTATTTACGATACGTACAGTACAAAAGTTGGTTTATTATATATATAACGAGTCCTGAAGATACATGGTAGATAAGATTTTAAAGAATGTATTAATTTAACAATAACATACAACAATTTCAAAGACATTTATCATATAGCTGAGTCTGACATGACATTGAGTTTCCACTATGAATTATCAAAAATAACTTCTTTAATTTCGGTTTCATTTAATTTAGGACAATATTACTGTGATATTATCTAATTTGTACTAACCAAAAATTTGCATTACTTCAAACAGTCATTCACTTTTTAATAAATATTTATATTTCGTTGGTAAATTTTCTGTCTAAAAACTTCTATTTAGAAAATAAAAAAAACGAGACAAATAGAATGCACCTGTGTTACAACTTAAAAATAAAGTATTAATAGGGGCCTAATTTTTTGGGTCCTTCTCAATATTTTTAATGTTGGCAATGTCATATTTTTGCCCCGGGTACCTGTCCTACATTGACCAATAGAAAGTTGATTGATACCCCCCTGATGACTACGCTGTGTCAGAGTCATCTGTGGTGGTGTGGTGTTATCTGTGGTAGTGGTGGACATTGAAAACAACATTGAGATGGGAAAAACATGGAGACGCCGCGATACATTTGCATAGACAAATATGAGTGAAATACGATACAGAATGTGAAATATCGTTTTGTCACTTTCCTTCTAATAAAATAATCGTATTAGATGAAAGAGACAACAATATTTAAGTTGTTGCTTATTATAGCAACATTTTGTAAAAGTTGTAGATAGGTGCCATAGCGGCCATCTTTAGCCACAAGTTTCGTGGTAGTTTTGCTGTCAAATGGTTGTTTATGTTTTGTGTTATTGAGATTTGCGAGAAAATTACATGAAGTTTACCTTTAAAACTGCATGTAAATATTGGAAAACAGCAATTCAACATGCCTAAGTGTTGTATTGTGAAGTGTGGTGTAAGAAAGAATGAAAATCAACCTCAATTGTCTTTGCACAGGTTAGTAGTCGGTTTTCATGCAATTGTAACAATATGAATACACTTTCGATCATAAAATTGATACGCAATCATGAATTTATTGGTAAAGTATTGATATTAGGTTTCATTTCCGTATAACAGACCTTTTTGTTACTTATTATTTCATTCGTTTTGTTTACAATAATATGTCATATTAGAATAGTGTTGTACCGTTGCGTAATAGTCCCGAAACTAGTTCCGAACTGCATAATGTATCAGTATTGATAAAATACTTGCCTCTTTTTATAGGTTTCCTAAAAATGAAGCCTTAAAGAAAAAGTGGTTAGAGGCTATTGGTGAAGAAAATATTAATCCCCGACAAAAACAATGGTACCTCTGTTCACTTCACTTTGACGAAAGCTGTTTCAATAGAACACTTGATGTAATGAGATTACATGATAACTGTGTTCCCACAGTATTTTCGGTAAGTGGTTAAAATGATTGACCTGAAATAAATAAATAGATATATACCTATATTAATTACATAAATATAAAAAACAAATATTTATTGCTTGCTTAGGTAATATGAGTATCTATTTTTTTCAGGCACCGAACAAAAAAACCACTTCAAGAGTCATGTGAAACAAGCAACATTAAAAAATCTGATGTTTCTTGTACATCTACTGTAATGCCTCCATTGCAGTTACCCCATCTATTTGTAGAACCAGTGCACGAAGAGGTATGTACCAGGTGTCTCAAATTCCCACCTGTCAGTGATTTCTCAGTACGTTCCCTAATCTTTGTGCTAAAATTTAAATTTGTAATGCTTTTTTAGAACCTGTGTACGTAGCATGACGTAATTGTTACAAAGCAGCATTTTCGAAGTAACTTGATGATTGAAGTAGTTATATAATTTTTTTCAGGTTATAGAAACTGAAAAAGTTAAGGCTTTAAAAGAAAAATGTGTCAAGGAACAGCTCAAAATTAAGCGCCTCAACGAAAGGATTCGAAAGAAAAACAAAAAAATTGCCAATTTGAAAGAAATTATAGAAGAAATTCGAAGAAAAAAATGTATCAGCATGGAACAGGCTGTTGTGATAGAAGAATTGGCGGGACCAAAAGACTTCTTAAAAAGACAAATTAATAAGTCCAAAGGTTTACCTGTACCAAATAAATACTCTGAAGAAATCAGAAAGTTCGCATTAAGGTTGCATTTTTTATCCCCCAAGGCCTATAATTATGTACGGCGGACTTACAATACATGCTTACCTCATACAAGAACTTTGTGCAAATGGTACCAACATGTGAATTGCGAACCGGGATTCACGAAAGAAGCATTTGAAACTTTAAAAATTAAAGAGCAGGGAAGTTGGGGTTTTAATTTTAATCTTTTTATTACGGAAGCTTTTATTATGCACGTCTTTGCTACGTTGTTCTCACATGTAAATTTTCAACATTTTAATGATATTTAAACCAATATTTTGTAACAATATTTTGATTTAAAAGATTGTCCGTGGAGTTTTTTGGCCTTCTCCATAGGTACCTACTACGCTTTGGAATGGCCAACTAGCTTCATCTTTCTGACTGACCAACCCCTTGACAATTCAAAAGTGCCTGTAATTAGTTTAATTGAAATAAATGGTTTGAGTTAGACTGCTTTTGGAAGCCTACTTTACTAATCAAAAGTTGTACTTTAATCATTATCACACGAATAAATAAAGGTAAAAAAAAAACTATTTTATTATTTCTCCACCACTTACTAACACATAATATAAACATTATCTTCTACTTAGTGATTATCTTGTTTTTCACTAGGGTCCGCATACCTAACAGAAGCTGTTGCTCTCTGGCCTTCCAACTTCCAACCCCGAGGGAAAATAAGCGAAAGCACATTTTTTTGGTCATATGACTATTATCTATTCATGCTATTTCCCTTCATGCTTACGTAAACGTGATGCAATAATTAAAAACCCGACATGTATTTTATTCTCAGTAGAAGGTAAACCTACTCATCTTTTTCTGTTACAACGGTTAACTACACTGCCGAAAAATCTTAGCGAGTCTGAACATAGGCACTACGAACTTTCGCGCATGTTCTCTCACTCACACTCTCCTTATTTTACCATTTGGTTTCTAAAAAATGTTACTACGTAGCCTTCTGTGCGAAGTTCGGGCTCTGCGAGATATTTCGACCATATTATTGTATATCTTACCGGCCAAACGCAATATCAGGCCAAACTAGTTTGTCCTAGGCCAAACAAACTTATCCTACGCGTGATATGTCACAGCCAACTAGCTTGATTAGCCGTTTCGTTAACAGCCTTTGGAAGTAGCGCTCGCCGGCCGCTGCCGCTGCACCGCTTGCTCGGCTCGCGCGCCTTTGGTTACAGTTCTAACCTAACCTAACTCATTTAATAGGGGTGCCCCAGCATAATAAACCAGTTTGGCCTGAAATCGGGTTTTGCTGGTAACATAAATATAATTATGATTCAAATGTATCTAGTAAGATTCTATCGATACTCGTTATAGTAACACCTATAGTATAACAAGTATCAGTATCGTTACTCGTTAAAGTAACACATATGTTCGTTGATTGACCATCCCTAGCAATGGCAGCCATTTTATGCCACATTATGAGTTGTAGGTATGCACCTTTTTTTAGTAGGTATTTCCAGTCCATATTTTTTATATGTCTATGGAAAACAAGCATTAATCACGGATGTCTCTATCATTTTATACGTCAGTGGATGTAATGCATCGAATATTGGCATCGCTGTCATCTCGAAACATCCAAAAAATACATAGATGTTTTCCATACCTACATAGATTATATATTTTTTTTAACAAACGCTAGATAATTATGAATTATGGTGCGTAGATATATATTAAAAAAAAGAATTTACAAATCAAAAAGTTTTATAACTTTACAATTTTGAAACTGTTGTTTTTAGAAATAAAAGAAGGTAAAACTAATAAACAAAAATCGATTAAATGGTTAGTTCTTTAAATATCAATAAAAATCCTTGAATTCCTTTACCATTAAGAAAGTAATCACTGATCCAACCTTAATTTACAAACAAACAATAACCTTCTGTTATTAACTCCAGCGACAGAGGAGGGATGGCCATTTGCATTTAGTATTTTTTAGTTTATTGGCTTTCGGCTTGACGTCTTGGCTGGCATGAAAGATGGTAGCATCAACCCACAGACAAATTGTCTGTGCATCAACCACAACTTTTTAAAACTTTCTACTGTTTTTACTTTTGAAAACACATTACAAAGTATTCAAAGCAGGTTTGCCTCTTCGATGCATCGATTAAAAAATATCGATATTTACACGATGTCAAATTTAAAAACATCGAGTTGATTCAATTCATCGAATCTTTACATCGAGTGTTTTTAAAACATCGATGTAAATCGTCCACCCTAGTGTGGTGTGACATTGACATACATGACATCATGACATTTTGTTATAGTAAAGATCCGCTTGTGGTTTATTTTATATGTTCCTTGCTACAGATGTACTTACGGTATCGTAGCCCGTGGAGTCGTTCTCGTTAAATATAACTCAGTGTCGTTGAGGAGTGTGCTGTGGCTCTTAATAGAAGATAATTAGAATTAAACGTTGAAAATAAAATAGAGGTATTATAAAATATTATGAGTGAAGAAATACGGCATGATGTTAGGCGCAAAGTTACTTCTGTCGGCAACTCTTGGGTCGTATGTAAATCTAAGTCGCATCCAGGACATGTGTTCTATTTTAACAGTTTCACTGGGGAAACTGCGTGGAATTTAAGTGATGCAGAGGTAATATAATTTAATTAGCTACATGGCTTTCATTTTTATTTAGAATCCGTTGTAACCATTTCATTAAAAGTTGCGTTGTATTTGAAGAATTAAAACAAATGTTGGTAAATAATATATGATGAGGATGCATGAAGAAGCCTCCTCGTGTAGCGCAATTTGTTCCACCAGTAACTCGAATGAACCGAGTGCTCGGCGCATCCTGGACAGTCACACCCAATACCTTGATGACTGGCGAATTCTTCTCTTGCGGTGGTAGGGCTAACGCCCGCCTGGTTCGCGACCACACTCCCACCGGAGTCCGGCGCCAAGCAGCTTGCTGTGTTTCGTCGATGGGTACCAGTGCCTTGAACAAGAGTGAACAGGCATTTTCTGGTCACGTTCGATCCATCATAGCTCATCAATCGCTTTCCATTAGGCGTGATCGAGGTCAAGAGCGGGCCCATTTAGTAAAAAAAATATGTACATATATGTATAATTTTTGGTAACGGAATAGATAGAAGCACTAAAGTTTTTCTAAAAGAAACTTCATAATATTGTCTACATCACTGTATTATAGTGATTCCATCATAAATTGGTGTATTCACATCTGATCAGTAATATAAATTAAACACGTTCACACATACCACATTCCATCTTACATCCCCTAAGATGACCCTCAATTAAAAGAGTGTGATGTGTTTTAGGTCAAACACATCACACTCTTTTAATTACCCTCACAAATTTAGGTATTATTCAGATCTGACAAGGTCATTTAAAAACTCACAAGCACATAACATGTACTCACTAAAGTGTTCCTAAAGAGGACTATTTTAGACCAAACACTTATGGTCTTATTCATAAAATGTTATCATCTAAACAGTTGCAAAACCAGACTTTAGCAACTGGTTAGATGTTAGATAACTTTTATGAATAAGGCCGTTAATAAATAATATTAGTAAATACTTGCATAGTGCATACAGGGATAACATCAGTCGGTACCTCCTCAACCACACTTGCATAGTGGATACAGAAACAATCGCCAGTTGGTGCCTCCTCATCATTTAATATTGTTTGAGAGGCCCCTGCGAGTATCAACCAATTAAATTGTGTGACAGTTTGTCGAAGGGATTCATCATCATCATCATCATTTCAGCTGAAAGACTGCTGGACATAGGCCTCCCCCAAGCTCCACCACTTCAACCGGTTCTGTGCTTCCCGCATCCAGCGGGCTCCTGCGGCCCTCACAAGGTCATCGGTCGAAGGGATTAGGACTCCTTTTCATACATTTGGTTGAAATACTTTTATCTTAGTAGGTGCAGGCAGTAGTTGACACTCTTGTTGGTCTTCTGGTCACAAGCCCCACTGCTGAGCATGGGCGTTGGGCAAAGTGTTTCCTTTTGGACATTCTCAGTAGCAGTTTGGAGTCTGAATTTGTGCCTGTTTGATGGCAGTACATAATCAGCCTATAATGTTCTCATTTGTTATTCTACGGTTCACAGCAATGAAGAATAATACCTCACCCACTGTAATACACTATCAAGTAGTACAGGGGGTATTGAGACTACTGCTGGCGCCTTTTAGTATATATTGTAATATCAGCAGTATCTTAAGATAACAAATTGTGCACAAACCGATAAATAAATAATATTCCCACTGCTCGGACGTTAGCCTCTTCTTTGTGAGGGAGAGGGGGGGAGGGGTCAATAGGCTCGCCCCCTATTATACTTAAAAATAATTATAATTGCATTAAATATTGACGGTCTCTACATCCAATCCCGTAAGTGCTAGATCTGTGATTTGCATGTTTTATTTTCGTGACCTTCAGGCCAGCCTATACTATCGTTTAGTTAAGATGGAGACAAAATGCACTTTAAATCCATCATGACATTACATTAACCAGAAATGATATACGCGTGTTTGAAACTTCGCGCTCTCCTGTAAAATTTGTCATTTGTAGTTATTTTACGTAGGGACTGTCGATATGTGCCTATGCCTAATATATTTTTTTTATCTCTTATGACTTTGCTACCATTGTTCATTATTTTATATTATTTTGGTAATCAATAGAAATCAATTTGTTAGCCAAAATGGTAAAAATTTAAGTATTTAAAAGGTTATTTAACAGGTGTTTTCTTACAGATTGAAAAGGCGAAAAATAGAACAAATCATCTTGAACACTTGCCGGGCGCTAAACCTGTGAAATGTCCAGAACCAAAAGAAAAACCTCCATTAAAAAAAGATTCAGAACCAGTTTGGTCACTCTCTAGTGAACAATTAGATAATAATAAGAATTCAGAACAACAATCGTCAGATATAACTAACTCAAATATTGCAAATAGTAATTCACCTTCTAGTACCCCTTCAATGCAGAGCACCCAGGTTTATAATCCTGCTCCAATAGAACCTGTATTTAATTTGAATTCATATAATACTCGTTTAAATACATATAATGTAAACAATACTTCTATGGTCTACAATCCCAAGATATGGGCTGTTCCTCAAACACAGCAACTTTTTATTTCACCCGGGTTAGCTACTGTAGAAAACTACAGTCCAGGCCCCCTGAATGTTGCCTACAACCAAACTGTATCACAACCTGTAACCGGACATGTTTTCAATAGATTTAATAATCCAACTTGGCCTGCTACACCTGGTATGCAGTCATTTTATCCAAGATACTTTAAACATGACAAAGGCACCAAGAGTCCCAAAAGAAACAAATTTAGATTCACTAAACAAAATGATTTAAGGCAAAAGTTGTCATTTAAGAAAAGGACTATTCATACAACTTCTAGTATTCCAGGAGGTATTTTTTTTTTTTTAATAGTATTAATAACATAATGCTGATAAATGAACATAATTTTGATAATACTATTTATTTTCAGGATCTGGTTTTTTTAATACTAATCCAAAAAATGCAGATATTGCTGCTAACATTGCTAAAAACGTGGAAGGAATTAATTCAAACGATTTTAATGCTGGAATGGTATGGAAGAGAGCATTTTACTATTTTTTGATTGGATTACATACCATACTCATTTTTGACATAGCTATTTATTTTTCAGGAGAGGTGTGTAGAGACACAATTGCAAGAAACACCCTCTAGGATTGATGTGGGGCCTTTAAAAAGTCTGGCACCCTCTAATTCCAATTCAGATGCTTGGTTTATTGTTGTTGATCTGGAAGTACTGCTCAATGAGTTTAAATTTCTGACTACATTAACAGATTCAGGTACTTACTTAATTAAATAAAATACTTAATACATACTCCACAAAAAAAAAACTGGTCCAAACATACATAATGTTTTTCTTAACTGCCCGTATCTCTTTTGGATTTGTACCTGTACTATACTCCATTTGAAATAAGATTAGACATTTAACTAAACCTTTTTTACAGTCTGATCAACCGATTTTGATTTCTATTGCGTTAGTCGCATAACAAATGGCAGCTGCAGTAAACAGTTGGTATTGTAACTACTTTTTTGCTTTTAATGACATTCTTATGCCTACGGTATAGAAGTCAGAATCGGTTGAACTGACTGTAAAAAAGGTTTGTTTAAATGTCTAATCTTATTTCAAATGGAGTATAGGGACGTACAGGGAAACTCTTACAAAACGCTAGCCATTTTTCATGATAGAAATTTGTATAAGAGCTGTGACAATGGTGGCCCAGTGGTAACGGCCGCGAATTACGAGTTTAGTAATATGTACTTTTACATATTTGTCCCAGTTATATAAAACACTCAGTATAATTATGAGAGCAGTTAAGTAGTAGTCCATGGGCCCAAATTTATGTTTCGCCGTCGTGGGTTTGAACCATAGACATCGTGGTTCGAACCCAGTCAGGCACTTTAAGTAATTTATCTGGGTCTGCGTGGTGGACGGTCCAGTCCCACGAACAGAGATGTCTGTGACCCTCTAGTGGAAATTTTGTAAGATGATAATGCTTGTAGTATATTTTTAAATTCACACTAGCTCATCGTCCGCGTGAAATTCGTACGTTACCTTATCACCCCTTTTTTTTCAAAAATCCCTTAGTGAAATAGGAAAAATTCTGATAAGCATTCAAATAAAATTTATTTAAAATTCTACATTTTGTAAATTAATTGTTGCAGATGAAAAATGCTACCTTATGGTTCCAAAGCGTGTCATGGAGGAACTTAAAAGTTATGTTAATTGCACAAAAAATATTCAAGCGAAACGTATTCTACGATTTTTGTCCCACCAGATTGAGATTGGTTATGCATATTTGGGTAAGATATTAAAGCAATATGACAGATTTAAGGCAGCAGTATACCTACAGTTCTGGTCATATAATTAAGAACAATTTGATGTTATAGATTTTTTTTTATCTAAATCATGTCATGTGTAGTTATGTGTTCCTTCTTAGAAGTAACTAGTTATGTTATGAAAGCCACATGAATACAGCAAAAGGGATTAGGAATATAGAATGAAATCGCGAACTGTTTTTCTTTATAAATTTTATATATTCTCTATCTATAGTATCAAATTCAAATAGTAATGAAGCTGGACAAATAATTAGGAACGATTTATTGAACTGCTTGAGAGTTGATTTATATGAAAATGAGATGAAATAAAACACATTAACGTGAAGTGCGTAAAGAAAAAAGTTAAATTGTTAATACATGTTAAACTAAAATTAATAGTTAGTAGCATGTCCACGGCTTCTAATTACTGCATTACACCGGCAAGGCATTGACTCAATTTTGTACATTTCGCAAGAGAGATAGAGTTCCATTCTTCTAAGAAAACGTCGTACAGCTTTCTTAAATTACCACACTGTCGATATGAAACCTTTTTCTTGATTTCACACCAAAGATGCTCTATAGGGTTTAGATCTGGGCTGTTAGCTGGTCAATCTAAGACCTAAACTAATTGTGATGTGAGAAATTCCTTAACGGTGCGTGCAGTATGCTTTGGGTCATTGTCGTCCTGGAATGTCCAAATAACCGGAAGCACGTCTTCAGCATAAGGTTGTTTCTTCCAGTATATTTTTGTATTGGAATTGATCCGTTTCCTTCTATCAGCTGAACAGGTCCAACACCATGTCCAGAAAAGCACCCCCAAATTTTCCACAATGCTTTAATGTCTTTTTTGTCTTTATTATTTTGTCGTACATATCGTTTTCCATCAGAACATACCCTGTTTTTTTTATTTTTGGGTGTGGGAAATCATCAAATAACTTCTCGCGCTCTGGGTGGAGCAGGAGGGCTGGTCAGACTTTTAATGACTAAAACCCACCCGTGTTCCCTCAGTTGCCTGTGTGCCAGGGGCCATGGTATCTCTTTCGAACAACCCGCACCCCTGGCAGGAAAATACCCTGTTTAAAAACAAAACATACCCTGTTTATTTTTGTCTCGTCAGAAAAAAATAATATTTTTCCACTGTCTAGTTTTCATACCTTCTTACGAATGAAAGCCGGGCTTGCCTATACGTCCTTTTCAACATGGACACCTTCCTTTCTATCCTTCCTTAATTTTGCTTCTATCAAACGCCTTCGAATAGTGCGTGCAAAGATTGCTGAAGGGTTGTTTTCACCAAAATATTATTTTCTCAGCTCATTAGACCCGTTAAAAGAATTTTGTTTTGCCAAACGAAAGACATTTTGATCATGTCGACGAGATGACTTTCTCTGTTTAGGTACAGGCAGAACATTTGAAGTAAATAGTTTGATACGTGACAAAATGTTTCACAGCCAGGAAAACCACCGTTCTTGAGCAATCTAGACGGTCGGATATCTTTTTATACGACCAATTCATCCCGCGAAGTTTTATTATTAATTCCCTTGTAGATTTATCCCAACTTTTATTTTCAATACTCAATCATTTATTGCATTCCACAATGTATATGCCCCATTGTTTTCATATGACGCAATCACCTTATAGACTTTTACAGTACTAAATGTGTGTGTGTGTAAATGTGTTGTCAGCACTATATGGCGCCAGAATTATACGAATAGTGACCAACAGCCACAGAGCCACAGAGTGATCTCTATTTAAATTAGTAAAAAAAATTAACTATTCAGCGTTATTAATTATGTGACCAGCTAGTAAATACTAATACTAGGTTCAGATCTAAATAAAGTATAAAGTTAAATAATATAATTATATAATGTATAAAGTTTATATATTTCTTTTTTAGCCAATCATGTGTATCAACGAATGTACCGCTAGTACAGAAAAGTTTTGTCATACTGAGAGAAATACAAAAAGAATTACATGCAATTAGTTATACTTACTTGTTAGTTTGAAAAAATCTTCCCTTTAAATAAGCGTTCTTAATTATATGACCACCACTGTGTGTGTTACATGTATGTTTGTATTTAAGTATGTTCCAACATAGCGCGTAAATTTCTCATAGGATTTTGATCAATTGGGTGACAATCGATTCGTTATTATGGTGCGGTTGACATTGGCTACATTTTATACGAACAAAATAAAATTAACGGATGTTACCTTCATCAAAAAAGTGGGTTGTCCCTTATTACTTTTTCTTTCGTATCGAGTGTGATATCAAATTAAAGGTCTTGAGGAGTACTTTATAAAATTATAATGGTTACCCATAATTGTGCGTTGGCACCTACATTAACACCAAAATATTAAAAAAAACATAGTTTTAACGCGACTACTACAAAACCGGCAACTTAGAAAAGGCATTGATATTTTATACGTTATTGTTTTCCGCATTTTAGCGATAACATCATATTACAAATATAGTATTATGTACCTTTCAGCGGACGAGCCATCAAAATTGGAAGGTGATGGTATGGCAGAGGCGATACTTACAACTTGCAAAGATCTATTGGCTATCAACTATCATTTGGTGAGTTAGAATATTATCAGGTTTAGTTAAAACTATGGTTAGCCAAAGGTGGGGCTCGTACGAGCCAAGGGTTTAAAACACTGAACAAGTTTTTTTTTTTATCTATTTGGTTTTTGAGCAATCATATTATGCAGGGCGAAACGTTCCGAATAACTTTTAGTCGCCCTGAATATCCTTTAGAAAATTGTCCAAATCTGAATTTTCAAAGTCGTCAGATATGTCTATTATTTTTTTTTTTTGGTTGGGTAATCATCACATTACCTAAAAATTTAATTTAATCGCTAATCGTTAATCCGCTGCTGCGAGAAATCGAGGTGCAGCGGACAGAGCTCCGGCGGGATCTCATGGCGACATGGAGAGTGCGATTGTCGCAACCCAGTGCTGGGCACGCCACGATAGCGGCGGTAAGTCCCCCCTCTTTGAGGAGTGGCTTGAGAGGCGGCATGGCGTCCTCACCTTCCGCCTGACGCAGGTCCTCACCGGACACGGTTGTTTCGGGAGGTTCCTGTTTCGTATAAGGCGGGAGGAAACGCCCGGGTGTTTCCACTGCGAAGATCGCCCTTAGGACACGGTGGAGCATACGGTGGCGGTCTGCCCGGCTTGGGCGGAGCACCGCCGTGTCCTCGTGGAGGCGATCGCGGGCGGCGATCTCTCGCGTCTGGCCCTGGTGCAGGCCATGGTACGGAGCGAGAGTGAATGGTTAGCCGTCACCTCCTTCTGCGAAGCAGTAATGCTCGCGAAGAGGGAGGCGGCGCACGTGAGGGAGAGGCAGTATATGCGCCCTCACGGCCGTAGTCGCCGCGGGAGACGCCCTGGGCGTCGGGAATCCCAGGCTGATTCCCGGCCACCGTAGGCGCGGGCTTGCGGACGGCGAGTAATGGGTAGCTCGCTGTCCGGTAAGGACCAAGCCCGGGTCGACGGCGCGTTGTGTTCCACGCGCGCCTCAAAGAGATGTCAGCACCAAATGGGGGGGTCCGCAAAGGCCGATGCCTGCCAGGGGTGCGGGTTGTTCGAAAGAGATACCGCGGCCCCTGGCACACAGGCAACTGAGGGAACACGGGTGGGTTTTAGTCAGTAAAAGTCTGACACGCCCTCCCGCTCCACCCAGAGCGGGAGAAGTTATTTGATGATTTCCCACCCAAAAAAAAAAAACCTAAAAAAAAATCACTTATTTATTACATATCCATAATATTAGTTAGGGGTTAAAGTATGAAATTGCCGATTTGTACTGAAAAATTGAAACTCGTTTTTTTCTAAGTTAAAACATATTTATTTATTCAAAATATTTACCCTCATTATTGCTGCCAAAATATTTACCCTCATTGCTGCCATCTAAACGGAAATTCATTTATGCCTTTACGATAGAACTCTGAGGATCTATACCCCATTTATTATAGCTTTAGAAAAAAGAGGCTCATAGAAGCAGGAGTGCAAAACATTTTATTTCAAAGTTAAGTTCTAACTTTTTTAGGTAGATTTTAGACAGTACTAAATACTGAGATAAACGAAGTAAAAGTAATGTTTATTTTAATAATGTTCTAATTACATTTACATCTTCATCACACATTACAAACCTACAACAAAACGAATGAATGAAACAAACAATCACATGATGATTTAAGTCTAATTAAGATTTTATGGAAGTAAAATATATTTTTTTTTACAATACTTTATTTTAAATAACAACTTACGACCCACAATCCGTTGGTAAAACTTCGTCGTCACCAGCTAATTTAGTTACTCGCGGTTGTTCACTCCTGCTTCTTTTAGGTTTTTAGCATTGACACTAAGTTTTTTGGCATTAATCGTAACTGCAACACGTTTAATGTAATTTTGTTACGAAGTGTACATTAAAAAGAACCTTTTTTAACTTCTGTCTAATGCTATTGCAAATGGAGTATAGATTCGACAAACTGTGTGAAAGCAATTTGTACTGCCACCTGGGAAGATTTTTTTTTATCACATAGAAAATTGTCCAAATCACGAAACAAATGGTAGTCCGTTGGAGCAAGGTCTGGCGAGTACGGACGATGACGTATAGTTTCTAACTGCAGCTCCTGTAGAGTTACAACGGTTTCTCGTGCAGTGTGAGGTCTTGCGTTATCATGGAGCAATAATGGTGAAGATCGATTCACGAGTCGGGGCTGTTTTACTGCCAGTTTCATCATCATTGTTCGAAGTTCGGCACAGTAGACATGTGCTGTTATTGCCTGACCAGACCTGAGAAAGCTATCGTAAATAACACCATGAAGAGACCGCCAAACAGTCACCATTACCTTTTTATTGGTAAGCTTCGATCAATAGTAGTACTATTATTGATCGAAGTTGGTAAGCTTTGCTTTAGGGCACTGTTGCGGCGTTAGACCTGGGGTCAGCCATTGCATTTTTCGCTTATGGTTATCGTAAACAATCCAATTTTTGTCACATGTCACAATTCGATACAATATTCCTTCATTTCTGTACCGATTCAACAAGGCAACACAAGTTTCAACACGCATTTCTTTCTGCAGATCAGTCAAATCATGTTTTTTAAAAGAAGAACCTCATAGGTATCATGTGAAAGAAGTTTCACAAGAAAATCTCACACCATGAATATTTTATGTCAATTCGAAGTGTCTGTTACTACCGGCTGTATTTTTAGTCACCTTCCAAATTTTTCAGGGTGATAGTACCCGTTAAATTGAACAACTTTCCCCAAGGAACATGGGTCGAAATATGAAAAAAAAAAAATCGACCTCCTATGCAAAATCAATAGTTAGCTGGTCGATTTTGTATGGGAGGTCCGATTTTTTTTTTCATATTTCGACCCATGTTCCTTGGAGAAAGTTGTTCAATTTAACGGGTACTATCACCCTGAAAAATTTGGAAGGTGACTAAAAATACAGCCCGTATACAACGGCAATTTCATACCCCTATTATTATAGTTTTCTGCTTTTTTATTTTCTTATTCATCCATAACACAATCGTCATCTGCTATATAATTTTCGCATATGTTCTTGGCTGTCTTTTGTTTCCGTCAAGGAGCCCTAAAGGACAACGTCCAGCATCGCCCTTTGCAATAAAAGCATCGGACATACACGATAATCCCCCCCAGTGTGTTCCCGCATTGTCGTTGCGGGGGGCTCAGTAGCCGTGGTCCGCTCCCACGGTGAAGCGAAGAGGAACCCCAAGGTGGGGCCGCTCGTCAGGGCTTTTGCTTCCAAGCCGATGACGTAGCGACCAAAGGCCAAGGCTTGGAGCCCTTGTTCCGCTCTATCGCATCCTTGATGCGGTCCGTATTAAAACGACGAAGGTCGCTTTTCAAGGACATAGAGATCCGTCTATTGAGCTGCCGGTACTTTAGGGCGTCGTCTGAAGACTGCAGGATCATTTCACGCCTCTCCTCCAGTAGCTGCATAGTAGGATCAGAGAGTTTCTTTTTGCCATTAGTACGATGGGTCTTGAAGACCTTAGACCCGACCGTATGGACAGTTTCCACGAACCCATCGTTATAATCGTCCACGGAGCTCCCTAGGCACTCGAACCGATTCTGGAGTTCGAGCTCTCGGGGTTTTGGACTTGGATCGGTGCTGGACGGAGCGTACACTTTATCAGCCGACATTTTTCCAGCTTGATGTTGATATTCAAAGTGCCTCTTACCATGCGGTTATCGGTTCCGGTTTTCAACGCGTTGCTCACAAAGACATCATTGAATATTTGCTTCTTCGTCGACATAATGAAGTCAATCTCGTTTTTCTCTCGTTCTCGTAATCGTAATTTTGGACATCACTGTCAGGAAGGTGGAGGAAGCCACACGGCAAATCCTGCCTTTATTTAATGACATAAGTGTAAGATCGTCGATGGCGGCGAGGCGCGGCTACGTACGAGCCACGTCTTGTGGTCGGTGGCGGAGCAGTTGGCGCAGCGCACGGCGTCGTTCTCGCGCAGCGTGCCGTTGAGCAGTGCTTTGCCAGGTCCACTTTCTGTGCTCACGTTTTCTGAAGGAGTTCATCATAAAGAGGCCTTCCTTCTCCATAAAACTGGCCAGTAAGTCTTCAGTAAGTCTTTAGATATATGCATGGATAATTATAAATTAATTATAATGACCAATTAATTATACAGGCCTACTAGTAATACATATAATTGAAAAACCCTATATAAAATGGCAACTTTGGCAACATTACGGCTATATTGCCCAATATTGCCAGCAATATTGGAAACTCCTTGTAAGTTTCGGAAACATTCGGCAATTTTCATCCCTACTCCTGACCACAGGACTCCTATCAGAAAGTCCTATTTCAAAATATGTAT
The DNA here is from genome assembly GCA_947359405.1 of Antitype chi. Classification (NCBI taxonomy): domain Eukaryota; kingdom Metazoa; phylum Arthropoda; class Insecta; order Lepidoptera; family Noctuidae; genus Antitype; species Antitype chi. The sequence goes on along the minus strand of OX375820.1, from coordinate 12,302,488 downwards.
TTTCGGTGTTATCTCATCATGCCAGCAAAAGCATAGCTATCAACTTATCACTGTCCATGTGCTTGCTCAGAAACCTTTTTCTTTCTTTTTTTTTTTTAACTTTTCCACACTAGGAATTTCTCCTGTATTGTGGGTGCGTTTACAAACATTTAAACTCACATACCCAAACAGCCAGACCCGGAACAACTACTTGTAGGTCATAGAAATATTTGTTCCGTGCGGGAATCGAACCCGCGACACGCAGCGCAACAGTCAATCGCATAACCACTGCGCCAATCGTGTCGTCACTACGTTCTGGGCTCCCCTACCAATATTTAAGTTGCCTTTGTACGTCATTAACGGGTGGAGACGAGAGAGAAAAAGCTAATAAAAATATTATTTGTTTTAGATTCTTCTTACTAACGATAATCATTTATTGACTAAAAGTTCCACAAATATAAAAATGTTTAGTGTAAATGAAATTAATAAGTTATTAATGGTAATCCCAAATAAACAACTGGTATTGCCTGGTCCTAAAAAGCCATATATGTCAAATGATCTCATTAATAAAATCAAAATTACTGTGCCAAACGATGCCACAAAAAATATTGACATAACTACTCCTGTAAGGGATAATCAAAGTGATGACCACATTGACAATATTCCTTTTACAACACCTAAACAAGAGACTACTGAAGATAAAACAGAACAATTGACAATATTGAAAAAAACAGTAGATACTGGTATTCAAACTGATTTAGAAGACATTAATGCAAGTATCAGTTTAACGAATATGATAGAAAAACAACACCTAAATGCAGACTCTAACCTTCCTCCTCAAAATAGAAACGAAGCAATTACAGGGCCTCCTGTGTCTGTAGTATCGAATATACCCGAAAAAAAAAGAGAAATAAAGCTTAAGCGCAGTGTATCGCATCTGCCACTTGTGAATTCCGCCAAAAGTGAAAAGAAGCAATTTAAATGGCGTCGAAAACCAAATACATCTCTTCAAGTAAATCAAGATGTCCCATCCCATAATGAGCAAAAAAGGAAAAAGAAAAACGTAGAATCTGTACAAACCAATACGTTAAATAATGAGATATGCAACATTTCAGACAAAACATTGTATAATAACGTTACCTTAGGTTGTCCTGAAAATAAAAATTTTGATGATGGTATGGAAAGTAGGGATTCTAGTATTTACGCTGAACCAAGGAATTCCACTACCAAAGAAAACGTTACCATTGACGAAACTTCCACGTCGGGCGTAATATCTAATACTGAAAGCAATGTTGATGCTGATAGCAATGCCAGCAACACGACTAACTCGATTAATCAACAGTCAAATTGCATTGAACAATTCAATAAAGCCATGTATGAAGTCGACAGCATTACCATGGAACAGTATTTGAAAACGAAATGCGATGAATGGATTTCAAGATTTATCCAGATAATGGAAGAGGTTTTGACTCAGGTGCTTCTACAAGACCCACCGTTTACAAATAATGCTATGCCGCCCCCTTGGACATTACATGAGGCAGCGCAATGCGTTGTTATTAAATTCTGTGGTCATCAAAATATTATTACAGCAGCTAAAAATTTATCAGAAATACTCTGGCAAGTTAGTGACGCTAAAGGTAAGGAGTTTGTCTACTTTATGAGTTCAATCTAATTGCCAATATCTTTTTAGAATTACAATTTAATTTACAGGTCACATAACTATGAACATGACACCATGTCAATATATGCAAATGTATAGTTACGGGATACATTTGCTTGATGCAATAACGGTAAGTTTACTAATGTAATGGTAGTTGTTGGTTTTACTATATTTTATTTAAGTTTAAAGTAAAAGTAATATTTAAATGTAGCCAGGGAAATTAATTGTTAAGTAAATTGACTACCAACTAAAATGGGGATTGTCTAAAATTTTTAACCATTCCATTTTATTTTAGTTTTCGAAAATATAGAGCATGTTGAGAAACTAATTTGAATATTTTGATGATGGGCTCAATAGTTATTTCTTAATTTAATATTTAATCATTTAAATTTTTTGAGATAAATGACGTCATCAGTGGCACTAAAGATCGTTGCCGTTGCCTCACCAGTACATAATTAGAAATTTAAATCTGTCAACACAACGTCATCCATCTCATCTGTTAAAGTGTCAGTAGATGTCATACATAATCGGGTTGTTCCCATTGGTTCACGAGTCTATTGTTCTCGAAAAAAATAAAATGAACACTTGTCTTCCCAACGGGTCCACGATCTTTTAAAATATAAAATATTTTATTTCCCTACTGGTCCATGAGAATGTTTGGTACAATCAACAATAAACGCTTCGCTAAGGGATGATTTGTTGGATTTGCCACCGCCCCGAATAGTAGAATAATTATTAGACATGAAAAAAATCACGAGGTCAGCTTTTTAAACGCTTTATGCCTCCCAAGTACCAGGTTGTCATAACTCGGTAGGAGCATACCTAACATAGTGGTATCAGCTAGAAAACGCTTTACGCCGTCAAAGTACCAGGTGATCATACCACGGAAGGAGCACACCTAACATAGATGTGTCAGCTAGAAAGCGCTTTATGCCTTTGAAGTACTTTTATTTAAATTTCTCGCATATAAACCAAGGTACAAACGCGGACTTAATGCCTTAGGCATTCTCTACCAGTCAACCAAGGGTGTTGAAGAGATTAGGTGGCAGGTGCTTTGATTGAGAGGAACAATGATTAAAAAAAACTATAAGAATACAAAAAAATACTAGTTGATTGATTGTCTTTTTACGAGAAATTGTTTATACTGACTGTACTTTGGATACATCCGGTGGACCCGTTGGGAATTCATTGAGAAGCATTTGAAACATTATAATTTTTTCATGGACCCGGTGAAAAAACAAGAACAATAGAATCGTCAACCCTTGGGAACAACCCGAAATAAGGGAACCAAAAGTTCTAATGTAAGTAATGCATACAGCATAAAATAATGATAGTGTAATGAGATTTATACGACATCATGAGGTAAGTCGCAGGGATAATAATTGTAAAAACTTTATAATTAAGTAAATTCATATGTTTATATTTTTGACATTTATATTAATTTGACACTTGGCAGACCATAGAAAATACTTGTCACTTACTTTTTATTTTTTGCGGCAACGATACAAAACTGTACGGCCAAAGCTGACGTAATTTGAAGGGCAAACAAGGTCAATCGTATTTTATCAAATATATCAATAAAATATAAATATTTTTCATGATTCATTAGTCCGTAATGATCAGTAACACTATTCCTAGAAATGGTTTTTCAATTACAACATATTAAAAAATATGAACAATGCCCATTGTCCGTATATTCAAATCACGACTGGGATTCCTTGGCAGATGTTTGAAATGTCTATAACACAAGCAAATTGACGTAGTGTCCCTTGGCTTAACAATTAATTTCCCTTGTGCGACTTTCATAAACAACAATGTTTTTATACATACTTGGGACTGATTTTTCCGACGTTAGATTTTTTCCGTAGAATAAAATTGACGTAAGTATGACAGTTTTTGTGTAGAAAAACTCAAAAATCTAACAAGAATCTTCTGTATTCCTAGGTGGTGATAAACAGTTGTGAAGATATACAAATCGCAGTGGATTTATTAAAGAAACTTTTATATGATATACAAAATCAGAATATGGATAGCAACGATGATTTTAACGAGAATGAACTCAATAATGTGTCAGCTGATTCAGGTGATTCTTCTAATATTTGGATATGCAACTACTTTGTATCTTTATGCAAGTGAATCTCGATAAGTCTCGCCCTCGCTCAAAATAATTTAAAATCAATCTTCGATAGAAATCAATGTTAATTCAAAAGTTGCACGAACAACTGAGTATTCATATTTTCTTATGGTTAGTAAATCTGGCGGAAAGCCAGTTTGGTTGGTTTCTGAGCTGTAGGGTGCTAGTGAAAAACGCTAAAAAGATCCATTGGCCTATACATACATTCAAGAAAATTTAAATTAAGTACATCAAAATCTAAAACCTTATAAATTTTAAGAAAATTACAAGAAGAACGAAGAAATCTGCTACCGATTTCCTCATTCTAATACCTAGATAAAATCACTACGCACCTGACCTTTCTGAAGAACATCACTATCAACATCGCCGAGAGGGCACGGATCACTAATAAGTGATCCGTGCCCTCTCGGCGTTTCCACTCACACCTGCTTTGTAAATAAATACCTTTTGTTAGCCGCCCTTCATTCATCCTCTCAACACGACCGAAACATCTAATCATACTCTTTTAAATTTTTGTCACTACATCTTCTTTTAACCCGCACCGTTGTTATCCTCACTCTACTTGAATGATAAAATTATAATAGCAGTAAGATCTCTTTCTCTTTATGTATTTCTCATAATTTTAGATTTACGTGAGCCATCAAATAAGCCGCAACTAAACGCGCAACAGCAGCGCTGCTGTAGCGTCATTCGAGTGGATGATTGTGTTGTTCATTCAGACTCACGATGTACTATCGAGGAAACTAACATCTATACACCTTAAGGGCTATTATTGCTTGCAGCGCTCAGACGCTATAGTAACGCTTGCTAACAGATATGGTTATTGTCTGCACGGGATTTTGTTTTCAAATTGGTCAGCTGTATGTTTCCTCGATAGTACTCTGAACAATAAACGAAGGTGCTGGTTCTGCTACTCATGTATCCTGGACAAAAATAACGAGCTCACCATCACTACAGTTCTGTTCGTCTATCGACTAACGCGCCTTTCTAATTCGTGTGAGCAGCGCAACCACAGCGCTGCTGTCGCGCGATTGATTTGCAACCCATGAACCTATAAAACTTTGCAGATACGCCGAATGTCAGTGATGAGAGTTCATTGCAAGAAATAGTAAAAAATATATCGGACTGCAGTCCCGTGAAAGAAGTACCTAACGATAAAAAAAGTATACCTCCCGAAGTAAGTACCTACTATAAATAAGTAATCTTAAATAAATAAAGTCACATGGGCATGCAAAATTTGCAATGTAATGTAATGCACCGATCCCAGCGAGGCTTGACCAGACTCGATTAATCGAATGAATCCCAAGATTCGCACTAGCCCCTGGAGCCTCATGCTTCATGGTGTTACAGAGGCCATTGCATATCAAGAAGTAGACCGGGGGGCGCGGTAATGGTCAGGTAGACGTGCCCTTAGGATAGGAAAGGATTGCGAGCCTACCGGATATGCATCCTTGAGTAAGCATTAGACTAGTGGAGAGACGGGTGGTATTTATTTACAGGAATCAACATGCCGGCGACGGCGACGTCGTGAAAAGATGCCCATCTTTTCACGACGTCGCCGACATGTTGATTCAGATCGAGCTTCTTGGGTAGGTTCAATTGTTTTCTTAGCTCATTTCTATGCCGTTGCTCCACACAATACATAGGTATTGTGTTGTTGTTTTCATAGTCGTCTTCTGAGTTCTCGCTGCTATCAGTTTCTGGTTTTTTGTAGATAGCGCTAGCCGTTTTCTTGATCTTCTTTCTGTCTCCAGCCATGTCCTTCCATAACGTGATTCCCATGTCGAAATATTTCATTTACTGTTCTAGGTTGTCGGTCCATGTGTAAATAGGTCGTCCGACCTTCTCAGATTTAGCCTTATGCTGCATTGCTGCATGCAATAGGTGTGATTTATCCCGTCTGAAAACGTGTGCTAAGTAGCACTTACTGTGGTTTTTTTTCATTCTTTTCATTTTTTTTTTTCATTTTCTTACTACTTGGTTTATTCCTGGCGAGGTTAATTAAGTCTCTCATGGTAATTCGTTCATATCTTCTGGGTCTTGATCTGTTCGCCTTGGTGAGGGTCGATACTTTTAAGCCATATATCATACCAGATACGATAACTATTCGAAACAAAAGTCTAGCTAACTTCCAGTCCATCTTTGAGTTTGGTATGAATGATTTGGCGTTTCTCGTGGCCTGTTGGCATCATTTTCTTATCCTGCTTAATACGGATGTTATGTATGTGCCTAGGTATTTATTTCGTCCACTATTGATATACTTATTCCGTTGAGGTTCTTTTCTCAGGTCACAGGTCTTTTCCCATGCCTACCTCGAGGTAGCTGTCATCGCGTCGGTATCCTTTTACTGTTAACTAGTTCAATTTTGGCTTACTTTCTTAATAGAATTACATGACCCGGTGTGGGTTACCCGCTTTTCTTGAGGGGTGCCATTCATAGTGAGTGGAGATGTACGAGTATGTTCCTGAGTTCATCCCTGTTTCCTATAGGTTGACTATACTAATGCCGCTACGTGAAGGTACAGCGTCTATTTGATTTTCTTTCTTTGGCTGGTGTCGAGGCGCCGTGAACGTTTCAAGTTGCAATGCACAGGTCTGGGCAAGTGTGCTTGCTTGGGTTTCATTCACGAATACGTCAGTGTGAGTAGTGTGGATTCTTTTTTTTCACACGGTGTTAATGAGTTAAGGGCTTTTCTTGCTCTCGTGTGTTGTACCGGTTACCTAAAGGTTTGGTATGTTGTGGTGTTTTAACGTTGTACTTAGGATGTGGCTGTTGGCGGGTACTGGTTCGCCAATAGGTGAATACCCCAACGCGTTTCTGTGCACATGCACATTTACGAGATAGTATTCGGACACAACTATGATAATATCTTCTCCTCCCCTGAATGTTACATTAAATTATGCGGTTATTTATTTAGGTAAACTTTGTTCCTAGAAGAGAATGCTGTTGGGGAGAAAATCATGTACATTATTTAGAAGTGCTAGGCGAATTCCATCATCATGTCGATGTTCCAAGACATACGTGGCGAGGTCTTGACGATCGTTTCATGATCAAATGTTGATCCCATTAAATTATTATTTTATTTGGCGGGCTTTCGGCTTGTAAATATAATTGTGAACACTTTTGTTTGTATGGCAACTCAGACACGTGCAAATTAAGGGGCTCACTCGTCCCTTTTTTTTGTTTCTTATTTGTTGATCTGTAGAACAAAACCGTGTGATTCGAACTTAAGAGTAAAGGGTTCCTTTTTTTGTACACTTCAGCACATGTGGGCCTTCTGACCGACTCAAATTCCGGTAACTGCAGCCCTACAATGCCACAATAATCAAATCTTCGATTGCGATATCGTGTTTCACATTAGAATAATAGCGTAAATTAGTTTATCCCGCCCCATTGGCCAGTATTAGCACACTGGCCCACAACGATCTCCTGAGATACCCCTAACGTTGGTTGGGCGCGGGCGCACGGCAAAGCAAGGGCAGTCGCAAGCAGCTTCAGCAAACAAATCCCTGAAATATTTGGAAAGATCTCACCGGGAACCAGCCGCCAGGAGCCACTCGCCCGCCAGCATCCCGTCTCCACCGAAGGCTGAAGCGCACTTATTTCACTTTTGCTCCCCCGTTTTATGTACTACCCAATATTACAAACTGCGACACTGACGGAGGCACACACAAAAAAACTCGGTTTGTTTTCGAAGTCGCGAGGGCACACGCGGCTGCTCTCGACGGCGGCCCAACTAACAATCAAGTCACATGGGCATGCAAAATTTACACATAAATTACAATCAAAATTCTTAACAATGAATATTACAAAATTATTAAATTGGAAATCATTTTAACCGTATTTTCAATGGCAAGGAGTATTTAGTAGTTAATAGAGACGTAGGCTGACTAGATTATTGATGGCAGTCCCATGGACTAGCGGGTGGTTGAAGGAGAACGCGGGTAAAGACAACTGACGACCAAAGTCTTATCGTCGCGGTCGTTTCCATCGATTCAAATTCATCTCGCTATTTATTTATTTTTTCAATTCAGAATAGTATTAACTTTTCCTTATAATTGTTAAATTTTATTTTAGGAGGAGTTACAGAAACCCGTTAAATTTATTCGGAATTTTGGGTTGCCAATTTCATCCATTGAAAATTTGGGCCGTCAAAGAATCTCGCCAGGACAATCTCGGGAAGAACAACATTTAACTCCTTCACAAATAAGAAAAGGAAACACCCCACAAAATACCAATGAGACTATTGAAAAAGGAACTGACTGTGATTTACCAACTCATGAACCAAATGATAAGAGAAAATCCACAAAATTTCCAAGGTTAGTAGAAAAACTATCTCGAGAAGAACAACATTTAACTCATTCACAAATAAGAGAAGGGCACAACGCACAAAATGCCAATGAGACGACTGAAACAAATATTATAAGAAAATTCACAACATTTCCAATGTTCGAAGAAAAACTGTCTCTAGAAGAAAAACTACCTCGAAAAGACAAATTATTACTAGAACAAAAGCCATTTCGAAAAGACAAATTATCACTAGAAGAAAAACTATCGGAAGAAGAAAAACTATCTTGTGAAGACAAATTATCTCGAAAAGAAACACTATCTCAAGAAGAAAAACAATATCCTGAAGAACAATATTTAACTTATTCACAAATAAGCGAAGGAAACAACCCACAAAATGCCAATGAGACTGCTGAAAAAGGCATTGACAGTGTTGCACCAACTATTATAAGAAAATTCACAACATGTCCAGAGTTTGAAGAAAAACTAAAATCTAATTTCGAATTATTACTTTATGAAGATCACGACTCCGAGTTAGGATACAATGAAAGCAATGTTGACTATATAACAGATGATGACTGTTTAGACGATGAGAACTACAACGAGCAACGTCTTGATGTGATTGACCACCAAACTGAGGTTGGGCCAATCACAAATGATGCCTACGAACCTGAGGAAGCTGATACAAATGAAGCCTATGAAACTACAAATCTAGAAGACGATTCACTTTTATGTAACGAAAATACTAAAAAGTTTAAATACATGATGTATATGCTTTTACGAGAAATAAAAAACGCTCTAAACCAAGTTAGAGTTTTATGGTAAGTAAATTTGACAAGATTTCATATAATTTCAGATTTAAAAAAATATATTTGATTTGGTAAATATATATTTATTTTAACAGTGACCAGTGTTACAAAGAATTGGAGAATCCAGAGGTATCCACCGAGCTGAAATATCAACTTCGAAAAAAGGCTGAAAGAGCTCATTTGGATACCCTCCAATTATGTAGATCCTTAGAAAGGTAAATTTAACAACATTCGCCTACTTATACAAGGTGGCAGTGGCATTGAAACGTGATTCCAAAAACATCGTCGGTAAAAAAAAAACAGCTGTTTCATTGAAAAGTGCAATACCTACGCGGTCAAAATGTATGGAATAGTATCAGAATCAGGTACTGAATCCACGGTAACATATTTCGCGTCGATGTCCCTGCGACCCTGTACTATTTCAGCAAACTATTGAAGTTGTTTCTAAGAACATTAGTACTCTTTGACCGATTAGCTGACATGTTGTCCCACTATTAGCCATAAGCCCCCCCTATTCTCCTAAGCTTTCCACGTCTCTCGATCTAGAGCTACTAATGACCAGTTTATTAAATAGTAAAGGATTAGAAAGTAAGATCATCAGGCACCCATCGTCACTTCATCTGTTCACTACATGTTTTTTATTTATTTATTTCAAATACTTATAATTATTAATCTGCTTACAAATTTATTTTTCTTTGTGATATCTTCTTTAACATTATACAGGGAAAAAAAATATTCAGTGCGCAAACTTTAACCATGAATTCAGCATACCATTCTAGACCCCCAGTGAAGAAATTTTTAATCGGTTTAAAAAAAGGAATCAGCTGTTTCATAGAAAAGTGCAATACCTACGCGGTCAACATGTATGGAACAGCTGTTTTTTTTTGTATAACCGATGAAAAATTTCTGCGCTGGGGGTCTAGAATGATATGCTGAATTCATGGCTACAGTTTGCGCACTGGATAAAAACTTGTCTTCCTGTATTATTATTATTTTATATCCAAAAATATTAATTTATGTTTAGTATGCTGAACAATGAGACGTACAACCCTACTCAAAGTATGTCCGATTACTTGGAGGAGGCCGATATTAACATTCGTCATGTGGACGCTAATCTGCTCTTAAAATACAGGTAAGCATTTCAGATATATACAAGGTGTAACAGAATAAACGCAAGTGAAAGTAGTTTGTTCATAATTGCACACTGAATTGAACTCGGTAACTTTTAATATGAGTTTTTTTTTTTATTGCATATTTTTCCATATCTACCGCCAATTGTGCCAAAGAAAATTCATTCTTATTTCAAGTTAATAAGGCTCAATTTTAAATGCATAAAATAATGCTAAAGACAACACGATAGCTTTAAACAAAAAAGTTTTAGTCATTGCATTATGCTTTTAACTAAATACTCTAATTAGGGTGGTCTTGCTTTTAATATACATATACCCTATTTTTCACCTTGTACTCTTATATCAAAAAGCAAAATTCACGAAACTAAAGTTTATTCAAATGATAGCGCTGTTGTAAGAGTAAAACTATCTAATCTATAAAATCCATTTTTAACCGACTTCAAAAAGAAGGAGGTTATCAATTCGACAATCGACATGTTTTTTTTATGTATGTTCGGGCATAACTCCGTCATAATAGACGGATTTGCAAAATGTTTTTTTTTGTTCGAAAGGGGTTTATTCCGTCATGGTCCCATATACATTTCATATAGATCTGATGATGCGTTTAGGAGACAGACAACGGAACTCTTCAAAAAATGACAGCAAATCAACCACGATTGCTTGGGCACGCCACGATTGCGGCGGTAAGTCCCCTCTTTGAGGAGTGGATTGAGAGGCGCCACGGCGTGCCCACCTTCCGCCTAAGGTAGGTCCTCACCGGACACGGGTGTTTCGGGAGGTTCCTGTTTCGTATAAGGCAGGAGGAAACGCCCGGGTGTTTCCACTGCGTAGATCGCCATGAGGACATGGTGGAGCAAACTATGGAGGTCTGCCCGGATTGGACGGAACACCGCCGTGTTCTCGTGGAGGCGATAGGCGGCGGCGATCTCTCGCGTCCGGCCCTGGTCCAGACCATGGTACGGAGCGAGAGTGCATGGGTAGCCGTCACCTCCTTCTGCGAAGCAATAATGCTCGCGAAGAGGGAGGCGGCGCACGTGAGGGAGAGGCAGTATATGCGCCCTCACGGCCCTAGCCTCCGCAGGAGACGCCATGGTCGTCGGGAATCCCAGGCTGATTCCCGGTCACCGTAGGCGCGGGTTTGCAGACAGCGAATAATGGGTAGCTCGCTGTCCGGTAAGAACCAAGCCCGGGCCGATGGCGCGTTGTGTTTCACGCGCGCCTCAAAGAGATGTCAGCAACAACTGGTGGGGTCCGCAAGGACCGATGCCTGCCAGGGGTGCCGGTTGCTCGAAAGAGATACCGTGGCCCCTGGCACACAGGTAACTGAGGGAACACGGCTGGGTTTTAGTCAGTAAAAGTCTGACACGCCCTCCTGCTCCACCCAGAGCGGGAGAAGTTATTTGATGATTGCCCATCCTCAAAAAAAAAAAACCGCGATTGCTGCTATCGCATAAATATGCATTGTTTTGACCCCAAAGATGATGACATTTCAAATTGGTGTGGGGTAGGTACAGACGCCAGCACATCAAGCTACTCCAATCTATCAAATTTCTTTGATAGATTTTCAACTTTAAAACAAATAGTAAGGTTCATGTTTTTAAAACAAATAGTAAGGTTCATGTTCAACTGGGAAATATTGGCATTTTGGGATAGCTTCATTAAGCTAAAAGTACAGACGCCAGCACATTTGCTGGCGTCTGTACTTTAACTGAAAATAAAAATATTAAAAAAAAACAACCTACTTCCGGAAAAAACAGTGAAAAATAAGTTTAATTTTTCGGATGGCTGTGACAAAAAATTTAAATACATATCCAAAGTCACCGACTTCCGAAATTTAAGTTCTTTTTCACTTTTTAGTGTTTTTTTCCGGAAGTCGGTTGATTTTTTTAGAGTTCCGTACTAAATTGGTAAACTTTTCCTATAAAGGTGCGGGAACCCTCTTGTGGGGTAATCGGACTCACTTTTCGGTTTTAATTTGCCCATTGATAGTTCTCGTTTTTGATCTCCAAAGTAAGCCAAAATGTTATACTTGTTTCAGAACTACTGTCGCTAAGTGCAAGGATCACGCTAACGAATTTCTAAGATCGATACGAAATATAATTTCTGATACTAAAAGGTAAATTATAAAGGAAAGAGCAAACTTTTATGCATTATTATCTTATAACTTTTATTGGTCAAGTGCAGGGATGTGACACAAGATAATTTAGTTGAGCCTGAGTTGATAACCTTGTCTTATTCTTATTGATAACTCCAGGCAAAAGTGCATTTTCATGTTAGGCATTCCACTGCAAGTGTATGAATTAAAGTAATTTTGTTATTGTGTCATTTTATACAAACATTTGATAACACTACATTGTTAAAATAACAGATCTTTCACCCAGATATTGCATGCACCACACAAAGCAAATGTTCCATTATGTTTGTATTATTTCAACAACTTTTCTTGGTTGTTCTGTTATTTTACTTGACAAGTATTTCAAAATTGTATTCTGTGCTCAACTTAATGTAATTAAGTAGGTCTGGTTTACAATAAAACTATTTTAAAAGATAAATTGTTATTATTTTTTCATTACATTAAGTACATTCGTACTCGAATTGCTATCACGCCAATGCACCATGTAGACGGGGTCAATCCCCGAGACAATCCACTTAAAGTGTGTAAAATTCGTGTCAGTTCAGATAGATTCGGACGCTTTAGGGCTGATTTTTCAATAGACAGGAAACTTTTAACTAAGGAATAAAAATGTCGAACTGTCAGATTTATTCTTCAGATATAAATTATCTGATTTTTGAAAAATAAACCCTTAATTTACAGTGAACAGACATAAAATTGCTTTTTGTCATAATATCAGAAGTCCATTTTGTTAAAACCATGGTTATCGCTAGAACAAGCAGTGGAATGGCTAACTAGCTTGGAGGCTCGGACGGGAAGCCCCGTTCACACGAAGCCAATCCGCAGCGAGACTGGTGGGGAAAGTTATTGTCGCCAGCAAATTTGAAATCGATCAATTAAATGGATTGGCTTCATCTATGGCTTGAGGACAATCCACTGTAGTGGACTGTCTCTCTCTATTTACACAATGCTACTATTAATATTAATAATAAAACATTTATTTTCAAGTATCCAGGACTCATAATGTTAGTAACAATTTTCTTACAAGCTATGTTAGTAATATTTACAAAAAACTATGTCTATACAATTATATAGCAGGCACATGTAGCTGGCCTAAAAAGTGTAAAATGGGGCAATCCAGCTTGCTAGCAATGACAACCAGGAGACTGTTGGAGCTGGCACGCATTCTGCGCAACAGAGATGCTGCGCGCTTGCGACTGATCGCAGCGAAGCCGTCAGTTTGTGCGTCCGCGAACATACCCGAAGCACTCCAAAAGCGTGGATCCTGAATGCATTATTGTACTGAACGCGAAGAGCATTAACAGCTTTTTGAGTGAAGCAATTCCAAAGACTGCACGAGTGGAAAACTTGACAATATGCCTTAAAAAGTGTTATTTTAACCGCCCAAGGGCAGCGTGAGAATCTTCGAATCAACATATTATTACCTCTCACTGCTAATGCTCTTTACTCACGGTCTACATCTAGATTGTCCTTCAAATCCTTCGCTACAATATGCCCCAGATATTTAAACTGAAACGACACGATATATTATAGTACTCTTTGATTATAACCATATCTAGCATTTACCGAGATGTCGTATGTCATAACCTCTTCAACTTCACTATGGATAGAGACTGGAACCGCTTGTGGTATATATGTTCCTTGGACTGGAAGGGCTGTCAGCTCTTGTTTACAGATGCTTTGAAGCATGGAAGAGAGTCATGTGTGGGAGTAGGTTTACCTATAGCACTCCCAATATAATATCGTCCAAAAAATAAAGCTCCCGCCCGAATCATCTGTATTTACGGCAGAATGTTACGGTCTATTCCAAGCTGTCGAATATATACTTATGATGGGCTTACAGGATTCAATCATATTAAACTGATGCAAAGCGAACTGAACATATCCCCCTGCGTCGAGGAGTGATACAAGGAGACGTTATTTCCCCAAAATTGATCTCCAACGCATTGGAGGAAGTGTTCAAGAAAAAACCGGGTGCAATTAGTTTTTTTTTTATTTTATCAAAAAGGACGCGTCCACCAAGTTAAAAGTTTCCCGTGCTTTTTTTTCGCCCCAAGCCGTAGATTTTTTTTTGGCGTTGCTCTATTCGTGCGTAATGCCACTAACAATATTTTATTTGATAACAAAACGTAAGAATCAAGTACTCGCGAAATGATAAAATATTACAACGGGAAATTTGGAAATGGAAACGAGATTAGTTGTTATTACATAAAAATTATAAATTATAATAAGTTAACAGTAGGGAAATATATAACAGAAAACTGTAACCATTTACCCCACCAGGTGGCCCAATAAAAACGTCGACTCAGTTGGTAAATTAAGTAAGTAGGTACTTAAATACAGTTTATAAATTAAATAGCTATATCATTATTTACAAGGAAAAGAGCTATGCTAGTTAGGTTTTATAAATATCTACATTAAAATTAAATTAAATACATGAGATAGAAGTGGATAAAAGGATTCGGAGGGAAACAAGACTTCGGAAAAGTGAGGAGTGGTCTTAAAGGGGGCAGGAAAAAATAAGGTGGTTCAGATTATCCACTTCAGCGCCACATTCACACGCAGGGTTCTGCACAATGCCAAGCCTGGCAAGATGAGCAGGAGTGCACACGTGACCCAATCGCATGCGTCTGAATATTGTTGTAATCTTTTTGCTTAGCTTGTACTTGCTAAACCAAGGTTTAACAAAAATAGATGGCTGAATAGAACGATAAAATTTCCATTTCACTGATTCTCCGGACCAAAGCTGACCCCAGGATTCCTGTAGATAAACCTTGGGCAGAGCTGTCAGATCTTGGGTGTTATTTTTGTACGGAAAAACGTCTCCACACAACACGGCATCATTAGCTAACTGGTCAGCTCTCTCATTACCTAAAATGCCACAATACGAGGGTATCCACGCAAAATGCACTAAATTAGAACCCTTTAATAGAACACAAATAAAGGAGTTCACCTGTTTCAAATATACTATAAGGATTATGAGAATAGAAAGGGAATCTGGCCAATGATTGTAAGGCACTCCTTGCATCAGTTCATCATCAGCCTACAGCAGTCCACTGCTGGACATAGGCGTCTCAAATTTCACGCCATTCTGCTCGATTCCCGGCAACTCTCATCCAGTTGCTACCAGTAACCCTGCGAACGTCACTCCACCTAGCCTGAGGGCATCCTACCTTACGTTTTCCGATTCGCGGTCTCCACTCAAGAACACGTCTACCCCAACGGTCATCGGTTCTACGACTAATATGGCCGGCCCACTGCCACTTTAGATTGCTAATTCTGTGAGCTATGTCGACAACTTTGGTTCTCTGCCGGATCACGTCATTCCGGATTCTATCTTTCAGAGATACTCCGAGCATAGCTCGTTTCATAGCTCGCTGAGCGACTTTGAATTGATGGACCAGCCGTACCGTGACTGTCCACGTTTCGGCTCCGTAGGTCATAACAGGTAGGACACACTGGTTGAAGACTTTAGTCTTCATGACTCTGCGGAATACGCGACGAGAAGACTCGACGAAGCTTCCCAAATGCTGCCCAACCCAGCTGAATTCTTCTGGTAGCCTCTTTCTCAAAGTTGTTCTTACCAAACTGCAGAGTTTGCCCGAGGTAAACGTATTCTCGAACAACCTTGAGAGCACCGCCATTGACAGCAATCGGTCCCGGAGTAATGTGATCGTTGAACATTACCTGAGTTTTGTCCAAGTCCATCCAGAGACCAATGCATACAGAAGAATCACCTAGGTCGTTCAGCATCTGCTGCAAGTCCTGCAGCGATTCAGCCAGTATGACGATGTCATCTGCAAATCTCAAGTGTGAGATGTACTCGCCGTTGATATTAATACCGCGTCCATCACATTCATCACCTGCAAACTGCAAAATGACTACCCTAGCGCATCCCCCTTAGCGAGTCATGAGATGAACCATGATGTAAATGTACCTACTGATGTGAAGGTAGGTATTTCAGTGTACCAATGAATGCCCGTAAGTTTAAATAGGTGTGTGATTTAAGCTGTTCATACACAGGTTTTATTTTTTTATGTTAAGCTGAGGCTCATTCATAAACTACGTCAAACCTTAAGGGGGAAGGAGGGGTCAACAACAGCTGGGAGCCTGTGACAAGGGTCCCAAGTTTCACGTGACATCACATGTAAGTACTTATAAATCTAAAGTATTCAAAGTCTGAACTCTGACGAAAAACTGTAAATGCTGTAATGCATTACCAACTGCATCTGTGTTTCTGTAAGGTTTAATTTAAAATGAAAACATACCTATGACCACCTGTGAGTTGTGGCAAGAACCAGACTGGCCCTCCAAAATCATGAAATTGAGTAATTTAGGTATGGGTGGTCCGGTGGCCCCCTAGGACATCCATGCCTAAATTACTTAACACGAATTTAAATTGATAGTATGTAGGTACCTACCTATAATTAAACAATTTTCTGAGAAACAATAATTGTGTACATACAATATATTTATTTAACAAAATACCTAAAATGTGTGAAAGATATTGATTTACAATGTTAATATTTTAATTGATTAAATTACTTACAAAATAAAAGAACATTATTATACTCAGGTAATATTTTGTAATTTCGAGTTATGTATATACCTAATTGTGAGACTCCGACGGCCGATATGTAGGTATAGATAGGAGGTTGTAGATTGAAGCATCCGTTCAGCATTAATTCTTTTACACTTAACACCTATCAATCACCTATCAGCAATCTCATTCTTATTAGGGTAAATCGTTAAATGGACACATTAAAAAAATTATGGCACTTAATTTGTAAATATAAACGAGAAACGAACGCAAGTGGAAGAACATCGTAGGTACTTTTAGGCCACGAAGGCCTTTGAAGGGACACGACCTTCAGTAACGAAGTACACGACCAAGAAGACAGAATTAATATGAAAGAAAGTGGCGCTGATTCTGTTGTGTTCACAAAAAAACTTCAGTTATTTAGGGCTAATTTCACCAGTGAAACTAAACGTGAACATCTAAACCGCGTTCAAGAGCTGTCAGTGTCATTGTTGTTGTGAAATATTGATAGTGATACTAACAAACAGCCATTGAACGCAGTTGTGAGCTAATCGTGTTCAGTTTCACTGGTGAAATTCACCCTTAGAATATCAACTTATTGCTATCATAAAGGTAGGAAGAATAGACTGAAGCACCTGGGTATAAACAAGTTTAGATGAACATTTCGCTCACGAGAGAATCATCACCAATATTAGTTAAACTATTGACTAGAATATTGCTCAAATAATAATTTAATTAAGTCCTCTTCCCTCCACCATTCCTTGAGCGCAGTATCTCGGGAATTGTACTACTGACAGCAGGAAATCCGTGAGACCCTGCAATAAAAAACAACGATCATAAATGAAAACCAAATTTGGTTACCTAATACTGGTCATGACCTTTTACATGAAAAATTTAAGTTCGTATTTTAACCCAGATACTAATTTGACAAATGTAATGCCGGTCGCTCACATTCGCACTAATACGCGAAGCCACAAGTGTAGGACGACATTTCCAGGTGATTTTGCTAAGTTTTCGTTGCATTCATAGTTTTCCAAGATTTTAGGTTTTTTGACGCACATCAAAGTTCACGAACCTCGAACATTCGCGTAGGCTCCCAGACATTCGTGGGACCAGCACCCTAATTGCGTAACACGCGATTAATCATAATCGGTTTCATTTTGACAGTTCAACAGACATCGACGCGCAACCACCACGGATTCAGTGCCTACATGATTTTGAAGGTTTTTTTTAATAGTCAACATAATTTTTGTTATGACTATTATACAATTCTACTAATTCTACTAAAAACATGTTTTTCCATAATTATATTTGACCTCAGCTGCCAGTCTGTACCTATGGGTGTCTACATAACTTGTAATTTGGTATAAACCGTAAGAATTTAAAAACATGAAATACTCACCGATAACGCTTCTATACAGACTGTGAAGGGAAGGACGATTATGTAGATACCAGCAGCAATACCAGCTAACCACAATGATATAAATACCAGGATTAAAAGCCAGATTATCGAAAAGATGATGTTGCCCATTTTCTGAAAAAAAAAACAAAAATAACATTGAACCGTAACTTTACAAACTTACGTTCTGAAATAGCTCACTAGCTCAGTTAGCTCACTCAGACTTAGACTCACTAGCTCAGTACTTCAGCGAGACACCGATGACCGCCCAAAATGACCGGTCGAACGGCTCATTTGGCTCGCTTCGGAATACTTCGGATCGCATCGTTCGTTGTTCCATCAATAGCTCTCCGGTACAATACGTCATTGTAGACTATCATACGACTTAATCACTGTAAATCTATCTTTATGGCCATTGAATTAAAGTAGAAAATACTTTGGCACATTATAAAAAGGAACAGCATTGTTTATTTTTTGCGTGTTGTTTACGTAGGGTCATAACATAATATAAACAAGCAGAAAATCTTATTTAACTTAACTCCCAACTTCCAAAGAGCTATTGACAATAACTGTTGAGCGAGCCGACCCGTTTCCATCGACGTGCGTGCGGCGTGAGTCAAATGAGCTAACAGTCGGCGTCTGAGTCACTGAGCTATAAAAGAGCTAGTGAGCTAGAAGAATGATATAACTCTTTAGAGTGACAGAGCTAATCGCTCTTTTTCTTGTCAGTGAGCTATTTCGCCCATGTCTAATTCGCACACGGAGGGTTCCGTACCATACGCAAAAAACGACGAAAATAACGTTTCTATACAAGAAACGTTATTTTGAGACCCCTCTAATTTTTTTATTTTGATTTTATTTTTATTATTTTTTGTTATAGCGGCAACAGAAATACACGTTATGTGAAAATTGCGGGTACCTAATAGGTAAATCTACATAGCTGCTATTGGCTGCCATCATAGCATAATGACACAGGCTCTCTCTCTGTGAGAGGGAGTGGGCTGTAATCCACCACGCTTGCCAGTGCGGGTTGGGAGATGTCACATGTCTTCGAATTTTTGTTTCTAGGACATACCGGTTTCCTCACGATGTTTAGTAGGCATTATGTGGGGCCTCCACACAATACCTAGTTGTTGAAGGAAAGATTGTTGCCTGCCAGGCAAACTTACGTGGCGCTACATATTTCTGTCATTATTGTTGTATCCCGTTTCAGCACGATAGGTAACGCATGTGATGTACCAACTACCACCTGCCGACAATCTTTTCCAACATCGATCGTTCTGCTAATCTGTATGGCCTGATTAGCGTGGATTATAGGATCAAGTGATAATTTAATTTGTATAGGTACAAAGTGGTTGATACAATATGGAAAATACCTTGAATCTGGTTTTAAATTAATGTCACTGGAAGTATGACTAATGAGTTTTTAATTTATATTTAATTACCGGTTAATCTAATATCAATAAGAATAACGACAAAAGTATCTTGGTGAAGTTGTGCCATGCCAAGACACTTATACCGAGATGTCACTATAGCTAAATAGCACAATGCGATATATCTAACAATGCGTCATAATTAAAGACTTCATTTAAAAAACCACCTTTCTCAAAATTTCCATGTATGAGTTAGTTACGCCACGCAATTAACGAATAAAAGCGAATTTCTCGTGACTAAACTTTTTTTTGAAGAAATATAAATTATAATCAGAAAGCTTACAAATTCCTCTAAGTACAAGATGGCGTAAATAACCCATTACATGGAATTTTTGACAAAGTTGGTTTTTGTAATAAAGTCTTCAATTGGACAGAAATTATACAGGGTGAAATTGAAAACATGCGACAAACCGAAATGGGAGATTGTACTCATCATTATGAACAACTTTTACTAAGGGACCAATGATGCAATCCCGAAAAAAAAAACACCTGTTCCCTACATTTATGTTCGCATAACTCGTCAAAATGTAGGGAACAGCTGTTTTTTTTTTTGCGATTGCATCTTTGGTCCCTCAGTAAAAGTTGTTCATAATGATGAGTACAATCTCCCATTTCGGTTTGTCGCATGTTTTCAATTTCACCCTGTATTGTTGTCACATTTTGACGAAAGGTGCAGCACGAATTTTAAGGCCCAGGGTAACTTTAGATATTGTCGTTATGAGCGATAATGGTTCTTATTGCAATCCGATACGGGTTAAAACCTGTTTAATAAATTCGAATAATAAATGAGCAAGCATTGATGTAAAAATGCAAATAAAATCGTATAAAATTAGTTATTAACTATTTATTATTAAATAATCCATCACTGGATGCAGTTTGGCATTTGGAATTTTATGGTACCTATATTTTTAATTATAATTGTTATTGAAGAGATAAGCTTGTTTTAAAGATAATTTAGAGGTGACTTTGATGATTTTTTGATGCATTAAAGTATGTTTAATTACGTTTTGAGTTCCATCACTTTATGCAAAAAAGACTTGAAAATATCATATATTTTTTTGCTTTCAAAATTATTTACGGTTAAAGAGATACACTTGTTTAAAAAACCACCTTTTTGGGCGTTTTCAAGGTATCACCGCGATAAATTATAGTATTTAAATACCTATACTCCATTTGAAATAAGATTAGACATTTAACTTAACCTTTTTTACAGTCCGATCAACCGATTTAGACTTCTATTGCGTTAGAAGCATAACAAATGGCAGCTGCAGTAAACAGTTGGTATTGTAACTACTTTTTTGCTTTTAATGCCATCCTTATGCCTACGGTATAGAAGTCAGAATCGGTTGAACTGACTGTAAAAAAGGTTTGTTTAAATGTCTAATCTTATTTCAAATGGAGTAAATAAGCAGAAAACTAACTCAGTAAATTGTCAGATTGTTGGTCGCCTGCAATCTGTCTGTCGCCTGTCGGTAATTGTCACGTATTGATAACAGAAACAAAGTATGAAAATTGGTTTGTGTACCTAACTAGGTTAGCTATAATAGAAAAAGTCCGCCTTTGTACAGTATTTTTTACTTGTGCATTAAGTTTTAATAAATAAATAAAAAGAATACCTACATTTAGGTAAACCTTAAAGATGTTTTTCATTCTACTAGGTAAGGTCAATGGGGCGAAGACCGTCTGTAGGGCAAGACCGTACAGTAAGAAATACGACGAATTCTGAATAATTACAAAGATGGCAACCCAAGATACAAAAACGTCAAGCTATTTTAGTTCCTATTTTCTGACACCGGTGGCGCTATTTATGACTCATAGAGAAAAAAATACATTTGAAATTTAGTCGGGTTAACAACTTTCATTACGACCAGGGGGCCGATTCTACTAACAAATTTGTTAAAAAAACGCAATAGAACCGCAACCGAATCACCACTTTTAAGCGTTTTCGCATTCTACTAAAATGAACAACGGTCCAGCTGCGACACAGCTGCGGTTACGTTTTAGTTACGCCAACGATCGATTGAAACAATGTCAAAACCTATTCTACTAACAAAATCGAACATGAGCGTGACGTTTACTATAGGACAAAGTTAATGATAAAATTATGATCATTATGTCTTTTAATTATAGAAAATACTTTTAGTGCCACATATTCGTGTTTAGTAACATTTTTAGATTCAACTTTTTTCTTTGTGGTATTAATAAAACATATTATTTTGGCATGTTGGTAACGCGGGTTACCCGCTGTGTTCCCGCTACAGTTCAGTTGCAATTCGTTTTAAGTTTAGTTTCCATTTTGCTTATAAAATAGTAGAATGACTTTTTATGTAACTATCGAACGGCGATCGAAATCGAACTGTTGTGGAAACACAATTTAACGTGTAACGTTGCAAATTAGTAGAATCGGCCCCCAGTACACGCTGTCGAAAAAAAATTTTAAGTCGAATTTTAAGAGTTTTCTAAGGATTTGTGTAGATAAGTTCATTAATGATTAATATCTTTAGCTAATTATTATATTAGAATTGCATAGAACACATTTTTCACGAAATTACATCTGTTTAAAAAAACGTAACCTCAAAGTGCAATAGTGGTGAAGTCCGTCTAGTTCTTGCAGGCGAAGATCGGCATACGCCGGTCTTCGCAGATTCCAGATATCATAAACCTTTTACGCCTAAACAAATTTTCAAATTATCTAATAACTGATTCGTATTGTATAAGATCTCTACATTCTACGATATTTGACCGTTTAAAAGTAACTGTTTAAAAGTAATTACAGTAATTGATTATTATACACAAATTATTATTTTGTGCTAGTCATATTACTTGCACTAGTGATCGACATTTTTTTAAATGCGGCAGTAAGCGATAGGGCTACGCAAAAGAGCTGCAAATTAAAAGTTAATATCTATCTGATTCAGCTCATAAGTGAAAGTAGACGGACGGAATTATTATTGTAATATATTATGTATTTGGTATTATTGGGAAGGGACCTGATTACACCGTTTAAAAACCCGTACCATATACCCGGAAATGATTGGTTCTTGGCTTTTAAAGAGCGTCATGGTTTATCCATGATAAAGCCTCAAGCTGTTAATTATATAAACTTTCGTTATTTAAATTTTCTACATTTCTACCTGAAAATATTATTATATTAGCTACTTAAATAAAAGTTGATTTACCAACAAATGATTTTTTTTTTAATGTGATGAAATTGTTTTTTACCCCTGAATCGCGAAGTATGCCGAACTTACCCGACAAACGCTTCTTTTTGCAATATATGCCGATTGGAACCTCTAATAAAAATATCGACAGCACACATTGAACTGTTGTTGAAAGACACACTCGTACACAATGTCTTTATTCGTGTAAACCGTAGACTTCTAGGTTTTTTTCCCATTAGACGGTTTTATCCGACATGGCAGTGAAATCCGTCTATTTCGCCATTTTTTGAAAACTCGTGTCTAATTTATAAACTAATAACGTATAAGTAAATCCAACAGTTTCTATTAATAGTCAACTAAATGTTTGATCACCCAATATAATCCAACTTGGCTAAAATATTATAAAGATGGCCACTTTTGGCCAATGAATAAAAATTTTAATGAACTATGCCGGTCTTCGCCCCATTGACCTTAAGGGGATCACCTTGGTCAAATCCCAAAAATACCGTATGTTTATTGAAATTTGTTGATGAATCCTTTCGTGCGTTTTCCATACAAAAAATATATGTTATAGTTAAGGTCGTTACAAATGAATTGTATTGATTAAAATTTTAATAAACTCTCCCAAATTGTAGGAAAAAATTCTAGTAAAAAGGTTCTTTTTGAACCTAAATTGCAATTTGTCTCTGTAACGGCTGAATAGTTCGGCATGAATTTTATACCAAAAAATACGTAATGACGTACTTAACAATTTGTATTGAATACTTTTTCGAATTTCTTTTAAAATTTTAAAATAATAAATAAAAACCCGAAAATTCGCGTGAAGCATACTCAGAACGCGACGCGTCAGTGTCTCGATGACTCTTGCGACGGGTGGACTATACGTGCGTTATTTTTTGCAAATTAAATCCTAAACTTCACGTTTTGAATATTTTCTGAATTAAATCATATTGTAAATAATACAATTATACATATTTCGTAAAATAAGAATAAAAATTAAGTTTGTAAATATATATAAAGTAATTTTTAGTTTCGTTTTGTGTTTTGAACTCATCATAGAATAAGTTTGAATTTGTCTAAATAAAAGAATAAATGTAAAGTGAAGCGTGGCCGAACTCTTGATAAGTACCTAGGTACTTACTTACCAATAGTTTAGGAGAGCTTAGTAGATACACTATTATTTCTATGGTGTTATTTTTTTTATCGTTTTTAACTATCTTTAGAATTTCGTTTGATGGAGGATGGAGACCTCGGTGACTGATGATATCACCTACCTGATGGTGGTCTCCGAAGGTGGGTGTAGGATCTCATTGACGGCACTACGTAGATCCGTCGTGTTTGGACTCATTTGAAAGAGCTCATGGAGACCCTGGTGACTGATGACGTCACCTACCTGGTGGTGGACTCCGAAGATGGGTATAGGATCTCATTGACGGCACTACGTAGAACCGTCGTGTTTGAACTCATTTGAAAGAGCTCATGGAGACCTTGGTGACTGATATGTCACCTACCTGGTGGTGGACTCCGAAGGTGGGTATAGGATCTCATTGACGGCACTACGTAGAACCGTCGTGTTTGGACTCATTTGAAAGAGCTCATGGAGACCTTGGTGACTGATATGTCACCTACCTGGTGGTGGACTCCGAAGGTGGGTATAGGATCTCATTGACGGCACTACGTAGAACCGTCGTGTTTGAACTCATTTGAAAGAGCTCATGGAGACCTTGGTGACTGATATGTCACCTACCTGGTGGTGGACTCCGAAGGTGGGTATGGGATCTCATTGACGGCACTACGTAGATCCGTCGTGTTTGGACTCATTTGAAAGAGCTCATGGAGACCTTGGTGACTGATATGTCACCTACCTGGTGGTGGACTCCTAAGGTGGGTATAGGATCTCATTGACGGCACTACGTAGAACCGTCGTGTTTGGACTCATTTGAAAGAGCTCATGGAGACCTTGGTGACTGATATGTCACCTACCTGGTGGTGGACTCCGAAGGTGGGTATGGGATCTCATTGACGGCACTACGTAGATCCATCGTGTTTTGACTCATTTGAAAGAGCTCATGGAGACCTTGGTGACTGATATGTCACCTACCTGGTGGTGGACTCCGAAGGTGGGTATAGGATCTCATTGACGGTACTACGTAGAACCGTCGTGTTTGGACTCATTTGAAAGAGCTCATGGAGACCCTGGTGACTGATAATGTTACCTACCCGTTGGCGCGAATCCGCTTGCGCGAAAGACACATGCGCGGATCCACAGGCGCGAACGGACAGTTGCGCGAAAAAGTTGCGGAAATTAAATTTCTTTACATCATCACGCCTGTATTCTATGAAAGAGTTGGGCAGGAATGTAGCAGACTAGAAATAACCAGTCCAATTAGACGTCAGTAGTGACTGTCTTAGTTTTTTACAGCACATTTTTTTTCTTTTTTCATTAGGTAGGTACCTACCTATATTTTCGAAATTTTCATCATGGGTATCGTTTTCGGGGTTTTTGGGGCATCAAAAGCCGATGGTGTGGTCAAAATGAAAATCCAAGATGGCGGAAAACAATTTTTTCGAATTTTCCATCATGGGTTTCGTTTTCAGGGTTTTTGGGGGATGATGATGATGATGATGATGGGACTCCCTTTTCCGCACGTAGACGGGTTTTTGGGGGATCTAAAGCCGATGGTGGAGCCAATTTGAAAATCCAAGATGGCGGTCAGGATTTTTTTTTAATTTTCATCATGGGTGTCATTTTCAGGGTTTTTGGGGGATCTACAGCCGGTGGTAGGGTCAAAATGAAAATCCAAGATGGCGGGAAACAATTTTTTTGAATTTTCCATCATGGGTGTCGTTTTCGGGGTTTTTGGGGGATCTAAAGCCGGTGGTGGGGTCAAAACTGAAATCCAAGATGGCGGCCAAGAAAATTAAAAAAAATCCAACATGGATGTCGTTTTTCATGATGGAACATTCGAAAATTTTCTTGCCAGTCATCTTGAATTCGGCATCTATTCGGCATATTCAGCAGGTTTCTCGAATATTTGTATTCGGCCGAATATTCGGCTAAATCACCGAATGTTCGGTATAGTGGTACTCAAAGTTTTTGAAGTGAAAACTTCTTTAGGCGCGTTGAGCACTTTTTGGGTGAGCAAAAATCATGGAACTCGCGTCATCGTCACCGAACGCTTGAGCACACGGATGAGTCGCGCGTTGATGTCTTTTGGAAAAGTCCCTTTCTTTCATTAGAAAAAAAAAAAATGTTCAAGTTTGTTACTGTTTTGAGCCGTGTATGATTGAGCATGAGTCGAGTGTTAAAAGTGTTATTTTTATGAGGTTAAGTAATTTACAGTGCAGGTTTAAGTTTTTGTTGACACTAAAGCTTTATTTTCAATAACAGTTAAACAAGATGGATATTAAAAAGCAAATATTAGTATGCACAGCTATTTTGGGATTAAGCTACAGTGAACTCTTTATAATAAAATAATATATTAAAACCAGGTCTTTATTGTAAGAAATTAAGCAAGTTTTTTGTTTTTTTTTTTTTCAATATTTATCGTAAGAAAGAGTTGCATGAATTATCAACATTACAGTAGGTTATGAATCATAGTTATAGTTTCTTTTTTCTTAGTGCAGCCAAAATTATTTATTGAAAATAAACAGAAAAAACATTTCATTTCAGAGATCCATCAATTACCCATAAACAGACGAAACTACTCAATTATATTAGTGCCAGTAAGACAAATATGATATCTTTATGAGACCAAATCCAATATTATATTGTAGGAACATAACCTTAAGAAATCACATTTTATTAACTTTTAATTAAAGTTACAAGAAGGTGAATTTTCTATAAACTAATAGGAATCTAACAATTTAAGTCTTGAACAAATCACTAAGTTGTATGAAAGTAGAATATTTAATAAAAAAGAATACGCACACTATTATTTAGTTACATAATTATTGTCAGAAAAGTGTAATTCAATATTTAAAATTCACAAGAGGCAAGCTGTGGTGCAAAAAATCAATCTGCTCAGCTTTATTTGGCAACAGTTTGTTCCGTTTTTCCGCTCATAAACTTTGCAGGCTTCGGAAAACAAACGTTCACTGTAAATCGAGCTTCCTGGAACTGAAAGAAATTTTTGCCAAGCTGCTCATCAGAGGAAATCTGAATCCATCCAAAATAAGTACATATACTCGATCTCCTTCTTCCGCTAATATAAATTAGGTACACAACAATTAAACCAAGCAAAAAAACCTAATGAAGTAAGTAGACTTTTCAAATAAAAATAACCTTAACAAATGTACGTGGCGAAGTTTTACTCCTTACTAGATGACGCAATAACAACATCGGATACAGCGGGAGTAGCAGGCGGGAGGGTCCGGCGCCAATCCATGTGCTTTGCGTACACAATTTCAGACCTGTATTGTTTACGTAAGGGAATCAAAAATGCCGAATATTCGGTTCGGTTTACCGAAAAATAAAAATCGAATCGATCGAACGTTTGGTAAATCTTTTAAGATTTACCAAACATTCGGCCGAATGTTCATATTCGGTGAAATCCATGTTCAGTCCATCCCTAATTTTGACTTTACCATCGGCGTTAGCACCCCCAAAAACCCTGATAACGCCACCCATGGTGGAAAATTCGAATATTTTCCTGGCCGCCATCTTGAATTTTCATTTGGACCCCACCGTCGGCTTAAGATACCCCAAAAACCCTGAAAACGACACCCATGATGAAAAATTCGAAAATTTTCCTGGCGCCATCTTGGATTTTCATTTGGACCCAACCATCGGCTTTGGATGCCCCAAAAACCCTGACAATGACACCCATGATGGAAAATTTTAAAATTTTCTTTGCCGCCATCTTGGATTTTCATTTTGACCCCACTATCGGTTTTAGATGCCCCAAGAACCCTGAAAACAACACCCATGATGGAAAATTCGAAAATTTTCCTGGCCGCCATCTTGGATTTTCATTTGGACCCCACCGTCAGCTTTGGATGCCCCAAAAACCCTGACAATGACACCCATGATGGAAAATTTTAAAATTTTCTTGGCCGCCATCTTGGATTTTCATTTTGACCCCACTATCGGTTTTAGATGCCCCAAGAACCCTGAAAACGACACCCATGATGGAAAATTCTAAAATTTTCCTGGCCGCCATCTTGGATTTTCATTTTGACCCCGTCATCGGCTTTAGATGCCCCAAGAACGCTGAAAACAACACCCATGATGGAAAATTTGAAAATTTTCTTGGCCGCCATCTTGGATTTTCATTTTGACCCCACTATCGGTTTTAGATGCCCCAAGAACCCTGAAAACGACACCCATGATGGAAAATTCGACAATTTTCCTGGCCGCCATCTTGGATTTTCATTTTGACCCCGTCATCGGCTTTAGATGCCCCAAGAACCCTGAAAACAACACCCATGATGGAAAATTCGAAAATTTTCCTGGCCGCCATCTTGGATTTTCATTTGGACCCCACCGTCGGCTTTGGATGCCCCAAAAACCCTGACAATGACACCCATGATGGAAAATTTGAAAATTTTCTTGGCCGCCATCTTGGATTTTCATTTTGACCCCACTATCGGTTTTAGATGCCCCAAGAACCCTGAAAACGACACCCATGATGGAAAATTCGAAAATTTTCCTGGCCGCCATCGTGGATTTTCATTTTGACCCTACCATCGGCTTTAGATGCCCCAAAAACCCTGATAATGACACCCATGATGGAAAATTCGAAAATTTTCTTGGCCGCCATCTTGGATTTTCATTTTGACCACACCATCGGCTTTTGATGCCCCAAAAACCCTAAAAACGACACCCATAATGAAAATTTCGAAAATATAGGTAGGTACCTACCTACCTAATAGAGAAAGAAAAAAAATGTGCTGTAAAAAAACTACGACGATCACTACTGACGTCTAATTGGACTGTTTATTTCTAGTCTGCTACATGCCTGCCCAACCCTTTGATAGAATACAGGCGTGATGATGTGAAGAAATTTAATTTTCGCAAGTTTTTCGCGCAACTGTCTTTCGTGCAAGTGTCCTGATGCCAAACTTTTGCATCCGCGGCATAGTCGAAATACATCAGACATCCAACTTTATTACTAAATAATGGAAAATATACGGTCAAATTAAATTAGCTGGCCGATACCCATCACGTATGTGAAGTTTTGCCAGCAAATTTAATCTGATCTTGTTTACCTATAAGGTGTAAATCTGCTATCGGATGATATTTATTATTGTGATTACTGAGAACCGATAGGCACCTGGTCATCATCAGACCTTCAGAATGTATCATGTAGTAGCACCCGTGCTCAATCAGATAAATGTTGAAAGGTAGGTCTTCCTAACTATTTCCTTTACTGAGAACCGATAAACACTTACCTGGTCATCATCAGACCTTCAGAATGTATCATGTAGTAGCACCCGTGCTCAATCAGATAAATGTTGAAAGCTAGGTCATCCTAACTATTTCTGTTACTGAGAACCGATAAACACTTACCTGGTCATCATCAAACCTTCAGAATGTATCATGTAGTAGCACCCGTGCTCAATCAGATAAGTGTTGAAAGCTAGGTCATCATAACTATTTCTGTTACTGAGAACCGATAAACACTTACCTGGTCATCATCAGACCTTCAGAATGTATCATGTAGTAGCACTCGTGCTCAATCAGATAAATGTTGAAAGCTGGGTCATCCTAACTATTTCCGTTACTTAGAACCGATAAGCACTTGCCTGGTCATCATCATACCTTCAGAATGTATCATGTAATAATAACTGTGTTCAATAAAATCACTGATGAAATCTAGCATCATTTATAAATTTCAAAATAAATTTAAATTATGTTGAAAGTACTCGTACAAATATTATGGCTCTCAGAGAGCGAATCAAAATAGGCAAAAACAATGACAACTCTGCGACACATCTGTGTTCTTGCTTAATCTTTAGTTCGTTTTATTGCAGTACGTTCATATCCCCGTAGCAGGCGCAGGCATCAAATCATCGAGGTCATTGAGCAGGGTAATAGCCTTAATTAAATAATTTAATCATATCGTTCCCAGGTTGGGCACTGTTATTGGGTCTTCCCATCTGGAGTTTCTCAGGAGTCTGGACTTGTGCCTACCGCCGATTGAGCCAAAGAAAATTCAATCTTATTTCAAGGCAATAAAGCAATAACAAAGTAATGTTAGACTAAAACCTTCTAGATAGGTACGAATGTGTTAATAATTCCCATTAGTGACCGATTGCGTAAGAATTTTACCCTGAACAGCGTTTGTTTACACTTTCATTAGATACTTTTTTAGAACATACAGACAATATTTAGACCCCCTCAGACAGGCGCGACGCGACACTGTAGAACAATTTGTATGAAAACTTCGTGGATTTATGTGTTCTACAGGTTTTGTGTTCTACAGGTTCTACCCGAATCGCGTCGTAACGTCGCGACGCGCCTGTCTACTGAAGCTTTATTTGTCGGTGGGTAGGTAGTGAGTACCAATTCTCACTTACAATAGATGTGGAAACAGCCACCGGTGGACACGAACCTTTACTAAACTTTAATTCTGGAATTTGGAGCAGTTTTCTAGACACTCACATCGACAAACACGCACAGTAATCAGCTCCGAATTGTTTGCCATTAAAACATTATGATCGTTCTGACAATCCACATGATGTCACGAAAAATTATGTCAAGGAGCTAAGCTAAGAAACAATAAAGCCAACTAGATAGGTACTAAGGTTTATTTTTAGCCTACCTTTAAACTAGTTACGTAATGGTTACGTCAGTTACGATCTAGCTTGGTATGAGCAGCTAAACAATAACACACCTTCATTAATTGGTAATGTGGTAACCCCACGTCCTAAACCCAATTATGAAGAGCGGGTGGCGCGGCAGCTGTAGTGGCACGTGAGTAGTGGGGCTTGAGGTCCTTAATTTTTAAGGATATTGCTAACCCACTGCTGCATCGGTTCAATAAAATTGTCTGCTCACCAACGTTAATATCGCAATGAACGTTGTTGATCGAACTGTCACAATGAAAGCCATTCCTACTGTTAGAGTGTTACGCAATAAGGGTTTTCTGAAATGACGTTCACTAGGTGGCAACACTGAAACGTCAGGTCCGGGCACCTGTCAAAAGTGTCAAAGCGCCTACGAACTGAATGGTGAACGAAAGAATGAAATTAATTACATCAAATAATTTAAGTTGATTTTCGAACTGAAAGACCTCTTATCAAAGTGGTGCTTGAATAAGTATTCATAAAAACCATCATTACCCCGCTGGTTATTGCATCGTTTTGAACGTGCAGTTGGTACCTCGCTGTAGTCTAGCTAGTAGTACCAGCAGTCAGAAACAGTACCTACCTAGTCAGAACCTCAACGGTGCGGGTTGTTCGAAAGAGATACCGCGGCCCCTGGCACACAGGCAACTAAAGGAACACGGGTGGGTTTTAGTCAGTAAAAGTCTGACACGCCCTCTCAGAGAAGTTATTTGATGATTTCCCATGCTCAAAAATAAAACATACAGATGTAAATACAGCGTGCAGTGTGTAACTTTAGTGTGTAGCCTACTAGTTTATTACGCACGTTGTGTTAAATAAGTACAATAGGTACATGGTGAACCTAAACGCGGCGCAATAATAGCCACTTTTCGAGCAAGTGTACTGACCACAATATTCATTTTTTATCTATTCTTCAAATGCCTATCAGTAAAAATAGTAAATTGCATAGAATCAATCAAATCTACCCAGTGTACTAGAGTAGGTGCTGTCGAGTACCTAACCTAAGGTATCTATCTACCTTGTATAAATCTAACAAGAGAGTAAATAAACAAACAAAGAACTATAACATCTGAGGCAATTCTCGTAATTTTAAGAACGTTCACAGTCTGATCTCAGTCTCAATCTGTCAAAAATGCCTCTTGTTTTCCATACGTTTTTGACAACTCTTTGACATTTGATTGTCGCTGAGATGAGACTGCGACTAGATTGTGAACGTTTTTAATTACGAGAATTGGCCATCTGATACTTCGGTCAACCAATCACAGCAGTTAAAATACGTTTGACAGTAGTTTCTTTTCTATTTTTTAGTTATTGTTTTCCACTGATCATGGCTGCTCGTCATGACAGCAATTTTGAGAGCTCAAAATTGTTGCAACAGTTATGTATAGTGCTACAAGGATTTTTTGACGCCTGAATGACTTCATAGTAGTCTATGAATGACTTTGCCGGGTGGCAGTTGTTGGTACAGATAACCCAAACTATCAAATTTTCCTAATTGAACATGAACCTTAAATATACGGTAAACAATAAAGTTGAAAATCTATCAAAGAAATTTGACAGATTTGGGTAGCTTGATGTGCTACCGTCAGTGCCGCCTGTACAAAACATTAAATTTTACCTACTACGAAATTGTATTGACAAAACAAAAAACTTTTTCCAAAAAAAAAACAACCGACTTCCAAAAAAACACTACAAAGTGAAAAATAACTTTGATTTCGGAAGTCGGTGTCTTTGGTGCTGTATTTGAATTTTTTGCCACCGCCTTCCGAAATCAAAGTTATTTTTCACTTTGTAGGTAGTGTTTTTTTGGAAGTCGGTTGTTTTTTTTTTGGAAAAAGTTTTTATTTTTCACTTTTTAGTGGTTCACATGTGCTTACCCCTTCACAGCATACCGGCGTGATGTTATGTTATGAACTGGTGTAAGCAATAGACAGAGATGAGATTTCAGCAATCCCAGTCCATTTGCTATCATTTATTGAGGAGTTCCGTTGCCTATCTCCAAAGTTCTTCATCAAACATTCACCAAATTGAAATGAGACCACTACGAGAAAGTACTCAAAATTAAAATTTGAAGAGTTCTTTCTATTTCTCCAGGATCCCATCATCAGATCCTGACTTGATGATCATGGGACCACCTGGGAAGTATACCCTTTCAAACAAAAAAAAACAAAATCCAAATCGGTCCAGCCATCTTCGAGTAATCGGGGAACATACATAAAAAAAAAAAACAAAAAAAAAAAAAAAACAAAAAAAAAAAAAAAGGTTCCGACGAATTGATAACCTCCTCCTTTTTGAAGTCGGTTAAAAATAGCAGCTTTCGTTCCGATTTCAGCCACGCGCGCTCCAGCGTTGTATGTCGTCCAATGATACTAAAATGTCGCGAGTTCGTGACCATATCCCAGTGTGAACGGAAAATAATTTATGGTAATTTTGATGTAGCACCTATGGACAGACAGCAGCACATCAAGCTACCCCAATCTATCAAATTTCTTTGATAGGTTTACATCTTTATAACTCAAGCTTTTAAGGTTCATGTTCAATTGGGAAAATTTGACAGTTTGGGGTAGCGTGATGTGCTCGCGTCTGTACAACCGACAGAAAATTCAAGAAATCATGCTTCATAATATTATCCGTATAAACCGTGGCGTCATGTCTGACGTTAAATCCTAAAATAACAAACAAACAAATTTTCCTCTCATTATCTGTCTAGTCTGCGCGCAGTGTACCTAATCTAAAAACCAAACGAAAATCCTATAACAGGGTCAATGTCCTCCCACTACAAGTACTAAGTACTCACAATGCCATACCTACATTTTGACAGTTCAACAATATAAATTGCGTTAATTACGTTTGTTGAGCTGAAGAATTTTGCAACCATAACTTCAAAATCGTTCGGATTGTGAGTGAAAAGAAACTATAGTTACATATAATTATGTAGGTAAGTACATAGGTTTGGAGAAAGTTGTTTATCAACGTATCAACACATCACCCACGTAACACGAGATAGGGTCAACGAAACCATAAAACGGCCGAAGTTTGTTTCGAGTTTCCAAAACCAAGACGGCTATGCCATTCGTACGTTATATTGTAGGTAGATTTCGATCATTTTTTATTTAACTAATTTTTAGGGTTCAGTACCCAAAGGGTGTCAACGGAATCCTTACTATGGCTCCACTGTCCGTGCGTCTGTCATAGGGCTGGGCTGTATCTTTTGAACCGTTATATAGACAATTGACATTTTCACAGTGTATACTACTATGGCCGCTATAACAACATACCTATAATAAAAATAAAAATAAATGTTTAAAAATTATGGGTGGTCCAAACAAGAAACATGTTTTTTCGGTGTTTTTTGCTCGATAGAGTTAAATATTGTTCCGTGATACGGAACCCTTCGTGTGCGAGTCCGACTCGCCCTTGCCGCTTTTAACTTATCTATTATCAGCAGTTTGATAACAGAAATAAATAATATTCCTGCTGTAACGGTCGTAAACTGTAGTACCTATACCTATTTTTTAATTTCTGTGAATAGTGATTCTTTAGCGTTGTTTAATTACCTATTGTAAAAATTCTGTTTTTTTTTCAACTTTAAAACAGTTCGCTCAAGGTGATTACGAACAAGTTGTGCTGTGGGACTAAACTAAACCTGCACCCTAATTGCGTAACTCACGATTCATCATAATTTGTTTCGTTTTGAAACAGATGGCTAAACCATTTCGTCATATGTTCGAAAAATGTGTCTGCTCAGCAACGTAAATAACGCAATGAATATTGTTGAACTGTCAAAATGAAACCGATTATGATTAATCGCGTGTTACGCAATTAGGGTGCTGTACCCTAATTGCGTAACTCACGATTAATCATAATCTGTTTCGTTTTGAAACAGATGGCTAAAGCATTGCTTCATATGTTCGAAAATTGTGTCTGCTAAACAACGTAAATAACGCAATGAATATTGTTGAACTGTCAAAATGAAACCGATGATGATTAATCGCGTGTTACGCAATTAGGGTGCTGAAAGAGTGAAAAAAATCAGCTGTTCGACCATCTTGTCAAGTTATGCGAACATCATTGAGCGGCAGATAGTGTACCTATTCCATGTTATTTCAAGACCATAGTTAAAGTAAAATAATCGCTTTTTATAAACAAAGACGGATCGTCTTGCTTACCAATGGTAACTTTTTGCTACTTCCAAATAGGGGGGTCTACTATGCCAAGGTTGTGATTGGTAAAGACAAGAGTCTTAATTTTAACCTACAGCTGTCCGTAAATTACATATAGGATTAATTAATTAATTAATATAAATAAACAATCGGAATTGACATACCTATCGACGTATACGGTGGAAGTTGTAGGTAGGAAGGTAGGTAAGTTGTTCAAGTAAACCACCTTGTACTTAAATGAGTTGTCGTAGGCGTGTAAACTGATAAAACCAACTATCAATTCAAAACCAAGTATACTTATAGGTAGGTAGATGCTACATGCTTATCAACAAATATTTTTTGTATGATATCATCAAAATAACGAGTAAAACCTAACGAGTAATGCCTACTATTATTGTAATATTATTCATTTGGTGTAACAACCTTGCTCGATCACTTTACCTACTCTTTACGTAAATAGTTTCAAACGACTCGAGGAATCTGATGCGATATTTTTAAATAGAACATGTACACAAACATCTTACCGGTTATTGTAGCGTAGCACACAACACGAATAATTACAGAAGTACGACTTCAGCGACCAGCCTCGTCACTTTCCACTTGAGAACTGACGTGACGATGCGATGTGAGTAAAACTAGTGCCTACCTACTTTGAGTCATTGAGTAATACTTGGCGCGTACGGCGTACCTTATCTGAATGTTGGTTTACGATGTGCCTTGCTTCACGATGACCTGTTGTTTACGTTACTTGTTGTACCTATGTAGGTACCTAAACTAACTATACCAACCCCTACCTATCTAGTAATGATACGGCTGGGCCATTCCGGGAAAAATTGAACATATGGAAAAAGTACTGTCACAAAAACTTACAAACAATTTACGAGACCATCTTATCCTCTATTGGTTGCAGTTTTTTTTTAATAAACAGTTTAGTTCATAAGCTTTAAAAATATTGTATAACGGAGTGAATTGCTGTGAGTTTAACTGATTAAAAAAAATATAATAAGTAGCACAAAAGGACATTTTTGCGTGTCACACCTCCTGTCGCTAACTTTAACTAACCAAAGTTCATGGTTTATTAAGACGCACCTCAGTGTTTTTTATGTCCTTTTAAAGAATACTGCTTTTATTTACATTATAACTTTAATTTTATAAACAAATCTTATTATTTTACGATAAAATTCTTGAATTATGTTAATCAAATTACCACCAAGATGGACATTCCACTTTAGTCACTACTGTTTTATTTGCTTTCAATAGAACATAACTACCAAAACAGGCTATTTTATTTTCATAGTAACAATATTATGGTAGATCAGCCATTTCGTTTTACCCATCGGGCAATCGTGACGCAGTGATCGGTGACGAAAGGCGTACGAACTACGAGTAATCAATTAAGAAGTCCGCTATAGTCGCACTTATAAAGTGATACCGGTAACTTTTTAAAACATTCATTCATTTGCGAATTATACTAAATGTATCTACGTATGTAATGAAATAATGATTACCACTTAGAACAAAGAATATTTGGTGCTATGCCATTTTTGTTAGTAAAGCAGGTAGTTCGTCACGTCCGTTTAGTGTCGTGACATATTAGTGGAACAATTTTGTGACGAAATGGACACACTAGGCTACGTTTACGTGGTGTAATTTTACCGACACCAACTAAGATGAAGTTATGTGTTTAGCTACTAAATGATTTGTTAAATTTTACAATTATAATAGATGGTTTATCGTTTCATTACCTTAATTAACGTTAAAGTTAATTGTCGTTTTATTTACGACGCGGATTGGCTTACATTATTGAAGGTATTATAACCATAATAGTAACAAATATTTAATTCAATAAATAAGTGTCAATATATTGCTGTAGCATAAATTTAACCATCCTGGCATGTCAAACTTGTTAAGTACCTCATTTTCTCCGTAAAATAATTTTCAAGTTTGCGCTAATCTCGCACTGTATGGAAATCCTATACAATGCGAGATCAGCTTATACTGGAAATGTATAGCTTGATGTGTAGCCGTGTGTACCTGTACTTGCTTATCTTAAAACTTGCTTATAAACTTGCTGCTGCTTACTGCCTGTTTTCAAACATTTTTGGTTTAGTCGGCAACTCAATCGGCCAATCTTGTCATCGACGCCTCCCCGTCTCAGCGCTCACATGTATACTTCAGGCTGTGACTAGCAATCGCGCGCGGACTAAATAAAAAAAGTGTGAAGACAAGCAGTAAGTAGCAGCAGGTTTCTAAGCAAGTATACTTATATCTGCTTATATTATACTAACTTATGCTCCAAGAACAAAGCTTTTATATCTACGTAGATACTAAGTTCCTATTTAATTAATTTATCTGTACATAGATAGAAGAGACAGATTTTTGCTATATAGATATGAACAATTTCAAGGAGCAAAATTGATTGTAAAAGAAAAGTGATTTGTGTCAGTACCAATTACATGTGAAAAAAAGATTTGATTTATATTTTTTGATTATTAAACTTACTATGAACACCGCTTATGTTTCCATTTAGTCACAATGACATTTCCTATTAAGTCACTGTCACAAATTTTTACTCCAATTTATCGTCTGTTAAATGGAAATTATTACTAGTAATAGTATCTAATTGGGATGAAATATAGTAGAATCTGATACACATTTTTATTTAAAATAGTTTGAGTTCATTTTTAAGGTGCTTATTAGCTACAAACTGAAAAATATGAGTCGGACTGACCTAAATCGTGACGAAAATATTTTCATATGTGATTTAAAGGTAGAAATATATTGCAGGCAGGGAAAACGAAATAGATTTTAAAAAGAGTATGTATATTTTAACAAAAAAATGTTAAAAATTTGTAATAAATAACTCATTTTGCTGATTAAATATTACGTTAGAGATCGTCACTAAATGGACAGTACTTGTCATGGATCATGTTCGAAATTTTGATTTTTGTTAAAGCTATTACTATTTAGTAATATACAATAAAGTTTTCTTAAACTCCGATAAATGCCGCGTCGAATCATAAAGAAACCTTAAAAATATTTTTTTTAAATTGTCCATTTTGTCCCACTTAGAAACGGTGCAATTTTTCGTAGAATGGCTCGGCTATATTGTCACGATAACGCGAACTACACTCACGCTCTCCCTCGCACTGCACACCGCTCGACGTAGTCGCTTTATTTATGGCTCCTGGGGGCCGATTCTACTAACAAAATAGTTTAAAAAACGCAATAGAACCGCAACCGAATCACCACTTTTAAGCGTTTTCGCATTCTACTAAATTGAACAACGGTCCAGCTGCGACACAGCTGCGGTTACGTTTTAGTTACGCCAACGATCGATTGAAACAATGTCAAAACCTATTCTACTAACAAAATCGAACATGAGCGTGACGTTTACTATAGGACAAAGTTAATGATAAAATTATGATCATTATGTCTTTTAATTATAGAAAATACTTTTAGTGCCACATATTCGTGTTTAGTAACATTTTTAGATTCAACTTTTTTCTTTTTGGTATTAATAAAACATATTATTTTGGCATGTTGGTAACGCGGGTTACCCGCTGTGTTCCCGCTACAGTTCAGTTGCAATTCGTTTTAAGTTTAGTTTCCATTTTGCTTATAAAATAGTAGAATGACT
The DNA here is from genome assembly GCA_947359405.1 of Antitype chi. Lineage (NCBI taxonomy): Eukaryota > Metazoa > Arthropoda > Insecta > Lepidoptera > Noctuidae > Antitype > Antitype chi. The sequence goes on along the minus strand of OX375820.1, from coordinate 12,264,228 downwards.
TTTTATGTAACTATCGAACGGAGATCGAAATCGAACTGTTGTGGAAACACAGTTTAACGTGTAACGTTGCAAATTAGTAGAATCGGCCCCCTGCAGGCTTAGCGTGACGCTTTCTATTTCTACTCTACTGTAGAATATAAATCGCTTGTCTACATTTCTCGGTGAAAAACTGTGGGTAGTATTTAAATGCAAATCAAAAAATATCCTTTTTCTATGCAATAAGATTCCGAATTCCCATCAAAATTACTGATTGCACAGCAAAATATTCAACTCAAAATATCACTAAACACACTACAATTTATTTTCGCAGCGTACAGCGATTTTTCCTAAAGCAAAAGCTTTTTCATCAATGCACAGCTAATAATCTTAATGCACATTATACATGTTAACTCTTTTTCTTTTAAATATAGCTTCTATTTTTATATTATGTACAGCAGTTTTTCTAAATGGTTTCTAGCTTAATTAGCCATTTCGTTAACAGCCTTTGGAAGTAACGCTCGCCGGCCGCTGCCGCGGCGCCGCGCCGCCGCCGCTCGCTTTGCTCGCTCGGCTCGCGCGCTTTTTTTGGTCACAGTTCTAACCTAACCTAACCTAACCCATTTAATCGGTGTGCCCCGGCTTAATAAACCAGTTTGGCCTGAAATCGGGTTTGGCCGGTAACACATACCACATCAGCTGCATAATTAGCTGCTAGTGTGTCTTAACAAATGGGATATTATAAATTGCATATCAAATAAATAATCGCCTATCAATACATACACTCATCATTTACTCGTATATTCTTATTTACATCTAATAACTTACTTCACTACAAATAAACTAAATGTTTAACAAAACTATGAAATATGGAAAATTTGCTGTGCAGTCAGTATTTATGCTATGTACTTATGTAGTATTTTTGTACAAAAATAAATTTAACTGTATTGCATTATGAGGAAAAAAGTAATGTTATATTGATGTATAATTTCTAATTATCTGCAGTTTGAGTTTTGTTAAACATTTAGTTTATTTGTAGTGAAGTAAGTTATTATATGTAAATAAGAATATAAATGATGAGTATGTATTGATAGGCGATTATTTATTTGATAGGTATGCAATTTATAATATCCTAAAAACTGTCAACTGTTTATACGTAAACGTCATTTTTGTCTACTCTTCCGACGACAAACGCTTGTCTACGGTTCTCGTACTAAGCCTGCTGCAGAAGTGCAGACAGGAGCGACGCGACAGCTCGTTACGACTCTTGTAGAACATTTTTTTATGAAAACATTATTTTGTTCTACCAGAATCCCGTTGCGACTGTCTGTGGGAGCCTTAACAACCGAGAGCGCGCCAAGTGCAGTGCGTGAGTGCGCTATATTGCGACGTCACCATACTAATACGGCACAACTCAATGGTACCGCCTCAAGAGAGTCCCGCTCTATCCTCGCTGTGGCGACTAGACTAGACTCTAGGTACTTATTAGTACCTAAGTACACAACAACTCATAGGGACGTACGTACGTTAGTAGTATTTACGGCGTATTTACCCAAAGCCCTTGGATACACACAGTATAAATATTTTGCCTCTGACTAGTGATTCTAGTAAATACCACAGCGACAAAATAGCTGTTACATTAAATCTCAGATTATAAAACAAAGGTTTATAATGCGCTTTAAATAAATTTATTAAGAATGTCCAGTGACAGTTGTGGTATATTATGTTCCTTGGTGAAGAGTTTGACGTCAAGCAAAGAGCAAAAGACATACTAATAGATATTGAGATTTTTATTTTATTAACCGACTTCAAAAAGAGGAGGTTCTCAATTCGTCGGAACATTTTTTTTTGTTTTGGATTTCATTTGGATGTTTTTTTTGTTTGAAAGGGTATACTTCCCAGGTGGTCCCATGATCATCAAGTCAGGATCTGATGATGGGATCCTGGAGAAATAGAGAGAACTCTTCAAATTTTTTAGGTACGCGAAGCGATTTAGGTATTTTTTGGAAGAGTACTTTCTCGGAGTGGTCTCATTTCAATTTGGTGAAGATCTGATGAAGAACTTTGGAGATAGGCAACGGAACTCCTCAATAAATGATAGCAAATGGACTGGGATTGCTGAAATTTCTTGTCTGTCTATTGCTTACACCAGTTCATAACATAACATCACGCCATCGCCAGTATGCTGTGAAGGGGTAAGCACATGTGAACCACTAAAAAGAGAAAAAAATACTTAAAAAAAAACAACCTAACTGACAAAAAATTCAAATACAGCTCCAAAGACACCGACTTCCGAAATTAAAGTAATTTTTCACTTTGTAGTGTTTTTTTGTTAAGTAATATTTATTAGGTAAGTACATGTTTTTGTACTAAATTGACTATTTTTCTCGCACTCAAAGTGAAAAGTACAGTTTGCACCTCGAGACTAAACGCCAACTTAATATACCCTCGGTTTCATTGACTCCCTCGCACGCTCGGGAGTCAAACCACCTCTGGTATATTATGGCTTCGTTTAGTCCCTCGTTATAAAATATACTATTAATTGATTCAAATCGGACATTTGATTTCGAAGTTATCGCGAGTATAACAATGCAATACAGTCAACTGTGCCATCTTTACCTTTCCATAGCAACTTTACCCATGAGTACTGTACTTAAATTTCTCTCGATTACTAAAAATCTGTTGCCGCCATTTAAAATCTAAGCGATACAGATGTAGAATAATATACTATTTGTAAAAAAAATTTAGTAATCGCGAAATATTATGCTAATACAGTTCTCATTGGTAAAGTTGCTTAGGGAAAGTAAAGATGCCACAGTTGACGGTTGGCGAAAACTTTAAGAACTGAACTTTAAATGACTAAAACATTTAGGTTTACCTTCCCCTAATCAATCACAAAATGCTGTAGATACTAAACAATTACAATCATAATATGTTAACGAGTTGTCTGAATTTGTCAATTCAAAAATATCAATAACGGTAGCTGACCATAAAATTGCTTCATCATCAGCTGCCTAGCCTTTTCACAACTATGTTGGGGTCGGCTTCCAGTCTAACCGGATGCAGCTGAATATCAGAACTTTACATGGAGCGACTGCCTATCTGGCCTGCACAACCCAGTTACTGGGTAACACGATACTCTTTGGTAAGACTGGTTGTCAGACTTTCGGGCTTCTGACGACCCGTAACGACTGTCAAAGATCCGCTGATGATAGCTGGGAACAACGGCTTAACGTGCTTTCCGAGGCACGGAACACGGGGCACGGTGGTATGTAAAGATGGTCACCCATCCACGGACCAATCCGACCGGACCGGTCCGACCGGCCCATGCGGCTAATATTACATAGCCACAAGCGCCCAAGACCAAAAAAATGTTTATGATGCGATAATTAACAGCGTAGAAAATAATCTTCGAAAAATGTTTTTGGACGTTCTTGGTGAAACAGGAAACACTTTCCTTGCTAATATGATTTTAGCTAAAGTGCGGCAATCCGGAAAAATAACAGCAGTTGCTTCTTCCGGAATTGCCGCAACTCTTTTACATAACGGGAAAACTGCCCACTCGACATTCAAATTGCCGTTGACTGTGTCTTTAGAGCAACAATCAGTACCTATGCTCAATTCGAAAATATGGCCCTTTGAGAATCCTATATACGTCCCTCATAATATGGGATGAATCATAGAGTATTAAACCACGTCTTTGGGATGAATGCACCATGAGTCATAGGGCTCATGTTGAAGCAGTAGACCGGACATTAAAAGACCTTCGTAAGTCAAGTGCTGTGATGGGAGGGCTGACTTTTGTCTTTACTGGAGATTTTAGGTAAACACTTCCTGTTATCGCCAAGGGAACACGTGCAGATATCGACAAGGCTTAATGATATTATGCTTAGTGTGCAACATCGAGGACACTGTACACTACCCTCAAGACATTTAGAGATACTCTTTAAATTCATGTGGTCTGTCGCCACACGTACTAAAGTTAAAATTTGGAATCCCCGTAATGATATTAAGAAATTGAAACACTCCAAGCCTGTGTAATGGCACAAATGTCATTGTAGCCACCATCATCACCGGTCCCGCAGCGGGACAGCTCGCACACATTCCGCGTATTACAATGAACCCGACGGGTTTGCCTATATCATTTAAGAGGCTTCAGTTCCCGTTTAAAATATAATTTGCAGTAACTATTAATAAATCACAAGAACAAACATTTGCACTGGTCGGCATCGACTTAAGAAAAGAATGCTTCTCCCATGAGCAACTATACGTTAGCCAGTCTCGCGGGGGATCTCCGGAAAATCTATTGATTTTGCTTCAAACGAATCATCAACATCTGCCCAGCCTTTTCCCAACTATGTCGGGGTCGGCTTTCAGTCTAACCGGATGTAGCTGAATACCAGTATTTTACATGGAGCGAGTGTCAATCTGCCCTCCGCAACCTAGTTACTGGGTAACACGATACCCCTTGGTAAGACTGGTTGTTAGACTTTCGGGCTTCTTACGACCTGTTCACCTGTAACGACTGTCAAAGATCCACATCCGGGACCAACGGCTTAACGTGCTTTCCGAGGCACGGAGGGGTCATGGTATGTAAAGATGCTCACCCATCCATGGAACAACCGCGGCAAGCGTAGCTTAACTTGGCCATTGCTAATGAGGCTAAGATTTAAATGGGTTAATTAAGAAAAATAGACGAATTTTTTGGTACATATTTGATTCGTGTAGCGGTTGGGCCCAGAAACGTGTTTCTCCTTTGATTTAGTAACATTTTCCATTTTTATTTCCTCCATCCAATATGCTTAAGTAAGTAAATGAAATATTCGCTGTGAAAGATTTTATTACTGTGTCTCCATTTATCCATTAATCAAATCCTACTCTAATTGTGAAAGTTGTGTGTTAACTTATTATGTTGTGTGTACATAATATTTTTGTTACTTCTTCACGCAAAAACGAATTTACCGATTACCTACGATGAAACTTGATAGGTACATAGCTGTTACCTATAGCGGACTCTTGATGAAAATGCGGTTCATGGAAATGCTGCACGATTGTCAGGCGTTCGTGCAGCATTTTATAATATGGAGGATTCTTTAGTAACACATTTTAATTCAGGTAGGTAGGAAACTATTTATCTAAATACAGACGCCAGGACACCAAGCTATCCCAAACTGTCAAATTTTCCCAATTGAACATGAATCCTATCATTTTGTAATAAAGTTGAAAATCTATCAAAGAAATTTGACAGATTAGGGTACCTAGCTTGATGTGCTGGCGTGTGTACCTATACTCCATTTGAAATAAGATTAGACATTTTACAGTCCGATCAACCGATTTTGACTTCTATTGCGTTGGTGGCATGACAAATGGCAGCTGCAGTAAACAGTTGGTATTGCAACTACTTTTTTGCTTTTAATGCCATCCTTATGCCTACGGTATAGAAGTCAGAATCGGTTGGATTGACTGTAAAAGAGGTCTGTTTATATGTCTAATCTTATTTCAAATGGAGTATAGGTAGATAGTTTAGTCGTTAAATAAGACGCGATTAGAAACGTTACTATCAGTTATGGATTTGTCAACGTTCAGTTTGTCAAATAATTATAAAACCACTGAATTAATCAATCAAACTTTATTTAGAATATTATTACTTACTATCTTTTGCTATCAAACGACGCAAGAAAGATATTGAAGTACTTACTTACAAAGATACTTATAACTTTAGACATTACCGCCTTTATATAAACGTTAATTAAAGCTAAGTAATGATTAGCATCTGTTTAACCATACATTTTTGACGTTAACTTTAAGAAACGTTTATAATAACGGGGGTATAATGTTACTTTTCTGCTCAGAGAATTAACACCATTATTACTGACTAGAATAGCGCTTATAGGTATATCAATAATCACGAAGTCCTCTGCTGTCCACTACCCCTTCAGCACAGAATCTTGGGAATTGTATTGCAGACAGCAAACAATTTGTGCAACCCTGCAATCGAAGAAGTTGTTCAACAAAGAAAGTTTTATCACACAAAAATCAGCTATAGCTATTTAAGTGGAAACCGTTTGGCTTTTGTATCTGGTACAATTAGCCCAAAAAAGATATAATAATATGTATTACAAGGACAAGGAAACCTATTATTGTTAAGTATTTTATTTTTGGGGCTGACTATACCTATAATCATCAACAAAAGTCGAAACTTGGTTTGCATTAGAAAAAAACAGTTATTATTTTAAATAAAAAGCGTTAGTTTAAGAAGTGTCTTTAGATTTTGCCATCGAAATTGCCCGAAAAATTTCTTTAGTTTTTTTCAAATAGCGGCGCGCAGCGCTGCCGTTGTTTCAAATAGTGGTTTCAATATTATGTATATACATACATGTATACCCATAGTGATTGACAGGGTCAATTCTTCCATAGCCCGAACGGAGCTGCCGCTCCAGGCGCCAAACCAGAGGGAGCGCCGAACCCAAGGCGGATGAGCGCATCTGTGGTCAAAAATTCAGGAAAACCACCTTTATTTTTAAATTTACTTCGCGTAACGAATTGTGCTTATTGGTAAGTTGTAAAAACAGCAACAGCTTGTCTAGCACTGCACTATTCTGTCAGCAAAGCATTGCCAGACGATAATATTTAAACTATACCCCAAAGGTGCCCCCACGATTTCTCACGATAAGAGAAGCGCCTTCTTCGGCCTCTGGTTTTGCGCTCCCGTTGGATTGGCGTATGGAGCGATCGACAAAATACCGCGCGTCGCGCTAGCGATGCACGTAGAGATGTATAAAGACAATCACAAAACCGCTAAACAGCCTAATATAAAAAAAAACCTTCCCAGAGATGTCAAAAAAATAATTAAGGTATAAAACACGAGCGTGGTAATGTAAAGTAGGCGAGAGTCGGACGACTGTCACCTCTCTCCTCTGAAATCATTTTGATATTATAAGGTAAGACGTTAACTAATAATTATGTAAAAAACATTAATTACTCACCTTTAAGCTTGATATACAGACTGTGCAGGGTAGGAGAAAAACGTAGATCAAAGCAGAAATATAAGCCACAATAAGTGATACAAAAATTAAGATTATAAGCCAACATATCGATAAACACAGCTTGGACATTTTCTGAAAAGACCAAATGAAAAAAATTATTGCCGTTTCAAGTTATAAGCTTGTGCTGCCTATCGCATTTGTATAATTATATTGATACTTACCTGAGTAGATGCGGCATGATAACAGACACCGAAAATATATTCTAAAAGTTTCAGATAGGAGCAGCCGCGTGTCATTACTTCCCAGAGTTTTGTCCATAATAACTACATCATCGGACGGTGCGAAAAGAAAGGCTCCTGATGGAGCCCCTCGGACCGCCCGCCGGACGGATAGATATCTGATAGATATTTATGTATTCACTATCGGGACATGTAACACTATTTATTGCACTTTTAAGCGCCTTGAATTTCCTTTAATTTTTTTAGGAAAACTCCACAATTACTTACTTCATCAGATTTGCTTCAGTCATTATGGGTTTAGAACGCAAAGATCAAAATCAACGGCTCTGAAATTTTTGGTCAGTTTTTGTAATCTGAAAGTGGAATTCTTGGCACGGGGCTCCTGCTTATTTGAAACTTCACAGATGTATTCTTGGTGTTCTTTCATCATGCCGCACCTACTCAGCTATAAACCGTCCTGCTATACAGGAAAAGTTTTTATTTAGTGCGCAAACTTTAACCATGAATTCAGCATATTATTCTAGACCTCCAAGGCGCAAACTGTAACCATGAATTCAGTATATCATTGTAGACCCCAGCACAGAAATTTTTCGTCGCTTCCACAAAAAAAATCAGCTGTTCCACACATTTTGACCGCGTAGGTATTGCACTTTTCTATGAAACAGCTGATTTTTTTATTGTAAAACCGACGAAAAGTTTCTGTGCTGGGTCTACAATGATATGCTGAATTCATGGTTACAGTTTGCGCCCAGATAAAAACTTATCCTGTATATGCTTGCTTAAAACTATGGGCTCACCAAGAAATACTATTTAATGGGGAATTCTGTCAATTTTTCTTAAAACCCATGGATTTTCGTCCAGGCTTTATGGCGTGTGCTTGATAATTGTTGGAAATAGCTCACGTATTGCCGGGAATACGCCTTGTTACCACTAACCCTGCTTAAATGTTTAGGTAGGTACATACTAGCATAAAACGCGCCTTTGAAACGATTTTATAAATTAACTAGAATCAGAGCCTTCACTACTGTGCGGGGTGAGTGAGCTTAGTAGGTATGGCGCGACCTAAGTAGCGGTAATGGAAAATCTAAAATAATTCATTGACTAAACTACGACGTCCTCGTCACTTTTCGTTAGTGAACTGCCGAGATGAAATATTGTTGTAATATTGACTACCACAACACTTCACACATTTGGCCTAGGTACCTTGAATGTTCGTTTTAAATGTGCCTTGTTTCACGATGACCTGTTTTTTACGTTAGGTGTCTTGTGGGTTCACGCTTGTAGCGATGTCGCTTTATATTATAATAGGTAAAAGCAAGAACTGACAAACTGGCAAATCATATCATTAATTTTCCAATAAAGCGCAAGATTTATGGATACATAAATACAACTATTGCCAGCCAGGAAGCTACATTTATGGTTCCTTCTTGGGAGACAACCTTCACAGTACCAAGTTGTTGGTACCTACATAATGAAAAACTTCGCAGAGTAAGTCAGCGTCCACAGGGACATAATAAAATTGCTCTCGTTTGAACCGAGCGTTGTGAATTCAACAGAGTGCAAAGCGAGTGATTCTCAGCACTTCAAATTCACACAGTGTTCAATTTACAACTCTCGGCGCTAAACAGTGCGTTGAACATCTGCTGCGGGAAAAAATTTCGACGTGATTTTATTACGTCCGTGGAAACGTGGGCTTTCTCTAAGCTTGAACCACTTCCCAGTCCCACGGACGTAAAAAAATAGCGGTAGGATTTTTTGCCCCCTGGATTTTCAACACACTTCAGGTTTAAGTATATAGGATAGCACAAAGTCTCGACGAAATATCGGGCTCCCAATTTTTTTTTTGGAGAGCTTTGTCCCTTTGTTTTCGTCTTTGATCATCTTAGGCAAATACATGGGACGTGCTTCAGCGGTTAAAGCGGTGTGGGTCCCCGTATTTTTGCAGACAAGTCACTTGTTTACACCACAGGTTTACACAACACAAACTGTATGGATAGTGACAGCTGAACACAAACGAACTGAACGACATCTGAAGTGAGCAAGTGGCAGTTTTATCCCCATTTAAACGAAATAGGTAAACTTGGCATAGTTGCAGCATTTTACGGTTTACTATCTTAATTGCAAGAAACGTAAGAATATTTGAATTTAATCCCGTATACATTACAGCGTAGGTATGCATTACATTGCTAGCGACCAATTGGCTGTCAAAATCTGTATGTGGTGTGGCCGTGATATTTTGAAATCGCCAGTGAGTTTGCCGGCGACTAAAGTTGCTTCGTATCTTGCCTAAATATGAGCATCAATATTACTAGAATGCTTCTGAAATCTGAAATAAGTACCTAAGTACTACTTTGTCAAGCATGCCATAGACTGAAAGGCCTCAACCCCACAGACATATAAAACAGTAGCAGACCAAACATTCGCTAAAAATTGCGTACCCATTACGCACACATAGAGAGTGTGGTCGATAAGGGGCCGGACTAGGGCCGGTTGCCGGTATTATATAACGATATTGAAACGACCGATAATCTTACTGAAAATCCGCGAAAATCGATATTCTCTGGGTAAATGAAGTTTAGATTACTTATCAATAAAGTCTTAACGAATATAACCACCCATCTGTTCCCGTGGTTACTGTAAAAGGCGACCCCTCCCTGTAGTCATTAACCCGCATGCCCAGCGTGGTGGGACCTAGAGTTAAGGTGTTGGTATGCCTGAAAGCTAGCATATAAATATATCAGGAATTTTGAAATAAAACAATGAATGAATATTTACATTTTTTTTTTAACTTTATTAATTATATATTCTTTATTGTACACTACAAAAATACATTATACAAAAAAATACACTAGAATATATACAATAGGCGGCCTTATCGCTTTCCGCGATCTCATCCAGGCAACCATGGAATGGACAGTGATTAGCCTGGACATAAAATGGGGACGTTGTTGGTACAAATAATGTGTTTACAATATACTAAAATAGATACACACATATCAATAATAGATACATAAATACAAAATTTAAAACGAACGAAAATAAAAGCCTATACAGAGATTATTACAGTTTGGTACGAGAACAAGATCACAACGACAAGTAATGTTCTTTATTTTCATAATTTAAAAATTACTGGTCCTAAAATAATAATATGTACAGGTATACAAAAAATAAAAGAATCGTAGGGCATCAAATAATACGTCCGCATCGTTGTGAATGAGAAAAGTGGCCAACAAAGGCTGGCAGCATTGCCACTATGGCAATGCTGATTCTTTGGCTGAAAAATAAGCCAGACCTTTGGTCACGTGAAGAGTCGATCAACCGCTTGGAAATGTCTCGGAAAACTAAGTTGCCACTCGGACCCCATGGCCCTAGAGTTTCAACCCCAAACGGCTCGAACATATAGGTTTCAATAAGATTAGAATATTTGCGCCATTTGAGGTTCAGTTTCAATCCTGGAGTTTCATGTTTTTAAATCCATGCATTCCGTAAACTTACATCCTTTGGAAACCTGGAAAAATATTAGTAAGCTCAATTATTACCTGCTGAATGAAATGTTAAAATTATGTGAGTAGCCTATACCGATTTATGTCCACCATCGTTCATGTTATCCATCACACAGACAGGGTAACATAAGCGGCTAATGAGACACAATTGATTTTCTATTGTAACGTATCACATGTGTACCCGCCGGGCCGGAGCGATTCTATAAATTTTACTATCATAGAATGTATGTTTACACTGGCAATCTGCACTCTGCCATATTTTCAAACTATGTCACCAAAAATATATGAAATATCGTAGAGTAAACCGTGTCTCTATTTGATAATTCCATGATAGGTAAATATTCTCCATACAATAAAAAAATCGTCTTTGTTGCCAAATCCGTCCCTGACTACACAGCATAATACAAAAACTTACCGATGAAAGGTCAATCCAGGTGTTTTGTGGTAGCTAGCACTGTCACACTGGTACGCACAGCACTTTACCATTTTATTTTTGTGTAATTGTCCCAAACAATTAATTTTTCAAGTAATATTTCGCGGTTGAAACATAGAACGCGATTCAGGATAAATGTCGCTTATCGAAATGGCGGCGCGGGACAGACGGGCTACGCTTCAAATTTTGTCTATGTGTGAGTCAGTGTGACAACAGGTGACAGAACGAGATACTGCTTACGACTTGACGCTTAGCAAAAAAAGGATAGAGAATCAAGTCCATCGACTATGGATTAATGTTTGGTCTGCTACTGTTTTATATGTCTGTGCTCAACCCAAGTCATTAAATATAAAAAAGTCAACAGTCATAATCAGTGTTACCACTAAAAATCGTGGTTTGAACCCCCTTTTAGTGGGAAAATATTTATTTTAGTGGTTTGTGGATTTTACCAGTGGTTTAGTAGAATTCAGAAATTGGGATCACTCAACCACTGAGCCATTTACGTTTCGATATAAATTATTTCTACTTCATTTAATTTTTACGAGTACTAACTTACACTTTTTACCGAGGGACTCCAAAACACAAATATCCGGCTCGAAGGATCACAATGTACGGGCGCGACGAGTTGTGAAATATTGGGTATTGCAATGTTAAAAAAAATATTTATAATGGTTTTGGTGTATGACAACACCAACTTCCTCTTCCCTTTTTCAACAACGACGCCACTGTGTTTAGCATGTCATTTTGTGAGTCCTATTTTTATATTAATAAAACCAGTCAAATAATACCTGGGACTCTATCAATAACCTCCATTTGCAACACGACGTAAGTGGTACCTGGTGGGATTCGTTACGCTGCTAAGTTAAACACTGAAATAACTTTGAAAAGGTTTTTTGCTGATAGCTAACAATGTAACGTTTAGGCTAAGCTATCGCTAAAATGAATCAAATTATGGAAATGAATGCACCCTTTTGCTCTCCGTAATGCACTGTGCTCGCGGCGCATCTAGTGCGACCGTATTATATCCCTAGGTCAGCAAACATGGTTGATTGCAATTATTACATCGAACATGCTCCCGACGTGAAGAGATGAGTTAATGAGATAAGCTTATACAAAAATGAAGAATTAAGTGAGTGTGAGCTTAAACGCTAAGGGGTTAAAACGATATTAGATGAGAGATGATTGACAAGGTGATAGAACAATCTTATCAGGATCTTATTGCTAGACATAGATGCTCATACGGTTGAGTCACAGTCAGTCTCTTTGTACGCAAACTAGACCACCGTTTAGGAAAACATTGTACATAAATATACAACCTGTGTACATTTACAGTAGGTAGGCTGTGACATTTTATTTGTTCATTGTTGTGTGACATCAAACGAACCATCTCGCCGTCTTGCTCGTTACACTATTGCTAGCTCTATAGAATATTTTTTGCAGTAGTTTAATTAGTTTACAATTAAATTACAAACGAAAGTAAGACAACTCCATCTCGGACTGCTTAGTGTGTCCGTGTCGTATAATTTTGCCGAAACCACATTATACACAAAAGTTTCGGAATTCTTGGGTTCAAGACCCACATTTTAAAGATTGCTTCAAGTTATTGAAATTGCTGGTCAAGTAGCGAAATACAAATTATATGGTAGACATTGCCTAGTTTAAAACTGCACGCCCCTCCACTGCTGGCTGCATACACATTTCAAATGTTTGTATATATTTTTTAATGGAGGGGCGTATAGTTTTCAATTAGACGATCTCTACAAGAGTCACTACGGAGATACTAGTTAGTGTGTGCTACGGAGATTTGAAGTCTCGTGGGATGTCAAAGAAGCATCTAAAAAATAAAAAGGTAGTAAAGGAAAGATTTTTTTGACGTGAAAACGTCTTTTTTACTGGTGGCAAGTTCAATATTTCTGACCGACAAAAACAGGAAGTTTTAGTGCTAGATTAATGTTTGAGCATTTCAAAGATAGGTCATATTTATTTATTATAAAAATAAGCATGATTTAATTTGCGTATGACATCACGCTGCATGTGCATGCGCATGCGCGCGACCCTCTATTTTTCACAATGAGTCGAAATTCCAATTCGTATAGCGCAAAAACGTGTTTAGTTAGAACTTTGATTTTGGAGTCGTTGTTAAGAATTGACAAAGCACTACTAGGGCATGGAGAGGTATAGACGCCAGCACATCAAGCTACCCCAAACTGTCAAATTTCCCAATTGAACATGGACCTTGTGCTTAGGTTATAATGATAAAAATCTATCAAAGAAATTTGACAGATTGCGGTAGCTTGAGGTGCTGGCGTCTGTATGGCAAAAACATTGGCCAAAATAGGGTTAAAAAATAATTTTAAGTAGACAATAGCAAAATAACTCCATATATCGTGTCATATCGGCCGTAAATATGCTCAGATATGAAAAAAATCCCATTCGAAGAAAGCTCGCAACAAAACGAATGCAATGAACCTATCAGCCCATTTTAGTGTATTTGCCTGATCTAGCACCAAGCAAATAAAATACCTGCGGCAGTGCCTGAAACCTTAGGAAAATTTGATCCAAAAAGCAAAATAGTTTAATTAAGATGTCGTCTAATATTGGCTGTGACGCTGTGTATCTGCACAAAACTGAAAAAAAATCATTACCGGTGAAAGCTTACTTCATAAGGAATTCAATCCCCATAGTGGGTTCCCGCATTCTCGTTGCGGGAGGGCTCAGTAGCCGTGGTCACCCTCCCACGGTGAAGCGAAGAGGAACCCCAAGGTGGGGCCGCTCGCCAGGGCTTTTGCCTCCAAGCCGACGACGTAGCGGCCAAAAGTAGGTTGCGGTGAGGTGCATCGCAACAGAGGTGGGCCGCGATGTCGAATGGGAGGCTTCGCGGCTGAGGGTTATAGGCTGCGGCGGAAGAGGAGTGCCGGTACTTCTGAGTAACGCTCTTCCCTTTCGTGGCCTGAACGGGGCTGCCACCGTTTGATGGCGGACGCGGTAGGGCCGCAGGGGAAGAGGAGTGTCGGTATACCGTTGGCCGCTCTCCCTATCCCCTGTGGCCGAAAAGTGGTAGGCGGCGGGGCCACTGCGCTGACCCGTCGCAGGGGGACCAAGGGTGCCAGACACGGGGTCGTTGGGGGCCCTTATGCTACTTGGTTCCTGGGGTGATCACGGCGTGCCATGTGTCCTGGTGCGCCGAACTGGTGGGGTTCGCAAGGGCCGATGCCTGCCAGGGGTGGGGTTGTTCGAACGAGATACCGTCACCCCTGGCACACAGGCTACTGAGGGAACACGGGGGGTTTTAGTCAGTAAAAGTCTGACACGCCCTCCTGCTCCACCCAGAGCGGGAGAAGTTATTTGATGATTTCCCACCCTAAAAAAAGAAAAACAACAAAAAAAAAAATGCAATGAGCCTACTAAGAGTACTAAGTCTAGTATTGGGCGAATACAACGGCTACAGCTGTATTGGGAACCATAGGAACGTTTTCACGAAATCAAAAGGCGTGGAATCGAATTGCGCCTGTATTTTTTTAAACGGTTTTATTTAGCTTGCCCTGTTTGTTTTTGGGTCAAATTTAGTACTTGATTTGTTTTAGTTAATACTTCATTGTTCTGTTTAGGTGGGTCCTTACATGATTTTCGCGAAACTAATTGTTAAATTTATATCTGTGATAAACTACTAAAAACTAAACATTTGTTTAGTGGAATTTTTAGTGATTATGATTTATGAGAGTAGGGCCGTTTTTTGTTAGTGGTTTTCTGGTTGTTGTAGAAATGGAATCTGGTGGAGTGGAGAGCTAGTTCAACTGTTGGCAACACTGGTCAATTGGTCATCTAGACATCCACTAGTCTGTCACTGTCAAGTGTCATACGATCGATCGAAATTCCTATATCATTGTCCGTCATTCTTTGGATAATAATATTTTGAAATTATTGCAATTTTCAATAGCAAGAGTTAATTCATTTCAAAAGTTTGTAATTATTGGGTCAGTGGATCATCTTAGGTTGTAGTCCAGACAATTTTAAAACGTAGTTTGTTTTTCATATTTGCTGAACTGGTAAGTTTATTTTTCTACATGATTGTATGTTGTAGTTGTTGTTGTCAGAAATAAATTGGTTTAATGAATTTATTACAACAACTTACCATCGTACCTAGATAGGCGCGATGTATGTTGTTGAATTTTTTATAAGGTAAACATTACAAAAAACGTTACTTACTGTTTTATTCAATTGTACTTACTTACAGATAAAATGGCTGGATATTTCGAAGAAATGGGTTGGGCCGAATTGCAAGAGGGACAACAAGCAAACCACTTAATGGACATGGCTAGATTTCTCATAGATTATGGGTTTTTTAATGAAGATAGAATTGGACAGTGGCCTAGGTATGTTATTCATTCAGGTGCAATCTTCTGTTGCACCGTCCAGAACAGATGCTGTAAGTGTTAATAGAAATATATAATGTAACTGTAAAAGTCCGATATTAGTGAAGTTTTGGGCAAACACAGGGATATCACCTGTGTATGTCGACTGAATTAAATTTTATTGGACATAACACACATCATTTAACCCAATCATCATAATTATGAGATTGTTAAGTATTTGATATTCATTTTACAAGTGTTTTACTGAAAAGTAGTTATTTTATATTATGTGTTAAAAACATTTAAACAACAAAGATTTAGATTACAGACATAATTATATTCAAATTATTTCACAGTTATGTATAAAGTTACAATATAAACAGATATTTATTTAAAATACAATACACAAAATTAGCTAACAGAACAAGTGAAACTAACAATTATTTTGTTTCTTGTTTTTCTAGCTTACCTCCAGCTGCATCAAAAGAAGCAGTTTTAAAGTTGCCAGAAATTACTATAGAAAGTGGTGATAAAAGCTGCCCGATTTGTTTGAAAGCTTTTAGTATTGGCGAAAAGGTTAAGGAAATGCCATGCCAGCATCAGTTTCATGCAAAGTGCATCTTAACATGGCTTGAAAAGGTAATTATAACCAAATAAAAACACATGTACGGTATGTATGTAGGTATGCATACTGGTCATTATAATAACCCTCATTTTTATCAGGTAAAAATTAAGTAATTCTTAGAAGTGTTTATTAATTGTGCTTTTTCTTATTTATAGACAAATTCATGTCCATTCTGTAGACATGAACTACCCACGGACAATGAAGCATATGAAGCATACAAAAAGGATAAGAAACGACAAGAACATAGAAAAGAAGAGATAGATGCACTTCATAATTCCATGTTCAGTTAATTTAATCGTCCATTGGAGACATGTTTTTACAATATTGTACATTTTGTGGTGGTTAATAATTGTTTTCTTTCCAAATGCCTAAGTAGCTTTTTGATAATGCACGCTGTTTATTATAACCAACTTCAAATAAGGAGGTTATAGGTTCGGCTGCATACAAGGTGTAACAGAATGTATGCAAGACTTGTAAGTAGTTTGTTCCTAATTGACTACTGAATTGATTTCAGTAACTTTTAGTATAAGCATTTTTTTTAATTATGTATTTTGCCATACCTACCACTGATTGAGCCAAAGAAAATTCAATCTTATTTCAGAAGAAATAAAACGTCAATTTTAAATGCATAAAGTAATGCTTGGGTCGACACGTTTTTCTTAATAATATCAGTAAGGTTTAAAAAAAATAGTTTTGGTCACCGTATTATGCTTTTAACTCAATACTCTAATTGGGGTGTATGTGGTCTTGCGTTAATTATGTTACTCGTTGTATAGTTTTTAAATGTTTGTTTATTGATATTTTTGTCAATTATTGTGAGCACCGATTTTGAAAATTCTTTTTACATTTAGTAGAGAAAGCTTGAGCGGTGGTCCCAATATAAATTTTATTTACTTTGCTAGCTTCGATAATATGTATTTCATCCACTTGTCTATCCTGATGAAACTATAATACTTCCCTACCACTGTTGTTTACCAAGTGGTATACGAATTGGAGTGGAGTAGGTAACATAACTAAAAACTGAAAAAGAGAAAACTGTTTTACAAACAAAAAAGTGTACAGTGTAAAATAACTTGCATTTCGGAAGTCTGTTTGTGGATCTGTATTTTAGATTTTTGTCAACGTCTTCCAAGGGTTTTTTCTAGGAGTCTATTGTTTTTTAATAGACATATTTACAGTGGCTACATGGCAGTAATTAAGTCAAGGTTGAAGGTGTCCTCTGACACTCATATCTTTGTGACAATCTTTTCTCCTTTGGGACTGTAGCCAATGTGCGGTTATACAGAAAAAGTTTTTATTCAGTGCGCAAACTTTAACCATGAATTCAGCATACCATTCTAGACCTCCCAGCGATGAAATTTTTCGTCGGTTTTACAAAAAAAAAAACAGCTTTTTCATAGAAAAGTGCAATACCTACGCGTTTAAAATGTATGGAACAGCTGTTTTTTTTTTGTATTACCGTCAAAAAAAATCTGCACTGGGGGGTCTAGAATGATATGCTGAATTCATGGTTACAGTTTGCGCACTGGATAAAAACTTCTCCTGTGTATTGCATACTATTGCTTCATGCTTGAGTAGCTAAGTATCTAATGGGAAACGTGACACGTGATAGTAGCCACTGTGCGGTCAGCAGTAACCTTACTATCGCTTGATTAGCTAAGTAATGGTAAATGTGCCATGCGATGGTAACCAATGAGTTGTAAGCCTAACCCTAAGTATCATATTAACGTCCGGAAACAAAATTAAGTGTGGATAAATTAGGTAGAGATCAACTAATTTAAAACTGCACACTCCTCTACTAAAATGTATGTACGTAAGTATTTGAAATGTGTATGCAACAAGCAGTGGAGGGGCGTGCAGTTTTAAATTAGTAGTACTCTACATTTATGTACGTATAAAAAAACACATTTTGATTGAACAAAAAAATATTATGAATTTTCTATCAATTTTGTTCAAGTTTTTGTTTCTATTCATTACGTTTTGGCAAGGAACTGGGTATTTTTTAAAGTTGGTTCTTTTTTATTATACAACAGAAATAACGACGATGTAGGTGTTTTATTTAGGTACACGTATCGTTTTGATACCTTCTCTACTAAGATGCCGCCTGTACCCCTGGCAGGCATCGGCCCTTGCGGACCCCACTAGTTGGTGCTGACATCTCTTTGAGGCGCGCGTGGAACACAACGCGCCGTCGACCCGGGCTTAATCCTTACCGGATAGCGAGCTACCCTTACCGGACGGTAGGCGGGAGCCTTTCATTCTTAAAACAGACCACAGACCTCTTTTATCCATATTCGGAAAGAAAAATGGAGTGTCCGTAACGGCAGCGTTAAGATTACAATGATACGCAATTATATTGTCTGCATATAACTATGTAGTACAATACATTACTGCTAAAAATAATTTAGTAGCAGATTATTTTTCTAGAGCGCCGTTACCTCAGTCACAACACGTATGTAAGGGGGAAGAGAAGAACAAGGATATTCCTTTGCTATTTCATGATGCCACCACGAAACCGGTTTCATTCGATGACATCAAGCAAGCCACTAAACTCGATACAATGTTAGCCACCGTGGAAAAGGATATGAATCATGGCTGGCCACGTAAAATTACATGTCAATCCCCCGTATTGCCTTATTTTTACTGTAAAACTGCACCCTAGTTGCGTAACTCACGATTAATCATCATCTGTTTCGTTTTGAAGCAGATGGCTAAACCATTGCTTCATATATTCGAAAAATATGTCTGCTCAATAACGTAAATAACGCAATGAATATTGTTGAACTGTCAAAATGAAACCGATTATGACTAATCGCGTGTTACGCAATTAGGGTGCAGATTTGGAAATGAATGATGGGTGTCTCTTTAGAGGGCATAGAATAATAATGGGTAAGCCTATTGATGTAAGTGTAGGTACCTATTTGTGGAAAGTACGGTAGTTTAGGGTTAAGAAAAAGCAAAATAAGTCGAGGATTTCACTTACTTGAGAATATTTGGTTAAAAACGTAGTACCTACCTACTTACTTTTTGTATTGTAATGTGTATTGTATGTATAGTGTATTTAATTAATTAATAAATGAATGAAATTAATTATTGATACTTGCCCGGATTTGGACCCACAACCTCGTGCATGAGTGGCTAGGCATTAACTTTCTATGAGGATGATGACCAAAGAGATTCAATCAATTATGATTTCCAAAACACGATGACTCTATAATAATCTTTAACGATGATGGATGATGGTCCATGTGTAGATGATGACCACCGAGGTGGTTTTAGTGACGTAAAAATCCCACACACCCCGGTCTTATCTCCAAAGACCGGGGCCCTTCTGAAGGTTCCCCCTGAAAACAAAACGCTTTTTAATTGAATTAAATAATTTTCCCCTTTTTTAGTTCGGTTTTTAAAGCGTGTTTTTTAAACTATTATTTATTTTCTATTTTTTAGTTCTGTTAACTACAAAAGCGTGATTTTTTCGGTTTTTTTTTCCATTATTTTTTTAATTTTTAAAAATTAAATGATTGAATTGTCATCGGTCCTCGATAAGTTTACAAAGTTTTAATGAAATCTGACCGTTTATAGTGCGTCAAAATCGCGCCCTAAGGAGTCGGTTACAAACAAACAAACATACAAGTGAAGCTAATATAAAGCGTGTGAAAAGTATTATCAGCCCATGAAAGCCCGGTTAAGTAGTCACGGCCTCTCAAGGTCAACCACGAGATGCCCAACAAAATAAAAATTATTAGCCCACAGTGCCACCTGTCATGCGGGAGGTGTGTCATTCGAGTGATCTCTCGAGATAGAACTACCATTCATATTATTTTAGTTATTTTACCTCCGACAGCAGCAACCCAAAAGCAACCATATTTTGAGCAAGAATAAGGATTACTATGTTATTGACAGACTTGTTAGTGACAGCAGCCAATAAGCAACCTTTTTGCAACGAGAACAAAGATCACTTTGATTTCGACAGTGACGCAAGATCAGAGGTAAAATAAGTGAACGCACTTTAAACTGAACTGACTGATTACAGAACAGGGTCGAATAATTAATGGCAAGTAGATTTGGATGTTGTTCGCTTTCTCCAGTATATCGTAAGTAATATTTAAAGTTCTTTGTTATGTAGGTACCTACCTATTGCATTAATTAAAAGCATTGTACCTACCCAGGTACAAAAATAAAGGCCTACTTGATTATGATTTATATTTCTTAAAATTTGAAAAGTATGTTGAAGTTGTCATCAAGACATCTATCAAAATCATGTAATTTTTCTTAAAAAAAAACATAAATTCACAAAAAATTAATAAAATTTAATAAAATGGCTAAAAAAAAACGGTAGGTAATTGGAATAGTATCCAACCCATGTGTTCCGTTTGTGATTTTTAATCAAATTATAATATTAATTATTATCTTTCAGAATTTGCAATTGTCCAATAGAATTGAGACGAATTTGCAGACATTCAAAAGGGAAAAGAACAGATCCTAAAGATGTGGCTGAAATTGTTCAGGCTCTTACGTTTCAGGACTATGTTGCCAGTGAGTAATAATTACCTAACTATATAGCTACGTTACGACTTACCTATTTCGGTATTGGAGTGTAATACCGCTATAGCAATAGGTAGGTACTTTGAAATTCGCACTGGCAAAGAACAAGGAAGGCTATACGGCACACCGTTTAAACTTATTCTGTTGTGGTCTCGAGGTTCGACTGTGTAGTATGGGAAGAATGTTATTTTTGTTTTTTTAAGGGCCCGCAGTAAAACAAGGAACCTCTAAAAATTCACCAAGTCTGTCTGTATGCCCGCGGTCTAAATCAGAGACTTAGAACTAAAAGGCTGTTAAAATTTGGCATGGATAAACATAAGTAGTAATCACGCCTTCAAGTTAGTTTTTAAATACCACTGTGTGGAGTGTCGTTTGATAGATCTTCCTCTTGTGTGTGCTCTTTTCCTACCAGCTAAACTGTTCTTTATGGATATACGTGTGATAAGTTGGTATTGATTATTGAAGTTTTGTAGGGGACAGCTGATAATTTTAGCGATTGCGATGTTGGTCCCATGGAGAAATTTGTTCAGTTTGATGGTCAGCATCACACCCTTAAATATGACACATTTCAGATAGGTACATGCTGTACATATCATATCATAAGCAATTATCATAGCTTTTGTCTACACAGCAAACTGACGTCATACCTACAGAGCAATATGGCGTCCACTGCGTCTAGCGTTTTCGTCAAATTACGCACGAAATTTGAAAATGTACAATCTTAATGCATTTTTACGGCACTATTCGATTAAATAAAACATTTGAGTTTTTTTTGTGGTCTAATAGCACTTTAGAATCTAATGAGGACACTTTTGAAAAAAGGGTTTAGAACCTACCCTATTACCTACATTCTAAAAATAGGTACTGTCTCAGCAGTTTCGCATAAAGGAAGGAATAACACCCCAAAACATTAAAACGAAAATGAGAAGTAGCTAGATAAAAGTGATCAAAGAATTCAGAGAGAGTCAAAACTGCAAATTCGAACCCTAAAATATACCTGCCATCTTCAATCCAGTTACAGGTACTTACCTATTAGTAGAAGCACCTTATGGGGCGGACCATTTAAGTGGGAAGCGCCAGGTCAAGTGGCAGTGCCCTAAAGCTTCTCCTTAACCGTTTTGGCTACAAAAGTTAATTTAAAAACATCCATCAAAAATCCATCCTGTACCGACCTGTCGGTATTGCTGGTAAGAATCGAACCCTGCAGAAACGTCATGCATGTTATGTGTAAAGGAAAATTATTGTTTGCGACTTGTTTAAAATGTTCCTTCATTAATAAATCAGGATCGGATTTCGGGCTGAAGTCTATCTCGAAAACAGGAATAAATGACGAAATAAAAACACATGTGTTAATGAGTACTCTCTATTTCAGGTTGTAGGAAAAATAGGAATACAAAGCCACCTAAATTCAAAACTAAGCAGTTTAAACCACCGCATTTTAAGGATACATGCGTGCCAATGAAGCCTTCTATGCACACAAGGTTAATATTTACCTCTATGTACAGACGCCAGCACATCAAGCTACCCCTAACTGTCAAATTTTCCCAATTGAACATGAACCTTATACTTATGCAATAAAGTTGAAAATCTATCAAATAAATTTGACAGATTGGGGTAGCTTGATGTACTGGCGTCTGTACATGCAGGGTAGCAGGGGGACATCGACGAACAAACTGTACCTAATCATGGATTCAGTAGGTACATGATTCTAGACAACCAGCGTAAAAAAATAATGAAATGTGATGCTTAAGGTGAACCTAGTCCACATTTATTGCATACAAATTTCGGGAGTGTTTTAATCCACTGTCTGACATGGCACATTCAAAGTAAAATATTATATCGTTTTGTCTCATTATTAATATTGTCTGTACGGAAACAGAATACTAAAATAAAAACGCATTAAAAAGTTAGGAGCCAACAAAGATTCGTTTTTCTTGTTAATTTTACTTAACTTTGGGCGTGTTTAAGTAATAAAAGAAGTGTAAAATATCCAAAACCAAGTCGGTACCGACAAATCATCTAAACAGATGGCTAAACCATTGCTTCATATATTCGAAAAATGTGTCTGCTCAGTAACAATAACGTAATGAATATTGTTGTACTGTCAAAATGAAACCGATTATGATTAATCGCGTGTTACGCAATTAGGGTGCCGGTCTTCCAAAGGACTTTTCTTAATTTTTTCGCGAATGTTTTACTATAAATGATCCTGCATCTCACTCAATAACGTTGTGCGTCTAACTGCTCATCACTGATACTATCCCTGTCGTATACGAAGCCTGGTGAGACAGCGTGATTTTTAGCCAGGCCCACCAGTGAGTTCGAGCCCGTGACTAGGTTCCCCTTAATGAATGTGTAGGTAAGGTTCTACATTGAAAAGGCAAAATCTTCCAAACAGGCCGAGTGATTTTGCCTGGTGGGGTGCGCTAACAGGAGGTTCTCTACCTCAGCCCCTTCGAATGCAATCACTGCGTCTTTAGGGTTCATACTTAATGTCAATGCTATGAAGTGTCATTTTGATTATTGAGAACAAAGGCGCCTGGACGAGGCTTATTGCCCATCCGTGATACAGCCGTACTTAATAATATCAATGTTTCAGATTAAGATACATCGGCCATTGTCCTCTGGAACCAGCATCTTTTGAAAGACAATCTTCAAGGTAGTTACGCTTGATATTTTGTAGTAGGTATACCTACCTTTATATTGTTTCGAATGAATTAATTAAATTGCCAATACCTAGCTATGTTTTTAGCCACAAGGGGGGGCATGTTTTCCATCCAATAGTATTTTGGTGATGTGGAAGTGATTTGATTCTGATTTTCTATGTCCTGTATTTATTCTGTAATATTGAGTTTGAAAGTTTCTCTATCTGTGTAATTTATTGCCATTTTCTGCAATTAGGTACCATTTCTCCTACATTGAACTCATAATATTTTGTATTTCTATCAGATAGGTTTACTATTGGACGAAAAACATGCTGGGGGCTTGTGGAAACGTAATAACAGCCGCACGCACGGTTCTATCGATCAGAGGGGCAATTCACGTAATTTTAAGAACGTTCACAGTCTGATCTCAGTCTCAATCTGTCCTCGTGTTTCCATACATTTTTGACAAGTTTTTGACATTTGATTGTCGCCGAGATGAGACTGCGACTAGATTGTGAACGTTTTAAATTACGAGAATTGGCCTTCAGGTTAATTAAGCTAAGCGTAGTTACGCTTGCCGCGTTGGTCCGTGGATGAGCCACCATCTTTACATAGCAAAACCCCTCTGTGCCTCGGAAAGCACGTTAAGCCGTTGGTCCCGGCTATCATTCGTAGATCTTTGATAGTCGTTACGAAAGCCCGAAAGTCTGACAACCAGTCTTACCAAGGGGTATCGTTTTACCCAATAACCGGGTTGTGGAGATCAGGTCATCAGGTCGGCAATCGCCCCATCTTAAAACTGGTATGCAGCTGCACCCGGTTGGACTCAATGTAGTTGGAAACAGGCTCAGGAGATGACGAGGATGCCGAAATTAGAAGAGGAGCGAAATATTAGTTTTTGGCTAATAATCGTGTTTCAGTAAGACTCTGTATGGTTAAAGAAAATGCTTAAGTATTATTAAAAGTTTTATTTTCTGAGCTAAGTAATGTAGTACCTATTGTGTCATTCCAGACGAACATTTTCGAGATATTCCTTTGGTTCAACATCGCAAGAATCCTTAGTGGATACGGGTGATGGAATTTTAAGAAAAAAGTCTGGAACGAAAAAGCGAGTCCGGTATTACGACCTGCTGCCCGGCGATATATTGCTACCTACTCCCTGTGCTATTGTCAGGCATTCAACATCGAGCAAATCTATATTGAATGTAAGTTTAATTTGTCAGTCTTTAATCTCATTAAAGCAGTGTTATCGAACCCGACTTACGAGTTGTAGATGGTAGGTTCGAACCCAGGCAACCGTTTTACTTGGTGTAAATAATTTAATCACCACAACTCTCAAAACGGTGAAGAAAAAATCGTAAGGAATGTCTTAGAACCAAACATTCAAAGACATGACTTCTATCATCCCGCACTGGGCTCTCATGGTAGAATACCTACAGTCCACTCCCTCAAATAAAGCTAGGAGGCCTGTGTTCCAGCATTGAGAACATTATAGGCTGATTTCGTTATGCTATGCCATACATTGATTATGCTATGCCAATGCGCAATGTATGGTAAGAGCGTATGCCCAGTGCGGGATGATAGGAGTATTCCTACCATACATTGCGAGATCTGCGTCAGCAATGCCTGCGTGCGTGCGTGATCCGATGGTAGGTACCTACTATTTTTGATCACATATGGCAGCGTTGCCAGACGTTCCGATTTTGGCGGGACGTCCCGATTTTTAGCCCGTAATTGAATGTACCGCGCGGGACAGGGTCAGTCCCAGTGGCGGATTTACACATTTGCCGCCAGTGGGTTATTTAATTTTTGCCACTCCTACTAACTGCAGTTCAATACCCTAGTTTACAATCATATTAAGTAATTACATTTTCTTCGTCAATGAAATTGCAATTTTATGATTTGTGCTATACCGTCATCATTACATCAGCTTTTCCCGTTATTAGTTTGATTGTGAACTAAAAGATTGTTGTGTCAGTTCCCAGATTATTCTTACTACTTACGATTTAGTGAAAACTCAAGAAATAGTCTTTGGGTATATATCTGAGCTAAGAAAAGCTCAATCATTGTACTTATTATAAAGAATGATATTTTTTATTTGCTCATGCAATTTTACGTTCAATTCCTAATAAACTAGGGGGAGTAATTGCTTTAATTATATCTATTTTAATTTTAATTATTCTTCCATTTACTTTTAATCTAGAAAAAATAAGGGTTTTAAGCTACGGTTAGCCATAAAACTACTTACTTACATAATATTATTAACACAGCTTACACAAAATAATGTAAACTAGATAAACATTGTTAAATATTTTTATAGCACTTACAGTCTAAAAGAAATACGAACAATATCACTATTACATTACCTGTAAACAAACCAAATGAAATCAAATTACCGTTTTGCGAGATTTTAAATCCGCAAGATCATCAATTATATCATCGTATGAAATCACAATCATTAAAAAATCCACATTATAAGCCTTTCAAATTCTTAAGTTTTTAAAGCATTTGATCGATATATTTTTTTTTTTTTTTGTTAAGTCCAGCGATCAGTGAAAAATAAATTAGTTTATAAGCTGCGGCAGGTTATACAGAACTGCTTGCTGTTTAGAGACGAGACGTGGGCGGTGCCAGATTGACTATCGATACATCGAGGTGTTAAAGAGTTTGTATGAAAACGCCACTATGTCAGTCCAGCTCCAGGAACGGACCTCGAGACCTATCCTCCTGCAGCGAGGGGTGAGACAGGGAGACGTAATCTCTCCGAAACTGTTCACCGCTGCACTGGAGAATGTCTTCAAGGTTCTGGACTGGAGAGGGGTTGGCATCAACATTAATGGCGAGTACATCACTCACCTTCGGTTCGCCGACGATATATGTAGTACTCATGGCTGAGACTATGGAGGAACTCAGTGCAATGCTCGATGACCGCAGTAGAGCTTCCGAAAGAGTGGGTCTTAAAATGAACATGGACAAAACGAAGGTAATGTCGAATATCCATGTAGGTAACACCCACTCTCATGAAGATCGGAGACTCTATACTCGAAGTTGTAGAAGATTATGTTTACCTAGGGCAAACTGTCCAGTTAGGTAGGTCCAACTTCGAGAAAGAGGTCAATCGTCGAATCCGACTCGGCTGGGCAGCGTTCGGGAACCTACGCAATATATTCTCGTCCCACATCCCGCAGTATCTCAAGACGAAAGTCTTTGAGCAGTGCGTGTTGCCAGTGATAACATATGGTACTGAAACATGGTCGCTCACAATGGGCCTTATCAGAAGGCTAAAAGTCACCCAAAGGGCAATGGAGAGGGCTATGCTCGGAGTATCCCTACGTGATCGAATCAGGAATGAAAAGATCTGCAGGAGAACCAGGGCAACCGACATAGCCCGAAGAATTGCCAAACTTAAATGGCAGTAGGCAGGGCACATTGTTCGCAGAACAGATGGCCGGTGCGGCCAAAAGGTTCTGGAGTGGCGACCGCGTACCGGAAAACGAAGCGTTGGAAGGCCTCCCACAAGGTGGACTAATTACCTTCTGAAGGTCGCGGGAATCCGCTGGATGTGGGAAGCATAGAACCGGTCGAAGTGGAGGAGCTTGGGGGAGGCCTATGTCTAGCAGTGGACGTCTTACGGCTGAAATGATAATGATGAATAAAGCCAATGGGTCAAAATTCCTCAATTTGAATTGTAGGTAATATTGAAACACTATAGGAATATTTGAAAAATTTGTACTCACAATTAGTATGCTTTACACAGCACATTGTATAGGTATACTGTATAGTAGGTAGGTACTAAAATATTGTAATTTTCGAGACTTCTTTTCCCCGCGTATATAGGTAATGTTTTTTTTTATTTCCTTAAGACAAAAAAAAATTGCCAAATTTGCCGCCTCCATAAAATTTGCCGCCCTAGGCTCCAGCCTACTCAGCTTGCTGGTAAATCCGCCACTAGTCAGTTCCACTTTTCGAGATTGCTCGACGGTGCGGTTATGAGTATGGTAAAGTAACGTAATTTCGTTAAAATACATTTTTACGACTTTCTATCATCATGGTAAACTTAATTTGAAACTCAACAAGATAAGTAATAATAAAGTCGGTTAATAAAAACACAACTGATTATTTACGTTATATTATTATGTCCCGCTTTCGAAGAAAGAATACCGCTTTTTTACTCGAAAAGTTTAAAAATCCCGCTTTGCATGAAAACACATCTGGCAATGCTGATGTATGGTAACCTGAAAATAAATCGTTTAACTTTTGTTAGTTTATTTGGTGATATATATAATAAATAAATAAAAATAAAATAAAATTCATTTATTTCAGGCAAAACCCATACTTATTACAAATAAAAATAAAATACAATTAAATTTAAAAATGCTGCCACAGAAAACAATAAAATGTCATTAACAGAAAATTAAATCAAAATCAAATCAAATCAAAATCAATATATAAAAATCATTTTTATGTTACAAGAACGTCTCTGCTTTATTCGCGCCATCTTTTGTCTGCCTTCTTTTTAGTGTTGCCACCTTATCCTAACAACTATAACCTAATCATCTATATATATATACGCTTCTTTCTAGGTACCTAGCCCAACTACAAGTGGCGAAGTCATTCAAGCTCAAAGGGCTGCCGTCAAACCTGCGCTAATGAGACCACCTCTTCCCGCTAAATCTGGACACGAGTAAGGAATACCTACTATTCAAATTAAACGATAAATAATTTTATTTCTATTAGTAAGTTTGTACAAACACTTTGACACGTCAATCTTTTAAAAATTAAATGAGGTCAGAATTTCCTATCTGACTACTCTGAGAAGAAAGGCCGAATCAAACTCAGAAGTCAGTCTTTTAAAGTCCAGACATAATCTTGGTCGGATCATGCGAAGACCATGTAGATTAATGTCTGAAATGGTATTTTGAGGAAATAACCACACAGATTTGTCAGTAATCGTGCAGCTCAACTGAAAACATAAGAAGCTCAATGATTCGACGAACAATACCAAAGAAAGGATATTAGGGCCAACGCATAAATTACCCAAACTGCCGGAAAATTAAGAGTACCCTATGTGTTAAGGCGGTGATTTCTTGAAAACGCTCAAAAAGGTGATTTTTAAACTAGTGTAGGTATCTCTTTAACCGTAAATAATTTTGCAACCAAAAAATATATGATATTTTCAAGTCTTTTTTGCATACAGTGATGGAACTCAAAACATAATTAAACATACTAAAAAATCATCAAAGTCACCTCTTAATGATCTTTAAAACCAGTTAAAATTAAAAATATACAATAAAATTCCAAATGCCAAACTGCATCCAGTGATGGATTATTTATTATTAAATAGTTAATATCTAACTTTAAACGATATTATTTGCATTTTTACGACAATGCTTGCTCATTTATTATTCGAATTTATTACAACAGATTTTAACCCATATCGGATTGCAATAAGAACTATTATCGCTCATAACGACAATATTTAAAGTTACCAGGGCCTTAATTCAGGTTTCCGACATCTTCAGCCCATTTACACAAAACCTTAAAATAATTTTACACCTAAACCTTCCACATAAATCAAGTGAAGCTCTCCGTCCATTGGAGAAAACCGGTCGTGGTTTTTGAGTGCATCGTAAAGATGCGGTGGGACTACAATATGTAGTGACTACAGAATGTCACTAGTGTCTCGGCGGTGTCAAACCTGCCGAAATCCACTTCGAATACCACTACAGAAATCATTAAAATTTCAGATTATTCAAGCCGCACAGTGGGATTGTCCTCAATAGGGATCAAGACTTCGTTCCTGAGGTCGTACATATTCCTGGTTCTAAGAAAGGATTTAAAAAAAAGTATGTGTTTTTAAACTGTTTTATTTAGCTTGCCGTTTGTTTTTGGGTCAAATTTAGTACTTGAAATTTTACCCCTTCCTGTTGGCGGATTGATCTGATATTTGGTACACACCTTTAATTTTGATAGCATTAAGTACAATTTAATATAATCAGTATTATTGTAAATCCAAGATGGCCGCCGCTACAAAATGGTGGATTACATATTTTTTCACAACCCCCTCAATATGTGTATAATTATGATGTGGATGTATAAGTACCTATATGATTTTTTTTTATAGATATACTGAATTAGTACAATGAGAAATTTTAAATAACGAAATAAAAACTAAAAACTTGAAAATAAAATAAGTTGATAATTTTTTTAAGTTAAACGGTTTTAATGAAACTAATTATGTTAGCTAAAAAATATTTCGGTAAGTCCTAGGTACCAGTTATCACACCACTTTCGTCATCAATCTAGGGCAAAGATCAGACAAAAAAATAAAACCGTGGGGCGTAGCCAAAGACTTTAAAGTGGTTATATGCTCGATGGGCGTAGCGTATCCTGAGTAAATATGTACATGTAGCATATGAGCGGTTGACTGTTGATAGAAATTTCACGCGCCCCAAGATTTTTATTTTTTCTGATCAATGCCATAGGTTGATGAGGAAAGTGGTGTGTGTGATGACTGGATCTAGGACCTACCGAATATTTTTTTAGCTTTTAGTATATTATCTACTATACTACATCATTATTTTCATTAAAACCGTTTAACTTATAAATAAAACTTACTTACCTAATTTATTTCTTTTGTCTTTTATATTTTGTTAGTTTTTGTTTTATTTCGCATCCACCTGTAAGTACTAATGTATCTGCCCAGTATACCCGGATAAAAAGTAACCTATGTTTTAATCCAGCACCCTAATTGCGTAACTCACGATTAATCATAATCTGTTCCATTTTGAAACAGATGGCTAAACCATTGCTTCATATGTTCGAAAAATGTGTCTGCTCAACAACGTAAATAACGCAATGAATGTTGTTGAGCTGTCAAAATGAAACCGATTATGATTAATCGCGTGTTACGCAATTAGGGTGCTGGTCATAGTCTACCTGTGTGTTTTTCATCGAAATACTTGCACATTTGTATGGATTCAAAACACTTGTTCGATTGATTTCAGACCGAAAAAAGGAAAACCGTGCTACAAGGGAGGGTAAGTGTTATATTGGATAAAGCGGGAAGCGCTAGGGTAACCCACGAAATTCAATTGTTCTTTCGTTTTTTGCCTTTTGAACTACTTTTTCATGAAATAGGCATTCATTGGTACTATAATGAACTTTGAGGGTGGTAGGTATTAATGGTTTTAATGGCTATAATTTTGTAAAGCCATTTTTTATGTTTTTATTGAGGGTGGGAAATCATCAAATAACTTCTCCCGCTCTGGGGGGAGCGGGAAGGCGTGTCAGACTTAGACCTACTGGCTAACTAAAACCCACCCGTGTTCCTTCAGTTGCCTGTGTGCCAGGGGCCACGGCGGTATCTCATTCGAACAACCCGCACCACAATTGATATGGTCACGAATCATGTTTTTATCAGCATATAACCATAAACTGTTCTGCAAATTTGGCGGGCTATCTTAGCGCATCCTCCTTAATATATTGGAGTATTAAATAGGTAAAAACAAACGCTTCATTAACAACTTTTTCACTTACTATTTTCAGTGTCTGCAAAAGAAAAACGTGCCCTAAAAAGAAATGTCGGTATGTATATTTTGCAGTAGGTATTATTATTATTTGTTCTTTGATAAAGTGAAATTGAAAACGATCAATAAATCTGTTTCAGAGCATATACTGCCAAAATTATGAAGAGAAGACTAGCCATGAGACTGAAAAGGTAATTTTCTGTAAAAAATATATATGTAGTCCTACCTATTTTATTTTGAATTACCCGCAGCCCATATTTATAGTAATACACCCTCAAACATCCAGCGTAAGCTGCGCGTGCCTAAGGCGCTATACAACGGGTATGCCGTTTAAATCCACCCCAAAATATCTGCCCTAATGTAGGTACGCAGAAACAGATGTCCGAGAATCCACCCTGAGCCCATGAACTCCGATTATCCAACTAGGCCTCAGGTGGATTCTCGGACATAGGTTCGTTTCCGCGTCTCCGCCTGGTTTTTTTGGGGTGGATTCCGTTTAGAATAACCCTTTTATATAGCGCCTTTATTTTGTAGAAATAGGGTTTTTTTTGAGGGTGGGAAATCATCAAATAATTTCTCCCGCTCTGGGTGGAGCAGGAGGGCGTGTCAGACTTTTACTGACTAAAACCCACCCGTGTTCCCCCAGCTGCCTGTGTGCCAGGGGCTACGGTATCTCTTTCGAACAACCCGCACCCCTGGCAGGCATCGGCCCTTGCGGACCCACCAGTTGGTGCCGACATCTCTTTGAGGCGCGTATGGAACACAACGCGCCGTCGACCCGAGCTTGGTCCTTACCCGACAGCGAGCTACCCGTTACTCGCCGTTCGCAAGCCCGTGCCTATGGTGGCCGGGAATCAGCCTGGGATTCCCGACGCCCAGGGCGTCTCCTGCGGAGGCTAGGGCCGTGAGGTCGCATATACTGGCTCACCCTCCTGTGCGCCGCCTCCCTCTTCGCGAGCATCACTGCGTCACAGAAGGAGGTGACGGCTACCCATGCACTCTCGCTCCGTACCATGGCCTGGACCAGGGCCGGACGCGAAAGATCGCCTCCGGAAGGACGCGGCGGTGCTCCGCCCAAGCCGGGATATCTCCACCGTATGGTCCACCGTGTGCTCGGGGCGATGTACGCAGTGGAAACACCAGGGCGTTTCCTCCCGCCTTATCCGAAACAGGAATCTCCCGAAACAACCGTGTCCGGTGAGGACCTGCGTCAGGCGGAAGGTGAGGACGCCGTGGCGCCTCTCAAGCCACTCCTCAAAGAGGGGACTTACCGCCGCAATCTTGGCGTGTCCATAGAAAAGGGGGGGGGGGTATTTGTTTGTAATAAAAATGCTACTACTGGCGTGCAGTTGGCTCTGCTCAAACTGAAGAGAATCCCGCGCGGCATGCGGGAAAAAATTCACGTGAGCTGATGTGTTAACTAACTTGTACGGAGGTGTTAAAAACTGGCGCGAGTAGTAGCGTCGCTCCCTAATAATAATAAAGCCTTTTATTACGAACCTACCTACACACCTTTCGTTTTACGACTTAAATGCTTCCTACTTGGATTACTCAATTCACAATACATTAAATCTCTTTGATCGATGTGCCTTACAGCATAATTATGCCTCTTCCAACGCCTTCCACTGTTTTGTATCTGCCGCCCGCCACTCTTAGACAAAGGGCCTAAGGTAATTTTCAGTTCGTCCCATCGTGTCACTTTGCGACCTCGGCTATCATCAGGTATCATTTGAGTATCAGTCAGTCGCCTGTCAAGAATAGTACCTAAACAGGTGACGTCACGTTACATCGTAGTAACGTGGCTTACTAATAATTAAAACAGTCGACGCGCTCAGTCGCGTCCTGTGTAGGTACCTCGCGGGAATCGTCTCTTTGTGGCCAGAGTGCAGCAAGCAATCCCGTTTTTACGAGAAAAATTGTTGCGCAACATTGTTTTAGCAAAATGTTCTGTGTTGCTGACAAGTGGCAACATGGAATGCTGCAATTTCGTCCGTATTCATGCATGATGAACAAAAGAAGCGCAACATTTTTGTTTCTCATTGAAACAAAGTTCACACATTTTTTTAGACGCTCCGGAGCTGCTAGCTACAAATCTGTTTGCCCTTCTCGTGGTAAGTCAAAACCGAAAGGTGAACTGAAATATCCAAAAGGCGATGAAGAAGAAGTCTGTGGCCTGGATGATATACCTAAACAGGAACACGTAAGTTAAGCTCCGTTTTCATGGGATAAAAAAGTTGTGCTACATTATTTCAGCAATATGACCAACCCGCACTGGGCCCGCGTGGTGGATTATGGCTCACTCCCTCTCACGGAGAGGAGGCCTGTGCATGTGTCCCAGCAGTGGGAACGTTATAGGCTGAGTATGTAACCGTGGTGCTGGCAACATGACAAGTCAGGTGAAACAACAAATAAGAAAAAGTTACCAGCCATTGTTACCCGCGCAACATCATGTTGCTTTATTGGTTTTGATTAAGAAGACATTACTGAAAATGGCTACATGGTTGGCATAGCCAAAACCAAAACCCTCGTCCACAAGCCTTATCTGTCTTCCTTGACCAAACCTCTTCAAAAACTCATTTTGTTTACAGGGTGGAAAATACATCGACGCACAACCTGCTAACATGTATTCAGTACATGATTCTGAACCCCCTGCGTTAAAAATTTTCATCGGGAATCACAAAAAGAATTCAGCTGTTTCATAGACAAGTGCAATACCTACGCAGTCAAAACGTATGGAACGGAAATTTAAAACAAAAGCCTACGAAACATTTCAACGCAGGTGTTTCAGAATCAAGTACTGAATCTATGGTAACAGAGTGCGTCGATGTCCTTGCCACCTTGTATTGTCGTCTAGGTAGGTACCTATATCTCGCAGTAAGTAGAAAACTTTTTTGTGCGAAGTGGTGTTTTAGTTAAGTCACCATTTCCATGCAGTCTGGCAGCAACTTACATAGGTAGTATATTTTCCAAGACTTCTTTAAAATTTTCATATTGCTTTATTGTCTAGATACATATACCACTGAATTTAAAAAGAGGAACCATACAAACACATTCTCTAACTGTCGTCCGCTGTACCAAAGACAGGAGACCGAATATACACTATGGAATTTTGACGGGGTCATTCAATATGTATAATGATAAGTTCGGTAAGTATATTTATATTCTCAGCTAGTGATTTGCCCGGGTGAATTTCAGATTTTCTCATACTAACTACAACACCCCATTTCACCTCACTTTACCAGGGTTGCCACTTAGAAATTACGTAATTAAAACCTTATTAGGTTATTCAATTACGATTTTCTCAGTAGCAACCCGGTCTGTGTTCGTTTGATGGCAAAAGGCTCGCCCCCTATTGCATGTAACTTAAAGATATCTCGCTAAATGTGGGTGTAGGTCTTGAAAGCCTGGTTAAGCAGTCACGGCCTCTCAAGGCCAACTGCGAGATGCCCGACAAAAAAAAAATGGGTGTAAGTGCTATTACTATTGATACACCTCTATCTTACTTCTCTGGGATTACAGGTTTCATGTTACCTTACCTTTAAACGAGCAATTCTTGTATAGGTATATGTATACAGGAAAAGTTTTTACCCAGTGCGCAAACTGTAACCATGAATTCAGCATATCATTCTAGACCCCCCAGCGCAGAAATTTTTCGTCGGTTATACAAAATAAATAAAGGTTAAAAAACTAAAAAACACGCTTTAAAAACCAAACTATTATTTATTTTCTATTTTTTAGTTCTGCTAGCTACAAAAACGTGTTTTTTTTTCTCAATTTTTTTTAAAATTATTGAATTGTCATCGGTCCTCGACAAGTTTACAAAGTTTCAATTAAATCTGACCGTTTAAAGTGGGTCAAAATCGCGCTCAAAGGAGTCGGTTACATACAAACATACAAACAAACAAACATACTTGAGTTAAGCTAATAAAATATAAAGCGTGTAAAAAAACAGCTGTTAGAGTTTGCGCACTGAATAAAATCTCGGAAACGGCTCCAACGATTTTCATGAAATTTTGTATGCAGGGGGTTTCGGAGGCGATAAATCGATCTAAGTAAGTAGCTAGGTTTTATTTTTAGAAAATGTCAAACAAAAAAAAAACAGCAAAGCTCGGTCATTCAGATAATGTTCATTTAAATGCTCAAATGCAGTTGATATGCAGTAGCAATCAAGAAAAGGATTTAACTTACTACAAACATTTTCTTTGAGTTCTAGTCGAACCTCTTGGTTCCTCAACCAAGGTCGGCTTGCAGTTATGGCTAGACTAAGCATGAGAATTATTTCAGTGCATATTGCTTGAAGTGAAGTGTCTGATCATATTCTTTATTTTATTAAAGGTAGTAGATCAAGAGGTCGTCAAGCTCTGCCAATGAGCGTTATGGCTTTTTGTTTAGCATTTCATTACCATCCTAAACAATGGACGATGAAGTTAATCGACAACTTGGTAGACGCCGGTGACGCATGGTATGATTTCTTAAATACTTTAATTTGTCTTTGCTCATTAATTTAGACGCTGGTGACGCATGGTATGATTTCTTAAATACTTTCATTTGTCTTAGCTCATTCATTTAGACGCCGGTGACGCATGGTATGATTTCTTAAATACTTTCATTTGTCTTGGCTCATTCATTTAGACGGCGGTGAGGTGACGCATGGTATGATTTCTTAAATACTTTCATTAGCTCGTTCATTCTCCTGCTCTTAAATTTGGGTCAGCGCAACATTTCTTTTTCTGCCACACTTCTCTATTTCAAAGTCAAAGCATTTATTTCAAATAGGCAATTCTAGTCGCCCCTTCCAAAATGTAGTTTCGTATGGAGAAGAATGGGCACGAAACTCCACCGTTACTCTTTTAAAATGTTTTAAATAAAATATTTAACATACTACATGTCATTCATTATATGATTGTGTGAAAACGATGCACCCAAAATAAAATTACCATACCAAAATAGGTAAAAAGAATCAAATTGAAGCAATACAGATGCATTAGTTCTATGATAGATACAGGTGGTCACATATTTACAAACATTGTAAAAGTAAGTAACATTATTCATAATGCGCGGGCATTATGAAAAATACCCCTATTTATTACTTGGTCCACAACATACTTACAACACTCAAATTGGATACCATGTGCTACACATAGTTGATGGTACGAAGGTACTTGTCGACCACACATCACGTTGGCGCCGTCAGTCACTGTGCATAAACTAAAAAATTGTATTTTGCGCACATCAGGGATCGCAGTCCAGTGTTATGGAAATTGGTTGAATATTCGAATATCGCAATTTTTGCATTCGAATATTCTAAAAAAATATTATTCGAATAATCGAATGCAAGCCACACACACACTGCACAAAGGCAAACACAAGACGATTAATCAAAATTTGTAAAAAAACTACATTCAATAAGAAAAATAAATATCAATGATATAGTTGGGGCTGGTGGAGTTTTAACTATTTGTTAATGTCGGGTTTGAATTCAATGAACCAATGCTACTTTAAAAAATAGTTGCATAACCAACTTTGTTCGGAAAAAACTTCGGTAAGTTTCGTAATTCGTCTCTGTAAAAAATCGTAAAAAGCCAGTGACCACCCTGTACGGTTGTCTGCGTTATTTGTTATATTGTGTGCCACGTATGTATAGGAACGCAACCCACTAAATCTGCATAACCACGAGAGCACACATATAAACATTAAGATGCAAACAGTTCGTGTCTCTCCCGTGGCACTCAGCGGCGCTAGTGCATCGCAATGTGAAGTTGCGTCAAATTGTACGAACGAACGGGTATTTTATCGATGATACTAATGGTACGACCGACGCTCGACAGGTGGGGCTGATTTTTGAATACAGATTAATTAATGCGGCGGTCGGGCTACCGGTTAGTATATTTATCTGATTTAGGTACGGTAGGCAGTGTCTTTCTGTATTTATGGACTGCACGCTACTGAGGTCATTGCTTTAAGGAAATAAGACGTTATTTTTAAAATTACTAAAAATCTAGAACGAATCATGTCGAACAAAAATTTTCCCTAGCTAAATTTTTGTCAGTTTGGGTGTTGTTTGGACATATATATTTTTTATCGATTGTAGATTTATAATTTAATAAAATATTTCAAAAAATGTGACACAGAAAGAGAAAAATAAAAATGTCTGAAGAATATCCCTAAATATTAAAAACCGTCTATCTCCTACACTATAAATAATCGCTCCTAAAATTTGCTTTGGTTACTCGGGCTTTTTCGGGCCACCTTGTATATTCGTGAGAAGTACCTAGCACCTATTTCAAATTGCATTTTTCTTTCAGGTATATACAATGTTTAGACAAAGTTCATGATCATTCATCAGTTCAGGGTATATGTGAAGTATTGCAGTTTGGGAAAAAACAAATATTGATCTTGAATGGGAAAAGAATGCAAGTTTTGCTTTGTGAACCAGACATCGTGGGATACACGATGTCGTTAGATCCCACGGTATACAACTTGTGTAGAGGACTGAAAGCTTTCTTTAAAGAAAATAGAGCAGGAATATTGTTATCAAGGTAGGAAAGCTGCATCCGTTTCTTATTATACTTTACATTAGATACATTATCAGCCGATAAAGTTCCCACTGCTGGAACACAGGCCTCCTCCTTTTGGGAGGGAGTGGGCTGTAATCTACCACGCGGGCCCAGGGCGGGTTGGTAGATGCCACATGTCTTCGATTTACGGACATGGACATGCCGGTTTTCTCACAATGTCTTCCTTCACCGTCTTGAGAACAGTGGTCATGAAATTATTTACACAAAGTATAGCGCCTGAGTGGGTTCG
Source organism: Antitype chi (assembly GCA_947359405.1). Lineage (NCBI taxonomy): Eukaryota > Metazoa > Arthropoda > Insecta > Lepidoptera > Noctuidae > Antitype > Antitype chi. Next base: position 12,226,588 of record OX375820.1, on the reverse strand, counting down.
AATCTACGATCTACAACTCGGTAAGTCGGGAGCGATACCACTGGGCCAGCACTGCTTATTTTAACTATGTGATAATGAATGAATAATTTGGAATTTTCATTAAAACAGGGTCCTCAAATTAGTGATTTGGAAAGATAGAGTATGTTATTACATTTTCGACCCAGCTGGAAGAGACTCAAGAGCTTACTCAAACTTCGCTAACGGTCAAGCTGCTCTCATGAATGTAAAAGATGTCGATTCAGTTGCTGACGTTCTTTTAGCACGCAGCATTCTACAAGATCAAAAATTCATTTTGGCTTCGGTGAAAGTTTTGAAAATGGCAGATGAGAAATGCGACGAGGATTTCGAATCAGATAGAGAACTCACCCAAGCTGAGAAAGCAATGATGGGGTACAGAATTTTGAACTCTAACTGTGCTATTGTCAATGCTAATATGCATTTAGGTGATCGATGCTTCGAGGAGGCTAAATTTAGACAAGCTTTGCCCATTGCCGTTGTCGCGATGACGTACGCGAAAATATCGCCACCTAATACGTGGTTTTCAAAGACGTTGGACAAAATTTTGCGACTGGGCAATAAACTGTATATCGAATGCACGTACCCAAAAGTATTGATTGATATAACCATTGATAATATACCAAATGAAATAATGGTAGGTCCATTTGCTTGTGAGATAATAATATACAGAGAAAGAGTGAAAGGACAACTTTTCACAACAAAGGAATGTTTATTCAATATTAGAACTGGTCTTGAAGATTTCTTCAATCACGAGTATAACAGTGGGATATTGGAGTTTAATAATTACATGCTTGGGATTTGGAGGCAGAAAGATATGTTCTATTTGTTTGATCCTTACCCGCGTACTAAAGACGGCTTAAGATCGATGCAGCCTGGCAAAGCTTGTTGCTTAATGCTTTTAAATCCTCAAACAATGGCAGAAGCATTTACAAAGAATTGGAGTTATTTACCAGCAACAACACAATTCTACGTGCATGCTTTTAAAGTGTTAAAGTTGAAGAAGAAACAGCCAAAGGTAAAATTATGATGACTTTCTTTTATTTTTATTTGTAGCTATGTCATTGTGTGTCAATGAAGCCGTTAGTAGTTGGTGTTGATCACTTAATCATCATCATTTCAGCCGAAAGACGTTCACTGCTAGACATAGGCCACCCGCATCCAGCGGATTCTTGCGGGTTTCACAAGGTCATCGTTCTACCTTATGGGAGACATTCCAACTCTACGTCTTCCGGTACGCCCCCGCCAGTCCAAAGCTGTTCGGCCCCATCAGCCATCTGCGAGCAATGTGCCTTGCCCACTGCCACTTAACTTTGGCAATTCTTAGGGCTATGTCGGTTACCTTGGTTCTCCTGCGGATCTCTTTATGTCTGATTCAGTCACGTAGGGAAACTCCAAGCATAGCCCTTTATTGCCCTTTGGGAGCCTTCTAATAAGGCCCATCATAATGGGCCCATAAGCGACCACGTTTCATTGCTATAGGTCATCACTGGCAACAGGCACTCGTCAAAGACTTTCGTCTTGAGACACTGTTTTGACACTGTGATTTTGGGACGAGAAGGTATTGCATAGCTTTCCGAATAATTTGATTATATCAATCATCTTGATTTATTTTAATCGTGGGTACTTTTAAGAGAATTCAATAGCAGCCTGAGATGCTTTTAACTTACAGTCGACTCCAATAAGCTCATTGAGCTTAGTTAAGAAGTGTCTTAATTTCAGATCGAATTGTACTGTAAGCTGAGCGACCATAATCTGCCAAAAAAGAAGCGAAAAATTCTGCACACGTGTAAGGCACAAGGCGATGGAAAAGATATATGTGGAGATATTATGCCGATTCCGGTAGAAACTTTGGACCCAAAGACACCTGGAGTAAGTTCCAATATCAGTATCAGCTCTTACCAACTACAACATAATAATTTAAGTGTAAAGTTTTTTACTTGCTTTATTTGGTTAGTGCTTAACGCAAATTGCACCGTACTTATTTAGTTACAGAATGAAGTGGATGAGGAACAAATGGGTGATATAATATCGTTAGTAGAGAGTGTAAATGAGGATTACATTCCAATAGTACCAATGAGATATAAGAAACATGTAGACGAGCCAATGGAACCGAAAGTGGGTAAGTGTCTTGACGAGAATCTATTACGATAAGCAAAAGTTTACATGTTAGGCTATGCTATTTTCTAAAGACAATGTCTTGGCTGTACTCTACGACGAGCTCGTCGTCGGACAACCTTAATATCAACCGAACGTGCAGCGCTGAATATTAGAAATAAGTATTTATAGTGCTAGCAGGGTCTCCTCACTCGCTGATGTGTAATGCTCGAATCTGAACTGTTACATTAGACACAGGCAAATGCTCTCGGTGAGGAGGAGCGCCTTTAAGATAGACTTACCGGGAGCATTCGCGTGTAAATGTGTAATGTAACAGTTTAGTGCATAACATCAGCGAATGAATCCACGCGGGAATTAAGTACCTACAGTACAGTACGCAAAAATACAATACATCTTAGGTTAAACTCGGACATATAATTGCCTCAAAATACACGTAATTCATCCCAATCGATTAAAACAACATTTAGTTAGGTTGTGGCGAAGTTAATGGATAACTTAATGAAACGTGTGTGTGGTAACGTGTTGCAGTGAACTTAGACTCGCCCACGGTGTCGGTGACGCAGGTGGTCCCTCCGTGGCCGAAGCCCCGCGACAAGACCAACGAGCCCATTGAGCCCGACCCCGACCCTGAACCGACCCCACCGCCCACGCCGCCGCCCCCGATGGTGAACCACTTGTTTATTCTATTTATGGGTTTTTATCCCTGGAGTGATGGCATTTGTTGCACTGCTTCAAGGTTCACGACGCAGTGTATTTAACACCCGTGTTTTTTACTTTGTGTTCCCGCACTAGTGCGACAAAGTGCGCCACAGACTTCAATTAAGAATACCTACACTACATTCAGGATTAGCGGCTCAAAAACGACGCAAAAATAAGGCATCGTGGCCTTATATAAATATTGTGCGTTCAAAAATAGAACAACACAATTACCAACATATTTTTTTCAACTCAATCCCTTATGTAGTAATTTTTTTATTATCACACAAAATAATAGAGTTTTCAAACTGATATTTCAAGTAACTAATCACATCATAGCGGAGTTCCGATAGCTTATTGAATTTGGCCCTGTATATTTTAACATGTAACTAATTTGGAAATTCATTTTCAGCCGCCGGAAGGTGGAATAGAGGTGAGCATTAATTAAAACCGATTCGATTTTATTGTTTCTCTTTGTAATAAGTACCTATTAAATCATAAGTCGTCGGTTAAATATAGACGCGATGGACGAGAAGAATGAACAGTCGAAGAGCTTTTGAGTCGAGTAGTTTTGAAACATATTTTTTATGCCGAGTGTATCGCTCAGTGCAATAACACTGAGTGGTCCCCGTGGAACTTTAAAGATCGGTTTCGATTACAATCTAAACGAATGGCATTTTCAAAAAATGAAAAATGATAGTTTTCTGTAAAATAAAGCTCATGTTGACCACTTGAATCGCAATTTCAGATTTCACTCCGAAATCCCATCGTAAGAACTCACCCTGATGTACCAAATTATAATAGCCTTTACAGCAGCGTCATAGAGTAGCAAACATCTTAGCATTCGTATTTACCATATTATAGGAAGAAGAAGCAGCAGAAGAGGAAGAAGACGAGGACAGAAAAGAAGAGAAGGCTCGGAAGAAGGCGGAGGAAGAAGAGGCGCGACGCAAAGCGGAGGAGCTGCCGCCACCGCTGCCGCCGCCACCGCCCTCTCCGCAGGCCGAGCCCGAAGTGCCCGTACGTCTATCACTACGTCTACTATTAATAGAGTATATGGCGAAAGATTTAGGATCGCCCGTGAAATTCAAATTTTCTGAAGTTTTTACAATTAGCATGTCAGCATATACAAACTTTCATTAGTCCAACAGAGGTGCATCTCATGTTTGAGTCAGGTAACTTTTGCCTTTCTCATATGTAATCACTCGATAGACTTAGCTGACTACAGGGACACGTGAAACCGTTAGTCTTTATATGGGTTATAACAAAGTTGCTTTTTGTGACTGTATATACGCTTAGATCTGTACAGATTTTAATGCGGTTTTCGTCAATAGATAGAGTGATTCAAGAGGAAGATTTTGTTGGGTATCAAAAGGATTCTGCCATCTTGTCGGCCATCGCGGCGAGCGTGTCGAGTGACGATTCTGTGTTGATTGTCAGCACGACGCGCACTTGTGTGGGTAGATGGTTAAGCCACTCAATCTTAAGTCCTTCATCCGTCCTCATCATCCATCATGCCGCTTCCTAGCTCCCGCATCTTGCGTATCAGCTATGTGGGTTTCTGGTCACCCAGTTCCAAGCCGCTGGTGAGCTTTTGGAAGTTCTTCACATCGGATTTGTCATAAACCGTTAATAGACGATCTTTCACAGCTCCGTATTTCCGAGTATCCGTGGCTAGCGGATTGTACAATATGTCCGTGATGTGCTGTAGATCGGTGGACTGTAGTTGCTGTAACACATCGGAACTTTTGCTCATCCGAGGTTTTCAACGTATCCACGACGGCTTCAAATTGAATGAACCGGGCACGTGGGATCTATCGCCAAAAGGGTAACAGTCTTGACTGGATGGGGACGGCAGCCAAGTCGACTTCGGGCTTCATTGTCCTGTATCCTTCGCTTTGTACTTACCGGGTGGCAGCGGGCGGATTCGGGCGAAGAGCGAGGTGCTTGTCGTTATATGGTGAACGACGTCGTGTTTCGTTGATTTTTCAGGGACATTGATAGTAGAACCTCTTGATACTGCTTCAAGATATCATAGTATCTGAGCTAATGGCGTGTATTGTTTCTTCGCCGGTAGTTATTTCAATCACATCGATCGATAATTCCGTCACATGGTCGATGAGCTTTTTCCTGTGGAGATCTACCAGTAGCAGAACCCGCAGCAATATCTGTCGCCGCAGTGGCCACAACGTCACCAGATCCCGTGATGACAACGCAGCTAGAAGTTGGATCAACAAATGGAGTTCAGTGCCTAGAATAAGCCGAACTACGTGGACGCTCAGCCCATCGCCACCGACGCCCGTTTCGTTCCCGGTCGCGTTCACAATCACGGTCGCGGCAGGGAAGCAAGTCGTCAGTAAAACCCGGCGATCAAACGTGAGTATGCAGATACCACCATCGCGTTGCCTTAGCAAGGCGCTGTGAACCACCGTGTTGTAGAAGGAAGAAGTCACAGTCGTCGTTAAACTAGCTCCGACATCGACGGTGGCGGACGTGGTGTCTCGTGTACTACCAACCGCCTGTGTGTTTTTGATCGAGATACCAGAGCACGTTTTGTTGTGGACACAGGCGTCGATATTTCGGTGTTAGCCGCCACAAACCGAAGGAAAACAAAGACTGCTAGCACATACAAATTGTATGCGGCGAACAATACATAGGTACCTATGGTGAAAAGACGCTACGAGTAAATCTTGGTTTTCGTCGTAGTTTTCTCTGGCAGTTCATCGTGGCAGATGTGAAAACTTCAATCCTGGGAGCTGATTTCCTACGACACTTCAAGATGTATACCTAAATAAGTCCTCTTCCTTAATTTTTTGTTGCTGTGCCTATAGAGGTATGAGGAACATGGTGTAAAGTTCACTCATACCCTATTGGAAAGGGAGGATCCTCCGACCAGACGGGTGTTGATGTCGAGATGTTGTACCTATCCAAATCGCGCGGTAAACTTTAACTGCGCGATCTAGGCTTTCTATGACGTGCGTCTTTGCGTAGTTCGCCTGTGGCGTTGTAGATGGCGCCACTTCTCTTTTTGTATTTCTACATATTGTTGCGAAGTATTTTTCTGTAGTGCCGCTACATGCCCAACAGGGTCCACGATTGTTACAACATATGTTTACTTAAGCATAATATACATTGTGGAATGCAATAAATGATTGAGTATTAAGTATACTGGTGACTCCGACAACCAAGAAAACCGAACATGTCGCAAGATAACCAAGGCGAAGGAAGCAATTATTCTCTACACCACTTGTATCTTTTTAGCAATCCTTTTGATCCCCAACAGTTTATATGCATAAAATACCGACCTCTACAAAATGATGCCGGAAATTTTATACAACTATAGGCAGTCTTTCAAATTTATACTTTATTAGCTGCTGCTCGCGGCGTCGCCCGCATCATTTTTCATACAAATTTGCACCCCCTATTTCATCCCTTTACGGAAAGAGTTTCCTAAAATCCTTTCTTAGCTCACGTCTCCTACTCATAATCTACCTCTGTGAATTTTGTTTCGAAGGTCCAGTCGTTTTTGAAAGTGATCACACGATAATGAATAGGTGACCTTTCGCTTTTAAATATATCGATTACAAGCTTCCGCCCGCGGCTTCGCCCGCGTGGAAGTCGGAAATTATCCCCCGGAAACGTACTACCGGGATAAAAAGTATCCTATGTGTTAATCTAGGTTATAATCTATCTGTGTGCCAAATTTAATCCAAATCCGTTCAGCCGTTTTTGCGTGAAAGAGTAACAATCATCCATACATTCATACATACTAACTTTCGCGTTTATAATATTAGTGAGGATGATAATGGAATAAAAGTTATATTGCAGACTTACTAATGGTTTTACGATTTTTTTTAAATTCCGAAGCAAAGTCACGATAAAAAAAAATTGTGAAACTTATTTGGGTGCAGTAGGTAAATATCTGTACTAATCTATACTTACTGTCGCTGTAGCTGATGCCGCCAATGCCTGAAATGCCAGTAAAAGAAGAAATTCAAACCGTACCAGCGATCGACGTCGATCGACGCGTTCTTCTCACAGAGGACGCCCAGAGACGCTTCAAACTGCGAAAGATTCGAAAGAAAATGACACCCCCGCTTATAGAGGATCAGCTTACGGTTACTCCCGAACAAGAGCTCGAAAAACCGACTAACTTCAAGAATTTGCCAGATACTTCACAAATCATTCGAGGGACAACTAGTGTTTCGGAAGCAGCCGCCCCCGACACTAATGATAAACTTCCGTTTGGTGCAATCATGGCTATAGTGACATCTTACAAATACGCGATCCATTCTTGGACCCCTGCTATCGTGGATTTTGTAGTAGCCACCGCCTCAAAGCTTTATGATAACAAACAGCAGAAATTTCAACTTGCCCCTGTGCACGTAATACCTAAGATTGCGCTTGGACATCAGGTTAGTTTGTTTAAATAAATTAATCCAACGATTGTTATAAAATGTTGTTAAGACCACTTTTTTTATTATATTTACTTACAGGCATATCATGCTTATGTTGATGTGGTTGGAGAAGGTGCTAGCTGGCAAATGGAAGATGTATTAGCTCAAAAATTCTTCAACAAATATGATAGAGGCATGATTACAACTTCCTCGTACAGCTGTGCGTTTTTCAAGAAAAATGGACTGTATTATCTGTTCGACGGCAGTCCTTGTAATGCCATGGGCTTGAGAGATGACCAGAATACTCCTGAGCCGAAAGGAAAGGCTTGCTTTCTACGATTTCGTAATCTGCATGACCTCGTGAGCAGGTAATTTTGAGTATATTATTTATAGGCGCATATTTGATCCCTATCTTACCTGATGATAAGGGATGATGTGGTCGACGACGGAACACGAGTAACCTATTTACTCTCGACCTAGGGTTAGCACATACTCCAGCAGATATTTCCCCTTCTAGGTCTATGTGCAGTACGTTTTGTGCGTTTGGGTGGGAAGTCCACAATGTAGGAGTGGCGTAGCGCCGTATGCCTTGTTCTCAGGTGGAACGGGCTTGGCGGAATTAAACTTGGTGCAATACCAATACACATTCTCCGAAATGTAACCGATAGGCTGGCAACTGCCGAGTTTCCCTGGGAATGTTCATCGGGCCTTCTCGTCTGCTCGTCCACCATCAAGAAGCCGGGGATTTTTTGACAGGCTATCTTTTCATATATGACTACTTGAGTGTGTGCTATGTGATTACTAGCTACTTACGTCCCCATCTACCTGCGGTTGAGCAGTGGAGCACCGTGACTCAGAACCCGCTACTCTCCGCGACTAGTCTCCCGATGCTTCAGGACCAGCACGAACCAGGGGTGCCTGCCAGCAGTGGAACTGCTATTTCGGCCCAACTCCTCAGGTGGCTACACCGAGGATTGTACCGTGACATGGCAAGATCGTTAGACGGTGCGTCTTTGTCAGTGGGTGGGTGATCACAAGCCGTCGGTCGAAACCTACCAACAGTTAGTGCCACGTGATTAGCAACGCCCGACCATCACGTGTAGAGTTGCTATAAGGGGTTCTTTCCTACTCACGCTGGTGACTCAGCTCCTTTAACTAAATTAAATCTTCGTATAAGAGGTCCCGTATTTTATGAGGTCGTAATTCTTTTTATAATACTTTTTTCTATATTTTTTTACAGAATCAATTACAATAAGGATGGAAAAACAGATGATCAACAATTTATCCTTAGCAGAATAATAGTCAGGAGACTTCTAAAGGAGACCCGAACCATATTACCTGAAGATCATGACTATTCAACTGGCCAACCTAAGTCACAAAAATCTAAGCAGACTATTATAGAATCCGAAAAACCCGCAGCTGGCCGACGGTTGGATGTAAAAGAAACGAAGACTCAAAGTGCGGTCGGCTATCAACTTGTTGATGGCGTTTACGCAATAGATGGAACTACTGCTCTGACTAATACCAGCCCGAGCGCAAATGTTAAGTCTTGTCACTTTGTTAGTCTTATAGCAATGTTAATGGCAGCGATGCATCCCATCAGAACGTGGGATCACGTCATGGTTGACGTATGCATAGAAAAAGGTCTAGAAATACAAGAAAAAGCTAAAAATTTGAGCGTTTGTGAGAAGAGGGTAATCAAAAACGTTATTCTGGACGGGAAATTCATAAATATCAACATTAAAAAAATTTTAGTTGTTAATGAAAACCCAGAAAAAAGGTTGGAGCAATACTTGAAAGCAGTATTGAAAAGACTGCGTTACGTCATGATAAGATATCCTCAATGCAGTTTAGTTATATGTCAGGCAGATGGGTATTACCATCTTTTTGACCCTTATCCGTCACCACGTGATCCTGTAGTAATTAAGAAGGGTAAAACGGGCTCCACCCAGGCATCTCCCCCTCCCAAAAGCGGAGGTACAGTGGCGAGTTGGACGTTATATCGCTCTATAGATGCGATAATTCGACGAATAAGGACTCTGATACCAGGACCGGCAGCAGATGACCCGGAATTTTACACTTTTGAACTGACTTCCGTAAAGACCGCACCGCGGCACTCTGCTCTAAACTATAGATTAAGTCCGCTCTTCAAACCTGACATTAACCCGAACTTACCATATTTGAAGCGTAGAAAACTACGCCCTGTCGTAGACGAGAAGATGTACTGGTTGAATATCCGCCAAATACCGTGGTCGCGAATGAGTGCCGTCAATGACTTAGGTCTTCCTCGAAAAACACCTCAAACTATGTGGAAAAATTGGGACATTGAATTTCCAGGAGATTTGTTTTCTTTATGGGGGACTATTCATCCATTGGATCAAACATTTGATGAAAACGTTCGCGGTAAACAATACCTTGCAACAAGCGCGGTTGCCCTTGGAATGACCGAAGCGTGTAAGATTAGCGCTTGGACAAGTGGGTTCCTAGATGGAATAGTTCTAGGCGGTAATGAATATCACAAAAAGTATTTGGAAAAAGTAGGAACTACTCCTAATTACGAAATTGCTCTTTCCGATTTAGATCCCCAATTTGATGATATGTATCCATTCTCATTTTCGTTTAAATTTGATAAAATTATTTTTGGATTTGTGTACAACATTTATCCTGATCGATTCAACTTGAGTAAGTCATTGACTTATTTCTTTGAAAATGAAAATAATTTGATTGGAATACTCACAAGTCCTACAAAAAACTTGGCGTTTGGGAAGACTGGATCTTCATACTTTATGTTCGATTGTCAAAGCTATGGCGCACCGATATTCAGCCCTGGTCAAGGAGCTGCATACATATTGAAATGTGAGAGCCTAAATAGACTTATTTACTGTATGACTTTAACTTTGAATATTCGAAGCCATGGACAACAATTCCATTTATACAGTGCAACTATAAAGGTCACTGAAAAAACAAAATAAAGTTATGTACATTCTTTGGTAATAATTATTTATCTCTCAATTCATAATTGAAGTAATTTAAACAACTTATTGAACGAACTATAAAATAGTATCTTTTTTTTTGCGTTTTCTAAAAATGAAACCTAGCTAGATCGATTTATCGCCCCCGAAACCCCCTGCATACTAAATTTCATGAAAATCGTTGGAGCCGTTTCCGAAATTATATGTATTTATACAAGAATTGCTCGTTTAAAGGTATTATAATGTAATGAAATAGCCAAGTATATACCGCTTGCAATAAAAACAGCGCATATACAAGGTGAATTTTTAGTCACCGTTTAAGTTTTTCCTGTGGATTTGGGAATTCCTTAAAATATTTAAGAAAATCTTAACTAAATTCGTAAATAAAAATGATTAACCCATAGATACTATCTTGATCAAACCCTAAAATCCCGGAAAACGACACCTATGATGGAAAATAGTCGTCATCTTGGACTTAAATTTTGATCAGCGGCCACGAACACCATGACAAGTAGTGACACATAACTATGCATGTCGAAAATAGTTAGGTAGAAAAATAATGAATAAAGTCCACGTTCACACGGACGTAATAAAATCGCGGCGCGTCATGTTTTTCGCGTAGATCTATACTGGATTTTGCACTCTATTGGATTCTCAACCCTCGGTTAAATACCGAGAGTTGAAAATCCAGTGCGAGATAAAAAAAAATGCGACAGTGTGAATGTCGACTTATTCTATGGAATCTCCGTATTTCGCTGGGCCAGCTGAAGGTCACAGTGTTATCACAAACAGGCTATAAACCATTTTTTTTTTTTAACTTTATAAATATTACCCGGCCCAATGCAGCGGGTTGAACTACCTCTTTGATATTTGAAAACAGTAAATAAAGCATTATAACAGTTGCACGCGTAATATAAACATAAATATACCTGTATTTAGTTTATAATAAACACGTATAGACAAAGATATTTTTGCATTAGGGAACTAAATCGTTCGGTTTCTCTTCAGATTGCCTTAGTATATAAAGGGGTATTTACCTCTCTAATCTCCGTTTTATGATGAGGTAAATCCCCGTTTATAGACACGGCAACATCGGCATGACATCTTTTTATTTACGTAAGGGGTTATTCAGAATTATGTACTGAATCCATGGTAACAGGTTGCGCGTTGATGTATACCAGCCTGTATAGTACCTACTTATTAGGTACCTCGTACCAACGTACGGTCACTAAAAGAGTGATGTAACCAGGGTCGTCGGATATCATCATCATCATATCAGCCGAAAGACGTCCACTGCTGGACATAAGCCTCCCCCAAAAGGAGGGATTTGCCATAATAGCCACGCTTGGCAGGCGGGTTGGCGATCTCAGTATGGTGGTCAAATGCATAGAGAACGCTGCTGCCCATTCTCTAGTTGGTAAGTCCCTTAGCCGCCTTCTACGACACCCATCCATGGGAAGAAATGGGATGATGCTATTCTTTAATTTACGTCCGGCACCACACTGAACGGATATAGTTGAAGTTTACTAAGAAACCGATGGATTTTTTTCGAATAACAGTAAAGTAATTTATTCGAAAACAAACAGTTAATTTATGTATCAAATTTTATTCGAATTTATATTTTATTAAAAAACATCCATCAATTTCTTATTGAACTATATCTGACGACCCTGATTACCTACTTATGTCTTTTGGTGACTACAATACCATATAAGCATCATAAATGGCCCAGAGGTCTCGAGAATGCAATGGTGGTGAGTGGATATCGATCAGAAGTACCTACTATCTACTATTGTAGCCGGCGTGGTGTGAAGCCATAAATGACATGTGGGACGTGGAGTCTACAATCATTGTAAGGCGGTTATCACTGTACTGCACCGGTGTAGTGTGCGTTGCTGCGGTTAGATTGTAGAATCTTGATTTGTATATAAAAAAACCAGAGGGACACAATTTTCACACAGACACGGGGTCAAAGATAAAAACCGCAGCACCACACACCACAGTATACTTTTACCATATCACACACCAGAGCGGTGTCCGGTACAGCGTGATAACCGCCCCTAACGATAGTCGTTATGGTTAATGGCCAACTAGCGGAGAAGATGATTCAGTAGGCACGACAGCACGCATAGTAAGGAGGTTTCTTCCTTTAGAACGTTGACCACTGGCAGCTTGGACCCTGTCCTGAAGCCTACCTATTTTAGAAAATTAAGTAATATGGATTAGGGCGTATTTTTATTTTTTTGTACTTTGCATTTTTTCACGAGTCACTTCATTTGTGATACTTTTTTTTTATCTTTATCAATATTCATGAGGTGAACAAAAAATGAAGATTAGTGTTTATTTTTGTTATATTAGTGTTTATTTTGTTTATTTTTGTTATAATATGATTATTTTAAATTGTATTTTTTAAGATTTTCTGAATGTACTCGTAAGTATGAAAATGTGATGTCTCACTAAATGTAGTGGTTATCCTTACATTATCATCACTGTTGCCGCCAAAACTGAATTTTTACTGACTCCAAAGGCAAGTGAACGACTGCTGCTGCTGCGGCTGGTTTCTGAACGTTCAAAATGCCTTACACGGAAATATCAACCGTAAACACTGCAAAATAAGTGTTTATTTCTCGTACCTCAAATTGGATCTAAGTAGAAAGTTCCTACTGAGTTACATTGATTATTTCTTTTGTTTTTTACCGGATGTAAATATATTTTTGGATTTGCAAGGTAAGTGTTTTTGTGTTATTTTTTAGAAAGATCAAGGTTTATATTCTAAATTTAAAATAAAGTTTATGCAAAGGCAAACTTAGTAACCTGTGAAATCATTTTTGTATTATCCACCCACATGGAAGCGTTACGTCCGCTGAGAAACATTTCACTCACTGGAATGAATTTTGAATTTGTAACTCAGTGGAAGGCATATAAAAAAGTACTCTGTGGTGGAAGGTAAGGGCGTGTATAATTACGGTTAAGATTAGTGATGTGCCGAGTCGCTGTTTTGGTGGATCGAGTGACTCGAGTCGGTTTATACGTTATTCGAATCATGACTCGATTCCGTGAATCGAGCCCAATAGGCTCGATTCGCTTCGCTCCAGTTCTGTTTGGTATTCGAATGTTGACTCGAGTCCAGGACTCGACACAAGGACTCAAGTACAGAACTCTAGTCTGGAACTTCGAGTCTAGAACTCGTGTCCGTTACCGATTTTAGAACAAAGAGGAAAAATCGAAAAGGAGTAAACTTCATACAGCATGTAGGTTTTACAAAATGACACAACGATAATAAATCAAACATTTTAAACTTATTTGTAACGAAAATATTTTTAAACATTACAAAAAAACAGAACATACTAAGGAGGTATCTAGGGACGAGAAATGAGATCTTTAACCACATTTTTAGAGTTCAGAGCTTGCTTAGACCACAGACATATAAGTCTGTGGCTTAGACGGAAAGGTCATCTGAAGTTGCTGTTTTCGTGGTGGTGGTGTTGCGCAGTCTGCGATTCACTTGGATAGATTGTACTTCTTGTCTTCGTTCCTCCAGAAGCAGAAGCTTCTCTTAATAAATCGGAATCACTCTGAGTGGGGGTAGTTGAAGAATATAGCTAATTGTAGCATTGACTGATTATGTTCCAAATAAATGTTATTTTATAATTACTAGCCTATATAATTTATTAAAATTCTACGTATTAATTTTTCGTAACTTAATGGAGCCTTGTAACAGGTCTAGCGCATTATACTTTTTATTTAAAAAGATATAGTATTAACTTTAAAAACATAAAAATATTCAGGTAATACATATATTTATGATTAGAAAAAAATGTTCATCTAAGTAGTATTTTATTGCAGTTTTATATTTATGAACTATGGTGCAAGAAAATAGAAATACGCCCACTATGACAGTCGTACAACAGCAATATTAGATACCTACTATATTGTTAGCTCATAATTAAATTCGTTCTTAAAAGGCTTCTCAGTACTTACCTCATTTTATGTTAAGAAAGTTTTAGGTACAGACGCCAGCATATCAAGCTACCCCAAATTATAAAATTTTCCCAATTGAACCTTAGGTACGCATAAGCAATAAAGTTGAAAACATTAAAGAAATTTGACAGATTGGGGTAGCTTGAGGTGCTGGCGTCTGTACACATGTATCCCAGTCACAAAACTCAAATAAGGCATGTGCCATATTAACAGAATAACGAGAAGAATATCAGTAGGTATGAACCTACCGTTATTAGGTATTAAAGGTTCTTCTTAAGTAGCCTACCTTATTTTATGTAATAGAAGCTAAAAACAATATCCCAGTTCAGAAATATAGGAGTGAATGTGTCATGTACAGGCATTTAAGAAAGAGTTAACGGACAGAACAACCAACAGCACTTAAGGGCTTTTTGGGACCTCATTTTTTGTTTTCTCTAACATAAAATGAGGTCCCCAATAGCCCTTCTAAGCTAAGGTCTATTGTGTCCCAGTTCTGAATATAGGAGTGAATGTACACATACACTGGTGGTATTTATTTTAACAGGCATTACAAGTGCCTTCTAATGGCCTACTACATATTAGGTAAGGCTATTGGGCAATCACCTGATCTGAAATACAGGGAAATCTTATAAAATTTTCCCTTTTTTCTTATGGTTGTGTTATACAAATTTTATAGGAATACCTAATAAAATTGTATGACTTTCTGTGAGCAGAAATTGTATAGACTGATATGGTATTCACCTTAGAAGACTTTCATTTAATTGATTGTAATGTCTTTTCCTATTCCAATGTTTCTCAATGGGAATTCAGAGAATGTTTACTTTGTGAATGTTTGATGCAACTTACTGCAATACTGTTAAGTCACTATCATTGACATCTCAACTTCTTTTTGAGCTGATGTATGTAATTTATGTACCTAATTCTATAAACCGAGTTAAGCAGCCCAGCCCAGCAGGTGACCATGTTAATCAGTAGTATTTGTTAATTTTGGATGGGAGAAGCACAGTACCAGTTGAAGTGGTGGCGCTTGAGTAAAGCCTATGTCTAGCAGTTTGCAACGTATTTCAGCTGAAATTATGATTATTTGTTAGTAACTCAAAAGTGCTGGTGTATGATTAGAGCCAGAAGAAATTCATTCATCGGACGTACAAAGTCCATGAATGACCTAGGGTAAGAAGAGAGTTATGGGAAAAGCAACACCCATTGCCGCCCAACTTTTAAGCTAATCTAGGTACATACATTATTATTTGTTTTTTTATGCTGTATTTGTATTTTACTGTGTGTACATAAATAATTAAATAAATAAATAAATAAATACATGAAGGTTGAAAATGTTTTTTTTAATAGAGCTGGCAATTGTTAGTATCTAAGGGTTAGTATTGGTAAGTATCATTGAAAGACATTGTACTACTTAACTGTTCTTGAATATATTTAAATTAAATATTTCCTAGCTACAGATTAAAACTTGCAAATTTGGTTCAAAGTAAAAAAAAGTGGAGTGTTACAGAGGCACTGATCAATGTTAAAATGAATGTAACATGTTCATTTTATCAGTGATTTTATTATAACTGTAAAAACCTTATACATAATGTACTTTTCATGCGTTAAAATATAAGTTTTATCACTCTGTTCTGGGGGTGTTATTCAAGATCAGGTAAATTTTCATCATCCGAGTCTGTTTCTAAGTCATCGAACGAGGGTTTCTCAGCCTTGTCGCCGCCGCCGCCGCCCATAGACCGGAGCATCTCTTCGATGTCATATGAGTTGCCTCCACCATTCTCGTCTTCGTCATCTTCGTCTTTCCACTTATTGAAATCCACCTTGAGGTAATGAGGTTTTTTCTTATCCTTTGTTAATGATGGCCAGTAGGACGAGTCTTTTTTTTCTTTGCGAAGAATCATTTCTATGCACCTGCCTTTATTTACGAATGCGCTTGTTTCAGGGAGCACCGCATCGTATAATGGTATAGTTACCTCGTGTACTTTATTGTCGGAGGCGTTGATGCCTTTAAAGTAAACTGAGTCCTTTTCTATTTTAATAGTCGGGTTTTTAGATTCGATGCTAAACGTGAGAAAAACGTCTTCTTTGCGCTGGGCCCACAATACGGGAGGAGGCACAGATGCTTCGCTAGACATGTTTTGTGTGGCACTGTAAGCGTGTCGTGCGAAGAAATGTTAAAAACTTTAACTTCCAGACTAGATTCACTATTCGACTCACGAAAATTGATAATCTTTCTATGCCGCCGCCTCGCCGCACCGATTCATTTATGGAAGACGGATGCACAGATAAAAAATGTGGCTTCCGTTCTTTTGTCGATGAAAAATCTATGCTCACAGTACGTTATGACTAAACTATAGTAACGTTTTAGTCGATTTTTAAATAAATATGACGTGTATATTTTTATCGAGCTCGGAGACGCCCAGGCGACCGCTGCCGCGCTGCCCGTTAGAGCCGGCATTGGTCGCTGAATTGAATCCGGACTGGCTGAAGTGTAGAGCACAGAGACCCCACATAACACATTATCACATTATACTCCTAACTGGAGACGGCTCTGTGACCGCTGCTAAAGGTGGTATTGGTGCCGATTCTGTTGTCACAAAATTCTCTAAACTAAACTTAAAATCACCAAAATTTTGTTTATTCCTGTCAAACGACGATTTCCCATTCTGAAATTGACTAAAGTGACACAACTTAACTATATTTTAGTTTGACAGCACTAAGATTGCACTGAATTATTAATTTAGTGAAAATAGTAATTTTGCTATTCTGAGCTTGCCGTTTTTTACCAAAAATTTTGACTATATTCATTTTTCTAACTAAAACTGACTATTTTTAATCGCGATTAAACAAGTCTGAATAAAACTAGTGGTCACGAACTAAAATTGCAAAAACAGTAAGTACTATATCTTTTTTTTTTCTTTTCGGTAAGACATAAGTATATGTCTCGAAAATGGTGTGTCCAATCGCAAAAATGATGATAATTTCGACCCCCTTTATTAAACCCGTACACCTTAACATATCTAATCTTAACATGTAGGTTATATTTTTTATATTTTCCTTAAAAAAAGTGAAAAATTCCACATAAAAAACGTCGAGGCTGCCCCCAGGGGCGCACGCTTCAACTCTTAAAAAAATAATTGCGTAGGGCACACAAGTACCACGTTGAGATGCCAAAAGCAAAAAAAAATACCACCTGCAGGCTTGGCACGACAACCGTAGAGAACCGTTTTGTCGACGGAAGACTAGACAAAAATGACGTTTCCGTGTAGACAGTTGGTAGTTTTTCACCGAGAAATATAGACAAGCGATTTCTATTCTACAGTAGAGTAGAAATAGAAAGCGTCATGCTAAGCCTGCAGGAGTCGCGATTGTCAAATTAGATCTTATTTGTGTCAATTTTTTTTTTATGTTTAGAGATTTTTTTTGCAGATTAGCTTGTGATTTGCTAGTGATTCTCATAGCCAAAAGTAAGAATTTTAGTGATAGTTTAGTTAGTTTAGTTCGGTGTACAAGGGAATCGGCACTATTGTTAGCATTTTCATACAAACCAAGCGTGTCACCATTTATTCGCTTAACAACTGTTAATGACGTTTAGAAACTGAGGGCTTGGAGCCTCCGTCTGTGGCAGAAGATGACGAAGGTACTTAAGCCCCACGATTTTTTTAACAACTGTCGTCTATGAAAACGAAGCAAAAGGAATATGTAAGGATCGTACTGATCGTTAAAATTGGTGTTCTGTGGTATCTGCTTATGCCCATGGGAAGAATGCGTGAGTTTATATAAGTATGTAAAAACAGTAAATTCATATATCGATTTTCGACGACAAATAAATTTTATTTGTCTTAGGACTGATTTTTCAATAGTCAGATAGCTTAACTGAGGAATAAAAATGCCTAATGTCAGATTTATTCTTCAAAATCAGCCCTAATATACATACACACATACATGGGTGGGGAAACAGGCGTGAGTATATGTAACTCACGCCTGTTTCCCATGGGGGTAGGCAGAAACTACAGAACGCTTTGAATTTTGTTGCTGCTGTAAACGAAAACATGGTGAAAACGAATCAAAATGTTTGAAAAAATACCGCGTTTTGCGGTAGAAGTGATAAGCGTCAGTGTGAAAACTGTTGTATCAAAATCGATATAATAACAAGACCTTACAAGCAAATAGTATATTTTTATGTTCCATAGACAATAATTTTCTTTGAATTCAACACTGCTACTCATGCTAATGGGGCTAAAGGCATAGGTAACGGCTGGCGAGCGCTACTCCATCCAAGTTAGTGGCAGTTACTTGACTATTTAGTAATAGCGCAAGGTACAGAAGTCAGCACATCAAGCAGCTACCCTAAACTGTAAAATTTTCCCAATTGAACATGAACTTTCATGTATATAATAAAGTTTAAAATATATCAAAGAAAGTTGACAGAATGGAGTAGCTTGATGTGCTGGCGTCTGTACTATCCGATAGACAACTTCACAATTTTCGTACTATTCAGCCATCTATTTTTGTTAAACCTTGGTTTAGCAAGTACAAGCTAAGCAAAAAGATTACAACAACATTCATACGTATACGATTGGGTCACGTGTGCACTCTTGCTCATCTTGCCAGGCTTGGCATTGTGCAGAACCCTGCGTGTGAATGTGGCGCTGAAGTGGGAGATCGAACCACCTTATTTTTTCCTCCCCCTTTTATGACCACTCCTCACTTTTCCAGTCTTGTTTCCCTCCGAGTCCCTTTACCCTCTTCTATCTCATATTTATAAAACCATAGCTCTTTTCCTTGTAAATAATGATATAGCTATATAAACATTAATATTTAAAAACTGTATATAAGTACTGACAAGTACTTACTTAATTTACCATGTAGTTCTTAGTTTACGCACCGAGTCGGCCTTTTTGATGGGCCACCTGGTGGCGTTAAATGGTTACAGTTACACAACTACAACTAATCTCCTTTCCATTTCCACCCGTTGTAATGTTTAATCATTTCGCGAGTACTTGATTCTTACGTTTTGTTATCAAATAAATTATTGTAGTAGCAATAAGCACGAATAGTGCAACGCCGAAAAGGGAAGAAAAAGGTCACAATATGACGGACAGATTAAAAACTATCGAAAAATAGTGCGTTCAATTGTAAATTGTTTTTGCAGTTCACACTTTATCGACAGTTTATAATCTCGCGAGATAGAACTAACGGTGTTCACAATTTTAAGGTGACAAATCCCGCCAAAATTTTAATACGTCCGTGTGAATCTTGACTTCCTCATGCCCGGTGGTACAGGTTGTCTAAGGTACCTAGCCCGCGAAATTCAAATTTGTTTTCTTATTTTTTTTTGCAATTTGCTAGCCAGCTAGCGTCAGGTTGTTTGATGATCAATGATTCGCGACCGACAGAATTATAATAATTACAATCATCAATACAGTTATTTTGATGTTATAACTGTATATACGTATGTATGTACTGGCCTAATGCCATGATTAAGTAATTTTGATAAGGTCTTAACTTAGACGCGCCTCCTGATTTATTTTAACTGACTGTTTGTAATGTCAAAATAAAAGCTGTAAAAAACAATCTGTTTTAACTTTTTTTGTTTGTCTATCTGTTACGGCTAATCTCCCAAATGGCTGGACCGATTTTGACGAAACTTCACTGGCAGATGGTTGATGTTATAAGGAGTAACATAAACTCCGATATCCACGCGGGCGAAGCCGCGGAAACAGCTAATATTCATATAAATGAGCGCGAAGATCGCTTTGGTTAGGACGCGGCCAGAATATTGTTATGATGATTTATACGATTAAGTAGCACATTTTTTTGAGTGAGAGCAAATTTCAATAGGTCCGATTCCTCGCGATATTTAATTTTACTGACAGTCGGGATTATTCAGGATTAGGAGTCCTGAAAAGAACTTTATTGACAATCTCTGGTGGACTTGCTAGATAATTTTATCGCAAGTATTTAAGTTGCGAGGTCCACAAATTCGTGTTTTCTTAACCAGATGCACACAATCAGGAAAAAAAAAACATGAGAAGTGTTCTAATGCTTTTATTAATTGGGTTCATTTAAATACTTTCAGTACATTATGTATGTACTTAACAAATAATAATCCAGAAACGTTTCAATATTACTTACCTACATCATTACATCTAACATATTTTTATTAAGTTTCCTTAACCACAGCGATTGACAATTAGTTAGGTGATAATAAATATGATTTAATGGATCGGAAAACACATTTCATGACACTTAATTAATCAATAAGTCCCTAAGAGTAAAATCACAGCTTTACTAATTATTTAGATCCGTTAGATAATGCAAACACACATACCTAATTCGTATTTTTATTGAGCACTAGCTGACCCAACAGACGTTGTCCTGTCTTAACTATGAATATTGAATTCGCATTTTTAATATTTTATGCGTAATTTTCTTCTTTATGAACGTTTCCTGACAATAACAAACGTAAACCAAAAAATAATTGACAAAATTGGTCGAGCCGATCACGTGTGATGCTGTGACCAAAGAAAATCGTGATTAATTTTTATATATCGTCGCCTTAGCGTGAACTAAATTTATTTTATTGCGTTTCTAGAAAAAAAACCTCGCAACA
Source organism: Antitype chi (assembly GCA_947359405.1). Taxonomy (NCBI): domain Eukaryota; kingdom Metazoa; phylum Arthropoda; class Insecta; order Lepidoptera; family Noctuidae; genus Antitype; species Antitype chi. The sequence goes on along the minus strand of OX375820.1, from coordinate 12,205,793 downwards.
CACATCCTGATCTCACTAATATGTTCATTCGATACTAATAACGCTATCGATGAAAGTAAACGAGAACCTCGTAAACACTCGCATCCGTCAGCATATTCAGCATATTTTTCTTCCTCCTGAAAAGTTACTTCTTTTACACTTACGAGGTTTTCACTCTAAGGCGTCGATTAGATTTACAACACACCTCATGCTTTTTTTTAATGTAATTATACCCAGGTATACTTGACTCGTTTGCTACCTGGGTAAGTGTCGACATTACCAGAATCACAAACTTTTTTTTTATCGGCATACAAATCTCAAGGAGCACTTAGGAGAGTATTTTAAACCCATGTCACATTCTCCAAAGACTTTTCTAAATACGTAGTAAAGTTTTGATTACAATTTTAAACAATCATCAAACTTCATTTTATATGAAATGTTAAGAATCTTAAGCAGTTATCGTAAATATTATAGTCAAGGCGCATACTTTGTTCTTATTATACAATCTTTTAATTAACTTATTACTACCTGGCAGTTGTTTAAGGACATTTCAAGAATAATTAAAAGCTTACCCGTATTATAATAAAATGTAGTTCTATACAGCTTACTTCCATTTCTATTAAATTGTAGGACAGCACTAAATTCGCAACGCATTTAAGGTGCCAAGCTACCTCTAGTAACTCTATAGATAATTCATTCGATGAAATTTTAAATTGAGGAGTGTGTTAAAAGGATATCTACGCTAAAAGTATTTTTTTAAATCTGGTATAATATTTTTTTTCTCTGAAAATTCTTTTATAAGCTATCTTTTAGACAGAAATACGCTACCCAATATAAGAAATAAGAATTATTGACTTTCATAAACATCTATAAATGTTGGAATTAGGTATACACATTACAACCTAATGGAAAATTCACGATCACAGTACAGTAATAATATAAGTTGAACTTACGATTAAATGTGATCTTGAAATTCAAAATCATTTCGTATCATCTTTGGCCAGCCTTTTCTCCACAATGTTAAAAATTCCTTTTCTTACAACAATCTCATATTATTAAAAAGCGAACATGTAACTACTACTGCAGAAGTACGAAATATAACAAGAACAATTTTTACCAAATTATAATTTAGACAACTTCAGGTTGAAAGACGACGAATTCTTTTACGAACGTATCAGAAGATTGCCAGCAGCTCTGTGAGCAAGTGAATATCAGGACAGACAGGAAGTGTAGATGTGCAAGGGATGTGTTGGTTGGTAATAAGCGAAGACTTTCTGCAAATTCTGGGACTAGTTGTAATTCGCAGGACAGTCTGGCGCCGCAGCGAGTGCAGATGGTTGGCACGCTTGGTGACTCCGGGGTACTTGCAGTACTCGGCAGGGGGGCTCCAAGGACAGGAGGCTCGTCCCTCGAATACCTGCAAGTTATAAAGTCTTCTGTTTGTTAGGTCTCCATGCTTAAGTTTGCAGTCTTATTAAATATTTTATGTGATTAAGGTTAAACACAGAATGAACACTGGATGGATGAAATGGCGGAACAATCTGCGACTTCCGCATTCTCATGCAGCTGACATGTGAATAAAAAGAGGGAAGTGTGGTGTTACGCGAATGTCATGATGTCTGAAAGTGGAATCGAAGATTGAGAAATTGTGTGGAAATCTGTTGTCATGGTATAGGCATGTGATAAGTTTCGAGAGTGAATGTCGATAGCTTTTAGAGTACTAGTAGAGTAGTAGTAAGGCGAAGACTAAATAAACGATGGATGGACTGTGTGAAAGATGATATGGCTAGAAGGGGGGGGGGGGGCAGGGGGTGACGGAGATGACGACTAATAAGTATGACAGAAAATATCATGTTGCCAACACCAAATTATTTAAGGGCAAGAGAATGATGATGATTTTTTTAGTGAGATAGGTTTTGTTTGAAGTTGCTGTATTTGATTTAAGTTATTTTATTATTTTATACCTGAGTATTTGTCCAGGATGATTGCGCAGTCGCGTCAGAAACGCGTGGAACAATCGGTCGCCATGTAATGGTGCAGCTTCCTCGTAAGGTTCGTCATCAGATCCGCCTCCACCTCCAACTCGGTCACCTCCACATACTTCTATTTCTGAAAGAATTAAAATAAATTTGCAGAGCTTTTGATCAGCATTATTTTAGCATTTGACGAATGGGTGGTTCAAAACACAGAAACTTAAAATACCGAACGGAAACTTTATGGCTGCTCTGTAAAATGTCGAATGTTTATACTGCCGAAGATTCAAAAGATCTGCCTACATTCAAAATGTCCAAATTCAGAATATCTACAAATTAACACCTGTAAGTGTCGACATTTTGTATCATTTCATATGGTCATCTGTAGACATTTTAAACTTCATTAAGTATAATGATTGTAAACAATTTGAATTGTTCAGTATTTGAACAGTATTTCAGTATTTGATAAGCATGAAAACTAGTACATACCATTCTCAATCTTATACTTATTGAGCAATTCATTGGCTCTATCATCATTGGCCAGTGATTTCTTCCATTCTGCTTCAACATATATAAATTTCGGCATAAATTGTAATGGTCCACACATCAGTCGACTTCTTAAGTCAGGTGGCAGTTCTGCAGTCTAAAATTCAAAAGTATGATCAGCTATTATCACATCCATTCAGTCTACATGGCGAGGTCAAGCTGAATAGGCGAACCTGCTATGGCCTGATTGAATTATCTCATGGGGAAACTGAAGGTAAAGCTGAACTGAAGGTTTTTGGGTCAGTTGTATAGCTATTATGCATCATAAAAAAATGACTTAGGTATGGCCACAAGTATAGTTAGTGCCTTAATAATAAAAATGGATTATCAATCTGTTTGAGTATGATGGCAACATTTTTTTGTTCAACCAATTTTTGTAACAGCACCCAACAACCGCAAATTTCTATTGGTTGTTGTGGGGATACCACTGGCTATATAGTTATGTCCTGTTAAAGGTTGCCTGCTCTCAAAATGGTGATGGAAAACATCGTGAGGAAAACGGGCATGTCCTAGAATCCAAAATTCGAAGATTTCGACGCCTAGAGTGAAAACCTCGCAAGCGTCAAAGAAGTAACTTTTCAGGAGGAAGAAGAATATGCTGACGGAAGTGAGTGTTAGTTTACTTTTATACATGACGTTATGAGTATCGAATGAACATATTAGTGAGATCAGGATGTGCAAGGTTTTCTTCCTAGAAACGCAGTAAAATAAACTTGGACAAAAATGCATTTTCACTATAAGGTGATGTTATGTGACATTTCTAATTCGCACTGAGCCTACGTGCTGAATTATAGCCCACTCATAGAGAGGAGGCTTGTGTCCTAGCAGTGGGAACATTATAAGCTAATAATGGTAATGGTTGTCCATAATTTTACACCAATGAAGGTACTTACTTGGTGCAGCAATGCTTCAACATCGTTGGTGGGTGCTGTGGGCGTGTCCACTGTGACCATGCCTGGGTCATCGCCCCCTTCTAGTTCTGCTGCTGCAACAGGCGCTCCAATTGCACCCATTGCGCCTGGAACATTTGCTAAATTGTCAATGTTTGCATGCTTGACAAAGAAATTTTGAAATTGTGTGACTAACCAAATTAACATTTGGTACATAAGTAAAAACCCAATACCTTGTATAGGTGACATATTTGCATTGTGCGCATCAAACACTTGGAGATTTCCAAAAGCTTGTTCAACATGTTCCAATTCAATTGAGTTGCTCTCTTCATCCTCATCAGAGTTTCTGTTAGGGTAGTAAAATTATTTCCATCACTCAAAAACTTAGTTTAGATTTTGGTCTTGAAAGGGCCATACACTCACTTTTGTGATCATAGAATAGAAAGTGATGATAAAACCTCTGTTTGTGTGTGTGCATAGTTCTACAATTAGCATGAATCATAATTATGTCGCACCCTTAATAAAGTAAAGGCCTATTTAATAAATATCAACTTTTGGGAAAACGAGTTAAAAGATTCAGGGAACCCGATGTTTTTACATATTATATTATAACATCATAATTTAAAGTGCGCTTTAATATTGTCTTTTTTCTCTTTTTGTGAAAGCCAAGTGGTAGAACAGTAGATATTGAACCCATCTGACACTAAAAGTCAAAACCTCAACATTTCGAGTTGTGCCCTTTTACTAAGGGTGCGATGGGATCTCTAGACAAGGAAAAGGTTAAATTAATTTAATGAATCTGTAAAGTTCAAGTTTCAAGCCCATCAACAATACAATTAAATAGACCTACCACCTACCTTTGCACAGCATTATTGGGGCTAGGAGCATTATCAATATTCATAAAATTCCCATTGGCAGTATCATTATCATTCTCATCCCATTCATCAGCTCCCTGGCACCACGATAGTGTAGTGTCAGCACTGGGTATAGCAACAATAGCCCTTGATTCTTTCGAGGAGTTCGCTTGGAACTGACTTCGAACACATAACCAACTAAAAAAATATGTTATATAGAAAACAAAGAGATTCTACAGGTTTTTAGTGATGTTTTAATGTTTATGTACCTTTATTTATATATTTACCTTTCAGACTGAATCCAACAATTGGGATTTATACAAGCGAAAACGTATAAAGTACGATGATAAATGGAATTCTCGAGTGGCGCATAACATTGCACAATAAGTAGTCTGTGTAATCCACAGAGAGGACATTTTGTAGAAATCTGTAGATTTTCTAGTGGTGGCCAGTCCTGTTAAAAAATACTTTTAATAAGTCCCAAAATTCCTAGACAAAGCATGTGGTCGATAATATTTGCAATTTGAATGATAGGATAATTGAATAAACTTACCGGTAGTCCTCCGATTTTGTTTACAGTATAGTTAACTAGGGTTTGATTTTTGTCAATAATTGCTTCATCTTCGTAGCCTAAATATATTTTTCCCGGTTGTTTTGCCATTATTTCTAGTCCGATTCAGATCACATTCAGATCAATGAATTTATCACTCTATGAGCGAAATGTCAAAAATGACTTTTTCATTGAAGAATTTTGGATTCTGTGACATGCAAAGGCATCGCGTTATACAGCCACATACGATTTTACTAAAGTAACAATTTTTTATAGTAATCGAATGAAAAATAATTAACTTTATTTCGTTCTGATAGGTGCGCAGAAAAAATATTTTAGCGTTTATGATAATCTTCCTAATATATAGCGTATATTTTTTTGGGGTACCGTAGTAAATCCAGAAACCCTTTTGAGTTTCGTCTAGTCTGTATGTCCACGTTTAACTCAGAGACTCTAAAATGTTGTAATTTGGCTTGGCATATTAATCACGCCCACAAAGTTGTGAAATAGAATCTTAAAGGGAAGGCCAAGGAGCCCGCGAAATTTAAATTTTCTTACGCTTCTTGCATTTTGCAGGTCAGCACCCTATTTGCGTAACACACTATCAATCGTAATCATTTTGAAGGACCAGAAGGCTAATCCATTATTTCCTAAATTATAAAAAAAAACTGTCTGCTCAACAATAAAAATAGCGCAATGAATATTGCTGAACTGTCAAAATTAGAGCCATTCATACTTTTAGTGTGTTACGCACTGTCACGCACACATACTCGTATTTAATAAATTCAATTCCTGCTGGGGAGTTTGTCGCGCCACTTGTTCCCAGCTAAAGCACTAGGAAGTGGTGAAGGGCGGGCGTTTTAAGGGACCGTCATTTTGACTGCAATTTTGACGTTCAAAAAGTGCTGACACCAGCTTAGTTTGATTATATGACTTTTGATTTTGTTTTTTTTTTATTTTGAAATAGAAAGAGATAGAAAGAAACTAAATTTAATAATACATATAACGTCAGACTTCAGTGTGGGTATCGCTGGATTCCATAGGTATTTAAAAAAAAAAAAAATATTTTTAAATATTTTTTGTTACAATACAACCGCAGAAATAACTTTGATTTTCATAGGTTATTCGAAAAATACTATGAAAAATAAACTTATTTTTCCGATGATAAAATCAATACTGTCATTGCGTAGGTACTCGATTATTCATTTCATAACTACGGAACCTTTACCTGTGCATGGTCCGGCACGCACTTGCAGTTGACGGTTAAAAAAAAATCTTATCAGCGATTGATCAATATGTACTGAATACTAGTTATGTAGGTCGTCATGTGCATTGCATACCACACCCTTGAAGTAGGTACTCACGGAGTTCCCTCTTCGATAACTGTCACGTTTTGTACGACGCCAGCACATCAAGCTACCCCAAACTGTCAAATTTTCGCAAATGAAAATGAACCTTATCCATTTGAAATAAAGTTGAAAATCTATCAAAGAACTTTGACTAATTGGGGTAGCTTGCTGTGCTGGCGTCCATAACACGCGCGCATTGCACAGATCGGCACTTTTTCGTCACCTAACACAAATCATAGTGTAACGACGCAATAGTATACAATCAGCATTGATTTCATAGTCAGCTGTAGGTACTCAATCACAAAACACTCCTATAGCATTAGTTACGTGGTAGTTAAAACTATGCAAGGTGTGCGCGACCTATGCAATAACGCAACCAATAACCATAGTGAATAATTATGTCTATAATTAATAATCATATCTTATAAATGCGAAAATACCTAACCATGGACCTACAAAAACGTATGCCCGTTACCTTTTTACGCCTCAACAGCGATTTTGTCCCGCTCTAGTAGGTACGGTTACCGACGATATAATATGATTTGAAAATGCCATGGTCAATGATTTGTTTAATAACTACCTAAATAGGTACCTATTGCTTACGGTCAACTTAAATTAGTTAGCGAAACTCTCCGGACGTGATGGGTGAGTATCAATGTCTAAACATGACAAAACAAAACCCTTCACAGTGACAATGAGTATATTGATATCAATATCTCTACTTGCACGACAAAAGAAAACAGATTCTCTCAACAATAGGTCGGTCGGTGACCCCCCAAAAAAAAACAAAAACACTTTTTACACCCATCACGGTTAGTTTCGCTAGCCAACTTAATTTAAATCCTTTTAGTATAATCAATTTCCATTATAATAATAACCAAGGTCAGAAACGTAAGTATTTCATATTAAAATTGTCCTTAAAAATCTTTTATACTTATATGTATTATGAAGAAATTAAGCGAAGCATTAAACCAACCTACGTGTTTACGAAATGGGTGCGATGTGGGTCTTGGGAATCACGTCTTGCTTAATTGATGACTGTTGCACTGGAAAAGGATTTACTATTACGAAAAGAGCATTTAAGTTCAGCGATGCGTGTCAGCGTGTTGTTATGAAAATGTGTGCCTTTTTCACGCCGTGTGCAATGTTCTTTTTTCTAGACTTGGTAGTAATAGGATCTCCCAATCGTTAACTTTCCTTGAAGGACTGATTCTTATGAGGGTCAGGTGAAGGTACCTACCTTGCCTACTTAGGTATCTTATTGATGTTTACCGATATATAGTATGCTATTCTCGGTAGGTACACTTACCTAAGTATCTACCTAGTTCTCATTTTGCTACTGCTCGTGATGATGATTTATTTAGTCTTTAGCAGGCCACTGCTAGACATAAGCCTATCTACCTAATCACACGGGATTTTATTCGACCCTGGGACATATTCAGACAGCTGCTAAGTAGCCACAGCCATCCTGCAAAGACCGTTACTTCACTTCCTACTCAGGAATTCCAATACTTTTACCATATCTACCCACCTTTCCAAGTTTTCAGTCACCTACTACAAATTTGGCTTTCCCGACTAGTCGGTAAGTAGGGACATCTCTATTTTTGATTTACATAATCTAAGAAAACATGATCCTTTGTACCTATTCAGATCGATGAAGCAGTTCCGCTCTACAAAATTATATTACCTTAGTAGATACTTGAAATTTGTTCGTACCTACAAATATATTCGATATATAAGCGATACTGTTAGGATTCATTGGTGCTTGACAAACGAACCAAGGCAAGCTAGAAAGGACAACGATACGACCTAGGGTTATTGTAGGTAGTTACCTGTCTCTCTGGTCTTTCAATCCTTATAAATATAAGGAATTCATCGCGTCTCATTAGTTACACACCAATTTCATCATCGTCAAAATGCCCCAAATTCTTAAAATTTGAGTTCGGCGCAGTACCTTATTATACCTCCATCTAATCTTCCAGCTATTAGAGAAATAAAAATCTCTTCAGAAGATTATTTTCTGCACTTTGTGAACCTTATAAGTATTTTTGGATTTTCCTTTAAGGCGCGGTCATTGCCTAAGCAATATAGAAGTCATTTCACTTTTGCCTGTGGCGTGGGAGCCCCCAAGTTGTAGTAGAACACGGTCAGTGTTACATTCAGATACGAGTCAGACACAATAGCGAAAAGTATCGGATTTGAACAAATTATTTATTCAGTTGTAAAAAAAAAAATTACGCAATGGGAAAATATTTCTTTATATTTATATCGGTATGTTATCATTTTAAACTATAGTGTAATTCAAATGTGAAGTAGGTCTCTAATGGGCGTTCGTCCTTTACGTACACAGGTGTACTCAATCGTGGTGGAGTTGAATGCAGTGACAGTGAATCCAGCGTTGTGCCCCACGAACAAGATTGCCCCACATCGACGTCAAGCTAGTTGGGAGCCGAGCAGACCGCGAACTCTGGGGCTGATATACGATATACTTGGACCCGGTAGGCCGCAAAGACCGCAGTTTGATCCACTCAATGATTTGGAAGAACAGCCCCAAGAAGATGACCAAGACGACTGTGGTGAAATAGAGGATTATGATGAAACGGATCTAAGCTCCGGTTAGTGCCGACTTTCTTACATAATTCTTTTTGGTGATGTTCAAATGCACATCAAGCTACCCCAAACTGTAAAATTTTCCTAATTGAACATCAACCTTAGGCTTATGTTATAAAGTTGATAATCAATCAAAGAAATTTGAAGGACGGGGTAGCTTGATGTGCTGGCGTCTGTACAACATAAATTCAAGCCATTTTCACAAATGTTTATTTTATTTTTATAATAAGTTAAAACTAACCAACATCATAGAAGCTGCTACTGTACTGCGGCATTGCTCACCTTCTTAAAGTAAATCATTCAGTTAGTTTTTTAAATTAAACTTAGGTACCTTTATTAGGAATGTAATTTTGTAATAGGAAGGCAGACGCAATAAAGGTGTGTTTCACATTTTCAGTTACATCAAATGGTCCAAGGAGAAAAACAGATAGGAATGATCGAATTTTTTTCGGCAACAATTACTATCCACCGTATTACCCTGGGCCCAATAGACCACCATCCACGCCGCATCGACCTCAGAGGCCCACACCACCTCCATATAATTTTGAGGGTAACTATGGCCCTAATGGTTATAGGCCACCATCGCATCAATATCCAGCAGGTAAGACCCAAGACCGCATCTATAAAACAAATGAAACGAAAAAAAAATAATTAAAAAAAACCTCTTTCGGATGGCCGAAGGTCAATGCCCGTAATCGTTCAGCTGGTTTTGTAATTTTTCGTGGAACATTGATATTTTTTACGAATTTCCAAAAACTATAACTTATCAGACGTTTGGTTGATTAATGTAAAGACGCCAGCACATCGAGCTACCCCAAACTGTAAATTTTTCCCAATTGAACATAAACCTTATACTATTGTATTAAAGTTGAAAATCGATTAAAGAAATTTGACAGATTGGGGTAGCTTGATGTGCTGGCGTCTGTACATGTCAGTGACATTTAAAGTTTTGAACAAAGCTTGAATGATGAAAAAAATTTTTTTAGTCATTAGTTTTCTATGCCGAAACCCAACACAATGGGTAAAGCAATACCAGCTAATTTAAATTGACCCTGTGTAGGTACCTCTCTAAAGGAGAGTCTAAACTTCTCCCTTAAAGCGGTATTTACATAGGTACAGACATTCCTAATGGAAATAACAGAAAATAGTGATCAATATTAGTCGGTTCTAATTTACAATACTTACTTAAGAATTTTTTGCAGGTCACATTAAACCTGTGAAGGAGCATATTTTAGATCGTCCTCAGGCAGCCTACCGGCCTGGCCTCATTGGTGGACTTCTTGGACATGTCGTAGGTTTCCCTTCTGTAAGGCCTCCTCTAGAAGACCAGCCACTGAGAGGGCCGAACTCCGCATTTCGTTTCCCCGAAAACTATTCAAATACCAACAGACGCCAAAAGAAATCTCAACAAACAAATAAGTCTACTAGTATTATTGGATCGTTTGTTGATTTGTTATTTAATTAAAGAATTTATTATAGCTGTATTTCTTATTTACTTTTTTAACTAATTTACACAGAGTAACAATGTTGGATTTGAACCTTACTTTAACGATAGGTGCTTAGGTAGTCAGGAGACCATCTGTTTTCTGCTTGGCGTTTCTAAGTTATTTGTTGCTAGGTCATATTTTAGGTCGTCTAGCGAAGACTCGGTCCAGATTTCTTAAATTTATTTATTTAAATATTGTGTACCAACCTAACTAAATGTATGTGGCCCGAATAATATCACTCCAAAATTATAGCAGCTTTCGTCAACTTCAAGAACATTTAGCTTGGGGCAGTTGATCATTCTGGTCAACAGAAATTCTAGCCTATCCGAGGCTACTAGCTCACTTCACTTGCTCTTGCAGCCTAGGTTATCTTCGCCTATCACATGGCTCAACTCCGATATTTTCACTCTGCGCCACCATTGAACACCTCGATCATTTTCTTCTATAACCCTCTAGCTACGACGCTGGTAGAAACTAGAGGGCCCCATGGATCGCGCGGCCTTGGTTGTTCTACTTGGTGAGCTACCCTACGGTGGAATAATACATACTCAAGAAGCTACATAAACTCTTAACTAAGTTCTGCGATGACAAAATTAAGAGGGCCGTCGTCACTCCATGAATTTGGAGTAGACGAAATGACGGTAGGTACCTACTTAGCTGGCGGCTCAACTTCACAGCCTCTCATTATTCAGAGACGTTTTAGGCGTAAATTACACAGAAACGGCGGCGGCGTAAGGAGAAGGCGCGGCGCAGGCGCAGCATACGCAGTACGCAGCTTGCGCCGCGCCTTCGGGCCACTGCTGCTACTACTTACCTACCAATAGATACGTGTGATAAATGAGTAGGTATGTAAAAAGAGCCTATGCAATTGCAACATATCAAAGTTAGTTTAATATTGCTCACTAAATAAACTGGTATTTGACTGACGAGCTCTTTATTACGTGGTTTCTTTTGAGAGCGCACTAGTCTGGCAGTCTAATCTTGCATAACGCGGAATTCCATAAGGGAGATAGAAGTCAATGAAAAAATAAGACAGCAACCTTTACCTATATACAGGGGCGTAGCTACCGCCGTATCTGCCGTATCAATTATACGGGGCCCCCGGGCCACGGGGGCCCCCGACGTGCGTAAGCAAAAATTTATAAAAACTTCCCAATTTTTTATTTTATATCTGAAATGACAAAAGTCAAACAAAAGACAAAGACAAAAGGCAAAGAGAGTTTAAATAGGTATAATTTGAATTGATTGTAAAAAATTTGGAAAAAGTGACAGATAGATAATTATGATGAATAAATATTTCTTTTAATGTTAAGCAAACATTTTTTTTTTCTTTTGTGAGAAATCTTTACCCTTTATAAAGGCCCCCAAACAATTTGTTTATACGGGGCCCCGCCAAAGCACGCTACGCCACTGCCTATATAAATATTTACCCATGCTCTCCTCGCGTACCGAGTAGTTTGTAGAGTTTTAGCTGCCTACATTCACTGTTCACCTACGTAATTCTCTAATGAGAAGCGCGTGACATACTCTAAAACTGCGGATATAGTCCGACTCCTGTACCTATATATGTCTAGCTATTTTTTTTTGTTGATTTGTCTCATTAATTCATTAGAGGAACATAGGTACCTATTATGATATCACCACATGGCGTGCGTTTAAAACGATGTTAATCGTTAACAAGTGACACTAAAGCGCACATGTGAATGATAAAAGTGGGTGTAGTTTAAAAAAAAAACAAAATGAATTTATTTACAATATGGATGACAACAACGCTTTGTGTTATGGCAGAAATGGTGTATGAAGGTATGCAATTTAACCCTAATAGTCCTTACCAAAACTTGAATAATTTTAGAAGCTTTTTTGAAGACTAGGTATTGTAGACTAGTGTTAAAAATGTCAGGGAACTGGGAAAATTGTTACTACACGTGTATGTTATTCAAATATTTAAAGATAGTGACCATTGCGCTTGTGGGCCCCGAAGAGATAACTAGAGGACCATGTAGGTTTAGCCTGTAGATAAATACACCCACATTCCACCAGTTATAATGTTTAATACGTCTCTTGCAATAAGAGGCGAGCTAATCAACCTGCAAATTGAATTGATTGATGAAATATGTTAAGCAGAATAAATCCAAAGACAGGTCGGTTCTTTTAGGTAGGTTACATGAATTTTATTAGCAATTAAAGTCGAAAAACAGGCAAGAATTACTTGGAAATTTCTGTTTGTTACAGAAAACCCTTATACGAAAGCTGTAAAGGATAATAAGCAGTGGTACAGTGTACATGGTTACGTACAAGTACGTCCAGGAGCACATATGTTTTACTGGTTTTACTTTGCAAATGGAACACAAATTAATGCAAATCGTAAACCTCTCATAATATGGATACAAGGTGGACCAGGGTTTGCCGCAAGTGGTATAGGAAACTTCGCTGAAATGGGGCCTTTGAACATGGATATGCAGCCCCGAAATCATACTTGGGTAAGATGGCGTTTTCATCTGAATCTAAAACACACTTCTTCAATTCGATCGGTCATCATCTGCCTCGCCTTTTGCCAACTACTTATGTTGGGGTCGGGTTTCAGTTTAAACAGATGGAGCTTAATAACAGTAATTTACAGGGAGCGACTGAATATCTGACCTTCACAACCCAGTTACTGGGTAACACAATACCCCTTGGTAAGACTGGTTGTCCGACATTCAGGCTTCAGACGACCCGTAACAACTGTTAAAGATCCACGAATGACATGCTTTCCGAGGCACGGAGGGGTTTTGGTATGTAAAGATGGTCACCCATCCACGGACCAACCGCGGTAAGCGTAGCTTAACCTTATCGATCGACCCGTGCGGCTGTTATTACTTAGCCACAAGACCCTCTTCAATTCGATCAGTCTGGTATTGTAACTATTCCCAATTGCTGACTGCCTAGTTTCCAAACAATATTATTAAATCCTCGTGAGGCATCGTGACTCCTTGGGTCATTGGGTGTGATGCTACAGGATCCACTTTTCTCAAAAAAAATATGCAGAAACCTGACAACATTGATACCAATCAACTTGGGTAGCCAGAGGCAAGGACTAATAAACATAGAGATTGCTTTGCTGGACAGGATAAGCTGATTGATAAGACCATCAGAAGAATATCGAGAAGATAAATAATGTAATTTGGGACTGTCATACCAACATACCTACTTACATATCTAAAATCCGCCCTTTCCGCTTGACCACTTCCGCTTACCATATTAAAATAGAGTAATTTAAACTAAGAGAGTTGTATTGATGATTTTAAATGATTGTAATTCTGTAAATGTATATTTTCAACGTGTAATAATACTGGCCTGCAAATTGCAAAATAAAAGTAAGAACATTTGAATTTTGCGTGCTATCCTGCTAGTTCTCCCCCCTCCATAATATCATCTTTACGAAAGCCATTCCACATCATCATCATCTGCGTAGTCTTTTCCCAACTACATATGTTGGGGTCAGCTTCCAGTCTAACCTAGTATCTGGTACTTTTTGACAGGCCTTTTTTTTTTTTATTACGGGGGGAAATCCTCATGGATGTCCTCCGCCCCGGGGAGGGCGGAGGGGTCTGTCAGACTCTTACTGACTAAAACCACCCCGGTGTTCCGCCTCACACTTGCACCGGAGATCACGGGAACAAAAGTGACTTCCGCGATCCTCAGCTAGTGCTGGCCCGCCTTTGCGGGCCACCTCGCGTTAGGGGGGGAGTGAGGTGTTAAACTCCCCCTTACATCATACAGAGGCGCGCGTGGAACACTACGCGCCGCCATCTCGGGTCCTAAGAAGTAGTAGGGGGCGACGGTCATGTCGCTTGGTTCAAATAGGTTAATTTTATATAGGTAGAGATTCTTGTACATATTGTGAATGAGAGAACGTTGTAGGCCTTACAGACTAGATTTGTAAACGATTTTCTATTCTGTATTTTCATTCCTCTAAGTACCTGGTACTTATTGACAGGCCTGCACTGTCCTCCCATACCTATTGTCACTGTAATTTGAAAACATTGTAAAAGCCAATTATTTTTAAAAGAGTAACCGTGGAGTTTCTTGCCGGCTCTTCTCCATAGGAAGCGACAAATTGGAACCGTGCACCTAGCTTCTGACGTTTCATAAGTGCCCATGCAGGCTTATGTGAAATAAAATATTTTGATTTTGGTTTTGAACTGGATGCAGCTGAATGTCAATATTTTACGAGGAGCGTTACCTAGTTACTGGGTAACACGTTACCCCTTGGTAAGACTGGTTGTCAGACTTTTGGGCTTCTGACGACCCGTAACGACAGTCAAAACTCCACAAATGACAACTGGGACCAATGCCTTAAGGGCCTACGTCCCGTTTGGTAGCGTAACACGGTCACTTTATGAACCGTACTGCTCATTAACGGCTTGTCTTGAAGATTTGAAAAATATATGATTTTGCTATAGATTCATATAGATCATTTTGCCGGAAGTACTTTTTTTGTATGGTTAATACTTTTGCTGTAAAAAAATATTTTCCAACACGCAATATTTTGGCTTCTATTCCATACTCCTACTAAACGGCTTCTTTATTTGGAAAAAAAAAATACACTGAAAAATAGATAGTTAGAGGTACCACAGAATCGCCGAAGCACAATTGTAAATTAATCAAAGGAATATCCCCATTTTGAGATAAAGGCTCAGAGGTGCCCTGCGCGGGCGCGGGCGGCGGTCGTGCTTTAGCATACAAATGGGAGATGAGGATACTATGGGCCTTAACGTGCTTTCTGAGGCACGAAGGGGTCTTGGTATATCAGTACCTATGCACCTATGTATGAAAGCCATTCCACATGTGTAAGATGAATCGCGAAGTAATTGATTAAGTAGATGTCTCTTGGATTATTCATTAGGATGTGTTTACATCTAGATCAAGTTCCAGAAAATTATATGCTGACCTAAATTGCGCGGTCATTAGTTTGAATGAAATACCTCTTGTTTATATTGTGATAAATTGCTTGACTTCAGATTTCGTTACAGGAAGACTAATAAGTAAATTAAATTAGAAAAAAGTAAAATATTAGTACTTTACCATCAACACTCACTCAGTGCAATAAAAAAGAATGATATTTGCAAAAATTATCGCCACCTTAATTGCGTAACACACTTATCAATAACAATTTGAATCATTTTGAAGGATATTGCTATTGCTAATCCATTAAATTACTAAGTATCCATTATCAACTTCATAATGTTCGAAAAATTTGTCTGCCCTAAAATGTAAATAACGTAATGAATGTTGTTGAACTATCAAAATGAAAGCCATTCCTATATAGTTCGACTTTTAATTGTATTCAGTAACTTAACAGTTCAAAGAAAAATTATGTTACCATACTAAAACGAATAGTGTTGAGGTACTGAACGATTTTGCGTAAAGAGCGAATGATATAAAAATGGTTTCATTTTAAATTAAACCATTTTTATCATTCGTTATAAAATTTTAAAAATCATTTGTAAGACGTGGGATATAAGAATAATTAATCATTCATTATTAAAAGTAATTTCCTGTTTTTTTCTTCTAATAGAAAGAAACTAAATAAATTATGTACCTACCTTACTACTGAAAAACAAAATATGTATATAAAAAAATCTACAATTTTTAATAGTGCATATATTATGTTTTTGAAACAAGTTATAAAAGTTAAAATAAATAAAATGCATGTACAGTTGTTACATTATTTCAAGTTCATTCAATTTCGTTCATTCTTACACCACCTCATTATCTTTTTATTTTCAAAATCTGGTAACCCTTCAACTGTTAAGTTACTGAATACAATTAAAAGTCGAACTATAGTAGGTATTAGTGTGTAACACAATTACCCCGCATATACATGTTCTATTCCAGAATTTGGTAACAAAGTATTACACGAACTTCTTTTTCGTTGACTGCGGTTTCGTGAAGATGAGATTAAAAAGTCTCATCCAAACCTTGGAGTCCAGTACACATGTACCTACAACTTATGTATGACACAAACTTCAATTCTTGTCTCACGCCTTGTTCCCATGTGGTTAATGTGGTTATGCAGAAACTATATAACAATTCCAGTTTCTTTAAATTTCCAGGTAAAAGAAAGAAACGTGTTGTACATAGACCATCCTGTTGGTACTGGATTTAGTTATGTCACAAACAATTCACTATTGGTGAAAACCGATCGGGAAATGGGTATGTTCTTGAGAAGAAACTACTAATGAACTAGAACTAAAAATGTACCTGCACCCTAATTGCGTAACTCACGATTAAATTATAATCTGTTTCGTTTTGAAACAGAGTGCTAAACCATTGCTTCATATGTTCGAAAAATGTGTCTGCTCAACAACGTTAATAACGCAATGAATATTGTTGAACTGTCAAAATGAAACAGATTATGATTAATCGTAACTATGTTACGCAATTAAGGGTGCTGCTTATTTAAATAGAACACAAAATATCTGTTCTTCGTATTATCTCCTAAAATGTTTTTAATGTTAATTGTTCACAGCTATGGATCTAGCAAGGACAATAAAAGTGTTTTTCAGGAGACACAAAACATTCCGTAAGACACCAACATATTTGTTCAGTCAAAGTTATGGCGGCAAAGTGTGTCCAAGACTGGCATTTTACTTACACACGGTATGTATCGTGCCTATAACTAGGTACCTAAGTTAAATAAAAAAAAATAACTAGCTAAAAGTGTTTTAGCTCTGAAGATTGAAGACGTTGATATCACATTGATGCGTCACTCCACGTATACGGCGAAAATCTACGCTAGACCAGTGCTAGATGCGATTCGCAGTTATCCTTAGGTCCTGAAAGATTCACAAACATGAAGTGTCTGACGATTGACGATCTGACGCTACTGAACGCTAATTATATAAGAAACCTCGCTGCTGAATTACGTTAAACTATCCCCGGTGTTTGTCTAAGTACTTATTTAAATATTGATGCTGTTTTCAGGCAATTGAAAAGAAGAGTTTGAAAATAAATTTCAAAGGAATCGGTATTGGTAGTGGTTGGGTGGATCCTAAGGAGAGCGTTTTGGTCCAACCGGAATTTTTGTATCTCACGGTATGAGTATATTTTGATTTGTGCAACTGTGCATAAGTATTTAGGTAATAGCAGTAAGAATGATAGGTAAATAACCAACGTGTTTTATTTCAGGGGGCGATAGATCGGAATTTATATATGTCCTCATCAAAGGTAGCGAAGAAGCTTGCTCGATCAATAGAAACACAAGCATTTTTACAAGCGGATATTTTAGATGACATTTTGTTTAGGACTCTCAACGGTCAGGGAGAGGTTAATTTTAACAATGTGTATGCTGCTAGTCCTTATCCCGCACTTGAAGAATTAGATACTAAAATGAATCGATATGTAAAGCCTACTTTGGCCGGAGTGAATAAAACGATAAAATGGACTTATTTATCAACAAGTGCTTACCAAAACTTAAAACAAAGCTTTTTAATACCTTCTGTTTCATTTTGTAAGTACCTTACAATTATTTGAAACGTTTAAACATGCTGCTTAGCGTCTAGAGTTAGAAATCGCACAGTAACGCACCGAGGCCCTAGTGTGTTTCATTTAAGGCGGTTATTTCTCGCAAACTGTCAAAAAGGTAGTTTTTTAAAGCAGTGTATCTCTTTAACCGTAAATAATTTTGAAAGCAAAAAGACATGATGATATTTTCAAGTCTTTTTTGCATACAGTGATGGAACTCAAAACATTATTAAACATACTTTAATGCATCAAAAAAATCATCAAAGTCGCCTCTTAATTTTCTTTAAAAGCAGTTTATCCCTTCAATAACAATTACAATTATAATTAAAAGTATACCATAAAATTTCAAATACTAAACTGCATTCGGTGATGGATTGTTTATTATTAAATAGTTAAATCTAACTTTATACGATTTAATTTCCATTTTTACGACACGCTTGCTCATTTAGGTACTATACGAATTTATTACAATAGATTTTAACCCGTATCAGATTGCAATAAGAACTATTATCGCTCATAACTACACTATTTAAAGTTAGCACTTTCGATGCCAGCACCCAGGGTATGGGTCGAAAAATCATTCGTTCGTGTGCAACAACTCGCATCCGAATCGTCGCTTTAAGTAGCTATTGATGACTTCTGTTCATGCCCAGGACCCGACTAGCGAGACTACTTATAGCGACGACTCGGATGCGAGTTGTGGGCATACGAACTAATTATTTTTCGTATATGGCATCGAAAGTGTTAACATGGCCTTAACCATCTCGATCAAACGCATCGAGCGGGTTTCGGCGCTCCGATTGGTCCTTCAACAATCCAGGGCCAATCGGAGCGCTGAACGCGCTCGATGCGTTTGATCGAGATGGTTAAGGGCCTAAGTCTCGTTTGGTAGCGTAACACGGTCACTTTATGAACCGTACTGCTTTTCCAACACGCAATATTTTGGCTTCTATTCCATACTCCTACTAAACGGCTTCGTTATTTGGAAAAAAAAATACACTGAAAAATAGATAGTTAGAGGTACCACAGAATCGCTAGAGCACAATTGTAAATTAATCAACATTTGCCAAGAAATATCCCCATTTTGAGATAAAGGCTCAGAGGTGCCCAGCGCGGGCGCGGGTGGCAGTCGTGCTTTAGCATTCAAACGGGAGATGAGGATACTATGGGCCTTAAAAGAAACTCACACTAGAGCCACTGATCGATTTTCGACGCGCCGAGATGCATTCTGTTGAATACTCAATGCTCGGTTAAACGTCGAGAGTTGAAAATTCTGTACGCGAAAAAGTCCCACCGGGATTTTATTACGCCCGTGTGAATGTCGACTAAGCCTTTTAATAATTATGTTTTATTTATTTTATTACGCCCGTGTGCATGTTGCCTAAGCGTTTTAATAATTATGTTTTATTTATTTTATTACGCCCGTGTGTATGTTGCCTAAAGAAGCGTTTTAATAATTATGTTTTATTTATTTTATTACGCCCGCGCCCATGTGAATGTTGCCTAAGCGTTTTAATAATTATGTTTTATTTATTTTTCATAACAGTAGAAGCCCTCTTGGATAAGACGAAACTGAAGATAGCAATTTACAATGGGAACTTGGATGTAGTAACTCCATTAGGCGGTAAGGTTATAATATTATTACTTTTGGTACCTACTCTATCCTACTTCCTACTATATAATGTTATATTTATGTGAAAGTTTGGATGTTTGTTAATCAATCACGCAGAAACGGTCAAACGGATTTAGATGAAACTTGGCACACAGATAGTTTATAACCTGGATTAACACATATGATACTATTATCTATTTGTTTTGTACTGTTTTAATGTATTAACATATTATTAACTATTCGTGTTTGGCATGAAATTCTCTTAATCTTACCTAGATATTTACTTTATTTTATGAATTAATTTTATTAATTGACATTCGATTACCTACCCTATTTTGTATGCCTTCTGGCGGAATATAGTCCATACTAGGTATGGCCCGTCAGAAGGACAATAGATTTTTTTTTACAAAATAAATGTTTGTCCTTACAAACATTTCTTTTTGTATTTTAACCAGAAATTGGATATTCGGATGCATATTTACCAAAAGATAATTTTTAGCTATGAACGTATGGAAGCGGCTTTATAAATTATTTGTAATATTTATTAAAAACCCCGGGATATTTGATTGCATAACTATTCAGATGTGTGTTAATTTAAAATTAATGTTTAACCCGATACAAATATGTATATGTACTGGAGGAGGGGTAGTTTGTATTAGTTAAAACAAAAAATAAACAAATTACTTATCTAAATTAAGACTTTTTCGATACAAAAGCGCATTCCATGTTAGCCAACATCTCAACTTTAGGTGAAAATGCATCCGAATATCCGATCTCTGATTATAACATCGGTATAACTTTTACTCTATGTTCACAAAATTCATCAATGAATTTGAATATCCCGTAATACGTTCCCGTGGGATAATTTGCGACTTCCACGCGGGCAAAGCCGCTAGCAAAAGTTAGTAATATAATATTTTCTAAAATAAAGTTGCGTAACGCATTCTACCTTCATGCTTTTGGATTAGACATTAACATAAAGAAATGGAGATCTTTAATGTAGTCTGCGACACCTTTAATGTCAAGGTTAAACACATAAACGGGGTTAAATTAAATAAGCTGACGATCCTCCACAGACGAGATGTGTTTATACAGGGTGTCCCGAAACTCAACGTCAATGTATATGTATACTCTGTATATGTAATGGCGATTTTTTTTAAATCATATTTCTAAACTAAACTATACAACCAGCTGTTGTTGACCCCGTCATCGAATTGAAATGTATTAGTTTAGGAAATCTTTTTTTTGTTTTTTTCGTCATTAAAATATATCGATAAGTACTTATCACATCGATGGAGTTTCGCCAGCTAATTTATTTCGACCGTGTCTCCTTAACTGAGCGTTATTGAAGTTGTTCACATCAGCATTTGTCATATTTAATGTGGTATTCAAAATACTTTTTTTAGTAGGTAACGGAGCGGTTAATTTGATTTAAATATTGTCTGAAAATGTACCTAACTCCACTAACACGCTATCACTCAGAATCTTAATAATTTTGAAGGATATTGTTATCCCATTGCTTCATTTGTTCTAAACATTTGTCTGTTCGTGAATGTAAATAACGCAATGAATGTTGTAAAACTGTCAAAACGCCATTGAACTGTTAGTGTGTTACGCAATTAGGTGCTCCTCTCGATTAAATACAGATAATAAATAAATATCTTATGCTCTTAGGTGCTTCCAACTGGGTCCACAAGTTGAAATGGCACGGTGCAGCTGACTTTGCCAATGCCAAAAGACATCTGATACGTGGAACCAAAAACGGATATTATAAAGAAATGAAAAGATTAAGCTTTTGGTCGGTATTTGGAGCTGGTCACTGGGTAAGTAAAATATATTCCTGCTGGTAAATACCATAACATATATTATGGCTTAGATATTTTTCCAAGAAGAACTCGAACTGTATCACTATTTCTGTTTATTTAAATGGTACATAATTTCATTCCGTAACATAAGGTAATAAAAGCCCATTTAACTTAACTGTAAAAATACCTATTTAAACAACGCACTACCAATATAATGAAGACATGGTGGTCGGAATACAAATAAGTATCAATGAATATGATTGATTAGAACCTACATCATTAAGATAACTATATATATAAAACAAAGTCGTGTTAGTTACACCAATTTATAACTCAAGAACGGCTGGGCCAATTTTAATGATATTGATTTTTTTTATTTTTCTTCGTCGGGAATAGGATAATAAGTATTAAAATATGATATTTATTCATAAAAAATATCAATCAAAACAAAAATCTAGCCGTTTATTTTTAACAAAACGCAACGCGATGCAACTGACAGCGCAGGTCATGTTATTTGTATTTTGTTTTGAAATAAATGACACAAAACTGAAACGCATGTAGGTTCATTGGGAGGTGTTGCGGAATACTAAGAGAGAATTTACCAAAATTCTTACGGGAACGGGAAAAGTCAGAGTAAAGTTTGTGCGCGTACGAAGTCGCGGGCAAAAGCTAGTTTTTCATAAATCTACAATTTCCACTATATTTTACAGGTGCCAGAAGAAAACCCTGAGGCTATGGCTCACATCATGGATTACGTCATGGCAGAAGACGTAGGGGAGTCTTCAGATTAGAAGTTTTTGAACAATCTCTTTTTACCCATCGATTGACTCAGTCATCTTGTTTTGTATTTCATTGTAGCATCATGGTTTGAGTTAAATAACTGGAGTTAAGCGCAGGCCACACCGCCAGCTAGCGGGCGGGCGGGCTAGGCGGGTGAGCGAAGCGACGATGGAAACTATACAAACTACGCGAACGCGGTGTGAACCGAAGTATGTAAAGAGGTGAAACGATGTTCGCCCGCCTAGCCCGCCCGCCCGCTAGCTGGCGGTGTGGCCTGCGCTTTAGTATGTACCTAATACAAGGTCAGTCGGTAACAAAGCCGAAACCGAAAAGGGGCGAAACTGAGCTGGCATAGGCTAAAAAAATAAAACGAATAAGTGCGACTACCCTCCCACCCTGAGGGTTTCGTCTTAAAGCTGTGCCCGGCTCTGCCGGCGGCTTCACTCAAGTAACACGGCCTATAAATTTCAGGATTTTAGGATTGCAAGACAAACTAAAATTTTCGGTAAAAAAAAATGGATTGGAGAGTGGACCAACATAAATACTAAATGTTAGTTCAAGCCATGGGCGTAGCCACGGTGGGGCAGGGTGGGGCGCTTGCCCCACCCTGGCTCTGACCTGTGAGGTACCTAACCAAATCTAAAAAAAAAAATTATCTAGGTACTAACTACAATACTTAATATCCGTAAGAAAGTTCACACTAGACAGTCGACACAAAAAAATGCAATCAAAATAAAAAGAGCGCAAGCGGTTAACCGCACGTGCGCAGCGGTCGGTCATGCGTTCAATTCAGAATTAATTGTCTCTGTTTGCCTTATTGCGAAATATTCCGCACTGCTTCAACCGATCGCAAATGTGTTCCAGTCTAAAAGCATTGACTTGTTCCAGTGTGCGAATCACATTAAAAGAATCATCGACACATTAAAAATACATCGTGAAAATGTGGACGGTCACAGCGGTAGTTTCATAGCTGAAGCTCAAGTGATCGCTGACGCTCTAGAAGTTGATTTTACACTGCCACGCATCGCAAAAAGACAAACGCACCGTGAAAATCCTCCGGCAGAGATTCCTACCCAGTTTTGGAAACGATCGTTGATTATTCCCTACCTATAGACTCGCTCGATTGGAAGAGCGTTTCTCGGAGAACAACTTACGCATATTTTTTGATCTCATTGCACCCCTATAACATGTTGCAAATGACATTCGAAGAATTTTTGAAAAAAACCTAGGCCTTTCGCGAGATGTATAACTTTTTTTTTTTTGGATGGAAATCATCAAATAACTTCTCCCGCTCTGGGTGGAGCGGGAGGGCGTGTCAGACTTTTACTGAGTAAAACCCACCCGTGTTCCCTCATTTGCCTGTGTGCCAGGGGCCGCGGTATCTCTTTCGAACAACCCGCACCCCTGGCAGGCATCGGCCCTTGCGGACCCCACCATTTGGTGCTGACATCTCTTTGATGCGCGCGTGGAACACAACGCGCCGTCGACCCGGGCTTGGTCCTTACCGGACATCGAGCTACCCATTACTTGCCGTCCGCAAGCCCGCGCCTACGGTGGCCGGGAATCAGCCTGGGATTCCCGACGCCCAGGGCGTCTCCCGCGGCGACTACGGCCGTGAGGGCGCATATACTGCCTCTCCCTCACGTGCGCCACCTCCCTCTTCGCGAGCATTACTGTTTCGCAGAAGAAGGTGACGGCTAACCATTCACTCTCGCTCCGTACCATGGTCTGCACCAGGGCCGGACGCGAGAGCTCGCCGCCGCCGATCGCCTCCACGAGGACACGGCGGTGCTCCGCCCAAGCCGGGCAGACCGCCACCGTATGCTCCACCGTGTCCTCAGGGCGATCTTCGCAATGGAAACACCCGGGCGTTTCCTCCCGCCTTAAATGCGAAACAGGAACTTCCCGAAACAACCGTGTCCGGTGAGGACCTGCGTCAGGCGGAAGGTGAGGACGCCATGCCACCTCTCAAGCCACTCCTCAAAGAGGGGACTTACCGTCGCTATCGTGGCGTGCCCAGAGATGTATAACTTAAGTGCTAGTTACCACAGCGAGGCTGAACTGTGGTACCAGTTGTGGGAAGAAAAAAATATGGCATCGAATGTTCTGAAAGACATGGAAGTGGCAGAACTGATAAAGGATTCTGAAATGTTTTATCCGAGCATAAAACCTGTTAGTTAATACCTAAATAAATAAACAACCTATTGTACCTATGAGTAATTGTTCACCTACTCTAGCTGAAAGTAGGTAATATCTATAGATATAAACCTCTAAATTGACTGATTAACAAATTGGCATACGCCCAGAGCCCAAACGGCTGAAGTTAGAGACACATTTTTGGGTGGAAGATTTCGTGGTGTAGGTAGGTGAGCAATAAGAAAGTGTTTTGGATCATTCGAATTATACATACAGATACAGGGTGCTATAGGGTGTAACCTTTTCGTATGAAAAAAATTACCGGGGTAAGACCGCGGGTATAATTTGCTAGTTACATATTATTTTAGTCTGCTGCCCCACCCTTAGCCCATGGCTGGCTACGCCCATGGTTCAAGCCTATATAATTTATAAATTTTTCATTATTTCCCTAACTTGTACTGCTAAACCTTTGCTTCTTGCCTAATTTTATGCCTTTAGGTCAATTAAAATATGTGACTTAATTGACCGTAAACAAAGAAAAAGAAGTACCGTCAAACGGGGTGAATAGGATACTGGGGTGAATCGGGATAAAACCTGAAAAGTGATTTTTACATTGAAATAATATAGTTTGTTTCCAAAAGGGAGTCTAATATGTTTACTGTATTGATGTTGTTGGCAACGAAATAGATTATTTCAATGTTAGAATCCATTTTAAAGTTTCGTTCCGGTTCACCCCTGCAGCACTATTCACCCTGTTTGTAGGTATGTTAGGATCATAACAGGTGGCGTTCTGTATTTCTGCCTACCCCCATGAGAAAAAGGTGTGAATTTATGTGTGTATAATTTACAGTATGTTTTGATTGTGTTGACTTAAAATTTTCACCCTTTAAGGGACCGCAGACTTTACTAACTGATATTAATTTCAACTTGATACCTCTACCCGTTCCTGAGAACACAGACCGACCACAAAGTCATCACTTTATTGTTCGTCTGTAGAGACTACAATATACCATTAGGAATTTTGAGGAACGGTCCCTTATGTCTATTGCAGTGCCAGTTATACTTTGAGAAAATAAATTGTGTGGATGAATAATATTATTAAGAGTAATTATATCTTTTAATCAGTATTCGTTTCAGTAGTAGTGTTGTCAGAAAAGTTTAAATATGTTTTACAATATTTATAAAGGAAATCAGACTTATGATTTATATGAAATAAAAATCAAAATGTTTAATTAATTCGGTTATTTTTATGTCCAGATTACGTATTCATAATTATTATACAAACAGTTTTATATAATATGTACAATATTCAATTATTATTATGTGTATTAACAACATTAATATAATAATATACACACTCATAATAAATAACTTATGCACCACACTAACAATAATTTATATATGAATAACATTTAATTTTGGCAAATGATCTCTAAACTTATTTTTGAAAATAAAATAAAAATATTAAGCTGCAAAGGACACACCCACTCTGTATGGCAATTAGGGAGAAATATAATATTTTTGGAAGATGGTGTGTTAATAAAAGCATTATTTTGTATGGTAACAAAACTAAGATATTTGGGTTTGCAAATATTAACATATTATACGCTTTCCAAGTGTTCAGTAAAATACACTTCAGCCCAAAAAGGGTGATGTCCTCATAATAAAAATTGCGGCAGCTCACTTGACTATAACAATAATTTAATAATTTAAGCAGCTTAACAGCTAACGACCAGGGGCCTTAGTCTGCTATTTTTATAAATTCGTCATTCCAACACGATCCCATTGTCATTCATTGGTCATTTTGCTAAAAGTTCGTAATCTGCTAAATTCATAATGGTCGATCATTGGTCGGTCAATGGTCTCGTAATAGAATTGTGTTATAATGGCATTTTCGTATTGCCATTATTATAAAACTCGTTAGTAGAAATGTTTTTCGAAAAACGACTACTAAATTTGAACATTTATTCATGCCAGATTTCATTTATATATATTTTTACATATTATTTATTAGTGTTATAAGCAATCTAAAGTAGTAGGAAGTTCGTAAACTAAGTCAATCATTCATTTGTCATGATGCACGAGATTACCAATAATGCCATTTCTTTCAATGGAGTGTCAGTGGCTGACCATTGGAAAGTCATAATGACGCCATTTTATTAGTAGATTACCAAACTTGTCAAAATCAACAATTATGAAATCAATGATAGACCATTCTGACACTATTGTAATAGCAGACTTGAGGCCCAGATGGATTAATGAAATAAAAGGATGAACGAAATGCTTTTCACATTACATTTTAATTAAAATATAAAACCTATTTTTGTTAACAGTTCATCTCTACATAGGCCAGTTTTATTGTACTTGTATATTTAAAACCAAACTACATGATTAAAATTATGTTTAATTCGATTAAACCATTTTTGAATTAGGCATTACAAAACTCGAATCACAAATAATAATTGATAAAATATTTAAAAAATACAAGAATAATTAATTTTGGAAATTGTACATACACATTGTATTTTGATTATTTAATAGATTTAATATCAAGAAATAAGAAAATGTTGTACTAGAAATAAAACATGGTCGTAAGATGAGGCCCAACAACCAATTTTTATAAGCATAAATAGTTAACAGATAAATATAATATCATCATTCATAGCTAAATAACATAACAATATAATTTGTTCTCTTTGTTCTAGTATTCACAGATCATGGTCTTTTTATTTATGCTACCTATGAGGAGGAACTAGAAGTCACATAGTAATACAATAAAATAATATCATTATATTTACCCTTGCTTAAACAATTGTTTACTAATATTTGAGATGAAAAATATATTAATTATTAGTAGGCCTATACATATGCAGAAATCCGAATAACTGAAGAGGATTTTATGAAAAATAAAAACATACATAGTCTATTTTGATATTATGTGTTTTATCTAACAGTTACTTATTTGTAAAAGTTCATTGTTTGAGCTAGCAGATTATACCACTATAATTTGACCTCACGTATTTTTTGTTGGACTGCATTTTGTACGTAATTTAGCATCCTGTGCCTCAGTATATTATTATTCTACATGATTGAATAGATGCAAACAACATATTTTGTAAAATTTTAATAGCCATTTGATTTAACGATAACAATTAATGTACTGAAGTTTTGTATCAGACTTAAAAACCTATTCGGGTAACGAACAACGAACAATCGTTAAAAATATTTACGGTCGACTAACATTTTCGTTGGTATGTAAATTGTATCAAATGTGTTATAAGCTACGAGCACTTTTAAGAATACTTTTTATTTGACCAATGTTATTATATGACTTAAAAGTGTCGCACGTAAAAATCATAATTATACAAAATTGCTCTTGCGTCAGAATGCTCAACATACAATCACTTCTAGGGGGCACCGAATAAAAGTTGAGCGTTGTAGAACTCTTAATTCCAACAATATCATAACAAACATTGCCTTGTTGCCAGGACTAAATAGTAGGTAAGAAATTCAATGTTATACATACCGAAGCTGACCAGTAGCATTTTCAATGTGACACCTTTTTGTTTTCGGTGCTTTATTTTGGTCAATTTGAATAATACAAAGCTATGCTATAATTGTATACTAGCTACGTTAGTCTCACTTCAGCATAGCAGGCGTCGCAAACTCGCACAGGCTTGGTGTTGCCAGCTAATGCAACTGCCTTGTCGCTGCAGGCTGCGCAGAATATATGGCCACACCGACGGCAGTGGTGCTGCAAAAGATAACAAAAACAATTCGTAAACTTACAAACAACAAAGTAGTATTACATTTTTAATTTAACTTAATTTTCATTCGATAAAGCTGGCAAACTTAGTTATTCATTGATAGTTTTAGGTGTAAAAAATGATCTATTTACGCATGAAATTATCATTGAAAAACTAATGTAGTTTCGTAATTTAATGAGTCGTCTGCGTATAAAACGATAGCGATATCTATAATTTTTAGACAAATTCAGTTTTTGAATACATATTTTTTTAAGGTTCAGTTATTAACAAAAAACATTTAGCAAACTTTTGTTTTTTGTAAGTTATTAAAATTTTACTATTAAAGTACGATTTTGTATTATTTCCTAATTCCTTTCCTTATTATGACAGTTTACAACACACATGGAAATTATCGGTATATGTATGTTTGTATTCATTCTATTATTTATTATGTACACACATTAAAATACATAGAGACCGATATAAAACTTTTGAGTAAAAAGGTATTAAGTATTAAGAATTTTACCAACTTACTTTCCTCCTAGCTATTGAGAATTCTTTAGCACACGCGGTACAGGCCGTGGCGTCTTTATCATGCGTCCACGTGGCTGTCTCCTCAACCGTCTGCGTTTGCGCCGCCTCCCTCTCCAAAAGTTCTGCTAGTTGTAGTTTGTTCTCGCTCAGTGTGGCACCTACTTCTTCTAAAGTTTTCTGCGCTTCAACATACTGTGTTTTTAAGACGTGCTGCTCTTCTTGTAGTGAGAGGTATTTCTGTAATGAGGTAATTTAAAGTTTTAAATAATTTATTTTAATTTAATAAACGCGATTGCCTCAATAGTTCTAATGGAAAGATATCTTTAGAAATTATTTTTCGGTAAGTAAGGTAATATGATTATAAACTCATAATTTCAAGTCATATTCTCGCCTCTCGAGGTTTGAGAAAGTGTCGTCGTAAACGAAGCTTTATGCATTTCACAATATGAGCATATATGAAACAATACATTGCACATTTCACATCACGCTAATGCCCGCTTTCTAGGGAATTAAATTAAAACTGTCCACATCATATCAGATAAAACTATCGGTATGAGTCAATATTTTAATAGGTAAAGTATTAGGTTTTATTTACCTGGCCTATTGATTTCAGAGATTCCACTTCTTGTGTCAACATTGATATCTTATCACGGTCCCGCATCATGGATTCCTATAATAAAGTGATTATTAATAAACTAAAACTACAAGGAAAACTTATTAAATAGGTATTTATTAGTATAGCCGTTGCAAATAACGAACGCAGGTCATGTGAGTTTTATGTCATTAAGATAAGGTTTCAATTGCAATGATTGACGCGGGCTAGCGAAATGTAACAACTTTGTTGTCTTAGGAAATACCTACGTCATTCAGAAGAGATATTACTATAGGATTTGTGGTTTTAAATATGAATCAAAAGAGATTTTGTATGTAGACACTTGAGCTTAGTCATCGCGTTATAATTATTACGTCACAACATAATAATGTCGAGCATGTGGCGCGGGTGCGTGTGTGTGGGAGGTAGATACATATTATTTATGTATCTACCTCCCTACGAATTTAAGTAACAACGATGCGCAAAATAACTTGTAGTACCTACTTATGCATTCAATAGTTTTTTTTTAAACTATAGGTAATTAAAAAAAATCTATAAAATATCTAGTTTTGCAAATCCAATTGATTTCTTATTGAACATATATTTACGAATTTCTGAAAGGTGTCCTTTAGTAATTCAGTAATTGTTCCATCAGAAACTGACAGGTACTTACTTGTAAAGACACCCTCCATTCCCGTTCTATTCTTAGGTCACCCTCTGCAGCCACGGCCCTCGTCTCTGCTGCGGCCGCCTTCTGTCCCAGCGAACGGGCACTGTCTTCTAAACTCTTCCTAGCTAACTTATCTTCTTGCAACCTATTCAGTGTGTAAATATCTTTAACACAAGTTCATTTGTTCGTACAGTCACCAACAAAAGTAACAGTAGGCAAAGCTTCAGAAGAGATTTATGAATGAATACTCTAATAGACTCTCTTTTGTAACTAATTATTGATGAATAGTATTGGTTTCTTGATATATTTAACCTATTAACCACTTGCTTTTATAGTAAGAGGTCGTATACGAATGTTTGCCAATTTCGCTGATTTAGTTGACTTCACAGAAGTACCTAGGTAATTTTACAGTTAAAATACTGTATTTCCATAAGTTTTAATGCACAAAATGAAAGATTGTTTCAATTATTATCTAATGAATGAGCTACTTTCTATTATTTTATTTTGATTAATCGACCTCAAACCAGCGGCTGTTTTGTGAATTTTGCTGTAAGAGGTTTAGAAATATCACATATAAAACACATAGAAATACAATATTTTAAAAGTAAAATCACATAAATCAGCGAAATCGAACAAATTTTCGCATACGGCATCTTAATTGTCGTGCCCCCAGACCACAGCTCATAAATCCACAATTAATACCTACGTCTATTGCATGACCTTATTGGTCGTGCAATGAAAAAACGATCTAGCAGACAGCACGGGCACGGAAATATTTGTCGTATTAATCCGATTGGGGCGGTCAATAGGTTAAATTAATTCATAGGATCCAGTACTATGGATTGAATCATTGAAATTAGAAAATAATCAGCTACTTTTTGACATTGACTGTACAGTACTTTCTGTGAGAACTTCACAGTGCAGGTGAGGCTACGTCTAAAGCTTCTGTGGTAGCGTGACTTAGATTTACTTTAGCTGTACTAGTCATAGTTGGCTTTTCAAACGCTCTAATTGTTTTTCAAATCATTACTCATCAGTAGGTAACTACACTAGTTCTAATAGGATTAGAAATCTGAGCTCATTGCTTGACTACCGTATTTGACTTTTTAATCATCATAAATTCTGGTCTGTAATTATCTTTTTGCCTAAATTCTGAATAACTGTAGGCTCTAAATCAGAGGTCCCAAAACTTTTTTCACGTAAACTATTTTAAAAATGATTCGGTGGACCCCTTGCTGCTACATTTCTACCATATTCCCAAAACTCGTCAAAAATGTGAAGATTAGATGTAAAGATGGCAACCCTATTTTATTTTCAGCCAACATGTATCCCTATCAAGTTACCCGTGGACTCCTGGGGGTCCACCTGGACCACTTTGGAAATCACTGCTCTAAATAAAGTATCAATCATAACTCAACTCATGTGCTATGCAAAGAAAAAATAACTTTTGATAAGATTCCATCGACGGTAAAGAACAATGACTCGGAACAATTGTCATAACTTGTGTATATTGTTGTTGAGGAACAGACGAACGCTTAGTATGTTAGTCTCTAACACAATCAAGGTATTGTTTAGTCACACAAAGCATGCAAACATAGGACTGAGATTGATAATGGCAAACCTACACAATAAACATAAAATTAAAACAAGCAAGTCCATTGGATTTCGAGTTCAATAAAATACAGAATGCGACTGAATATGCTTTATTATAAATAAGGCTTTTACACAACTACCGCCTCGTAATTACAAAACGATTAAAAAGAAAATATCTAAAATGGTTTTCATTACATTTGCTGCTAGATATTAACGAGCACAATATTTGTATACAATCATAAAATGTAAGTTTCAAAGCCCATGTAGCTACCCAAATGAAATGAGATCAAATATCCAAGTAATAATCAAAAATCTCTATACAATGTAACTTTGACAATCACTGGAAAAGTATACAAAATACCAATCTCTTCATTAGCGCTACCAAATCCTCACGCTCTCTATACTACTAATACAGGTACTTTTAATTAGTTACGTTACATAATTATCAAAAGATAACATTAAATTGTTTTAATCAAAGTAAATAACAAATATATAACACAGTGAAATATTCTTAACATTACCTAATAAATAAAATTTTATTTTGTGGTAAATAACTTAATAACACCTTAAATTAACTTTAATCGAAACAAAAAAAGAACCTAACATAAACTTAAGAGTGACTTAACAAAATGGTACAATTGAATATTTAATTGAAACACAGCAAGTAAGCAAAAGCAACAGTAGCATTACGTTTAACAATATGATCATCATTATCATTGGATCACTTAAATAATTTATCAAAATACTGATTTTTGCATTCACTAAGTTCATTGTGAGGGTTTGCCAATATCGAGCGAATGGAAAGAGTTGCCGCTAGTTGACACACGCAAGCTGTGCATTGCTCACACCTAAGTGCGTTGAGTACTGATATGTCAAGCGCTTAGTTTACATTCAACAGCGTTGTATATTTTCCAGGCACTCTTTCGATCCTGACGGGTGAACGCAGGCTGTAACCCGCCTGATGCGATGTCATAGTAAAAATTAGTAAAACCTACTTCTCATCGAGTTGATGTATGGTGCTGCCCATTGATTCAGTCTTTGCTTCCAATTTGGCTATTAGCTCTGTTTTATGTTTCAAGGAACTTTCACATTCCTAAAACAAGGCCAATACAGTTTAGCTGAATAAAATGACAACTCATTTGAGCGGAAGTAAGATTATTTGTTAGTTTAAAGCAGATAAGTACAGGACAGATGTTATTGTTAAAAGTTTCATACTAATACATATAATTTTTTCTGAGTTTAATATAGTGGTTATATGAATATTTAAAAACTATGTAAATGCATATTATAACTTGTAACCATTATATTATCCTCAACATCATCAATATCACCATAATATTAGAATGTGTTAGTAGGTAATACATTAATAATTTGCTAGGAAACAGGAAACACCACCTGATTATGATAAAATGGAACAACCTTATTCACAGTATTGAGTTACTACCGAAGACTATTCCGGGATTTGACTGACTATTTTGTCTCTCATATTATTCTTTCGGAATGGTGGTATTTCCTGGAGATTCAGTTTTTTATGAGGCGGGCCTTCATCCTTAGACTTTGTACCCTTTAGTGCTTTCAATTTTTCTAACTTTTCTCCTAGATTATTTTCATTAGTTGTGGGAGACCTGAGAGCTTTGACTAAGTCATTATCTGTTCCTAAGAAGTGGTTATATTTCTCAAGGTTGTGAAGTATTTTGCCAATTTGTTCGGCTTTCCCCTGGAGCCTCGACACCATTTCGCCCTTCTGCGTCAGTTCCATCTCGCATTCCTTCCGTACGACAACCGCGGCATTGTGAATACAGCATGGTATTAGTATAGGTAATATATATAATATTAGCAGGTAATGAGTAATAAACATAATGAAACGAGACTAAGAGACAACGAAAGAAAAACAATATACGAATACATACATTTTTAATAAGTAATAAGCCAAACAAGTTACGATACAAAAAATGCGATACAAAGGTTAAAGACAAAGAGGCATTTATTCGTTAATTAAGCTGGTGGGATAATGAGAATGCATGGGCGGGAATCAAGCAGTGTTAGATGGCACCCACGCGATGAGCGACCTTCGCGGGCATCATCTGAGGTACACGACTGTACCGTACCCAAAGATAAATTGGTACACACTGGTAACTGGCTATAACTAAACTGGTATGAAAATCAGAGCACGATGTGCTAAAACCGGAGTAATTTAGATAAATTTGTAAGTTGGAAGTAAGAGTTAGTGTCACAGTTATCTACTTATCATCACCAACAGACCATGAAGTACAAATTAAGAAACTTTAGCAACGATTGACGCAAGCGCGTGATTAGTCAACCACTATTGATGGAAGGGTACAAAATCTTAAAAGATTATAAACAACATGCTTATTGAACTACGAGTAAATAACTCACCTGTAATTTTTTGTACATCTCTAGGTTAATTAGTTTTATATCGTCGAGTTGCCTTCTCAGCGATATAATTGTGTCTTGTTTATCGTGTATATCTTTCTCTAGCAATTTCATAGCGACCTCCATTTCTGCTTTGAGTGAAATCTGAAGCATACGTTTTAAAGAGCATTATTTGAAATTAGATTTTGCGTTCATTGTACGAATGAATATTTATTTAAGCTATGAGTTATGGACTTCGCTAGTCAATATACAGACAGGTACATTTCCTAATGGAATAAAAGTTATAGTGACCCGACTGCGGCCCCAAGCCATTATGTATCGACCTTGGCTTCAGTTCCGAGCAAACGTTTATAAAATAACATTGTTTACGAAGTATTACGACCGGTAATATACCTGTAAATCTAACTCCCTCTGCAGTTCCAAATACTTCTTCCGTTCTTCCTCCAAATTCTTGCTGGCCTCGCTATCATTTTTGGATTTATCAGAGGCGATGCTTTTGACGCTACGTTTCTCCTGAAAATTAAAGTGACACATTTGTTCAGATGCTGCACTGGAGTGTTGATTTATTGGTGCTATTTTTAAAATAGCGCGCGATGTTGTATCTATTTGGTTAAACCGCGAAGACGTAATCAGTTTTACTTTTTTTGGCATCGAAAGAAAGACAGTGTGTTTGAGTATCGAGCCTTTTTGTGAAGACACGACATACCGCGTACGTATCATGTTTGTTTTGGAACAATAAAACAACATTGTAGTATTTTTCGCAATATATGAAGTCATACACCAAAGATTATTCTGTCTTATCGTTGGCCATTTTAATCGCTGATATCGTGAAAACAAGGGTACGAGGATATTCTTTATCAGTCTATAGATATATTTAAAAATACGAAAGAAATTTAAGAAAACCAGACGTTGATATGTGGGCAATTATCAATAATATAAGACAAATACTGCATTTCCAACAAGGAAAACGTCAAAGAAATTTCAGTGAAGGAGGAAAACCTGTTTCGTTTAATGACACTGAATTTGATTATTTCGTTTCAAATTGGACGTAAACTAAATTTAAGCAGCAGTACCGCGATAATTTGTGTAAAGGAAAGAAAAAATAGTAAATAAATAGTTGATCTTACCTCTTCATCGGACTGCAACTCCGTCACTTTCATCCTTGTATCTTTGGTTATATCTTGCCCTGCACAAAAAACGCACACGTGCTTAAACAATACAAATAAACACAGACTGCTGCGTGATATATTTACACTGGTACATAAATAACTCACAGGATTTGGTCCAAAAAGTTTGTTTAGTGTGACTTTTTGCTGTAGAATTGCCCATTAATGCTGAGTTATAGCGCATAACGGTTGTTAGCCGTGGTTAAATATTAAACGGCGGTAAAATAATGACGCGGGCGTCAGGTCCGGCCAAGGTACTAATGCTTACTAAGCTATACAATAGAGACTGACTCATCACTGCAAGCAAGGTGGCTTATCTGCTGGATTTTCTACTATTGTTATTCGCGTGTTGTTTCGATAGTAAATACCGATGACCATGAGTGGTTTCTCGTTCCGGCGACTACTGTTATGTGATAGAAGTGAATGGGAACGAATATTTGATACATTTTGAATAAAAACTAGTAAAAAAATGTGCATTTTTTATGTAATGCATTTTCAGAGATAGGTCTGGCCATGCTTCCTATTTGAGTTTAGTTTTTCATTTATGTAACAAAACCCAGGTTTGACGTAAACATACAGTTTAAAGTAAATGTTATGATACGTGTCAAGTACCTACTGTACTTACCAAGCGCATGTTTCAACTGATTGTTTTCCTCAACTAACTGAATCATCGTGTTTTTGGAGATCGCTAAGTCCTCCTTCATGAGGGCATTGGTCGTTGTCAAGCTTTCGACCTTGGCTTGGAGGTTTGCAACTGTTGCACTGAAACAAAAGGAATTTACATTTGAATAAACCTTTTTATTAAAACTTCTTAGCACAATGGTTTTGTAGCACTGTTCTTGAGGATTAGGCAGTATCAATTATCCTGGGAGATTTTTAAAATTGCTAAATGCCCTAGACCTCGAACTCGCTTAGTGGAAGACGACGGATGAAGTCTACGAAGAAAAGAGCAAGCTCAAAAGATGGCACTCTTGCTTTGAAGGCTGACGGGTTATACGTGGAAGGGATCATATATATACACTGCCAGAGAGTTCCTACCTGATTTCTGAAACACTAATCACAAAAAATAGCTAACAGTACTATTATATAACTCATGTCAAATGATTTGATTGATTGTCGATATTTGAGTCAGTCAATCACAGTAGTTAACATGAGATTGACTGTCTGGTTATCTGATGTTTGTGTTGATTAGCCTTGCAGAGATTGGGTGTAAGTGCTGTCGTAGTAGGTACCTACACTAACAAATGCAGCCCACTTAAATTTGTTGTTACATCAGACAAATAGTCTGTTAGTATAGCTAGCTAACGATCACCTCGTTGTAGCTATTGCGAGTCAAATCGTCATGGGTCTATGAACTGGGTTTAATATAATGTTCGCTCATGACCTTATTATTTGTGAGTTAACCTTCAATAATACTATTTGTTTATAAAGGTATAGTTAATAACTGGGAAATTGAATGGAATTGTTAATTCTTAGAGGCGTCACACTCGAAAAGTTGGCTTTCATAAAATTATACGAATATGTCAAGAAAGAAAGTAAACATGCAAGTGGTACTTCAAAAGAGGCCGTAAAATGTAAAAGTGCATAAAACACCCATTAACATTGCATATCATTGGCATTGTCCGAATACGAACAGTGAAGTAAAAATCATCTCAATCATCATACTTGCGAAGCGCAAGTAAGTTTATTAATGATCTAATTTACTAATGAGGCACTCTTACGGGAAAAATGCTAAATGGACAATTATTTGTTAAAAGAAGAAATTTACTGCCTAGATTAACGTGAGAACTTGAGAACAATAAGTAGATTCGAAACTCACTTAAGATGTCTGTTCAGCTCCTCGATGTAGTTCTTCTGGTCTAGCATTGTGTTGATATGACGTTGTTTTGGCTCTGATTCACCGTTACCATTGCCGGCTAGGTCATTGGACGAGTTACTGCCGCGTAAGTAAAGCGAGAAATCTATTACGCCTTGTTGACTGTCCAAATCTTCCTCCTGTGTGCATCACAATGAATTTTAAATTTCGATGAATATGCGAAATGTGAAAGAACTTAAAGTGTCACTTAATATTTCTCTAGTATCAAATTCCCAGCCTTGATTTTACGTCAAGGTAGAAAAATTACTATCAAAAGTAATATGTGGGTTCATTGACAAATAATTACCTTCACACACAAATTACAATCCACAACATTCAAGCCGACCAGAAGACCAGTTATAATGACAGCTTCTTCATTCAGCATCAGAGCATGAGGTTCGAAATATTCCTCCAGTGTATCTTCACGGTGTTCTAAGAGAATACGAAGATAGTCAGCAAGTCTTTTCTGCATCAAAGCCAGCCTTAACCAGGCTCGAGCACGACCCATAGCTGTTCTGTAAAAATTATAAAAAAATCAAAACCATACAAAGGCGATTGTTATTTTGTTATTATTGTTGAAACTGTAATTTTTATCGGCGAGGAAACAGTTTTTACTCTTCATTGACTAGTTATTTTTATTTTTAACTCAAATGTGGATTGTGTTTATGTCAGTAAATAATATCTAAACTTGTTTTAAATGAGTTAGTCTATACTTGAGTAACGAAATTAACACATTAATACTAATGTGCGAAATTATAATAAAGAAACATGCCATTGGTTCTTGCAATGTTGCTATTAGGACACGGGGATAGTTGTGCATGTCGGAAAGCTAGATAAGCACAAAGTATCCAGGTACTGGATCGAATGTGCTTAGTAGTTAGGTGTATACTTACTAGTAATTGTAACTTACTTGACAGTGGGAAGATCCCTGACGCTAGCCGTGATGTCGGCGGCTTCTGGAGAATATTTCTCCACCATTTGCAAGATGTCCCATAGCTCCTTTTTAGGGCCAAGTAATCCCTGAAAATGCTTATCATAATGAATGATGGGTTTGCCCAATGTATCTTTATTTGGTGTTGTTTTTAATTACTTATAAGGAAATGTTTAACACAGTTATAATAGTGACGTATATAAATGACCCATTTGACAATGAATATTAAATACCATTCAATATTCGTTCATTAAAGTTACAAATAATTCATTCAAGTAATTACCTTCTTCGGCTTGAGTCCATGACGCATAACATGCTCGAGAACAATGAAGAAGTGATGCAATGGCAAGTGATCACTGTCAAGCATTCTACCATACCGGAGCGATTGTTCGATCAGCTCCTTCACAATCAGTTTCGAGATGTTCACAAGATTGCTGCGTTCGATCACAACAGGATCCCGTGCTACAACAGATGACAATAAATTGATTTTATTGTCATTAGGTACTATTTACACTTACTGCATTTGTTCGGCGCATTAATTTACCCATCAAAGTATTCATTGGATCGTCAGGCGAAGTGATGGCGCCTTGAGCAGGTGGACGATGGAACGAATCCTGCATTTCCATATCGTGCAGTTCTTTTAGGCAGAGCCACTCGCCATCGACGGAGACGCGAAAATTGCACAGGTAGATAGTGTCCTGCGCGCCGGCCATATCACCGTCCGGGTTGCCGTCACCCTGATGTTGAATGGCCGATGGAATGCCTAATTCGGGCAAGGGATCCACCCCATGAACGGCAGCAAGCGAACGCATAATAAAGCAGCAAATAAACTATCAAGCGAAACAATCAACAGTGTCGCGTAAATTTTGATCACCCCTTTATAATCATTTCACCCGATGCGCCACTTTGAAGGTCAAGTTAGTATGTATTTGTCAAACCACTTGTTTTAATCGCGATACCGAGTAGTTTACTTCCGTATTCAAAGGTGAATTGGTAAGTTTCTTTATAATAATAACTTAGCACGAGTAATTTTCACGAACTACGCTGTGAGCGGAATGGTTTCTCCAGTACCTACGTCCAAAATATTGATTTCCCGGCAAGCGCTACGTTCTACCTACAACAGCGGGAAAATCAATACCCACCCGGCACTTGGAGCGCATACTGCCATCTGTTTGAAAATTGTGGAAACTTGTAGGATACACAACTCACAGCCGCCAGCAAAGTCTGCTGTGTTAATGTGTTTGTAAGAAAACAATGAAAAAAATTTACTTATGTAGGTAGGTACCTAGGTAATGGGGTAGATAATCGTATGTAGCGAAATTAACAGATAGGTAAGGGACAAAAAGTGGCTTAATTTTAATATCAAGTTGCGGCGTGTTATTTTAAAGGTGTGTTATATGGAGGAAATTAGAAAAAAATATAAATTATTTTATTTCAAAGGTTTCTTTTAGAAAGATACCTAAGTTGTGATATTTTGTTTTTTTATTACTTACACGATAATTAATGTATCAAATGAATGGTGTTGTTCAAAACAATGTTCAAGTTAAAAAAATATATACCTATTTAAACATGAGTTGTTTTTGTTTTTTTTTATCACTTAAAGGATAATTTATTTATCACACGGTGACAGGGATATTGACGCATAATCTGTTACCATTCACTTTATGATTCTGAACCCTGGCTGTGTTAAAACTTCTTGTGGGTTATAAAAAAAAATGTCTTTCCATAAAATCTGTTGAGACTTACGCCTCAATGGGGGAACAGATTTGGATTTGGAAAAGTTCATGAGCTCTGTTAAGACATAGAAAACATTTATGTAGTACAATATTGTGGGATAATATATTATGTGCATAGGGTAGTGTCTGTATACCACAAAAAGTGCCAATTTAAGAGTAGATAAAAACAATTTATTTATATTAAAATGCAATGATGAGTATTTTATTGTAATATTACTTATCAATTAAATTTATTTACCTCTCATGGCTTGTGTGATAATTGCGATTATTAATTTGGAGTTTTGATAAAATAATGCTAAAGACATCATGTCTACATTTGCCACATACCTACTTATTTATACACAACTTGAGACACAGACCATACAAAAATGCCTATTATCCTATAACAGATGTTAATTTGCATTTTTTATTAAATAATTATGTAATGTATCCATATTGTCCGTACTAATAAAATAAATGCAAAAGTAGCTCTGTGTCACCTTTTTCTAGGGATGATTCTCATTAGACCGGGCCGTGCCGTGGATTTGAAACATTACATACATTTTGTATGCAGCAGTTTATATTACACAATGCTTGATCTGTGTCCCGTCCGGCACGGACGACGCTCGTCTACACCACGGTTGTTTCCTCCACGTCTTATAACTCGGTATAGTATAAACGTGCAGCACGGACGGGCTCCGCTCCGGCTCCGGCCCGGACACAGCATAATGAGAATCATCCCATAATCATTAAACAGATTACTATGAAATTTTACAGATTATTTTTATGAAGTAGGTACTGACATAGGTTATTTATAAAAAGATGTTGTTTTTAGACCCCAAACTCTAGCTAGTATGTTATTCGATTGGAACTTCATATCTTCAATGTTTAATTTGCCACTTGAATAACCTTTTTTTAGTAATCATATTTTCTTTTTTGGGCTTTTTTTCAGAGACCTTCCCCTAATACTGAAATTAACCTTTATATTATTTTCAAACAACATTTTTTTGATAGGTCTTTTGATCAAATGAGTTTAATTGGAATAAAAGTATCACTAATGAACCTTATGGTTTGCATACTTAACACACCTAAGTAATAATTTATTTATAATTATTTTTAGTCAGTTACAAAACATTGGAATAGCAACAGGTTGTACACAGTATAAATATTTTTAAATAAAACGATTTTTCATGCACTTTAATATCTAAAGATCATATCAGTACCTGAAACTATTTGGAGGTCAGCATAATATAGGTAATGCTAATTAAACCCTGACCAGTACTGACAACAAATTGAAGATTTTTTCTTAATCTATTTAGAATTATAATTTTCTCCATGGAATAGAATGAGATCATTTATTCAAGATACTATGCTACAAAGGGAGATGCCACAAGCTTTTAAACAGTCTACAAAAATATAGGTGAAAATACCGCTATCTTTATTTGTATGTAGAAACAAAGTGCCATTAACGCTATCAATGTAGCGGTCACGCGATATGATGATCCACAACAAAATACTAACATGCCAGATGCCTAAGACTTTATATTGTTTTGTAAGTATTTGTCAGCTTAAAATTAGTTTGCCATGAAGAATGGTGATTAGATATATAGAAATAATTATGCCAAGTACTTACATTTCGAACTGTAGAAGTAGGAGTTGTATGGCCTGGATAACAGAAGTTCCGGCCATTTATCCTCTCTTGATGACGAAACGGACGGAGATCTTTCAAAAAACGTAGACTTCACTGAAGACGTTGAAGTTGCTGGTGAAACCTCAACATTTCGGTCCTTAGAGGAAGCCATAATTTAGTTTTTAGACACAATTTATCACTTCCCACATTTCAGACAAAATACAACAAAAAGTAAACGCGTCAGTGTTATGTCACCTGTCATGTCATTGTCATTATCAATACATCATTGTCAAAATTGACAATTTGTCAATGTCAACTGTCAACCAAAATCTATGGGTGGATGCAAAGTGGATGTGAGATTTTCATTGAGATGGGAAAAACGTGGATTTTAAAATCGCCAGCGAGTTGCCACCGGCGGCGACTAAAGTTGCAGAAGTCACTGCACGTGTAATAGTCACTACTAGTCATGGAATTAGTAATTACGCTCACTTAGTTAGGATGAAGCTCCTTATCACTAGCCTATAGAAAAAAAAAGTTGGGTAGCCCCACAGCATTGAGATGGGAAAAACTACCCCACAGACATATAAAACATATGTCTGTGGGTAGCCCGCGAATTTCTATTCTTAACATTGCTTTAACTCTTACGGTTTTTGCAATTTGCGAGTCAGTATCATGTTGTCATGTAAATCAATACGATTTGCAACCGTAAACATACCTATTCACAGAATTATAATAATTAAAAGTGGCCCAGCGGTCCACCTATAACAATAGTTGTAAGGTTATGCATTTGTGTTAAAAACGTCTCTAAAAACATAATCTTTAATTTTAATGATATTTGGCAAATTTTTTGTTCATTTTGCTTTCATGATGACTATGTGTGTTTAGAGTCCTCACGAAAGAAGGCCCCCGGCAATTAGTGGAACTAATCAATAATATATAATAATATGAGTTTGACTTGCTGAGCTTGACGCCTGTCAAATAAATACCTGGTTTAAACGGACTATACTTAGACAACATAACAACCCTCCTACCTCAGACACTTGAGATAATAAATAAGTACAGATTTATGATTCCGTGGCATGCCTGCAGCGCCGCGTTCGCGAAACTTATTTTGTAAGACGGACTTTAGTCTTCGTGACGATACACAACAGATAAAATATCATTTTGTTTTCTCGGTGTCTGGCTTCGTGATGCCATTGTCGTCGGATAGGTGTCGCTATACGACTGGTCGTGTGGACTGTCTGTAATTTTTATTAAAATCGTAATCTATTCGGCTCTTTAATTAACAAGCAGTTGATTTTGGGAATAAATGCGCGGTTTGATAATTTTTATCGTGGGTTTTATAGGCTCCTGTCGTCTGCAGGGTGTAATTGCTATGCTGCTATTGCTATACGGATATTGTTTGGGTCTAGGTTTTGCTAGGTAGGTATATTATGATTATCTTAAGGGGAACCTAGTCGCGGGCTCGAACTCACTGGTGGGCCTAGCTAAAAATCACGCTATCTCACCAGTCTTCGCGTCCGACACAGATAGTATCAGTGATGAGTAGTTAGACGCTAATCTACACGCACAATTGAATGAGATGCAGGATCATTTAAAGTCAAAAAATCGCAAAAAATTAAGAAAGGCCTTTGGAAGACAGGGTTTTATGAAAAAGCCAATGCATAAATCAATGTCCAATAAAGTTTATTGAACTTTTCGATAAATGAACTTTGTCGGTACCG
This sequence comes from Antitype chi, assembly GCA_947359405.1. Classification (NCBI taxonomy): domain Eukaryota; kingdom Metazoa; phylum Arthropoda; class Insecta; order Lepidoptera; family Noctuidae; genus Antitype; species Antitype chi. The sequence goes on along the minus strand of OX375820.1, from coordinate 12,163,163 downwards.
ATTTGGTTTTGGACTTTTTACACTTCTTTTATTAGATACCTACTTAAACACGCCCGAAGTTAAGTAAAATTTGCTAGAAAAACGAATCTTTGTGGCTCCTAACTTTTTAATGGGTTTTTATTTTAGTATTCTGTTTCCTTTGGATGTGTGTGCCATGTCAGACAGTGGAGTAAAACACTCCCGAAGTTTGTATGCAAAAAATGTGGACTAGGTTCACCTTAAGAAGCGACGTGCGCTCAGTTGTGGTTACCAAGTGTAAAAACACGATGTGAATGTGTGTGTTAGCGCAGGAGCTCTCGATAGGTATGGCCCGACACACTGGCGAGGTCGTAAGTGTGTGTGTTGCTTGCTGACGCTACTCGTCTTCACGCGCACATTAACAGCATGTATGTATACTTGGTTACCACAAGTAAAGCGCGCGTCGCTTCGTGAGATGAAACACTGTAATAATTCTTTAATTTTTTCCGATTCGCCTGATATTTTATTCATTTTAATAGGAACTTTGGCCCAGGTAACATCGAACCAAGGAGGGCCCAGCTCGGCAGTCCCGGTTATCGTCACTTAGGTACCTGTCTATACCATACAGGGGTTGGGTTACCATGGAATGGAGGATTTTATAACTTGAAGTAACTTATGGCACGGCCAGTTAAAATTAAACTTTTTGTTATTTTTAGTCTATTTGGGAAACTGGATAGCGAGTCCCTGTGTTGAGTCCACTTAGTGGCGGCCTCTTTGATTTTACCTCATCTTTAATAAAAAATATTTTTTTCGTCCGATGTCACAAATGTCTTGTCATGTCATTACATTCATTGATACGAATAAGTTGGAAACTTGCGAATAATAAATTTATTAAAACTGGAAAATACGTGCATGAAATATGAATTTTCAAACTACTCAGTTCATGCCTCCTATAAGGGTAATGATGATAAATCCGCTCATACCAGCATCACAGCTCACCGTAACTAAAATATTATCTGGAGGAGTTTTTGGACAAACGCAATTTATTGACTTGATATTATTAGTTTATGCGAATGAGTCGAATCAAGCGCAAGAGTTAGCACAAGAGTACACTGCCTGTGCTTTCCCATGTCTTAACACAATTACAATAACGTCGGATATACCATGGTTGGTATTGGGCAGGCTTTTTGAGGCTCTTTGATTTTATTTTATTTTTGCAATTATCATCATCTTACGGACAGGGGTGTTCCATTATGTTACTCGGGGTCGGCGTAACACGTTTTCTTCTTCATTCTCCCCTGTCAGTCGTCACACTATCATTCACTCCTTCTCTTTCATATAATTCCTCACAAAATCTTTAAAAAGAAATCAGTAATAGCATAATAGCATAATCAGGCAATAACGTTCTCACTGCTGGAACTCAGGTCTCCTGTCGGGGAGAGGGAGTAGGCCGTATTCCACCACTAAAGCCCAGTGTGGTGATGAAATAATACACAAAGTAAAGCACCTGTCGGGTTTCGAACCTACGACCTATAACTCGTAAGCCACGTCTTACCACTGGGCCATCACTGCTCTGCAATCTGCAATGTTCTTTATAAATTCAATTATTTTTTCAGCTTAACAGACGCTGACGTATTTTGCTTCATGACAAATTTTGCAAATCCTAACTGTTTTGATTTCGACAACATGGATTCTACTGAACAGTTCGATAATTTATACTTAATTATAAAAATTGCTACCAGTTTTGCAAAATCTTTGCCAGATACCAAGGAATCAAGAGTTACTAGTCCTAAGAAAAAAACAAAACATTTTAAAGAACCAGCAAAGAAACCTCGGAAACCTATAATTGTTGGTGATGGTTTGCTGGTCATTGACATTCTGATGATAATAGCAAAAAATATACCTCCTGAAATAATGTTTTTCGCGACACCTCTGAGGACTATTGCAAAAATCACATTGAGTGACTTCCTCAAGGTTGTTATTTTTTTTTTACTTTATCTATAAATTTTTAGGTCCCTATTTCTAGGTATCTTTATATATACTTCATATTACCTACTTTGTAATTAAAAACGGGTTAATTATTTAACTCATCTTCTAAAACTTATTGAGCTTCTAATTATGAACATTTTAACATCCAAGTTGATTGCAGTTACTTGGCTAATTATATTAGAGTGTTCAATAATATTTTAAGATGCGCAAAATGTGGCGTATTGGAGGTTCGATTAAATACATGTCTATTACTTATACCAAAATTAATTCTCAAAACTTTTTACCTACCTACCTATTTAGCATCTGTTTTGCTGTACCTACTACCTAACTAATGTTCCTGCTTTAAACTAATTTTGTTATTAGGTTTGTTATTCTTGTGATGTTGTTTATGGGTTGATGGTGAAATCAAATATGTATTTAAGGTGAAAAGTTCGGAGCTTAATATGGCTTATGTTTGGGCGGGAAACGATATCGTGTTTCATACGGAGATCGGACTGCCCTATTTGAAGGACGATATAATAGTAAACACTAACGAAAGGTGTGATTGGGATGCAATGTCCCAAAAAATGTTGGAAAAACTTAACATGGAGCATATTCAGTTCAATGCGTCTTGGATGAAGAAGGAATTCATTGAGAAGGTATCGTTACGTCCAATTGTTCCGTCACCTGCTTATGTTGTCTATAGTATTTAGGGTTCCGTACCTCAAAAGGTAAAAAAGGAACTCTTATAAGATCACTCTCTTGTCCGACTGTCTTAGGAACGAGTGGACCTAGCAAGTTGAAATTTATACCAGATACTGAGGTCTATAGTCCCTATTAGGTGTATAAAAATCAAGGTCTTGAGTCAACAATAAAAAGATATGGGCAAATTTAGATTTTCGCGAAAACTTGTAAGTACCATAATTTACCTTAATTTTCAACTTTTTTTATTTTTCGTAATTTTCCCTTTACTTGTGCTTGTAGACCTTGCTTTTAACCAAAATTGACAGTTCTAGGTCAACCTGAAATACCCTATAAGTTTTGGGTCGAAAACCTATAAGGTAGTTCCCGTTGACCTAGAATCACGAAATTTGCCAAAAAGCAAGGTCTTACAGCACAAATAAAGGAAAAATTCCAAAAAATTTAAAAAATAATTAAATAAGGTATACAAGTTTTCGCGAGAATCTAAATTAGCCCATATCTTTTTTTTCAAATAACTACCGCGCGCGGCGTCGCGTCGGTCTAGGGGTGTGTGACAATCTTGACATACCAAGACGGCCCCCCGTGCCTCGGAAAGTTTGTTAAGTCTCTGGCGTGAAAAATTGCTTTTTTTTGGTCTACGGGCTTGAAAATAATTTTTGACGAGTTCTCGGAATATGGTTGGAATCTACCAACGGGCACCGAAACCAGTATTTTTTTTAAAGTGGTCTGTCTACGAGAAAAATAAGTTCGGGAACCTCTGGCCTAGAGTCTGAAGATCTCACTCATGAAACAACTCAAATTACAAAAGCATAATTTTTTTTCGTAGTTTCACTAGGAACTTACACCTTTGTTATAAGCGGTGCACAAAATACATGTTTCTACGGAACTCTAAAAATGGGTTCCGGACACGACGGCAGTTTGCGAGTCAGTTCAGACATGTGTCCCGACTAGTCCGGGAGCCTTCAAACTCAATGTGCCATAAGATCGGCCACGTAGGTATTCTGAGACTGCCTGCTAGTATTGAAACAATACCTAAGCATTTATTTTTCCTCATTATTAAGATGCGTCAAGCTTCATCGACCAATCCTTATGGCTGCATGTTCAAGTCGGCGGAAATGGCTAAAACTTTGCATGGCATTTGGAAGCCACGAAGTATTGACCATGCAACAGATTCGAAAATTAGTTTGGGTGTGATAAGCGATGGTTCCTTAAAAACAATTAAAGGTAATATAAAATGTTATTAGATTACTTACTTACAGTTAAACCATAAAAGGTGTGCTCTTCGGTAATCTTCGTGTTTCCGAAATAGCACAAACGTCGCGCCTCAAGGTAACCCGCCACAGGCAAAGCTTCAAAATGTTTATACTGCTGAGCTTTGTGGAGTGCACCTATCATTGCGAGTTTGTACGAAGTTTTATTTCTGTCGGGCTATGCAATTATAATCAAATTTTTTGGAATTGTATGTAGTTGCTAATCTACAATTTTGTAATAATTGTACCTAATATAAAATGAACAAGAAATTCCATGGCTGTAACAGTGATATGCCTATTAGATCGCATCATAGTGCGTATTTCGAAGAGTAGGTCCCCGAAGCGCATACTTTTCTTGGGATAAGTAGGTATCTGTAGTTTCTTAGACTTATATAAAAACTAGTGTAGAGAAACGACGCGATATAGAACATCTATCGCAAAGGGCGGGTGGATCCCACCAAGCGGATCTATGCACAGAAATTGCATGTTCAGAAAAACAACTAACAATAAGAAACCAATAATAAGATACCATACCGCGCAATGGTCAATAGCAGTAGCATGATAAATGACTGATTTTTCACTAGTCAGATTCTTTTATCTGAGGAATAATTATTGCGGTTTAACAGATTTTGTTTAAGCTAGAAAATATTTCTAACTTATTCTTCAAATAAGAATTAACTGCCTATTGAATAAGCAGCCCTAAATGGATTAGCTAAAGCACATTATCATTAGTGAAGGATTATTCGTAGGTATCTACTACATACTCAATTACATACTAAAAAAAAAAAATACTTTTACTAAAATTAGGCTGGTCCGTTGATTTCGTGGTCACTTGTGGTTTGATTCCCAGGTCGGGCATTGTAATTGGGTTTTTTCTTTTGGAATTTCTTAGTAACAGCCCGGAGTTTGGAAGTTGGTGGTGTGATACCCCCCGTGCCTCGGAAAGCACGCTAAGCCGTTGGTCCTGCGACTAATCTCTCTCCGGTCGTGTCGGATTGCAGTCTCATCGCACTATAAGAGCGTGGGAGGAGAGAGTGCATCTGTGGATGCACACACTTTTGTTCACCATAATATCTCTCTGAAGGTCTATTATATTAATATTAAACAGAAACGAGTTACAGAAGGTTACCCTTTTTTTATTGCCGATTGGGCCTGCTCTTGACCTCGATCATGCCTGATAGAAAGCTATTGATGAGGTCTTTGATGGAACTAGCGTGTCCAGAAGATGCCTGTTCACTCTTGCTTTGAAGGCAGTTGGGTTAAATGTGGAAGGGAACACAGACGCTGGCGGAGAGTTCCAGGCTTTAGCCCTATTACCTCATCATAATCAGACTATATCGTTCCCACTGCTGGGACACAGGACTCCTCTCGGCGAGAGGGAGTGGGCCGTAATCCACCACGCGGGCCCTGTGCGTGTTGGTAGATGTCACATGTCTTCGAAGTTTTTGGTTCAAAGACATGCCGGTTTCCTCACGATGTTTTCCATCACCGTTTTGAGAGCATTGGTGATGAATTAATTTACACAAATTAAAGCGCCTGTCTGGGTTTGAACCTACGACTTACAAGTCAGTAAGTCGCGGCCGTAACCACTGGGCAACTGGGCACTGGGCACTGCTCTATTACCTACCTATTACATTACAGTTAGATTTTGATTAAATCGTTATTGATGTTACAGGGTTACCATATGTTTTACCTTTGATCATAACTGAACATTCGTGGCGTGTTAGCCAAATGTATGAAGAAACTAGTCATTTGAGACACGAAATCAAGAGAATTAACGCTGTTGTACGTGGGCACCATCAAAAGGTGGGACTTTTTTAATGCTTTAAATGATAAATGATTTTATTTCTATAATTAAAAAAAAAATCTCTCCGGGAGTGCCGCCAGAAGTGAAAACTTGAACAATTACATGTGTATTTTTTGAATCATCAGGATTTTTTCAACGTTGCAGTGTCGCGAGTTCAATTGTTTTTTCCCATCTCAAAAAATGCCCAACGCGCTTAAAGAAGTTTTCACAAAAAAAAAATATGATGTCTGCTTTTCCTATCGAACTACGTACTCTGAGATGACAGCCCAAAACAAACTTTGAGGTCACAGTCTCTTTTAAAGTCAGAAATAGTAGCGTCTGAAATGGTCTTTAATTTGAGGAAAGAACCACACAGATTGAGTGGACCTGTCCAGTCAGTGCACGTATTTGTCAGTAATCATGCAGCTTAACCAGAACTTAAGGAGCTTAACGATTCGTCGAATAATTCCAAAGAACCCCTACCTTTCTTATTTGTTTAGCATTGTGGGCTAAGACCACCCCAATGTCCTTGGAGACGTCCAACGGCATTGTGGCAGACCCAGGCGTATATGGCAAGACGAGCTTGAGCCATGTTGGTGCAGGATCGAGCCGAGTGGAGGCATTTGCGTTGCAGTAGGACAAGACAGGTTTTTATATGTTCATTTTTATAATGGACTGTCTATCTACTCTTTGCGATTGAAAGGGCGGACATTCCCTGCGGATCTTATTTTTTTACCTGCAACGCAAAACCGCCAACTGAAGGTTTTAGCACCAAAGTAGTAACGTTCCTTGTATGGTCAAATGTACGGAAATCTACCTTTCATCTGCTGCGATAAAAACCAGTGTCATTACGAACATTTCATTAAAGTATTTAATTACTTGAATTAACATAATTATGTTAACATGCGTGCAAACCTAGGTGAATTAGGCAAAGCTGTATCAAATTAATTTCGTAATTTCAATTGTTTCAGCTGGTTCCATATTGCAAAAAGTTTCTGCAGGATAACGTTATTGAAAAGGTCTTTATTCCGATTTCCCAAGACAGTGAGAGTGAGAGCTCATATTCTTCTTTGGATGATACTCAAAGCACGGCTCACAGCTGTTTCCACAGTATCTGATATAAATTTAAACGAATGGATCGGAAAAACCAAATACCTATGCATGCCAATTTGTAGTGCAACTTACAATTCAGTGCTTCGATTTGATTATTTCACGACCCGAAATTCCTATTTTAAATTACCGTAAAGAGGATTTTCATTTGATAATTGAAGTTAATTTTAAATGCTTAATTTTCGTCGATTATTTTTCAATTAAAATTTATTAATTACAAGCTGACTCGACAGACGATATCCTGTCTTAACTATGAATATTGAATTCGCATTTTATGTATATATATCCAAATTCATAAGATCCTTCTCGTGACAATAACACACATAGCAAAAAAAGAATTAGCAAAATTGGTCCAGCCGTTCACGTGTGATGCCGTGACTAAGGGTAATAAGGATTCATTTTTATATACGAGTATTAGGATATTCAAATATCTTTAGATATTTCTTTAATATACACAAACAATAACTATGGGAAAAAGTGATGAAATGGATGGTGGAGAACTTGCCTTACCTTTAACAAAGTTTGTTTGTTTGAACGCGCTAATCTCTCGAACTACCAGTTCGATTTAAAAAAAATGCATTTAATAGCCAAATTCTTGATTAAGGCTTTAGGTTCTTTAATATTTATTTATTTATTAAAACTTAATGCACAAGTAAAAATACTGTACAAAGGCAGACTTAGTGCGTGAGGCATTTTCTACCAGTCAACCTTAGGGTGATGCAGAGAGAAAACATGGCAGGTGCAACATAAGGGATAGGTTACTCGAAAAATAATACATACGAATACATAGATACATACATATATACAACGAAAATAAACTTTGTCTTGAGAAATAACGATAGGTAGAGGAGAAAACGAATCCAGCAATTCTGCGCTGGGATGATTCTGCCAACTTCTTACGAATATGCTCACGTGCCTTTACTTTAAACAAAAACCGACTGGTTGCCATCCGGATATTCAGAGGGAGCGCATTCCAAAGTAACACCACATGGATAAAGAAAGAAAATGTTCTTTCTTTGTCCAGGCGGTGTTTCTTTGAAATCGGATGAAACCAGAGCGGTGAGAAGGACATCGTAGAAGACGATTATCGGTGGAACGAAGGTTTTTACTATGCGCAGCACAAGTATTGAACATGGGAAGTTAGGTAAGAAGGAGAAGTGGGTTTGTCAAGTATATAAAACAACATTGACAGAGCCCTCAACTCTCTGCGCTGACGGCTGGGTAGCCATTTTAAAACCAACCGGTGCGCGGACACATGATCATACTCACGAAGATTGAAAACGAATCAAATGCAGTTATTCAGAAGGTGGTCAAGTTTATTGAGGAGATCTGCATTCAGGTCATAGTAACACACATTGCCATAGTCAACTATGGGAAAGATTAGAGATTGTACAAGCATTGCCTTTATGTGTGATGGGAGAAGGTTTTTTAACCGATAGAGCGACCGCAACGTTCCGGTGACTTTTTGACTAACAGTCGTCAGTCAAGACAACTGTCAACATGTAGGCGAAGATCCTTAACATCGGAGCTAAACGGGATGACTGAGTTGTCAAACGTTACAGGTGGCACAGCTAAGCTATTCAACTTCCTCATACTGTGGGGGATCCCTAGAATGATAGCCTGATACTTGGCAGGGTTAACCGCCACACCAAACCGATCAGACCAGTTCTTAACCACTCCTAAATCCCAGTTTAGCTCCTCAATCGCATCTGCTATGTTGTCAATATTTGCCTGACAGTAAAGCTGCAAATCGTCCGCATAAAGATGATACGCAGTCCGAAGCTCGGTGGTATTGAGATGAATAAAAATAGAGATCAAAAGAGGAGATAATATACCGCCTTGAGGGATGCCACCTGCAAGATCACACAAACTCGATAGAGAATCTCCAGCACTGCTGATGCTGACTGCTGACGCCCCTGAAGATAAGAGGCAAACCATTCCAATACCTCCGGAGAGACTAAGATAGGAAAGAATGGATAAAAGGAGTTCGTGACGGTATTAAAAGCATTGGAGAAGTCAATTAACACTAAGACTGTAACTTTAGTGTTTTTCACTCGATATCACGCTAGGACTCTTAGGAGCCGAGCAAAAAGAAAATAAAGTATGAAATAACGCCAAGCGAAAACCAAGTAAGAGTGCAAGTAAGCGAAGCGATGCGACGGACGGGGCGGGTCGTGGGAACAAGAAATTTGACGCGAAAAAATTATCGGGCAGAAGCTAGTATCGAATATGACTATGTTACTAATTCCCATAAGGTGCAACGCAGACGACACACTTTTTGTGCCATCGAATCTGGCGCATAAAATGTCTGTATGGCATGCAAAAAGTCCGTTGCGGATTTTACGCAGACTCAAAGCACACGACGCACATCTTCGATCATTCTGTCGGCAGAACTATAGGGACGTAGACGCTATGGGAATGCAGAGATTGCGATGTATTATTTTATACTTGAAGTACAGAAAAAGAAGAAGAAATAGAGAATTTTGGGTACATTATATACATAAGGAGAGATTACTGAAAGGATAGTTCCTAGGACAAAATTGCTGGTCTGTTTTGTATTTCTTGTATTAACATCGATACATCAATCTCTAGCGCCATGGTATTATACCGCGTACGTTACGTCCCCCGAGTGCACATTGCATACTTAAAGTGTGCGCCGTCTGCGTTAGCGCGCGTTGAAGCAAATATTAATTTTTTTTTGCGCACTTTTTGTACAGAGCGCGCGGCGCTAGCTGCTAGAATGACACGGGTTTTTTGTGCGCCGGACTTTTTGCGCGTCGTATGCGTTACTGCATGTTCTTGTTTAGGTTCTATTTTCAGACTAAAAAGTGCGTCACGGATAATCTGTCGTCTGCGCTGCACCTTACTGGGTGATTGCGTAAGAATTTAACCAAAACAGGATTTGTTGACACTTTCTTTAGATTTTTTGGAACAGGTACCTGCTCCTTATTCAATATTTGTTAATAAAATATTTAAAAGATACTTCTATGGTTTTAATTATTATTATTATTTTTAAGTATGTTTTTTTGTGCTAGTTGAGTCTTTGTAAAAGCTCGTCCGTGGAAGTAGGTCTAGTCATCATACCTTTTTCAGTCGCAGCAGTGATTGGACGTATCCAGCCCCCCTTCAATAGCCCCTGGGTTGTTAGTCGGTACACGAAAAGCTGACGACCGACACTTGGTTAACTTGGTTACTAAGACAGATACCATAGGGCTTTTGTCAACAAACCAGCTCTAGAATAGAACCCAGCGTAGAACTTTTGAACCGCAAAAGGCTATGTAGTTGGTCTTCTACATGTGGGCAAAAGTTTTAATAAAATAGGACACTTTTTCATGAAAGTGCTGAATTTTCGGGATTATTGAAATTCATAGCTTGCATACCGGAAGACGTAGCTTTGGAAGGCCTGACCACAAGGTGGGCCGATTACCTTGTGAAGGCCGCTAAATGCAAGAAACACAGAACCAGTCGAAGTCCAGTAGTGGACGTCTGTTAGCTGAATTAACGATGATGATGATAGCTTGCCGTGCTGGTCTTCAGACAATTATTTTGTGCTTCTATCACAAACCAATTAAAAATTTATGTATTTCTAATCCATTATTTAAAAAAAATAGCTTGCTGCACTCCTTCTCTATTATAACTTTAAAGGCTCCTGCAAACAGGCGCAACGCGACTCACGTGGAAAAAATTCTAAGAAAACTTCATGTAAGTTGTTTTACACGTATCCCGTCGCGCCTGTCTGAAGAAGCCAGCGTAATTTTCGTAAAAAGGGGTACTAACTATTTGCTGCATGTATTAATATATTATATAGATTTAAGTAGGAACTTCACATAAAAAGGATTCGAAAGCAAATCGAGAAAGTGCTCGTAATTAAGTCGTTCACGGTTCAATTGAGATTGTCACTTATTCACACTGCCTTCACAAAGCAGCTAAGGGAAAAACAAATAAAAGCGCATTTACTAAGCGATTAATATTCGACGGACTACGGTCTCGGCTCCTGACCGCATCGTTTGTTTAACCTCTTCTGTCAATTTGATTTCCGACCTCGGGGGTATGTAATTTCCATTACGGAGGCCAGACGCTTTGTTTATCTACGAGCAGTCCAATAAGCCGGGCGAGAATCTCTGTTTCACCTAAGTAAATCTTTATGTATTTTTATTTAGTTGTGCTTTATGTGAAGATGAAGACATTTTTGTTGTTTGAGCAGTGGTGGTTCTCATTTATTACAATTGTATTATATAAGTACATGATAAGATTTTATTTTTGTTACATCTTGGTAGTTAATGAGCAGGTTGTAGCAATCGCTTAAAAAAGTACCTTAAGCATGAAAGAAGAACCTTCATATTTCGAAACCTCAAAATAATCTTTGTGAACAATTTGTGTTGAACGTCACAGTAAACAAAACATGTAGGTACTAAATCTAGTCTACTTAAAGAACTAGGTCAAGTTGATAATTCAGCAGAATCCAGTAGTAATAAGACGAGAATAACATTGCTCGTATTTCTTATTACAAAAATCTTGATTCTTATTTGCTTGTAAAGTGGTAGTCCCGAGCTAGGAGCTATTCAAAGAGGGTGGCTATTCCCAGAGCGGCGGGAATTCGAATCAAACTCGTCTCATTAGCCAGTAAAGGAAAACTTGGATTAGTTGACCAACTTCCAGAAGTAGATTGCGCGGTGCGTTCGGCATGCGGACAGACTGTATGCTGCAACTTTCCCCCTTAAAATTATAATTAAGGAACCTTCTCAAGATTAAGATAAGGCTTAGAACTACCACTAATATAAATGAGATGTTATTAGGTACCTACCGAGTTTCTTGATAAAAACAAAGGGAACTTCACAGTTTAAGGCACATCTATCGTACCAACACGCACATGGCAGGTTTTATTATTATAGTAAGACTAATATGTTGCAAGTAGTGGCCAAAGTGGTAGAAATAACGTCAGTTAAAACCATGAAAAGGATATTTACTGCAGCATTTATCTAGCTAGGGCGGCCACCACCTCCAAGAGATATACGATTTCCGCAGGCAATGATTCGAAAACAGCAATTTGGATCACATATATATTTTTGCTCATGTGTATTGATTGTTGTCCTAATTGTAAACGTTTCTGCGACAACACTGTGAATGATTTTAACGGGAACTTACCTGTTAATAGACTGTAATTCTTCTTTGAAGTATCGTAATGTTAACAATATATCTGTGTATAAAATATTCAGTTATATAAGTATAATTTTCTTGTAACAAAATGAAAAGTCACCACAGGAATCCAATAAAAACTTTGTGACGGACTGCCTCCCTAGCCCTACTTAGGTAAGTAAGTAAGTCAAGTTATCTTTAAAATCAAAAGTAAGCAAAATAAATATCAAAAAGTTTGTTGGTTGTTTCGTTCCGAACCCTTTCGAGTCGTAGAAAGACTTAGTGTCACATTAGCATGGAGAGCCGAGGCCGCGTGATTTTTCTGCCGTGGCAGCGGTGTCGTGTCTCTTTCGGAGACATTCGTTATCTGTTCCAGCTTGCTTCTAGGATTTATTGACTTTTTCCCCTGCCTTAATTTCTAGAGATTCGGTCGAATGGCCCACGCCGGCACCGGAACATTAACGTCACCCTTGGGAAATATCTTTTGTTGTGTACTATTTTTTAAACGTCTTTAATGCTTTTAAGTTTTGTCTTTGCGGTTCTTTTTAATCCAATTAACCTAGAAGCTAATTCGTTTTTTTTGAGAGAGACTAAAGAGAGATCGAGTAATGACATGGTCTAATTAGAACTGTTTTACTTAAGTCAGTAATAAAATAGTTGCAGTGTAGTGCTACTGTGCTACTAATGTTGCTATGCTGATTTTAGCTCTTATTAGTATGTAAGAATATGCTCCAGCACGACCTGCACAATTATAACAAGCTGTCAGATTGCCTACTCGTGCTATTTGTTAACTTTGAATATTTTTTTTGTACTTCGTCCCTCAAATACGATAACCTGCTCTATTTCCGGGAGAGCGACCAGCAGTCCCAAGGTGGTGTCGGTTTTATCGTCCATAAGTCCCTTGTGAGCAACGTGGTGAAGATCAAGAGTATGTCGACCAGGGTGGCGTTCCTTATACTCAGAATATCCGCAGGTTTACGCCCCGACCTCGTCATAGCCCGACGATGAGGTGGAGACCATGTATGAGGATATTTCCAGAGCCACGCATGATTCCAAAACTCACTTTACCGTTGTCATGGGGGACTTCAATGCAAAACTGGGCAAACGAAGCGACGATGAGTTGCTCGTGCGGCAATTTGGAGTTGCGACGTAGTAACCGCCGGGGTCACCTACCTGCTAGTTTTATGGAGAAGGAAGGTCTCTTTATGATGAACTCCTCCTTCAAAAAACGTGAGCTCAGAAAGTGGATCTGGCAGAGCCCTGATGGTGCAACCAAAAATGAGATTGACTTCATTATGTCGACGAAGAGGCAAGTATTCAATGATGTCTGTGATCAACGCGGTGAAAACTGGTAGTTGTCAGCATTTGGTAACAGGCACATTGAATCTCAATATCACGCTGGAAAGATCTCGGCTGATGAATTCTACGCTCCGTCCAGCACCGATCCAAGTCCAAAACTCCGAAAGCTTTCAACTTGAACTTTAGAATCGTTTCGAGTGTCTAGGGAGCACTGTGGACGATTTTAACGATGGGTTCGTGGAAACTGTCCATACGGTCGGGACTAAGATTTTCAAGATCCGTCGCATCAATAAAAACAAGAAGCTCTCTGATCCTACTTTCAGCTCATGAAGGAGAGGCGTGAGATGGTCCTGCAGTCTTCAGACGATGCGCTCGAGTACTAGCAGCTTAATAGATAGATCTCTAAGTCCTTGAAAAGCGACCTCCGCCGCTTTAATACAGAACGTATTAAAGACGCGATAGAGTGGAACAAAGTCTTTGCAACTGAAGAGTGATAAAAGCAGGATCGTATCCACCAAGCCTGAGCTGTTGAGAGAGATTGAGAGGTTCTATGGACAGTTATACACGTCAACAAGAAACCCCGTTACGAAACTGGCAAACGACCCAAGAGCTAGATTGACCCCACACTATACTGAAGAAATCCTGGACGTCAGCTTGTATGAGATTAGGAAGGCTCTGAAGCAGGTCAAAAACAACAAGGCGCTGGGTGATGAGAGAATTAAGGCCGAACTCCTAAAGGCCGGCGGGAAACCCGATCTTCAGGCCCTCCAGAAGCTGTTTGATTTCGTCATACTCGAGGGCAAAACGCCACAGGCATGGAACGCAGGTGGTGTGTTACTTTACTTTAAGAGGGTGCCAATGCCTTTCTTAAGAATTATAGGCTCATCTCACTTCTGAGCCATGTCTACAAGCTGTTTTTGAGAGTCACCAGAAATCGCCTCGCGCGCAAGTTTGACGACTTCTAGCCTCCCGAACAAGCCGGATTCCGTAAAGGCTTTAGCACCGTAGACCAAATACATACGCTGCAGCAGGTTATAAAGAAGACCGAAGAGTATAACCTGCCTCTCTGTTTAGCGTTTGTGAACTACGAAAAAGCCTTCGATTCGATCAAGACATGGGCTGTACTACAGTCCCTCCAATGGTGCCAGATTGACTATCGGTACATCGAGGTGTTGAAGTGTTTGTACGAAAACGCCACTATGTCAGTCCGACTCCAGAACTAGACCTCGAAAACTATCCTTCTGCAGCGAGGTGTTAGACAAGGAAACGTTATCTCTCTCAAATTCTTCACCGCTGCACTGAAGAATGTCTTCAAGGTTCTGAACTGGAAAGGGGCTGGCATCAACATCAATGGCGAGTACATCACTCACCTTCGATTTGCCGATGATATAGATGTGATGGCTGAGACCATGGAGGACCTCAGTACAATGCTCGATGACCTCAGTAGAGCTTCCGAAAGAGTGGGTCTTAAAATGAACATGAACAAGACAAAGGTCATGTCCAATGCCCATGTAATACCCACTCCACGCATAACGGTCGGAGGCGCTGCACTGGAAGTTGTGGACGAGTACGCTTACCGAGGACAAACTGTCCAGTTAGGTAGGTCCAACTTCGAGAAAGAGGTCAATCGTCGAATCTGCTCGGTTGGGTAGCGTTCGGGAAGCTACACAATATCTTCTCGTCCTACATACCGCAGTCTTAAGAAGAAAGTCTTTGACCAGTGCGTGTTGCCAGTGATGGCATGTGGAACCGAAACGTGGTCGCTCACAATGGGCCTCATAAGAAGGCTTAAAGTCAGCCAAAGGGCAATGCATGGCCGATGGGGCCGCTGAGTCGATCGTCATGAAATTTGGCAGAGATATAGCCTGGGACATTTTATTTTATTATAATTTTTTTAAATGGAGAATAACATAGGCTATACATTTTTACGTGATAACCGACATACACGCGAACGGAGCTGCGGGAAAAAGCTAGAATCAGAATCAGAATCAGAATCTTTATTTGTTAAACATAGGTATTTACGTAATGGTGTTAGGTTAACATATTTTAGCGCTATGTTTTGCCGCGAAGGCATACACATTTTAATTATAATGTAAGAATTAAAATAGATACTTAAAAAGACTAAATAAAACAAACAATTAAAAAAACAAAACAAATAAGACTAAAAAGGTTAAAAATTATCATTTATAAAATCTTGAACAGTATAATAAAATTTTTCTATTAATAGAGAGGTGAGAACTTTCTTAAATTTTGATAGGGGCATGTGTTTTATACTATCGGGTATTTTATTATAAATTTTCGAAGCCATTCCAAAAAAGCTCTTTTTCATCAAAGTGGTTCTGCATTTTATGTCACACAACTTATTTTCATATTGAGAACGCATTGGAGTTTTTTTTACATCGGAAATTTTAGTAAAAAGGTGTAAATTCATTTTAACAAACAAAACAGTCTCGTAGATGTACATAGCTGGCAAAGTAAGTAATTTTAAAGATTTAAAAACGGGTGCACAAGATTCCGTAGTTTTTAAGCCACACAAGGATCGAATACATCGTTTTTGCGCTTTAAAAACAGTATCTCTTTCAGTGGATTGCCCCCAAAAAATAACACCAAATCTCAGAACTGATGCAACCAATCCGTGATACGCCATTAAAAGTGTTTGTGTATTAACTTTTTTTGACAGCTGAGATAGTGCATATGCTGATTTATTTAATTTTAGACAAATTTCTTCGATATGTGGTTTCCATGTTAGCTTACTATCAATTTTTATACCTAAAAATTTTGCCTCGTTTGTATCTTCTATTTGGTACTTATCATATGCAATGTGAACTGAAGGTTTTTCACACCTTTGATGAAAGTACATTACTTTTGTTTTGTTTAAATTAATGACTAGGTTATTGCTAGTAAGCCAGTTAATAATTTTACTGAGACAATCATTAATATCACTCTCAAAATAAACAGGATTAGTACACTTTACAACATAACTGTCATCAGCAAACAGTACCATATTTTGAGATATGACTTTTGGGAGATCATTGATATATATTAAAAAAAGTAGCGGCCCTAGCACGCTACCTTGGGGTACCCCGTATTTTATAACTCTTGGTTCAGATGTGTAAATGGTTAACAAATTGCTTTTTGAACAGAGTTGTGATATTTCTGTGCACTGGGTTCTGTTATCCAGGTATGACTCCAATAGTTTCAAAATATTTCCTCGTATTCCATAGCCATACAGTTTTTTTAGCAATATTTTATGACTCACGTAGTCAAACGCTTTCGTCATATCAGTATATAGAGCACATACCGGAGCTCTTTCATCGACAGACGTCATAATATGAGAAAGGAGGTCGAACAGTGCCATATTGATATTAATATTTTTGCGAAATCCTTTTTGTTCGTTGCAAAATAATTTATATTTTTCAAAATAATTATAAATAGAATTGTAAATAACCCTTTCGAAAACTTTTGAAAAAATAGGAATTTTTGCTATGGGTCTAGTTTATAATAAATTGATGGAATCCCTTTTTTCCCAATTCCGTATCATAAAAATTAAGAAAATGTAATCAAGTGTAAAACTATGTAACTAAAGAGAATTATTCATGAAGGTTTAATGGTGTAATAACGTTCTAATCCTATAACATAAAGTGGGTTCCTGGGCCTGGGCGGCGGGTCGAAAAATTTGTTTAAAAATTCAATACCGTCTATAAGAAACTCTGTTCTGAGAACGCAACGGCCTGCGAACATTCCCATTTTCCTTTAATAACATGGGAGAAATTGCTCGATTAGTGCGGAAGGGACTACCTCCACCGGTGCTTTCGATTGCGATACGTCGACCGAGACGAAAGCTTCCGATAAATCGATAAGGGAGTAGAAATAATCATCATATTTTAATCATGTTAAAACTTTGGAAACTTGTTTTTTTTTAATCCACTTAGGGTCAATTCTCACCGAGACGCGGCGCGACGCGCACTTTTTAAGATAGCAACAGAATATCTAACTTATTTACAACACGAAAAGGTATAATTTCACTACGAGCGCGAAAGCGTGTCGAAGAACGCTAAGGTGCACCGCGTTGTGCAGCCCGTATACCTTATTGTGAAGTAAATAAGATCTATTTTGTATCGTGATCTTAAAAAGTGCGCGTCGCGCCGCGTCTCGGTGAGAATTGACCCTTAAAGTTACGGTTTCTTATAAGGCCGTCACTCAACGGCAGCAGAGACAGGTGTCATAAAAATGATTGCAGCGGGGATTGACTTTACGGTGTGTAAAAACTTTTTCCAAAAAATAAAAACCGTCTTCCAAAAAACACTACCTTCAAAGTGAAAAATAACTTCAATTTCGAAAGTCGGTGACTTTGGCTATGTATTTAAACACTTTGTAGTGTTTTTCGGAAGTCGGTTTTTTTCTGGAAAAAGGTTTTACTTTTCACTTGTTACTTATAGTAGGTACCTACCCCACACTAATTCGAAATTCTATCATCCTTGGGGTCAAAACAATGCAAATTTATGCGATAGCAGCAATCGCGGTTGATTTGCTGTCATTTTTTGAAGGGTTCCGTTGTCTGTCTCCGAAACGCATCATTTGATCCATTTGAAATTTAAATGGGACCATTTCGGAATTAACCTCTTTCGAATAAAAAAACCAAACTAAGTGGCAGTGGGCAGGGCACATTGCTCGCAGAACAGATGGCCGATGGGGCCGAAAGGTTCTGGAGGGGCGACCGCGTACCGGAAGACGTAGAGTGGGCCGACGACCTTGTGAAGGCCGCAGGAATCCGCTGGATGTGGGAAGCACAAGACCGGAGTGGAGGAGCCTGGGGGAGGCCTATGTCCAGCAGTGGACGTCTTTCGGCTGAAATGATGATGATGACGAACAAAAAAAGAATTTTGCTAATCCGTCTATATATGACGGAGTTATGCCCGAACATACATGATAAAAAGTATAAGTATATATAGGTATAAACATGTCAAATTGGATAATCTCCTACTTTTTGAAAAACCGCTCTCTAGGAAAACACACCAACTTACTTTCATATGTATTATTAACGTTTCAGTGACGTTATTCGCCGATGAATTGCGGACATTATGTGGCGGCTACCGCTCTTCTAGGAAACCGTAGCTTTACCTAAAACATTTTCGTTGATTTCAAACCGACGACGCAGAATACAAGTAAATAAAATTATAAATTCAGTAAAAAACGAGAAATCAGTGCGAGACTGACCGCTGTGCGATTCGGGATTCTATTTAATAAATTGAAGTTCATCTGTGTGATACAGCCTTTTCATTTGTCGAAATACATACAATGAAGGTAAAAGATTCGTGTTCTTTCCTTCAGTTTATTTTGTAGCCTTATTTTTATTGCTTTATTTTTAAGTTTCATTGGTTTTGATTTCAACTAAAAATAAATATATGTGTAGGTATACGGATAATCTGAACAAAACTAAGAATGATGGCTTTGTCTCCATACCACCACCGCTGGTGCGACAGGAGAAAGTAGAGGATTTTTTTTTTTTTTTTCAGGGTGGGAAATCATCAAATGACTTCTCCCGCTCTGGGTGGAGCAGGAGGGCGTGTCAGACTTTTACTGACTAAAACCCACCCGTGTTCCCTCAGTTGCCTGTGTGCCAGGGGCGACGGTATCTCTTTCGAACAACCCGCACCCCTGGCAGGCATCGGCCCTTGCGGACCCCACCAGTCCGGCGCACCAGGACACATGGCACGCCGTGACCACCCCAGGAACCAAGTAGCACAAGGGCCCTAGACTACCCTGGCACCCTTGGCACCCTTGGTCCCCCTGCGACGGGTCAGCGCAGTGGCCCCGCCGCCTACCACTTCTCGGCCGCAGAGGATAGGGAGAGCGGCCAACGCTATACCGACACTCCTCTTCCCCTGCGGCCCCACCGCGTCCGCCATCAAACGGTGGCGGCCCCGTCCAGGCCACGGAAGGGAAGAGCGCTACTCAAAAGTACCGGCACTCCTCCTCCGCCGCAGCCTGTAACCCTCAGCCGCGATGCCTCCCATTCGACATCGCGGCCCGCCTTAGTTGCGGTGCACCTCACCGCAACCTACTTTTTGGCCGCTACGTCGTCGGCTTGGAGACCAAAGCCCTGACGAGCGGCCCCACCTTGGGGTTCCTCTTCGCTTCACCGTGGGAGCGGACCACGGCTACTGAGCCCCCCCGCAGCGACAATGCGGGAACCCACTGGGGGGGAAGTAGAGGATTAGAAGATGACCCATCAACTTAACAGGCAATAATGACCTCATCTTTAAGAATTTCCTGTTTCTCTGGAGAGTTTGTATAAGGGATGATGGTGATGGTGATGTATGTATGTCGAATTTTTACAAGTTCATACCTACTTACTGATCGATATAGTGTGACGCTCAAACCATAGCACTGAAAGGCTGAAACGGTGTGCTTGAAATTAAACACATTTGTTAGTATTTTTTGGCTAATTTGGAAATATCACGCTGTTTTTGTTATTCATGGGTATCTTTAAACTACAAACTGTGGCTATCAGTGGCGAAATAGAGTTGAGAAGCGTAAATAGCGCTACAGACTACTATTATGTCGAAGAAAAGAAAATTGATTTAAAAAAATCTTAGAATTCGAAGACGCCGCGTACTAAAGCAAAATCCTATCTTAAGAAAAAGTGGGGGAGTTGGCCGGATTAAAAGCATTCAATTTAAATATCCCAGACCTTTGTCCAGTGAGTTTCCGTAGGCAACCGGCCGTGAAATTTCATTTAATCGCCGGAGAGAAGTGCGTCTCGGCTAATGCAGATTGCGAGCCTCGCCCTCGGGGCCTGGTTAATTTATAGCCCAACAAATTTTTATTCTTTCTTGAACTGCTCAATCGTC
The DNA here is from genome assembly GCA_947359405.1 of Antitype chi. Taxonomy (NCBI): domain Eukaryota; kingdom Metazoa; phylum Arthropoda; class Insecta; order Lepidoptera; family Noctuidae; genus Antitype; species Antitype chi. The sequence continues at coordinate 12,143,100 of OX375820.1, read as the reverse complement.
CATTTTTTAAAGTTAATAAACCGGACGCCTTAGATTAGTCGTTTTTATCAGAGCTGTATAAGGGTAAAGTGGATTTACTTTACTTTAACCGTTAAGTATCGCCATTACCCATATTATTATTATCTCTGAATCTAAGTGGCTGTAGCGATGATTCCGTTAATTTGTGGAGTTTACTATATCATCACTCATTTCAGTTCCTCTCCCGTCTTTGTAGGTGGGCAATAAGTCTGGCAATAAGGCAATATACGATTAACTAGGTAATGTCTGTTTAAGAAAAATGGCTGGTATCATCGACGCACAACCTGTTGTCATTGATTCAGTAAGAAGGCCTACAGAAATTTGGGATTTGTTCTGAGACAGACACAAAGCTTCACAAACATCACAACAGTTAGGGTCCTGTATGATGCACTAGTCAGGAGTCATCTGGAACATAGTGCGGTCATATGGGCTCCACATGAAGCTAAGTACTCTGTGATGTTGGAGCGCGTTCAGAACAAATTCACGCGTCATTTGTACAGGAAATTATATGGGGTATATCCGTTTTACCCACTGATGTATCCTACTCTGTTTGTCCTGGGCATGGTTGGCTATAATCAACTGCAGGTCCGACGGGAGTTTACGCTGGTCGCCTATTTGGTGAAGGTGCTTCGTGGAGTAGAGAGTAACCCGGGAGTATTGCAGCGCTTGAGTCTGTGTGTGCCAGACCGCTACGTGTGGAGGCGGCGCAGCCCGCCATTGCTACTGGTACCTACAGCCAGAACTAACCTGCTTGCCAAGGCACCCCTTACCAGAGCTATTCGTGCTATCAATGACCTTCAAACTCAGATTGATGTGTTTACATGTTGTTTGAGTGAATTCGCAAGGGTATTACTATTTATTTTATGCTACAATCAAAATAATACTTAATTTTTATTTTATTTTTTTCTTAAGTAAGTAAAGTATGTTTGTACTGTTATGTAATTAATTATGTTATATGTACTATGTTTTGTGTTTTAACTGTGTAATAATTTAATACTGTTGTTAGTGTATTTTTTTTTCTTCTAATTTAGTTATTGTAAGTATATAGCTTAAGTTATTACTTTAAGTTCTTAACTGTCGCATTAGGGTAACCCCTGTAATGATAGTTTAAGATGTTATAAAATAAATAAATAAATAAATAAAATAAAATGATTCTGAAATTTCAACGCACGGGGCCTTGAAATTTTTGTCGGTTATAAAAAAAAACAACGCCCCGTGCGTTATTGCACTTTTCTATGAAACAGCAGATGTTTTTTGATAACCGATGAAAGAACCTTACGCTAGGGGTCTAGAATCATGTGCTGCATTCATGGACTCAGTTTGCGCGTTGATGTTCTTGCCACCCTGTACGTATATGTGTGTGATAACAATGTGGTTGAACAATATACAGCTCAGTATTGATCGATCTTTCAGCTATGATGTCGATTTGCGCGTGTTGTGAATTTAACATAATCCGATTGTAGCATAAGCCGCGAACTGGAGCAGGTTCTAGCCGGCTTTGTCGAATGGATGCGCTAAGAATTACTTATATGTCATTAACTCAACTTAAGAGGTTGCGTTCGTGATTAAGTTATTGGTACAATGAAAATCATTTTTCAATCAGACTTGGTTTTGGAGATTTTATACTTCTTTTATTACTTAAACACGCCCAAAGTTAAGTAAAATTTGCAAGAAAAACGAATCTTTGTTGGTTCCTAACTTTTTAATGGGTTTTTACTTTAGTATTCTGTTTCCGTACAGACAATATTAATAATGAGACAAAACGATGTCATATTTTACTTTGGATGTGCCATGTCAGACAGTGGAGTAAAACACCTCCGAAGTTTGTATGCAAAAAATGTGGACTAGGTTCACCTTAAAGCTATTAATGGCATAGAACCCGAGAACCTAGAAAAAGTCAGTATTGAATGTTTAAACGTTCAAAGTGCTGCCTTTTATTGGTTATAACTTTATAAGTATGTAGGTATTATTATTAACACACTTTCTCGTTTCGTTTAAATCATAGGATAAAAACGTTGCATCCATCCTTATTTTATAATACATACATGGATATTCATTGTTCAGAAAATTTACACCCTAGGTACGTCACATATTAGGCATTTTTAGCTAAAGAATGACATTTGTGATTCGAATACCTACATGGTTAATTTAAGTTGGCAATTAATTTGTTAATTTCCCTGACGTCGGGTTCGTCGCGCCCTTTGCGTTTTAGATCGTCAAGGATCGGTCAAGTTCAACGGCGTTGTACTGACCCTTATCGAATCTTGGCATTGCTACCATTCAATATCTTGTTACCTACTCAGTGAGCTTCTTAAAGCCAGACATAATTATAGAATACCTACATGAACATAAATCTATATCCTCGGTTAACAAAGAGCGTGACAATAAAAAACACGAGTTTGCGGAGTGTCTCCGCGGACTTGGTGACCTTTTCTTGTTGACATCTTTATCGAACGATTTTCAAGATGTGAAGGCGTGGAAAAGTTAAATAAATCCAAAGCGAACATTAGATAAGGGAATGGCTTTTGTAATGTCTTCGGGACGCCGTAAATGCAACCGATGTGCCATAGATATCTGTCGGGGACATATGCTCTAAATTCAAACATTGTTTCGGTTTATTTTAGAGTGTAATAATCGCAAACAGTGTGTTGTGTTTATGTAGAGCCTCTAAGATTATAACTACTTCCTTTGAGTGCAGTGGATATTTGTGCCACATTGAAATGAAGTTAGTTACTTAGTTTCCGGTTTGGTTACGTTATTGTTATATTTGCATCAAGTTTATATTGAATACGTAACGGTATAAATATGTGTGGATCATTCATGTATGGTTATGTAGGTGGTAAATAAAAAACATAAACCTATTAAGAGCGTTTATTCTGAAAGTTAGCAACGTCGCAAATAGCTGTCAATATTATTTATTTACCTTTTTTTTTTTTTGGGTGGGAAATCATCAAATAACTTCTCCCGCTCTGGGTGGAGCGGGAGGGCGTGTCAGACTTTTACTGACTAAAACCCACCCGTGTTGCCTGCCTCAGTTGCCTGTGTGCCAGGGGCCGCGGTATCTCTTTCGAACAACCCGCACCCCTGGCAGGCATCGGCCCTTGCGGACCCCACCCTTTGGTGCTGACATCTCTTTGGCTTGGTCCTTACCGGACAGCGAGCTACCCATTACTCGCCATCCGCAAGCCCGCGCCTACGGTGGCCGGGAATCAGCCTGGGATTCCCGACGCCCAGGGCTTCTCCCGCGGCGACTACGGCCGTGAGGGCGCATAGACTGCCTCTCCCTCACGTGCGCCGCCTCCCTCTTCGCGAGCATTACTGCTTCGCAGAAGGAGGTGACGGCTAACCATTCACTCTCGCTCCGTACCATTGCCTGCACCAGGGCCGGACGCGAGAGATCGCCGCCGCCGATCGCCTCCACGAGGACACGGCGGTGCTCCGCCCAAGCCGGGCAGACCGCCACTGTATGCTCCACCGTGTCCTCAGGGCGATCTTCGCAATGGAAGCACCCGGGTGTTTCCTCCCGCCTTATACGAAACAGGAACCTCCCGAAACAACCGTGTCCGGTGAGGACCTGCGTCAGGCGGAAGGTGAGGACGCCATGCCGCCTCTCAAGCCACTCCTCAAAGAGGGGACTTACCGCCGCTATCGTGGCTGCCTGCTTTTATTAATTTGTTAATATTACTTTATGGAAGTATGAAATATCGCTAACTAGTGACCTAAAATATGAATAATGATTGGCAATTATAACACTAAATTTGATGTTGTAACCGTTTTAGGTGTAAAAAGGGCATTTAGAAAGTTTCCAGTCTTTTTTTTACATCTAAAACGAAATATTCGGTGTTAATATATTAATTATTGCACTTCATAATCAATATTTTAGGTCACTAGTTAGCGATATTTCATATTTCCATACAGTAATATCGCCAAATTAATCAAAACAGTGAAATATTTGACAGCTATTTGCGACGTTGCACATTTTCAGAATAAACTCTTAAAATCCCTCAAGAGAAGAATCGTATCGACGTTTGTATTCTTTCTATCTTCACTTAACTTTCTTAAACATAGTCTTTTACAATTCAGCATAGGTCCACACTTAAGGTTTGCCAGAGAGCTATGGACCGGAGTATTCTGGGTATTAAACTTGTGGACCGTGTTAAGAATACAAAAATCCGTTCCAACACTAAAATAACTGATATCACTCGGAAATCTGCCATGCTATGGAAGTAGGGTGGTGACATCTGCCGTATGTCAGATGATCAATGGGCCAAACTTATGACCTAATGGGTACAGCTTATGGAAAACGACATCGCGACAGGACTAGACGGAGATGGCGAGATCAGCTGGACTCTTTTAATTAAGATTGGTCCTTGGCAGCTTTGGATAGAGAGTAGGGAGGCCTTTGCCCAGCAGAGGAATATTAATGGCTAATAATTTAATAAAATCAAATTTGAAATACCTGAAACAAAATTACTGCAAAATATCAAACAAAATCATGTCACTGAAGTCATAAAAAAGATATTTCATTCTCATAAACTGACCTGCCCGCGTCATTTTTGAACAATTTCCCTTCGGATGTTATTATTTGCAAATATTTTAACGGGTTGTGTTCAACGCGCGTGTCGTCATCGGATGACTGCAGTGGACTCTGGAGTACAATGATGGAGCTATAAAACAACAGCGCCGGACATGCATCGCAGATAAATCAGACCATTTGTATCTACACGCGTGACAAGAGGCGAGCCTCGGCGATTCGATGTTTTCATTGTGTCCATGCGAGCTAGTATTTTATTGTGATCACGTAGTTTTGTTTGTATGTAATATATGTGTATTGAACTAGGCGAGGATTGTGATTTGATAGTGCCAGTTTTATAGATTAAACAGTTTAGTTAGCGCTATGCAAATCCGAAAGAGCGAGCCGTTAATCCTTTTAAATTTTTTGTACACGTTTGTATCTATTTTACAGGTTATAAAAAGAGCTGTTTTTATTTTTATTTTGAATACGGATACCTGTGTAGTTGTTTCTGCCGATTGTTGTAAGTGTAAGGTCTATACACCTGCTTCATCGTCTGTCAGATCTTTTGATGAAAGTGTCTTTGTTCAAATGAAATCGGTGCACAGGAAGTTTTAAACGTAAAATATACAACAGAAGATCCAAGTTTGCTACACTTTACTTGCTGAATTTTCAATATATATGAAGAAAATTAACTGAATAGAATAAATAATCTACATTATAAATAATTATAATAAACAATGAAGACTTCGTCGTCCGAGAGAAATTAATGGCCGAGATTAAAAATAACTTGTCTTGAATATCTTTAGAATTGCATTTATTGATTACCTACTTAGTTTTTCATATGATTTTAGTAGCTTGACATAATTTTCCTTGATTTAGGAGTTTACTATCTAAATTCAGTGAGTTAACTTTATTTACGTTACACACAACTGGACAAACTTCGAAATCAATACACAGCCAATCATGACTCACGTACGATATAGCCATAGGTATCTATGAATAGTCGTGTTAAAATTCAGTGAAAATAGCCGGGTAATAGTTACCGTACTGAATGATTGATGAACGAGTAGATAATGACTTTTATAGTCAGAAACATTTTTCCAATGAAAATCTCTGGTCCGAACAAAACGGTCCGGTTTAAATAGGTATGTGCTATAGCAATAGCTAGTTACCTACATTACTTTTGACACTAATGTAGGTACTAAGTTGTTCTATAGGCAACCGTACGCCAAATGTTCTTTGGTTCTTTATTACACAGTTTGGTCTACGCTTGGTTTCATACTTCATTTTTTTGATCCTACTTTAAAATTAGTTAGCAGATGTCACATGTCTTAGAATTTTTGGTTCTAAGTTTCCTCACAATGTTTTCCTTCACCGTTTTGAGAGCAGTGGTGATGAAATAATTTACACAAAGTTAAGCGCCTGTCAGAGTTTGAACCTAGGACTTACATCTCGTAAGTCGTGGCTGTTACCACAGGGCCACCACGTCTGGTAAAAAAAACAACTCGTTTATGTTTAAGAATAAATATTCTTAAACATAAACGAGTTTTTTTCAACCGTTTTTTTTTTAATTTCAACGCGTTGATATTTCTAGGACGTATTATTATCATCTCGTATAGGTAATTAGGGATAATCTAACATCGCTTTGTAACTAAAATAATATGAATAATATGTAAATGTAAATAAAAAAAGAGAGAAAACTATCACAGAGCATCTAAAGATGTTAGAAAACGGAATTAAATCTATATCTGTGCTATATGCGATGTCGTGTCGATGCGTCCGTAATACAAACTATGATTGTCACTGAAGCCGGCGAGTATAGTTAGTGAAGGCGAGCGATTATTTATGTGCAATGTTCGTCAACGTCAGCTAGTGACGCGCGCAGCCCAAGCGACCGATGGTACGATCCTAAACTACGACAGGGTTGCTGTCCCAACACTATGTCATGTTGAAATCCGTGTTTACGATTTGTCGGTTGCAATTGCTATTTGGGAGAAAATGGAATGAGAAGTGATGTTTTGAGAGAAAGAAATACGGCGTGATCTCTAGGTAATATGCAATCGCTCGATTAACAGCGGGGTAATTTCGTAACAGACCAACAGTAGGCTTTCATTTTGACAGTTCAACAACATTCATTGTGCTATTTACGTTGCTAAGCAGACAATTTTTTCAAAAATATGAATCAATGGATTAGCAACATGCATCAAAATTATTCAGATTCTGATTTCAAAATAGTACATTTTGATACAACGATGCTCTCGCGTATCAAACGACGATTTACAACACACTTGCTTGTAGTTATCTGTGGTGCACATTCCCGCACTAGTGCACCAATGAAACATAAAAAGCACGTGTGTTAAAAACACTTGACCGTTAACCTATGCCAGTGCAATAAGAGGCTCTTTACGAGCTTTAAGTCAATTGAAAAGCCTTTTGCGAACACCTTTATTATAAATACTAGTTATCTGCCCCTACTTAGCTCGGTTTTTACACCTTGATCGAGATTTCTTTATTATACATGATTGTTTTTGACTGCCTGGTTGGTCTAGTGGTTACAGACTCAGCAGTAGCTGAGCATTAGGTCCTAATTTCGATTCCCAAGACAGGCAAATTGTAATTGGGTTTTTCGATTAGGAATTTCTCAGTAATAGCTCGGAGTCTGGATTTATGCCTGATTGATGGCAATAGGCTTGCCCCCTTTACAGGACTTAACCATAACTGGTGAAATGTGGGTGTACTGTTCGTACAGCTCTGCCTAACACTTCGGGGATTACAGGCGTGATGTTAAATGTGCATATAAAATTAATATTAATTTATTATTAAACCGCATTATAATCCGATTATTTCTCTGTGAAAACCAGATTAAAATCCGTTGTGCAGTTTAAAAGAACAACGCGGTAACTCATGAAGACGCAAGCCACATCAATTTTTAGGCACAGATGCATATTATGTACTTAGATAATGCAAAAATCTGTTTTGTAAAGACACAGGTAGATACTGGTAAAAATGATGTGTAGTCAATTATAAATACTGTAATAAAGTAGAACCAGTTTTTTTTTCCTAAAATTAAGCTCGACTGTGTATAAAGTTGTGTAAAGCATTTTTTGTAAAAAGTAAGTAAAAACTTGTGGTTGCAAGATGCCACATGAACACCGGCGGCGGCAGATTTCCACATCAGATACACGCTGCAGTCGTAGATATCTCGTATGCATTTCATTCGCCGCTAGTGCGAGATTATGTTTCTGGCTTCGCGCTAACAACGTGTTTCAGAATATTTCGTGTCGAGTTCAGAACAAGGTTCTTAAAAAGTTTTTGTAACGCCGCTCATTTTACTTGACACATACACACATTGTTTGTTTTTACATTTAGGCAGTTACAGTCAACTAAAGAGATATGTAACCTGGGTTGTCGGATATAGCTGAAGCTTAGCAAAAAACCGATGGATGTAAATGAAATTTAATTTGATCTACTGTTTCTTTTATATTCATTAAACTAAATTTTATTTGAAAACCTTAATCGGTTTTGTACTCTCACCCTGGTTACTTAACTCTTTTGTTGACCGTACATTCTAAAAGTAAGCAGCGATATCAATTTACATACTTTGTAGAACGACTGAAAATATGCTCCTGTCACTTTGCAGTGTCATTTTAAAAACTGAAAAACTTACTACTACCTAAGTTGGTGTTTTTTATTCATAGTGAATGAGTGTTATTGATATAACTAAGTTACCTTCTTCATCTATTTCAAGGGCTGCTAATTACTGGTTTCTACCTACAATTACAAAACAAATGATACGGCGTTTTCAACAACCATTCTTTAGTACAGTAATGTTGGTCCGCATCGCAATAGCCTGGCGTAGATAGTACGTAAACATTTAAATGGCGTCCTCATACCTGGATAAATAAACGTATGTGTGCACGCGTGGAGGTGTCCAGCGAAATATGGTCTCTCAAACTCAATGAGGCTGGCTTTCTCAACGGCGTTTATTGAAAAGGCTTCAAAGTGGAGGGCTAGGAGGGGGATCCAGTTATGTTGGTGGGTTTACGATGGGCCGGTAGCAATTCGTCTCGTCAGTCTACCTACAGCTTATCGAGCAGTCCACACTCGCCGGCACATGCTAACTGAAACTGATTTACGACACCGATGACAGTTTATTCAACATCGGTGGATATTGTTTATTAATTGCTACAAGGCTTACATGATGAGTCACGTTGTTGTGGTCGGTAGTATGGACTCTAGTGCGGTTTAGTGATCATGTCAGGTACCGCAGGTAATATACAGCGTTAAATTAAATTAGTTAGCGAAACTGCAGGCGTGATTGGTATTGATATCTTACCAAGTTCAAACAGAAATAAAATTATTTTGTTTTTTTTTTGTTGGTTGTTGGTTGGTTGGGTTTTGGTTGGTTGGTTCATTTGAATTAGTATAGGTTTAAAAATCAGATTTTTTGCGTAAACTGTGTTAGATTGTTCATTTTGATATTGTAATATTGTTTGGTGAATAATGCCGGGGCGACACCAACGGGAAACACCGTTGATTATTGCGATGATGGACGTTAACCGTAGGTGTAGCCTCAACTTATCGCGATAATTTGACAACGGCATTCACATTTGCCATTTGACGTTAGGCGATAACTCTGTGGGCATTGACGTTGACCGTTCAAGTGTGGCCACTGAATTTATCGCTTTAATTATCGGAATCTTTACCGCGTTGCTTATCGCGATGATGGGAATTGACGTTGACCGTTATGCCGGGCCACACCAACGGGTGTGTATAAATATAAAAGGGAATTTACATTAGACAGCCATGGTAGGTAATTACGTTGAATGTTTAACATTAAAAAATGATGTTCCTAATTAAACGTCATACTTTAAAGTAGGTAGTGTTGTGCTGTGCCCTATGTGATTTGTAAGTACTAAGAAAACATGAGACGTAGGTTTCAAAGCAATAAAGTTTTGAAAATTAAGAACGTAACGGTAACGTAGCAAGTTGGAAACGCAATAAAGATCAGACTTGCTTGGCTTGGATTCAAGTTGTATTGTTGTGTTTTGTTAGTCTTGTACTAAAATTAGCAGATACAAATCAATGTAGACACGTAGCTTAAATACGTCAAGTGTAACCTTCGTTCACACATTTTGGTTAAAATGCAACCTAAACTCGGAAAATAGAATACTGATTATCAGATAAAATAGAATAAAAGAGCTTTGACTGTTGAAACGCGAAGTAGTAGTGTCCATTTTCATTACCGATGAGCTTCTTGCATAAAACGGATATATTATGTACAGATTAAAAGCATTGTTGGTACATGGTATGTAATTGTATTGACATGCTCTATTTTTTTTAACGGATCTTATGAAAAATCGTATGTTTTTTGTACAATTCGAAGCATTTTATAACTGAATTTAAGATATATATCTAGTAATTTTGTCCTATTATCTGATTTCTCTGATGGCCGTTTCTACAAATACTAGGCAACCTAAATGAAATACCTAAACAGAAGCGCACTGTTAGATATTCAATGCTTAGGTCAGGGCCGAGAGTAGAAAATCTAACGTGCAATAATGTATAGACGACTTACTGAAAACGCACGTTAGCATTAGAAAAGTCTGCAAACCACCTATGATAGAAATAAAGTTAGTTTTAACTAAAACTGGCTTTAAGAAAAAGTAATCTACCAGGCTAATGCGACATGAACCAAGCTGCTTTAAACATTTATGAAAAAATTATTACAATTTAAGTATGGTGAACATGCAAATTCCAATATCAATCATGTATTTAATTACTCTGATTAAAATTTAATTATATATTATATTATAAATTTAATATTTTATAATTAATTTAATTTATTTTGTCTTACTTCAGGTTACCTGCACACGCACCACTCGATCGTCATTCGACTGCCATCGCCACTGTGACACAGTGTAACTGGTGGCGAGTTGGCGACCACTCGCTAAATGTATGAAAACTGTCGAAAAGTTGCTGTCACTGAACACTCATCACTATACCAGGTCAAATTAGCTTGCGAATTTTCTAATGAAGATAAAACTATAACGCGATGCTTATGTTCTCAACCCACATTTTGAGTAACTACACTGACGTTGACCCCAAAATAAAATATCATCAAATCATTTTTAGGAATGAAAAGGCTTAAGGCTTATTATAAAAAAAAATCCTTATTAATAATACTTTGATTAGGTATGTCTGCATATTCACGGGCTGGATTAATGGGCTTTTTAAAGGATCATTAAGATTTGATTGAACCATCTCTGCACCATTTTGTAGGAGAATAGAAAAGTATTGCAGATTAGAGCAGGCCAGGACCTTAGACTATTATACGAATAGGCACAGTTCAGACATCTTGAGACCCTTTTTGACTTAAGTATGTAATTTGAATTTGCAATCTTTTATCATGTTTAGAGTTGCCATTCAAAAGAGGCCTTATTTAAGTATATTCTGAAAGAAATAATTTATTTTGCTTTTTATTCCTTATTCAAAACCAATGCTATATAAAAGCACTTTGATAGATGAGGTCGCAGGTTGTCTACGTTAATATTGTAAAAAGTTTTTGTATAACATAAATCCTGGTCGAGAGTTTGTTCGGCGCAATTTAAAGAAAACTCTTTCATATCCCAATCTAAATGGGTTATTGAAAAGCTTCTTTGTACAAAGGTTTTTAGTGTAACAGGTTTTTAGTGTAACATTATAAGTTTCCACGTTCCGTAGAAATTAGCAATTTCAATAGGCAAATGGCCGCGTAAAAACATACTTTATAAAACGTTTTCTACCTGAAAATTTTCCTATTCACGACTAGCGAAAGGGGCAACGAACAAACAGATGTACCAAAAAGTCGTTCGATTAGATGGATGTGAAATGAGCCGTTGAAATTGCATCAAGGGCTGTGGAAAGGTGTTACTTTGTTACTATAAGTCGTTTCTACGTTATATTTCGTATTTCAGGTAACATCTGTAACATTATATGTTCTAAGTAGGTATTTGAATGAAAGTTTATCATCTGAACGACAGATCTGTATAGCAGAGCATTTTATTAAAACAAATCTATTTGCTCACTTAAGTACTAAGGTACTTTAAAGATGGAATGATAACCTTCTTATAATAAATCTTGAACCAAGTGTGACATTTATTACACCCCCAACCTAAGCTTGGGAACCGAGCAAAAGAAATGAGATATCTTTTATCTCGTGCGATATCTAATTATTTACGTATTTAAAATAAAGTAGATAAAATAATGGCTCTACATTCGATATTCTGTAACCTAGGCAAGCTAAGCGATTAATGCAAGAGGTTAATAGTGTTAAATAGAGCTAAGTTGAGATACTACGGCTTCATTCACTTGTATTACACGTTTCTTAATCTCTTTTATACAACTCAACATTTAGAAGATATCAATGTACTTCGCTGTGTGGGTAGATATAGAAAAGAATTGAGTAATTAATAGCTAGGCGGCTTTTAGATATCGTTTCTACATACTTATTTAGTGTACAGAGTGCTTTTTAAAATTCTTAAACTTATTTATTCATTTACTGACAGACTTCGAGCCGCCTAAACCACCGGTGGTTTAGGCGCCTCGAAGTTTGTCAGTAATGTTGTTGTTGATGTTTATGTTTGTCAGTCAGCATGCGTTATATAAACCCTTTTTTCTTACAAAATTTTATGCATAAAATTTCGGCTTATTCCCAAAGTGCTCCATTCTTTTGTTCTAAAAAGAAAAGAATCTCATACATTCATGCCCAAGTTGCTCCAAGGAATTATTATTATTTAAAAATACTTATTATTTTGTTCCCATTCTGCTCCATAGGTATCTGGAATTATTCTCAAAGTGCTCCACTGATTATTCGTTATCAATTCTCAAACTGCTCCATCTACGTAATTACCTACAAAATACATATTTCAGTACAGTCAGTCACAAAAATTCTTGAAGAAAGATTAAAGTTTAGCATTTTGTTACAACGTCAATCCATATTTAAAATTATAGGCTTTTTATCCCTAGCAAACAATTTGTAGATTGTGAGATTAAAGTCTATTTCGAATTACAATATTTTTTGTGCGTCATCTATCGGATAAGGTCGACACTTTTAACATTCAACTTCGTTTGCACGCCTTGAGCTAACAATAGGGTTTTACACCCATTTTTGAAAAGTGTCCTTATTAGATTCTAAAATGCTACTAAACCACTTAAAAAACATATCATTTTAATTTAATCGACTAGCATTTAAATTTAACATTTTCATATTTCGCGCGTAATTTAACGAAAACGCTGGACGCAGTGGACGCCATATTGGCCTGTCGGTATGACGTCAGTTTGCTGTGTAAACAAATGCGCTGATATTTTGTATGATAATTGTTTATAATTTTAAAGAATAGTTATTATTCTACTTATCGTTGGTTTGCTGTTCCTGAATGTAAGATATTAATTCAATAAAAAATAACATCGGTTACGAAAAAATAAAATGACATAGTGGGTCAGTTGATTAGTTTATACAGCGGTATGACGTAATAACATGGCGGCTACTATTTCACGGTGTTCAAAAACAAATAAATATTAATGAAACCTTTGAATTGAATTTAAAAATTTATTTTGTTATTTCATGAACTAAAACTAACATTTTCCGACTGCTTTTTGCTGAAGATATCATTAAAAAAATATATTATTTATTTTGTATTTCATGTTTTTTAGACTTCTGAATCCAGAGTCCCACTTTGTTAATTTTGTCAGTTGATTTTTGAATATTTTTAATTGTTGAATTTATAAGACTCAAAATGATTGTTGAACTATATTATAAAGTGTTTCATAAAAAAAAATATCCTTAAAAATATATTTGCAAAGCTTTTGAGCCTGACTGTACGTCAGCTACCCTTTTATTAGTAATACGGTACATATTTAAATGAGCTTTTTGATTAAAATGCGGTGGAGCACTTTGAGAACATTTTAATATTATCATGGAGCAGAATGAAACCTTATTAAAAATATTATATTTTTCATGGGGCACTTTGGGAACTCTTTTTGGAGCACTTTGGGAATAAGCCAAAATTTCGCAAGAAACTAAATAGGTAACGCAGGCTTTTTTTTGGTTGGTTTATCATCAAATAACTTCTCCCGCTCTGAGCGGAGAAGGAGGGCGTGTCAGACTTTTACTAAATAAAATCCACCCGTGTTCCTTCGGTTGCCTGTATGCTACGGGCCACGTTATCTCTTTCGAACAACCCGCACCCCTGGCAAGCATCGGCCCTTGCGGTCTCCACCATTTGATGCTGACATCTCTTTGAGGTGAGGAGCACTACGGAAAAATTGTTTAATTTAAATTTAATTTGCACCGAAGTTTATCATTTTTGCCGGAAGATTTCCCATTGGACACACGACTTGTGTGTAATGAATAAAATAAACTGTAATTGAAACAACCAAAAAAAAAAACTAAATCAAAATATTTTATTTCACATAAACCTGCATGGGCACTTATGAAACGTCAGAAGCTAGGTGCACGGTTCCAATTTGTCGCTTCCTATGGAGAAGAGCCAGCAAAAAACTCCACGGTTACTCTTTTAAAAATAATTGGCTTTTACAATGTTTTCAAATTACTAATATTAGGTATGGGAGGACAGTGGAGGCCTGTCAATAAGTACCAGGTACTTAGAGGAATGAAAAAACAGAATAGAAAATCGTCTACAAATCTAGTCTGTAAGGCCTACAATGTTCTCTCATTCACAATATGTTAATGAATCTACCTATATAAAAATAACCTATTTGAACCAAGTGACATGATTTCGATGACAATCACTAATAATAAATAGTCGAAAATAAAATTGATGTTTAATGTCAAATAATGACGAGAATATGTCAGACATTGTAAAAAATAAAAAGAATTTACATTGTAATTTGGGAGCAGTTTATAGACTTTCACATAGTTATGCTGTTAATGACGTACCAGGGAAGCCACATGTGCAGAAGGAATAATGCCAAACTTCCCTGTCTTCAACGTAGTCTTTTATCTTATAATAATTATGCTTTTAACCATAGACATCTAAAGGCTGAGAATCTGACTCAAATGTGATGTTGTCTAAACTATGCATTTAACCACGATACAGTTATTTAAAAACTCCGATTCTTAATTTTATTTTTATAAGATTTGATGATAAAACTATTTTGTTTTTGTTTATTTTATTTTAGAAAATGTGAAAGTATGTGTGCCATTTATAAAATACATTTACAGTTTATGCTGTAAATGTATTTTTGTATATAGTACGTTCTCTAAACAATATAAATTTTACTGAATTAATTTAGATATTTATTTTATTTGAAATCTTTGTGAATGATTTATTTCCACATATAAATAAAAATCATTAGAATAATATAAATTGAAATTTTAACTTTCTTGATTAACGGTAATTAACTTAATATTGCTAGAGGTACTTTTGTGTACTTACTAGTCAACAGAAGTATCATACATACAATAAATGAAACCACAAGTACCGAATACTACTTGTGGTTCCATTTATTTCATATTTGTAGTTTCCATACTGTTAAATATTAAATTATTGTACACATAAACCTTCCGGAATGAGTATTGAAAATGGTGTTTATAACCGCATTATAATCCATTGTGCAGTTAAGATGATCAGCGGAAACATAGGCAGCCACAAAAAGCGACTTTGTTTTATAACAAGAATAGACATACAACGAGTAACATAATTAACGCAAGACCTCATACACCCCAATATTAGAGTGTTGAGACGATGACCAAACCATTTTTTTTAAAGCTAACTGATATAAGAAAAACGTGTCGACCCAAGCATTACTTTAAGCATTTAAAATTGAGTCTTATTCGTTCTTGGATAAGATTGAATTTTCTTTGGCTCGAACAGTGGTAGGTATGGCAAAATACATAATTAAAAAAAATACGTATATTAAAAGTTACTGAAGTCGATTCAGTAGTCAATTAGGACCAAACTACTTCCAGGTCTTGCGTCCATTCTGTTACACCTTGTATATTTCTGCTCAAACATGTAGATGAGTCAGAAGCCAGCCTGTTACCCAGTTCAGGTGTTATGGTATCCCCAGGGAGGTTTCATTAACCGTTGATATTGCGTTACATTGTAGATACCGAAGACAGGCGCTTCCCGCCGAGCTCACTATGTTTTGACCTAATTAATACATAGCCGAGGGCCAATACGTACACGTCACTAATTTTGATTAATTGTTGTACATAGCCGTTTTTGTTGGTGGTTATTTGCTGGCCAGGGTAAGTAAGCACCTATGTGTTGTTATTGTGAGATAGTTTTCTTCTTGCCTAGCTAGTTGTATGCTGTTCGTTTTATGTCGACGTATCTAACTACTCATGTTAAATCTGATGAAATGTCGTTTGAACCATTGAATTGGATAAAATAGTAATTTTGTGGTTACGTTACAAAACGAGGACTTTCTTAGAAAATAATGTTGGCTTTGAAAAAAACACAACATCTTTAAAGCTCTGCAATTTTGATCGTAGCTGAAAATAAAAAAGTGCCTGGAGTTCCTCCGCGCGGAAGAAGTGAAACCGACTCACTCTCTTTCTCTCTCCAACTTTCTACTTTTGTGTATCTTTCTTTCTCTCTCCCTCGGTTGCGTTAAACGTTCAACGCAACCTTGTTGGAAGTCGCATAAGAAGTTTCACTTCAATAAATTATCTTATTGGTACTATAGAGCAATGGTGGTAAAGGCGAGTTGTAGGTCGTAGGTTCGACCCAGACAGGTGTTTTACTTTGTGTAAATGACGTCACCACGAGTGCTCTCAAAACAGTGCAGAAAACATAGTGAAGGAACCGAATGTCCTAGAATGCATAAATCGAAGACATGTGACATCTAGCAACCCGCAATGGGCCCGCGTGCTGGATTAGGTACGGCCCACTTCTGCTCACCGAGAGAAGGCCTGTGGCCCAGCAGTGAGAACGTTATAGGCAGATATGATGATTAAAATAGTATTTATCCCAACAAGATAAATAACTAGATTCCTAAAACGTGATGACAAACAACGTGGAAACAAAATTGAAGCCTAAGTATACCAGATTTAGGAGAGGTTAGTCAATTGTTACAGGGAGGCAATTGTAACATTATGTTGGTTTACGGCATCTATCGTCGAGTGGCGGTTGCTTTTGGTGTCAATCGAAGCTTTATTCGGTGCTGTTTTACCGACCGAACTTATAGGTAAAACAGTTCGCGCGTGTGCTGTCAGTAGAAGATAGTTTCTGTTATAGCAAATTGAGTAAAATTATTGTTCGGCACAGTTTTTGTTATTAAAATTAAATGAATCAGTTTTACAATAGTTCAGTGGTGATTTTTGGATACTTTACCATCCAGTCTACACGTGCAGGTATGTGAGTTGTTTGATAGATAGATTAGATTTTTGTTAAATAAATCTTTAATGCAAAATGGCGGTAGTGGTGCAAGAGTAACAAAACAAGGAGGCGCAATTGTAACATGGTACAAATTGACACTCTGTATTTTTCACAAAAACAATTGAGGTTATTATTTAAAATTGGCAACACCTTTGTTTACATTTTTGATCTCGAATTCGATTTCTGGGTTTAGTTTATTACTTAATAGTACCTACCATTTCATTTTCAGAACCCATATAAAATGGTTTTAAAACGACCTCGGAAGACATCGCATGGCACAGTGCCGCCAGAAAAATATACTGCAGATTGTGAAATTGTAATTAAGTAAATCCGTTGTTGCTACACCAAATAACATAACCCATTGTTTTGCATGCGCGGGTATATGGCCATATATAACAAAGACATTTTTCCTGACATTGATTTAGCTCCAGCCAGCGTTACCGACCAAGCGAATGAAGAAGTCACCCTTGATCAATCGCATCATCAAGTTAAGTCTTTTCCTGCAGAACTAATTAACAATGTATCTCCTTCAGCACCTTCGATATCATATCAGATTTTGGCCCAGACATCAGCTCAACTTACACCAAGCCTCTCTAATCATACATCGCCACGTAGGACGTCACTAGTAGATTTGGTCCCGTTTCCAAAAGCACTACCTCGAGTCAAATCTAAGATTGGGAGATCTAAAGGGAAACGTGCAATTATACACTGATACGCCAGAAAAGGAAGAGTTAAAGGCAAAGCAAAGAAAGATTAATGAGAAAAAGATACCAAAATTAAGAAATTTAGAACCTAAGCCGACAAAGAAGAAATAGACTAAAAAAATACTGAAAGAACTGTAAATAATGGGACAGATGAAGATATAAATGAAGACACAGATGGTGCAGACGATGATGATGATTATTGTAGAGTCTGTTTTGAACATTATAACCAGTAGAGAAGATTGGTTGCAATTCAGAGACTGCCATAAATGGGCACACTCCACCTGTCCAAAAAATGATAAATTTTTTCTGTGTTTAAACTTTTATCAGAATGACTGTTATTGATTTTATTATTTTTTAAGTGTTTAAATTTTTGCGAGAACTGCTTATAAGGATCGATTGATTGGTTTGATTTTTTTTTATTATTGACGATTTCTGTATGTTACAATTGACTGTCGCTGCTGTTACAATTGTTTCTCTTACTGCAGCAATTGTAACACTATTAGTTGATCTCATTAAGTGCCATTTCGTAGAATTTTATCGACGGTTTTGTAATATTCTGTATTTGATTTTATAATTAGATATTTTAACTTTATTGTGGCCAAAAATTATTGCGCTGGGATTGTTAATTAAAATATTATTAAGATTTGTTTATTTTTTGTTACTATTGACTCACCTCTCCCAGCCACATGCAGCCGTCAGATAAAATGTTACTGAAAATTCAGGATTCACGTTAAATACGGTTAAAGGTAAGGATCGTACTATTTTGGAATCAATACCAATTTGCGTTATAATCTGAACATGTTAGTAATATGGACAATGGACATGCACACAATTAGACACATTACCGATATTATAGTCTGGAAAATAGACAAGTTATTATAAACTAGTTTTTGCGAGCGGCTACGTCTGCGTGGAGGTCGAAATATATCTCACGGGACCGTACTACCGGGATGAAAAGTATCCTATATGTTAATACAAGTTACAGACTATCTGTGTGCCAAATTTCATCCAAATCCGTTAAGCCGTTTTTGCGTGATTGAATAACAAACATACAAACTTTCAAATTTTAAATATTACTGTAGGAAGTAGGATGAATAATCGGAACTCAATTTCAGTTTACCGAACTAAAACGAAACCGTCTGTCAATTACCAGAATGTCACTTAGCTATATTAAATTCTAAATGATAACGTTATCTGTACGAAGCATCAGAGTGTAAGTTAGTGTGGATAGCTGGTGGATGGCACACATGTACTTAAGTAATCCTATAATTACCTCAGTGGAGAGCGGCTCCATTTTCATTGGCCGTAAAGTTGGATGGTTCTACTACAACACTGGACCTCCCCTATTGCACAATAAAGTGTCGGCTAATAGGGATTACTACACTTTCATGTGCTAGATTTAACTTTGATACAGATTTCGGACACCATACATAAATAAGAGACCTTGGTTTAGAAGCTTTCCTTAAGTCATATGTATTTTGTGATAATTAAAATAAACACCTAACTAGAGCTAATGACGTTTACTTTTGTTTTTTTTAAATTTATGCAATGTTTATTTACGGTCTGGTCGCCAAATATTTGAATAGTCTCCTAACCGAAAGCGATCGCTGCGCGAGTAGGCTATCATCTCGTTCGATTATAATTGACCATGACATACTCGTTCGATAAAAAAGTCACATATCTATATTATAACGCATAAGTAAACGATCTTGCAATCGCGTATTTGGGCAACAGTCCCTTTCGGTTAGGATGCAGGGTAATTACCGGTACCAATACCAGCAGGTTTAGCATGACGCTTTCTATTTCTACTCTACCGTAGAATAGAAATCGCTTGTCTACATTTCTCGGTACAAAGTTGTCAACTGTCTACTCTTCTAGTCTTCTGTTGACAAAACGCTTCTCTGCGGTTCTCGTGCAAAACTGACATCGTAGAAAAAAACGAACCTACATACTTTCTTCCGAAAGATAAGAAACGCTATACTCTTCATACCTAGATAAAAAGGTGAAGAAAATAAATAAGAAGGGTTTAAAAACAAAAGTTGTTTAGACTTCCAACGACATCATCCATATTTCACACAAAGTTCGAGACATTTCAGGAATTTACAATGTTCTAAAATATGGTCATGCGCTATTGAGTATTATAAGTGTAATCCCAGCATCGCGCGGCTTAACGTTACTTTATTGTTGGCAGGAGATCAGCACGTGAAGGATGAAGGTGCGACGCTAACTTTCATGGAGATAAAACTTGTTTGTTAGTTATGTGTTCGTATTAAACGACCGCCCACACACCACACCACCCCATCCCTTAATTTATCAAATCATGGACGAAAATGATTACAATCATTATCCTCTTATATTTTACTATTATGAGAATGAAATTTTAAATTAGAATTAGGAGGGATGCTGTAAAAGTAAAATAAATTAGGATGTAAAATACCTATAAAACAGAATTAGCCCGAAATAAAGATTTTCTTGGGAATTTGCTCCCTTCTCGTTTTCCGCAAGATGTGAACATAGGATACGGAACTCATTTCCATGATCACGGTATAATTCGGTTTAAAATTGTTTCCCAATTAGTGGCGTGTGTATTTCCGTTCAGTCATTGTCTAGTTCAAAGTGTGAATAGAAATTTCGTGGTTGAGGTAAAATTAGCGTGTGAGTTTATACGGGCATGTCCATTGCAGTGTTTGGAACAGGTCAGGACAGGCGGCCGACCGCAGTTTGCGCTCGCCGCATCGACTGCAACCAACTGGTTTCCCGGCGGACTGACACAGGAAATTAATATAAATTCCTATCGCATAAACTCGAAACGGGCTCTCTATGCTGTCACGCAGACAGTGATGAGGCCTATTGTGTGAAAGTGATTCAATCGAACCTCACTTCCCTCGTTTATTCACGTTAGTTTGAATGTGAATGCTGTGTCAACTGGCTCGCTAATATTGCGATATTGTTTATAGTTATATGTTAGAAATGTGTATAATCTGAAATATTGCGGTTATCGATAGCTAGAAATGGGACAATTATACTAGATAGGTTTTGATACATCTGTACCTACATATTATGGAGGTATGGCATGTACCTATTTTGTAAACAACCATCTCTTGTTTCAAGCTTTCCACTCGCAAAATTGTGATAAAGTGTTTATTTATTTTGGGGGTTTTGTGGTTGGATCGGAACATCCTAAAAGCCAATAAAACACCCATCCCACGTTAAAGTGCACATAGTCAATTTTGCATACTGAGGAAACAAACAAACGTCTCCTAAATAAACACTTTACAACGCAATCCCGCCTACTTAGTGGCAATACCATCTGACAAAAGAGTAGAATTGCTCTTACCTTCAAAATGAAACAGTCGCTTTGTCGATTTTGCGGGGATTCTTGTAACGACACCTTTATTGAAAACGTACTGTGTGTGATTTGTGACTCTTTTTACGAGAGGTGCTGCATGTCTACGTGTTCGGGTCACGACTTTTATTACGCCTAACTATCTTTCACGTAGTTTTTGTTGCGTTGCCCGTCACGAGGAAATTAAGGAAGAGTTTTTCTACTACTCGGCCAAGGCTTTCCTCAATCTGTATTTAAATACAACGAGTATAAAATAAGAAGCGCAAGGTTTTCTTAAGCTTTCACTTGAACCCGTCTTGACGAAAAACTTCACCTATAAAATCCTTAGCCCAGGATTAAAAAAAACACTTAATGGTGAAACTCTTATCAAAGTTTTCTTGGTGTTAAATAGTAGGCGGTGGGATTAAAGCGTTTATTGGCTTGCTTAACTTGGTCTCTTAATGTCTTGAGGTGTCGTATTTTAATGTCGTTGTAATTGACTTCTCTTGGCGCGAAGTTAGATACACTTAACAGAGCTTTGTATACACGCTGATGCAAGCTGGAGAAAGTTCGCGCGACGAGAGAGTACAAAAGTTGGGGATTTCTAACGTACCCTACATAAATATTAAAATTCGTGTGTATCTTTCTAGATTTGAACAGGGAAGAGGAACAAAACATGTGATCGTCAAGTTCATTTATTTCAACGACGGGTCGGGCACAATGGGTTGTCGAGATTTTTTAAATGGACCCTTACCATCTAAAATGTAAAACCTTAATCGTTACACATTAGCGAGAGTAACGGCGTCCGCTGGCCACGACCATCAAAGTCGCTTATTGTTACGCCACGGTTCTGTAAAAAAGATTAGCACATTTGCCGTTAACGATCCCGAAAACAGGGCCACATCAGACAGCATCGGGGCCGGCGAAATAAAACGAAATAGCAATAAAAGTAAATCGACGGGCCCGGCCCGGGGCCGCTCTACGTGCCGGATTAAATCAAACGTTATTCGTCTTAGCAAATTACGGTTCATGTTTTTGTACATTCCCAGGACTTGATGCGCGGAAATGTAAGCCGGGTGGAAAGTAGATTTAAATGCAATTTACCAAATCCCGTAGAAGGGAATTCCGGTATTCCGTCGTGAAATGAATGAATGGCTACCTGAAAAAAAAATGTGAATAAGTTAATTTAGGGAATTTTTTGGTCTGGTGCTTTTTCAGAACTGCCTTTTTGTATTACAACGGAATGAGTTTTGCGCTAATATTTACGTAATTATTTTAAATGTGATAATCATTAAAAATGTATATTTACATACGTCTAACATGTAATTATGATACCCGTATAACCGAATACATAAAACACGTACCTTTCACGGGCTCGCCTATTGTAAGTAGTCTACAATATAAGCTAACTATTGTATGCGCTTACTACGTAACTTCCAGCGACCGAGGTTTATACGTTGCGTTTAAGTCCTCGCGAACAATATTAAAGCCACGATAAACTTAAAAACAAGTTTAATCCGGCTTGCCGCTGACTCCATACCTTCATCCGAGGCAATCTGCCTGCATTGCCGTTGAATTAGTCTGCTTTAACGGTTGTGAGCCACTCATTTATTTATATTACTGTCGCCTATTATTTTTGTCTGAGAATGGAGATGTTGTTTGAAAGTGACTTTCTAGATTCCTTGGATTGATGTAAAATTAGAACATCACGCAATTTCTTTTATGTTGTCTATGAACTAGCTATGCTTACAATTGATCTATTGCTCATCCTTTTAAGTAGGTTTTGATAATACCATATCCTCACCTGTGTCTAAACCCCCACTACATTGGCATAGTTTTATCCCGTACGTGTAGTAGTGACGTTTTGGAAGTGTCAGAGAGTCGTGTAGTAGTGACGTTTTGGAAGTGGCGAGTACGTTTTTATGACATACATTGCACAATCCGTCAACTCTCAAGTATTGCCTTTTTTCTCTTTAATTATAACTTTTGTATGAATGTTTCTTGCTCGTGGACGGAGTCGCAGGCCCAGCTTGTAGGTAAATAAACCGCCGACATCAACTAATTCCTAAGCGTACGTATTTTTCCTAAACTAACTCCATTGTTGTTGTCCTCCAGTAAGTTAGTGAGTTGAGTGTTTGTTAGAAGTTTTCGGGCATCCCGTTGTTTTTGAGGGCTCTAGTATCTACGTGCGCGGTTACAGGTGATTTTCTACAGTTGAAGTGTTCGCGTGAACTTTCCAAGTATGAGCCGAATCGCAAAGTTTATCTTACTCGGCTTCATTGAGAAGTTGCATTGACGATGTTTGCGCGGAGACAATGAGTTTGTCTTGTGACTTCGATATGCGTTTGAGACTGCGCTTAAACTATTTAAACTTTTATATAGCTCTGTCTACTGAGAGCCTTTTAATCCGCAAAGTTAGCACAGAATAGGTAAGATAATTTGTTCTTCTATGTCTGGGCGTTGTTTTAATAAAAAAACTTCGGTCGTATGTTAATTGAAGTGAAAACTTATTTAGCCGCGTTGAGCGATTTTTTTGGTTCGTGTCACCGACATGCCAATGAAAATTTTAAACTTTGGACGTTTAGAAGTTGCATCAACACTGACGTGTTGATGTCAACTTGTCAACTGTCAACCTTACAATTTTAAAATTTAATTCCGAAGTTTAAACTTTCACTTCTGCCGGCATTCCCCTTGACTGCCTTTTTTATTATTAATATTATGTTTTGTTATTTTATGTATAAATGTAGTGTATGTCGGCAAGCAATTTAATATATCGACTAAGTTACATAGAGCTCCACACAAAAATAAGTTAACGTACCTAAGCTATTAAGGAAGAAAAAAAGAATAGCCACGATCTTTTATGCATCACGGCACCTTCATAACCGACCAGATTTTAATGAAAAAAGTTTCCTTCAAAGACATTTTAAATGCAAAATATTAGCAGGATCTACTTGTAGCTAGATAGAATCATTTGCATCTGAATGTCTTAATTGTTTTCTGAAACTAGATCACAACGGTATTTTTAAAGAAAAAGGTGAAAAAGCTTGTATAGTTCGATGTCAATGTCTTACCGTTACTGTGGTTCGGTTTCCGATTGCATTATGGCGGCAGTCGCTAGACATTACTGAAGCCATTACCTTATCTAAAGTCCCTCTCGGATTTATTTAGTTTTCCCTCGCCGCAATTTATCGAAAACCGCTCGATAAAGTTGTCAACAGGAATGGATCTGGAGCCAATTTTAGAGGAGAAAGCACCGCAAAAAAATAAAACGACTTTTTGGTTCTACGTGCTTGCTTAAATCCTAGATGAGATTTTAGATATTTTTCTATTTTTGTCTCTCCTTATATAACTTTTATGTTGGATGCATTCACGCAAATACAGTGGTAAAGCTGTTTCGAGATGTTATCGCTGGAGACTTCGGAGAGAGCATTTTATATTTACCGCGTCATATAATGTTTTGCGCTCAACGCCCGGTGTTGTTGGTGCTGTTACATGACAGAAACACCATTATTGTGAAAAAATCTACCGGCTATTTTGCTAACCTAAAAGGGAATCGAATTAGGAGCATTATTATCCGCCTTCTGTTTGGCGGATGTCCGGACGCCCGCGGCGATTATGTCGTCAAATGATGTCCCAAATGTATTCAAAATCAAAAGAATTGCTTTGTATTGTTATAGACGACGTTTTTTGTAGATGAATCCGAATCAATTGTGTTTAGAAATTTGTTTTATTTAATCTAGATGTGAAAAAAGAACTGTTGTGTAAAGTTGTTATAACGTAGAGGAACAAACGGTTCTAGTGAAAACAGTTATGTCTTAGCTGAGTGGTCCTGAGAACAAGAAAACTCACGACAAAGCAACTCTCTAAAGATATTGTAAATAAAAAATGAAACAATCTCAGAGACAAACGCTTTTATTTTTAGACGTTCATTATTTTTTGTGACTTCACTGTGACTTAGGTACTGACGTATTCGTTTATAAAATTACTTTTGCTGAAATCATTAGTAGAAAATGAATTGCAGTAGAGTCTATCTTTGAACAAATAAGATATATATTTATACTTCTAAAACTAACAATAGGTCTTGTGGAATATTTATAGCTATATCATTATTAGGACAGTTCTTCATGATGAGATTTGGCTATTATTCATTGCGTAAAATTTTGAAAATAGCCTTTTTCCTACTAATTTTGAATGGTGTAACTAAGATAAAAACACCCAATGCAAAAGTATTAGCAAAAAATCCTTGATACTGTTTTCATATAATCTAGGTACTTGGTTAATATTTGTAGATACGCCTTTATTGGCTAATCGTATAGATCTCTGTAACAATTACAATAGCCGGTTACAAATATGTTTTACAAAAAACGTTTTGACCTTGACACTGACCCCTAAACTAATATAATTGAGTGGTCGTAGTGCGATTGAGCAGAAGTTAATTACCCCCATAGTTATAAACGCTACTTCAAGTTAATTAATGATTAGCGTCTGTTTAGCCATAATTTTTTGACGTTCAAACATCTCTTAACATTAAGCAACCTTTATAAATAAGGGGGTTAAAGTCTAGGAAAGCAGTAAATATAGAATATTGATAGCAATATAAAGACCCCGATGCTCAATGAAGTAGACCGTGAATGCACAAGGTAAACTATTTATAGTGGATCTATATTTAGGTTAGGTCGGTACGTCAGTTAGTACTAATTGAGTTTGAGAGTCGGTTGGTTATCAGAAAACACATAATTGAAAATGCGATAGGTTTGCTTTTACCTGCTAAAATTGGTGACCATTAGATAAGTCTCATGACAAAAATACGTGCCTATATCAGATTTTAACTTCTTGAGCATGTCTTTGTTAAGTCACAATTAAAATATTAATTATTTAAGGATAAAAAAATTAACTAACAAACTAAACAAATAAATACAAAAACAAAAGGACACTTAAACGTCGAAGTATTCGTCCGCATCGCTGTCATCAAGAAACGTGCCCAGAAGACTGGCAGCATTGCCACGTTGAATGGCAATGCTAATTCTTTGGCCAAAGAATGACTCGGCCCTCTGGTCAAGTGAAGTGTCGACTAGCCGGCGAGAGTTTTCCTTAAAGAGGAGACGTGCACTAGGGCCCCATTAAAATATTAAGATCCCAAAACCGAAGTAACTGAATCATCATCATCAGCATCATTTTACAGCCCTTATCGCAATTTATTTGGGGTTGGTGCAACATGTCTGTTTCTCCTATACTTCTCTATTAAAATCAAAATCAAAAGTCATTTATTCAAATCAGGCTGAGAATCAGCACTTTTCGAACGTCAAAATACATAAGAAAGTCCCCCCTAAAACACCCACCCGTCACCACTTCCTAGTGCTTTAGCTGGGAAGAAGAAGTAGCGGAACAAACTCCCCAGCAGCACAGCTGTCTGTTTAGTCGGATAGACTTGATTCTACAGGGTGAAATTGAAAACATGCGACAAACCGAAATGGGAGATTGTACTCATCATTATGAACAACTTTTACTAAGGGACCAAAGATGCAATCGCGAAAAAAAAACATCTGTTCCCTACATTTATGTTCGCATGACTCGCCAAAATGTAGGGAACAGCTGTTTTTTTTTTGCGATTGCATCTTTGGTCCCTTAGTAAAAGTTGTTCTTAATGATGAGTACAATCTCCCATTACGGTTTGTCGCATGTTTTCAATTTCAACCTGTATACATACATAGGCAAAGTAATATAAACATTACGAGACACAGAATATTAATTAAATAATAAGTCATACATATGTCAGCCACCCATGCCAATATTCCAACAAATAAAAATTAAAACTTAACTCGAGCACAAAGAACAAAAATGTAAATAAAGCATAATACCAAAATAAGAGCCTTCTGGTATTAAGGGCGTGATAGCTTTTAGCTATTAGTCATAATCTCAGTAGTCACTCCCATTATAACCATATCATCATTCACACACTGCATCCATCGTTTCTTTGGTTTTCCCCTACCCTTATACCCATCGACATTCATACTCAAAACTTTCCTCACGACATTTTCCTCATTCTTCCGTATGACATTCCCATACTATGACATCCGAAATAACTAAATAAATAGACTTAAATCGTAATAAATTTAACCGAAAGGAGAATGCTTAGTATAATTTATAGCTGGTTTCCGAAACGCCGCCAATTAAATATATATTAGTTTACGCTAAAGGCACATTACTTAACATATAGGCAAAGAAATTCCTCGAACAAACTCGACGTTCACGTTTCGAAGAGGGCCTGTACGCAAATCCCTTTGGGTGTAAAAAACGAAGGTTTGAAAAGCCAAACTTACCGAAACGTTTTTAAGCTGTTTCCCGGAGATATTGGCGGTCGACGAGGCTCCAAGAGCATTTTTCACCGAGTCCCCGGATATCGGTTTGACTAATATATAACATCGGACATTTCGGACGCCGAAATTCGATTGTGTGCTATCTTTTAGATTATGTGCACTAATTCCTATTCAAGCTTCGGGTAGCTTTGTGAAATGGAGCTTTTGGGCTTCGAATTTAGGCTCTATAAAGGTAAGCTAAGGTGTAGTGGAATAGTGCTTTGGCGGGATTTTAGTGTTATAACTGTATGGTGGAATCGTTTTATCAGACTGCCGAGATGAACCATTCCCAATTCTAAAGTAAACCCCATTATTATTGTAAAATCTATAAAACGAAATTCTTTTAGGGGCTTTTTTGTAGGTATTCTAAAAAGGCTCACGTAATAAATCATCGATTGGAATTATAATAAAATGGAGTCAGACCTGAAAAAATATATGATAACGTCCTTTTTTAAGATATTACGTATGATGAAACGGTTGCGTCAGCGGTATTTTCTATCTCGCTATTGAATTTAGTTGACCTATACAAACACCACTTGGGTTCCCTCAAATTACCAATTTAGGGTGTTGTTTGATTACGAAAATAATACGGCCAACAATATGTGATTGCATAATTTGCAGCCATCTCAAAAACAATGGAAACGATTCCCTTATTTATCTAAACGTGTGCTTGTGTCTGGATATCCGATGTCGCTAAAGAAGAAAGTGGTTTTACATCAATAACCCAAAAGAATTCATAAATATAAGATAAGCGCGGACGAATCCAAGGAGAAACGTTTCAAAGGAGAAAAGTATTGAATAAATAAAGAAATCGACACGTTTTCGCGAACTCTCAATTTATCTAAGAAAATTTTATTCATATCCGGCGAGAGGGGACGGCTTCTGAGGATCTCGACATATGGACACATGTTGAAGACACATAAGCTTTACTTATTATTTTTCCATTCTTTATACGCCTCTTATCCGTCCTGAATACGCTTTGATACGATAATTATGTATAGAGCGCACCGTTTGTGTCTGATACGCGAGCTCCACGTCTGGCGAAGTTGTTTTGTCACGAGTACGTATGTACATGTGAAAAGATTAAAAACTTTCTCCACAACGTCTTTGGAAGCTCTAAGCTCGCTGTCATAAGGCAAGTAAAAGCTCGAGTTGAAAAGCGGATTAGGCCCCTTAAGTTTGTTCCGAGGTAAAGTAATATTCTCGAAGACAACAACAAAAAAGAAAATCCTAAACCGTGCACTCCGTTCAGAATATTAAAACGTTCTCACTAATACTTCTGATTAAGTTTTCTCTCAATGCTCCTCCCTGCAAGCCGACACGCTACGCGTTCTACCTATCACGATCATATTATACTTTGTTGAATTACATTGCAGCATCACTACCAGAACTATATTATCTATTATACAGCGACATATAGAAGTGAACTTTGGAGACACATTTTTGTTTCTTTTTTAGATATAGTTAAAAGGTTAGGTATATTCCAGAAAATATTGTAAAGAACAATGAAACTATTCACAACACTGTTTCTACGTAAGCCTTTTTATCCGAGGGGATTCTCTCGGAGGGTACGCGAATCCGTGCCCTGTTCTTATAATTTCCTTGAATGGTGAACATTTGATTTAAGTACCGTCCCAGGGCTAACAACGACTCTCTGGGGACCGCCCCGACTATTTCCTTTTGTTTTTGTGCCGTTTTTTTAACAACTTTTTCTCAAAAGGATTCGCTAAGAGGCCAGTACGAATGCGGACGTTTAAAGCAAATCCCGTGATTAGAGTCAAACGATTGACGTTCACTATGGGATTTGGTGAGAAGATTAATGGCAGCTATCGAATGGTAATTACGGAAATTAAACGTGTAAGTTATGCAAATGGTGACCAGCGAGCTTTCGCATTTGAAACTAATAGTTTGAAAGATTATATACAGGGTGTATGTATATGTATGTGCAATATACAGGGTGTTTGGCAGAACGTTGAACATACGAAAATGGTGGATAGGTGGGATCATCTGCTACTTACACAGCCCTAATTTATTTGGCCCTGGCACCCTGGATATATAAAAAAATATTTTTTTTTGCTTTCTTCTAGTTTCACCACTTTCTTAACTTTAAAGTGTAATTTTTATTAAAAATGGGTAAAACTGGCAATATTTTTGTTTTTTTTTTAATCGTTAATGTTGGCAAATTCTTATAAAATTATTGCTTTATTCAGATGTTAGCTAGAAAAAAAGTTATGAGTCCTCAAACTTACAGAAAGATGTAAAAAATACTTAAATCTTAATTTCAACTTTCATTTAAAAAAAATACCCATTTTTAATAAAAATTACACTTTAAAGTTAAGAAAGTGGTGAAACTAGACTAAGCAAAAAAAAAAAATTAAAAAAATATCCAGGGGGCCAGGGCCAAATAAATTAGGGCTGAGTAAGTAGCAGATGACCCCACCTTTCCACCATTTTCGTATGTTCAACGTTCTGCCAAACACCCTGTAGTTAAGATATGGTTTTCCAGCACTAAGCTTTGCGGTTATAAAGCTTTTTATTAAGCAATAATGCTCGGTTATATGAGTATGTGTAAAACTGTACATGTTTGTGCTATTGCATTATGTATTGTGCTATTGCTTGCACATGGATGGGTAGGTACAATTGAGCGGATGCGAGTGGTACTCAGCACAAAGGCTTAACAAGCCAACTTGCTCGGTTTTGTGCATACATAACCCCGCCGTTATTAATCGTACGGTGGCAAGTTTATGCTGAGCCCGCACTTACCTCGCGATTCGGCACTACATTGTTAAAACTACAGCGCGGAAAACACGGCGCTGCAGTTTCTTGTTACGTATGAGCTGCGTACATTATTACGGAACTTTCGCTGTTTTTATTAATTTAAACAGGACTTTAGTTTAATCTCAACCTTGTTTCAAACATCTATATTTACGAGAGGCACTTTTTATTTTTTCAACTAGAATTAAACATCCTAATGTGGGCAAAGCTACACTGTTTTATAAACCCGCATAGAGACCCATGTCAGGATCAAATACTAAAATAAATTCATAGCACGAAGTTTGTAGACAAACGATTTGGCAACCTCGCCAAAAACATCACGATTGTTTTCCATGCCAATAGCCTGGATAAATGAATATTCAATAATCAATTATTATAACTTTAATTTTAGAGTAAGTTTCGTATTGTGTTGTTTTTCTAGAATTGTGGACGTATTCGTAGTTAAACTAGTTACGCATATTTTTACGTAGTTGGAAGTAGCTTTGGAGATATTTTGTAATAAATAAAAGAGGCCAGTGTGGCAACGCGAGCATGCAGTGTGCTCGGCGGATTTCTACCGATGCATGGTTGAATTTGCACCGATGTCGTAAGCTGCGCGGCCGGCGGGCCGAGTCCCCGTGTGCGCCCAGTTTATTACCGCAGATGTAAAGCTTACTTGTTAAGCGGAACACATAGTGAAAAACAAACGTAGCCGTCGTTTGCCTGCATGCACTCGGACTTTACTGTCCAAATCAAGCTACACTTTTTTGCTGCTAGTGTACAACAAAATTAGTACCTAGATTTTTTGTGAAATATGTCTCAATTATCAAACTAAAGTGTTACATTATACTTCGTGGTTACGATTAAGTAACTGTCGGAATGAATAGGCAGGAAACTGACACAATAGCATCATCTGCACGCATGTTGTGACGAGATACGAGACGGCTCGGCTGAAAGCGGTATTGGCTCGTGGTATTCACGTTCATGGTCCACTGACTGCTGTCCATTCAACCATTTGCCTATTTCGCCTCCTACGGAGAATTGCTGCATTTGAAATTCACTACAAGTTAACTGTCCATAACAACCATAACGAGTTTACTGCTTATTTCATAGAGTTGGAAAACGTTGTGCGTTGATAAACAAATTTATTGATAAACGAAACCCAATTTATTTTTCTAGAGCCGTTTTCTTTTTGCAATCGAAAATGTTAAATTACAATAATAAAGATCTTATTAAATTACGCTAATTCCGAATTATGTAAATCTTTCTTCAAATCCTTATCAAAAGCAGATTTGCTACGCCGTAGCACAATGGCTGTAGGGGTGCTACGAAAGCTACGGTTTAAGATAGAAATTATATTTAAACATCGTGATTGTTCCTTTAGTAAACAGTATCATCGATGTTTAAACATTGAATTCGTTTTGATTATAAAAATTTGAAGCGTTGTAAAAGGTTAATTGGCTATGTCAAACGGTTCCTTCTGGGAAATCTATTTCAATTCTTTGTTATTGAATAAGAAATGACGATTTACGGAATAGAGGATCAAATAAAAGCTTAATCAGAAAGAATATCAATATTAAAGTTGTTGAGTTGACCGCTTAGTCTTACTAAATAAACAAACAGATTACAAAGAAATGTGAATATCTGGTGAATTTCGATTGTGATTTATTTAGTATGGACAACGCGTATAAAATAAGTATGAAATTCTACGTGGATTAA
This sequence comes from Antitype chi, assembly GCA_947359405.1. Taxonomy (NCBI): domain Eukaryota; kingdom Metazoa; phylum Arthropoda; class Insecta; order Lepidoptera; family Noctuidae; genus Antitype; species Antitype chi. The sequence goes on along the minus strand of OX375820.1, from coordinate 12,111,322 downwards.
AATGAACATACAGCAGCAGCAGCAGCTCAGCAGCTTCATATTATTTAATAACAATGTTTATGTTAGCTGTAAGTTTCCCGAATAAAATAAAATAAAATAAAAATAAATAATACTGTAGAAGCCGGTGAGAATTTTAATATTTCAAATATTTCAATTCATATCTACAAAAATGTCCTTTGCAAGACAACCTCAAAGAGAATAATCATATTTTAGGGAGTGGGGGCAATATTAAGGTGTGGGGAGGTACTTGTTAAGAAAAATTGCTCGACAATTTCTTTGAATATTGTTTCGGACTAATAAAAAGCTAAAAACTGGTTTGCGAGTACATACCTCCCATTTTGTTTTCTCTTGAACCTTTTATACCCTCTTTGTCCGTCGAACAAACGGTTCTTAAATCTTTAAAGCCTGCGAAAAATTTAGCGAGATGTAAAAGTATTGTAGGAATTCATTCGGTCTTCATTGCATGCTGAAAATAATTAAGCTAATTTAAATTTGCATGTTTATTAGCCTGTTGTTGCAGGTTGGGAACTGGTAGTCTAGCAGTCGGTAATTTATTGGATAAATAATCCCTATAAACTACATACTTCATTGTTCACACTTTTTTTATTTCAATGATGCAGATTAATATGACACAAATACAAGCAGGTTTTTTTTCAAGAATGTTCGAGGTCCTAGAAAGCTGAACTTTCGGATGCAGGCTAGGATTTGCACACAAATAAGAAATATTATGTAACTTTTACCCTTCACCTCCCTTAAAAGACAGATCAAGGTCATGGTCAGTTACTGTATTGTATAATGTCCGGATTGGCCGATTCTTGACTGTCACACAGACACTCCTTTAGGTTTGTGGTGTGAAATTAAGTCACTAGTCTTAAATGCTGTATTATGCAATAGTTCAATGCAATGTCCAATAGCCATGCATTTTGACCAAGATGTAAGGTTTGCAAAGTTAAGCCTTGTAGAGTTAGGGATTTAGGATTACTTTTTAACTGTACAAGTAGCTACTTATGTTATGTAGTAGGAACTTATATGTTAGTTTTAGCAACCAACATAAGTTAGCAACTTACTGTACATTAAATATTTTTGGTAGGTAACATATTCATGATATGGAAGCCTCCATACGATTTCAACTCGCACTTGTCCGGTTTTATTCAAACCTGCTAAATAAAAATACGCCTACTAAACTTCTGGTATTAGGATAAATATAGCAGCGATTTATTTTTCCAGACGGATCTGTACATTAAACAAGTTAAATTAGGTCACAAACGGGATGCGAGGGCTTACAAATAGACAAACAGCGAACATACAACGTGGGTACATGTTTACATTTTATTATTATCTAACTTTAACCATTTATATTTGTGTAAGCAAAATTGAAGGGTAGTTTTTTGAAATTGTAATGTTATGCGTTGATGTTTATTTTCTACACATAGTACCTACAGTTGATCTCATAATAGGGAAAAAGGACTGTGTGACAGACTGACAGTTTTAATACCTTTAGTTTTTGTTTTATTTGCCAGCTTGCGGTTTAACTTGCACTATGTGGACCGACCGAAAACGTAATAAAACTTTAGATTTTTTCCTTAATTTTTTCGGGGTTGATTAATCACAACATTTACCGAAGTGGAGTATCAATACTGCATGATGAAAACGACCAGAAATTCTGCAGCATGTAAGTAAATGTTTATACCGGTATACTGTAAATCTGTAATCCTATAGATGTTTAAGCATTACTGACGTATCTATTTGTACACAATCGAAAGCTTTTATTTGCGCCTTCATTCACACGGATTTGTGGCTTTCGAGTTGTGACAACAGTATTGATCAGTTGGACGTGATTGAGAAACAAAGGGAAATATATTCAACAATAACATTTTCGGATTTATGATAATATTGAGGATAAACAGATTTGCAATATATGAAGGATTGGTGTGACGTGCAAGGAATTGGCTGCGCAAACTTGTCTTGCGGCCTCGCGGGTGTCATGAGAGGTAAGAGATTGATAAAATACATAAAAATTATGTAAAGTAAAAGACAAATTTTAAGCATATACCACGCAAAAGGAGGTGAGAATCGTAGTAGATGTCGTTTTCTAGTGTCTGCCTACCCCTATGGGAAAAAGCGTTAGTTTATGTATGTATTCTTATGGATCAGAAGCTCGTTTGATTTTTTTTAAGAAACGCAGAACGACCTACAAATATTTATTTAAAACTAGCTTCCGCCCACGGTTTCGCCCGCGTGGAGGTCGGAAATTATTCCATGAGTACGTACTACCGGGGTAAAAAGTATTCTATGTATTAATCTAGGTTATAATCTATCCGTGTGCCAAATTTCATCCAAATCCGTTTAGCCGTTTTTGCGTGATTGAGTAACAAACATCCAAACATTTTCATAAACATTCACATTTATAATATTAGTAGGATAACCCAATAGAAAGTACATCACAATAACTTGAAACCTGTAGAAACCGAAATAATTGAAATCTGCTGTTCCTAATAGACGTCCATCGCTTCCGAGCTCCCAAGCTAGTGCCCTCTGACGTTGTCGCCCCTTGCACTCGCTGTGTCACGTGATGTCCCTGCCGTCCCAGGTGACAAATCCGCCAAGAGATTGTTACAACAGACACTTTTAATACATACATATAATGTAAATAAAAGCCATATTAAAACCGTACATATTAAGCATAAAGAGTTAAGAATCGTAGCAGATGGCCATCTCTAGTTTCAGCCTGCCCCCATGGCAGAAAGCGTGAGTTCAAGTATGTTTATTGCAGTAAAGAATCTTACTAAAAGTCACCAATATTATTAAATAGTCGATTTTTATAACCGAAATGAAAACAACAAGAAACTAACGAAAATACTGGTTACTCGCGTACCATTTTAAGCAAAGCGGGCTTAACCTAAAGCCCGGCTTTTTAATGTAGGTGGAGGTGTACTACAGTAAGTCCATACAGTTTTTAGGTTTGATAAATGTGAACCTAAATGTACAAGCATTTACTGGACAAAATTCAATCTCCTTGATATCGCAATGCTGAATCACGCTCAATATTATTCCACCAATGAAGCTGAAACATTGTAATGGTATACATTGTACAAATTATTTACCAATTGACCGCGACTTTAACATGTAATTAACTCTGCGTAATTACTTGGCTGATCTAAATCGGGGGCTAACGTGAAACCGTAATTGCGTAATAATACAATTAATAATTTTGTATGCGCTACCGGTATTAACTTTGACGTAGTAGCAACATTGGGATGCAAACACGCAGCAGTACGCGGATTGTGTTAGAATTTCCAATAGGCGAAAATTGGATGCCTATTTAGTATATTTTACATACAAATATTTTATGTTTTAGTAGGAGAAAGAACAGTGCTAAAAAGAGGGTTATCGGGTAACCAACAAAATTGAATAAAATATCTGGTTTTAGGGATCCGTACCTCAAAAGAAAATAATGGTGCACTTTAGGATCACTTCGTTCTTCGTCTATCCGTCTGTCAAGACACTTTTCTCAGGAACGCGTGTAAGTAGCGCGTAGACCTACGCCCGGCCTCTCTACGGCTGGAGCTCAAAAAAATGGAGTTTCTAAGTCAATTCAATAAAAAAATAAGGCAACAAATTTTGATACATTTAATAGGTATATTGGCGTGTGCTTGCTGACATATGACGAGAGAAACGGTTTAAGAAGCTCTGTTTAAATATGACCAAGACTTCAAAAGTTACCTGCAACCGCGCTTGGTTTATTCCAGATTATTGCTAATGCTTAACTTGAATAGTTTTAATGGTATATACAGGCATTTGCTATTTAAAGACAGGACAAACAACACCCTTCCTTGTTGTTTTAAGTAGTCCAGGCTATTTTAAGTCGCACTACAATAGTTAGCCTTAATTATTGTTCTCCAGGGTAACATACAAGGTACATATACGAGTAACTGGAGGATAAAATAGTGTAAAACGAATCTAAGTACATATAGTGCGGCGTGTAACTAGGTTAATTAGTGGTGTTTACTTGCATCAGCCATGTAATGTTACGGCACTGCTGCACTTTCCTGAATGAATAAATTAGGCTGTGACCCAAGTAGCACGTTTGGCTTGTCTAAAAATCTAGACAAATTATATTGGGCCAAATGTCTGTCTTGGTGTCTAATTAAAATACCATTCCATACATACGTAAAAGTGAGGCTTGTTTCTAAGTCACAATAGCCGCAGGGGTTGGTCGATCAGGTTAAGCTACGTTTTCCGCGGTTGTTCCAAAGGATAGGTGGTCATCTTTCCATACCAAGCAAGCTTTACGCTAAGCCGTTGGTCCTAGCTGTCATTCGTGGATCTTAGACAGACGTTGCGGGGCGTCAGAAGCCCGAAAGTCTGGCAACCAGTCTTACCTTACTATAGGGTCTCGTATTACCCAGTAACTAGGTTGTGGAGGTCAGATAGGTAGTTGCTTCGTGTACAATACTGGTTGTATTCAGCTGCATCCGTCACCTCACACGTCAGGTCCAGTTGAAAACTAGCCTCAGGCCCTAGTTGTCTGGCATTTATGCTGAACTGGGCCATTTTAGCGCAGCCGTGAGGCACACTTTGACGCACTTTACACTTTTTGTTGGTCTTTTAATTTTATTATTTTGCTGTATACTGTGTGCCTTTTTTAGTCTGTGCTAAATAAATGGATTTTCTTTCTTTCTTTCAACATAATTGGGAAAAGGCTAGGCAGATGATGATGATATGCATTTATACAGCTCGGTTGGCGCAGTGGTTAAGCGATTGACTGCTGCGCTGCGTGTCGCGGGTTCGATTCCCGCACGGAACAAATATTTGTATGACCTACAAGTAATTGTTCCGGGTCTGGCTGTTTGTGTACGTCAGTTTAAATGTTTGTAAACGCACCCACAATACAGGAGAAATTCCTAGTGTGGGGCAACGTTTTAAAAAAAAAATACATATACTCAAGCCTTCTAACCATAGGGGTAGGCAGAAGCAACAGAACGCCCCGGCTACGATCCTTACACAGTCCTTTTACGTCATCTTATTAATAAGTGAAACAAGCTGGTGTGGTAATTTATTCTGATTCTAAAAGTTTCACTTCTATTTTTAACCGACTTCAAAAAGGAGGAGGTTATTAATTCGTCGGACCCTTTTTTTTTTTTTTTTTTTTTTTATGTGTGTTCCCCGATTACTCGAAGATGGCTGGACCGATTTGTATTTTGTTTTTTTGTTTGAAAGGGTATACTTCCCAGGTGGTCCCATGATCATCAAGTCAGGATCTGATGATGGGATCCTAGAGAAATAGAGGGAACTCTTCAAATTTTATAGGCACACAAAGTGATTTAGGTATTTTTTGGAAGAGTACTTTCTCGGAGTGGTTCCATTTCAATTTGGTGAAGATCTGATGAAGAACTTTGGAGATAGGCAACGGAACTCCTCAATAAATGATAGCAAATGGACTGGGATTGCTGAAATTTCATCTCTGTCTATTGCTTACACCAGTTCATAACATAACATCACGCCGGTATTCTGTGAAGGGGTAAGCACATGTGAACCACTAAAAAGTGAAAAATAAAAACTTTTTCCAAAAAAAAACAACCGACTTCCAAAAAAACACTACAAAGTGAAAAATAACTTTAATTTCGGAAGGCGGTGACAAAAAATTCAAATACAGCTCCAAAGACACCGACTTCCGAAATTAAAGTTATTTTTCACTTTGTAGTGTTTTTTTGGAAGTCGGTTGTTTTTTTTTGGAAAAAGTTTTTATACTTAGTCTACTGTCCAAAAGTAAAATAGCGACACCTATGTGTGCCTACTTTACTTGTACAAGTTGCAGTAGACATTAAGTTCTCTCTCTAAACGGTCGTTTCACCTTGTTACGTCTCTTTACTATAACAGCCTGATAAGTCAGGTAGTAAAATTTTGTCCGGCGACCAATTCAGAGGACGTTAGTACCAAATGAATGCTCTAGTTCTATCATAAATCACAAGTTTTAATGGTTATTTATTCTGACTGTTCGAATCGAGCGATGGCAATCAGTTGGGAGACTATTTTTATGACCTGTACCGGATGCGCCATAAAGCGAAGCATAAAATCAGTAAGCCTCCGAGGGAGAAATATAAAAGTAAATAACACTTAGATTGGAGATTTAGGCACCGGTGCAGAGGGCGAGACATCCGCTCGCCGCTCCAATGAGCCGTTAACTCAGGAAACTCCGTATTACATTGACCCGCACTTTTGATCATTTTAATGTACCCGATGAGGAAAATATTATAGATATTTTTCCTGATTCCGAATATATATAGAGGTAAGTCCCGGATTCCGTCCGCTTCAACGCAGAATATTTTTTTGTTTCATATTACCTACTTGACTGACAAAGGTTATCGTAACTATGCAGAGACAGGGAGAGTCAGTAAATTGTTAATAAATAATCATTATTAACGAGTTTGAGTTGAGCTGCATGACTACTGAAAAATGCGTGCACTGATAACTGGACAGGTCCACTCAATCTGTGTGGTTCTTTCCTCAAATAAATACTTTTTCAAAACGAAAAAACAACCGACTTCCAGAAAAACACTAAAAAGTGAAAAATAACTTTAATTTCGGAAGTCGGTGACTTCGGATATGTATTTTATTTAATTTTCATGTCACCAGTCACCAACTTCTAAAATTAAAGTTATTTTTCACTTTTTAGTGTTTTTCTGGGAGTCGGTTGTTTTTTCGTTTTTAGTGTTTTTGGAAAAAGTTTATATTTTTCACTTTTTAGTTATAGTACCTACCCCGCTTCAATTCGAAATGTCATTATTCTTGGGGTAAAAACGATGCATTTTTATGTGATAGCAGCAATCGCGGTTGATTTGCTGTAATTTTTTGAAGAGTTCCGTTGTCTGTCTCCGAAACGCATCATCAGATCTATATGAAATTTAAATGGGATCACATGGAAAGCACCAGCTTTCAAATAAAAAAGAATTATCAAAATTGGTTCACCTAGTCGAAAGTTCTGAGCTAACAAACATAAAAACAAAATACAATCGATAACCTCCTCCTTTTGAAGTCGGTTAAAAACCATTTCAGACACCAATCTACACACGCAACACGATAATGTCTAGACTATAAAAGACACTGTGAGTTTGTTTCGGCCTTTCTTCTCAGAGTAGTCAGATAGAAAACAGCGACCTCATACAGGTTTTAAAATATGATTGACGTGTAAAAAGTGTTTGTACAAACCTACATATAGAAATAAAATCATTTATCAATTAACGAGTACTTTTTTATTTCATTTCTAACAGTTGTCTGAGGCTCCTCTTTCTTGGAAGCTTTAGCATCACGATGAAACAAACAAGAAGAATTATTCAGGTCTTTTCGGATAAATCCTCCATCTATGTTTTTGTCTCTAAGTTTACTGCCAACATTTGACCCCTGGGACACTGGATGTTACAAACCCTATGATAATCAGGGTCTACCAAGCCGATAGTGAAGGTTCATATCAGTCTGATAAGCCAAATTTATGTGAACCCCTAACAAACAAACAAATAGAACATCGATGTTTATAACAGTGTTGCCGATATCATTACACTAACCTAGTTACGATACTATTCAAACAAAGTTTCGGATAGAGAAACCTCTGTTAATTCGTACGAGTAAATTACGTTTTCTTCGTTTCTATCATACAAAGATTAATAAACTGTTTAATTGACGAATCATATTTCCAATCAAACTTCAGGCATACGTACTTCATAATCTTAATATACGTAAACCATAAATCACTTCTCCTTAATAAAGCCACAAAAGGTCACGAATCTGTCTTCCGCCCAATTAAGTGGTTTCGTTTAAACTTTGATAATAATTACGTATTCATTGAAATCTCACTGAATCTGTGAACGGCGTAATAAACTTCAAAACAGATAGGTATCTATTTGCCTTTGGCTTGTGGTAACCGACTGTAAATATCCATGTTCCCTCGTCTGTCATTGACATTCACGGCGTTCTTAATGGTTCGTTAATTCGAGCGTCGCTAAACGTTTGTATTGATCGGTTTTATTGTTTTGACACAAAACAAGTACGCTTTAAAAATACGTGTCTGTTTAAAAAAGGAAACACGCAAACGTCATGAATATTAAATTACTAGCTTTTGGCCGCGACTTCGTTCGCGTGAGATTTTTGACCCCCAACTGTCGCGTTGTATCCCATCGCTGGTGCTATTACTTGGTTTACACTTAGCGTTCTTTCCGACTTTTTTTCATATTGCACGGCTCCTTAGGGTTGCAGCGTGATGTTAAATAGTCTAAAACCTTTCTCAAGAGTTGGGCTATCAAACGCAAAAATTTATTTTTTAATCCGACCGGTAATTCCAGTGATTAGCGCGTTCAAACAAACAAACTCTTCAGCTTTATTATATTAGTATATAGATCTAGATACCTAATATTGTATACATATGGGAAACCAGTAGGTACATTATGTTCGTTGGCCTTTATTCTGTACAAATTAACGGCTCAAGTTTTCGGGACCGCTAGTCAAAGAGGCGTAGATAAAGTCGCCGTGCGGATCACCTCGTAGGTACCTACATCAATCACCCTGACGTGACTCCAGTTGTTCGCCCAAATGGATTATAGGAAGTCGGCGCCCCGCCCGCCCGAGGTGAGTCTCAGATTTGCCTCGCGTCACCTACATGTAAACATTATTTGCCAAAGTGATGCGGTGACACGGCTAACTTTACTAAAGGATATCCTTACACCATTTTTTGGGTATCGTCATCCATATGCGAGACAAGAACATGTGTACATAACAAATACTTCAAGTCCTTTTATTCATACCCTTTGTTGACACTTCATCGAAAGAAAAGTGAACGTAAGAAAGTTGCGAAGGCTCGTGGTTATTTATGAGATCATTAGCGGGCCACTCCATGTCTTCGAATCTTGATCACGTTTTCAAACGGGACTCGATTGGGATTCGGATTCGAGGTCGACCAATTATCATAATAAAGTGGCGCATTTCCTTTATAAAGTAGGTTCGTGTTATTACCGGGGACAATCGTAAATTATTCAGTCTTCACAAGGATGAATTCGTAGCCAGCCAGGTCAAGGGTTCAAGGTCTGACAAACTGTAGTTTTTCAATATTTTTCCAGACCCTGTGGAAAAAAGGTTTTTCGTTGACTACTGAAAAACTCAAAAGATGAAAAGACCGTACACATCAAACCGTTGAACCACTGGTTGGTGTATTACCATTTGTATTGCTGTTTTTCTTTGTTAGTCGTTTTATCGTTTTCGAATTCGATTAAATTAAAATTTAATTTCAAACTAGAACATGTACATAAGTACCTAGGAATGTATTAAATAATTTATTAGAAGAGCAAATATTAATACGTTAATGCAACGGCACAGTGTATAGACTATCATTTATGCAGTTTGTACACATTAATCGCTGATGCATTAACCTGTCTGTACTTATGTATGTGGATATTAGTCAAACCTGCTGTTAAGGCTCGCGCTAGCCTCGTGTCAGTACAGGTTAATAGCGAGATAGGGAACGGAACAATTAGTTACGTGTATAATATAATGGTAATACATCATCACCGGCCACCGTTCATTCAATTCGCGAAACAGATAAACATTCAAATCTAAATACTCTGACACTTCAAATAGTAACCTTGATATTCGTATTTGCCAAATTCTGTTGCTCACGTCTGCACTCTTTAAGTGCCTATTAGTTCTCATACATAATTGTATGCATGCAAACAAATTAAATCATTTCCAGATTTTTGGATGTAAACATCTCGGATCTGTAGTAAACTTCAAAGGCATGTTTGCATGGCAAACAAGCGCAAATTACACGGCAAAATGATAGACGAAAATTTATTTTCGAAATAATTCAAAAGATCCAATTAGCCTCGAGCACTCGAAAGGGTTTGCGGAATAGAACGAGCAGTGACTAGCGAATTTGGACGACGCTAAAATACGGGACGAATTTATATCCACCGCCATAACCGATAGAATAAATTATCATGGGAAAAGTTTTTTGGTAAACCATCGCTGCCTTGTATAGTGATATTTAGGGATAATAAACTTGATCCGTTTTCTACCCTTTTCACTAGCTAGCCCCTTATGTACTAGTATATAAAAACTTGAACGGCAGTTTACAACTGAACTAGGGAGGCAACTTCGATGACTGCAATTAATTTAACTTTAACGATAACAGTTGTCTTCCGTTTCAGTAAAGTGTAAAGTTTCGTGGTCTTTAATGGTATGAATATATATAGTCCCATAAAAGAGCAATATTTTAACATAATCTTGCTAGTTTATTGATGTGAAGTTAACAACACTTATATTTAGTCGAAACAAGGACAAAATTAATGACTTTCTGTTTTTTGAAAAAACGGCACACATTTTTCAAAAAATATCCTATTTCTTGAAACTTGAAAATGAATAAAGTGAAATTAAATTAAATGTTTATTTAAGTAAGTAGAAATTTTAAAACGATAGTGGTGGTTGCATTTCCCAGCTGACTGATTCCTGAGAAGAAATTACGAATCAAAACATCCTGCCTGGGCAAAGACTAGGCAGATGACGATCATCTGCATAGCCTTTTCTCTACTTTGTTGGAGTCAGCCTCCAGTCTAACTGGATGCAGCTGAATACCACTATTTTACATAGAGCTACTGCCTATCTGACCTCCACTACTGTTACTGGGTAATACGATAGATACCACTTGGGTACTTTCGGGCTTCTGACGACCCGTAACGACTGTCAAAGATCCACAAATGACAGCCGAGACCAACGGCTTAACGTGCTTTCCGAGGCACGGTCTGTTTTATAGTCCAAAAATTATATTATTAGGATATTGTGAGTACTATGCGAGTCTAAATACGCAGGGCCATGTCTGGAAGGGCCATTTAAAGAAAGAGCCATTGCAGCTTTGAGCTGTCTTGTCCTAACAGACGAGCATGCATGCATTAGTCATTGTATACCTCAACCATAGAAATATAAACGTATATCTATGAGTCTTGGGAGTTCAACCTCGCCATCAGATCTGCAGGACATTTGCATTGGCCATATACAAAGTACTCAAAACCGCTAGACAGATAAAAAGTTATGTGTTCAATCTATTCTGCATGGTACTCATTAAGACAGTTTTCTCTTTAAATGTCATGAATCAAAAATATCCTAGCGTAAGTTAAGTCACATAAATCAATAAAAATAAAAATCACAATATTAATTCTTATTAGTTAGTTGCATAATTAGGCTCAAGCTTTTTTGTCATCCAAGTAATCTTTAAATTATTTAGAAACCTTTTTGACAGAGTTTCTGTTTAATAAATAATTTGAATTTATTGAGGCTTAATTCTTTAACATGGCTTGAGAGTTTCTTGTAAAAACGTATAAGTACTTTGGCACTTTAATGAATTACGAGTACTAACTTTTTGGAACCTAGTCGTGGGCACAATAAGAAAATCTGTGTTCCAAGTATTTATGCTATGAATATCGCTGTGTTTAGAATATATGTAGATCAATATTCTTTTTTACATAAATCAAATTGCCATATACCTACTAATTGAGATACGATCGTCATTATTTTTAAAGTAAATACAATATACGCAAATATCAATAACCATATATTTTGGATACCTAGTAGATATTTAGGTTTAAGTTTGGGTTATAAGATCAGTTACAATAGGAACCAATCAATAAAATATTGTATGCGTTGCATCGATAACCAGTTAGTGCACAATGGACACTCAACAAGGGTCAAGTGGTCGCGAGGGGAAATTTAATTTACTGTCGGGAATGGGGATCCCCTGTCGGAGTTTGTGCCGCAACCGACTTAATTATTTTCGCATCTATGAATTACAACAATATCGTATTGTTGTTGCCTCGCCCAGAAATTTTCAGTCTGAAATATTTGTGAGTTGGTGGTGATATTAAAGTAATGTTATTTTTTTTACTAAGTACTTATCTGTATCGTAAGTTACCATTTATAAATGGTTATAAACTTCTAAAGGTTATTTTAGAACTGATTTGCTAGTAAAATTTGTTTTTTTTGTTACCACCTACAGATAGTATACGAATTAATTAAAACAGTTCATATTTAAACAAGTGAGGGCGGATTATGTTGGTAGTGATTTGGCACTTGACACTGATCGGCAAAAAGTCAAAGGTCAACCAACTGCTCAAAACTTATTTCAGTCGATAAAAAGCATATATTTTGAGATGTCTCCGTGATGAGCAGGTTTAATATCGGAAGCGATCACAGGCTTGTTCGATGCACTCTAAATATAAACCGTGTTGAGAGAATCCGCATGATGAGGCCTACCCTCCGATCTACGCAGCTTCAAACAGCTCTAGGATCCGAAAAGTTCCAACTGGAACTTCAAAATCAATTCACCTTGTTGGAAACCACAGGCTCTGTCTATGAGAAAACCGACGAGGTGGTCAAAGGGCTACGCGACGTATCCTGCAAACTTTTCCCGTCACAGCGAAAAAGTGTCCTAATTTTTCTCGGAGACTCGAACGTATAAGGGAAAGATGAGAGTTGCTATCCAAGCTGCCCTCTTCGTCAGATAAGAGGTCTTAAACCTAAAAATTTGAATGCTCACGCGACGCGACCTTCGGTGCTCCAGCACTGAACGATTGAGAAGAACCGAGGGTGAAAGAGTTCGCTCAGCAATAAGGGAGGTCCCTTCTGATGAAACTTAGAACTGCGGATGGCAGAATCATGAGTTCGAAGTCCGGGATACTCGAGGAAGTCGAAGATTTTTACGGGAATTTAGACTCGACGCGGACGAAGAAGCTAACAGAATATATTGAAGAGGACCATCGAGCCGAATTAACGTTTAACTACACGGATATCGTTATAATGGCAGAATCATTGTAACAGTTAGACCGGAGACAGCTTAGCCTAAATGGAGCCTCTCGGCGGATTGACCTCGGCATGAATTTGGATAAGACGAAAGTCATGTATAATTCGCATGTCTCGCCCAGTCCAATCCAAGGACTGGGCAAGACGTGCGAATTGGGTGGTTCGAAGGTTCGTGGTGCGAATTGGGTGGTTGGTCGCTTCTTGAAGTTGTGACGGAGTATGTCTACCTAGGGCAGGTCATCCAGCTTGGTAGACACAACTTTAATAAAGAAGCCGACAGTAGGATCCAGTTGGGTTGGGCAGCGTTTGGAAAACTTCATCAAGTCTTCTCGTCGAAAATACCGCAATGTTTTTAGAATAAAGTCTTGTCCGTTTTGTCTGACAGTTGGGCTGGTCCATAACCAGCGCGCTATGGAGCGAGCTATGCTCTGAGTTTCTTTGAAGGATTTACGTCAGAAACGAAGTTATCCGAAAAAGAACTAGAGATACCAACATAGCTTGCATAGTAAGCAAGTTGCAGTGGCAGTGGGCTGGCCATGTTTGTCAAAGGACCGATTGCCGGTGGAGCAGACGAGTCCTGGAGTGGAGACGTGGGACGTCCGCCAGCTAGATGGATCGATGACCTCGTACTCTAAAAGGTAGCTGGGACGGACTGGATGCGAAAGGCGGAGAACAGGGTGTTGTGGCGCAGCATGGGAGAGGCCTATGTCCAGCAGTGGACTACGAAATCCTAACCTGAACGTTGAAGTAAAAAACTGAACGTTTGTATTGTGTAACGAAAGAACAACATTCATACGGACAGGAATCCAGATGGTAAAAAGTAGGCAACCTCTCAAGGGAAAACCCTAATTTCTACCGGATAAAAATTAGGGCTCCCTGGAGATAAGCAAAAAATCATATTTGCGCGAACGAAGCCGCAAGCGGAAACTAATTATGATGTATATTTAAACTACTTGTTATCTTCGCCTTTATATTTTGTTGTACAAAAGGTTTAGATTAGAAGCTTTTGGCAAAGATTAATGAAGACAGCCAATCTGGATCAATTGAGAGATGAAAACACAACGAAAATTTTGGATTTCATGTTTTTTGTTTTTATGTTATTAGTACCATATATTTCATAATATGCGTTTAGGAAGAAGCATCCATTTTAATGTATGTAGCGTTTTTATGTATGTAGGTATTGTATGTATAAATACTTATAAAATTTTAAGTAAGGTGTTATAAACATCGCCTATTCAACTGGTTTTCCTTCTAAGAAAGCGCTACTTATAACGAAAACTCACATAAATTGGCCATACAGCATAATAGAAGTTTTACATCGTTATATTATCCAGCTATATCGAGATAGATAAAATATATGCATCTGGAAAAGCTGCGGGCGAGAAAAGCGAGCGCCAAATTGTGTTCTACGTTCTAAAAGCCCCGTTGCGAATACGGCACAACAAAGTTTGTAGATATTTATCAAATCGTCTTTTCTGTTTAGGCCAAACCGAACGAAACAGGCAAACAGGTATCTAACATTTTGGTGCTATTGAGATACGGGTGGCTTATAAATGCCACTAAAGTGACATTGGTTTATTTTTCGTCTTTTCTTTTATTGATATTTTTAACGGTCTTTGTACTGCCGTAGTGTAACTATATGATGTTATTGAAGGGATGAAGTTACTGCCATCTACTGTTACGAAGTCAGTTGTTATCTTTATGACTTTAAAAAGATGATAACTCGACTTAATTTATGTTTTTAATTCCATGAATGGAATGATTTAAGACGTTGGTCCCGGCTGTCATTCGTGGACCTTTGACAGTCGTCACGGTCGTCAGAAGCCCGAAAGTCTTACAACCAGTCTTACTAAGGGGTATCGTGTTACCCAGTAACTGGGTTGTGGAGGTCATATAGGCAGTCGCTCCATGTAAAATACTGGTATTCAGGTGCATCCGGTGAGACTAGAAGCCGACCCCAACGTAGTTAGGATCTGCGAAGCTGTAATGCTCGCGAAGAGGGAGGCGGCGCACGTGAGGGAGAGGCAGTATATGCGCCCTCACGGCCCTAGTCGCCGCGGGAGAAGCCCTGGGCGTCGGGAATCCCAGGCTGATTCCCGGCCACCGTAGGCGCGGGCTTGCGGACGGCGAGTAATGGGTAGCTCGCTGTCCGGTAAGGACCAAGCCCGGGTCGACGGCGCGTTGTGTTCCACGCGCGCCTCAAAGAGATGTCAGCACCAAAGGGTGGGGTCCGCAAGGGCCGATGCCTGCCAGGGGTGCGGGTTGTTCGAAAGAGATACCGTCGCCCCTGGCACACAGGCAACACGGGTGGGTTTTAGTCAGTAAAAGTCTGACACGCCCTCCTGCTCCACCCAGAGCGGGAGAAGTTATTTGATAATTTCGCATCCTCAAAAAAAAAAAACAACGTAGTTAGGCTAGGCAGATAATGATATGTAGTGATTTAAGTTGACATCAGCTTACTTATTTCAGTTAATTTAAATGCTATAAAAACGTCTCCTGGAATCACATCCAGATATTAAGACTGAGTATTAAAATTACAAAAGTTTTTGACTTAAAGTTTTGGAGGTTATACACACTTATAAAACTAACTATAAGTTTTATTACTCTGCGTTTTTAATTTCGTTCGCTACAGTTTCGAGACATTCTGGATATATTTCCTCTTGCTATCCTGTTCAATATAAAAGTTTTTATTTTATGAGATATTAGAAAAACAAAACGTAGTAACGACGAAAATGGTTTGACTTATTTCGTTAATACGGTTCCCAAGCCGGGTTGAGTTTTACGGTTTTAATAGGTCAAAAATTTACATTTTTAGTTGTAATACCAAAAATCAACATTTCGATTGACCTTGAATTTTTCGGGTACAGTACCCGAAAAAACTATTGAAATGTTTGTTTTAACAGTTTCCCTCTATGTATATTTTTGTTATAGCTGTATGTATTCATGTGTTAGGCAAATACTTCCTTTATATAGCATGTATATTTCCCTGTTTAGGTATGGTATTTGTTTGATTTGAAAGCATATCTAACGGATTTATTTGTTCCACGTAAACGACACGTGAAAGCACTTATCTGTGAGGTGATGTTTTTGTTTCTTACGCATTTTATTTGTACTACGCTCTACATGCTTACGTTTTAGAACATATTGTCTGTGGCATGTTTGATAGAAGGTGCTCATGTTAACTTTATGTATCGTGCCTACTTCTTCCTGCAGTTGCCTTTAAACTTTATTACGTCGTAATTATACTCCTGTCGTAATTTTGTTTTCAAATATATAATCAGCTTATAATGTTCTTACTGCTGGGACACCGACCTCCTCCCTCTGAGAGGGAGTGGGCCGTAATCCACCACGCGGGCCAAGTGCGGGTTGGTGGATGTCACATGTCTCCAAAGTTTTGGTCCTAGGAAGATTTAACCTGTTTTTCCCAAACAGGGAACTGTCTTTATTTTTTCTTGAAACTATTATTGCTGTTGTGTGTTTCTGTTGTTTTTTGGTGTTGTTGTTGTGAGCTTGAATTGTTGTTGTATGTGTTGGTAACACCGATGGAATAAAAACAATACTGAACGTAAAATAATGTTTAGTTATTTGTCAATAAATCAATGTTATTTTAAATACCAGTCATGAATTCATAAGAAGGTAAATAGTATGGGCACTAGACTAAGACATGTGTTGTGATATTGCAAGCTGTCTTGACTTTTTTCTTTTCGGCGCTATAAATTACTTTTATGTATTTGAATCAGGTTGTTTCGTGTTTTAAAAGCATTTCATTGTTCGAAGCGTGCAACGTAGTTACGTCGAGAAAATGGAATGGTGCATTTCGCTTCCTGTGCCTTGGGCTGCAAATGAAATGGGTACGGAAGAATTTTTATGTTCATATTGTTTTCTAGAGCTAAATCTGTTTGTTGTCATATTTAAAATAACATTTTTGACCTACTGTCTATATACTTACATAGATATACCTAATATTCGAAATGTGAAAGATTGGATGTTTGTTACTCATCACGGAAAAAAGGGTGAACGGATTTCGATGAATGAAAATTTGGTACACAGATAACTTAACCTGGATTAACACATAGGATACTTTTTATCCAGGTATTACGTTCCCGTGGGATAATTTCCGACCTATACAAGTGCGAAGCCGCTGGCAAAAACTAGTTTTAAATAAATGTTAATACACATTTCCTAATGCTTCTTATCCGGGTAAATTTGGCGTAGTATTGGCGTAGACAAACCGAAACCTTACCTATCGCTTACCCTTTGGGTGATCGAAAGGAAAAAACGGAATACGCAATTCCGCTATACAGAAAAGATTTGATGTATCCTTGTTCTCGCTGTTACATCAATCACGCGCCACATTCTCGTCGCCATCACTTGTGAAGCATAAATAAAGCATTGGAGGCTTCCGACATCCCCCGTATTGATGTATTCACAACACAAACTGGTTCCTACTTATTGTCAGAAACACCGTTTCTATAATGTAAAGGGATACATTAGATTCATCGCTTTCCGGTTACATTCGTATGGAATTATTACAGACGGATTTTATACGATGGAATTCTTTACTTATTATTTGTGGGCGGTTTTTCTTCACATTTTTACTTTTTATGTAACTTCTCGATTTGTCATCGTAATTTGTTTCGTTCTTTCATTTATAGAGCTCTAATAGAGCTTAACATACATTGACATATGTATAAGGGAATTGGATACATTGAAACACTTTTGTTTTCTTTTTAGTCTACTTACTACCTTGAAAAACTGTAACGAAATACCTTCTCAAGAATTATTTGAACACGCTATCACGTAGGTAGCAATATTGAGAGCGAATACTCACGGTAGAAATGATGCAGAACAGAATATTTGTCCGGATCGAAGTGTGGGCGAAGCGATCTCGGTAAGACTACGATTAGCAATACGAATTTTGTACCTGTACTGAGTATTGGTTTTAAATTTTCAACTTTAAGTCACCGCCTTTCATTCATCCTCTCACCATGACCATCCAGACATAGGTACTCTTCATTATTATATTATATAAAATATGAATATAAATAGTAATTAAGTAGTATAAGGGATGATTCTCATTAGACCGGGCCGTGCCCGAGCCGTGCCGTGTCCGTGGCTCGGTCGGGGCAATTTTGTATGAAGCAGTTTATAAGGATGATTCTCATTAGACCGGGCCGTGCCCGGGCCGTGCCGTGGCCACACGGCACTGTGTAATATAAACTGATTCATACAAAATATATGTAACGTTTCAAATCCGTGCCCCGTCCGGGCCACGGACACGGCACGGCCGGGCACGGCCCGGTCTAATGAGAATCATCCCTTAGTATGGATATCAGAAAATTATAATTTAAAATTAAAAGTTGCAACGTGGTAGTGTTGTGCGGATAATTCTCTTATCGATATATTAAATTCGATTGTATATTATTCGGTATACACTGCGTACAGGCTCCCTGAAACGACTTTTGTTAACATGTGCACTGAGATGGAACAACAATGAGTAAGAATGAAAGGAGAAAAAAAAAACTTACAAGCAAAATCTGGATTTAAAGGTTTACATGTTTTCTCAGAAATATCGAGTGTTCATGGAAAAAGGGAATGAAAGCGGGCAGTGTTGAGCGGAATGCCAACACCGCTTGTGGCATGTTGTCATCATACATAAACTGGTTGATCGATTACCATGTTCCCTTGCGTTTCCCACGCGTCACTGGTAACTTACCACATTGACACGTGGAAAATGCATGTGCTATACCTAGAACATAATTGCATGTCCATATTTACCGAAAAGTACACCCACATTTCATGCTATAAAATACGCGCCATTAAATTCTACTAATAAAATGTTTAACTGGCATAACACAATTTTCATTGAACCGTGAGATTAAAAATAAAATAATAACGCTTGAATATTTGTAAGCGAATAAAGTTTAAACTATTTTAATAAAATCGATGAAAAGTTAATGAACATATTTTGCGGCATGAATATGTATGTCCTTTGAAAAGGTCATAAAATTTGCGGTTGTGTTCATTGGAGTTGCATGGTAAAGCTTCGGCTCATCTCACGTTATGAACACGAAATGAGTAAATACGAACTTTTGGGGGGCGCACAACAATGAAAATGTCACTTTATGAAATGGGCCCGCTGTTGATTAATGGAGTTAGAGTGGGGTGTTCGGACCTTCTTAGTTGTTTATTCATTCATTCTGGAACACCGTGTGGTGGAGCCGTAAATATAAATATCAACTATGACGCGGTACGACTGTTGTGCCGTGTAATGTAAAGTAACGAATTGTTTCAGAAAAATGCTGCTATTTCAATTTCTTTGTTTCTGTGTGGATTTAAGGCATTATGAATTTTTTTTTTAACGTAAACGGAGTCACATTTATTTTGATTATTTATTTAGTAGACTACTTGATTTAAAGTGAGAAATTATTAGACTTTGTCAAAGTATTTCCGAAATCTAATAATAAATTAAGTTTGGTGAACGTATACCACATGGCTAGATATTAGCTTTGTAACGAAATAGGTACTTACACCTTTTGTGTTTATGACTGTTTCTACTTCATTATGTATTGCATTGTTACATTTCAGCACAATCAAAGGGTTTATCAGCTGCGCTTTGTCAATATATTTCGCAATGTAGTGTTTGAAAATCGGTTTCTATAAATTTGGAACATTATTCAAAATGG
The DNA here is from genome assembly GCA_947359405.1 of Antitype chi. Lineage (NCBI taxonomy): Eukaryota > Metazoa > Arthropoda > Insecta > Lepidoptera > Noctuidae > Antitype > Antitype chi. The sequence goes on along the minus strand of OX375820.1, from coordinate 12,091,802 downwards.
AAACTTGGATACAACTTGCTTACATCAATTACTTAAAGCAAATAATGGAACATTGAGATAAGATACACAAATCTTAGTAAACGTCTAGAAAATATAGCAATCTATCAAGTTTCTGTTTGAAACTTGGGTGTTAGGGAATTTGCCAAATCTCAAACTACCCTAGTTTACAGAGATAGCAAAATACAACAGTCTTACTTCATCGTTGACACGCTTATCTGTTGTATAAATACTGTATTGCGCCTAAAGTTATGTTGACTGAAGGAACATGGGTATCTTTTACAGAATCGAATATATTATGAATAAGAAATCCCTGTGTTGCCTTTAATCATTGATTATTTAATCAGAGCGAACCGGGACGGGACAGTAACTATAAATGTCGTATGACGTGATAACAATGCGATAGACGGTTTATGAAACAGCTATGGACTTGATAAATGACCCGAGCTGGTCCGAGGCGGACGCACCAATTTATGCATAGCCGTCATCGGCAGGATTACAATACTTCATGGTAAAATGACGCCGCGACCTAAAGAGTACATTGGGCCTTTGTTTACAAAGAGTTTTACATAATCCAAAAGAATAGTGAAAGATCTATCTACGTTCAAACTTATATCTATATCTAATATTTGCAACAACAATAGCGAGTAGTTTCTAAAACTAACTTGCAATAAAGGAAGCTATTATTTCCACATATTTTCCCCCGATTTTTATATTTTTTGGTTATGAAGTCGCGAAAGGGGAGAACCTTTTGTAAAAGGGGACCTCGGAGGTTCATAACTCTCAGTGGAAGCGTCGAATTAAAAAAAAAGATCTCAATGGGGCGGGGAAAATGTTGTGCTTCTCCATGAGCGGGGATTTGTGCTAGTTCCGGTGGGGCACCATTATTCTATACAGTTATATTTATCTAAAGGTACATAGGTTGTCTGTTAAGAGTACCTTTACCTATCATTATATTTGAATCTTTAAGGTGTTACAATGGTTTAAAGCTAAGATACAATTACGGACCCTGTAAAGCACTGCACAAGTATAAAATTAATTATTAAAATACAATTAGGCAAAAAAAATAACATGTGGGTGCCTAACTAAAGCTTAAAAAAATTAAAGGTCCTAAAGTAAATAGTATTAATACATTTATCATATAAGAGAATATATTACCTCTAAAATAAAAAAAATATGTAGGTATTCGGTATAAGATCTTTTAATATACAAGAAAGAGCTTACGCAATAACCCCAAGGTGTTCAGTTCACTACAGAATTAAAAAGGTTCAGTAAATATTATGACGGGTTGCTTTGAATGATATTGTATTTCGATATGACGGTGCAGAGCATTGAAAGTGATGTTTAAATAGGTTGCTAATCCCACCAATATTGAAATATCTGCGACAATATTCAACCAGAGAGCTGTGATCCGCTTTTATTAAAACACCGTTTTATATGAGCAACGGTAGGAAAAAATATTGTCTCCAGTTTTTATGACACTGTTAACAATATATCCGACCTAGGTAGCGATTTGGAGAAAGTGTGATTTTATTTTACTTCTGGCAAAATGTTAGAAAAATATGACATACTTTTTTTATTTGTGTTATTAAATTATACTAGCAGTGATAAAATATACAATTTCGCTTTATCTACAGTAAATCTAGAATAAATAGCTCCACTATCGCCTTCGTCAATTTTACATTGAAATGGATAAATGTGTGTGTATAATCAAAGGGATGTATAATTAGACTGACAGGCTTGCAAATACGAATTTCGGATGAGTAAATGTATTGTACAAACTCGGATAATTAATCATTGTATTGAAGAATCTACAATGTGTGTTTAAATTGTTTGTTATCTATCGTAATATGCAAATATTATTGTAACACTATATTATTAATCTAAATACTAGAAATAAAGATTTACTTATTGTGTCTACGACTAGGCTCCAAAAAAATTGTAATTAATTTAAGTGCCAAAGTATTCGTTTGTACAACAAACTCCCAAGCCATGTTAAAGAACTAACCTTCAATAAATTTAAATGATTTAAACAGAAACTCTGTCAAAAAGGTTTAAATACAGTTAAAGATTACTTGGATGACAAAAAAGCTTGGGATTAGTTAAGTTGCTCCAATGTACTCTCAAGCAACGAACTATTATGTAAGCTCAGTGTATTAGAATACTAGGTATTGACATGTTATATTTAAGTATTGATATATGTGACATTATTTTTGATGACATTTAAAGAGAAAACGAACTGTGAATGTGAGTACTATGCAGACTAGATTGAACTAATTAAATTAATATTTAAATAATAATAATTAATTAATAGAATAATTAATATAATATATATATATATGGCTTTATAACTCGTCTGGTGGTTTTGAGTATTTTGTAAATGGCCTGTGCAAATGTACGATTAACTATATAAAGACATCAGTCTTTATATAGTTAATCGTAAGTACTAAAGTGTTTTGTTCATGGTCTATAAAATGCTATGATTTTCTTTGTCTGTGACTAGTTAGGTAGGTAGAGGTATTATTCATTTGAGCAAAACTGGTAACTTATAGCAGCTGTGCAAAGCTTATGGTGTGTGAAACAATGTGAAACGTTATCTGGCTCTATTGTGATAAGTCCTCTCCAAAATGTTATTGTAAGTTAAAGCAATGTTTTGGAAGTGTTATCTAGTGTGGTTTATATCGTGGGGGTAGCAGCAGCGTTCAGTTGTGGTCTCATGATGTTACTACCACTTATATTCTATTTTGGATCCATTGCTACATCTGTGGAGTGGTTTTCTGTTAGTTATGTATCCAAACCCTGTTACCATGGATTTTAGTACATGATCCTGGCCTCTTGGTCGAAAGTTTTCTTCGGTTATTAATTTAAAAAAATATATCCGTTCCGTACGTTTTTACCGCGTATGGGCGGCGTACGAATTACACTTTCGTATGAAATAGCAGATTTTTTTTTTATAATCGGCGAAATATACATTTTTTATTATATAATATGTATGAGTAAATTAAATAAAACTTATTAGTGTATTTAACGCTCAAAATTAGTTCATTTAATTAACTCACTTACCTTTTGTTGCTGTTCACCCACAGCAATATTTTTGAATACGTTTTCATCTCTGAATCCGTTCCAGAAAATCAAAGACTCATAAAGACGTAGACCTGTAAAAAACATGTTGGTTGCTGGATATGCCTAATTGCTTAGTAAATATTATTTGACTTATTATTGTGGTAATATATACAAAAGCTTGCCGTAAGACAAGCTGTACCAGATTAACGACCGTTTGCCGATATTTATTTTCTTTGTTTAATAGAGTATTCGGAAATTATTCTACGGGAACGTACTGTCGGGATAGAAAGTTAAGTAAAAATCGTTTATTTAATCATAAAAAATTACAGTATTGAGATATCATTGGTCCCAAACTAGGCGCAGCCTGTATCTTGGGCACCATTATACATATAAAACATTTTGATTGTTATTAAATAAAAGTTGAAGTTGGCGACAGTTTAAACTCGGGAACGTACGGATAGAAAGTATTCTATGTGTTAATCTAGATTATAATCTATCTGTGTGCTAAATTTCATCTAAATCCGTTCAGCCGTTTTTGCGTGATTGACTAACAAACATCCAAACACATACACAAACTTTCACATTTATAGTATTAATAGGATTGTTCTTATAGCATGTAAAAATAAGAACACCAATATGGGCTATGTGTTTTTGTTTACATTATCTAGGTTTAAGTAATGTATCAACTAATCAGGTGTTCTCTTCAAATAACTTCAAGTGGCACGTGATTTTGACGATAGAATTCTCACCAACATGTTTCCTTACCCAAAAGCGTGCGAACACCGATAATGCCAATTTATAGAAGGTACTGGTATATACTTAAGCCTTTTAGTGGGTCTCTGTAATTGCTGCAATCTGCGGCATCGTAGAATATTAGGTGAATGCATAATTTTTACGTAAAGACTGGAATGATTCCTTTTATGTTCGACCTAACAAGTATTAATGGTCTCGGCCGCACTACCTTTGCAGAGATTCTGTCATTTGCGAGCAATTACCGTCGCCCTCGTTTACTAAATTGTGTTAGATATGATTAATAACGTTTTTGTTAAGAATCCACTTAGTTTTTCTTTGCAAGGGTAGGTACTTAAGATGATCATGGCGGACTCGTTACCCGTGGTCCCGGTGGGTCGACCCATTACCGGGTCCACGGGTAATTAAAATTACCCGTGGACCCATGGCATTAGGGATTGATTTCGGACTTCTGAATATATCGATAAAAAATGAAAACTATCAGTTACATACAATAAAGTTTACTCATTCATAAGAAAATAAAATAAATCCATCCTTGGGAACAAAAACATACCTACTCCTAACAAAACTATATTGAAAATGGTGAATTCGTAACCGATACACTATTGACTTATGATTAGTTATGATTCATAAACTATCTTAACATTTCTAATGCGTATCCAACTGATATTTCTCCAGTAATTAATTCCATTAATGTATCGGTTATGAATGCATCATTTTCAATTGCAATTTTTGTTCTGGTTCTACCTGGATTATTCTTTTAATTTTTCGATAATTTGACCAAAACGTTCAGGAGACGCATTATGTTTGTGTATTTTTTTTTTAATTTAATTTTGCTATGACGAAAACGATTGTAGTACCGATTGTCAAAAATAAAACTGGTGACATGTCTGATAAAGAAAACTATCGGCCCATCTCACTGGCTACAATAACGGCCAAGGTGCTTGACAGCTTGCTTAACAACATTCTCCTGCAGCACATAAAGCTAAATGATGCCCAATTTGGGTTCAGGAGTGGATTGTCAACAGAGAGCGCAATTTTGTGTCTTAAGCAAGCTGTCGGGTACTACACGGGGAGGAAGACGCCGGTGTATGCGTGCTTCCTAGACCTGTCCAAGGCCTTTGATAGGGTCTTATATAATAAGCTGTGGGCCAAATTGGAAGGCGCGGGTGTGCCGGCTGAAGTCATCTCCATATTGCGCCACTGGTATACGTGGCAGAAGAACCAGGTGAGATGGGCTGGTGTGCTATCTGATGTTTATGGCTTGGAGTGTGGCGTGCGGCAGGGGGGGATAACCTCTCCTCTGTTATTCAATCTATATGTTAATGACCTCATCGACGAGCTCAGCAGTACTCATGTCGGATGTTTTGTAGACGGAGTGAGCGTAAATAATATCAGTTATGCGGACGATATGGTACTGCTGGGACCTTCGGTGGGGGCAGTGCGTAGGCTTGTCTCAATCTGTGAGGCGTACGCGGCGGAACATGGACTGAGGTATAACTCGAAAAAGAGCGAAGTGCTCGTTTTCAAGAGTGAAAAGCGAGGTCCTGTGCATGTTCCGCCGATTATGCTTAATGGGGCGGCTCTGCGTGTAGTGAGCGGCGTCAAGTATCTGGGGCACATCTTGACAGAAGAGTTGCAAGATGACGCAGACATAGAGAGGGAGCGTAGAGCATTGGCAGTCAGGGGGAATATGGTTGCGCGCAGGTTTACTCGCTGCTCGAGGGAAGTGAAAATTACTCTTTTCAAGGCGTACTGCCAATCGTTATACTCGAGCAGTCTGTGGGTTAACTTTACGCGCCGGGCTGCTAGTGCTCTGCGTGTCCAATACAACAACGTCTTCAGGATGCTGATGCGGCTGCCTCGCTATTGTAGTGCGTCCGGAATGTTTACGGAGGCGCGAACGGACGGCTTTCATGCGGTTGTACGGAAGAACGTAGCGTCTTTGTTGCAGCGCGTGCGAGGCAGTAGCAACAGTATCCTGCAGATGGTTGTATCTCGTGCAGATTGCCCTATCCTAAACAAATGGATGCATATTGTGATGGGAATTGACTAACATAGTGTATAAGATTTGACTAACACAATATTTAATTAATTTAATTTATTTCTCTATTTTATAATTTGTATGGATTAATTTTTATAATCTGAAATAAACTGATTAAAAAAAAAAAAAAATAATATGCCAAGACTCCGACACGTTATTGGTTCGGTGCCTTTCTCCGAAGACACTGACAGTTTTAACAATATCATTCTTCAGCCAAAAACGTTGCAAGTAATTTAATAATTTCTGGATTTTAATTTTTTTGGTGTTGCACCGTGATTTTACATATTCCCACCCTTCCAAAAGTCGTTCACTTGGTTATAATGGCAATACTGAACACAGTGACACAACTCTGGCTTGAGGTTTACTTTTTGTACTGCCGAATATCTTTTTGCCCATCCTCCACATAGCTTGTTGCCAGTGATCTCATTGTCCCCCACCCTATAATCCCCTATAATCTCAATGTCGGGAAAAACATTATGTATGGAATTTAAAGCTGTAAGTTCAAAATCACAGTGATACTTTAAGCGTTCCCAGTTTGGAAACTGGGATTTTAATATATTGAAAAGGGCTGTATACGTTTCGGTTTTCTTATCACTTAGTAAAGCGTAAATTATCGGTTTTGTTTTAATTGTACTAGCAGTACTGACTAATTCAGCGTGTATAGTGAAAAATTCAACAAATGGAGGTGGGCTACAATTGAATGTTGCATCACCAAATATTTCCTTTGTTTGCTCAATTTTAGCTCTATCTTCTTCCATACAGAACACCAAAATGGTTGTGTCTTGATAATAATATTCTGCCAAAACTAAATGTTGGTGTTGCAATGGAACCTGTACTTCATGAAATGTTTTGAAATTCATTTTTAGTAACTCCAGCATATTCATTCCGCGCGCTATAAAGACGATGCTTTACACTATTGAATTCCGGAAAGGGAGTCAACATATTGTTCCCTTTATCCATCTAGCTCTCTTTCGCCTCTTCATATAAATGTGTAATAGGTCGATCAGTTGTTCGCGCCTCCGATGCTAAACTGTCTAGAGATTCGGTTACTTCATTTGATATAATATCCGGACAGGTATGAGATATGTTTTTTATTACAATCTGTTCCTGTAAGAATGGGAATACACACGTTAAAGCAAATGATAAATGTTAAATTATACTACTTTTACGACAGCTGGCAATAAAATTTCAGAAAAAATAACAATGCTCACTTTATTAATAGTTATAGATCCATTGCACTGATTTTTCCGTTTCAAAGAACAGTTCCAAAGAGATGATTCATTTTTATAAACCGTATGCTTGTAGTACTGATGATTTTAGGTTTAAAGAACTTTATTTCTCATAAGAACTTAAAAATAACAGTTCGCTTATAATGAGATACATAAATTAACTATTTTCGAACAGAAAACACTACCTTTCTTTCTTTTAATTATTTTAACCTTATTTTCCATGTTAGCAAATTAGTTTCAGCAATAAATATTTAATTTCAATGCGTACTTGCTTGCTTATGATAATATGTATTTAATCATAAGTAGGTTCCATGGTATCTAGTAATTAATTTTTTATCGATATATTCAGAAGTCCGGAATCAATCCCTAATGCAATGGGACTACGGGGAATTAGAATTACCCGTAGACCCGGTAATGGGTCGACCCACCGGGACCACGGGTAACGACTCTCATGGCGTCTTACAATTTGACTAGAAGAAAGGACAATCTGGTGGTGGATTGGTGATATGATGAGATAGATAGATGAGGGGCTTGTGGCTAAGTAATAACAGCCGCACGTGTCGATCGACCAGGTAAAGCTACGCTTGCCGCGGTTGGTCCGTGGATGGGTGACCATCTTTACATACCAAGACCCCTCTATGCCTTGGATAATACATTAAGCCGTTGGTCCCGGCTGTCATTTGTGGATCTTTGACAGTCGTTACGGGTCGTCAGGGGTAGGTACCTATCGTATTGCCCAGTTATTGGGCTGTGAAGGTCAGATAGGCAGTCGCTTCATGGAAAATACTGGTACTCAGGTAGACTGGAAGCCGATCCCAACATTATTGGGAAAAGGCTAAGCAGATGATGATGTGGGATAAAGATAGAGCTATACAAGTCGTAATTATAGCTCCCTCTCCTATAATAATACTGCTACAGGAGGTGGTGGTAGGTCTCCAAGTCACGAGTCGCCAGTTTCTTCATTGTGGGCTCAATAACGTACTACACATACATTATGTTATAGGTACTTAATTGTCTTGTAGGTAATGTTTTGTTCGCCTACAAAGTTGTGGCGATCTATTGTTTATTTAACATGAGGACCTGTTAAAGTTTCTTACATTTTAATTCAGGCAGGTTCCTAATTCATTCATGCTGGTATTCGCTGTTGCTTTGAAAAATGTATCGAATATAACCCAATAAAGCTATAAATAGGTAGTACCTATGTAAAACTTCAGACAGTTATTATATTTATTAGATTGCAGAAATACATTTCCACAAGATTAACAAAACATAGCTGTTATTTGAGAATTCGCACAATCGATATCATGTCGAGTATCATAATACAACAGTAGGTAACAACTCTAATATTGAGGAGTTAAGTAATGTCGGGGAATTTAATTATAAACTAACTAAAATGGTTCGTATATTCAAAACACACCTGTCATTCTTGGACAGTTGTATGAAATTGCTATAATACTACAAATTGACGTAGGGTGTGAACTTGCTTAACAATTAATTTCCTGACTTTTTTTATTTGACAACTTTACAAAGGCGGACTTTATACCTAATGTTATGTACAGTCACCAAAAGATATAAGTAACCGGGGTCGTCGGATATACAGGATGTAACAGAAACCCTATTGCTATCCACTAAAGATAACAGCTGGTATAGAATCAATATACATAGTTTCAGCTCAAAATAAAAATATTCTAAGAATAGATACCCAATTTTCGGTTTCATATGTTTCTTAAATTCAAATCAAAACAAACGTGTCACCGGACTACGTAGTTCAATAACTTTCCACGTTACTTGCCAATATCACAATAAATCTCTTCCGAGTGATGTGTTTATTTCAATTTGAAAATTTCGGTTTCTGGTATCAATGTATTAAAAATTCTCATAACTTTCGAGCATATAGAGATAGGTTTAAAAAACCCTTCCAATATCGTTTGATATCATCCAAAGAAGCCGTGCCCTTTTTATGTGTATACATACCCTTTCCGTTACACGTTGTAGATGAAGTTTTCTATGAAACCGATGGATGTTTTTGAATAAAATTAAATGTAGTACTCAAATAGAAAACTCACAGTTCATTAACAAAATTAAATTTCACTTGAAAACATCCATCAGTTTTTTACTTAACTTCAACTATATCCGACGGCCCTGGTTACTTATCTCTTTTGGTGACTGTACCTGCCTAAGTAATTATCATAGAAATTTCAACAAGCTTGATGCATGACATGCTATAATAAAACTAACCTGTCTGCTTGTTTCTTCATCCCTTGTCGCTCAAGCCTCTTTTAAGAACACGTTTTTGAACTAGACATAAACTAAAGCATTCTTGGTTTATTAAAACAGGTATTCAGAACCTGTTAGGTAGAATAAAACGCTTATTGATGATCATACTTACATGCCTCTTCACTCCTATTCACAATCAAGTCACAGCTACGGCTGTATTATTTACTTATATATACTGTATTGCAAAATCAGCCTATAATGTTCCCACTGCTGGGACACAGGCCTCTCTGTGAGAGTGAGTGGGCCATAATCCAACTCGCGGGCCCAGTGTGGGTTGGTGGATGACATAATGTCTAAGTTTTTTTTGGTTTTAGTACATGCCCGCTACCACAAGTTGTTTTCCATCACCGTTTTGAGAGCAGTGGTGATGAAATGAAATACACAAAGTGTTCGGGCGCCTCCGATCAGTCGGCAATCTTCGGGTGCTGTCGTGTGACAGCGGAAGGTGGCGGGCGGCGGCGAGAGGAGCGTTGTGCTCGTGCAGGACGCGGGCTGTCGAGTCACTTCACGACCGATCTCCGACAACGGCACGCGCGCGCACTCCATACCCTTACCAACCTCAAATTAATTGTACCTCTCTGGAATAAATTTCTCTTAAATAACAGTTTGAGTTTTAGTCCTTAGTTAGATCCCTAACACAAAGTAAAATCTGAAAGTTAAGCCTGTCTGGGTTCGAACTCACGAGGCAAAAGTAGTGCGTCGAGGTTGATTCTACTGGACCACCACTGGTCTCACTACTATTCACAAGTGTAGAGTCTCAGTTACGATTGTATTATTTATTTATATACGCTTTATTGTACACCAGAATAATATATAAAAATAAATAATACAGTACAACCGCGTACCGGAAGACGTAGCGTTGGAAGGCCTCCCACAAGATGGACCGATGACCTTGTAAAGGCCGCAGGAATCCGCTGGATGCGGGAAGCACAGAACCGGTCTAAGCAGAGGAACTTGGGGGAGGCCTATGTCCAGCAGTGGATGTGTTTCAGCTGAAATGATGATGATGACACTACAAAACATACAATGGGCGGTTTATCGGTTTTTGCGATCTTTTCCACATCTCTAATTGCCTATCTTCTTAACTTCAAGCCTAAAAATTGCGTCAAGTATGTAATAGTCAGAGGAAATATATCAATTCTTTATTCGGAACGACGGACATCCGATCTCTTGAACCCAATTAGTAGTGGAGTATCCTACAGCTAAAAATAAACCAAATACTATCAACAATGTACGAACCAAAACGCTAGCTTAATTGTTTTATATTTATAAAAATTATAATGGGCTTGTGGCTTATGTAATAATAGCCGTACGGATCAATCGATCAGGTTGAGTTACGCGTTCCGCGGTTGGTCCGTGGATGGGTGACCATCTTTACCCCTCCGTGCATCGGAAAGCACGTTAAGCCGTTGTTGCCTGCTGTCATTGGTGGATCCTCGACAGTCGTTACGGGTCGTCAGCAGCCCGACAGTATGACAACCAGTCTTACCAAGGAGTGTCGTATTACCCAGTCACTGGGTTGTGGAGATCAGATAGGCAGTGCTGGGAAAAGGCTAGGCAGATGATGATGATTTAAGTACAAAAGTCACAAAAAAAACCATCAAATAAATAAATAAAAGTTGAACTGATAACTGATGTAGGTAGGTAGGTTTAAATCTAATATTGGTCTCATACCCACGGAGTGAATACACTCATACCCATATCATAAGCGAGAATCAAACCCAAGACCCTAGATTCAAATTCAGGCAGACACTGCTCTTCGAGGTTTAGGAGCCATTTATCGTAGACTTACCGTTGAGTTCAAGCTTTATGTAACGACGAGTTATTAGGTTGAGAAAGATGGTTCATAGTAGTTAGTTATAGTCTTAGCATAAGAACCTGGCTAGTAACTACATTGTTTATAGACTGACCTATTTTCTTGAAACATAGTAAGTAAGATTTAAAAGGTATACTCATAATAATAATAATTGTTAGGAGGTTCCTCTCTCTGGAGCCCTGACCGCCGGTAGCTTGGACCTTGTTCCCGATACCGGTGGGCTACTATTTTTTATATTTTTAAATGTTTTTATATTTGTATACTAATATTTAATAATATAATTTATATGTATATTTAATTGAATAAAGGAGATAATAATAAATAAACATTTATTTTCTCTTCCACAATGGCGCCTTAAATTTATAAAGATTACAATATCTGAATAAATCCTTTGTGGGGGACTGGTATCTGCACTAGGAAAACCTGTCACACAGATTACCAGGCCCCAAAAACAATGTATGAGTATAACTTAAATCTTAAAGATAGTTGCAATATATTTTTAAGCTTTGGTAGGAAACATTACCGAAACTAAAATAAAGAAGTATAAAGTATTTATACTTACGTATCCTTTAAATCTTGGTCCCTATGTCCATACTTTCCATACAATATGAAATGATATCAATAGAATCAACGTGTGCTGCAATCTGGACTCTTTCTAAATGGAAAATATCTTCTGTAATATTTGCATACCTACTCGATTAGAGGAATCGCTTTTCGGCGCCAGTTCCAATGTGCGGTATAAAGGTTTGCTTCAAATTCTACTCTATTTAACTTCACTAGGGAGTTTCGCCTTACCGAACCTTGGTACCGTAAGCTTCTAGGAAAGGCAAAGGAAAAATAAAAGAGCGCACGCCATCTTCGCGAGCCAGGCGCGGCGGCCGGCGAGTTTCGTCAGAAAGCCGAGCTCACTCTCCGCTATCATCTTATTAACGATAATGTTGACTTGCTCGCTTTGTGCAACTCGGTTTACGCAAACTTGGGCTCATGTTTCAGTGGTTTATCTTCATGATGTGATGTAAGGTCGTTCAATTTTCCAACTGATTAATTGTTGTTTAACTTTGAGTTCAACTTGGTTTACTCAATGCGACTAACAACGCATATCTAGTTACCTATTAAAAAGTTTTGATATCGGCTTGTGTTGATAATGCAACTTTATACATTCTCGTTGAATTATAATGATAACGATTTGTTGTATTTTGATGGTACTTAATTGTCCTTGTATTGCTGACAAGCTTTTGCTCATGACTTTGCTTGCGTTGATATTGAAAAAACCCTCGGGAACGTACTACCGGGATTAACATACCCTACGTGTTAATCCGGGTTATAAACTAAGTATTTGTGTCCCAAATTTCATTCAAATCTGTTCGGCTATTTTTGCCTATTCTGAACGTACACAAATAGACAAACAGACTGAAATTCTAAATACAGACACGGCATTAGACTCGTTCCCAAATTTCGTAGCAATTACATTTTTTTTACACGCTTTATATTAGCTTCACTTGTATGTTTGTTTGTTTGTATATAGAGCGCGATTTTCACCCACTTTAAACGGTCAGATTTCATTGAAATTTTGTAAACTTATCGAGGACCGATGACAATTCAATGTTTTCTTTTTTTTTAAATGAAAAAAATAATAAGAAAAAAACACGTTTTTGTAGTTAGCAGAACTAAAAAATAGAAAATAAATAATAGTTTAAAAAACACGCTTTAAAAACCAAACTAAAAAGGGAGAAAATAATTTAATTCAATTAAAAAGCGTGGGGTGCTTTTTGAGGTATTTTTATAATCACTTAATGTCAAGCACCCCACGCCCTTTAATTGAATTAAATTATTTTCTCCTTTTTTAGTTTGGTTTTTAAAGCGTGTTTTTTAGTTTTTAAGCTACAATTTTTTAATAATATTCAGGTTTAACTTTGTTACTAATTTATTTTAAGTGCACAATGCATGTAACATATATTTTCCACTGTTTAAAGTGTCAAAATATAAAAATAAATAAAATGCTATGTCACAATATTTATGTTTGAGTCTTTACAGAAAAGCACAACAGAGAGGAAGTTATTATTTTAATGGTGGACTGGGAAGTTTTAAAAATGTTGTAGTTGCTTTCATCGTTAATGTGATGGGCACGAAAACTATTTTTTTTCTGATAGAAACCGAGGGAAATGTAATGCGTTGCTTCATAAATTATACCAGATAAAAGAAGACATTTTTACCGAGCATTTTGTAATGTACCTACAATTGACAAACTTGAGAAGCGTTATTTAACAACTCGCTTTAATGAGGGAAAGCTATGTAAGTAGAAAGGAGAACAATAAATGACTGACACTTGCAACATTGCAACATTCATTGCATGGCTACAACATTACTCATACAAACACAATACGTATCTTCATAATATGTTTCATATGATTTAAGTAGCCTAACGATATAATAAGCTGTAAATCCATTACAATATGAGCAGGTATCACCCAGACACGTTTAAGATTAATTATACACGTTTCTGTAGGTAATACACCCACATTAGTCGGATTATGGGGATTAATAATGTTTGATGTTAAAAGTTAATTAATAGTTGATAAATGGCAAAACAGACTACAGTCAGTCAAATATCTTATTAATTTGGCATATTATATACAGCGGCAAATAATTGGATTAATCAAAATGTCACCGCTCGTCATGTTGTCATCTGGAACCTTGAGTTGTGAAATGGGAGCTTCAAATTGTGTAACTGATCTGTTGGTCTTGGTCTGACTTGTTACTGCGGTATTACTTCGGTATAGTATTACAGACCTTGTTCCAGAAATGAAGGTTTACTAGGAAAGTGTTTCCCTGACCCTGATCAGACAAACAGGACATTGTCGGCCCAGACGGGTCGATCATGTGGCGAAAATTGGCCGAGTAGTTCGGAGACGCAAAGAGAAAGCAATAATATGAAACAAGAGCCAATTTGTTTGGTCGTGCCAAGGATTGTATATAATAAGGTACCGGAACTTATTCAGGTGACTTTATTATAGTTAATTACTAGCTGTTGCTCGTGGATTCGCCCATGTGGATGACGGAAGTGTTCCCACGGAAACGGGCTACCGATACAAAAAGAAGACTACAAAAAGTAAACTAAAATAAAAGTCATATTTGTTACCCCTTATAACATCAGCAATCTGCAAGTAAAGGTCGGGGCAAAATCGGTCTTGCCGTTTTGGAGATTTGCCGGAACAGACAGACTGGCAGACAAAAATGTAAAGAAATGTTTTCTTTAAATTTCGTATGCATGTTACAAAAGCTATTATTTTGAAATTACAAAAAAGACCCTTCAATTTAAATTTGTTTATATAGAATGTACCTATATCTGTAGGTATAGATAAAGTGCAAACAAAGACAAAACCAAAACTTTATTTGCAAAACTCAGGTGTAAGATATTGTAAATATAATATTTAAACATAAAGATTTCCCTTCTACTGTTATTACACGCGTTGTCTACATCTCTTGTTGTCTTCTCTCCTATCGCAGGTGTGCTGGAAGAGATTTCTGTAGAAATAAGCATTATCTATGTACGTATTTTTCTGTTCCTTTCTTCTTGTCTGTTTATATGTGTGTGCATAAATGGTTAAATAAATAAATAAATAAAAGGCAGGACAACTCATGATCAACATAGAACATGATTAATCAATCATGTTCTATGTTGATCATGAGTTATGTTTTACCGTTAACGGCTTACAAATATTAATTACGTATGTACGAAAGTAACTACTATTGCATTTTAGTAAAACTAAACTACTATTGCATTCTGTGTCTGTATTTGCAGAGTAAGCAAGCAGAAATGGCAGTAGGCCATCTTTGTCGAAGGACCGATGGACGGTGGAGCAGGCCAGTCCTGGAGTGGAGACCGTGTAACGGCAAGCGGAGTGTGGGACGCTCCCCAGCTAGATGGACCGACGACCTTAAGGCCATGTTAACTTCAAATAGTGTCGTTATGAGCGATAATAGTTCTTATTGCAATCCGATACGGGTTAAAATTTGTTGTAATAAATTCGAATAATAAACGAGCAGCGTATGTTGTAATAATGCAAATAAAATCGTATAAAATTATATATTGCTATTTAATAATAAATAATCCATCACTGTATGCAGTTTGGCATTTGAAATTTTATTGTAGGTATATTTTTAATTATAATTATTATTGAAGGGATAAACTGCTTTTAAACATAGTCAAGAGGTGACTTTGATGATTTTTTTGATACATTAAAATATGTTTAATTATGTTTTAAGTTCCATCACTACATGCAAAAAAGACTTGAAACTTGAATATTTTTTTTGCTTTCGAAATTTTTACGGTTAAAGAGATACACTGCTATAAAAAAACACCTTTTTGACCGTTTTCAAGAAATCTCCGCCTTAAAAAGGTGACTGGGACAGACTGGACGCGGAAAGCTGAGGATAGAGTATTGTGGCGCAGTCTGGGAGAGGCATACGTCCAGCAGTGGACTGCGATACGCTGAGTTGATAGATTGTTGATTGTGTCGGTATTTCGTCTTCAATCGTAGGAACAATAAAAAACCGTAGCACTCAAAAAGCAACAATATCCGTTTACCCTCAGTCGACTTTTACAATTCGTATACCGTGATAAGAAACTGTTACACAGTTCGTATTTTTTCCTTCCAAGATCATCACAGACATAAACATTTTTATTGGCATTACACTACGTAACAGATATCAGAGCGGCGTCAAATATCGTCGACCGCAATACAATAAACGGACCAATATTGCTCTGCGACAGAACGGAGCAGATAAATCCTTGTAAACAAAATTGTGACTGTCATCGGTATCGTACTTTATGATTGGAAAGCTGAAGGCAACATGAAATTCAAATCGTACAAAATTGACCGCATACCCTTTTCAATGTCGTATACTTATGTATAATAATCCTAAAACACACCCTATATCCTTTCAAGCCGTTGGACAATGACTTTGACGGCGCGCTATTATTATATTTTATTTTCCCTCACGACTCCTTATTATTTTTATATTTTTCTTTCTACGAGGATATCGGCAATAAAAACGAAATGTTTGTTGCTTGATTGAACCGCCGTGTGACGTGTTTTTTTATTTCATGTCTAGTGGGCTGGCGACGGCGATCGTATCTTGATTGCAACCTATCAAAAGTGAAATTACAAATTGATCGCTCAAAGTAGTACCTACATTTTTATATTTTTAAGAAATTATTGTTTTCGTCGTCTGGGTTGTCAATTTTTGTTTACTTTTCTGAATAAAGTTCCAAGTTTAAATACGTAAGTGGGCTCCTATTTACAGTTGACTTCAATTTGAAATACCTATTGATACTTACTTATCGTATCGCGTCCACTTAGTTCGATCGACCATCGGTATTACCTACCACTTACCTAGTGGTGCATTGGGACCGTTCTGTACTTCACTTTCACGTCACCGAGGGCATATTAAGTCATTGATCCCGCTTAATATTCTGAAGTGCTATTCACTGTTATCTAAATTAAACGTTAAATAGGAATATTATTTCATTCTTAAAAAAATGTGGGTAAACAATCGCTTCAATGTGAAACAAACATTACAACACGATGCTGCATCTACATCATAAATTATTAGAACGATTGATTCTGAAAAATATGGTATCTGGGTATGATAGCGAGATATTAAGGGTAAATCGAATTTAAACCTTTTAAAAATAATATTATGTAGATAGGTCGACCGACATCCGCAGTTTCACAACACCAATTTACAAGGATGGTCCGATAAGTAAGTACGATAAATTGATGGCTTATTTTATAATAATAAAGCGTGCAGTGTTGGCGAAATAAGCGCGGTTTATGGCTAATATAGCACAGAGTGTTCGCAGCGAGGAACTTTGTTGCATTTTGCATAAAATCGATATACCATCACAGGGCGGTCGTAACCGTATGCCTCTGAATTGTTCATATCATTCAAATGCTTTACTTTCTATACATAAGTGTCTTATAAAAATAAAAATAAATAAAAAGGTCAACTTTTTCAAACGTTAAACAATATTTTTCTCCATACCTAATCAGTTTTTCGGCTATGTCAACTTGTAGACGATCTGTTAAACAGAGTAAAACTTTGAGTTAAAATATTTCCACCACATCAATGGATCTTTGCTTAATTTAGGAGCCGATTTTCTTCATTAGACCTCCATTCCAACTCCGTTTAAAGCTTGCGGAGGCGGAGGTATGATTCCGTGCGGAAGTTCTGCATTTGCGGAGGCGGAGGCGAGGTTCTATTACAGTTACAACCCTAGCTCCAGGTACTAATTGTAAATCTATAAAAACGTTACAGAAAGACACAAGAACTCATAAAGCTTTTTGTTTTTTTTTTTATGAATATAAACAGAGCTGCCAAAATATCTTTAAAGCTTATAAAATGTTTTATCCAACAAGAGTTAATGACGGATGACTGGGCGTGGTAGTTCGTCGGCTGTATTTAAACACCGGTGAAAAGACGTGTAAAAAAGCCGACGTGTGTTCACGCAAACGAGTCGACTCTATCCGTACGTCAGCCGACCGAGTTTTGAATAGACGGTGCTTCCACGAATTTTAAAACCGGTAAAGCTATATTCAGGCTCGTCAGTTACCCGCGACTCTTGGCAGTAAGTGCATTAAAGTGTCTGTGCCGGCCGCGGGGTGCCTAGTTGCCCAGGTACCGCTTCCGCGTCCATTATTTTATGCAAAATAAGCCCGAGTGGGAGAACTGTAATAATTCTGTAAACAATAGAGCTTTGTTGCTCGTCTACGTTAACGTTTCGCAGTGTCGTGTGATAACTTTGCACTGTTTCCGTATGCGTGGAGAGGTGATTTTAATTCCCAAAACTCTATACTGTTGAACCGATAAGTATTTAGTTTGATGTACCAGGTACCTATAAGTACCAGTAGTCATCATCATTATCATGTCAGCCGAAAGACGTCCACTGCTGGACATAGGCCTCCCGCAAGCTCCGACCCCCGCCCCCGACACTTCGACCGGTTCTATGCTTCCCGCATCCAGCGGTTTCCTCCTGCCTTCAGAAAGCCAAGCAAGTACCAGTAGCATTTTATAATCAGCCTCTAATGTTCCCACTGCTGGGACACAGGCCTCCTCTCTGTGAGAGCGAGTGGACTGTAATCCACCACGCAGGCCCAGTGCGGGTTGGTAGATGTTACATGTCTTCGAATTTTTGGTTCTAGGACATGCCGGTTTCCTCATGATGTTTTCCTTCACCGTTTTGAGAGCAGTGGTGATGAAATAATTTACCTACACAAAGTAAAGCGCCTGTCTGGGTTTGAACCTAGGACCTACATCTCATAAGCCATGGCCGTTACCAGTGGGCCTCCACTGCTCTGTACCAGTAGTATTGTAAGATAACTAAGTAGACCACTACAATCACGAATAGCGCAGGTTAAAAATATACACAGTGCATAAAATAAATCTCATTTACAGCTTTAACCCAGTTGTGAATTCATTAAGTACACAGTTCATTTGTTATCTTTCTGTTACATTTCAGAAAGTCCCTCTCAGACTGGAGTAATTTCAGTGACAAATTATACTCAAAGGATTTAAGAAATTTCATTTATTTTATAACTTCACATAAAACAGCTAACTGCAACGGTCACTATACAAAGTTTTCAACGCAGTAATAGACCATTTCCAAGATATGTAGATCTTATGTAACATAGCTATTTATTATAGTTTAATTCAAATCTACATGTATAAATTAAATGTCATTTCGTGTATAATTTTCTATAGCAATCCTGGAAATGGTACAAACAATAACCAATGTTCTATAGAAGGATTTCTCTAAATATGTATGTAACGCAAGCTTCGAAGTACGTTGAAATATTACATAGCTATTTATTTATAATACAAAGCACGCCATATTGTCTTTATTGCAGAAGTGATGAGTATATTTACAAAACGTATTATCTTTATGTTGGTAAGGAACAAGTAACATAACGATATATTCATTTGATATTGCACGTAACTTATTATATTTACATTTAATGTATAAAGCTTTGATTCAAGGAACAAATTATTTATGTATTAATAAAGGCTTCTTGTTGAGCTCATTTTCTGAGTAATGATAATGCAGTAAACTAAAACTTACAGGTTTGAATACGTAGTACTTACAAGATATGTGCATTAGTGACATTCTTTAGAATCACGTTGAAATGCGGTATAGAGTTATAAATCTGCGATGGTTAAATAAAAAATAAAACTAAAAAATATAACTTATATAACTATAAAATATCCTTTTTGGGTTGTGAGTCATCTTTTGTGAAGTCGTTCGAAGGAAACTTTATGAATAACCTAATACCTACAGATCGATAGTGGCTACATTTTGTAGAACAATTATAATTGGAAATACAAGGCAGGGCAATCAATAATGTAATTACAATACATAATTAAAACTTAAGCTCTAACATACACTTTACTACAAACTTAAAAAACAATCTTAAAATGTAAATATATTGGTCAACACAAAGTGAATAAATTGAATTAAAAAAATACAGTCTGATACTTGAGCTTATACCGCTTACAACTTTGTAAGGAAAAAATGAGACAAATAAAATACGAAGCAAAGAATTGATTTTCTTTGTCGTAGCTACAATGTGGCAAGATGGTAGAACCCAAGAGAGGACCAACCTGTTATAATTTTCTTCATTCTATTTACATTTTACAACGAGGGAAATATAATGTGTTCATAACTTAATTCCAACTTAACTGATGGTCTTTTAACTAGCGGGTGAGTAATTGTAACGAGTGTTAATGGTGAGATAGTATCTTAATGCCCACAATCGTCTGTGCCGTGACACGTACACGGCACAGACGATGTAGCGTGTACGGTGTTATTGTACATCGTGGAAATGTATGCTGCACTAAGCACTTAAGCCGTATAAATCCACACACGGTGAAAGGAATTCAAGTATGAGGATACTTGTTAACGATTTTGAAAACAATGCCTATTTTTTTGTAGAATTGGGATATTACACTTACCCCAAATAATCCGCATAATATTCCAAATACATCGTAGGGAAAGGAAAATGATGGGACATTAGATCAGGGACTGTTAATCTTTAGGGGGGTAAGCGAAATTCCATTAAACGAGATCCTTATAAACTAAACACAATATTTTTATGTGATAACTTGATTAGATATGGCACATGAACCGTACAATCCTATCAGTCTTTCAATTATATCGAAAAATATTTACAATCTCTATCAGATAGATACTAAATACATACCCATAAAAATATTTTTACAGCGAAAATTAATGATTTTAGTGTTAAATTAATTGATATTTTCGATGTAATTAACAGGTTTTTTTAAACAATATATATTGATGATGTAAATGCAATGAAATTATTTGATAAAGTTACGACTGACACAGCACCTATTCTAGTGTTTATCACTGCTATTTATCGTATCGTATCTCTTTTAGCACAAATGTCTTATTGGCACTATGATATGATGTGGACATCAATGATGGCCGTATGTCAGCTGGCAATGATCAAACCTCCGATGATGATGAACAAAACGCCTCGGCTGATGGTGGATCGCGAAGACTGGGTCGACTCGTAATCTAACGTCAAAGGAAAAAATCCAATTATTTGTTATCGATACTGTAAAAGTTAAGAGTATAGCAGTAGTTGAAATTAGCATTTTGATGCCGTTAATTTCATAGCGAAGTTATTTCCAGTCAACATACTAAACGAGCTCTCTATAGCGAAATATTTTGCCAATTTGTATCTTTCAATCGTGCCAATTATCTCTCGCAGGCAACTTTATCGGGTACTGCTTGAACACTAAAAGGCTTTTAAACTACTAAATAATGTAAGTAGGTAGGTATTACACTTACCGACATCTTTCCACTCTTCCACCTCGTAGTCTCCTATGACTCTGTTCTCGGCGGAGCTGTCCCGCCACCGGTTTTTATGTTTACCTGGCAGAAACAAGGTACATGTGATAGAAACGTCCCATGAGCAAAAAACGATGCGGAAAATGATTGCGTCGTAAAATTTTCTTACATGCTGCTAAGGGGCTATGAAAGTAGGCTTTCAAGTGTGAACGAAACATACGACGCCGTAAACAGTATAAAAGAAAACCCAAATCTATAACAATAAGAAGGTATATTGGAAGTCAAAGCGCAAACAAAATCGCTTTTCCACAATAATATTACTAACGACCCAATTGTACGGAAGCATTGGGCTGTGGCGCAAAACCGATAAATACAAATTCGCCATCGACCCTTCCGTAAGGTATTTGTGAGTCTGCGATGAATGTATAACCGTGACACACCGTGGCTTGCACTCAACTTTTGGCTATTGACGACCCTTATCGGGTTTCAGGTGCCAAAACTGATAATTTCAGTTTCCGGTCGACCAACAGCCCTTTTTGTAGCCATGAAAATGTTTAGACTAACTTTCAAATTGATTCGTCCAGAATTCTTGAACGGTTTTGTTAGAAACGAATGATCTATTCAAATGATAACTTTAGAGGAAAAAAAATAGAAGAAATGCAAATAAATTACCTTTTTTCCTTTGAGGGTATGTGGGGACGTTATTGTCCGTGGTACTTGTAGTTGAAGGCGCAGGAATTTCTGCGAAAATTTTCTTAATTAATTACTTTGAAGAAGAGGAGTACTTTGAAGTAAACTAAGACGTTACTTATTCAATATTTATAGGAATTTATGCTAAATTTCTAGAAATATTGAATAAGTAACGTCTTAGTTTTGTGTTAATTATTGATACAGAATTAATATTCAAATGATTTAAATTCGATAGAATTATGTTGGATGGCATAGTGTAACTAGAAGTAATCTGATGTACCGTCAAGCCGGATGAGCCCATCTGTCTCGCCGAGAGAGTTCTTCGCTACGCAGCGGTAAGATGAAAAATCTCTTGACGACACTCTCCGTATAGTCAATTTCATTTTCCGACTGTAACTGTCGTCGCTCAGTGAAGTGATGTATTTATTTCCTGCAGATAAATGAAGTCATTAGTAATTCGATTAATCCGCTCATTCCGGAAAGCCGTCAGGCTAACTTATCAATTACGCAGTGAATCAATTACGTCTTAGTAAATTCATATTTTAATCTTGTTTCGGTATTGAAATAATTTGTTTTATGATTGTGAACCGTGCTGTTTTAGCGGATAGAAAGTTTTTCAGGGATGTAAGTTCGGAAGCCAGAGAATAAAAAACTTGTTGTATTAGTAAGAAAATTTATTTCTGACGCTTGATAGTCTTAGAAATTTGTATTTTCTTTTAAGACTAGGATTTATATGCCTCGAAAAGTTTTCCAGCGCTTAATAGAAGACGAATCATTATTAATTTTGATATAAACTTAACAATGCTGGCCTCGCTCTTATGTAACCGTTCGTATTCTTGTATCATCATAACTTAGCTTCTAATTTCGTTACCCGACAGTGTCTGGTGTTAGGAACCGTATTCAGGTTTCAAGGGCGCCAGGGACTTAATTAACTTGCGCCGCGGCTAGTTTGCCAGCATACATGGCGGCCATTTTTCAACGCCAGTCTTTATTGTACTCGTAACCGATAGAATGGAAACATTTTCATTTTATGTCGTATGTGATCTGTCGTACTCGATTTTTTTTAAATGTTCGTTTCGTTGTTTGATTTTAATACATATTACCAGTCCTTGCTGTTCGTTTTTTCAGTATAAAGACTGGGTTGAAACGGCATTTTTCTCCTGAGTTATACAGAAGTACTGTACAATCTAACTGTACTTATTAATAGCGGGATGCTTCGACGTAAACTCGAGCTTTTATACCTACTGCAAAAATGATGCCGTGTAAATATTACTAACTAGCTTTTGCTAGCGGCTTCGCCCGCGCGGAACTTCCATCTCCTATTTAACTCCCTTAGGGGTTGAATTTTGAAAAATCCTTTCTTATTCCTTGTCTACATTATAAAGAGAACCTCTGTGCAAAATTTCAGCTTTATAGGTCCAGGGGTTTGGGCTGGGCGTTGATGAATTAGTCAGTCAGTCAGGACTTTTCTTTTTATTTATATAGATAATAACGTTGTAGAGTTTGTTTGTTGGACCGCGCTAATCTTTGGAACTACCGGTTGGATTTGAAAAGTTATTTTTGCAGTTGATAGCCCAATTCTTGATTTAACATCGCACTATGACCCTTAGGAGCTGAGCAAAGAGAAAAAAATGACAGAAAGAATGCTCCTCAAAACGAAGCAAAAGCCCGGGTTGGCGATGGGATACGGCGATGTGTGTCGAGAGTCGAAATTATTCGCAGAGGAAGTCGCGAGCAGAAGCTAGTAGTCTTATAAAATGCAACGTATTTCTGTTTGTCTCTTAGGATCAGAGATCGGATATTCGGATGCATATTCACCTAAAGTTGACATGTTGGCTAACATGGAATGCGCTTTTGTATCGAAAAAGTCTTAATTTTGGTAAGTAATTTGTTTATTTTTTGTTTTAACTAATACCAACCACCCATCCTCCAGACATACACATATTTGTATCTGGTTAAATATTAATTTTAAATCAATACACATCTGAATAGTTATGTAATCCAAGAATCCCGGGGTTTTAACAAATATTACAAATAATTTATATAGCTGCTTCCATACTTTCATAGCTAAAAAATATCTTTAGGTAAATATGCACCCGAATATCCGATCTCTGCTTATGATGCCTACAAATTTGAAAAAAAAAGTGGTTTGAGTATGTGTTTTTTTGTGATAGGTAGGTACCTGATATGATCATGTCCCCGCGGTCTGTGGTCCAGTAGTTGATGGAGGAGGGGTACGCCTCCGTGTGGCACTCCAGCGTCACGTCCTGCCCGATGTATGCGCCTTCCAGCTGGTTGGGGATGGACAGCATTGGCGGAACTGTATTGTGAAGATATCGTTTTATTTAAGAAGATCGCAGCTAGACTGGATTCCAATTTATGCATTGGTACATAAATAAAGAGCAAGTTAATAGCAGGGGTGAGCAGTGGTGGCCCAGTGGTACAGCCGCGACTTATGAGTTATAGGTCGTAGGTTCAAACCCAGACAGGCGCTTTACTTTGTGTAAATTATTTCATCACCACTGCTCTCAAGACGGTGAAGTTAAACATCGAGAGGAAACCGGCATGTCCTAGAACCAAAAATTCGAAGACATGTGACGTACTCCAATCCACACTGGGCCCGCGTTGTGGATTATATAGCCCACTTCCTCGCATAGAGAGGAGGCTTGTGACCCAGCAGTGGGAACATTATAGGCTGCTTATGCTTACGCTAATAGCAGGGATATTAATGCAATGTCAAAGCCTGGTTTACAATAAAAGAAAAAAATCATGTGTAAGTAATTTGGGTGTACACTGTACTATACAACGAAGATTTTTAATGGTTGTTTTCCCGCGGCAGAACAACTTGCCATGAGGAGTACTTTCGAAGCATAGAGTAAAAGTAAAAAAATAAAGATGATTTTGTTTTGTATTGTGTTGTGTTGAAAAAAATATTCATCAACTCGAAAACGTAAGAATCAATAGTAACACTAGAGGTAACTTGTAGATACTACTTAAATCGCACGCGCCGCTGACAAAGGGAACAGCGATGCATAAATGTTCAATGCAAATTAAACTCTCGCATGTGGTCATTTTTCACAATGGTTAATCTGCAATTTTTTGTTTCTAACATTTTATTTGTTTATAAAACGATTGTATTTCGCTGCGGGAAAACAACCATTAAAATTTCTCGGTGTATAGATAGGTAGATAAAGGAAGTTACATCCTCCAGCAAATTTCAGCAGGTGGTGATGGTAACTTCAGACCGGAGTTGATGGAGGCAGATTGTCCGCTTAAAGGCATCCAGTGACCTCGATCCTCAGTAATGAGGGACCGATTAAAGAAGAAGATAGGTACACTGCTGCCTATCCCTTTGAGGATTACAGTCGTGATGTTTTGTAACCCCTCTTATTTATTGACTGTAAAATTCCAAAAATTGCCTAATACCGACTCACAGGCCAACTTTCTCATCCAATACCGTTTTTGCCGAAACCTACTTAATAATACAATAAATGCGATTGAAAATGGAAGGACTCAATGGATTTTGAAGCAATTTTTTGAATATTTAGAGCGTTCTTTAAGAAAGATTTTGTGTATAAATTATTAAGTAAATGACAAAAGGGATCGGTGCTGTAAAGGCTAACGTGGAGCGTGGAGCCGCGGGTCCTTAGTAATATTTAATTTGCATCTTGAAGTTATGTTGAAAATGTTTACGACATTTTTATGACGAGAATAACAAAAAAGTAAGTATACGGGGACTTTATAACCTCACCTATAAGTATGTAGATAATAATATGCTAACAGGATTCCCTGCTAACAGGACTAGTATTAAGGTACTTAAACCAAAAACCCTAGGAACTTCATCCTTTTTAAGTCAATCGAAATGAAGCGTTCGCACGACCAACGTTAGTCTACGTTTTCATTTAATTCTTGGCTTGTAAGTTAAGTGATAGCGAGGTCAAGTAATGGAAGACGTGGTCGATGTTTTCATGAAAAGTAAAAAAATAATCTCTTATCATCATCATTCTCCTGCCCTTAACTTAATTTATTTAGGGTGGGCACAACATATCTTTTCGTTCACACTTCTCTATTAGTAGTTATCAAGCTAGTCACACCCTTTCTAAACATTTCATCACATTTCTCTATTAGTCGTCATCAAGCTAGTCACACCCTTTCTAAACATTTCATCACATTTCTCTATTAGTCGTCATCAAGGAAGTCATACCTTTTCTAAACATTTCATCACAATCCTCTATTAGTAGTCATCAAGGTAGTCACAACCTTTCTAAACATTTCAACACACTTCTCTATTAGTAGTCATCAAGGTACTCACACCCTTTCTAAACATTTCATCACATTTCTCTATTAGTCGTCATCAAGGAAGTCATACCTTTTCTAAACATTTCATCACAATACTCTATTAGTAGTCATCAAGGTAGTCACACGCTTTCTAAACATTTCATCACACTTCTCCATTAGTAGTCATCAAGGTAGTCACACCCTTTCTAAACATTTCATCACACTTTTCTATTAGTAGTCATCAAGGTAGTCACACCTTTTCTAAGAATTTCATCACACTTCTCTATTATTAGTCATCAAGGTAGTCACAACCTTTCTAAACATTTCATCACACTTCTCTATTAGTATTCATCAAGGTAGTCACAACCTTTCTAAACATTTCATCACACTTCTCTATTAGTAGTCATCAAGGTACTCACACCCTTTCTAAACATTTCATCACACTTTTCTATTAGTAGTCATCAAGGTAGTCACACCTTTTCTAAGAATTTCATCACACTTCTCTATTAGTAGTCATCAAGGTAGTCACACCCTTTCTAAACATTTCATCACACTTTTCTATTAGTAGTCATCAAGGTAGTCACACCTTTTCTAAGAATTTCATCACACTTCTCTATTAGTAGTCATCAAGGTAGTCACAACCTTTCTAAACATTTCATCACACTTCTCTATTAGTAGTCATCAAGGTAGTCACAACCTTTCTAAACATTTCATCACACTTCTCCATTAGTAGTCATCAAGGTACTCACACCCTTTCTAAACATTTCATCACACTTCTCTATTAGTAGTCATCAAGGTAGTCACACCTTTTCTAAGAATTTCATCACACTTCTCTATTAGTGGTTATCAAGGTAGTCACACCCTTTCTAAGAATTTCATCACACTTCTCTATTAGTAGTGATCAAGGTAGTCACACCCTTTCTAAACATTTAATCATTAACACAGTTCATCGATCGTTTCTTTGGTGTCCCGCTACTCTTATGCCATTCACACTCAAAACTTTCCTCACGATATTTTCCTAATTCCTACGTATCATATGCATAACACCTATCTCAAATGTCCTAGTCTATTAACAGTATCTGCAAACATAAAATATTAAATGCTTCTATTTTTTAAATTTCCATTTTTCATCGAGTTTGCAAACGTAAGGTTTTTCGTGTACACTGATGGCGTAGTCTCTACGCCGCGCTCTACGCCATAGCAGTAACTCGCAGCACGAACTATTCACAAAAAGACAAATTGGAACTTGTTTAACAACCGTTGATATTCACTATTTAATTTTCAAACTCAGATATAATTTCCAGTTTAAACTGGTGACGTTTTTTTTTGTGCAAAAATCTTTTAATGAAATATACATCATCATCATCATCATTTCAGCCGCAAGACGTCCACTACTGGACATAGGCCTCCCCCAATTTGGGGGGGGGGAGCTTTCCAAAATCGCCACGCTAGGCAGGCGGGTAGGCGATCGCAGTAAGGTGGTAAAATGCATAGAGAACGCTGCTGCCCATTCTCTAGTAAGTCCCTTACACGCCTTCTACGAAACCCACGGGAAGAGATGCGATGGTGCTATAAACATAGTTACCTTTAGTTAAATATACATAGTTAACTTTATATTGTTTAATTAGTGACGCAAAATGTATGATTTTAGGTGTAAATTCATTCAATTAATGAAAAAAGTATAGCTTTTATGTACTTTATTAGTAAATTCTAACAATAGCGGAAAACTACGTACCACGCACGCACAGGTACGTAGTTAATGCACGCACAGCTAAGAATGAAAAATGTTCCTATTCACAAAAACTTTGTCTTTAGACTTGTTACAAAAATAACACAACATGTACATAATACATATCACATACCTTCGCGGTGAAATGGTGCCCCATACACTTCGTATACATAGTTACGTCCTTGATGTATGTATTATATTATCTGCGAAGAATTATGAATGAATAAAAGCAGGCAGCGACGCGCCTAAAGAATAACATTGTCATAAAGATTTGTCTCTGCTTCTACCTAAATGTAATGAAAACTGACAGTGAATTCATAAGGAAGGCTCGTTGGTTAATCGAGTGAAAGTTACGTGAGCGTTCTACGTCTCTCGTAAGAAATGGAGAGGACTGCGAACGCGCACAGATACGGAATGTGAATTAGGGGAAAGAAAAGCATTTCATTGGGTTCGATGTCGAGGTGGCGAGGGCGACGGGAGGACAGATAGTATCGCCATTATCGCGTCCGTACCGTATTCACGTCAGCATAATGCTCTAATTGGGCGCAATTACGGCCGATCCGGCGGAAGGCGCCGCCGTCAGGTAGAGACGCTCGTGTCCTCGTAAATACTCGTTAACGACACCCACCCCCAAGAAAAATAATATTTCTCGACGCTGACTCCCGACTAAGAAAACGACTGCGTCGGAATGCTCACGTACTTACGAACGGAAGAATTTGAGGCTAAGTTAACGGGCTGGGACAAATGAGCGGACATATACCGCCGACTGGATTATGATATCCGAATGTTAGAGGGTGTATGTATTAATTCGAACCGGTTATTGCCTCAGATTACTAATATAAACAACGTGTAATCGGCCCGATCACAAAACGTACGTTCGTGTGTTTTCGTTTTATTTTGCGGCAACCATAGTCACTGAATTGTAAATGAAATATATTTGTAGCAAAAATTTTCGCTGCAATTCCAAATATTTTGACATTAAAATACAAATTACGTTTAGTGTCTGAATATAATGGCGTTGATATGCCTAAGTGAATTATTGGTACACATTTTTCTATTTGACCATAATAAACATAACATGCAGGTTTGTTTAGTAATTTGTGAGTAACATTATGAGCTCTGATAAAACAGCTTGCTCAAAACAGTGTGTATCTTATAGGCAAATTCCATATAGGTACATATATAAAATAAAAACACTGATGTTTACAACTTTATCTACTAAATACATTCTACAATTTGTAGCGTTCCGAATGCTAGGTATATTTCTATTCAATAAGGAGGTTTGAAGTTCCGAACTTTCGAAGTCTAAGTTACAATGACTAAAATTAATTGGCTAAAGAATAAGAAACAGCCAACAAGCTAAGAGTGTTAAAAATAATGACAAAATAAACAATAACAATAAGCAAAATGTGAACATAAATCAAATGTGATGAACCGGCTACGAGTGGATGATTGAACATACGCACGCAATGATTTGGATGAATTGTATACGATGGGTCTTTAATTGTCAGGGAGAGCAGCAGCTACAGTGGTAACAGTGGTAACATCCATAGCCAAAAATATGTCACAAATGACAACCAATGACTTGCCACCATTAACGGATTCCCTCAAAGCATTGACTGTAGGAGGTCCTAGAACTAACTCGATTTCACACAAAAGGTGAGAGAGACTATTCATCAACAACAAAGAACACACAAACAAGAATATGTCATGTACAAAATACTCTTATTCATATCCATATCAAGATCAAAAGAAAATAATACCTGTGATTTTATTTGATTAATAGAATAGATACTCCCACATACTAGTGAAACATTCCACGTCTTTCATTGAACTAGATCCCAGAATCCCAGTAAATACCTTCTATAAGCTGCTTATAATATTCTTGGTAAGTGTTATTTATAGCACTTCATAGATCGTGAACTGTGAAGAATAAAGTTTGCTAAAGTTGTCTTACAGCATTGAAGACAGCCCCATACTGTGCAGTTGCCCGGGCCGACATCGGACTGAATTAATGTACTTCTTACTGGACAAATCTCAGTGGGAATTATTTAAATTAAATAAGCAGCTGCTAAGGATATTAATTTTGTTAGTCCTTAAAGTTAATATTTTTCTTAAGTCTTTTTAGCCTTTTCATCTCAACAGTTTAAACGCTTTTAGTAGCATAATTTATAATTAATTAGTCAGCTAACCAACTAATTGCATAAATTTCGTGTACAGTTTCAACTTAAAAAGTGACTTTAATTAATTTAATATTTCGTAAGGGATATTTATGTTGAATTTTAGATAACATTTGCGTATAACATTGGACACAAATACTGCATAAAACCTTCGGAAGTTCTTAAAGTAGACTTTCTTGTGTATTTTATTACTTTTATCAAACCCGAAATAATAAAAGTTTTGTGTAAAGTGAGGAAACTGCGAGGGAAAGGTAAGTAGAGAAAATTCTCTGTACATAAATTTTAAGTACAGGTGGGTTCTGTATATTTCCATGTTGATGTGTTAATGAAAGCCGCTGTTCACTTCGCCCCGGGTTTTACAGTTAACCAAGGAACCGGGTCGGGGTTCCTACTGCGACGTAAAATACCGGTGCTTACTTGACTTGTAACGCATGGAGTATTTTAACGTTTTATTGAGTTCATTATTTTGCGATGGATAAAGGGCAATGGGAACTGTAAAATGCACACTCAATAGTACACACATCTATGGCAATAAATGTAAACGGAACGAAGGAGCCTGGATCTCACGACACAGGGAATCCTAGTGTGAGCTCCAGGAATCAACGCATTCGAATGTAATTTTTCAAACAATAAATTATTCTTATTCTTATTAGTTACTTATAAGAAACGTTTGGCTAACTACAGCATAAGAAATCTTCAACGAGCGATGGAGAATTACCAAATTTCGGTACCCATGCCTTTTTACCAAACAATAACATGCATAGCGCAGTTACTTCTTTAATGAACCTATCATTAATCTGAAGTTATGTAATGAAGCAACTTACATTGTACCATGAGTACAACTCGCTTGCTGATCGATGGCGGAACTCCGTTAGAAGCGATGCACAAGTAGGCGCCCATGTGAAGTCGGGATACTTTGGATATGGTTAAGTTTTCACCGTCTACCACGTTTACTGCAACCAAATAACACAAGTATATACAAGCACCGAAGAACGAGAATATTTTAGAGGAATAGGCAGTTCTTCGCGAGGAGCCGGCGAATGAGATCCCTTAACATAATTAGAATCTACGCTGCTAAAGTGTACATGTGCAAAATAGTAAGGGACGACAGAAAGTTCTGTCCTCCACGAAATTAACGTACGTTCTACCTAAAACACGCAACCTACTTGTATACATATAATATAAATACTTACCCACGTTTAATTTAGGTAAAAATAATGTAAAAACGGAAAGCCATAAAATATGGCATTGTTGGATATAAGTGAATTATGGCGGGCTTTCGTAATTATTCGTGTTCGATAGTCCATTGTTAATTCAATTGCGAAAATATTTCTGTTATGCGCTGGTTGCGGGTACAATTTAATAGTATTGTGTGGAACAATTCGTGTCATTTTGGACCCTTCCGCGAACCTTCGTTGGAAGGTCCGGTTCTGGTGAAAATACTTGATATGAGAACTTTGACCTATCTAATTATAATAATATAATAATTATATGGTTCCTTTACTAACGTTAAAAATACTGAATATTAAAGCATGAAGTGTTGGGTTTCGTAATTTTAAAGTAACATTTCGGGTCATTACAATATACATAAATAATGATGGTTTAAATACCAGTATTCAGAATTTACAAATCTAGTATCAGAAATGAACCTGAATATTTATACAATTTTGTTCCACGAAATCTATTTCGCACGAAATCTTAATGAAATAGAAATAAAGAGACGAATTCTAACACATCATGTTAGAATTCTTATTCTAACACAATTTAAGCTCTTTTATCGTATGAAAATCATTTGTAGAGAATACGTTTTCGAGGTACAACGTTTGTTTGGACGATATACGCGAGTGGTATCCCAGTGGCTCCATTCCACTCCATTTCTCGCTTCAGAGATTTCTTTCTTTCATCTGCTTTGTTTCTCCGAGAGGGCGTCAACATAATGAGCGTCCGGAACTAATGTTTTGACCGGATATTTATAAGAGTACCAAAATCTTTTGTTAACAGTGTCGGCTGTTCTTTCTGTTTCCATTTACGAGACTTTAGACTTTTAACCTTACAAAAACGAAGTGTTTGGATGTATCATTCCATTAAAAACACGACTTAGATTGTGATTCTTCACTATGCTGTTACTTTTTTTAGGAAATTGACCAGAATGCCATATTTATATGCTCTAGTAAAGTAGTGGGTAGATTTTTGATTTAATCATTTCAATGTCGTCATAATGAAAGCATTCACCGGAATTATTATAAATTCGAAAGTAACTCTGTTTGTCTGTCTGTTACGCTTTCACGCTTAAACCGCTGAATATATCGTTATGAAATTTGGCAGAGATATAGTCTGGGATATAGAAAAGGAGATAGGCTACTTTTTACGCGATAACCGACATCCTCGCGGACAGAGCTGCGGGTAAAAGCTAGTCCTTAATAAATATTAAAGATCTTACCCGATTCGCCGTTACAATTGAACTCCTGTCCATCTTCCCGCCTCCACATAACGTAAGGTTCCGGGTAGCCAGTGGCACGGCAGACCATCGTCACGTTGGTACCTTCGCGTACCACCATGTCTGTTGATGTCATGTTGTCAATGATCACGGGCGGCACTGGTGACAAAAAGAAGGTTATATGGGTTTAAATTTATTGTATCTTATTTCTTACCTATACAGGATGGCAGAGACATCGACGAAACCATGAATTCAGCAATGACTTACTACCTTTAAGTGTAGAAAGTTTTCGTCGATTATCAAAAAAAAATATCAGCCGATTCATAGAAAAGTGGTCGAAATGTATGGCAAAGCTTTTTTTTTATAAACTAGGAAAACCTTCAATACTGTGGGGTTCAGAATCATGTAGTGAAACCATAGTAACAGGTTGCGCAGCCATGGCCCTGCCACAGATTTTTTTTTAATGGTGAAAACTCATCAAATAACTTCTCCCGCTATGGGTGGAGCAGGAGGGCGTGTCAGACTTTTACTGACTAAAACCCACCCGTGTTCCCTCAGTTGCCTGTGTGCTAGGGGCCACGGTATCTTTTTCGAACAACTCGCACCCCTGGTCGGACAACCCGCACCCATAGTAACAGGTTGAGCAGCGATGGCTCTGCCACCCTGTGTTATTCTTTTAATAAACTTTAAAAGGTATTTTACAAACACTAGATTATTTAAACACCATATAAGTACCTACTTAAATATATTACCGTGTTTTTGTTTTAATTGTTTTAACTGCACACTCTCTCATGCAGTCACGCTAAAATTCCAATACCTACACATGAAAAACAAAGGGCTTCTCTTCTAATCATGGAATATGTTCCATAATAATAATAATTGATTTGGTAGACAGATTTTTTATTTAAGGGTAAGGTCAAAATCCCGCTACCTGCTCTGTGACCGGGTCCGAACCGCAACCACAGCAATGCTATATAAATTTGTAACCTTATTACACCTGAACTAGGGTCGGTAGACGACGGTATTTAGTTCGGGTATTTTAATGTCAAAATATCAACTAGCTCTTGGCCCAGGTTTGATAGTATGTAGAGCTTTTAGGTAAATAAAAATTCCATGCCGGAATGCCACGTTTGCTTCGCCGTGTAGTCAATAAAACTGGACAGGTTAACCTGTAGAGTGGATGTGCAATAAGGTGAGTGAGTCTGTAAAAAATGCAGGATTGTACAGAAGTTTACACTGCAGCTCTGTATTCAATACTGGACGCAAGTTGATTTACAAAGTAAAATATTCTGGTTCCTGCACATACTTGAGTGGTGGGCGTTTACCGAAAACCTGTAGGTATCCGCAGTCGGTACTTGTACCAGCCGCGGTCCACCTGCACGTTCTTGATGTGCAGGTACCACGAGCGATGGTCATTGTACGACAGACTGATGGAGGTAGTATACTCACCCACAACCTGTAGGTACCCCTTCCTGGAGCGCATGGGGCCGGTGTTGACATGGCACATGTACCAGCCGCGGTCCACCTCCTGCACGTTCTTGATGTGCAGGTACCACGAGCGGTGGTCGTTGTACGACAGGCTAATGGAGGTAGTATACTCACCCACAACCTGTAGGTACCCCTTCCTGGAGCGCATGGGGTCGGTGTTGACCTGGCACATGTACCAGCCGCGGTCCACCTCCTGCACGTTCTTGATGTGCAGGTACCACGAGCGGTGGTCGTTGTACGACAGACTGATGCGCGCGTTCTGAGTTATTATGTTGTGGTGGATGCTCAGGATTGTCTGTGTGTCTACGCGGACCCACGCCACCTGTGAGAAGTATGTGGAAATATTAATTATTATTATTCGTTTTGGTGCCAAAAATAAAGAAGGAACTTGCACAATTGTGTTGTAAAAAGATGATTTTGATATTTAATCTTCCACGTGGTTTAAATTAACTAACTTAAGGGACGGGAAATCGGTTTCCTGAAATTAACAAGAGTCAATGTTTTCGGCCCTAATTATATTACAATATTCTAAATAATCTTCTTTCTTATTTTGATATGAAAAATATCATACGAACACGCGACATTACCATGTAAAAATGAATTTCTTCATAGTGCAAGCATATGACATATGGTTGCATTAGAAGGACATTCACGGCTGAACGAGCAGCGAATGTAAAAGTGCGACAAACCAGAGAAATAAGTATTTCCTTTGAAGTATTTCCAAGAATTTTTAGACGAGCATATAGTTATACGTATACGCAGAAACTTATATTTTTACGAGAGTGACAAACACGTTTAGGGTTCCATAAGATAGTGATGTTTTACACAAAGTTACAAGTTTTTTCCAGCTGAGTCACATCCACACGGAAACTAAGTTTAGTACAAAAACTACATCAGAAACTACATCAATCTTGTGCTTAACTCAAAAAGCTATAGCTATTCTTGATAATATACTAATTCTCATGAGCGACCTTTGATTTCAATGTTTAGATATATACTTTTTAAAATCACATCGAAATGTAGTTTTATAAAAGATCTAGTGCTGTGCTGCCCACACATCCTACTCGTCCTACTATAATACTATAAATGTGAAAGTTTGTATGCTTGACGAATGAACGAATTTGGATGAACACAAACAGGCCTTTCAGTCATATTCAACAAAATCCAGTTCACAAAGCAAATCACGTTCACTATCGAAAGAGCCTAATTATCAGGTTAAGAGTAATTGAAGTGCGGGGGCAAAGCAGGGGTCAAAAGGTTTGTAGAAAATACAGAGGGCTCTATAAACGATCGCACAGTACACAACGTCACAAGAATAATCGAAGGAGTGCGTCGTGGGCAGCGCTCGCGCTGATCGCTTTCAATTTTATCGCTGGAAGCGGATTGGCCCTCCGTGTGAGCAGGTAGAAAACCGGTTTCTTTGGGTCCATTCCGTCAGTTTGTAACATTTTTAAGTTAAGTATAATGCATTACATACACCAATAAATCAATGAAAATCTACTATTATACGATATCGCTCCATAAATTATTATTTTTTCCAAATTACTTATTTATTTATTGCATTTGGGAAAACAAACAGTAGTATATTATGCATAAACAGAAAAATCTTTAAATTAAACTTAACAAATATACTACCCACAACATTTCCAGCCGCACTTCCAGCGTAACGTCCATAGTAAAAGTTATCCATTAGTAGTTAGACTTTCATTTGGCGCAGGTTTCGTTACTGGCCGCCGATAGGACAAAATGGCCATTTTCCTTAACACATAGTTTAACACATAGGGTACTTTTTATCCCGGTCGTACGTTTCCGTGTGATAATCTTTTTCGACCTCCACGCGAGTGAAGCCGCGTAAAAGCTAGTAAAATATATGAATACTTAATCTAAAATTTTGATCAACTTTTAGACTTATGATTTAATTTCCCGTTGTGGATATAATCCATGTGGTGACAAATTCAGTTTCATCTCCAAATATGTACTTAATATCTGCACTGCTCAGCACTCCAATTTCGCTAACTAGCCGTCCTGCATGATTAATAACTGGCGAATCGTGCATTCTGAGCAAAGTGATATTAAGTTGGCTTGTTAAAACTTTAGCCCGTGCACCGCACGAATGGAGTTGTATGAAGTTCTGCCGGAACGTATCCGTTCATAGAATTACACGGCGCTCGTACATCATGGCCGCTGACGTCATCACGGTGATGGCTCTAGGTTACCGCTGTTTGCTTTCTTAATTGCTTGCCAATATAAATTTGCGACAAGCTTATAAATAGAATAAGAAACTATTGTACTCTGCGGTGAAGCCTGTTTACTAGAGAAAGGCCACAAGCTTTTATACTTAAAGTTAACATTCTGGAATAGAAAATTCCTCCACCTTGCAGTAGTTTTATTCATCTGTAACGAGACGAGGCGGGGCATGACGTGGCATATTGAAGTTCGCCGACGTCACATCGTCTATACGCATACAGGAGTGACATCTATCCAAGCTGTATTTACTTTACCACTAAAGAACTTATATGACCCCGATACAGAGCAAATCTTATCAAGAATCTGTACAGCTGAACATGCGTATTATCTCTTGGGTAGCCAGTAATTGAGGGTTTAGCTACAACCACCACGACATGACAGATGGATTATTTATTTTGGTATGACGTATTATTTAACAGGTTAACACGTACATATAGTAGACAGTACCCATACATATACTGGCCTTAAGATTTAGAAATATGAAGTTCAGTCAGTATGTATTTAAAGTTGTTCGACTGACTGATGGAGGGCCCGGCCGACATGCAATGCAAAGCCTATTGAAACTAACAAAAATGAATGATTGAAAATAAAAATAAAATAAATCAAATTGATCTTCATCGCTTGTTCTATCAACTCCTTGAAATAGAATTTAACTTCAAGACCTCCTGTTTGTCTCAAAGGCAAGAACTCATCGACATGTGTATTTGGTCTATTCTAACCGCGGGGTTCAAAGTTGGTTACTGACCGACTTTCAGAAGTCCGAACTCAAGAGTCAGCCGGCGACGCGATGGAGTGTATTATGCTCTGAGACCAAACGAACTGAGGTACGAAACACCACTGTAAAGTACAGTCTGGTTGAAATGGGACGAAAAGCTTTATATTCATAAAATGCATCAGGATAAATGGGTAGGAATGCGTCATAACGCGGGGGCGGCCTAAGTACAGGTGTCGTTGCCATGGAAAAGCATGGTGACTTTTAACAATGCCAAAAAAGGGGACATATAAATAGAGCTGTAGAAGCCCTTCACCGTAGTCTTTGTCCAACTTTTAAATTGTTAAAATTCACAAACAAAAAGTTCTTTTGTTTTATTAATTTGTTTTTGGTTTCTGAAAATAGCACTTTTGCATGAATAGGGAAGGATTTTACGAGAGAACGTCTAGTTTACCTTGTACCCTCGTAAGTCTTCAACGACGCAGGCGAGTAGCGCGTCTCGTCCCACCGTCACCGTCACGTTCGTGACCGGCTCCACGAAACGAGGAAACAATGATTCTGAAACAAATACAACAGATAAACGTTGCTGTTTGCAATGTTTTGGTTGTGTACCTATATATTTTATAGTCACGTGTTTAGAAATTGGCTGGTAATCAAAACAGTCAAATACAAGAAAAGAAAAATGGAAAAATGGACAAAAAAATGGAAATGGAATGGAATGGATGAATGGAATGGATTTTATATCATCCCTACTTCCCTACTAATATTCTAAATGCGAAAGTAACTCTGTCCGTCTGTCGGTTATACTTTCACGCCTAAACCGCTGAACCGATCGTCATGAATTTCGCAGATATATAGCTTGAGATATGGAGAAGAACATAGGATACTTTTTTAAGTGATAACCGACATCCACGCGGGCGGAGCCGCGGGCAATAGCTAGTAAGTTATAAGTTCTCTAAGTTATCGCCGAAGGGTCATCCCAAAATACATTGTGTTTTGTGTCTATTGTCACTTGTGTCTTCTTGCGTCAATGAAAATAATCGTTAAAAATGAGTGTATCACATTGATAAACATACATTTTGACAGTGCGGTTACCTCCACAGGTTCAACATTCAAAACTGTAGACTTAAATTAATCAATCACGGCATAGAATAATATATGGTCGTTCATGAATACATACAATAGACTAAGGCACATGTAAGTACGAGAGCAATCTATCAAAGTACACACTTTCCCAAACTGAGTTGTATTGAGTGATATTTGGCCATTGACTCTCAATGGAAGAATTCTTAGCAAGGATATTGAGGTTGGGTCTGGGCTAAATCTGTTTTTTTTATTCTATAAAAGAGTATTTTATCAGTAAAGGTGAAAAACCGATTGACAGGTTACGCTTGTGCGCTTAATGCGCTTTTATAATTTCTAAAGTGCTAATATTATCGTGGACGTTCACATTTACGTCTATAAAGCATGTTCATAAACAGGGACAAATTAAATTACGTGGCAGTACTTTATCCAAGTGTTGGGTATTGATTTCGAAAACGAATGACATAAAAAAAATAGAAAGAAAACAATTTATTTTTCATCATTCTAACTTTGTACAAATCTTTAAAGAACACTGGCAGTTACATTAATGTAACCAAACGACTGGTATGTTATGGTTTTCGGAAATTCGTAAAAAATATCTATGTTCCACGATCGATAACGAGCACCTTCAGCCATCATAAGATGATTATCTTTTTTTTTGTCCCATTAATTTTCTACATTGAAACCCAAAACATGGGTAAAGTATTACCAGCAAATTTAATTTGACCCTGTATTACATACACATTACTTCTCTGTGTTATCGTGGTAGGTACTGTAACGTAGACGTCCCCGAAAATATCGTCACGTTAGAAGTTATAAAGCACACAATGTCCCTTTCCGCGCTAACGTAGCCTTAGAAATACACATTAATATCACCAATATATGCTGATTAGTCCACGCGATGTGTGGATATTGTAAACTAAACATCCAATAGCAGTTCCTGGAACTTGTACTTTGTAGCTTATTTACATGATAGCTATAGCGACTGGGTGCCGTGTGCGCGGCGGCTTGTAAACCACAAGTAGCCCATTTGGTTATCTGCGAAGTGTGTACCAAATGGCGGTTAGAGGTGGTCGCATTGCGGCCTGTGGTTACACCCTTATTATATGACCACCCATTGCTTTTGAATTACGCCCTACCGTGATTATATTAGCCAGTCTGCTAATTTATTGTCAACACAAACTTTAATTTCAAACCTCAAACTTATAATTGGAATATAGTATTAAAGGAAAGTAAGCACTTCCGAATTATTTTAGCCGTGAAACGGTTTTCAACAAGACTTCGTAACTGATAAACTAAATCGCAGCGTAAGTATTTTGTTGTAACATTTTCAAAATCAGCTCCTAAAACATGAATAAAACATGTCAATAAAGTTGAATAATGTCCGCCACTTTGAAAGTGAGAAGACTTACGTGTGTAGACGTCAATGCTAACGCGATCGATATGAGCGATGCTTCAATGCAGCAACAATTTATTTAGGCTAAACAACCTGAGACACGGAAAAATATCCGCGAATGATTGATGAGTGAGAACGCGAATAGAACAAATCCATCCAGCGCCCATCAATCTTAGCGGTACAGCGGTGCGGGCGCTGTGCAAGCGACGTCGTCGTCTCTAATGAAAGAAGAGCTTACCGAGCACGTATAAACAATCGGAAAATGTTGTTTCTAATATCCCGCAAGATAGATGGCCCGTGAAATGTGCTCTTAGCTGGGATCAAGCCTTTTTTAATAGAAAAATGATTGTACTACGTCTTTTGTTCATCTTGGAAACGGCTACATAATAGTATACAATGTTAGGCGGTCAATTCTCTAACGTCACATTGTCGAAAACTGTGTTACAAAGCGGGGGGAAAGCGACAAAGCGTTTGCTGCATCGTTGTGTTCTACGATAAGTGACCTTAGAGAATGGTATTTCAGAACCCCTTTTCCACTGAATTTTGAATTGATGATACGAATAAAAAACATGAGATAGTGTTTTTACTTCTTTCTCTATAAAGTTACGCGACCAAAATGATGCCTCTATTTGACGAAATTCTACCTATATAACAACAAGCTACCCATCCGAGCCATATTATACCTATCGAGGACATTTATAAAAATAACCTTTCAAATAATTATATTTGAACATTTTGTTTGACTCAGTAAGTGGTACGTACAACGATTTCGATTTCTTCACGCCCACAGAGTTCGAATGAAAAATGAGCGGACAATAAAATGACATTTTGATTGAAATAGACTACGTACCACAACGTTGTCTGCCTTTTTATTATCCTCTATAACCTCTAACGTAATTTAGGTCATTCGTATGGCTCGCGTAATACCTAAGCCTATGTAGGTATTCAAGTAGCTAAATATAAGAGCCAGTTGGACAAACAACATTAATTCAACCTGACGAAATTATGACATCGCTTCGGTTCCAACTAATATCGTCACGTGATTACAAATCGTTCGTAATAGGCAACCTCCATAACTTAAGAGCCCTCAAAGACGGTTAAGTCCTACTGTAAAGGGTTTAATTACTTTAATAAGCTCTAATACAGTGTAACGTGTTAATAATGTAGTCGGTGTTGATGAGACAACGAGATTACCCGGCCACTTGAAATATTATTACGGGCGGGCCGCTCATCAGACCGTAAGTGTTTACGGATGCACGTGACGGGTCGCGCCTCCCCCGGCCAGTGGGCCGCCTCGTCCACTGCTCGCATATTTACCTAATTGGCACAGTACGTTGTGACAAAAGTCCGTGTTGGGCTCCCGGCAAATTAGATTCCCTGGCCACCCGCCGCCCGCCGATGCCCGGGCACCCGCCATTGCTGCCGCTCGCTTTACTTACCTCTTTCACCCTAAATTGACTTTCCTCTAATTGAAATACGCGTCAAAGACTCATTCCGCGATTAATCTTTTTGTTTGTTTTTATTAGTTACTGCACTGTTAGGAAGCAGCTATTAATCCACGCTGCCACCTTTTAAGGATTTATGAGTTTAGAAAGGTTGTTGGTTGACGTTTATTTAAATAAAAAATACAAAATGTGATCAACTGGTTCCAACCTACAAAATGACTGGTATAAACTGTACCGATCTGGACAGTTAAAGTGTTAAATAAATATAGATCAAAAATAAAGATATTTCGTGTACACGTTTCGTGTAACCAATCCTTTTTTTGTATTAATAAAAAACTAAAGTTCTTAGTACTTGATCACAATCTAGTCTAATTGATTAATAAATCCTAATTAATTATGTTCTAACTAAGAATAGTGTTATTTTCACTTCTACACAAATTCGTAGCAATTTTTAGGGGTTTGTTGATTGGTAAAACACTTCGTATTTTAAAGTGAAACTTTTCTTTAAAAATACATGCCCCGCAAACCGCCACGTGTTGATTTTGAAATATTTAAATCAGATTGGATGAGAATTACCCTATTCGATGGAATATAGGTACGGGAAAATATGATGTGATTTAAAATTGAATTATCCATTTTCGACTCGGGAATTGGTGCCCATCTAAAAATAAAACCGATTGTAGCAAATTCGAGTTGCGGGGTCTCACGGCGGCTTCGCTGTGGCTGTGGGTATTCATGAGTATCGATTTTATGCAAAATGCAACAAGATTCACTTGAACATGTCGGCTATACGATACGCATTATGTGAGGAACCGATCTACTCTACAATTACATTGGCGTAGATACGGGCGCTTGTAAATGGGTGCGTACGTTGTTGGGCTGGTCGAACGAGGCTTGTCGGGATATTGAGAGCGTCGGAGGCGTGTACATATAAACATGTAACACAATTAGCGGTCAGGTGTTGGAGGCGACGCCAGCCCTTCGCAATAAGAGCTTGATAAAGCCAATTTAACCAGAGATTCGATTCCTCCGCCTGTTTATTATTATCAGTAGCGCCTAATTTCAGTTCGCCGGGTCCTATTGTGTAAACTGAATGAACAAACAACTAATGCAAATTTTGGTTGGTTAACTAATTTGAAGTTTGCAGATAGATCACGACACTATCCAGAATAAGACGCAAATTCGTGGTATTTAAGTTAATTGGAAGATCGTAGGACTGGATCATTTATTGCGAGTTGAATTTCATTTTGGTTACGCCATTAATCTTTCAAAGTTATTGTACCTGACAAATAATAAGACGGGTATTGGGAACACCAAAATTTTTCTTTGTTCTCAAAATTGGGTTGTACCTAGCACATCGTCGTTTGTAATTGCGTTGCGCATATTGTTACATTAAAGTTTAATTGTTAGCATTAACACGTGTGATGCCAATTAGAACAGATGCTTAAGCGTAATCGCTTCACGGCCTGAGTTTGTAGCACTTCGTTACATCGTTGTTAAGTGCACCTAATGCGACTTGTTCCGTACTTGCTCCCGTAGTTATACATATATTACAAGCATTAATTTATGTATCTTGTGCTGGTAGTAAATAACTATATTAATGTATTCATTACTTTGATCACATACGTATTATAGCTCGAATGTGCAATTGATAGAATGAGCCAAACTGCTAACTCTGGAACGAAACTAGCGTGAAGCTATACCTGAGTAGCCATAACTTGACCATAAGTATACGCACATAATATTAGGTCTTTACCTATGAAATTGCCGTTTTGCAGTACTGGCCATTTCAAATCAAAATAATTTTTGTTTGGGTAAGAATTCTAATTTCAAATTAATTTTATTTTAAAAACATGGATTTTTTTTTCCAAAAGTAGTAATTTGTTTATTGATTAGTGTTACATTTTCATCGCATTTCAATCTTTTTCGTCATCATGGATACGTTAAAAATTCGAGTAATTATGGAATATGAGTACCGTCGTGGCAGCAACGCGGCACAAGCGGCACGCAACATCAACGACGTTTACGGAGCTAACACTACAAACCAACGCACCACCTGTTATTGGTTTGCTCGCTTCCGTTCTGGAAATTTCGACCTGAAAAATGAACCTCGCGGTCGTCCGAAGACTTTGGTCGACAATGACGAATTAAAGGCGATTGTGGAAGCTGATGATACACAATCTACGGCTGAATTAGCAGCAGCTTTCGACGTTAGCGTCAAAACAATATTGGTCCATTTGCGTCAAATTGGCAAGGTAAAAAAGCCTGACAAATGGGTGCCCCACGAACTCAATGATCGTCAGCGCGAAGTACGCGTCGAGACGTGCCTTGCACTGCTCAACAGACACACAAATGAAGGAATTTTGAACCGCATTGTTACCTGCGATGAAAAATGGATTCTGTTTGATAACCGCAAGTGCTCAGCAAGTTGGTTGGATCCTGGTTCAGCACCTAAACAATGCCCTAAACGAAAACTTACCCCTAGAAAAGTGATGGTCACTGTTTGGTGGTCTAGCGCCGGTGTGATTCATCACAGCTTCTTACCAAACGGGGTGAGCATTACTGCAGATGTGTACTGTGAAGAACTGAACACAATGATGGAG
Organism: Antitype chi; assembly: GCA_947359405.1. Lineage (NCBI taxonomy): Eukaryota > Metazoa > Arthropoda > Insecta > Lepidoptera > Noctuidae > Antitype > Antitype chi. Next base: position 12,048,464 of record OX375820.1, on the reverse strand, counting down.
AAGCTGGCACATCTCCAACCAGCATTGGTCAATCGCTCGTCTCCGCTGGTCCTGCACGACAACGCGCGACCTCATACTGCACAGCAGACGGTCTCCAAGTTGCAAGAACTGGGGTTGGAAGCTCTCCGTCATCCGCCCTACTCACCAGACCTTGCGCCTACAGACTACTACTTTTTCCAGAATTTGGATAACTTCTTGGCGGGAAAAAAATTCAATACCCGAGAGGCAGTACAAAATGCCTTTGAAGAATTTGTTGCCTCCCGTCCAGCTGATTTCTTTAAGAAGGGCATCAATAAACTGCCACTGCGATGGCAAAGATGCATTGATTGCATGGGTGATTATTTCGATTAATACAAATAAAAAATACATGAAAAAAATTCGTTTAAATTTTTTCATACAAAACGGCAATTTCATAGGTAAAGACCTATTATATATTAATCATTCATAATATTCTAAACGTATTGTACTTCAAAGAAGGGATTAAAATTACTCACAAAAAAACTGCTATGGTGCTACGAAAGTTCGTAGCATTCAGGATGCTTGTTATTTAATTTTTAAATCTCCGTATACAGTGCAATTGTTAACCCAGAAACGTACAAAGTGATAATGGAAACAGTATTAAAATCTACCTAATATCATTCGAGATTAGCTCGAAGTAGAGACAAATTTGGTCGGGAACTTAGTTCCTTGAGTTTGGGTAGCGAAGTACTAAAACCTTAAGTAGACTAATACAAAATACCTCTGGGTATACGTACTATAAATGCACTATGAGTATACTTTCATTGAACTGTTTATATAATAACGGGGTCATTTTGTAATAAAATTTAATAGTTGCTTTAGTTTTTCCTGAAGTGAAGCAAACCATGCCTTATTCAAAATATGTATTTGATACCGTGGCTTCTGGCACACAGGTTACTGAAGAAATACGGGTGGGTTTTAGTCAGTAAAAGTCTGACTCCTGCTCCACCCAGAGCGGGAGAAGTTATTTGATAATTTACCAACCTCAAAAAAAAAATGCTCAACCTTAAACTGTAGAGATCTAACACGTTAGAACAATTACACTCAATCTTTAAAAAAAGATAGCAGTGGTGGCTCAGTGGTAGTGGTCGCGACCCAAGCAGGCACTTAACTTTATATACATTATTTCATCACATTTTCAACGTGAGAAAACCGGCATGTCGTAGAACTAAAAATTCGAAGACATCCGCCAACCCACACTAAGCCCGCGTGGTGGATTATGGCCCACTCACAGGGAGAAGGTCTGTGTCCCAGCAGAGGGACCATTATAGGTTGATTATGTTCAAATAAATATTATTCCTCCCAAAGAAATCACATCCGCGCCAAAAAACGAAACAAACAAAACAATATCTACCATTGTTTTACATCACTAGGCCGAAATCAAAGCGTAAATGTCGCGAAAGAATACGAAGTTAGTATGAAGGTTATAAAAATATCTGGAGGACAGGTTGGCGTTATATTGCCGTTATAAATCAGCGTTTGCGACAGGCGAGCGTGGCGGTGGCGACGCGGCAGCGTGACGGCGCGTGGCGTGCACGGCAGTGCCGCCTCGTGTCGCCTGCCGACATTCTACATATGCATAAATATTGCGCCTATAATGCCTATTTATATAAATCTAGTATGGTGTCGCTATTTATCTAGGTATGATTTTAGCTTTTTTGGACTTAGTCAATTCGAAAGTTTTCTTTACGCTGAATTTTGGAACGTAGAAGATAGGGAAATCTTCCCGATCAGCTTGCATTTGAGGATATACTTTGGGAAGCTACGGAGATTTTTCGATATCAAAATTATTCGTTCTTTTTCAATTAAATGCACTGTAATACTATCAGTACCTACCTCCGGCATACTTTTGTGTCTCCATTACTTTATAAGAGATTATTTATACATATTATGAAACAAAACTACAGCTTTTGAGGCTAATAACCCCAGTAAATTCTACGTATTCTCTCTGCATCGGTAGTAGTTTTACAAACCTGCAGATTTTCTAGCGATGTTTTTCCCCGCCGTTGGAAGGCGGCAATAAACTTATATTGAGTTCATATGTTTGAAAAACATGTTGATCGTTACGCCACTGCGTACCATAGGTATACATACCACAATATGTATAAGTCTATGCCATAATGAATACTTTCTGATTATAGAATAATAGTAAAAAATCTTCGTTTTTTTACTAGAAAATTGATTGCCCCGCCAATTTGACTGTCAAACCAATTTTGGTTTTTTAACTTTTGTTATCTCTGAAAATTATTAATAGCCAGTAAGTTGTATCACTACTTTGTTTAGCTACATGAAACCTAATTTGAGATGTTTTATTTTGTCTTTGGGGTCCTCATAGCTTTACTTAGGTACTACATACTACTATAGAAAGTGAATTAAATCGATCTATTAAATGAAAAACAAAGATCATTGCACGATATTTTTTTTAGTACCAGCTACTTATCTGCTATGACCACCATTCTGACTCTCACAATACCTACAACTCTATTTTTAACTCGGTATTATATGGCGCTATTTAAAGTTCAAATGTGAACTCCTCGCTATTTGCAACGTACCGCGTAACCTTCGCAGGGATATAAATACACATGCGAGTGCAATAAATAGTTAACTACTCACTGGAATTATATTAAGAACAACATTGTATACGTATACTCAATCATCATTAATTGAGTGATTGCCAGTAAATAAACGAGATACAAATAAAATGGATAGCGGATACTTCTTCGGTCCATTTCATAACGGGTGCGGAAATACGATGATTTATGCGGTCATCCATAAATGAATCGGATTCTCTGTGACGGCAGTTTTTATTTATGAAACAATTAAAATTAATAGCATCGTTACGGCTTCCAGATAGTTGAACATCGCTTGTTACTTACACAGTTAATTTTTGCATATTTTGTTTATGAGAGGTATGAAAAATAACTTGAAACGGTTTATTTACGTTCACTTTTAAAATTAACCCGTATAATTTAATTTAACCCATAACACATACGCATAATTTAATTTTGTATTAATAAGCTAAAGCTCATGGTTTTGTTCATACGGATGCAGCACGTAGATAATACTTGATGATATTTAATTCAGTCAGACAATACAAACAAGAATTGCGGGAAATGTTAGTTAATTCTGTGCTGTACTGCTATACTGTGAATGAAACGCAGTAAGTGAAAAACGTGAGCAGTCCGTAATTACTTTAGGGTATTCGCGTACTTAGTAAGTTTAATAAAACCGTTTCAATGAAACGGAACAAACTATTCTGAATACGAAACCGAATTTTGTCTATGTCCAAAAGAATGTCCAACAGAAATGGGAAAATATGTCTTATTGGTTTACAGCAACAACGGTTTGTAACAGCAAGTTAAATTTTAAAGCGTGTGTAGTGCAGATCGAGTGGCCGGCAATGGTTTCCGGCTCATATCACCAGATTGGAAACGCTAGCACGCCTGACCAGGGTGAATTGCGCGAAACGGCGTGAGCGGTGACGGTGCGAGCACCAGATTCACTTACTTACATCGCTTCGTGACTTAACTCTATAGAGCGGTGCAGTTCAGCCGTAAATAAAATGGTATTGTCGCGCGGAAACCGCACATCGAAAAACCGGGGAACGTCGCGTGAAATGCTACCGGTGCCGGCATCGGCATAGACGCCGAGAAATATGGCCAAACGTACCGCACATACGAAATATGGGACTATAGGCAGCGGTGTCGACTCGTGCCGGGTCGCCAAAACATGTTAGATATACATATGTAGCAGTTTTACAATTATAACTACTACTTGCCAACTAACAGGTTATTCATGTTCATACCTTTCAGATCGTTTGTAACAATGTTAATTGTTTTACCTATCTGTATTACAATGTTAGACAAAAGTTAGGATTCTTGTAATCTACTGTATTGTGGAGGCTTTTTATTAGATTTTTTTTTATATTACTTTATTGTATCATTGGTTTGTTAGTCTGTGAGCCTTCTTTAAAATAAATTAATTAATTAAATTAAATAAAAAATATTGTTTGTTTGTTCGTATTTCATGCATTGTCAAACCGTTAATGTGATTGCGATAAAACTTTGTCCACTTATTCCTTGCACTTGCGAGAAGTTTTGCTGCTGATGGCTCCGAGGACTCACTGTTGTACGTAACTTAAGTAAATGAGTCGTTTTTCTTTTTTATAATATTTCTAAGATAAGTATGATACGGAATTATTATTTCTAAAACTTCAAATGTCTCAGAAAAAGGTATACCTATCAACTCATTAGGTGGTGTCTTGTCGTGTTGGTAAGGGTAACCGAAACCGAATGTTTTACATGTAGGCAGCTACCTAAGTAGTAGAAACACAATCAGCATAATGTGTAACGTCATTAGATTTCAATCGTTTTGTTTTAATTATGAGCAGGCATTTAATTATTGGCCAAAATGCAAAAAAAATTACCACACTATTTTTTTTTTAAATATATGTATTTAAATAAAACCTTTTCAGTAAATACCTATCTATTTTTTCATTTAAGGCATATATCTAGATACCATTTTTTATTAAAAAAAATAGAATAAAAAACAAAACAGTGTCACAGTAACACGGAAGAGAAAAAACATGGAACTGCAAAGTAGGCGTGGCACGCGTGCCACAAATAAGCGCTGTTACGCGTAGTTGGTCCCAGTCGTGTTCTGACATCGCGTCGAGTCACTAGTCTCACGACAAATTTAATTTTCCGTAGCTATGCCGTATTGTTCCATTTTGGAGTGCAAAAATGATAGTAGGAGAATAAATCTTAAAAATTGAGGTGTTTCGTACCATCGATATGTACGGTTTTATTTGTTTTCTAATAAAATCTTAGTTATTTTCAATTTACTAATAATTTAATATAACGTCTGGTTAAAATCAACCTTACGTGATTAAAATAAAGTTTATTTTAGATTGATTGTATTCTCTATTTCATTCTGGAAAGTACTTCGCTACTCAATTAGTGATGCAGTCGGGTCGGATGTTGGTTTTATCGATGGATATCGATAAAAGAAAATTAGTCATTTAATATTTATTGCAAAATAACATTACAATACCACTATAGGTCGCTTAACATTCATACACGAAATTTATTTTAAGAAGTGTATTATGTTGCATAGATGCTTTATAGCAAAAATGTAATCAAACTTTTACCTAATAACGTAATTATTATAATTTTAATGATGCCTGAGACGTTGCATTGCATTGACTAATCGGTCATTTCGGTGTGTAAGATCATTCAGTCATCAAACCGCCTCAATGACAGTACAACAAATATTTCAACGCCACTCCAGTGCCACTGAACAGTTCACCGTTTTCGAAAATCATTAAGTTTTTTAATCAAGTCAGTTATCATGTTTTATTATTATCACTTAAAAATATGGATTGAATTGAAATTAAATTAAACACAGTAATATTTTTTTCTCCTGTTCATTGTTTTATTGGTATTGTTTTCAATAGTATTATTTTTATTTCAGTTATTTATTTTATTTTCAAATAACACTACGTTATTCTTCCTACAGTTTTATTACTGAACTCTCAACAAGACACCCAATTTTTAGTTTAATTTGAAAAAAGTATCTATCGATATCGATAACCTAATTAAAAATGCAATGCATCTGCACTGGTGCGGCCCTAATCGAGTAGCAATAGATATCGACCTATGACGCAAATGTCGACCTTATATTTATCACATTTAAGTTTAAAATTGGGACCACTGAAAATACTGCCATCTATGGTCGAGTAGCGGAATTTACTCGGCAATCGAATCTAGTTTGACTTTAGATTACAAAACGTTGTAAATACTTTCTGAGCTAAAGCAAAATAAATCCTATCTATAGAGCCTGAAGGTTTATTTCCAGATGAAGGATCTGTGGCTTATGTTAGTTTTGACTAAAACTAAAACGACAAATCAAACGAATTGTTTATTTGTAGTGCATTATATGATTATCGGTTTATGTGTGTGAGTTTGGCGACAACGGTTCCTATAGTAATTTTATTGCATTGCAGTTCCACCTGTTTTTTTTCTTCCGTGCACAGTAAATTGTACGGTAAATTACGAATTTGAGCCAAAATGGAGTATTATACAGGGTGAAATTGAAAACATGCGACAAACCGAAATGGGAGATTGTACTCATCATTATGAACAACTTTTACTGAGGGACCAAAGATGCAATCGCAAAAAAAAAAACAGCTGTTCCCTACATTTTGACGAGTTATGCGAACATAAATGTAGGGAACAGATGTTTTTTTTTTCGGGATTGCATCATTGGTCCCTTAGTAAAAGTTGTTCATAATAATGAGTACAATCTCCCATTTCGGTTTGTCACATGTTTTCAATTTCACCCTGTAGTAGTAAATATTATAGTATAATTTGTGAAATAATACTGAGTGATGACTGATTATTACAGTTACTAATGTAGTCGTTTATGTTCATTTTCAACACACTATTTGAAAAACAAATGATTGCGTTACAATTATTTAACAAGCTTTTTCATGACTACATGTGAATACCTACCTACTCATACCTACCTAATTGTTGTGTGATAAATAAGTATAATATAAGTATAATATTTGTGTCTGTATTGTTTTTGAGATTATAATCTGGTACCTAATGAGACTAAAAATACAGCTATCAGTTAGTTGTCTAATTTAAAATAAACACAGTAACCTCACGTTTGAACTATTTTTGTAAGCTCGGTTCTTACTAATTAACCTGCGTATAGTTATTAAAGTCATAAACTACTGAAATAATATCCCCTAACTTTCAGATATCATCATAAATATTGATCAATTGTTCTTGTGAGCTTAATTGAGCATTTCAATGTGACTGTTTCGGAAGATATTTTATCGTTTTATTCGACTCAAATAAGCACTTATCAAAGTATCGAGGTATACAGTAGGTAGCTACGACTGAAACAGCAGCTGGCTAACACTTCCTCCGTTCCCACTGCATTACGCAGGATTATTTATTCATTATGAAACCAATGAACTCCCTCACGTTTTACTTCATCGTCTGACTAACTACTTAAATTGCCTCGCCAATCGGGTATTGGATCGGAGGTATTGAAAATGTAGAAAACATTTTTACAATATAAATTTCTTTCTGTATCCTTCTTCTTACGTATTCATTGTATAGTAGAAATTGTAGTATTTTCAGACTCGGAAAACAGCGATTCTAATATTTGTTACAAAGCCGTGTTGTGTCACTGCAGTTAGGTGAACGGGTGGGTAATTTTCAATGGCCGCTGAATAAGAGCTAGTATTCTGAATTTCGTTCGTATTCTCGTAATGCCGGTTACGTAGCATCTGACTCGGAGGCAACTAGCATAAACTTTAAGTAAGAGAAAATTTGCTTCGAAATATTCCCAGAGACGAAAAGGCGGTCTAGGATGGAGCGGCTTTATATACTTGTAAGATTTCTTTTAAAAATAACTCATTCGACGAAGTTCGTTCGGAAGTTAATAAAAATTAGTTGATAACTCGCAGAGGAGCGCCGTCTATCGAGACAGACGTGTTTGCTGCCGCACCCGCGCTGTGTGAAGCCCCCTCGCCTTCCGTCTTATGACTACCTTCATGTTTTTACGTGCTTGCTATTTGACTTTGCTTACATAGTTTCACTGCGCCATAAAGTTGATAGGTAGGTGACCGTTCATTATCCAACAGCTTTTTATGAAAAATACACGAATATGCGTGTATTATAATACTGAACTTTACCTATACAACAATTGACATCAAATTTTGAACAAAACGTTATTAAATTACAATATCAATTATTGTAATTATACCATTATGTGAATATCAGGATATCCGAATTGTTCCGAGGCGGATATTAATTTCACGACCGACAGCGGGTTGGAAACCTAAATGGTTGTTGGGAAATTTCCTTTCCTTACGCTATGATTAGAATGGACATTTGTTGTTTATCAAATCAATGGTGTTGGAATTCGAAATCAAAAGTAATCTGCTTGTGCGGAAGCGCGGAAGGAGATGGATGACAGGGAAAATACGCGAGAAAATTCAAAAGGAAAGCAAGGTGAAGCGCGCGCGGAAAATTGGCTTCATTAGATAGAGGGACCGAGGGCGCGCCTTGCAGGACACACGGGCGCGCGGGACAGACAGCGAGATGCAATTTAATGCACCTTACACCGACGACACTGCACAGTTTATTTAGAAACATATTCATTGATGCTCTAAGGTCTCGTTTTCCGTCAAACATGTTTTGGAACATCAGCGTGTACAGGAGGCCGCATATCAGTAGTTTGTTTTTATTGACCTTGAGCCGGCCTGGCGTAGTTCGAAGTTTAAATAGAATAAGAAGCCAGCTTGTACTGATATTTTTACTACTAACGTGAGAGGCGACATTTTCAATTTGGAGATTTTTTTATCAACTCCTCTTATCACTGTCCATTGAAACGCTTTATATGAGAAATTGTACATTTACAATTACAAAGGATGCATTTTTACAAAAAAATCAGGCAAGTTTCTGAAATGATTGTTGAAACGGTTGTGGCAATAACGTACACACAGCTTCATTAATTGGTTACCCATCCAAAAGACAAGTGCATTCAATTCCGTGCCAACCCCAAGTTACTTTTTGAATTTTGCAAAAAAAATATATTATATTTACTGCATTGTTCTAGTGAATATGGTTTGACATTTACGAGGAGTTATTCTGCTTCAAATTAGACCGGAGGTTACAAGATCGCTTGCCGTGCATAAGATTGGAGGTTCGAATCCTGGACACGGAATGTGCTTAAAGTCATGCATTTTTTTAAATGTAAAGTATTTTTCTATTTTGTTTTTAGTAATATTTATAAAGAATTCAAATTAAATCAGGATTGTATTTTTATAATATAGTGATTGCCATTATTTAGCAAAACTTTGATTTTTTATTACTACAAAGACTTTACAATTTGATTTGATAATTTACAGATAACATAATGTTATACTACTTTTGCTAACTGACACAAACGGGTCCCTAGACAAGTGACATTCTTTTAATGCAAACGATAAAATAGGAAGCACTAGAAATATTTAAGATTGACATAAACTAACGAAATGTCACGTGATCTGTCATGTCGTCTCTGCAATTTGCATACAGACGTTTTAAAGTTTTAAGTGAACGTATATATCAAACGTTGTAGTCATAACTTGAGGGTAGCGATTAATTTTATAAAAAAAAACGTAAATAAGTTAAATTAGTGCATACCCTCAAATAACAAAGTCTACTGATTAGTCAGAGATAAAGTGACTCGGACGATAGTGAATAACAATTTCATCGCATTTCATATGGGCTCGCTGGCTAGTTCGTCAAACTGCCGGTATGAGTATGACGACGTTCAGTGATGCGATGGTTCGAATCCAAGTCAAAACTATAAACTCTTTTTGAAATATTCTGTAGATTATTTGTAACGAATTCAATGTTGTAGCACTGTAACATTTTAAAACTTGAGGGGTTAGCACATACTGACGCTGTGTGTATAATAAGAACGTGAAGTTTAGTCGCTTCATGTAAAATACTGGTATTTTAGCTGCATCCGGTTAGACTGGAAGCCGACCCCAAAAAAGTTGGGAAAATTATGATGAAGAATAGTATTCAAAGCAACCATACTGATTTTTTTTTTTTTGGGTGGGAAATCTTCAAATAACTTCTCCCGCTCTGGGTGGCGCGGGAGGGCGTGTCAGACTTTTACTGACTAAAACCCACCCGTGTTCCCTCAGTTCCCTGTATGCCAGGGGCCACGGTATCTCGTTCGAACAACCCGCACCCCTGGCAGGCATCGGTCCTTGCGGACCCCACCATTTGGTGCTGACATCTCTTTGAGGAAACCATACTGATGCGCCGGTATGTTATTAATTTACACTGTCTAATGTTTTTACAACCACCACAGATATGCAAGTTGGCAGCGCTATAATTCCAAGGATCCCTCGCTCTGTACGCCAGAACATCCACCCATTCAAATTTCATATATCAAACACTGATTCACACATTCTCTTGAAATTTTTCATGTTTTCACCTGAAGACAAATTTTCTTGAACATTGTCGAGCAACGTGCAATATATGAGACTGCTATGACATGTATTACGAAATTTTATGAAAAAGTCCTAAGATTTATGGTTTTTTCATAGCAAAAAATAACGCTTTTTTCAGGTATACGGCTCAGGCGCTGAACCGGAAAAATCGTGAATTACGTTGTTACACATAAACAATGAACTAGCATCTCATCTAATCTTATTTGAGGTTATTATGTTCTGCCGAGTGGAGGTCTCCCCGAGGTCTACCCACGCCTCCCGGTAAAAATATTGGCTTTAACAATTTTATCGTTTTTATATTACATCACACCAGTGTTTATCTGAGCGGCTTGCAAAATTGAAGAGGAAGTGTGCACCCGCAGTCTTCGAATTAGAGGCATATTTGTAAAAATAACTTATCTAAAACGAAAACCCGTATCATGTTCAGTAACGACTTTAAAAAATGCTACTAGCCAGGTTTTACTGTGCTTGTTATTCTAAGAAAACCTTAAATAAACTATTATACTCCCTTGTTAATAGTCTTTCAAAATGAGTCCCATTAGTCCTGAAAGAGGGCTACGGGGGCTAATATAAGGATAATAAAATTATGTAGCATCATAATGATAGCACTACGAGTTTTCGTAGACTTACTAGCCGTAGGACCTCTACGGTTGCTACGAGCTTTCGTAGACTTACTAGCCGTAGGACCTCTACGGTCGCTACAAGTTTTCGTAGACTTACAAGCCGTAAGGCCTCTACGGTCGCTACGAGCTTTCGTAGACTTGCTAGCCGTACGAGCACTTCGGTCTACGAGACAACGATGACAAGAAATAGTCGGAATTCTGCGGTTTGTGATATCATTTATTCGCTAAATCCTACTATCATACTAATATTATAAATGTGAAAGTTTGTATGTTTAGATGTTTGGCACACAGATAGTTTATAACCTGGATTAACATATAGGATACTTTTCATCCCAGTAGAACGTTCCCGTGGGATTATTTCCCGACCTCCACGCGGGTGAAGCCACTGGAAAAAGCAAGTAAAAATTAAAATGAGCATGCTACATTAACTGGGTATATTTAATTCAATAAAAAGAGACAGAACACCGACTGGGGAAAGTCTAATGAATGTATTAATTGACCAACAATAACACTCAAGGGCCCTTTAAATTAATTCCCATTATGGATTGCTTGGGTATCACAAACCTCAAACATTTATAGGTATTATTTATTTGGAATTACAATTGTATTATTACTACAGGTTTTAGAGTAAATATTACATGTAAGTTATTGGTTTTTGTTTCCAATAAACAATACTTATTAAATAAATCCCATATATTCAAACAAAGCGATCAAACATTTAAGAACGAGAGAACTTTGTAATGAATCGACATCGCCATATACATATTTCAATACTTCGCAGCAGTCGTCGGGTTTTCCTCATACATGTGTGAATTTCTTGTTAATAATTATTATTTTATGAACAACAAACTTTTGTGGAACTTGTTAACTCGGGAAAGATGAGTGTTTAAGTTTGCCCCGAAATAGATGTTTTATGATATGTAGTGAGAACAGTAAACAACGAAGTTTTGGTATCGCGACCGCATAGCGTTGGGTTGGCGAGGCTTGTTTATGTGGCAATTGGTGTCGCAATGAACCGCCATTCTAGCTGGGAGCAAGTTCTCAGCAAAGGCGCTCCGAGTTGAGTAACAAATTGAAGTATGGCGCCGGCAACTCGCAAATAATCATACACAAGGTGAGTAAGTTCGGCTCCAGCTGAAAGTTCATCCAACTTGAGACTGATAGTAATTCACTCTGGAATTGCGGTCAGCAGAAGGAAAATAACCATATGCCATTTGCCGATACCGAAATATCGATCCACTTCATTTGATTGTAAAGCTTCAAATTGTATACTGTCATTCGCGGGTAGGCTACGTTTCTGCTATTTGGTTCTAGTTAATAAGTAGGTACCTACCCTAAAATAGGCTATATTTAAATTATAATTTTAAATGTTATATGTAAATAGCACCCCTTCAGTAGGTAATTTCCATTTCAACCAAATGCTTCAATTTTCATTTCTAGCAACGATTTTATTAGGGCTGCACCATTTCGAGGAAATGAAGTAGGCTTCATCCAATTTGCTTGCAAACATTTGGTACACAATGATTAGTCTTGCAAATCACAGAAGCGATTGATTGTTTGATAGTTGCCTTGGTCGTAAATTAATATTAAGTGATGGTAATAAAAGCTTTAGTTTTTTCTTACCTACCTACATTGTGACTTTAAAAAGGAAAGGTAAAAGCAGTGATTTTTTTTTCTTATTGAAAATGTTAGTCGATAATCTGGACTTCTTCTCATTCCGAAATAATATGATATACTTATCTTATAAATCGATAAAAATTGCTATGATTACCAACATGTTGACTGATAGAGAATGCCTAAGGCATTACGTCCGTCTTTGTAACTTTTTGTGTGCGAGAAGTTTAAATAAATTTAATAAATCTGTGCCTACAATAGACATGGATTGTGTATGTAATTGTCGTATATGTCGGGAATGATGTACAAACAAAATGATGAAGATTGAAGACGCATACAATTGCCTAAATGACTAACACTTTGTTAACACTTTGTTGTTCTCATATTATGTGTGTATGTATATTTTTAAATTAGAGTTTAATTTGTAATTTTATGATTTTCCTTCTGTTGTTATTACACGCGTTGTCTACATCTCTGTTATCTTCTCTCCTATCGCAGGTGTGCTGGAAGAGATTTCTGTAGAAATAAGCATTACCTTTGTACGTATTTTTCTGTTCCTTTCTTCTTGTCTGTTTATATGTGTGTGCATAAATGGTTAAATAAATAAAAATAAATAAATAAATAAGATCCTTATACCGTGCGCCCGAGCGCTCCTCGTCTTTATTCCTCCAATGACACAGTTTCATACCGAATATTTCAGACCCGCAAATTCCTTGCTGAGGTAAATGGGTAATTGTGGTGCTCACACTGGAGACAGATGGCTGGTCTGGCACCTACCAGCGCCGCAATCATTTGTTTTACCCAATTGACTGCTACAACTTGCTTCCTATACACATTTCCCATTTGTTAGTTTAAAGCCAGCACTACCTCACGTAGGCACACAATGACGAAGTTAACGTGCGATGAGTTAACGCACCTGCTCAAACTATCAAACTGCGCAAGTTTCACTAAAACTTCACTTGATTTTCATCGTCTTCATTTTAAATGAAATGCATCGTTCAAGTTGTTTTCCACATTCATAACTCACGTCTTATATGAAGCCGTTATAATAAGTAGGTCAGTTTGCAGTCGTCATACTCCACGATAGAACATAGATAGGTGATTTCTATATTAATAGTAGTAATCAAACACGCGCTTGGGCTTCATCGATAATTGCAAGCTTCATACCTGCTAGAGGTCAGTAATTGAAACGCCGCTGTTGCTAAGGGCGGACACAGTACAATTTACAGATACATAATCTTGTTTGTTTTCCTCTCCCCTCGTTGCCGTTGTTTTGATTCGATGAACAATCAGTATTGAATTACTTATTGTGCTATTGCAATTGATTTCGAAATTCGATAGATTAATTCATTTTAAATTGAGTGAGGTTTACAAATTTAGGAACGGACGAATAACAATGAAAGATTTGGGTGATTTTAGTGGAACGTTCGTATAGATTCAACAAAATCCAATAATTCCCTTTTGAATATTCTACGACTCATCCAGTAAAAAAGCTAATCCGCCGAATAATGGGGGTTATAGATATCAACGTGGAGCAGGCATGGCGGAAAAATATGTCAATTGTTTGCCTCCGCATGACTTTATGGTTATAATAACTTTTTATAATAAATCTCGGCTTTTGTTGATGTTTTAATTGGTTTCAGTAGTGTTTACGTGCGTCGTTTTCCGGGAAATAGTATTAAAATTAAGCCGTTAAGAGATTGTGGTAATATAAATTGTGTTAAGCTTTTATTATGTACACAGGACAAGTTTTTATTCAGTGCGCAAACTGTAACCATGAATTCAGCATATCATCCTAGACCCTCCAGTGCAGAAATTTTTCTTCAGTTATACAAATAAATATCAGCTGTTCCATACATTTTGACCGCGTAGGTATTACACTTTTCTATGAAAAAGCAGATTTTTTTTTAAATAACCGACTAAAAATTTCTGCACTGGGTGGTCTAGAATGATATGCTGAATTCATGGTTACAGTTTGCGCTCTGAATAAAATCTTTTCCTGTGTATATATAGTTAGTATTGTTTCCAGGAAAACTTTTTAATATTAGAGAGATAACATTTTCACATAACCTTCTATGAAACAAGGCGTGATGTTATGTATGTGTGTAGGTAAGTACAGGTAATTTTTACTTTTCATAATCTTTTCAGTCAATCTAATACTGTAAGCAGTAAAAGTAATTAAAACTCCACCGCCTGTTTTTACCTACAATGCCTACAATATAAGAATTGTTATTTATTCACATCCAAGGTGGCAAGTTTGTAAAGCGTTCATTGTTACTATGACGTTTTGTAGCCGCGATAGTCTATCAACAATATCTCTTTCATGTCAATGACGCTACCATCTATACAAGTACAGCCAGGGAAATTCATACGTAAGCAAATTGACCCCCTACGTCAAATTGCCATGTTATAGCCATTTCATGCGATTGTCTAAAAGTTACAGTTTGAATAATATACGGAAAGTTTTATGACTAGAAGATCACGCGACTAATTCGCGCCACAACATAAAATCCAATAGAAATCTTCCCGCATCCCGTGCGGGATCGCTTCAGTTTGGCCGAAGTTTTATTCTAGAAAAACAAATCAAATATAAAAAGAAAGCTGTTGGTTCGTACCTGATTGATTGCTTCATGTTTGGCAATTAATTTCCATTAGTTTTCTTTACTTTTCCATTCAACATATATACGTGGTTGTGTATTACTTTCTATTTTAGAAGACCCTCCATGGAAGTGAACAGGATTAGAGGTGGTGCAGCAAGGACAGCTAAGCTGATGTTCCTAGATCTGGCTACAAGAAATAATTCTAGGAGACTTGGACTTTAGATACTTTTAAATTGTTAATGTATCTAGTATACTGATTCATGCAAAGATGATCTGGTGAATGCCACAGGAATCCGCTGAATACGAGAAGCACAGAACCGGTCGAAATGGCTGAGCATGGGGTAGGTCTATTTCCAACTGTGGACGTCTTTCGGCTGAAATGATGACTGATTCCTTATTTTTTATGACCAAAGTAAGGGCAATCCTCAAAAATAAAAAAAGTAAGTAGGTAGTTATTATGAGCCCTAAGAAATTGTATTAACGTCAAAACAATGTTTATGAGAATTCGTTTTACTTGACTTTTTCCTCATTTAATTAAAATCTGAAGATGCGTCCTATATAAGTGAAGGATTTTGTTTTTTTGTAGCTGTTACGATAGCTGGGTTATTGCTTCGTTTCAAACCTTTCAATAAACTTCATGTTTTGTTTACATGTTATAATATTGTGTACGTAGGTGGGTATATGTAGCTATAGCTGTATTTAATAACAGCGTCTTCAATATATTATATTATCTTCCATCAGCCTAAATAAAGAGAAACAAAATTGAAGATTTTATTTGGACATCAAAGTTTATAGCAGGACTCTATAAAGAAAAACTCCAGTGATATTTAAGTTTGTTTTACCAAAAGTATGGTGTTTCAAGGTTAATGGTAGTTATTATAGTCATATAAATATGCTCTTTATTTAATACTGTCCCCATTTTTTTCCCTTCAAAAACCGGAGTAAACTTATCAATAACTTTAAAATATTTTTTTTTATTGTCAAGCAGTTGGTTGGGCCAAAGAATCAGCATTGCCATTCAACGTGGCAATGCTGCCAGCCTTTTGGGCACTTTCCCTGTTGACAACGATACGGACGAACTTTTTAATGCCCTATGATTCTTATCATTTTTTAAAAGTTGTAAATATTATTATTAAGTCTGATAATTTTTAATTATGTACATATTTTAAATAATAAAATACAGATTGGCAAAAAAAATATATATGTAGTCGACCTGTTGTTATTACTAAGTGAATAGATTCCGTAATAAATGAATTACGATTAAAAAATTTAATAAACCATTCTACCAGGTATCTAGTCCTAATAAACTTTTACCAAGATACCAAAGCAACCTGGTTACTTTGCCAGGTCAGGCAGTATTTGCTCCTGAAATCAGACACGCATGAAGCTTCACATTGCGCTTGCTAATGAGAAGACTAGCGCTTTGAAGTTTGTCGGCAAGCAGGTGGCAAGCGGTACGACAAAGAGGAAGAAATCTGTCCTAATGATAGAAACATTCAAACTCACGTGGTGTCTTGTAGCAATTTATGCTTGGGGGTAATTTTGATATTTTCTGCAGTCATATTTACATATATAATAATATATTAAGTATATTGATATGTGTAGGTACTGCCAACGCATCTATTTAATTCTCCTATGCTATTCAGTTTTATTATACAAAACTTATTGAATTAACAGTACCGAGGACATTATTGTTCTCTATTTAACACTGCAATCAATAAACGTGGGAAAATAACGAAGATTGACGTGAGAATCCGTAAGTTTCATAAGCGGCTGAAGCCACCTGTTTTTATTACAATGACATGACTGTGAGACGGTTGAAACTTGAAATACGGGTATAGTGTTGTCTGAAACTTTTTACAAAGCAAATAATAGCAAACTTTTTGAGACGTCACAACGAAAAAATTAAGCGACAACATGCATCAGAAAAACTTCAAATGTTTAAATTATACAATCGGTACGTAACATAATATATCTAAATCTATTAAAGCACAAAGTTTTTCACTTAAGCTCCCACTGTTATCCCTTATAATTATATAAACTAAAAACAACTAGAAACTAAAATGTTGTGGAGCTAACTTATTAGTTATGTTGTTAATTACTTAACGAGCAACTTCCTACTCACCGTCCGACGATGTAACTGAACCGCTAATTATGAGCAGCAGCAGCACAGCTGTCACTGCTGAACTCGACGCCAATCTGCGTCCGCTCATCATGTTGATTAGTTTACCCCAACGACATGTTAATCGAAACAACTTTTTAAAGATTTGCAAATATGTCAACAAAAGTGTTGTGATGAATGTCAGTGGGGTAATGAGGTTCCCCTCATTCATTCGCCATCGGAACCGGCTCCATTAAATATTCATCGGCAGGTGAATCGAGTGGGGTTCGTGTGACGGGTGCCGGCGAGCACGAGCGGCGAGCGGTGGCGGCGACGAGGTCGGCGGCGCGCTGCGATCTCGCGGCGCTCTGGCTGCGTACTGGCCGCGCTACGCTAGCCGCGCCGCTTTGTCTACGACTGTTGTACGCTCCCGGCGCTTGCGTAGCCCCGCCTCGCTCTCGGATGAAAGGACGGAACATTACCAGTATTTGTAACAGTTTGCGTCAAATTGATATAAATGGAGACGGTTTTAATAAAGTGTAATTGACTTTTGCCGACTTTGCGTCGCATTAATTTCGACCACGCTAAGACGCCTCGGGCAGGTGCGGCGTTAAATACCACCACGCCAACTTCGCTTTCTGCCATGAATAATTTCAAATTTAAATGAATGTTAATTATGATGAGTTTTTAAGTTCACTTTGATATTTCAGAGATTGATGTTAAGGTATAAAAATGATTCCCACTTGATTAATTTTTAAAATCTTATTTCCACGAAAGGTAACGCAGAATTGGCCTCACTTTATAACTCCGTGGTAAACCCTGAGATAATTTTATTCAATAATTTATTTAGTCATTTAATTAAATATTTTTTTTAAATCAACGAGTCGTATTTATTTAAATGAGTATGAAAATTCTTGTAAACACATGCGTAATTTATGCGATTACATGATAATTTACGTACGTAACGTCAATGAGGTTACATGCCGCCTTAATAATTAATGAGTGCGATCTCGGAACGGGGATTACATACGAAAACTCTGCTGAAGGGTTTCTAAGAATTCCAAACATCTTTGCGATGATTACCTACTTATCTTTAAGAATCTATAAATTAATAGAAACGTAGACAAACATGGAGCATCTTTGATTAACACTCGCAATTCAGATTAACAGCGTTAACGTTAATATTATCAAAATGTTTCAGCCGGATGAATCCAATAAGCATGAATAATTAATTGCATGTGTATGTTAATATGTCAATACGGTCTCGATCTAATACGATCCATGATACGTACAATTAAATATGGTTTAGCATTAGTGTTTACGTTAGATTTGTGTTGTGCTGTAATGGTGAAGGAAGTCAGAAATATATAATATTCATTTGGGTGCAAAAAAATCTCAGTAACTTAATTAATTTTCCGTATGTTTCCTTTAATAAGAAACACACCCTAATTAGTTCTAACATTTACCACAATCGCTACTCGTTAGGTACTTGTTGAAACTGAATCAGTTCCATTTCAAGTTAATACAAAACAAGTGTCCGGTTTCTACTTAATTAAAATGATATACAACATTAGTTGCAAAAGGGTATTTCCTTCTACACATTTACGTACAAGTATATTTTAAAAGGTTTAACTTGTTTCAACTTTGTACCTACTTAATTATGATTACAGGGCCAGGTGAGATAAATTTAAACTGTGGGTACTACCGCAGCGAGGCATGACCACGGCAACCTAACTTATAATAAAATAAAATTATTTTACTACTTTCGTGGATGAGAATCCCGTACAGTTTTAACAAGAGTTAAAAAAAGTATGTTATGATAATTTATATTTTGCTAAAATTCAATCATGAACTCGTTGTAAAATTAATTAACTTAACTTTAATCCCATTATACACCGAGAAATTTTAATATGTAGTTGTTTTCCCGCAGCGAAATGGTTTTGTCTTGGTAATACAATCGTTTTATAAACAAATAAAATATTACAAACAAAAAAAATGCCAGATTAGCCATTTTGAAAAATCACCAGGTGCGAGAGTTTATTTTGCTTTGAACATTTCTGCATCGCTGTTCCCTTTATCGCCGGCGCGTGCGATTCGAGTAGTGTCTACCTACTAGTTACCTCTAGTGTTACTATTGATTCTCACGTTTTCGATTTGATGAATATTTTAAAAACAATAACATGTATTTTTTTTTACTTTTACTATATGCTTCGAAAGTACTCCTTATGGCAAGTTGCTCTGCCGCGGGAAAACAACCATTAAAATTTCTCGGTGTATATTAACAGAAACAAAAGTTAACGTTAGGATAGTATAGACACCTGAAATATAGGTACCAATATTTCAGCATTCCTTCAGTTTTAACCAAATTAATAATTCTCTTTTACAATGCCTACAATACCAAAACCTGAGGTTGGCAGTCGTTAAACTTTAATAAATCGTAGAATATTTTCTGAGAATTTAGATAGGTATTCTCAACTAGATATATTTATTTGTGTTTTTTGGTTATGAATGTATTAAGTTTAATGCGGAAAATTAAATCAACCACACCTTTTAGTAAAAAAGCTATAGGTGTATTGAAACATATTTGTTACTCACGAATCGCTAACATATTGCGTTAATAACCTGTCGATATAGATATTTGATATTTTATAGATTTTTTTTTTTTTTTTGTTTTTTTCTTTTAATTACATATGGAATGCAATAAAGAATTGAGTATTGAGTATTTCCAGTAGGTATTACTACTTATTTGAGGAAAATAAATAGAGCTAGGGGTGCTAAGCGTGGGCAGAAGACGGGTTGTATGGGGGATCCGTGGCGTCTAAGAAGACGGGTTGTATGGGGGATCCGTGGCGTCTAAGAAGACGGGTTGTATGGGGGATCCGTGGCGTCTAAGCTCACAAACCCTTTTTTCCCCGTCTTTGCAAATCGTCGGGGATTAAGCCAGAAGAGTTCACACCTTTTCACAAATATTTTTTGTGGTTTAACCGCCGGTAAAACGGCGTGATACAAAGTGTTTCCGACCGATCAATAACTGTTTTGAAAGATAAAGATTCGTCAAAACGCTTATCGATACTTTGATGAGGAATGAGCCCGAAGAAAAAGGATTTGGGTGTAAATGAGATTTTCCTGTTATTGAAAATGAAAGAATTATTAATGCAGTTTTAGCTTTTTGTATTCACTTAAGTACCTAAGATGTTTATACTTTAACAGAGGTATGAAAATATTCAACATATTTACAGAAAGGTTAGCAGCTGTCTTTCTGGGTTATTTTTGTTGTAGTTCTATGAGAAATAAAGATGTTCCTAATGTAAGCCTGCGTGGTACCCTGAATACGTAATCAGCACAATTAAGTAATTGTGAGCTTCTACTGTAGCGTAAAAAGATAATTCCCAGCGCAGTTATCTGTTGTTGCGCCGTTTTTGGTATTAAACGGCGTTGTTCTTTCATGTCGAATAAAAATTATTGCATTGTAAACATTTTGAGAAAATCTTTTTACACGCGGCGGGGAGAACGTAAAAGTTTGTTCGTTTCAAATTCAATATATTATGGCGAGCGTGCTCTCGCTCAGCCGACACCGAAACTCACTCGAGCGTTGCTCACACAAAATTTATTGTTTTTCTAAGAAAATTTTCTTCGCACGACCCTACATCCTTGTTGAGCCCCAGGGGAAGAGTTACAAAAACTTAATGACCTCTTGCCGCGGTTACATTGTTTAACCTATTGTTTTAGTTTAAACTTGTTTGTTAAGTAGATCGAGCTAGTAGGTACTTGACTTTGCGCTTTGTTTTCAACTTTCAACGAGTTGATCTGATTGTAAGTTAGGATATTAGATACAGGTTAATTATTTAGTACCTATGTTACTTAGGTACCCATGTATCTATGTACAGTCTCCAAAAGAGATATGAAACCAGCGTCGTAGGAAATAGTTGAAGTTTAGTAAGAGACCGATAAATGTTTTCGACTTAAATTTAATTTGATACAGAACTGTTTGTTTTCTATGGATTAAATTACATTTCAGACCATACATTATATTGTTAAAATCCAACTAAGCACAATCGACAGTTGATACCTATTCTGCCATTCACATGTTGTACCTATACCTATGCCAAACGAGTGCCGAATTTCGCCTCTTGAACGTTGAATAAAATTACTTTTAATGGCATACATATTTGATGTAGGTAATTTAATATCAGATAATTTGCTCGTAATCACGCCACGTGTAAGTAACAAACTCGTTGTAACTGCTTTTATTGGCACGATGATCACAGGGCCAATATTTGAGAAATATTTACATAAACCCGCTTACGTGAACCGACCAAACAGGTACACGTAGTGCGTTAAATAAATATGATATGCAAACATAAAAGGGACTGACGCCAAAGGCAGTTTCTAGATAAAGTCTTTTATCGGACACATAATAACGTTCTGAAAAATCGTTAGCCCGTGCTCACGTCGTGGGGACACGTGCGAGCAGGGCACTCCCGAGACTGATCCCTTCTGCTTAGATTAAATTTGTTCCTATAAAAATGTGTCCTCTAGTCGATAACGTCGAAAATGTGCAGATGTCGCCGGCCAGTATGAAGCCTACGATAGGGTTCGGCGACGTGCCGCGCGTACTGACGGAGCCGGCCCGGCCCGGACGCCCGGCGTCCGCCCGCTCGCTACCCGGATTGCTCCGTACTCGCCTCGATGGGGAAACAAAACGCTTGATTGCTTTGATTTGCTGTTTCTAATCTCAAGTGTACCGTTTAAACTCTTTCGTTTTGTGTACAAACATTTATTTTCAAGTTCTCCCTTTCACGTATTTAAACTGCACGAATAAGCGTGATTTATCTTTCTTGAATATCGAATATACGGAGCTAAAGCGAGCATTGCTTGATAGTATAAAATATTGATGGCACATAAAAGTTTAAACGTTTATAATACAGAACCTTCTAGTAAGATGCGAGCACAATGATAAAGTGCAGAATTAATCGTACAAGAATAGAGATTTATCGCGCAAAGAATCAGCGAGAGTGGTCTGAAAACTTTTTATTTTGTGATCACGAACTGAAACTTGTACATTTAGATTTGAAAAAATGTGAATCATTCTAAGTTAGATAATCAATATTTAAAGAAAGGAAAGTTGAAAAGAAACTCGATCATTTTTAACAACAAAGTTTCTGTCTTCTTTTTCTTTAATCGAATTCATTTGAGACAAGTATTCACCATTAAAATAAAATTGAAAATAGATATCCAAGTATTTTAATGATGAGTGTTTTAGACACGTATTTTTGTCTGGAACTAACTCCAACTAAACTTTTTATAACCTTCTTATGTAGTGCTTGCTTGAAGACGTTTGATTTATGTCACCTCTTCGGTTTGAGACTTGCAATGTGTGTAACATCAATTAACACACAAATGGACCTAAAAAGAAGTTCTAACGTAACGTAGAACGTGAGGATATTTGTTGTTTTTCTATCTGTAGGGAATCGTAGGCGGTCAATATTTACCCTCTCGTTGCGATAGTCTTTCTACACACTGCTGCTGTGTCTTAAGTGGTAGACGGCTTAGTTTGTAAACATTGCCTGCATTAAGATAGATAGACTGCTTTGCCACACACCACAAGAATTAGAAACTTTGAAAGTTGCGTGTGATGCTGTCTTATCGTTAAAAATGATATACAGAGAAGCTTGAGATGGACTTAGGTAGAAGTCAATAAAAACACTAAATAGATCTAACAATACCTTACTCAAGCAACCTATTATTTTCACACTGCTGGGACACAGGCGTACTCTCTGTGAGAGGGAGTGGGCCATAATCCACCACGCGGGCTTAATACGGGTTGGTAGATGTGACATGTCTTCGAATTTTTGGTTCTAGGACATGCTGGTTTCCTCACGATTGTTTTCCTTCACCGTTTTGAGAGCAGTGGTGATTAAATAATTTACACAAACTAAACCACCAACTCTTAAGTCGCGGCTGATTCTACTGGGCCACCAAGTGCTCTCAACAATACCTTAACATTGAAATAATGAATCCGAATACGTAATTAAACGTACTATAACATGACTACAGAACAGAAATCAGATAGTGTATCTAAATTTTAGGCAAGATTTCTACAAATAACGAGCAAACCGAACAAAACATAGAGGCTACATAATCCCCAGGCTGTATACTTAACAGGTTCAGTAATTAGATTAGTATTGATATGACGGCCGGTAGAACAGAGGCTATTGTTTGCTTTGGTAAATAGCCGTGCTAGGCGGAGTGAGCGACGGGCCAGACCGCGGCGGTCCCAGCATAATGCCGGCGCCGATAATGCCTGCAACCCTGAACAATCAATCTTTGGGCTATTACGATGTTTTAGCGTCTTGATGTATTGTTTCAGCCTCAATAAAGTTTTGATGAATTTTCGTGTTCTCTCCCTCGCCCTTTGTTGAAAATGAGGCGTCGGATATTGATGAATAATTTGACGGCTAAGTAACGATGCTGTAATTATTTAAAGGGTAATATCGGATTTTGTTATTGTTGATTCAAACCATTGAGGTGTTATAATACTTTCTAATTTACTACGGACAATTAAAGTCTTGGTATTTTTTGTTGATTATGAAAAAGGTTTTGTAGACAAAGAAGGAACACTGATAGGTCCGTCGTTATGTCACGCCTCTCATATTATAAGAAGTGTTATTAAGCAGACACTTATCACTTTACATACCAAGACTCCTCCGTGCCTCCTTAAGCATGTTAAGTGGTCGTTGTTACGGGTCCACAGATGACAGTCGAGACGGGCACGGAGGGGTCTCAGAATGGGGGGTCCGCAAGGGCCGATGCCTGCCAGGGGTGCGGGTTGTTCGAAAGACATACCGCGGCCCCTGGCACACAGGCAACTGAGGGAACACGGGTGGGTTTTAGTCAGTAAAAGTCTGACACGCCCTCCCGCTCCACCCAGAGCAGGAGAAGTTATTTTTATGATATCCCACCCAAAAAAAAAAAGGGTTCTCAGAATTCCGAACGTTTGACAACCAGTCTTACCAAGGGTTATCGTAATACCCAGCTACTGGGTTGTGGAGGCCAGATAGGCAGTCGCTCCATGTAAACCACTGCGGTATCCAGTTAGACTGAAAGCTGACCCCAATAGCAGAAATGCAACAAGTAGAAACTTATCATTGTTAAGGATATTGAAGCCGGCACCAACCGTACTCCGTTGCGTAGAGTATGAAGATTGTAAAAATTCTCACCGTAAAAAGCATGTCTCTCTACAATCTTAGCTTCGTAGTTAAATTGACAACTGTTAGTTCTGACCGTGATGTGGTTCAATTGGGTACTGCGGTAGCTTTATCAAAATCAAACAAATATGGACCTTACAATAACCTTCAAAGTCTTTTAGATGTACATTATGTACAAGAACAATTTTATTTTCAGCAAACTATAATGCGCAAGTAAGACCTACGACGTTTGAGTTTAAGTATCAATAGATATCGAGACAAATACCTACCTAATAGCTATTAATAGAAAACGGTCAGTTAACTGTCTGTGAAAGGGAATAGAGCAATAATTTAGTTAGAAACTAGCCAAGTTTCTTAGACAATTATAGCACTAAGGTCCGATGTAGGTATTAATAAAGCACTCTCATTTGATTATATTGTTTCATTCTATGCTTATTTGAGAGAGTGGTAGTCCAGTAGTTGTACCCAAAAAGGCATTTTACTTTGAGTATATTATTTCATCACCACTGCTCTCAAAATGGTGAAGGAAAACATCGTGAGTAAACCGGTATGTCCTAGAATTTCAATTCAAAAATTCGAAGACATCTGACATCTACCAACGTGTACTGGGCCCGTCTGGTGGATTGCAGTCCACTCTCTCTCACAGATAGAGACAAGCCTGTGTCCCAGCTGTGGGAACATTATAGGCTGATAATAAATGTTGTTTTTTAACCGACTTCAAAAAGGAAGAGGTTCTCAATTCGTCGGAACCTTTTTTTTATGTATGTTCCCCGATTACTCGAAGATAGCTGGACCGATTTGGATTTTTTTTTTGTTTGATAGGGTATACTTCCCAGGTGGTCCCATGATCATCAAGTCAGGATCTGATGATGGGTCCTGGAGAAATAGAGAGAACTCTTCAAATTTTATAGGCACACGAAGTGATTTAGGTATTTTTTGGAAGAGTACTTTCTCGGAGTGGTCTCATTTCAATTTGGTGAAGATCTGATGAAGAACTTTGGAGATAGGCAACGGAACTCCTCAATAAATGTATGCAAATGGACTGGGATTGCTGAAAGCTCATGTCTGTCTATTGCTTACACCAGTTTATAACATAACATCACGCCGGTATGCTGTGAAGGGGTAAGCACATGTGAACCACTAAAAAGTGAAAAAAAAAACTAAAAAAAAAGCAACCGACTTCCAAAAACAAAAACGCGGTGACAATTTTTTTTTAATACAGCTTCAAAGACACCGACTTCCGAAATTAAAGTTATTTTTCACTTTGTAGTGTTTTTTTGGAAGTCGGTTGTTTTTTTTTTTTGGAAAAAGTTTTTTTTGATGTGTTAATATGTTAGTGTTATGTTTATTTCAAACACATTTTTCTTGACAACGATTTCCAGCCGTTTGGAGTTGAAACTCTAGGGCCATGGGATCCGAGTGCCCACTTAGTTTTCCGAGACATTTCCAAGCGGTTGGTCGACTCTTCACGTGGCCAAAGGGCTGGCCTATTTTTCGGCCAAAGAATCAGCATTGCCATACAACGTCGCAATGCTGCCAGCTTGTTGGGCACTTTTCCCATTGACAACGATGCGGACGTATTATTTGACGCCTTATGATTATTTTATTTTTATATACCTGTACATATTATTATTTTCGAGATACTTAAATTTCCAGTAAGTTCCTAAATTGAGACTTCACCTAGGTCGCCTGAAGATGAAAATATCTGTCACATAGACAAATACACCTTGTAGTTTTATGACGTACAAGTGACATTAAACCGTTTGGTGGTAAAGCAATTACGCGGGCGACTATACGATCTTAGCAAGAGTTACGAATAAAAAATGTAATACTCTCACAACTTTACAGAACAATCACCACCTTTACACCACTCAAGTTATGCAGTAGCTAGATAAGTAAGAAAATTCTAGTTACATAATTGAGTACGATGTGTTGCATGATGTATTCGTAAAAGTCTTTGTCTATTTATATTATCATCTATCTCTAGATATTACGTAGAAGAAAAAGCTAATCTAGCAGGTCTGGAACACCACACCGCGGTAGCAGTGCGGTGTGGCGCCGTAAGTGTGCTTTTGTTTTGCTTTTTGTACTGCACTTCTTATAATTAAATGTAAAATCACAGAAACAATAAGTTATAAAGATAATGAAATTTTTTACACTGAATAGCGAGAACACTGCATCTAGTAATGAGGATGTATCAATAACTCAGCCTAACGCGCAACAACACTAGCAAAAATGATCGTTGATAATCACCACCATCTTAATCAAATCTTAATAACTAAAGAAAACAGCCAATTCATTTGGAAAAGGGTAGAAGAACGTGAAAACCCGGCGACACTTTATACATCATGCGATAGAGCGGCTGAGTACACGTGCGAGAACCAGCCAGCGATAATATTTCATCCATGCGCCATGATTCGCCGCTTAAGCGCGATAGGGAAATCGTAAATTCAAGGGAAAGAATTTTCTTTATAGTCTCCTAAAAAGTTTCCACACACAAGCACGTATCTGAACACAAGAGGCGACGCGAGAGCAAATGGCACCGAATTGTAATACCATCCGTTTGTGTAGACACCCCTACTTTTCAAATTTTCTTTTACAATGCGACGAGGTAATATGCGTTTTATTGGATCGTTTTTCTTTATACAAAATGGCTCTTATAAGAAAATGTATTTTTGCTAAAGTCATTTATTTATGAAATGTGTTGTAATATTTAATAAAACCCGACAGAACAACAATGGTTGCCTATCTATTATATTAAAAAAAAAAACATGAATGGACTGGTCCGTCATGTGAGAAGATGTTCGATTTATGCATTCCATTGTTTCGCGTTAAAATACACGAAACTTTTATTTTTTGAGCGGAGGATTGCTGTTGGGCACTCTGGCCTTTACAGCGTCACCGGACTAGAACTTTTATTTATAGTTTTTGTTTGAAAAAATATTTTATTCGTTCTTTTAGACAAAAAGTACTGAAAAATGTGTAGCAAAACGATATTTGAATAAAAAGCGATGTGTATGAAATGGGAGCGGCTCGGGCGCCGGCCAATCCGTTGTAGTCTGCGGTTAGGCGCTGCTGACAGATCCACGAATCTGTTGTGGGCGAAAACACGATAGACTTTTGAATAGAGCCTTTTGTTTCCAACGAAAAATATTTACATGAAAGCTTTGAAGATAACAAAACAATAAGTAATACTGCACGTGTGAATTGTTCTATTTGAATTCGTTATAGTTGAATGCAATCACATACCAGTTATTGTTGTAATTTTGAAAACGATCATTGAATAAAAGATGTCTCCTAAAACCATTTGGTTGAAATGTAAATAAAACTAAGTAAGATTTTCAAAATTGTTGAATATTCAAAAATAATATAATTAATGATCTTTTCATAATACACAGCCACTCAATTAATTGATTGATTATTATAGTTTCGTTAAGTTAGTCAAAATGTGTGGATAGTACCTACGTACGTATCTGCTATTCCTATATAAATTAATTGTGACATGTGATTAATAAATAGGACTATAAGTTGGCTATCATCTGTAATCCTTCAGCTTTACGACCAAAAGCCGCGCCTCAAAAATACTTTGGCCATAAAAGAGAATCCGTGACAAAGTGATGAAGTAATAAAATTCACATAGAAGGAATGTGTACAGAAAATATGACATTGGTACGTGATAAAATAATAGGTATCGCGAACACACGTCTTATGACATAGAGCTTGCGAATGCGTTTGACAACTGGCAGTAATTTCGGAGAAGAATGGACGAGACATGACTCTTGCGCTATTCCATTATATATCTTTATCAAAAACGAAATTTTATTCCAAGTTCTAAGTTAGTCGCTAGTCAGCTGTCGTTTACGGTTACAAATTCGATTTTGACTGTTGGTGATTTGGTCTTTAGATGTTATTTTTATTGAGTTGTAATTCAGATACAAATTGAAGCAAAATACAAGGTAAATTTAGACCCCCAGACCACCAGCGCAGAAAGTTTTAAAAACAGAACAAAATGTATGGAACAGCTGATTTTTTTTTGTATTACCGACGGAAAATTTCTGCGCTAGTGTTCTAGGATGATATGCTGAATTCCAGTTTCCGCATTGGTTAAAAATTTAATCTCTATTTTAAGAACAAGAAGAAAACAATATAAAATTGAAATAACAGTTCTATTGTCAAAGGGACATCTGAACGTATTTGTTTGGTAACCAAAGAAAAACAGTGTATGGTTGTATATAGTAGGTGACATCAATCACTCTTACCTGAGTACATTCAATTCTCTAGAGAAACAGCCAGCAGCCACAAAAAACCTTTTCTTAGAAAGCATTAACCAATAGACTTTTCTGATCAGAAAGCTAAAAGATTTTCTCGATAAATTGAAGTAATGTGGAAGGAAAAAAATGCGTTTTATTATGTAGAAGAATGGTAAAAGGGGACCACTACCTGATGACAAGTGGTCACATAAATTCATCGCGGGAAACTAGAATGCAGCAACCGGAGATAAGAAAGGTATAAAAAGTGTTATATGATTTTCTTACCTTTTGTAAAATTGAAAAACGTCCACTGCTGGACATAGGCCTCCCCCAATCATCGTAGCCGTGACACACGTCGGGCACTAGGGGCATTTTTAGAGGGTTTGCTATAATCGCCACGCTTGACAGGCGGGTTTTGCGATCGCATTATGGTGGTAAAATGTATAAGGAACGCTGCTGCCCATTTTTTAAGTAGGTGCCATTATGTAGATTTCTTAGCTGCCTTCTACGACTCCAATGGGAAGAAATTGGATGGTGCCATTAACAATATTATTATGGTATTATTATTAACAATTTACGGACAAGCTATTCGCGTAATATTCCCAGAGTATTCATGAAAAAAGAAAAAATCTTTAAATGCTACACAGCTTGAACGACAAAGAAAAAAAAAAGATAAACTCGACCGTGAGCAGATTCACGCCACTTATGATATGTTATGATGACGATGATTTCAAGATACTTATTTGAGTTAGAAATATTAACGTTCAACGTAAAAGTACCTTACAACAGAAATTGGAATATCGAACAAAGTTGTTACTTCAAACATTCAACAATGGAAGTTTTTTGGAAAGTTCAGTGACCTGCGAATTGATATTAAAACAACAATATGTGCTCAGTGAACACTGAAATGTAAAATAAAACTAGTTTCTGACTGTTCTGCCATTGATTAAATCAAGAAAGAAGGATTTTTTTAAATGAATAATGAGAATGAACCTGAATAGTAAGATCAGCTATAAATACTTACGAGAATCGTTTCTTATAAGTACTTTTAGGATCAGTCAGTAGTCCATTCAAACAGTTGTTAAGTTCTAAGGTTGATCTTTTCGATTTAAGTAATGGAAGGCATTTACTTTCAGCGTGGGCAGTCGCGCACCTATCGGGTTTTTTAAAGTTTCCGATTTTAATCAGAGAAATGAAGGGAAAAGCCAAGTTATTTGCTCGTTCAATTTATTTCACACATCGTTAATATCGTGATTGATTTCGACGCCGGCCCTAACGATACATGAAATATTCGCACTCATTAAATCACGTGCCGCGCAGTGGAGTGCTCGCGAGGGCTCTCATCCAATCACGCCTCGCTAAATATATGATGTCGGCCGCACATATTAATACAATGTAAATGTTACAATATTTTGTACTTGACAAATATACCTACACCAAAATCATAGTCTAAACAAGCAACGTTAACATTACTTTCAAAACAATCTCTACCTAGCTTAACTTCAGAAAAAAAAACATAATTTATTAATCTCGGCAACCTAAGTTTGTTTGTATCTATAAAGCCATAAATTGTTCGATATGAAATCTTTTATGTAAAATGCTAATTTATAACGATATCTGCCGTGAGCTCAAGGGCAATATACCTTCTAAAACGATTTTTTATAATAGATACCTACTTTTATCGTGAAGCAGCGCTCGAGTCTCAGAACTCAAATTTACAATTCAATAGAAACTGCACAAGGCTTTGCATGCCAATACGTCCATTTGGGGCACATGCGATCGACTTCCTATTTGAAAGATGAATGAAATCATTCAAATGTGAAATTTCGATCATTCAAATACCACATGTTTATGTTTGTGTTATATTAAAATAGTATTGTTCGATTTCAGGAATATATCTTGTTTCAGCTCGATGCTGGGTGAGGTTGTGTTGTTTCAGCTTGGGTTCCTGAAAAAAGGTGAAATCATCAAATTTCTATAATCAATTCGATCGCAGGGACACTGGAAGGCAATTGCCATGAGACCATTATTCAATCGAAACGATATATCTCGTCCGTACCGAACTGGAGCGTAGCGATAGCTGGCTCCGCAAAAGTTGGCACGGGTGGCAGTCGAGACCACTGCCAATTTCCATTAGCCCATCATCCAAAACGAAAAAATGCATAGACGATCATTTTTTCATTCAATTAAAATTGGCTATCCACCAAAACGGTTAGATTTTTTCAGGGGTGAGGTCACTACCATGTAGCCATAAGTTTTACGCTTCGAAGTACTACAGGTTGGTACGACTTAAAAGTTTCATTCAAATTATTTTGAAAAATCAAATGAAATCAAAATATTTTATTTCACACTAGCTGACCCGGCAAACTCCGTACCGCCGATAAAAGATTTCTGAACTTTTTGTGAGACTAACAAACGTCAATTAATTTATATATACATATATAGATTTCTTTATATTTTCTCGCCGTTTAAACCTTCCCTGGACTGCTACAAATATTTGAAAACCAAAATTAGCCAAATCGGTCCAGCCGTTCTCGAGTTTTAGCGAGACTAACGAACACCAATTTATTTTTATATAATATATAGAAGATAAACCTGCATGTGCACATAAGAAACGTCAGAAGCTAGGTGCACGGTTCCAATTTGTCACTTCCTATGGAGAAGAGCCGGCACGAAACTCCACGATTACTCTTTTAAAAATAATTGGAATTTACAATGTTTTCAAATTACAGTGATAATAGGTATGGGAGGACAGTGCAAGCCTATCAATAAGTACCAGGTACTTAGAGGAATGAAAATAAAGAATAGAAAATCGTCTACGAATCTACAGCCTGTAAGGCCTACAACGTTCTCTCATTCACAATATGTAAAAGAAACTACATAAATAAAATGAGCCTATTTAAACCAAGTGACATGATTTCCATAACAATCACTAATAAATAGTCGATATTAGAATGATGTATAATGTCAAATAATGATGAGAAAATGTAAATGTTTGAACTGATCTGTCAGTTCTTGTATAGAATCAAGTTCTTCTAACTTAACAGACAGCTGTGCTGCTGGGGAGTTTGTTGCGCCAGTTCTACTTCCCAGCTAAAGCACTAGGAAGTGGTGAAGGACGGGCGTTTTGGGGGGACTGTCTTATGTAGTTTTGACGTTCAAAAAAAGCTGACTCTCAGCCTAGTTTGAATAAATGACTGTGGATTTTGATTTTTGATTTTGAATCTTCTTCATCATCATAAACCTTTTTTTTTGTTTAAATCGAGCTGAATATTATCGGCAGCACGTAGGTATACATTTTGCCGTTCATTACCGAGTCATATTCGCCGCCAACATTGAAAATCCATAAGCTTTCAATATCGCGAAGTTAACTCGGGTTTTGTTCCCAGTGGTTGCTCCATCTGAATATCAAAAATGTGAAAGCGCTCGTCAGTAACCGGGACACGTATATCGGGACCCTATCACTTCGCTCTTTACTTACTTGCTAGGCGCCATCTGCACATTCTCCACCTAATCCAGTAACAAATTTGATTATGTAACAATATAGCACACGCAGCTTTTTGTTCTCAGCTTTATATTGCACGTTTATTTCAATAACAACAAACGAAAATGTTCAGCTCAACAATATCTGCGTAGAGATCCTTACCGTCAGTGTTTTATTTAGCAAAGTGCTTTAAGAGTGTAGTCTGTGAGATACTTGTTGACATGCTACCATTTGTATCAGACTGAAATATGAATTTGTTTATAGACATGGAGGAGAAAAACATAAGCCAAAGATGACCATGACTAAACCTAAATAATTATTGACATCGAGTAATACCTATCAATATTAAGCAAAGTTGATTTTGGAATGGCGCGGGCGCGAGGTTCACATGGGATTTAACGACTCATAAAAAAATCATATTCATCAATCACGTCTGTTCCAAACAAAGTTTGTTAGGGTATGTGCTGACGTGCCGAGTACCTTCAATTTATCAAATAATTATGAATCGTTTTTATATCTTGTTTAAAATAAAGGCAGATTTTGACAGTGTCTGTTGGAAGAATTGGATGTGATACTCAAGAAGATTGGCGCAGCGGAGGGTGCCTTAATGGCCTCTTGACGGCATCTCACCGGGTCCTCCAGGTCACTTCGTTACTCGGATTGTACAGGCCGTTATGTGTACTATGAATAATCTTACAGGAAACTTCGAGTTTTGAGCAAAGTGCAAACTATAATTGGAATCACGTCTGCGAGATGCATAGACGGCTTCATCACGTGCCATTGTCTAATAAGGTATGTGAACATATTGGAGTCGCCCAGACCTGAATGCGCACACTTGATACTCTGCTCCTATTTGGACGCAGGCGATAAAATAACACAACTGTTTACAACCCCGCTTCATAATTCTTACACATTTTCTATTAATATTAAATAGGTACTGCTATCAAACAGAAATAGCAAATATTTGTAATAAAAGCCAATTTGAATATATCATAATTATGAATCTCTCCAAGGATACCGAGACATATAATAATATCAGCCAGACGTCTTTATTTCAGAAGATTTTTCAAAGAAATTGATAAGATTAATCAAACCCTTGTTCGAAGTTTTGGAACTTGTTTGATTAATTTTGTCCGTCAGGCACAATTAAAAATGAAATTCACTTATAATAATATTGGATAATTAACATTTTGGATGAACTCCTCCTTATTATATCTAATTATGAGATCTTTCTTTGTTTATTCACCGTTCAAGAAAGAAGGCGTACGATTAGCTCTTCTTCAACAATAAATAACAAACGGCGACATAACATAATTATAAAGTTATTTAAACGTGAAAGTTTATTGCCTTCTTCTTTGACTTGATTATTTTTCTTGTTATTATTCACATTAACTGTCTCAGATTACTAGCAAGTGCTGTGTAAACTGTTTGAGGATCTTTGTGAGGATGTACGTGACGCAGACGCCTTTTATGTAGCAATGCGTCTATTGATGCAAATACGTTCTTCGATGCCCCACGGGGAAGACAGTTTGTTCGATACTCCGGCCTTACTCTGATACATTGCATGAACAGTAAAGCTTCCATAAAATGCTTGACATTTTGTTAAACGTTTTTACAATGTTTGTACTTGAGCTATTGCCAGAGATTTTCCCTTTTTGGTATAACAATATGTAAAAAAAATAACTAAGGATATGTTAAACTCTGTGTCTTTCTGTGTGTATGTCTGTGTTTTGTGAAGTTTAGATTGATTTCACACAACGGTTTTCAGAAACATTTAGACCCGACTTTTCTCTCTATAAATTATCTAATGGACATTATAAATTCTAATTTGATGTAGACGAGTAAAAGTCAATATTATAAAACATTGATTGCGTACAGAAGTGACCGAAGATAACATTTCGCTTCACACAAATACAATGGAATATTCCTGAAATACTCAAAGCTGTATGTAATTTAATCATAGGTCGTATGTAAAGTTTACTCTTGGATAGTAAACATAAACTTAGGCGACTTGCAACTTGACCCGTGTCCCGCCCGCGCCTGTACAGTCCCGGACTTTAATTGATAAGCCACTATTAATCTTTCCAATTTTGCAGTTTTATACATTCACGAGATTACACGATTAAAGACGAACTTAAACCGCATGCTCGTAAACAAGATGACAAATTACTTATAATCGGAAATAGTCTTATCCATAGAGGTTGACTAATAAATTGTCAATAATAAATCAATACACTGTTGCATAAGTTTATCCAATCTATTTGATACTGATCTCCTTTGAATAAGAGCTCATTAAATACTCGTTATTTCTGAAAACCTATCCAAAGACAGTGACAGTTGAAATGTCAGAGACGATAATTTCGAATTTTGGTGAATCGTAGCCGTAACTATTTTTGTTTTTAAGC
Source organism: Antitype chi (assembly GCA_947359405.1). Classification (NCBI taxonomy): domain Eukaryota; kingdom Metazoa; phylum Arthropoda; class Insecta; order Lepidoptera; family Noctuidae; genus Antitype; species Antitype chi. Next base: position 12,014,131 of record OX375820.1, on the reverse strand, counting down.
AACAGTTATCATATTTGTCATGAACGTCTCTTTGACGTTACGCGTTCGGATAAAATCGTGGGTGCGAATTTTTCCGATGTCGAAATGACTAATCATAACGTTACCATCGCTACGCTAAAACAATTGTTGCTAGGTTCCGGTTGCTAGCCCTGCAATTGGTTGACTTTGGGTCGTCACTCTGGACATGTACGAGTATAACCGACTAAACCCGATTTCCATTACACGGCTAAAATAGGAACTGTGGCAAGTGGCTTATCAATTAAAGTCCGTGACTGTACCTACACGCAACAACATCAACCACTCTGTTTTATCGTCCCCATACACTTGTTTGTAGAGTCCATAGAGATTGAAATATGTGTTGAACAACCACTAGGCTCATTTAATTTGGGATATGTGTTATCACTTCTGAAATTTGTTAAACAGGTTCGTTAGAGGTTTAAGGACGTAATGGTTTTGAGCGCCATTAAAAAGTTTGAAAAGGTTCACTTTGCTACTTATTTTGTCGCTGTTTTAGGGTAGGCAATAAAATGATTAGAGGATATTGTTTTTCCAGGTAATGCTATGATACTCGTTACTACACATCACATAAGTAGGTGTCTTTCGGATTAATATCACTGCATGATATTAATTTTCTCAATATTGACTCGTGTTTAATATAGCGTAATTAAAACCTTTACACGTTATCGTTACACAATCATTTTGTACGTAATTAATTTGGCACTAATAATATCGATGCGCGTTAAGATACAGCATTAGTTAGTCCGTGAGTCTATAACCTTAAAGTTTATTGCCAATTTAGAACCACTATCAGATTATTAATTCCGAATATTATCGAATTTAATACTCGGTTATACGATCTAGATGAAATATAATATGGAGAGTTTGTATAAACCTCCCTGGTAATAAACAATATCGAGCCCTATCGACGTTGTGTCAGAATATTAATTTCATAGGCGTCTATAAAGAAACGTATTTAGTTGAATTACTTTCCAAGTTGTTAAGCTGAAGCAATACTTTATTGTACAAGGTGCGGTTTTTATTTAGACGATACAAATTGCTCGGGACTTCGAAGAAATTTATTCTTCAAATATAATTATAATTTAACTACATATTTTTTTCCAACATGGATATTCTTTATTAAAATTATACTTTGGAAAGAGAACGAGCAAATGCTGCCGATAATAGATGTATGTAGGTACCAGTATATGACACGATGTATGTATTTGAGAATGTAGCATAAAATGCGATACAGTATTTTTGGCGTGAACCTAGATACATTTATTTTTAAAAGTGTATCATGTTTCACGTTAACTGCCAGTTAAAATTCTGCAAGTTACTGTTATTAACCAATACGAAAAATGTATTGAAACCTTTTTCGTGAATGTGGACATTTTAAAAATAGGCTGAAATCGCGCTGTTAAGTGTCATTTAATTTGATTTTCATGAAATATAGGAAAAAGAGTAAATATGGAGTAATGATTGACGCAGTTATATTAATCATAAAAAACCCCTCCACAAATGAAACCTATAAAAACCTAGTGAAAATGTTATCTTTTCTACAATATCATACATTTACTATTATTGGGCCTAGTCTGATTGGCGTTTCCATTGACCATCTCCTGACGCGACGATGCTTTGATTAAAATATTCAATGCACACTTTTTAAAGGTTTTGTTTGTGTCAGGGGTTTGTAAATTTTTTGTTAACTTTATATAGTAATAGTAGACACGCTACGATCGACACGTGCTTCACTCAATTCTTCTAACTTCTTCTAATATCTTTGAATTTGAAGTAATAGAATACCAAATTTCCGCTCGTTTACACTTGTAGAAGATCTTCACATCCCTTCATCAACTATAAAAGAGCAGATAACCTTCAAAGAGCTGAACAGATTTTCTTGAATCATAGCTCTAACACTCTCACCTTCATACCGACCAAAACAAACCTAAATGGGTTCATCCGTTCAGGAGCTATGATGCCGCAGACAGACACAGAGATACACTCTACAAACTTATAACACCCCTCTTTTCGTCGAGGGTTAAAAATGTGCTTAACGTAACTTAAACCTCTTTAATACCCATTTCAAAATATTTAGTAGTTTTATGGCCGATTCCCATAATTAGGATACGGACCGTTATTGGTAAAAATTAAGAGTTCTGATTTAACTAAGAGTACTTAAGAGTATTAACTTTACCAATAATAAAGCAAAGACCTCATAGCTTTGCATAGTAGGCCCCCTATATATATACAGGCTGTAAACCCTTACAGCCTACCACTGGTTTCGTTTATAGGACGTAAAATCAATGAAAAAAACAACCTTTTTTTAAAAAGAAAATCTGTTTTTTTCCACATGAATTTCTCACCCGGCGCGCGAAGGCAACAAACTTGCGTCTCAATACGGGAGGGGGCGCGGGGACCAGGCCGCGTGGCCCGACTCCGACGCACGGGTCGCAATCCCGATCAGTCATCTATCAGTCTCGCTAGCGAGCGCACGTAACACCACGTCGTAGCGTCGCTCATTTCTCGCGCGTATTTTTTTTTAACTCGCTTTTATTTTATATTTAAGTCAACGACCCATGGTTTAAGTGACAACGGTGTTTACCCTTACATCCTGTACATCCCAGGAGGTAACTATCACAGGTAAAATTAGCTTAGGAATATATTTATATTTATGCCCAGTTGGCAATAAAAAATACTACCATAGGTAAGAAAAACGACTGTTTTTTGTTTATAGAAACCAAGCATTACCGGACTGCCCCAGAAGGAGGGTAATGTTTTACTTCCATGTTGCAAACAAAATGCTCAATTCATCAGTTCCCTGAAACCTTTCTTAGAAGTACTTTAGTGAGTGGTGAAACTATAATTAAATCTGTGTGTATGTATGTATATATGTCGGTACATTCGTTACCAAAGTGAGGCCTGAGCTTCTTACGGAACTCAAATTACTCATTAATGGCGACGCGGTGAAGAAAAGCGGAGTAACGTTTAAATATTCAACGAATTTAAATATACGTGTCGCGTTTTACAATAATCCCTATGTAGGAACTTACAATCAGGGTAAGATACTCATTGTCACTGTTGTTATTTACTTTGAAACAAAAGAACATTTTACTTTACTCTTTTTTTTTGCAATTGAATGCAAATACGGAGAAGAGAAAATGTTGACATACAAGGAGGCAGTAACATGGACACACGAACTGTACCCTTAGATTCAGTAAATGATTCTGAAGCCTTCGTGGCTATTAATTGACGTTTATTTAAAAAAAAGCTGTGCCATACATTTTGACCTCGTAGGTAACATGGTAAAAATTTACGGAACAGCTTTTTTTTTAAATTGCGCTTTTCTATTAATCAACTGATCTAATGGTCACAGTATGCGCGTCGGTGGATTCCACCTTGTTTTATTAGGGGGTTGAAAATAGCTACAATAAAACGCTTATGAGCGTTAATAAGTGAAACTTCACGTTTATTTCAAGGATTAGCAGTTTACAATTCGGCGCCTGTCAATAGAATGAATTCTCCCTTAACAAAACGTATATAAAATTATTTGACGTTCATATTCTAGAACTTCCTGACTGTTCGAACATAGACAAAGCCCAATCATTGACTGCCAATGTACGTAAGGTTGCCTTCGGTAAGCGAACAACCTTTACAATACCTAATACCTACTTAAAGGTTATACAAAGGTGTATTTGTTTGGTTGGTACAAATTATACGAAAATAATATCAACAATAATTACATGTAAACAAGCTACAAGAGACATTATATCAGAGTCATACGTCAGATAGCGCGACTGAAATCTAAAATACATTCGCCATTTTGCACTGTCCAAAACTGCAACAACAGTCATTTATCAAAGAAGTTTCGTAATATGAATGATAATAACTTCATTCCTTTATAACAGGTGTAGGTTGTTACAAAATATGAGTGGTATGTGCTGTATAGTTGATCAGATACTTCAAACTTTTAACTAGGCAATTCCCGTTCATGTCGATTGCGCTTATTCGAATTAAACCTGCACTTTTGTTCGTTCGGGCAAGAAAAAGGTTGTAATTTTTCTTTATCGAAGTCTGCTTACCTATTTGGTAGCATTTCATGCTGCGACGTGATTTCTTATGGTTTGTGTAAGCGTATGTGACTTTTTAGGGTTACGTACCTACGCAAAGGGTGCCAACGGGATTACTAACCCTCTGCTGTCCGTCCGTCCATCTGTCTGTCAGCGGGCTGTATCTTATGCACCATAATAGGTAGACAGTTCTAATTTTCACAGTGAGTATCTCTATTAGGGTTGCCAAAATTTCTTCAGCGAAATATAGTATTTTTCAGACTTAGCTATAAAAAAATATAGTACACTTAAAAAAATATTTTATGAAAAATTTAGCGTTTTCCATAAAATACAACTTTTTTTAAATGTCCCACAACTAAAATAAAGCAGACCAACGACAAAACATTCGTTTGACTTTGTCAATTTGACATTGACAAGTTCGGAACGCAGTAAGATAGTGACGTTCGGATACGCTGCATTGGCAACCTTTGATACCCTACACGCTATTGCATCAGTCAAAAGTTATTGAAAAGGCACGTTCATAAATTTTTTAAATAATAGATCTGTTTGTTAGATTTCGGTGTTGACAATATTGTATTTTTGCGTACTATGTGTTTCTTCAACAGTATATAGTACGCAAACCCCAAAATACAGTACAATACTGTATATTATAGTACAATTGGCAACCCTAATCTCTATACAGCAGCGCTGTTCTGTAAAAATAACACGGTGATAACTTTGGTGAAGTAAGCATAAAGTGAGTTGTCATTAGTATCAATCCCAAGTGCCAGATGGAATGACAGCTCACCTCACCTAAGCTCTCACGGTGAAATTTCAACGGAATAAATCGGCTGTTGTAGTAACGGGATGACCTAGACTCCTTCAACAAGAACTGATCCTTGGCAGCTTTAAACAGAGAGAAGTGGAAGGAGAGTAGAGAGGTCTTTGTCCTGCAGTGGGACATCACAGACTTTTAATAATTATTATTAATAACTAGCTTCTTCCAGCGGCTTCCGCGTGGAGGTCGAAAATTATCCCACGGGAACAACCGGGATAAAAAGTATCCTATGTATATTCTAGTCTAACACTAGTTTTATAACCTGGACTAATGTCCAGGTTATAAAATATCTTAGTGCCAGATTTCATCCAAATCCGTTCAGCCGTTTTAGCCTGATTGAGTAACAAAAATCCAAACTTTTACATTTATAACATGTTCCCGCAAGCGCCTACAGAAATTCGCATACCAATGTTGAGGCTACGTGATTATTGCTAATCGTTTTTATTGTTTAACGTTTGTCGACCGTCTACCTACATCTGTAATTTTAATCAGTATAAAATCTGCACATTCACATCAAGCAACGTATTTTTTCATCATTCCCCTAATTTTACCTGGATCAATCCCGCACATGGTCCTTCGAGTCTGGATTTGGAGATTTGAAGAATATTTACTCCGATCAGCCAATTGTTATAAAGGAATTGAAGAGAATTGTTGGATATCAAAACTCATAGTCGACGCCCGGCGTGGCCGGTGAATTCTGCTACGTCATTCAGAAAATTATTGGAATTTACGTGGTCTGGATACTTAATAGCTGAGAAAAGTCGTATTTATTATTAAATTTGTGTACCCAACACTCTATTTAACAGGTAAAATTAGTGTAAGTCAGCCGTTAATAGCCAGGTTAGTACGAAATAACTATTGTCATTTTTCTTTGTTCTGTGAGTGGTTACAAATTGTAATACAATTATTAACTGATCAGTAGTCATTGTACATTTTGTTATTTACACATTGTTAAAGAGTAGTTATTTGTAGTAACTGCATTATTTTGCTTTACGGTGTAATAATTTTACAGTTATTGAGACAGTTACGTAATCACATTAGTTAGCACAGTTAGACAATAGAAATCATTGTAGTTGCAGTGATATTATTAATGTTTAGTACAATATAACCATTAATACGTATAGTTTATTATAAATTCTTATTATTCATGTAAATTCACTCTAAAGTTAGTGCATTTTAACCTTGTACGTATTTCAGGCTGCATCATTTGTAATTGTCATTTAAACGTTGCTATAACTTTATTTATATACATTCCAGGTTGATCACACCAGCTTACGCAATGCCAGAGGATAAGGAATTAAGTAAGGACAATAAAGATCTCGTTAGGAAACGAGCGAGTTGCAAAGGAAAGGTGACAATATTCTCAAACCATTTAAATTCTTTAAATCCCTCTTCTTTGAGCCCTACTGAGGTAAGCGAGTTGCAATTACGTTTTACTAGACTCGAGGCATTGTATGCCCAATATGATGAGGTGCAATTATTGCTGGAGTGTTATACTGATGACTTGGATGATCAGATGTCGGAACGCGCAGAGTTTGAATCTCTATATTACAAAACCCTATCTAAAGCTCAACAAATGTTACATGATCATAGGAAAGGAGATTCTAATGATACCTGTGACGTAATGTCGCGTTCTAGCAATCATAAGTTTGTTAAATTACCGACTATTCAGTTGCCGAAATTCAGTGGTTGTTATACAAACTGGTTAGAGTTTCACGACACATTTGTTAGTCTCATCCATTCAAACGATGATATGGACCAAATAAATAAATTTCACTATTTGAGGTCATCCCTAGAAGGGTCTGCTGCTGTGGTGATCAACTCAATTCAGTTTTCTTCTGCAAATTATTCGGTAGCGTGGAATCTTCTCTGCGAGCGGTTTGATAACAAACACCTGCTTATCCAACATCATGTTACTGCGTTATTTCAAATCGACACCCTTCAAAAGGAGTCGTCAGTTAATTTAAAAGGTTTACTTGATGTTGTTAACAAAAACATACGTGCCCTAGACTCCTTAGATGAACCCGTTAATCATTGGGATACTTTACTCATTTATATTGTCACACACAAATTAGATAGCAAAACTTATCGTGAATGGGGTGAGTATAAAGGCCGCCTGGACAAGAATTCTAAAGTTACGTTTGAATTATTTATTACTTTTATTAAAAACCGTGCTGAGATATTAGAAACGTTCGAACTGGAAGCTTCTACGCATAATAAACACTCGCACACAAGTAAAAATTCAAACAAGGTTAGGTCAATGTTGATACAGGATTCTAATAAAAATTATTCAGGTGAAAGTTCAAGTAAACAGGATAATGGTGTTTCAAATAAGCCTAAGAATTGTGTTATGTGTAACGGTGATCATAATCTAAGTAGTTGTCCTAAGTTTTTATCGTTGAGCAATGAAGCTCGTTTGCAGTTATTACCTAAGTACAAAGTTTGTTACAACTGTTTTAATTTGGGACATTATGCAAACAACTGCAAAAAGCCAGGTTGTAAAATATGCCGTCGTAAACACAACACCATTGTTCACGTTGATAAATCCTTGAAGTCGGACGCAAGTGGGGCTTCTGTTAGCAGTGTTGTTGTTGACACGAATGGCAGTGCGACTGTCTCCACTCAGCCCACTACTATAGGTATAGGTACCGGTGTGTCGCTGTCCGCGACTGTTGAACACGGTGACGTGTTATTGTCCACTGCTCTCGTCAAGGTCATGAGTATTAATGGTCAGCAGTATGTTGCTCGTGCTGTGCTTGACAGTGGCAGCACGTCATGTCTCATGACTGAGAGATTATACCACCAGCTAGGTTTGACTGCCAAGACTGTAAACAATTCTATTATAGGTATCAACAACTCGTCATCGTTTATTAATAAAATGTGTTCGGTATCAATAAAATCTTTAAATAATAATTTTGGTATGGATATCAATTGTTTTATTCTTCCATCCGTCACAGATAAAATTCCAAGTAAACATGTCAACTTGTTAAAAATTAAAATTCCTTCCGATATTTGTCTCGCAGATCCCAATTTTGGCTCACCAGCGCCTGTCGACATGTTGCTGGGTGCTGACATTTTTTGGGATTTATTGGAATCTCAACGAATTAAGTTAGGTGATGGGCAACCAATTCTTTGTGAGACTAAATTGGGTTGGTTGGTTTCCGGCCCAATTAACAGTAGTATTTCTTCTAAAGGTTTAATATGTAATTTTATAAAGGTGCGTTCAGACTCTGATGACGAATTAAATTTTAATGTTGATCAACAACTCACAAAGTTTTGGCAACTTGAGGAAGTATGTACTTCGTCTCCGTATTCCTCAGAGGAAAAGCTATGTGAGGAGCATTTTATGAAAAACACTACTCGTTTAGAAAATGGTCAATTTTGTGTTAGGATTCCTTTAAAATGTTCCCCGGACAATTTAGGCGAATCTTTGTCAAGAGCCAAACATTGTTTTACTTCTCTGGAACGTAGATTTAAAACTAAAACTCAATTTTGTACTATGTACAAAGAATTCTTGATGGAATATGAAACTTTAGGTCATATGTCTAAATGTAAAACTATTGATGAACAAGCGTTTTACATTCCGCAACACGGAGTTCTGCGCGAAAACAGCGCCACCACTAAGTTAAGGGTGGTTTTTAATGCAAGTAGTTTAACTAGTACTGGTATTTCTATTAATAATATCCAGATGATTGGACCCGTGGTACAGGACGACCTTTTGTCTATCCTGTTGCGTTTTAGACAACATAAGTACATCCTAGCTGCTGATGTTGAGAAAATGTACCGGCAGATAGTTGTTCATCCAAATGATAGATATCTTCAACAAATTATTTGGCGTGATAATCCGTCAACTCCATTACACGCTTATCAACTTAATACCGTGACCTACGGCACGGCCAGCGCTCCTTACCTAGCAACCCGGTGTCTTCGGCAGTTAGGGCTAGAGTGTGTTGATAAGGAGATTGGTGACGTCATCCTCCACGACTTTTATGTGGATGACTTGCTCACCGGAGGAGATGACATCAATGAGGTCAAAGAGTTGCGTCATAAAGTTACTTCAACTCTTGCTTCAGCGCAGATGAATCTAAGAAAGTGGAAGTCGAATGATATGCAATTGGTAAGTGGTTCTGAATTTCCCCAGTCTTCACTGGATTTAAATGTTGGTGGATTTGAGTCAACCAAAACTTTAGGCCTAGGTTGGCAGCCATTGTCAGATTACCTTTGTTTTCCAATTAATCAGCTAGTTAATTTTAATAACACAAAACGTGATATGCTTTCAATTGTTTCACAAGTTTTTGACCCGCTTGGATTATTGGCTCCATGTGTAATTGTTATGAAAATGTTACTTCAGAAGTTATGGTTACAAAAACTGTCTTGGGATGAACAGCTATCACCGGACATTAGTAAGCTTTGGAATGAACTGATTATTAATTTACCTAAATTAAATGAAATTCATATTCCACGTCGAGTTTTAATTGATTGCTATGAATTTTTAGAATTTCACATTTTTACTGATGCGTCTGAACGCGCCTACGGCGCTTGTCTGTACGTACGAAGCGTTGATAAGCAGGGACAGGTTTTAGTGCGTTTATTGTTAGCCAAAGGCAGAGTTGCGCCACTCAAGCCGACCACCATACCCAGACTTGAGCTATGCGGTGCTCTTGTAGGTGTTCGTATCTTTGAAAAGGTTGTGGCAGCTTTACGAGTCAGCGCGCAGCGCACTTTCTTTTGGACTGACTCCACTATTGTTTTAGGGTGGCTAAAAATGCTACCGAATAAATTACAGCCGTTCGTTCGGAATAGGGTTGCCGAGATTTTAGATAAGACTGGTGGCTGCGAGTGGAGACATGTTCCAACTGATCATAACCCTGCTGATCATTTGTCTCGTGGGTTGGACATTAATTTATTACCTAGTTTAAATGATTGGTGGTCCGGTCCTAGTTTTTTAATGAATGAAATGTCTGATTGGCCCTCTAAATTAATGAACTTTAATAACGAAATTTTGCCTGAAATTAAATTAGATGTCACCTTGCATGTTTTATCCAATAACAATAAATTTGATGAGTTGATTGATTTTACACGGTTTTCGAGCCTTTTAAGACTTCAGCGAACAGTCGCCTATGTTTTACGTTTTATTGACGCATGTAGAAAACAACCTATTCGCGGTCCTCTTTCTGTGCATGAACTAGAAAGAGCTTTAAACTCTGTTATATGTTTATCTCAAAGTCAATCTTTCAAAGACTATAAATTACTACTTAATAATAAATCATTACCCAAGAAAAGTGAACTAAATAAGTTTAACGTTTTTCTAGATGATAATAAGATAATGCGGATTCGAGGTAGATTACAACATTCAGATTTTCCTTACAATAAAAAACACCCGATTCTTATTCAATCTAGTCATCATTTTTCTAAGTTACTTTTCAATTATGAGCATAAAAGATTGTTTCACGCTGGACCGCAGTTATTGTTAGCATCTATACGAGATACGTACTGGCCCATTCGAGGTCGCAATTTAGCTAGGATGTGCTGTAAACAATGTGTTCGTTGTTGCCGATTTAGAGGTGAAACTGTAAGTCCTATTATGGGAGATTTACCACAGCAGCGACTTCTGGCAGGTTTTCCTTTTGAAAATATCGGCTTGGATTATGCAGGTCCTATCCAGTCAGCTGTTCGTCAAGGTCGTGGCTGTAAATTAGTAAAAGTTTATATCGCTATTTTCGTTTGTTTTTCTACGAAATCAATTCATCTTGAACTAGTCGGTGATTTAACAAGCAATACTTTCATTCTGGCGTTAAAGAGGTTCATCTCACGTAGAGGAAAGCCGAGAAATATCTACTCGGATAATGGCACCTCATTTGTTGGTGCATATAATGACCTTTCTAGGTTTCTTAAGGCGAATTGCGATTTGCTGTCCGAGGAGATGGCTAAGGAAGGAATTACGTTTCACTTCATTCCTGCATATTCTCCTCATTTTGCTGGCCTTGCGGAAGCTGGTGTTAAATCAACCAAGCATCACTTAGTTAGAGTGCTGGGCCTTTGTAACCTTACCTACGAAGAGCTATACACCATGATGGTTCAGGTTGAAGCCATTTTGAACTCCAGACCACTGACGCCGTTGTCATCGAACCCCGAGGATCTAACGCCGCTCACACCCGAACATTTTTTGATTGGTCGTCCTATGACGTCGCTGCCGTCACCTGATTATCGAGACCAGTCCATCAATTCTCTGACTCGATTTGAACGTATTGAGCTTCTCCGACAGCATTTTTGGAGCAGATGGAGTAGAGAATACATCTCGGAGCTCCAACTTCGCATGAAATGGCGAGCATGTAAGGGCTCCTTGAAGCTTAATTCTTTGGTCCTGTTAAAGGAAGACAACCTCCCCCCACTCAAATGGAAAATGGGTCGGATCGTTGCTACTTATCCAGGGACAGACGGCGTGGTCAGAGTCGCAGACGTTAAGACTTCTACTGGTCTGTTACGCAGATCATTCAGCAAGATTTGTCCGCTGCCTATCTATCCGGAGTTTGAAGATTCTTAGTGGTTGAAAGGCAGGCTTTCAACGCCCGGGGGTATGTTCCCGCAAGCGCCTACAGAAATTCGCATACCAATGTTGAGGCTACGTGATTATTGCTAATCGTTTTTATTGTTTAACGTTTGTCGACCGTCTACCTACATCTGTAATTTTAATCAGTATAAAATCTGCACATTCACATCAAGCAACGTATTTTTTCATCATTCCCCTAATTTTACCTGGATCAATCCCGCACATAACATTAGTAGGATAGTAGGATGTAGTAAATTTATCATAAATTTCAATTCCTAATACTGAATAAACATTTGATTTCATCACATCACACCATAACAAAAGTTCTGTACCACTTAATCAACAAATAATATAAAACCAAATAATGTTAACAATTAAAGGGTTTTCGGCGTTTTTAGTCTTGTGGTACGGAACCCATCGTGTGCGTATCTGGGGGCCTACTCTCTTAGCACGAAATCCGTAATCTCGGTCAAAGCTACGGGCGTTTCCTACTCCGTATCGCTTACGGACCTATGATTAGTTCGGGGCCCAAACTAGAAATAAATTACTACACGATTTTACAGTTATCCCTACTCTCCCTTTACGGTTTTACACTTCTAAAAAATAAATAATCAGCAATAGGAGTCACTTTGAAGTTTCGAACTTTTTTCGGACCGGCCCGTATTTTCGTTGACGTAGTTAGAGAGTAGACCTCTGACCCGCGTTTGGGCAGTTTTTTAAACGAATTGTAACTGAAATGTTAAACTAATTTTCCAGAGGGTTCCCAAAAGATACAAACGTGGCAATTGTTTATACTTAGAGACCATTCTTATTATGTAGAATAGTAGTGCTTTCAAGTGATCCTACCTATTTGCAGGTGTAGTAATGTATCGAGAAACGATTAGTATGTATATTATTACACTATTGGTTGCAATCTAGACTATTCAGTAAGCCGGCTTAGCTTTTAGAGTAAACCACGTGTTGTTTTTTGAAGTGAAAACTTCTTTAGCGGCGTTGTGCACTTTTTTTGTAATGGGTAAAAAATTTTAAACTCGCGTCAGGACACGTGACCTGATCGAAAATTAAAGAGGAAGAGAGAATTAGAGAGGAAGTAGGTATCCCCCTCTCTTTCTACGGCGCGGCGAAAATGTATGCCTGCGCCTGCTGTTTCGTTTAGGCGGCGACGGCGCAGGACGCTTGCGCGAATGTTCGTGTGTGTTTATGTTACAGCGTGCCACGCGCATCCATGGATGTTGATAGCTGATGGCTCTGTAATTGCCACACTGTTGTGTATTCGTAAAATTCGTATATATAAAGTGTTTATGCACAACGTTAATATTCAAGTTTTCACTTCTGCCGGCACTCCCGGAGTGCAACCCGTTTTTTTTTGTCAACATAATTTAACACCACGCTTGCATTCCCCGAAGGGTAAGGCAAAGACGTATCTATAGTACACGAAAATTTCGCCAGTTTTGTTTAAAATCTCATGTAATAGGGGGCAAGCCTATGGCTATAAAACAGGCACAAAGGCTGCTACTGGAAATTCCCAATATCTAACATTTCGTCCGACCTGGGAATCGAACCCAGGACCACACGCTCAGCTATAGTCCTTGCGACCACAAGACAAACGAGGCCAACATTTAATAAATAACAGCCCTAAATCGCATACACCGCGCCGTCACAAGCCTTCCCCAAATTGTTTGTCGCGCTAACCATGCACGCAGGTACATAATAATTAGACCATCATCGCGTTCCAGCGTCCCTGTTACCGTGTACACAAAAGTAGCGATTCAATGTAAATTGCCCAGTCAATGGGTGCCCGCATCTCAATGGCCCATAAACAACACGACCGTGAATACAAATCGAATATTAGAGCATTGCTTGCACGCATGCCACGCAACATTATCAGTTTGTGGCATACGATATGAGCGATTATTGCGAGCACATGCGACGCGGCCTGTGTACCTTGGCACCGGTACACGCCGCGTCGTCTGCACCAACACTAACGTTAATTACGTATTTGATACACATGAGATACGTTTAAACGGATTGGTTCGTGAATTAACACCTAATTCAGATCTACATACGATTTACTTGATTTTATCGGCGGGTAATGGATGTTGGGGAAACTTAGTGTTTTTGAATTGGAGCAGGGAATTTTATTGTAGTTACCAAAATGTGGGTCCTGTCTACATCACAGTTGTACCTACTTTTCAGTTTAGCAACGTTATCTAATTCGTTGTATTTTCTAAAAGGTTTAGGGAATCTGTCTTTTCAGGATTTTTACAATAGGCATATTACAAAGTATTATAATATTATAATAAATCTACTAAAACTAAAAAATTGTGCTCAAGTAGTTATACCTAGGAAGAGTAGTTTAAGAATAAATTATATAGTTTAATATACATTAATGCAAGAGGAAACTATCGTGTAGTTAAATTTTTAAACAAGAAAGTGTCAACTATAAAAAATACCTTTTTCCTTGTTTACCTTTATATATCTACCTCAACTTATGGAGTATAGCTCAGAAAGAGGACGAAGTTAAGGGCTACTAGCGGCAGTGATACGACGCGGACGTTTATATAAAACCATATATCCCTAACTCGCATAATCCTATTTAGGTAGGTACTACCGTACTCGTAATAGGACCAGCTCTAAATCTTGGACTGGTACTGATATTGAGACATGAATACCGATACCGACGGTATACCGATACAGTTTTATTCGATGCCGATATTCGCGTAACCAAAACTGGTAATAGAATCGAAACGTTTGAAGTGCTATGAAAGACCTGCGAGGTACCTGGTATTAAAAGTTTTATTTCATATTTCTAGAATTTTGTATAACTTGAACAATGAACATTTATCAATTATCATATTTCGGGTAAAGAACGATTTCATTCGTACATATCTAAGTTTAGGGCTCCGGCTAAGTTTAGGCATCCATTGCAAGTATCCTCTTAGGTCTCTAATTATAGCGAAGGGTAGTAGTTATTGCTGGTTATTCCGTTTATCCACCCTAAAAAATACACCCTAAGGTAATCCACGCGGAAACGCATGTCCAAGAATCCACCCTAGGGTGGCCTAAAAATTCAGTTTTCTCATCTATGCCTGCTGATGAAAACTGAATTTTTAGGCTAAATTCTTTCTGCGTATCCACCTTAGGGTGGACTTTTTGGGGTGAATATGTCGTGGCCATATCGTAGATTTGCTCACTTGATGAAATGCTCAAGAATTTCATGAAATGGTCGCATTTCATGAAATTCTCGTCTTGTTTTGGTTCTTAAATTGCAGAAGAAGACGGTCGACGTCAGGATGACGTAGCCCCACTGCGTGGGGCTCCTATTTTTGTATGCAGGGTTTAAAGAAACCTAACCAAAACAAACCTCGGGGTGCCTCTGACGTCAACCGTCTTCTCTAGAAAAAATACTCGAGCATTTCATGAAGTGAGCAAATCTACGATTTGGCCACGGAAGATACACGGATTATCTGGTAACTATTCGATTCTCTTCTTTACTACTAAATGTAAAGTCATCAGTGGTGTATTTAGAACAATTACTCTTTTGCTGCATGATTTCACAAGTCCCACAATTATTATGCAACTAGCTTTTGCCAGCGGCTTCGCCCGCGTTAACCAATTTATACAAAACCTTAACAAATTATAACCTAAACCTTCTTAATAAATCACTCAGACTATTGGTGAAAACCGCATGAAAATCCGTTCACTAGTTTACGAGTTTATCGCGAACAGACAGACAGACGCGCGGGGGACTTTGTTTTACAATATGTAGTGATATTAAAGCTATTATCAGACACTTCACTTTTAGTTCTTTCTCTCGACATTTCCACACTCGTAGTGCAACATTTGAACACAAAATGAATCACACGTGTAAAATAAATTCATAAGAGAACCCATCCAATGATGCTGGATTTCCGCATTCGGGATCCGTCACTCGCGCTCCGTATGACCGAAAAATGAAATGAAATGAGCATATGAACGTTCATTTCTATATTATTTTGTCGGTGTTATGTGAACGTGGAATGAAACAAAATTAAACATTCACGTGAGTAAATTTTGATCAATAGAGTGAAAGTGTCTGATATCAGTTTTATTAAGAATTTCTAAGCAACCTAATCGACAAGAAGAAGTTCACGGAAATTTTTGTTGATGTTAACCAACCTCCAATCTTAGACGTACGGAACATAAAACATCACAATTAAATACAGCTTACATCATAATTACGATTAGAAAAACAACGTGCTTTATGCAATAAATATTATTTTAATCGAGGTATACGGATATCAGGCACAGGTCGCACATCATATTACGTCGGCGAGTGAAAGCAGATGGCGGGATTTCATTACAATATCTCAGCGAGGCGGAAAGGGAATCGCAGCCGGGACTTGTAATGTTCCGTAGATTATACAAGGCGTATGGATCTCTCTCTGTTCTTTAGATTTGTTAATGCGGACTCCACTGAAGTTTTCATATGATCTCTTTATTCTGATGTATTCAGAACTGTGATTGGTAGGAGGGTTAAGTTTTTTGACGGAGATTTCGACTATACTAACTATGCTGAAGGAACTAGCAACGGGTGTCGCTAGGTGTTGGCCCAGGGTGATTAAATACACTGTCGGGAGGATACGACGCGGCACACGCTGGCAGTGTGTGCCGCTTAGGAAGAGCCGCGCCGTGCCCTCATCTCAGAAGTAGGCAGCGACCTGTCGCGAGGAATCCTGGGACGCGGTGGTATCCTTCTGTGAAACAGTAATTTCGCAGAAGGAGGCTGCGGAAAGAGAGCCGGAGATTGCTTCCGCTAACCCGAGCCGCATCAGATCCACCGGGCGTTGGTGGAGGGCGGATAACTCCCTCTTCCAGCTTCCCTAAATGGGTCCAGGGGCGACGAATCTGGGGAAATCCGTGGCCCCCTACTCTTTTGGACCCGAGATGGCGGCGCGCGCCTCTCTATGATGTAAGGGGGGGAGTTTAACACCTCACTGCTCCCCCTAACGCAAGGTGGCCCGCAGAGGCGGGCCGGCACTAGCCGGGGATTGCAGAAGTCGCATCAGATCCCGTGATCCCCAGTGCAAGTGTGGGACGGAACACCGGGGTGGTTTTAGTCAGTAAGAGTTTGACAGACCCCTCCGCCCTCCCCAGGGCGAAGGACATCCATGAAAATTTCCCCCCATCATATAAAAAAGGGTGATTAAATACAAAAGACAAAATAATACGAACTAACCAACGAGGCCTTCTAAGTTTAACATCCACCGCTGACATACTTAATCAGAATATTTGATTTGGTTAAGCGTATGTCTGAAAACCATCAAAATAACCATGAAAAAAATATTTGGTATCTATTCTGACGAATAGTTGTGTGTTATGTTTTGGTTGTGGGGTGTATTAACATTAACGCTTATGAATGAAATCTCTAATTAGGTATCATAATCGTCGTATTCTTTTCAGCAATTGCTAACAAAGTGCGTGAAGTTTTAATGAACACTGTAGCAAAAACTTATCTTTATATTTGACAAGCTTCCGCCCGCGGCTTCGCCCGCTTGGAGGTCAGAAATTATTCCACGGGAACGTACCACCGGCATAAAAAAAAATAGGTTATAATCTATTAGTGTGCCAAATTTCATCCAAATCCATTCAGCCCTCTTTGCGTGATTGAGTAACAAACATCCAAACATCTTCACAAACTTTCACATTTATAATATTAGTAGTATTATTTTTGTTCTCCTGAAGTCCAGTGGATTACCCACTTGTTTAAGTTTATTAATAGGACTATATTTTTGCATCACAAGATGTCGTTTTATGTACAACAGAAGAGCAGATGTTGCTGTAGTACAACTTAGGCGCTGGTACGTCTGACGCAAGTTTACCCTGCTTATAATTTCTCCATACACGAAGCACGAAGCACCGGACTTAACTAAAATAGGTTGTTAAAATTCTAACCCACCTGAAAGTTGGAGATAGAAAGTATCAACGAAGCCTCTCAAATAACATAAAGTCATCCGGTACTAATCGCTACGAGGAATTATTTGAAGAAAGAAAGTCGGTACCTACCTAAATACATACCAAATAGTCGTGTCCTCGGTCTTTCGGCAAAGCGGTGCCTATTCAGCGGCCGGAAACTGCCAGGATGAAAATAATGATGTTATCTAATAATATAATAGAGCAATCCTACACAAGCACGTTTCATATCTCAATGTTCGTTAACTGCCGTCTCTCTCGGTTATGTAATATTTTTTGTCATCGAACTTTATGACTGCAGAGATAAGTAGCACTCTCATAATTAATTTCCGTCAACTTTTTTTTTCAATCAATCTAATTAATGAGATTAATATTGCGTTTGTAAGTAATAAGCTATAGGTAGATTCACGTGTATTTCTCTATCCTTTATTTCGTAAATGTTCCTTAAACAGACTTTTGTAATTTTTCGTAATTATAATGTCAGAGCTTTCAGATTGTCACGCTTTTCAACTTGCGTTCATTTCTTGAGCTCACATTTCTTAATTAGCATTCATTTAGGTGCACGAAATTTTACCTTTCAAGCACAAACAAAGCCGCTTGTCCGTCTTTATTATTAAGTTTAAATTATAGTCATTAACTAACGAGAAAACAAGCCGAGCCTCTCAATTTGTTTAAGATTTTAAAGATAAGGTTTCAAGTTACCAAAAACTTTTGTTAAAATTTAACTTAGAATAAATTAACTCTGTTGCGTAATTGTTTAGAGAAATAATAAAAAATAGTTCTGTTTGTTTACTCTACTTTGTACCCACCTATTTAGGTTTTCGTTCTCATTTCATGCGGTAAAAATTTAATGAATAAATGATAATTGAAAAAGAATGTTCTCTGTCTGGTTTAGTTTTCGTCATTAATGATTTTCGTGTTTGACTAAACTTTATTATTGCATTGCTATTTCATTAGAATATAATAACTAGATATTATAAAACAAAGTCCCCCGCAGCGTCTGTTTGTCTGTTCGCGATAAACTCAAAAGTACTGAACGGATTTTCATGCGGTTTTAACCAGTAGAGAGTGATTCATGAGGAGAATTTAGGTGGATAATTTGTTACGATTTAGTTTAAATTGGTTAACGCCGGCGAAACCACTGGCATAAGCTAGTTAAGTATACAAGTAGATCCCTATTAAGTACATGGAACTTAAACATAGCTGGTGAAATGAGGGTGTGCCTACTATAAGTACACCTTTGCAGAAACCTTCGGGGAAACAAGGCGTGATGTTATGTTAAATAGATTTAGAATAATTTACAATTATAAAAATAATAAATATATTTTTTGTTTTTTTTTAAACGTTGCCCCACAGTAGGAATTTCTCCTGTATTGTGGGTGCGTTTACAAACATTTAAACTCACATGCACAAACAGCCAAACAGCACATTGTTTATTACTTCTTGAATTTATATTCCAGATTTCTGTACTTAATACAAACGTCAAAATTTTAAGCTTTTCACGAACCCAGAAAGGACAACTAATTGTATGTTCATTGTGGAACCCAAACTAAATATCACATTGAAACACTAATTATATTAGCAAAACCAACAACATTGATCCTGCTACACGCGTTTACCGTGCGAGCCTAACTGCCTCAAAATTTGCCTCAGCGAGCTGTTTAAATTGGAATTATTAGCACCTAGGTGAAAGTGAACAGTCGAGCAGTTTTTGCCGCTCTCACATTTGCACATTAGCATTTCCAACGACAGGGTATATGAGGGGAGCGATTCCCGCCAAGCCGTCGGCGCCCACAAATGTACGGCAATACTGCCTCTTTTATTTATGTAAACGTGGAAATGTAAATTAATTTCTCCGTTTATGAAATGAGAGTTTTTGGCGGTCGCTTATACAAATTACTGTGAGATGCAACGTGACGATTTGACAGAATACGTCCGGTTTGTATGTAAACTCATGTTTAATTTACAACACAAATTAAACAGTTTATGAACTGTACGTATCCTATTGTGTGCGGAGTTGTTGGATGCTTAGCAAATAGAAGAGTTAACATGAAGTTAATATGACTTGTTGCGAGGCATTAGCTTATATCACTATAGGTTTGAGGAACAGGAATTCACCAAACGAGATTCTGAAATTTAATTTGATAAATGAAATGTTTGTTTTCTATTAATTCAATTAAATTTTATTCGAAAACATCCATCGGTTTCTTACAAAAATCAAAATCAAAAGTCATTTATTCAAACTAGGCTGAGAGACAGCACTTTTTGAACGTCAAAATTACATAAGACTGTCCCCCCAAAACGCCCGCTCTTCACCACTTCCTAGTGCTTTAGCTGGGAAGAAGAAGTGGGGCAACACACTACCCAGCAGCACAGCTGTCTGTTAAGTTAGAAGAACTTGATTCTGTACAATAAATAGGTAAGTAACTAACATTACTAAACACAAAACATAAAATTTTATTATTTGCCATTTATATCAGCTAGCACACGTCAATATACCAACAAAACATAGTAACTAAACTCAAGCAGATATAAATAATAAAAACAAACAATAAGCGTAAACAGAACTCAATGCACACATAGAAGCCTCCAGGCATAAAGGGCGTGCCCGCTTACATATGCAATGTTGCATTATGTTCATTTAGATTTAACTTGAAGTTATAAATGTTACGCTAGGACCTTCGGAGATAAATTAATAAACAGTTAATTACTAATAACAATTATAAACCATGGTCAGCAAGACGACCAGCACAAGCAGCGCCCTTTCACGAGTTTAACGCAAGGATCAGCCATTGCCCGAACTAAACTTCAACTATATCCGTCGACCCTGGTTAATTATCTCTTTTGGTGACCAAACATACTTATTGTTTGCGAAAAGACCGTGTAAAGCGAAACAAAACGCTTTTGGTTTATCTCATACAGCCAAAAGGAAATATGTCCGTGAACATCGACACATCTTGAAATTGAAGATTTTATAGAACAGAAGTCGAAGCAACGGTTATCGATTTTATTCAGACTAGCTTTTCATCGCGGATCCGCCCGCGTGGTTGTCCGAAAATATCCCAGGGTAATTTACTACCAGGAATTAAAGTACCCTCTCTGTTAGTCTAGGTTATATAGCAATATATAGGTTATATTGTGCCAAATGTCATCCAAATCTATTCTGCCATTTTCGCGCAAATTTGGAAAATACTCCTAGCTAGACGAACAAAAATTATAAATTTAATCTGGCATCATCCTCGTTCCCACACATTGAAGCAGTTTTCAAAAATATTCAAGGTACAGTTTTGCCTTCGTTACTATCTTTAACCCCCGACGCAAAAACGACGGGATGTTATAAGTTTGACGTGTCTGTGTGTGTGTGTGTCTGTCTGTGGCATCGTAGCTCCCGAACGGATGAACCGATTTTGATTTTGTTTTTTGTGTTTGAAAGGTGAATTAGTCAGAAGTGTTCTTAGACATGTTTCATCAAAATCGTTTCAGCCGTTTGAAAATTATCAGCTCTTTTCTGGTTGATGAAGGGATTTGAGCATCTTCCACGGATCTGATCAAATCTAAATTTGGTATTCTATTACTTCAATTATATGAGACGAACAAAGTAACCTTGAACTGATGCTGGAGCAACACCTGGAAAGTCCAGGATATACAAGTCACTCACCAATAAACAGCAGAAGTATTTGGACTTATTGAAAAGGTCTCAATGAATAGGTTATGGATAAATGGTGATCAGGACGAGAAATGAGGATAAATTAGTCAAAAACTTCACTGTGGGAAACATACGGAACGCTGCGCAGATTTAAGCGAGATATTAAGTTTAAAAAGTAGGAAATAAAAGTTAAATTAAAAATTAAAAAATACTCTAAAAGTAAAAAAAAAATACAAATTATTGGCATTTTAAGTTGTAGGTAATATTTTGATCAAGGCATTGTCAAGTCGGGGGACGGTCAATGAAAACGCCAAACAGAGGAGGCCTAGCATTTATATGGATAGATTTAGAAAGAAAATATGCTTAGTTGTGATAAACATAACGCACAGAAACAACACGAGTTTTTGAAATTTCAGTTTTGTTTGTGTGATGTAAACATCCCATTTAGGTTAGTCATTGAAGTAGCACGGAGCATCCTTCGCACGTTTCTTATGTATTCCTTCTTCAAAATAAGTTTCTTCAAGCTTTTACTCTCCACTGTCGCATATCAGCTCAACTATCCCAGTGCGCTTTCATTACTTATACAAGGCGTCTGGCAGTTCGACCAGAACAGACGATAAAGTTCAGGAAAAAATGAACCATTTAAAAAATTGCATCTGCTTAGCCTTTTCACAATTATGGTGGGGTTGGCTTCCAGTCTAAGCGGAAGCAGCTGATTACCAGTATTTTACATGGAGCGACTACCCATCTTCCCTCCACAACCTACATAGTTACTGTGTAACTACTATACCCCTTGTTAAGACTGGTTGTCAGACTTTCGGGCTTCTGACGACCCGTAACGACCTATCGAAGATCCATGAATAACAGCCTGGACCAACGGGTTAATGTGATATGTAGATATGGTCAACCATCCACGAACTAACCGCGGCAAGCGTAGCTTAACTTCATCGATCGTGCTCGTGCGGCTGTTATTACTTAGCTACAAGCCCTGCTCCTACATAGGTTGGCATATTATGCTGAAAAATACTCATACAAAATTACATCATATTAGGCTAAAAAAGTTCACTTGGTATGAAACCATTTTTATTTGGTGAATGCATATAATTTATATTAGTAGACAATAAAATACTTTTATGGGAAAACTCTGTTTAAAATGTTTTCTATTAAATAAATTATAATATCCTTAAAAAATGAATCGAGTGACATGAAACGACCGGCCTCGAACTTTGCTAATATGTGCCCAACCTCTGTCATCTGGTGAAATAATGGTGCTAATATTTGAAAACTTTCCCGAGGTAGGCCCATTCTAATACCGTAAAGAATTTTGCTTACAGTAATAACCACAAAGTCTTCTAAGTTCGTATGTCATGATTCCTTTCCGAGTATTAAATTAGCAGGCTTTCTTTTGTCTTATATTTGATATGTTTGTACAAAGATGGTAGGCAGATATAATTACGTCTACAATAGAGATTTTAATTTCCTAAAGTCTCAAAGAGAGGAGGTAATTATATGTCTTTGAAGTTCTTCTGAGAATAAATAAGTGTAGTAGGTTCGTGGAAGGCTTTTAATAAAATAATAAAAGTTAGATCGTGCCGTATATCGCGTTGAAAATTTGTTTACAAACGAATGAAAATAAAACAAGAAACATGCGAATGTGAGAGCGAACGCTGCGGAAAAGTTGATTGGTTGATTATACGAAAAGTTGAATATAAAATGTTTGTCGTGTCACAGGAATCGGCAAAGGGTAATAAAGTTGGGTTTCGCCAGTGGTGTTAATAAGTGAGATCATTTTTTATCAGGCTTCCGAGTGAGGTTTCGCAAAGCCAAAACAATAAATCACCGGGGCGGCGGCTTGCGGCTTATTATTTCGGGCTATACACCGGTGGTCTTTTCTGCTAACTAACCAGCGCTCAGCGGAATGATATTTTTTCTTCGCGTCGCAGGCACACACGTCGAGAACCACTCGCCAGTTATTAATTAACTCCACCGGATGTGGACCCTGCGTGACATATTATATCAAAAAATAATTACCTACAGCCGCTGTTCGAATCGCTCCATGAGTTTCCTAATTAAATCGGTAGACTAATTTGTTGAGCTCAATGTATTTGAATTGAGTAATATTATAAACTTGCGCGGTGGCAACTAACTAGATCTGAGTCAGTTACCCGATAATGAAGAGCGTAGCAACGTTATTTTATAGACAAATGTATATTGTTGTAGCTTTGACTTTAATGTCGAAATTGCTTTAGTTTTCAGTCTCAAAATTACTTTTGAGACAAATTAGCTTCTATAAACATAAAAATATTTGGTAGTGCTCCATTCGTTCAAATAATTCAGGCTATAATGTGACACTCACACAATAATACCAAATAAAATGTGCAAATTGTATCATTTATGTGTTTATGTATACAGCTACAGGTTAATAGATTCGTAGAGATCGATTCTCCAGATAGTTGGGACTGAGACGAACAAAACCAATATATTTTCCGACACTTGAGCTCTCAGGTAATTGTGGCAGAAAGTTTTCGAACGTGCGCGCAATATTGATGAGCACCGCCACAGTTCGTGCCTCGAGCTCTGGCTTACAGCGCCTACGGAGCACCCTGTAACTCTTGCTTTTTAAAACATCACTCGCTGAATCCACCACTCCGCCTGCCATAACGCTTAATTAGTTCATATGAGCGAAACGTGTTATATTACCTAGGTAATTAACTCATGTGTTCTAGCGCAAAAAATAGTCAGCTCAAAGCATTATAACGACTTCACGCAGCAGTTTTATTTCACGCAAAAATTACGTAAAGTATTAATAACGATTCCGTTCGAAAATGTTTTTAAACTTTAAAATCCTGTTTAATTACCTACACAAATTGAATATAAATGAAGCACCTTTAACATTTTGTTTAATTAATTAAGCGG
This sequence comes from Antitype chi, assembly GCA_947359405.1. Taxonomy (NCBI): domain Eukaryota; kingdom Metazoa; phylum Arthropoda; class Insecta; order Lepidoptera; family Noctuidae; genus Antitype; species Antitype chi. The sequence goes on along the minus strand of OX375820.1, from coordinate 11,990,183 downwards.
TTCAAAGTTATATCAAAAGGTTTGACTGAGATAGAGTAATTTCAAATCAATGATGCACTCACTCCCAAACAACTAATTAGTATTAGTGTTTACTGTATTGTGGACGGAGACTGATTAATATTTATTGGTAAAGTTAGATGGTTTGAGATGCTTACTAATCTGCAAATATTATGTCTGACGTAGATAAAACAATAATATTTGAGATTGCCTCAAAATGATCAATTGCTTTATGAATAAAATTTGTTCTTCGAAATGAGCAAATACTTTCCGATATTTCAAAAGTTTTCTTATCTTTTAGTTCAAATTACAGCAACTAAAAAAGTAGTCTTCTGTGATATTTCATGAAAATTGATGATACATTCGAGTAGAGACAAGTCTCCGACGTAAAAAGAAAAGTAAATGATGAACACGACCAGAACTGTGAAGTTTCTTTGTTGTGGGAACCTAAAAGGTAAAGGATAGGAGCTAGAGATATTAATAATTCGGTCGTGTTACGTCGTGTGTAAATCAGTTAGTGATTTACAGCTTTATTTTGCCTTGTATTACAAAATGTCTTGAATCCACTCTGTTTAGGAACATTATTGTGTGGCGATATGTATAAGGGTACGCGTAATTTTTTTGGCAGTTGCGATCAAAACAACGTCTAGGTAGAAACCACAACGGTAAAATTTATTATGGGCTCGATTCGGAGGGTCGGAGGATTTTATTATTCTGCATACAATTCCATTTTCCTATCACAAATTATTCGAACGGCAACGGCTAAGGTTTTGCATAACGTGCAAAAATTGTTCTCGACGTATTTACGTATGTTTTGTAGTGTATACGAGTAATTCTATCCGAATGTCGGTATCGAATGGAAAAATAACAATTTAAAAAATACATTTCATTTGTGAGAAATGTATTTGGAATGGAAAGTCATGGTTCATATTGTTTTCGCTTTAGCTATCCGGTCGGATTTGCACCTGTGTGCATACACCCCTGTAGAAATGTTGTTGTTATTATAGCTTCCGTAGTTCAAACCTTTCTCTTTATTAAAAAAATGTAACTTCAGATATTGCCTTTATAAGTGATTGAATACGTGTGGAAGAACACAACTATTAAATTCTTCTGGGGGCACTATCGGCTGCGTGCGAGGGTCGGTCATCCGGCTCAATTTCCTCCACTTTACACATCCTCTGAGGGTTCTGTTCGCTCTCGTGGTGGGTGCACAGCAAACCAACATTCGTGCGTCGACCGAGGGTCCTGCTTGCGACAAACTAGGTCAAGGCGCCTATTTCCGATGCTCTAAACGTTTCTACAGATACTATTGATGTGCTGTAGTCGTTTGAAGATATGTATAATTTAAAAGGGGTTTAGTGATCGATGCAGTGAGTTTTACATTTAAATGGTCGTGAGAAGAATATTATTAGGACCATTACTATTATTATGTTGGACTTTCGTTGGGTAAATACAAAAAAATAAATTGAATAAAAACTTCACAATTTAATAGAAAAGCTCTTTACTTCTAGAAAAAATAAACACTTTGTTGATCGAAATATTTAAGCTCCAGTTCTGCAGAAAGTTGTGCCAAAAAACGTTAAATTGTGTTACGAGGTGATTTAACCACATCCTCGGAATAAAAATGTGTGTTTCAAGTTTACGACAACCCTTTCTTTATCTTGTTACAATAGGTGCCGATTCAACCGTGGATTAGGAAGGATAGCGGTAACGCGGATAAAATAAAACCTAACTATACGAATTACAATTTGTTTGTGTAAATAGAATAATATATGTTTAGTAGATGGGAAGGTAGCACCAATTACGCACATCAAATGTACCGTACGTTAATTTGTTTTCCTAATGAAGTTGCTAAGTATTAACATAGGCCTATTCCCTTCGAGGTAAACACCACTTCAGTGGAACGAAATTATTTTCTTCAGCCTTACGTTACCTGAGCTGAAATTAGGGTATTACTATTAATTATTCTAAAAGTCGGTCGATCTTTAGAATCCTTTGTAATTCAGTGTTTCTCGGGGCGAAACGTTCAGTGGGAGTTTTATATTAACAGAACCTAGCTGTGAAGTCAACCTTTCAAAAGTTTGCAACTAACTTTGTTAATAACTGACAGAAATAGCCTGTTTCATTCATAACACAAAACTATATCTAGGTACCTATCACCAACCATATCACCAACCTTTATAGATAAGAAAAGATGCGCTAGTAATATTGTTATTAGGTACTTAGAAATGAAATTAATTAAAAAATATTTATAGGAACGTGTAATGTAGGCATGTATAGGTTTGTACTTACTCTAAGTAATTTGAAACAAAAGTTGTTCGTGTCGACGTCTCCGCACATTACGAATGTCTCGTAATGTTGTTACCTAAATGAAATTAAACATTTATTACAAAACTTTCTTAGAAACAACTTTATTGCGAAAGCGATAACGTATGTTCGTATTTTTACTTTCTTGTTTGAATGTGATGTAAAGCCTTGAGTGTGTATGAAACAATAGACTGTCGTACAAATAGATCCTCACTCTCAGTAACATTATGATGAGCATTGAGGCTCGTGCAGACTAGCGCGACGCGACGTTCGCGTCACGACACTCGTAGAACAATTTCTATGAAAACTTCATGGAAATTGTTCTAAAAGTCATCGCGCTATCGGGTCGCACCTGTTTGAAGAAGCCTTTATTGTATGATGATCATTCTTCGCGACGTTTGTTTGTTGTATGTCTGATTTTGTACCTATTTATATATTATACATACAGTATACAATTTTAAACAGTGCGCAAACTGTAGGTAACCATGAGTTCAGCATATGATTCTAGGCCCTGTAGTAGAGAAAATTATCATCGGTTTGACCGCGTGGGGATTGCACTTTTCGGCAACAGCAGTTTTTGTATAATCAACGAAAATTTTCTACGCAAGGGGGTCTAAAATCATATGCTGACTTCATTCGTTTCTACTGGTTGTTTTTTTATTCTTATATATGTATTTAGTATAGCTCACAAATTCTTGGAAAGCCATCGAGGGGTCCTAACTCTAACTGAACAAAAGAAAAAAAAACTTCCTTATTTATGCACAATGAGTTAATTACGTTACATGACCCCTTTTGTTAGCTTTCATTACAAAGGCGAAACATTTCCTCTAAAACTTTACGTGAAGCCTACAAATTTCACATTAACAAGTGAGCAAAAAATTTCAAAAGTAAAATAAAATATATACTGAGTTTTGAGAAAATACTTGACTCGCCACATGTTTTGCGCTCACCTTTCCTTAAGGAATAATTTTGCCTAAATACAAGTTGTTTTCGGCAGACAATCGATGTTTGATCCAACACGTGCTCCCCGCACGTGTTGGATCAAACATCGCCCGGGGGCACCACAAATCATGACGCAAAAACCTGTTGTAGGTAATTCCGAGCGATCTTTCCGATACTCAAGATAGGCGAGCTTACAAATTGCTTTCGACCTTAAACGGCCATATTTTATCTGCTTATTTATTGCCAATATCTCTATTGATATGTATTACGGTTCATCAATTTTGTTCCATTACTCTTCCTGTCAGGCGTAGTACATTAGACGTGATAAGTCGTCACTCCGGGTTAGTGCTGCAGCAGGTCCAAGGAGTATATATGTCAGTTGGAGAGATGCATGAAAAGGTAAGCAGGCATGTGTCCGAGTTTCCACGGAGTTTTTTAAGTATTTTTTGGACGTTAATCTTTATATTTTTCATCAATTTAAGTTTGCTCACAGATTCATGTCAGTCAGAATCATTTTTCATCTATTAAGTTTGCTCACAGATTCATGTCAGTCAGAATCAAAAGAATATTGGTAATAAGGATTTACTCTCTAATGTTCCTATAAACAAAAACGGGTCGTTTTACAAAAGTCAAAGTCAAAGCATTTTTTTCAAATAGGCACTTAAAAGGCACTTTTGAACGTCAACATTTACATTAAAATAGAATTGATTCTAGTCGCCCCTTCCTAAATGTAGTTTCGTATGGAGAAGAATGGGCAAGAAACTCCACCGTTACTCTTTTAAAATGTTTCCAGTACAATATTTAACATAGTACATTCATTATATGATTATGTGTGAAAACGATGCACCCAGAATATAAAAACTTTTTAAAAAAAAAAAACAACCGACTTCCAAAAAAACACTACAAAGTGAAAAATAACTTTAATTTCGGAAGTCGGTGTCTTTGGAGCTGTATTTGAATTTTTTGTCACCGCCTTCCGAAATTAAAGTTATTTTTCACTTTGTAGTGTTTTTTTGGAAGTCGGTTGTTTTTTTTTTTTGAAAAAGTTTTTATTTTACACTTTTTAGTGGTTCACATGTGCTTACCCCTTCACAGCATACCGGCGTGATGTTATGTTATGAACTGGTGTAAGCAATAGACAGACATGAGATTTCAGCAATCCCAGTCCATTTGCTATCATTTATTGAGGAGTTCCGTTGCCTATCTCCAAAGTTCTTCATCAGATCTTCACCAAATTGAAATGAGACCACTCCGAGAAAGTACTCTTCCGAAAAATTGCTAAATCGCTTCGTGTGCCTATACAATTTGAAGAGTTCTCTCTATTTCTCCAGGTTCCCATCATCAGATCCTGACTTGATGATCATGGGACCACCTGGGAAGCATAGGTATGCTTCAAACAAAAAAAAAAATCCAAATCGGTCCAGCCATCTTCGAGTAATCGGGGAACATACATAAAATAAAGAAAAAAAAAAAAAAACCTTCCGACGAATTGATAACCTCCTCCTTTTTGAAGTCGGTTAAAAATTACCATACCAAAATAGGTAAACAGAATCAAATTGAAGAATAAAATAAAATAAAACCAGTGGTAGCATTTTTATTTTCACTGGGAAAATAAATAGTTTCATTAGAAAATTTTACCTGTGATAGCTACTTCCATATAGGACGGTCTATTATGCAAAGCCATAGCTTTGAAAAAATAAAAAATAAATAAACAACAAGAGTCAAGAGTCTTAATTTTAACCTACAACTGTCTGTAAATTATAGGAATGGCCGATGCCATTAGTCCTTCAAAGAAGAAACGAGCCCATCCGAAAGGAAATGATCAGTCAAAACAAGTGTCAAATTCAATTTTTCGGATGGGCAATAACATATTGGTAGTAGAGACAACCGACAAATCGTACTTATTAGTTCAGGCCCTGAATTAATCGTTTGTCCGTAAGTAGTACGGAGGAGGCAAACCCCGTAGCTTCGGCCGAAAATACGGATTTCGTGCTAAGTGCGTAGACCCTTAGATCCATAGGTAGGCACAATAGGTAGGCAGCCTTACACTCTGCTTATACCTATTCAGTTATTTTTCAGGACAGCCACTCAAGTTCTTGTTCTAGGCTTTTAGTCGGTATAAATATCAAGGCACAAGAATTCCTTTATTATTTAAAAGCAAACGAGAACGCAAATGTTTACAGCAAATAAAGCTGCTTACACACGAGACGTTATGGCAGAAGCTTAAGCGTTTTATCTCGGGATTAGTAAACATCCTACCTAATTTACGTGACTTCGTGTTACGTGATGAGACCTTGTTTGTAGGATCAGGTGTGAAGAAAATTTAAGCATGGAAAAGAATAATTATTTGTCGTTACAGTCGCTTATGTCGGCTCTTATGTAATATGTTTTTTTTTTTTAACTTTTACACAATCCTGACGTAAAGGAAGGTTACACTGTAATAAGTATGTACAGAGTTAGAAATCATAATTAAATAACTAGGTATTAATAAGGTACGATTACAGCTCTGTGGAATAGAAACTTTTAATAACAGTACTTTTACTTAGGCATAATGTAAAAAATCTTCGTGTACCACTGACAAACTTCATGATTTAAGTAAGATCGATTTCAAGACAAAGTTTTATTAAGTACTAAAAAGTGAAGGTTGATGAATAATTAAGGAGCAGTATTTTCTGTCACCTTGACGGTACAATTTTCTTCGGAAAATTGATTTCAATAATATTAATTTTAGTGAGTCAAAATGGATGATAATGATTCATTTTTAATAGGCTTCCGAGAATTATTGTAGTTATTAAAAACATTTCAGTTGTAATTTGTTACTCGAAATAAAGGTATTTTATTTAATCAACCTATATTCACAGTTTGTATCAACAATACAATTTATCGGTAAATACAAAGTAGTTAAATATAAAAATTACAATGGTATAACCTACAAAAAAAAAAAAACAAGGAACGAAAATATTTGTACGTGTTTACGGTATTGGCGTTTAGGGACATTATACACGTCAGTTGCACGGTAATGGTCATGTATGGAGATACACCGTCGAGACCGCCCATCTGTCCTCGCTATACCCGTTATGCGGCTGTATTAGTTCCATTTTTGTTCCTTTTAGTATTTGTGTGTGACAACCCTTATGCTTATGATTTCGATATTTTGAAATTGGCAAACGCATATTGCATTGGTGCTAATGCCTAATGTTAATTTTAATGTGCGGCATAACATGCGAATAAAACACGTATTTCACTAGATATTATATAAGTAGGTATAGAATTTATGTAATATCATTTACTCGGTAATAATCGTGTCTTTATGAGCTGTGAAGCCCCCCGTTTACACGGCGTTGTACGGAAGTTTACGGTAAAAAGTTGGGATCACACGTCAACATCCCATTTTACATACAGTTTTAAACACATGCAGTATGAAACTGCTATGTAATCCCAAAATTATACAGTAAAAATATCGTACTGATCATTACCGTGTGACTTAGGAAGTAAGTTTGTCGGAAAGAGGGCTTTTAACAGAAGTAAACAACATTTTTTAACTCCGAACTGTTTTACTTTTTTGTGCTGAAACCATTATTTTGTGACTTTTGAATTTACAACTGGTAGAAAACGTAGCGTTAAAAATTGCAGCTCGCGATGACTTCGCTTTTTAGTTTTTGTTCAAATTGCAATTAGTGAAGAGTTTGCGAATCCTCAGCGTTGTGTCAGAGATTGATGACAATGGAAATTTTATACATCGTTAGTCAGGAGGGCGTTAGGTGAGGACGCTGTTTTTTCAGTAATCCTATCCGTGTAGGCACCTACAATTATTTGTCAGGCTGGCAAGGTTAATGCTGGGTAACCACCCTCGTTTACGTCGATATTTATAATGGCACACCTCCCGTTTTTCGTGACTTTGTTAACGCCCCGATCACTTGCAGGCATTACCGGTCGCCTCCGTGTCATATTGATCCATTGTTAATCGACAACTATTAAACCCATGAATTTTGTTACCGCAACGATAAATAGCGATACTATAATGATAGCCGAAATATTTATTTATTCACGCGATGGGCTGTTACAATCAATTTTTATACCGAGGATGGGTATTATTGAGCTGGATTGCGGACCCGGGCTCATTCGTTTGTGTTTATCAGTAGGGAAACCGATAACTCTCATTCCGCTCGGTGTGACGCAATGCAGAGATTAAAGGCTTACACTCGTAGTGCCGTAGCTGTGGATACGGAACCGGCTAGATCCAATATGAGCCCACTCTGACGTGCATCCGACAACCGCGTCAATATCGAAGGGGTTTTCTGACGTTAGAATACTAACGTAGTTTTCGTTTCGATTTTGCAACGTTTTGAAATATTTTGTTTTGGTCTAGCTCAACCTGATTAAATTGGTGTTGTTTTGTGAAATAATGTGGAGTGAAGCAACAAATCTTTTCATTGTAGAATGAAAACAGATGCGTAAATCTTGGCCGGTTGACCGACTGACATGCTGTTACAGGCAGTTAATCCGGTGATGGGGGTCGCAGGCCGGCTCAGCCGACGTACGGCACCGTCTACTTTGCGAGGATCTGCGTTAAATCGTCGCGTCATGCCGCGCTCAGCTTTACACGTTTTTGTTCGCCGAACATCGTATGGAAATCTTTTAAATTCCCCCGCATTCATATGTTAACAAGGATTTTCTTGTCCGGCCAGATTTATCTGCATTATGAGGGGAGCACATTGATTGCTTTGTATCCTTAAAATATTTTTTTTTAACTCGCGTTGCTATATTTTCGAATGAAAGCAAGTTATTGGTACGCTTTAGTTTTGTTAAAGAAACATAAATACGTAATTTGATTAGCTACAGGGTTAACTTAAACATTTAAAAGATTACGAAAAGAGGCAATAAAATAAAATTAAATCGCCTAATGATCCCATGAGTTGTTTCGTTATTACTAGTTATTTCGCGCTACACAAAGGGAATAAGAGATTTGTTGGGCAATAGACGATAATAATGAGAACAATTTATCGTTCGGCGGTCAGTGGGCGAGCCCGACACCTACCTGTTTATTTTATCAGTACAAACACCCGTAAATTTATTGGCCCTGATATTGTCACAGTTCACAAATCCGTATAATGAGTTCAATCTGCCATCAGCTGATACTCAGATTGAATGCGACGTCACAAAAATACACAAACAGATTAATTGTTAATTATTTTATTCAATTTCGATTTCACTTATTTATGATAGTTATTATTTACGCTGTGCAGTTTGCTGTGCAAACAATATCATAAATTATATCCTAAAGCTGTCAAGTGAAGTGAAGTTTCTAATATTTTTCCAAGAATTCTCCATCCAATTATTTTGTGAGTTGTGCTTCCTATTTGCGCAGAGAGCGAATTTAATTTGGTTTTTCTTACTACGTTTCAACTTACCAAAAAAATAAGGGAAATTCAACACTTAAAGTAAATTAATGGTGAAAAGCACATAGAGAACGAACTGAAGCGTTTCAAACGTTTCGGTAAGTGCACGAACAATCTTTTAATTTAGTTAATTGCTAGTCACTGTGAAGTGGTTGGAGTTGTTCTTGAGAGATCACGAACGTCTTTATCCAATTTATTTAACGATGGAGTCGCTCTCATTAGAGTCGTAGTGGACGCTCCGAGGTCCGTCTGGGACGCTTGTTGGCTACCTTTACTGCCTCAGCTGTTCATTGGTATTCGACAAGTACGTCCAGACATACAGGATGTATTAAAAACACCACACCAACCAGTCAAATATATAAGTAAGATTGAGCAAAAATAATTGCTGCGAAATTTATTTTATTCCGAGAATGAAAACACGCTTTTCAACCCGAAGATGGTTATAAAAACGTAAAAAAATATATACCCAGGGCTTAGCAACTTTTCAGGTATGGTCCAGTACTTATACAAAATCATCACAAAGCATTATCAGCAACTAATAATGTTCCCACAACTGGGTCATAGGCCTTCGCTATGAGAGGGAGTAGACCCTAATGTACCACGTGGCCCAGTGCGGGATGGTAGATGTCACATGTCTTCGATTTTTTTTTGTTCTAAGACAAGCCGGTTTACTTACGATGTTTTCCTTCACCGTTTTGAGAGTAGTGGTGATGACACTAAATACACAAGGTAAAGTGGCTGTCTGGGTTCGAACTCACGACCTACTCGTAACCCGGGGCCGATACCATTGAGCCATCACTGCTGTCTAACATCACGAGGACAGTAAGAATATTGTGACTCTAGGTTTAATGGTAGGTCTTTTTACACCCGTTAGAAGACATTCACGGAATTCAGTAACACAGCCTCAGTGCAATGTCTACCAGCTGTAAACATCTATTTACGCTTAACGGTGGTACTAAAGTTGTCGGCAGATTGTCGCCGTCTTAGCGAGTTGAGGGCGAGATTTAGAGTATGTGTGGTTTGGCTGGAGTTGCTCTAGATTAGATTATAATTCTATTGACGCCACTTAGGATATTGGTTTTACATTTGTGTGGTTACAACTGCCTCAAGTTCAAATAAAGTTTGGTTTTCTGTGGTATGCGTATAACTTATGTTGATAGGAACGTTTTAGTTAACTATGTCGAGGTTTATTACATTATTTCAAAGTAGAAGGTGTTATATTTATCCGAAATATAAGTCTTTATTTCCTAACCATTTTTAAGGCAGGTCAGTGATCAATGTTTTCCGTCGATATAACGGTGTTATGGTGAGCTGGAGAACTTACAATTGAGTTGATAATAGTTCTTAGAAAATAAAAGGTTAACATCGAATTACCTGCGTAATATAAAACCCTTTGAAGAACTCTTGTGTTTCTCCGCCTCAGATCCGTGGTAGTTCAAGTATCGTATTGCTTTTCATTTGTCCTCTGACGATTGAGGCGTACTTCCATTTTGCTTGGGTAAATCAGAGACCTAAAAAAATATGTATTTATTCTATAACGTATGCAGTGAGGTAGCGTGGTGACCGATGACGGTGAATTCGGGAGAGGATTTTACCCCGCAATGGGACAGTTACATAATCAGACTAAAATGCTCTAAGTGAGAGGGAGTGGGGCGTAATTTACCACGCGCCTAGGTTGGGTTAGCGGATATGGCACATGTCTTAGAATGTTTGGTTCTAGGACATGCCGTTTTCCTCACGATGTTTTCCTTCACCGTTTTGAGAGCAGTGATGATGAAATAACTTACATTATTCATATCTTTTGAAATACTGAATGCAGAGGAATTTTGATTACGCCAATATTTAGTATATATTTCTACTAAATATTGGCGGAATCAAACTTCGATTTGATCAACTACTTTAGTAGCTACATACATTTGTTTTTTATAGACCGTCAGGATCGAGGAGCTACATATAATGTGTTATATTACCGAAATTATGAAACTATTGCATTTTATTATTATACTACCAAACTTACTACTAATTTATACTAAAAATCTGTTTTAATTGCTTCATTCGTTGCCGAGAAAGAGCTCGGGCAAATTTATGAATTTTTCAGATAAATCAAAGCATTGTAGCAACCTCAAATTCAGCTGTACAAAACCCATTTTTTTTTGTAGAAATTAAGCATAAACACTACTAATTCCTACCAAATTTTCAGAAATATTAATTGGCTAGTTTTCGAGTTCTGAGGTGGCTCCTCAATCTAAACGTCTGAATTGAGGAGCCACCTTAAACGTCCTGTAACTTTCTAAGGGTTTTACTAGAAATTCCAGGACCGGGGCTACAAATTCAGCTAATTTACTACTAAATATTGGTAGTACACTCGTTTAAATATGAGACATGGCTCCGCAATCCATACGGACACCACAAAACTAGACTTTAATAATATGTAAGAGACAAAATAAATCGTATATTAAACTAAGTAGCTATTGGTTTTTGCTTCGTGTTTTAGAACAACAAGAGTCACGGAGAAATATTACAAGAATAAAGTTATATCTCAACGAATATCTCGTGTCGCCGCGTGTTCGTGACAATGTGATATAGACAATGCTTTGGAAAAGGGTGATGCCTCGTTCGGACCAACCGAGAGTAGAAAGCGGCGAACACTGGTTCACTTTTGGTAGTAGATTTTGGGTTCTCCCTTAAAAGTATTACTGGAATATGATGTCCGTTACAATGTAAACGAGCCTCAATAGACAATGCGTTGGAAAAGGGTAAAGCTACATCGTCCTCCTCACGTCCCTGAAATATGATTTCGATAAGTCGGGCGCTATTGGACAGGGTTCCTCTTTTTATAAAGTAGTTTATTTTTACACGTGCTTTAGTCGCATTATTTATGTCGGCCTCTCTGACTTTGTACTCAGGACTCGGGAGCACGATACGGCGATTTATTTAAACGGTTTTAAAAGTACCTCGTATATTTGGGTTTTTCAAAGTTTATGCTTATTGAAAAGCTTTCTAATAGTAACTACTTCTACCATTACAGACTTATCGAGTATTAAGTTTTAGTGTGCTATCCACTACACAGAGACCTTTGGTTTACTGTGTCGGCTTTCATCTAGAATTATATAATAGCTGATCAATGGTTGTTTTTTCTTTTGGACATGTATATTTAGATAATAAAAAGACACATATATGCTATAAGAGTAGTAAAAAACTAAAGAAACGATGGATTGACTGTATGAAAGATGATATGGCTAGGAAGGGGGTTGGAGTCAGCTAGAAACTGCCGGCGCCATCTACTTTAAAAAAAAATGACAAAAAGTGTCTTAAAAGATCTAGTTACAAAAAAAACGACGAGAAGTTAAAGTCATGTTGCGCTGATTACAAATAAACTGCAAGAGAATGATAATAACATTAAATATATAGCTTGAAAAGAAGTTTTATAGTAGGTCGAACTTTTCGCAATAGCGATTACTTATATCACTAATCAATAAACACAAGATTAATATCGAAACCAACTATAATAAACGACTGCGCTAACGATTAACCCATTAAGAGAGGCCCAAATACTTCACTACGAGAGAGAAAAGAATGATATCGAGGGAACGTCATTACAGCAGAAGGAATAACGTTATTAATCACTCGATATGATGCCGGGAAAAATAATATCGTCACATGCTCTCGACACCGTGAGATTAACACGTCTATCCGTGGTGTTTCCGATCTTGTGCGCTAGCAAAAACAAGGTTGCGTAACGTTAGAGCGGCTATCAGGAAATACAGGACAATAAATGGCCGCTAAGTTTGTATGGAATATAGCTACAAACAAAACGGCTATTTATTTGTCTTGTTTTTTTTGGGTCGGTGTTCGGTCTAATGACATTGTTGACTTTTTTTCGTGTGTCAAAATTTCAGAAAGAAGTCACTGAGCCATTTGAGTACGTACATATAATTTATGTCCGTGGAGAATCAAACATACTGAAGCTACGGCACAGGAACCAGTCTTTCAGACACTATATGCCACACAAATGTTATGAACTCTAAAACGAAAAAATAATCTACGGCTGATAAAATATATGAATCATTGCTGTTCTCATGATTTGCATAAACACAACCAGATACTTTTTGAAGCAAATGATCGATCGAACAATGTTATTGAGCTGATTGATGTGTCTAGTCCCTATTAAATAAATAAGCAAAGTAGATTTAAAGCATATAGACTTTAAGTAAATATCTACTTAGTACCTACTAAAGTACAGAAAGAAACATTGTTATAAGTTTACAAATATGGACATACTTTATTTAAATACAGAGTGTGAGACACTTTTTAAAGTAAAGTTCGTCGAAGTTTAAAATATTACCTAGAAGAAAATAATAAAGAAACGCTTTAAAATAATGTGTTAAAATTATAACGTACAAATTGTTGTGCAAAATAAAAGGTGAAAGTGTAAACCGTAGCACTGCAAGAAGCTGTTAATTAAACACAGAATCAGTAAAGTCTCAAAGATTAAGAAAACAATCGCGCAGCCGCTAGTCGAGCTCTGTCATCGTTATTGAAAACTTTCTTGATAAGGTTACCAATTAGCTGCGGTGATGTCTAGTTAAAGAACACATTTAAATGAAACAATGTAATGGAAGCTGCTCTAACGCCCCCGGGTCTTGATAAAAGTAGTTAGAGTAGACTTCATACTGCTGTGAATATTTATGAAGGTTCGGATATTGTAACTGGGTGGAAGTTCGCCGCAGCCTTCCATGCAACGGGTCGCGTTCCTCTATTGTATAGGTATTCCAGCTAAAAGTGGTAAAATACGACGAGTTGCCTCAACAACTTCGGACTTGCATATTTATGAGTGTACTTTCAAAGACTTGAGTGATGAGGAAATAAAAGTAAATAGCCGGTGCAGTGTTGTATGTAACTTGAAGAGAAAGGAACAAGATGAAATGAACGCTGGTTTTGTTTGAATCAGAAAACATTCAATCGTTGAATTGGTTTGCCTGTAGAAAATATAATTTGTGTAAAGAAATAAATTTTGAAATTCAATAGATTTGGCAGGCGCACAGAAAGGCGAGATTTCGTTTCCGAAATCGGCTTCATATATTTTAAAGCTCCAGTTACGGGATTGGATGGCTACATGATTTTCATCCAACATCAATGTTAGAATACAATTTTGTATAGCGAAACATAGAGTACTCCAAAAACAGCCGACAGTTGTTTTTGAGGTCTTCAACGATCAAATAACCTGCTACTTTGTAGGTATTTCCATGAAAATGTTTTGCTAGGGCTTCTTGCTACATAATAATCTTTAAAATAATGATATATTATGAAATAATTAAACAAGAACAGTAAACAGATATGAGGAAATTCTGAACCAAAAGCTTTGGGAAAATTTCCTCAAAGGTATTTATTCAATGTATAAAAAGGATTAATGCCATTTTTTTATACTTTGCTTTTTTATGAGCAAGCTTCAATTCATTATAACTATATACAACGAACGAAGTAGTCGAGATTAATCAAACCGAGTACATAGCTGGTTTCGTTACTGTTATTGACAAGTGTTCCTTACAAAATATATTTTCTTAAGTAATAACCTATTTTAGAGACATAATTGGGTACCTACGGGAATCGCAATAATGTTGAAATTAATTCAGCAATCACAGGTAAATGTTTGTCACAAAAATCTTGACACACTTCGTTTGAATTCGGCACAAGGATAGATCCGTCGCAATAATTAGGAGGCAAGAGTCGGAAAACGTAATAAGCTCTCGTATATCATTGTATGTGACACTTCGCTCTTATACCCAGGGTTGATAAGGTCAACTTTAACGACGCCTAAAATACGTGGGCAGTTGGATAGAGAATATAATTCCGATCATTACTTATAATCCCTGGGCGACGAGTCTTTAGGCAATTTTCCGGGGCTAGATTTCTTTTCACTACATAATATAACAAAGCCCCCGCCGCGTCTGGTTGTCTGTTCACGATAAATTCAAAAAGTACTGAACGGATATCATTGCGGTTTTCACCAATAGACAAAGTGATCCATGTGGAAGGTTTTTTTTGTTTGGGTGGGAAATCATCAAATAATTTCTCCCGCTCTGGGTGGAGCAGGAGGGCGTGTCAGACTTTTACTGACCAAAACTCACCCGTGTTCCCTCAGTTGCCTGTGTGCCAGGGGCCACGGTATCTCTTTTGAACAACCCGCACCCCTGGCAGGCATCGGCCCTTGTGAGCCCCATCAGTTGATGCAGACACATCTTTGAGGTGCACGAGGAACACAACGCACCGTCGACCCGGGTTTGGTTCTTACCGGAAAGCAAGCTACCCATTACTCGCCGTCCGCAAGCCCGCGCCTACTGTGGCCGGGAATCAGCCTGGGATTCCCAACGCCCAGTGCGTCTCCTGCGGAGGCTAGGGCCGTGAAGGTGCATATACTGCCTCTCCCTCATGTGCGCCGCCTCCCTCTTCGCGATCATCATTGCTTTGCAGAAGGAGGTGACGGCTACCCACGCACTCTCGCTCCGCACCATGGCCTGGACCGGGGCCGAACGCGAGAGATCGCCGCAGCCGATCGCCTCCACGAGGATACGGCGATGCTCCGCCCAAGCCGCGCAGACCTCCACCGTATGTTCCACCGTGTCCTCAGGGCGATCTTCGCACTGGAAACACCCTGGCGTTTCCTCCCGCCTTATGCGAAACAGGAACCTCCCGAAACAGCCGTGTCCGGTGAGGACCTGTGTCAGGCGGAAGGTGAGGACGCCGTGCCGCCTCTCAAGCCACTTCTCAAAGAGGGGACTTACCGCCGCAATCGTGGCGTGCCCAGCACTGGGTAGCGACAATCACACTCTCCATGTCGCCATGAGATCTCGCCGGAGCTCTGTCCGCTGTGCCGCGATTTCTCGCGGCAGCGGAATTACGCCCCGGCGTTTTGTCTCCTCGCACCACTCCCATATGTGCGCGAGGACCTTTGCCTCCAGATCCTATGGCGGAAATCCGGCAAGGAGACCCGCCACCTCACCAGAGATCGTGCGGTATCCCCGGACCAGCCGGATGGTGTTTTTTATTGATTTTACAAGAATTGTGGGATTCGAAACATCCTAAGATCAGCAGCACATTTCAATCAATATTTATAAAGCCCAGTTCTTCAGTTCTCGACAATTGACATTCATGACCGACAAATAGTCAAGTCTCACAGTGGAAAATGTAGACAAACCGACAAAAATAAAATAACTTGCGGCCAGTCAGTTTATGTAAAAATAGTATTTTAGCGTACTCTATTAGTGTTATAGATTATCGAGTACACCCATAAGAAAAAGAGTACAATCCTCTATTTTAGAGTACGGTTGGCAACCCTAACTATAGGGTATACCTCTGCTCTTCCTTTCGGGGAAACAGAGCGTGATGTTATGTATTAACGAAATCATACCTCAGTACGCCAAATTGCTAAACAAAATGAGACAAGTAAACAAAAACACATATACCTCACACCATGTCTGCAACACCCACAAAGATTCACGATCCACTAACATTTTTGTAAGCCCAGTCTATTAACAGAACAGCCACGTCCACAGTGTTAACCAACTGACTCAGACACTGCCTCAATAGCCTATTGATCGGTATCTAAACCGAACTATCCTGACGCGATCGTTTAGCGGTATAACGTTTCGAACCTGCCAACTACCACAGATTATAAATACGGTATCTCCTGTTGGATGTGCAATAGACAGATGTGATTAATACAAGTCGATATTGTATTACAATATCGCTCGTTGATCACAGGATTGTGGAGCTACGTCGCTTTCTGCACTTAAATGAGCTCATTTTATAACGGATGCACAGAGGTTGTATGTTTCGTATTGTATCGCGAATTTAGTTTTTACCTTTTGTTGTACTAATAGAAAAAAATTGAAATGCATTGTGAGGAAACCGGCATATCCTAGAACCAAAAATTCGAAGACATGTAACATCTAAGCAAAATATATTTATTTTTAAGTTATGGAAGAGCGGAGTCTAATGAGGCTCTAATCATTAGTTGTTAACATTTAATTGTTAAATTAATAAAATAAAAAAATCATCTACCAAGGTGCACTGGGCTCGCTTGCTGAATTACTGCCCACTCCCTATCACAGAGAGGCCTGTGTCCCAGCAGTGGGAACATTATAGGCTGATTATGTGTGCACTAATAGATGTTGTTGATTCTGTTAAGTCATAAGTCACAAACTTTATTTAGCCCATTGCTATCTTTTTCCTTCTAATGCAACAAAAATGAGACGGAAATAAAAGAGAACTGTCAAATTTAGTTGAACTAAGATTTTATTTGAAAAACTACGACGAAATAAATTCATCATGCCTAAAATCCCGCCAAATTTATGGCAATCGAGAAGTTATTTAGTTAGACAGTTCAAAAGCTTTCCTTGGTTTTTTTCTTTTGTGGTCTGTTATTAAGAGATAGCAATACTCTTATTTTAGTACGAACTGGGCAAAAGAATCGGCAACCTTAGGTTGGTTGGTAGGTTCTAGCAGTTTTTGAAGCAATCATACTAAATACATAATTTTTTCTTGAGAATAAATACCTTTTTCAGTTTTTACAGGCTGTGTTGTTTATTTTTAACAATACAACATAAGAGTATTTGAAGCTGAATTATTACTTAGTGAAAAGAAATATTGACGGATGTGAAAAAACACGGGGAATATTTTTAAAGAAAATGACGTATTTCAGACGGTTTTGTTTTAATAAAATGGTTCATTCGTTGTTTATTTTTAGGCTTTATTCACGATATCTCCAGTTTTTTCGATGAAATTCTGTAAACCTATCTGGAGGCGTGTAGGTATAGTCTATCGTTTGATTGAATTAGGCAAGATCTAATCACTTAGATAAACTGGCTCTGCCCAGCTTTTAATGAACCTAAGAAAAAAAAACTTTTAATTCAGAACTTCAAACCCAATTGAAACTTACATACTATAAAACTTTTAGAAAATTATTCAATTTACAAAATTAAATTGACGTCAATTTGAAAACATCCTTAAACGCCTCAAGATTATTGATTTAATAACTAGATAACTAAGAGTTGAACTTGAATCTTAAATCCAGTAAAGTTAACGGTTAGTTTGTTTAACGAGCTAGCTTAATAGTTATTATATTGACCACGAAATGCTACCGAAAATGTTTAAGTCTGACCACATCATCTGATAGTAGCCTAGGGTTGTGTTACATCTTGTGCGGCCTAGTTTGTAGAACAGGCTAAATACACAGTGCGTAAAGCTTACAAAGGAATTTGGTCAAGACTATAAATAGCGGTGTGTTGTGCTTGTGGTTTGTACAATAATAAGGGCGTCTGTTGTGCATTCTGATAATGGAAATTGACGTGAACGTGCACTGAAGTAGCTCATACATGCCTGCATGTTGTCTCGCTGTGATGTGTCCAAAAGGTATTCGGGTTCCGTTTATTAACGGAACCCTTATAAGACCACTTTGTTGTACGTCTGTCTGTCAGTCTGTCAATACCCTTTTTCCCAGGAATGTGTAGGGACATCAATTTCAACTTGAGTTGAAATTAATATCAAATACTTAGGGCTACGGTTCCTTAGAGCTCTAAAATAAACAAGCTTAGAAGATGCAATGAAAATATCATGGTCAATTATTCGACATATTTAGATACTCGCAAATAGATCAAAACCTATAGGGTATTTTCCGTGGACCTTGAATAAGTAAGGTCTCACAGCAGGAAAAGTCCAAAAATGGTTCATTATAGTTTAATCACATAAAAAAGATGGGATTATAAACTTGCGTTTTTTTGCAGTTGAAGAATTGACCGTGACGTATATCGATGTATGGGGAACAAATGTTTTTCAACTACAATGTTAGGTAAGTTTGTTTGTGAGATAAATTTTGCTTGCAAACTCGAATAACTGGATTTAAAAATACCTTTACGTTGCAATGAGTCTTCACTACAAAGTTAATAAAAATACAAACATTTTCTAATATTCCTCCTACTCAATTGAGATAAAAAGTATCTACCTAGTTTAAATTTTCTCTTCTAAGATTTCTAAGCGAAGTTACGCTGCCGTCCTGCGTAGCTCCATTAAGACGTGATTGAATAACAGATTGCTACTTTGTGCTATATACCTTACTTTGAATTCTTTTCATCACATACGGGATGGGCAGTAAAGGCGTATAATCACCGCTGCACACAGATTCTGAAGATAGCACGTACACTATCTGAGGGCATCGACCTCGTTTCAGTAATGACAAGATCGTTTGACTACCTTCCAAATTCACGACGCGTGCGTTACTCTGAAACTTTTTACGATTATTACTACGATTTTTGATCCCCTCTCGTCGACGGGGCCACCTTAGACTTTCGACCCTCTAACATTTATTAACCGCTAAATGATAATGGTTGCTCGTGATCAAGAATTTATTCAGTGGCTGCTCTTATTAGTCGAATCTCGAGTATAATACACGCAGCGTTTAGAACAAACAGGGAGCTGACGTCAAAATAACCCCATTGTTTGAATAACAGAGATCGTGCCCCGGTTTTGTGTGTAAATATTATACATATAGATGGCGTGATGTTTCTGTAATATCATTTGAATGTTAGGTTATATTCAACTGTAAATTGTTTCTGTTTTTTTCATTAGATTCTTAAAAGCTTATCGGTATTTACTATAGTAATTTTATTTTTCATAAAAGATCGGTATTTGCTACTAAATAAGCCTATTTAAATCTTTCACAAATTAGAATTAAGGCTTATAAAGCAGTGAAAACCGAGAACGACAAAGCGTGAGACCGACTAGTGATTTGCTACGGCCGCGTAGCTGATGTAGCAGCAACTGCTACGCCGTAGCTCTCGCGTAGCACAGTATTTTCTATGAGAGTTTCCACTGCGCCGTAGATAGTGAATCGTGTTAAATAATTGCATTTAAAATGTGTATAAAGAAAAATCTTTCGCAAAACACTTCTCCACGAATTCGATGATATAAGAAAGCATATCACTTGATCTAGTTTCCCTCCTCACAATATAAAAAGTTAACTCGAGAGTTTCTCCGGGAAGTTATCTGCACTACATTCGATATAATACGAAATCGAGAGAATAGTGAAGAGTAAAGTTTGTCGTGGAAAGTTAAACAGTAGTACTTTGTCGCTTGTTCGCGCCGCGACGAGGACCGCAAAACCAGAATCATTCGCCAACTTCAATATAATGACGTCACTAATATATTTTTACTATCTTAAGCGATTTGTTTATTGTAGGTATGTGAGATATTTTTTTTTTGTTATATTTTTTCTAAGAAATTCAGCGTCTATTCAAGCTTTTCCAAAAAAAGATGATAAGATAACACAATCGTATCTATTTTTATCCCAGTTCTGTCTAATTTTATTAAATGTTATGTAATGTTATCTAATTGTACCTAATAATATCTAATTTTACCTTATTTTTACTAATTTTGTTCAATCGTATAATGTCTTCTAATTTTGTCTAGTTTTATAATGTAATTTAATTTGCTTGTTCTATGTTTCTATGATTGTGTGTGTAATAACCTGTATTGACCGATAACTTGTATGTGTGGTGCAAACTGTTAGTATAAGTTGGTTATTAATAAATAAATAAATAACAATATATAGGGCCCGAGTGCACGTCTCCTCTGTAAGGAAATTTCTCGCCGGCTAGTCGACACTTCACGTGACTAGAGAGCTGGGTCATTCTTTGGCCAAAGAATTAGCATTGCCATTCAACGTGGCAATGCTGCCAGTCTTCTGGACACGTTTCCTGATGACAGCGATGCGGACCAATACTTCGACGCCTAAGTGTCCTTTTGTTTTTACAGAATAATTATATTGCGTTTTTGTTTAAGTATGTGCTAAAATTGACAGCTAACTTCAAGGTCACTTCACCTCTGTTCTCACGGTGAGATTTTTACAAAATACATCGGCTGATTTGACTTGAAATTTCACAGCACTTTCATCAAAATGCGACTATGGACTGTATACGACTGTGGACTGCGATAGGCTGAATTGATTAGGAAAGGGTCTGATGACAGAAATATAGTTTTTAGGATTTTTGTCCATTTGTCTGGATGTATCTTTCAGATTGGCGCAAAACAGGGGGTCTACTCTCTAACTCCGCCAACGAAAATACAGGCCCATCCAAAAATAGTTCGAAACTTCAAAGTGACTCCTACAGCTGATTAAGTAACTTTTGTTGGGCGGGTAAAACTATATAGGGAGTAGGGACAACTGTCAAATCGTGTAGTAATTCATTCTTAGTTTGGGCCCCAAACTAATCATAGGTCCGTAAGTGATACAGAGTAGGAAACGCCCGTAACTACGGACCTAGATCACGGATTTCGTGCTTAGAGAGTAGGCCCCTAGATGTGGATGGATTGGCACACAGCTTTTAACCTGGATTAAGACCTAAGGTACTTTTAATTCGGGTACTACGTTCCCGTGGGAAATTTTCCGATATCCACGCGGGCGAAACCGCGGGTAAAAGCAAGTATTTAATAATATCCCCTTAAGTATACTGTATCTGCTTTCTTTCAACCCACGTAGCTAACAAATATCTCAAAATGGTACCAGTCTAAAAATAAAACGTTTAACTGAAATATGAAGCGTTTAATTCTGACACATTGTCACGAGAAAACACAATCCATACAATAGCTTTATAAAAATGTGCGTGTATAAACTAATTTGACAGAATTTGTAATAAAATTTACATAATGCGAGAAAAGACCAACCCACAAGAAAACACAAACGACGAGAATTTTATTTTCATGCTCACATTTGCGCAATTTGTATACAGAATGTAAATTAGAAAGCGCCTTATTTCAGCCAACGGCGTCAGGTTATTTGGCTCAGTGTCGCGCTCTCGCTTGACGAATAAGAAATATAGATACAATGAATCCAACTCTTTAGTCACATTCGTTACCTTTCAAATTGCACCCCTTTAGTGAAATGTTATGACGAGTTTTAATATAAAATACTTTTCTCGTTAGTCTGAGACGTTTATATCTCTAACACCCTTTATTTTCAGTTTGCATTGCATTGCGTTAATGGTCGCTTTTTATTAAATTGCTCGTCTGTAAATGTACAAAAAGGACATTTTAGAAGTCACAGTGTTGTAAACTTTAGACTCACGTAAAAAAGAAAATGCTCACATGATTGTCTCGATTCATTAAACTATCGCAACGTGATTTGTAGCATTGTGATCACAACGTTTGCTTTGTTCATTGCAATACGTTTTAAACATTCCAACGTTTAAATGTTTTATTCCGATTAACGATGTGCAATCAACAAATGATACGTTCAATAATATTGTTACAGTGACCACACAAATAACTATGATTGTTTCGACATTTGACCAGTGAGTCCATTCACTGAAAATGGGAGGAATGTGCAATTTTTTTTTCGCCGTAGTTGGATTCACAGCTAGGCGGTATCAGTCGTTAGGTACAGTTAAAATGGGATACAGTCAGCGACATTGTATTGAATGTACAAAATCGAATCCGTGTTCCCAGTGGGGTGAATGGAAAAAATGTTTTGTTGCCAACGCCGCGCCGCGTCGCGCTGTCCACTGAAAGATTTACAGCCCTCCATTACTGGTTCATGTAGCCGCTCCGCCCTGGCTGGGAACACTTGCGATTTAGATTAAATTGTCTGTCGGATATTGTTTAACTAAATGTTTTGAGCGGTTAGTTCCACGCCTTCTCCCATATGTCCCCGCACTAGTTAATCATTAACTGGCGCTAGAGGACATCTGGGAGCTAAGTTGGAGCGTGTGTCGAGGTTTATTTATAGACTGTGATGGTGAAGCTTGCTTGGTTTATGGAAGCTTATGTTAATTACGTAAGTGAAGAGTATACGTAGAATACTATAAAAGTACTTGAGACGTGCGGTCTTTGTAGATATCTTCAGTTACCGATCTAATTGTGAAATTTTAGGGATCGAAAAGATCAAATTAATGATAGATCTCTGAAATATAATTACATTCCTTTGTTATGAAACTAATTTGTATAAGTTAATATAATTACAAAACTTATTTGGAACACGTCTTTTAATCGAAAATTTCCAACATAATTACGGAAATAAACTGTGTTACAAGTAATTAAACACGCACGCTAATTAAATTGAGATTTAACACAAATAATTTGCGGTAGCTCGAACAAAATGAATGCGACATATCTACCTCGCGGTGCTGACGCAATAATGCTGCCGATGAAAAACAATTCCATTTGATTAAAAATTCAAACAATATTACAATATAATTGCTGTCATTATAGTATTCATTATAATTGCAATTACTTTTTGAACATGTAAACATAAGTGAAGACAAAACTGGACCATATTTACGATATCAAACCGCCTGTTATCCACTTTATCAAATTCCTAACTATATTGATTCGATAAAAGTATAAATAGCACATGTGCTCTAACGCACAATCAGAGCTTGCAGCAGTGCAAGGTGACAGATGGCAAGTTTGTCGCTTACGATCGCCTGAGGACCTATTGCCGTCAGTAAACTCTTATATTACAATTTTCGGGGTGGACAACCATATGGTGCATTTTATATTAACGATTTATTCCTAGTTGACTTACAAACCTTTAGTATTTTTTATTATAATGTTACAAATGCTAATAATATATATATACTAGCTGACCCGACAGACGTTGTCCTGTCTTAATTATGAATATTGCGTTCGCATTATAAAAAAAAAAATGGGGTGGACCACCCTTAACATTTAGGGGTATGAAAAATAGATGTTGGCCGATTCTCAGACCTACCCGATAAGCACACAAAATTTTATCAAAATCGGTCAAGCCGTTTCGGAGGAGTATGGCAACGAAAACTGTGACACGAGAATTTTATATATTAAGATAATACTAACACAAAATATAATCTATGAATTATATTCCTACCCTTTGCAATCTTTGGCCCAATCCCATGAAAGCAACCAATCAATAAGTCCGGTTACGATTGTACAAAAATAATATATTTTAAATCGCTTTATATCGAACGAGAAAACTAAAATTGAACTGGACAAATAAGACGCCAACGTCTCAACAATATGATGGATAGTAAACAAGAAATGCACTGAACAAAAATAAACTTGGCCAACTTCGTTTTATACGAGGAACGTTGAGAATATAACCTAAAATATGAAAGCTGGCAGCACTTGAATGTTGGTTAAAAATAACTCAAACGCGAAGGTGTCCAGTACTTTTATATTTTTTTCCGGGTCCGATATGAAGAGAATGAATAAAGAATTGTACCAAGGGACCTCTTAAACCGAGCATGACGTCAAAAAAATATTTTAGAATTTTTCCGCTTCCTTTTATAGGATTTGCTTTTGATTTATAAATTGATTATCGGTATAGATTGCCATATTGTTTTAACTGTTCATGTGAAGGCAACGAAAAGTCTTTTATCTGTTGAGTCTAATAATAATATCAATCTTGTTACTAAGGAAGCATTGTTCACAAAATCGTGGACCAACATGTATGTAAGCCACGTATATAAATACATAATACATTACCGTAGGTACCATTACCAAAAACATTACATTGAATCCCGAATGTCTTAAATGTCACAAAGCGTGTACTCTATTTCATTATGAAAAGGAGTTCGGATTGTGTAGGCTACTCACGCGGCCTCCTCGTTTGTGAAGGTAACAATGTTGAATGGAGAAAGAGTTAAAAGGCTGGCGGGCCCGCCACCGACACTACAGTCGCAAGTGGCCGCTACCGTTTACTGCCACTTGTGACCATCGAGCTGCCATGTACCGCACCTTCCAACACCGTTATAGCTTTTGTTTTTAATACTTGATGCGGTTTGTTGAGATTTTATCGAACATCTTATACGACGTTATTCGGAGCTTGGGTTAATCTCAGGGCACTGAATTTTTGTGGGCGGTCATTGACACTATAGATACATTATAGGTACTCGTTTAGGTTCTGTAGTTTTAGATATAACATAACCATTGTGGTTATCTATTCTCCGTCTAAACCCGATACATTAAAACTTATGTCACGTTAACAATATCTAATATCGATAGGTACCTAAGTAATATTGCTGTTATGCCTAGAGTTCAACTTTAATCAGTACTATCAGCTGCCTGCATCTTACAAAATACCTTTTAAGTTGAACGTAGGTATATAATTGCAGAGTAGTGGTGGATCAGTGGTAACGGCTGCGACTTTGTGAGTCGTGTGTTCAAACCCAGACATTTTACTTTGTGTAAATAATTTCAGCACCCCAGACTACTCTTAAAACGGTGAAGGAAAACATCGAGAAGAAACCGGCTTGTCCTAGAACAAAAAATTCGAAGACATGTGACATCTACCAACCCGCACTGGGCACGCCAACCTACTCACGTCAAAAGCCTCCTCTCAAAGAGAGGAGGCTTTTGACACAGCAGAGGGAACATTATAGGCTCATTATGCGATATAATTGCATTTTTTTTACTTTTTTTTAATTTAGGCAATTCCACCTAAATGTACAACGGGTTTGTGTTCCATTTGAATAGTTTTCACAAACATTTATAAATAATTTTGGTTATTTGATTGCTAAAAATAGTTTATTAACAATTTATACGCCCAATAAATACCTTTGAAAGTAAATGATAAAATACAGGCCAAATGTCAATTTATTCATTCAGCGTTCGTCGACGGAAGATAAACACAAATGGAAATGGTCGCAACTAAATCGGACCCAGGTATACACGGGCACAAACAATTGGAGCTTATGGAAATCAGGGTCCGTAGTATTTTACCGGATTAAATATACTAGCAATTAGTGCCGTCCCGGCAACCTCCAGCAGGCCAGTTATTTATCGCGAGGTCTAAGACTTAATTAAAACATCTTACTTTGAGCTACTCGGAACTATACGTATCCCTTTGATAGCGAATTAAATTAGGCCAAACTTGCAACACAGCGCGCTGTGTCTGTAATTATTAGGTACAGCTTGTTCTTATTAATTATTACCGGAAGTATGAGCTATGTATAGCCCGGAAACGGTCGCTCTAGGTGTGCTATGCGATGAAAATTTAATCAATCACGCGTATCTGCACAAATGAAATACTCACTGTGTGTGTGTGGGGTGCATAATTTATTGTGTCATTAAAATTAAAATCCAACAAGGAACATTTTACAGAACCAGTTACCTAGAAACAAGAAACCAGCATAAACTAAAAGAATTAATGTAAACCAATTCAGCCCTAAAAAGTAGGAAAAGAAAACTTTAAACTGGCTGAATCAAAATTAAAAGTCAAGAGCTACAGACATTAGCATTACTTTAATCACTATCGGGGGACGTCAGATCTTCGCGGCGTCTGAATGTGCAGTGACTACGTGGGCCCGCTCGGAATGGAGATTGGAATTAAAACTCGGCTTATTAAGACTACCCTCCAGATTAGAGCAAGTTTTCATTGAACCACGCGCCATTCAGCTTCTGTTAAACGAATTATACGTTTGATGGTACGGTTATTGTTGGTGCTTTATCTATTTAATAGTTTGTTTGAGTGCAGAATTTTGTTTTAGAATTTAGTATTAAGATTTATTGAAATGCTTTCGTTTTACTAACAATGATTGATACAGCTAATTTAAGCTAATCAGTTTTCAAATTGAATCGTTTTGATATTTCTGTTACTCATATTTTGATTTATTTTAAATCAATTCATACTGTATATTAATTAAAATAGCTCAAGTAGATTCATACGATATCTACTTACATCAATAAACGGTGATGTGATACAATACAGTTGTTAATTTTAAACGTTAATTAAAACATCAAAGCGACTTTAACGCAAACAGAACCGCAAGTCACGGCAGTCTCACCCTATTGAATAAATATAAAGGTTTAAGCTTTTAAATTATTACTTTTCAAGCAAACTTTATCAGCGGTTTATTATCATAATTGTTCCTCTTTGCGCATTGAATTATAATCGTTTTATAATATTCTTTAGAGAATATTTTGGAGCTATAATTTTTTGGTGGAAACATTTATTGTACACCCTTTAGAAATTTTATGATACTATTATATTAGCTTTATTTACGCGTTTTTATTAGTATCTATCTGTTCTGTCATTCACAAACAATGTGTAGGTAATTGATAATGTTGTTGATATAAGGATATACTAAGGTACAAACATACAAGTGTGCTGCGCAAACGATCAACTTTAATATACCACCGCGTTGCCTTTTATTTATTATATTTCAGTAATTATCGCATCCAGGCAATTCGGTCGATCGTCAGTCGGGGCCCTAACTAAGCAACTATGTGGATACGTATAATTATCATGTCGGTAACATATAGGACACCTGTTTGCGACATATCACTTTGCAGTCGGCCAATTTCATATTGGTAATGGATACTAATGGATGAGAATGCCCCGGGTTACAAAAGAAAGAACGCTTACTTACTTAGTAAAATGCAAATTCGAGAGATTCTTACTCCTTATTCCATTTTATGTTAAAGTTTGGAAAACATATCTTTTAGAAAATAAGTTAGAAAATAAATATTATAAAAAACATTGTGTACAATTCTTGTATTTATCGTATTTAGCAAATGACGAATAAGATTTACAGAAGTACCTAGCTAAATGTGTTTAGCTAGGTACTTCTTATATTATTCTTCTAGGTAGGTCTTATGTCATTGTGCTGTTAATCAAAATTAATACTGTAATCAACCTTCTATTTATACATAACATCACGCCTGTGTTTCTCGGAGAGTTAAGCAGAGGTGTTTATTTATATTTATCTTATTTAAAAAAACAGTGACTCCACCAGTAATTTCAAAATATATTCTAAAAGTTCCAACGCAATATAAATACAACTTTTTTGTACGCAACATCGTAATGTCAGTTAACTCAATGCGAACGCAACAACCCCTATAAAGGAAAAAAAAAACAAACAATCATACCTACATACCTGCAAAAGCTGTTGTTAATGATGATGAGAGTTAATGAAGCTTGTCAAGTTAGACAAATTAAGGCAATTCGTAGCCAGCAAATCCCGACCCCTTATTTAAAAAAAAAACAACAGTACAAGCGCATGCCGGTCGGCAACCCTCAAGTCGTATAAATACGACAACATAATTGTAGTATGCAGGCGCAAATTTGTTAATTGTGGCAGTAACACACCGTTACCGGCACGTGACTGTAATACGTTCAAAACAAAAGTGCCTACTTTGTACCATTATAATTTACGACGAATCCCGGTGTTGTTTGCAGCCAGCTGATATCGGCTAATTGTTGTAAGAGCTTGTTGCGAACGAAATATTAATTATCTTAAGTATTGTTGAGTGTAAATGGTAAGATGTTAACCAGATACGGTATCTTCTTTAAGGTTTGTGTGGTATTCTTGAAAGGGTGTTTGATTCTTTATTAAATTAATATAACGTGACCTTTGTGGAGTTCATTAAAAGTTGAGTTTAGTATTGATAGGTAAAGGCAATTTGCGTCAAAAGTCGGAATCTAGTTGCCTTTTAACCCTTTACACCTACGTCACAATTTTGCACCCACGGAAGTTCGTGTTTTACGACGATTCATTCATTGCGTAGGCAGAACAAACAACATAATAACTACCTAAAGTAAACTCCACCAACCAACGAAAAGCGTGCAAATTCACAAGAATTGCTCCCTACCCACATCAGAAACTAAAAATATTACTCTTTATATGATCAGTTTTTCTTATTCGAAACAGTAATTGAAATAAATGTGCTTAGGTGTTTAATGTAAAGGAATAAAAACTGTTTTTCTGGGAAGAAAGTAACAATGTCGACCTGGCATTCAGCCAAAGCTAAATTAGATAATGGAGTTTGCGTGCAAAAATATAGGAAACCGAGAACAAAGACAAATGGGGTCGACTCTGACTCTGAAATGGTGAAATAAAATAACACGGGGAAGATTGAGGTTGGCCTCTGAGCGGCGCGACTCATGTCGTCACGTGCTTCAAACGTGGTTACACTCAACGAAACCGATATTACACTTAAATGGAATAAGTTCCTTTTTAACAAGCTTTTGTGCTCCCGCGGAACTTGTGAAAAAATGCACCAACTTGCGGGAGTTAGGAAACTTCGTCGAGTTTATTTTGAAGTCTCCCCCGTGCCGCACTTGGGAGTAATGTGGAAGTGTTGCATTTTATAAAATATAGTGCCATGATGCAACCATACAATGAATTTCTTATTCGAAACTCAAAATATAAGATGACGTAGAAAGTGTTTTGTAACAGGCACTTTGTTAATTAAACACGTTTTTATTTTAAACCAATAATCGATTCTTCAAAACTTCTAGTTAGGAGTATACATTTTGTTAGAACCAAAAATTTTATATTCATAAGTTTATAAAACTGCGCAACACTAAGGTTTTCTGAAGAAACTTGTTTTGCAATAATTTATTCCTTTCAATCTCGGTATGGCATTGTTATAATTTGCGAGTTTCATTCCGACTGGGTTATAAGATTTTATACATGCAGGGATAAAACCGACCGGACTAAATAATAACGTCGTGATGCTGGCAACGATGATTTATTATATCGCTTTCCTCGACCGCCCGAATGAACCACATGAAAAATGATCTCGGTTATTGCTAGCAGCAACTCTGCAGTTGACGCTTTGTTTAAGCACAAATGACTCCCACTATGAAGTTGTTATTTCGTACGACTTATGTTTTTACCAGATTGTGAACGAAGCTGGCCTGCCTGTCGCGTCGTCGCGCGTCGCCCTCAGCTTTCACCGCACTATGATAAATTATCTCGCACAAAATCGCGCTGTTTTAGGTTCATTGTTGTCTTCTAAGTGTACATGATTACAAAACATTACATAAATATTTGGTTAGATTTGGTCTGTTTGACGTAATGTTTCGTAAGCCAGTCAGAAAAGATCTCACTACAAACGCTCTACTTACATAATTATTATGAGGTATTTAGTTTCTGTGCTATGCAGCCTTATGGCTTTCTAACAAGGAATTAAATTCTCACACAGCACGGAGTGTTTCCTTTTTCAGATTTTTGTTTGACAACTATTGCCTTCTTTTTCTGCTAACCAAATAGGTATCAATGCGCCAAGCCACACTAAAACATTAGCACGTCAAAGAAACAACTAGGTGGGACCTAAATCAACTTTTTGCGTCCTACTTAACACTGGCATTTACATAAAACTTTCAACAATGGCCCATAGTATACATGAAGTATTTATTTAAAGTTAATCAGCGCTGGAGTCGAAAACTCTGCTTTTTTGCGGCGAGACCTTTTAATTGTCAGTTCGCTTCAAACGGAGAGTGCGAAACGGTTGTGATAAGGGTTTCTTTTCTCGTCGGTGCCGGAAATTAATTGTCACCGAACGGAAAATAGGGCGAAAGTCCAATTAATTATTAGTCACTTCATTTATTTAACCCGCCTGCGCGGAGCTTCTTTCTGATATTAATGTCTAAGTGCCAGACTAATCTTAAGTCGCCCTTTAAATAAGGGCCCGAATTTTTTCTTTCCTTAATTTTCCAATGAATATCCCCGGTAGGACCCACTTTCCGTAAAAGCTTTTGTAGAAATATGTGTATTAATGAATAGCACAACTGCATAAAAAACCCTTTTACTGTTGAAGGTAATTTAGGTTTTTAGCTCGCGTCACTCTATTGATATCAGATTCCTGGAACCTCATTTCTTAAGGTTGATTGGCAAGGTATGTTGTTGTGATTTTGTTATTTTCGTAAGCTTTAAATATTTTATTTAGATCCCTGCTTGATAAACAATATCAATAAAGTTCACCACTACTCCCAATTACATGAAACCTTTACAAACAAAAAGGTCCTAATGCCAACTTTTGTGTCTAAACAAAAGTTTCGTCTAAAATTGGCAAAAGTTTGAATGAAGTGACTTAGGTAACTCGCGGCGTTTCGCGCCGACAGCTGCGGTGATCCCACCGCCTCCCTAATGTAACGAAATAAAAAATAATATTTATTTATACGTAGATACCCCAAGAACAACGTGACATGAAAAAAGTTAGTTTAAAATCAATGCTGCAGGAGTTTCCAATGACTTTTGTTAAAGTTAATATCGACTTTGTGACGGCTGCTTTTAGTGGTTTGAATAATCACAGTGACCACGCATAAATTGTTTGTAAGCATACTCAGCGGTTTTCCTCAGGAAATATGAGTTTTATACGTATGTTAGTATTGGGCACAATCACGCGAAGTGTTATGATTCAATGTTGCAATAATAAAAGCATTGATGATAAAATATCACCAAATCACAATTTTTTTTTCAAGAATTATGCTCACGTCCAGTACCTATTTGAGTCTTAACTAAGCATATCTTCTTTAGGTTTAAAAGCTACTATAACATTTAGGTATATAAAGAGTCAGGGGCATTGTTGCACTTGTGTCTTTATGGCATAAATACGATCACTAATCCACCCACAACGTGCTAATTGCGACAATATCTCCTCTGAGCATTATTAACGTTAATTATTTTGACCTTTTTGTCCTCAATTCAGATGAGGTTCCATAAGGGTCACGAGAGGCAATGAAAAGGTGGTTTCAGGAAAAATAAGTGAATTCATGGGCTACTCAGATCAGACTGCTTCTTCGAAGGAGCCAAGAATTCGTTAGTTTGAAGAATAGACGTAAGAATCACAAGATTGCTCTTAGAGCAAGAAACTGAGATGATGCAGTTCATTATTACACTCTATGGGGAACTCCCTATGTATGTTGGACGTCTTCCAACTGGTATGGATGCTTTTCTTAAGTTTGTATCTTTCCCACACTAGAATGGCTGCATAATTTTAGCGTAAAATCAATTCAATTAGCAAAAAATTTAGCCCGGAATTTTGATTAGTCTCAGGAATCACTGCGTCGGATTCACGCGCTCCAAATTTCACGAGCTGGTAGTAAAAGCAAAATGACAATTGCAATGCGAATGGAAGTCGACAGATAAGACAGTTTATTTGTTTCCATTTGGTTTCTAATATTTACACGAATGCACGAACTCGACCGCGACGTCGAGTCTGCGAAGTTAGCAAACAAATGACATTAGCATTGCCTTAATCGACACCGCGGGAGCTATACGGACGGGCTACATTCAGTGTGTCGGGCTCTCTCCACGAGCAATTTTCTTGTTTTGACAATTCCACACAATTTGAATACTGCCATCAGTATTCAGTACCAGCGCCAGTGATTATTTAAATTTTGTACCTCAACGCAAACAGAAAGCTAATCTCTTTTGTTTGACAATTAATTTGGCAACTCGTTTTGTTGCGTAATACAGAATCTTATTATAATCCTGAAATGACAAGCACCTCCTTGATTGTTGAAGAAAGAAAGGCAAACAATTTTATAAAATAAAACAGCGAAAATTTGGATGAATGGGATCCGTTTTGACTTGAAAGCATAACATTGTTAAAAATAAACTTTCTTTTTCAGAGGCTTCTTTTTCTTTTTTGTTTAACTAGCTATAAATGAACGTGTATGTTTCCATTTATTTCAACTAACGGAAGACACAATTCTTGATAAAACGTTATACCTATTACAATTTCACATTGGAGATTGTTTTAAATGAAGGCAATGAGACCACCAGCACTACGGCGCACGCTGCATGCGCGCGCCACTTTATTGGAGTAAAGGAAACATTTATTACATGTTAAGAGCCCCTTTATGTCTATACCGTTGCCAAGGACCTAATAGAGTATAAATGTACGCGAAATGAGAGTACCGACCGAACTTGCGTAACCCCGGTAACGGACCTTTTAAACTGGTGCATATAGGGCCTTCCGAGCTACACTTAAATGAATAAAAAATATTAATGCATGGGAGAAGAAACCTTCAGTCGCAATGTTCAGAAACAGCAATATCAATGAATTTTATATTTCGTGACTTTAGTGTCTTCTTCCAATACTATGGGGAAATTCTTCCCCTTCGGAGGTACTCCTCAGCCGTTGGGGCACCATTATTGGATTCTGGCATCTGTGCATATAAACTTTGTTTACGAATGAAAAGTTAGAACTGATTTAAATCCTCCCTTGTTCCGTTGTTTTTTTCTGGTTCTAAAAGCCTTTTGTGTTCTTCTTTTTTTGAGTTTTCGTCTTACTGAGTTCTAAAAATTTGGTTTCGTAATAAAGCGGTAAACAATAACACAATAGCCAAATACAGAGCGTTTTTTGAAACGTTAATGTCAAATATTGGAAAATTACAGGTTTTCATGATAGTCGTTCAAATATGACGGAACCGCTATCATATAAAATCAAAGCATAAGAACAAAATATAAATGCAATGTTATATGTGAAACATATTGCTTTTATTATACCACACTTGGGCTATTATCAGAATCCACAGTAACAATTTATAGCAATATGTAAAAATAAATAACAATAACCTTTAAAGCTTACAAAATTGATAACACAAATAAAACGTAAAGTCAATGGACCCATCAAATATTAAGAGCATCAGCAATCAAACT
Source organism: Antitype chi (assembly GCA_947359405.1). NCBI lineage: Eukaryota > Metazoa > Arthropoda > Insecta > Lepidoptera > Noctuidae > Antitype > Antitype chi. The sequence goes on along the minus strand of OX375820.1, from coordinate 11,957,116 downwards.
TGAAGGGTAGACGAAATAAGGTTTATGTAAATTAAAACATAAATTATTATGTATTGGCGAGTGCCTTAGTTAGGGGCTTAGTGACGGCCGTCTGGGCTTTAGCCTGGACTATAAATAAGGCTCCACTGTCCAAATATCCAGCCACGAACTAATTGCCACAACTTAATCCACTAAAATAAAATGGGTAGGAGTTAAACAACTCGCGTTGCTGGTACCTGCTAGTGATTTAAATATACGGGTTCCTGGGTCTTTAGTTCATTGAAATCTCAGTGGTGAGCCGCGATTTATTAGTTCTAGTTAATGAAAATCAATGTTACGGCTTAGACATTATTATGCAAATGTAGAAATCAACTTTTTCCGGGTCTTACTTACTCGTAGTTACTACTTATAGGATATCACAAAATTATTACCAGTCGACTTTTACACATACGTACAGTGGGCTGGATTAAAATTTTAGTACAACTGGGGTACCCAGTTGATGCCGCCCACCGTACATAAACGAATGAGAAAATCAAAAACTATTGATAAATGGTACATAGCGTATAAACCCAGCCATGTACCATTTTTGGTGTCCACTTGTTTCGCAGACAGAAATTTCATAGAATTTCGTTTCCCAGAAAATGTTTCATATAATATTTAGTCCTTGTACTTTTATTTCGAATGTTATTGTTTCAAATACTATTTACTTGAATTAAACATATTTCACAGAAACATTATTCAATGTTTTTTTTTTGTTTATCAAACTTATTAAAGAGTAGAATTATTTTTCAACGAATATTGCTTGTTCGGTGTACTTTTCCATGGTATTTTATTTCAAAGAAATAAAATATTGTCTTAAAAGGTCAATATATTATGCTACAAAAGTTAGTGACAGAAACGAATCGCTCCAAAACCGACTCCACGTAGACTTGACTGCCCTCCCCCTAGAGTGTAATTTAAATACGCGTAGGCGCGGAGAGCCGAGGCGGCCCGCGAGCCTGAGGAGCAAGTGGTGAGCGTGAATACCATCTGCAACGATAAGCTCGCGTGGGACCGCCGGAGCCTCGCAGCTCCGGAGCCATGACAAAAAAAATGCCTGCTGCATGTTGCATGCTTGCTTGCACGTTGCATGTTGCATGCTTGCTTGCATGCTCCATGCTTGCTTGCACGCTGCATGCTGTATGCTCACTTGCAGCATGCAAGCAGTAGGTTTGGTTAGAACTGAGACCCCAACAGAAATTATCACCAATAATATGGATAAAATAATAAACATTAACAATAATAAAATATTATCTCGATAATAAGTTTTATATTAAATAAACAATTTATAGATACAGAATATTTAATTATTTATCCTATGAATTATGATTATTCTAACATTAAACTTTATTTGAAACAACAATCAATGATTTGAAAATCTTCAAAGTAAGTATTCTCATCATCATCATCATTTCAGCCGAAAGACGTCTACTGCTGGACAGGCCTCGCCCAAGCTCCGCCACTTTGACCGGTTCTGTGCTTCCCGCATCCAGCGGACTCCTAAAGGTCATCGGTCCAACTTGTGGGAGGCCTAGGGTAAGTATTCTGCGTATAGATTATTCTATGAACCGAAAATATGAGAAGATTTTTATGTGAAACGTAATTCTAAAAAACTATTAGCTATAAAACAACGTACAACCACTATTTTCAGATATCAAAAATAATGTAATTTTTCTTTAATAATGTCTTGACAGACTTTCCTACATCACCCCTTCAATTCACTTTCCAACTAATTCAGAATAACCATATCTCACTTACAGAAACAAATAAACCATTACCTTACAATGGATATCTGTATTCGTACTAAGTCGCCGGATATTTTAGATTCGCAGCAGGAAAATCGGGGCCCCCTGTGGTTCAGTAGACGCGGCTGGGGCCCCAGGCAGTGGCCGCTTCCGCCACGCCACCACGGCTATAAATACGGGGCGCGGGGCCCGCTCAGATTAATCATGGATACCACCTGCGTCTGCCCGCACCTGAGAGGCCAAAGTAAAAACATTATGCTAGATTAGTGACGTCACTATACTAATATCCTTGAGTTTGTGGCTTCGTGATAAAATGTAATGTCAGTGGTGGGTTTTGGTGTGAAAGTTAATTGCTGAAGTCTTTTCTACTTGCTGCTTGCATATTGCTCGCTTGTCGAATCCTCAAACTTTTTAGGTTATTACCCCTTAAACCCTAAGGCAGAAACATAGACGGACAAAAGGACAACACAATACCTACGGTAATTAAACGTTGCCTGCCGGTATGAATAATAAAATACATCTACCACTCTTGGTCTATCATTTTTAGCCTAATTAATAGGCTAGGTCACCTTAATAAATAAATATCTATAGCCGAGGTCGTGCCTTGGAACCAAAAGCATTGAACTTTCCTGGGAATAGAACGCAATATCTGCGCGGCACTGATAAAAACACGTTTATTAGTAGGTATACATTTTTCACAATAACTTTTTCATCCTGTTGATTACCACAAAACTAACAAATATCCTGTCTATTCATCAATAAAATAGCTCAAAAGAACGATTTTTGAATTCATACACAACGTTTAACATCACAGAGCATAATAATAACCATGTATTACTATACTCTATGATAATAACTGACATCCATTCCTTGTCAAAACTTATTTTTGACGTTGAATTAAGTGATGTGACATAGGTAATGTGGACAATAAGTACTTAGAGTACAAATACACATTTATTGAATAACAATTAGTCTTAGCGGAGGTGTTTAACTATTTTAGCGTTTGGGAAAAATAAGGTATTACAAAAGAGCGATGAAGCAGCGTTTGGTGTACAAAATTACTAAAAACTAAGTTAACGTTTCACCACAAAATTATAAAAAAAAACGAAAAATTCAAATAATGCGCGGAAATGGTACAAAAGAGTATTTGCCCTACTATAAAAAAATAAAAAATTAGATCGGTTGAAAAGTGGAGAAGACACGCTTTTGAAATTGTCACGCATAACGACCAGCGTACTGATTAGATCGAAGTTACTATGGCGTTTCTGGAGGCCTATTCTCTAAGCACGAAATCCGTAATCTCGGTCAAAGTTACGGGCGTTTCCTACTCCATATCACTTACGGACCTATGACTAGTTTGGGTCCTAAACTAAGAATGAATTGCTACACGATTTGACAGCTGTCCCTACTCCCTATATGGTTTTACCCGTCCAAAAAAGTTAATTAATCAGCTGTAGGAGTCACTTCGAAGTTTCGAATTATTTTCGGACGGAGTTAGAGAGTAGCCCCCTGTGTTGTGTCGCAGCAGTGCTGTCTCTGTCTTGCATACAAACTAGAACTCATACAAATTCGTAATTTTTTGTGATCGTCATACATTTTTTTCACTGTCGCTAAATTTTTTCCAAGGTTTCGAGAGAAAACACTAGTCAATACAAGTCAAATAATTTTTTACAGTAACATCTGAATTATTATTTAAATTAATTTTACCGCATCACTAAACTATAGACAATTTCGAGCGGTCATTGTTGTTTACATCTTTGATTTTAATTAAAATTATGGACTGAAAGAATAAAAACATAATAAGAGCCCCATGTAAACCAATAAATCCATCATTAAAAGTTACCAGAAGTACACTAAATTAAATTCATGTAAGTTGTCTGATTAAAGTTATATGTGTAACAATAAAACAAGCCGTTAGTGAATCTCCAGGGTACTCTAATGAAAACCCTCATCTTTATCGTCCCTGGAGATTGATCGCTTTGTGGTGTGATTACGAATCATATTGAAATAACAGGGGAGAGTTTCCTTGTGTTTTCTTTTAGTTTACCTAACAATTAAACCAATTAGAGAAAATGTTGCCATAGGGAGCTTCCTGCTGCCGCCAAGAAGCGTTGCTGTTTAGCGGAGCGGTTTCAATATAATGTGAAGCGGTGTAATTAGAAATAAAAAGAATGATAAATTGTTGATTGTGCATAAATAAGACGAGGGTCGCACGGGCGAGTTTTTCCCGCAACGGTTAGGTTATTTTTCACGTACTGAAATTTCACCGCTCTCAATCGATTGCATACCCAAGTAGGCTGCTGTAGATACAATTTGTCAAAGTGGGGGATTACTGACTCACCCAACACCCAATGCGAGTGCGGTGCTTCTGATCAGACCATGCCCCACTTGCTGGAGTGCCCTAAGTGCCCGTTCACCTACACCTTGGATGACCTCAATAATGCCACTGATACCGCAATAAACATGGCGACCTCCTGGGCTCTCACGATTTTTTTTTTAAGTGTACGAGTATCATCGACACGAAGAAAAAAGAACGCTCTCCCTAGCGCCGAGAGTTGCAAATCCATAAGTGTTTTTTTTTGACGCGCTGATTGGCGTTCTGTTGGATTCTTAAATGTTGCTTAAAGTTAAGAGATGTTTAAACGTCAAAAATGTATGGTTAAACAGTAGCTAATCACAGTTAACTTTATGCACCGTTTATAAATAAGGGGGTTAATGCTTAGCTAAACACCGAGAATTGGAAATCCAGTGTGTGATATAATACGGCCACGATGTTTTTACGTCCGTTCGAGCGTGGCCTTATTGAATAAACATGAACACACAAAGTTACCAAAATCCTTGTATTCCAAAACAAAAAATAAATCATCGAAAAATTAAAGCGTTAAAAGTTTTTCAATATTTATATAATATTGCTAAATATAATGGCTATTAATTACAGGCACATAATGAGGCATTCCAGTTTTATCTTTAGAAAACTCACCGTAGGTGCCTCTGATATTGAAAATAGCCATAGGTGGCAATTGTCATGAAATACCATCAGATACCGATTTTTTTTTAGTTGTGGACGATTACGTTTACCTAGGACAAACTGTCCAATTAGGTAGGTCCAACTTCGAGAAAGAGGTCAATTGTCGAATCCGACTCGGTTGGGCAGCGTTCGGGATGCTACGCAATATCTTCTCGTCCCATATACCGCAGTGTCTTAAGAAGAAAGTCTTTGACTAGTGCGTGTTGCCAGTGATGACATTGTAACCGAAACGTGGTCAGTCATAATGGGCCTCATAAGAAGGCTTAAAATGACCCAAAGGGCAATGGAGATGGCTATCCTTGGAGTTTCCCTACGTGATCGAATCAGAAATGAAGAGATCCGCAGGAGAACCAAGGTAACCGAAATATCCCGAAGAATTACCAAACTTAACTGGCGGTGGGCAGGGCACATTGCTCGCAGAACAGATGGCCGATGGGGCCGGAAGGTTCTGGAGTGGCGACCGCGTACCGGAAGACGTAAAGTTGGAAGGCCCACAAGGTGGACCGATGACCTTGTGAGGGCCGCAGGAGTCCGCTGGATGCGGGAAGCACAGAACCGGGCGAAGTGGAGGAGCTTGGAGGCCTATGTCCAGCAGTGGACGTCTTTCAGCTGAAATGATGATGATGATGACCAAATTAATTAACAAATGTTTCCTCAGCCCCATTCGTGCATGCATAAATCAGCCTATAATGTTCCCACTGCTGGGACACAGGCCTCCTCGTTTCTGAGAGGGAGTGGGCCCTAATCGACCGCACGGTGCCCAGTGCGGATTGGTAGATGTCACATGTCTAGAAAGTTTTGGTTCAAGGACATACCGGTTTCCTCACAATGTTTTCCTTCACCGTTTGAGAGCAATGGTGATGAAATTGTTTACACAAAGTAAAACGCCTGCCTGGGTTTTAAACCACGACCTACAACTCATAAGTCGGGGCGTAACCACTAGCGTACCACTGCTTTAAGCTCCTTCAGCCCCATAAGTTTTAAATTCTAGAAATCATTTGAATAGGTAGAACCACTAGAACTTATTACCAAGTCATAAAGCAAAACTGTATTCTAATGCCTTTGCTTACGGTCTCACTAATTAAAATCATTTTTCTGTTCTTTGTTCCGTTTTCTTTTTTGCACGAGATTATTTTCTCTATAATTATAGGAAGAGGCTATTGCCCTAATATTTTATTTCATGGCATTGTAGGTAAGTGCATTCAATTAAACTACAACTGTTGAAAGTCTGAAACTATAATATTTTCTATGGATCCCTACTTAGTATGGTCAATCTGCAGTCGCGCTCGACCACGAGACCAATAGGGCAGTTAGAGCGTGGGGACATGAGTGCGATTCCCTGGTTGGGCAAAGTATTATTGGGTTTTTTCATTAGGGATTTCTCAGTACCAACCCGGAGTCGATATACATACATAATTCCATGTTTATAAGGTTTCTATTAATGACAGTTTGACATTATTAATGATGATTTAAGTAGTATAACTAGAAACTAATTTATGTTTCGTGTATCGCGTGTTGGAATGTTTTGTGACCGTGATTTGTGTGCGTAGTGACATCTTTAATGGCAGGGAAAATTCCCTGATTGTCCAGGTTGACGTATATTTTCCAACTAAGTGTTATTTTAATAAACGTGTATAAATATTTATTTCTTTGGTTTTATTTGTACGGGTCGTACCTACATAAGTTCAAGCCTATTCTATTTCCAGGTACAGTGGGCTGCATCAATTGGGTACCCCAGTTGTATTAAAATTTTAATACAACTGGTTTCTTCGTTCATTATGAAGCAAAAACAGTATAAGGAAACAAAATTAACTTAATCGTCTTTTTATTGAATAAAAAGACATTGAGTGTTTCAGCAAGACTAATGTTATTATGTCACTGTATCTTACAGCATGCAGTATGTAGGTAGGTCGTATGATAAAAAGAGCATACAATTTTAAATCGGTCGATTTAGCAGCCGGAAAATTTGCAGAGTCACGCTCACAGACCGCAAAAGAATTGAAAAACTATGAGAACGGAGCGGCGGAGCAATACGGTACGTACGTATATACGTAACAGGTTAAAAAATACTTATAAAATGGTATTTGGAGACTAGTATTTATAACTTACGAAGCAACCCGCGCTTTCCTTGTAGTTACCAAATTCACAAACATATTGTGAATGTGTGTGTAAGCGCAGGATCTCTCGGTACCGTCCGAGACATGGGCGAAGTCGGAAGTGTGTCTGTTTGCATGTGTGTGTGGTGTGCTGACGGTAGTCATCTTCAGGCACACATTCACAGCGTGTTTGTATTCTTGTTTATCACAAGTCAAAAATACTGTAGTACAAAAAGCTTTGAAAATACATAATATCTACACCTGAACTGATAAAAACCTTTGTAACAGATTCTTTTCTTTTCTTTGAGTAAGTACCATTACTTTAAGCGTTTGAAAGATTTCCGTAACATGGTAATAAAGATCACCGAAATTATATCTCACCCAAGCATAGATAGAGCTAAGGCTTATCGAGTAGTTACTAAGAGAAGTTTCTCACCAAATAACGTCCCAAAATCAGGAAAAGCTAACAACAAAATCCAAGTAGGAACCTATAAAGAAACCACAGGAAAACCTCATTACCTTCCACCGTAGTTACGTAGATTGAATCACGTTAGCAAATAAGTTTACAAGAAAAACATAGGGATGTAAAAAGAAAAATCTCATAGCCGGTATCGGGGTATCCCCTACAGATTCGTCGCTGGCAAGTTTCCGATCGAGGTGCACTTACGTTCGTATAAATAAATAGGTTGGGGCATCCCTGGCTCCTCAGTGGGGCAATTAATCACGCTGACCACCTGCTCCTGTACTCTCATATCACAGGGACAATACTGTGTGCTGTAGCGCTGTGTGCTGCCAATTAGAGGCAGCATAGTGTGCTTCGGTGAGTGGTAAGGGTGTTTTAAATTATGATCATATTATCTTTACACTAGTATACAGGGTCAAATTAAAAATTAGCTGGGAATAATTTACCCACGTGTTAGGTATCAATATCTGAAACGAATAGAACAAAAAATATACAAAAAAAAAACCTATCGTAATTCGATGGGTTAAGGCATTCGTAATCGAACAACTGTTTTTGTAATTTTTTGTGGAATTAATGAATGAATAAAATGCACCGATCCTAGCGTGGCTTAACCAGATTCGATTAATCGAATGAACCCCAAGATTTGCACTAGCTCCTGGAGCCTCATGCTTCATGGTGTTACAGAGGCCATTGCATATCAAGAAGTAGACCGGGGGGCTCTGTAATGGTCGGGAGACGTGCCCTTAGGATACTAGGAACTATTGGACTAGTGGAGAGACGGGTGGTATTTATTTATTGGAGGGCGTTGGAAATCTTTTCATGACGCCGTATTTTGTCGACATGTTGATTCAGGTCGAGCTTCTTGGGTAGATTCAACTGTTTTCTTAGCTCTTTTCCATGCCGTTGCTTCGCTATGTTTTGTGTTGTTGTTTTCATAGTCGTCTTCTGAGTTTTCGCTGCTATCAGTTTCTGGTTTTTTGTAGATAGCGCTAGCGCTAGCTGATTTCTAGATCTTATTTCTGTCTCCAGCCATGTCCTTCCAAAACTTGATTTCCATGTCGAAGCATTTCATGTCCTGTTTTAGGTTGTCGTTCTATGTGTAAATAGGTCATTCGACCGTCTTCGATTTAGCCTTATACTGCATTTCTGCATGCAATAGGTGTGGTTTGTCTCGTCTGAAGACGTGTGCTAAGTAGCATATCCTGTGGTTCTTGATGCGTTTTGTTATGGTTTTTCCGTCTAAGATTTGGTGCATTTTCTAAATTCTTGGTTTATTCCTGGCTTGATTAAACAAGTATCTCATGATAACTCATTCATATCTTCTGAGTCTTGATCTGTTCACCTTCGTGAGGGTCGATACTTTTAAGCCATATATCATACAAGGTAAGATAACCATCTGATACATAAGTCCAGCTTTCAGTCCATCTTTGACTTTAATATGAATGGTAGTATTGATTTCGCGATTCTCGTGGCCTGTTGGCATAATTTTCTAATTGTGCTTTTTCTTCTGACATTCATATTTTTACGAATTTCCAACAACCAAAACATAAAATTCGTTTGCTTGCCTATTGTATATGACAGCGTCCTTTAATGTTTTGAACAACGATGGAACAATGAAAAAAAAAATTTCATTCGTTATCGATAAAGAATATCGGTGCAGTATTGCCAGGTAATTCGAATTTGTTAGTTTTAGGACATGTCGGTTTCCTCACGATGTTTCCATGTTTTGTATCACCGTTATGGGAGCGCGGTGATGAAATTATTTCCACAAAGTAAAGCGCCTGTCAGGGTTTGAACCTACGACCCACAATTGATAAATTGGCCACCACTGAATTCCTGCTTAGAAAAGTGTAGTATAAATGGTCTTAGTTTTCCTTATTTACCTAGTTTTCTACTAAGAACCTCAGTGTTACATCTCCGGCTAAAAATACGAAACTTTTTCATGCATTTCGGTCAGCCATTTTTTCATTACTGCTTTGCGTCTGTCGGTGTACTTCAGTCATTAAAAAAGTATTAAGTTTTACCTCCTTAAGCATAAGTACCTATAAATGCAAATTTTTCTTATTTTTTTCCATTGATGCCTGTAGCTACAACTATCAAGATTTACATGTGCTTCGAGAATATGAAGCAAAGTCCGTACATATTTAAGATAAACACTATTCACACTATTATACATAATTATATTACATAAATGAGAATTTAACAGAGTAAAAGTACTACAATACTAGGAGTTAAAACCATATTTTGATCAGTTTCGGCAAGTTTCTGACTCCTAAAACGATTAATTGATAAACCAGATATCGTTAGTAAAAATATAAAGATCTTAAGGCTTCTTCAAACAGGCGCGACACATCAGCGCGACTCGTCAGCGCGACGCGACAACGCGACGCGACAGCCCGACGCGACAGCGCGACGCGACAGCCCGACGCGACAATGCGACGCGACACTTGTAGAACAATTTCCATGAAGTTTTCATAGAAATTTTTCTGCGTGAGTTATGTCGCGCCTGTTTTTAGGAGCCTTTATTCTTACTGAACATTGATTTTGTCTACGCACTACATTGGCAATCGTCCATTGTCCCACTGGACCTGTTCTTTGATGTGGTTATGTTTGAAATGTGATACATTGTTAGTCATTTTTTTGCTAATTTTCATTGATGGACAGTTTTGTTGCCATGAAAAATGTTCTCAGTTTCCAATATCGACACATTTTCATTACCTATATTCTTGCAAAATATATAAGCATTATTCTTGAAGAATACCTGTAAAACTTTCAAATAATAACTATAAAAATATCTAAAGCGTACCAACATTATAAGAGCTCAACTTTCCTGTACATTTTACAAGAAACAACAGGAGCTCAGTACTGCCTGTTGCTACAAATATCAAGATTTACATTTGCTTCGAGAATAAGAAGCAGAGTCCGTACATACATAAGTTATACACGCTTTGTGTCCATCTGCATTTCTGCAGCGGCAGCGCAGACGCTCGTAAATAATCCTTTGGACCTGAAAAACGTTTCAGTGAATCCAATAAAATACGTATCCGCAGAGACTACGCCGCAGCGAGCTCGTTACCACGCCTAGACGATTTATTGAGATTTGAAGGCTGAAATATTGTAGGTGTTCCATTTTAAACTCTTTTATGAAATACAACTATTCAATCCGGCTTAGAATTCAATTTTATGCTGTACCTACAAGGAAATGGAAAGACGAGAAGAGTTTAAAACAAAGTACTTTCACTACCGGTTCTTATTTCAATAACATAATACTATTTCATTTACATAGAAACCTATTAACGAATACACTGAAGAATTCTGTTATCAGGAATTGTATTGAACATTTATTAGGGAGTATTTATTCCTAACTGTACATATTTTCTTTCCTAAAAGTGCTTCCTCTGAACGAGAAAATTCAATTATTATCAGTGCTGTCCAATTAATTTCCGGCGGCACCGGAGCTGATAGTGTCGAGTAAATTATAAATTATCGAAGCAATAATTTTATACTGAACCCATTTCATTCTAATTATGAAATAAGCTTTAACCAAAGGCTACATTCAAATATAGTTACGTAATGTACATAACGTTAAAGACATCATTAGAGGAACCTGTCTAAAACCACCAACGTCACCAATAATATCAAAACTTTCAGGTCACGCGAGAAAAGAAAATTGCACTTTTTCTTTTTCGAATGACAGTGAGGACGAGTTGGTCTAATTTGACAGCTTAACGACCACCGAACCACAGTTAGCTCGAAAATGGAGCGAAACCTTCACGTAAATGTGTTTCCATCGGGCTCTTTGAACAAATGTTATTTCAAAGCTTATTTACATTAGTATCGAAGCGCCAGTTAGCTGCCATATAATTACACTCGGCGCCGTACAAAGCGAGTGAGCTAAAATATATTCTGCTTAATCTTCATTATGAATGTGAAATCCGTTCATGGCCTGAGGCCGCCACTCGCGTTTCATGTGACATGGGACACAATGTAGTAAAGATAAGGTGTCCCCTTCCAAGCCACTGAGTCTATTGTCGATCTCTTACGCAGCTTGGCATGTTAAAAGGAGCGCCCGATAGCTCGACCGTTACAAAGCACCCATTTTTATATGAAGATATAAATTATAACATAACTAGCAGATAATTACTTTCCCCACTCTCCTCAAAGCCACAAAAGATATGACGTATCGCGCCAATCTGTACAAGGTTCACGTTACGAGTAACACGTGTGTTGAAAATGAAAATTTTTAAAGCAATAAAAATGATAAGTGAAATAAAAATTAGACGGCATAGTTCTTCTTTAGTGGAAATGGCTTCCTTTAGATAGAGAAAACGTATAATGGAATGCAATAACTCTTGACCGGGTGTGCGAAGAAATAACACTGTCATATTTCACAACCCTCCAACATTTTTATAAAAGCGGACCATCTGCTTTTGACCCCTCATTCTTTTTGTTTCTCGAATTATTTCTGTATAAGTAAAATATTAGATATCAGCGGATATAAGTTTTCCGGTGCACGTTCCAAGCCAATTTGTATTGCTACGGCTTTTTTGTTTATTATTTGTGTTCTAAACATCATGTTGTAGCATCACAAAAAAAAATGCACTTATTATCTATACGTTTCGCCGTCAATTATTTTAAAAGACGGTTTTATATTTTTAATAATTACCATAAAACATAACGCATGAAATTCAACTAATCACTTATGCAAACGTGGATTTTCTTTTTTGTGTCTAAAGAAAACCTTGTACATACCTACGTATTTTCTCGGTTCAACAAAGAGTTTTTTTAAAGCAGTACACGTAGTGTTTCCACAAACCAGTTTTGAGTAAGAGATTTACTTGAATCTTGTACGTTAGCCGACCTGCCCCACACGAACATCCGCCGCAATCTGCATAGGTACGAGAGGTAGGAGAGGTACGGGAGGTACGCTTGTGTCCGTCCAGCGCTCGCTTTGTCACTGCTATTGAGTTAGCGAGGCACCCGCTCAACCGTCATTCTAGTCATTTTCAAATCTTTCTAACGTACAATTTACGGTACCAAATAGACGTCGAAAATTTTCTCAATTTTAGCAACCCTCGATTTATTTATAACACCATTCTATATTTTGCAATGTCGCCAGAGCAAAAGAAATTGAACAATAACTTTTTTACTATTTAACGAAAGCACAAATGTTAAGTTTTTATATATTTTCAACCCTGAATAGTTTTATGTCATCCAGAAAAGAAAATCTAAGGGGCGAGCGTTCCTCGTGTCCATAAAAAACTTCTGTGGAGTGAACGTGTAGGGAATACTCGTAAGCGTCACAGGAACCGGGGTGACTGCGGTCATTCCGCTAAACGAAGATCAGAATCGCAAGCTGTTAGCATAGAGATTGCGATCGAATGAATGCCGCCCCAAGTATTCCATCCCGAAATCGAGGGGCTCCGAATATTGCGGCCGCCCGATACAGCCCTTTTTGACTCTACTAACATTCCGCCACGGTACTAAGCCGCCCTTTGATTTTCTTTATATCTTAAAATACTTTCAAAATTTACGAATTTACATACGCATTTCCCTTGACGGCAATTTATGGCCACTAAAATGTCTACATATTAGCATTTTGCGATGATAAAGTGGCCGGGCATCAATCCATTGAGGCTCCACAAAATAAATGACACAATTTTACTGGAAGAAATATGACCAGTGAAATATTTCAACCCATCGATTGTTTTGTGTACTGAGAAAAAGTTTCTTTGTAATTTGATCGATAGCCTTTTGTCCATTAGGGACCTTTTAAAAGTTGTCGTTTGATTTCATTGTGTACTTCAACAATAATCACGGAGTTCTTTGTTCAAGAACTTTCGGTTTTGAAGAAAAAATAAATAGCCATTAATCATGCAAATGTTTTGTTTCGAGATTTATTTTATTTATCAAACGAAGGGTGAAACTGAAAGACGCGGAGTTTCTTGAATGTCGTAGCTTATGTATCGTGTCTTGAAATTTGGCTATTAATAAATTGGCTTTGGTAGAGGGTGCTCGTGTTTTTCTCGTGTATTTTTTGCGGCGATCAAAATCAGATCGTAGATATTGGTGCGGGGCGGCGCGATCGCGAGGCGAGCTTGCAGAAGGTGCCAATATATTTCCTGACGGTTGAACGGTCAGGTAATTGTGGCTGAAACTTATCTCAAGGGGCGGACGTGAGCGGAATACCAAATGGTTTTCAGGTCTTGCAAATTATAAACGCTGTCCTCAATGTTTAGCGCCCTCGGTATCTACATACACCAAGTGAGTCGACTAAATGAATCCCGCATAACTTATCTGAGACTCGCAAAGGGCTTGATTCGTTTCTGTTATTTTATTTTAAGTTCACGATGAGATAGACCAACACGATTAATTATGTTAGGTTGAGTAATAAGCGAAATAATTCAAGAAAGGACACAGTCAATGATGGAAAATATTAATATTGAAAAATCGATTAGTGAAAAATGTACGTGTTACAAAAACACATAAACATAACATCACTCCTGTAAACCCGAAGGGTTAGAAAGAGCCACCTTGACATATTTCACGACTTCTTCATCGTTTCAACTCACTATGCTAACCGGGCATCAGTAGCTACAGAACAAAGTAGCCAGCAACTATCAGTATCGTCAGAGAAAACAATAAAGAAAGGTAATAATAACTCCTCATTATTCAACTACGCCAGAGCTCAAAGCGACTACATTCATACCGTAATTTAATGAAGAACTAGCAACAACTCAAATGAAAGAAACTCGTGAGTGACTATCTCAATCTTAAATACAACTTTAATATAAGAAAAAAAAACTAAATTATGCCGTCCTACAGTCATCTAAGGAATTTCTTTTACTGTCAGCTTGGTAGGTGATATTTTTATTTTCTCTTAACAAGTCGCCGACTGCCAGTCGAGTATCAAAGGTTGAAACTGTTGCCTGAATCTCACTGACGTAGACTTTGTTCAAGTTATTTACTTTAGAGCGCGCTCATTAGCTAAATGACCGTGCTTTATTGAAAGAGTAATCAAAAGTGGAATGGAACGAACTACGAAATGTTGCAGCTCTTGATTTGGAAGAGACTTGCAGTCGAAAATGTGCTTCTGCCCTAAAATTCAACACGGGATATTTATTTATGTCTGTATTTAGGTAACTGTTTGCCTCGTCGGTCTAGTGGTCGCATACGCTACTGCTTAGCATGACGTCCCGGGTTTGATGCCCAGGTTGGGCAATGTGATATTGGGTTACTACATTAGGAATTTCAAAATAGCAGTCCGTCGTCTGGATTTGTCCCTGGTTGATAGCAATAGGCTTGCCTCATATCACGTGGGACTGAAACATAACTGGCAAAATGTAAGGTATATACTATAGAAACAAGCTGTAATGTTATGATGTTACAAAATTAGAAGCTTTATGTACACGTGTCAGCTTCAATGAGGTGACTAGGTGACGTCACCATTTATTTGATCATGCGCATCAAATTGCTCTTTGAAAGATGTCAAGATTGAACTTCGGCAAAGAACTTTTTAATAGCCAAGGGTGTGATGCTAATTACCAATATTCCCTTAAATTTTTAAGTGATAGATAAGAAAAGGGACAGATCTGTCCAAGACTTTGACCTTGGGCACGCCACGATAGCGGCGGTAAGTCCCCTCTTTGAGGAGTGGCTTGAGAGACGGCATGGCGTCCTCACCTTCCGCCTGACGCAGGTCCTCACCGGACACGGTTGTTTCGGGAGGTTCCTGTTTCGCATAAGGCGGGAGGAAACGCCCGGGTGTTTCCATTGCGAAGATCGCCCTGAGGACACGGTGGAGCATACGGTGGCGGTCTGCCCGGCTTGGGCGGAGCACCGCCGTGTCCTCGTGGAGGCGATCGGCGGCGGCGATCTCTCGCGTCCGACCCTGGTGCAGGCCATGGTACGGAGCGAGAGTAAATGGTTAGCCGTCACCTCCTTCTGCGAAGCAGTAATGCTCGCGAAGAGGGAGGCGGCGCACGTGAGGAAGAGACAGTATATGCGCCCTCACGGCCGTAGTCGCCGCGGGAGACGCCCTGGGCGTCGGGAATCCCAGGCTGATTCCCGGCCACCGTAGGCGCAGGCTTGCGGACGGCGAGTAATGGGTAGCTCGCTGTGCGGTAAGGACCAAGCCCGGGTCGACGGCGCGTTGTGTTCCACGCGCGCCTCAAAGAGATGTCAGCACCAAATGGGGGGGTCCGCAAGGGCCGATGCCTGCCAGGGGTGCGGGTTGTTCGAAAGAGATACCGCGGCCCCTGGCACACAGGCAACTGAGGGAACACGGGTGGGTTTTAGTCAGTAAAAGTCTGACACGCCCTCCCGCTCCACCCAGAGCGGGAGAAGTTATTTGATGATTTCCCACCCAAAAAAAAAAAAAGACTTTGACCTTACGGTAGGTCTGCCTACATACCTACTTCACTTGCACTTTAACTTGCAAAGGACACAAACGCGAAGATAAGTTTAATTGTCCAAGTTCATTAATGGACTGGCCACGGCGCCAGCGCATGTACATTCAAACTATAGTACCTATCAACTGATATAACAGTCGGAAAGCAGCTTTATTGCTTAAATAATGTCTTTTGATATAAAGTACTTTAAAGCTTCCCAAAGCGCCATTCAGAAGTTTTTACGATTTGTAAACTAAACTACGTCCATATTCGGGAAACGGTACATAAAATATTAATTAAACTTTTAATGTGTGAAAATATGTTCCGTGTATTTTGATGTAAAGAAATAAAGTTGTGTGGATAAATTTAAATTACCGATTAACAGATTGTATTCATCTTTTACAAATAGATTTCAAAATAGGTATTAAAGTGGAAAATAAATCGTTGCTACTGAAATTGAACTGAAAAAACCCTGTTTGTTTATTAAATTATTTACCGAAAGCAGTTTTACTTATTAGTTATAACTATTGCTAGGGATCGCATAATCGGATACATATTTATCTAAAGTGAATTCTTAGTTATGAAAGTATGGAAACGGTTCTTATAAGATATTTTTTGTAACAAAAAACCTGGGATTCCAGGAATACCGGGAATTCATAACTAGTCAGATGTATAGTATGGAAGCAACTTCTGAATTATTAGGATTGCATAATATTCAGATGCATATTTATTTAAAAACAAGCTGACCCAACAAACGTTGTCCTGTCTTGATTATGAGTATTAAATTCGCATTTTATAAATATGTTACGCAACTTTCCTAATTTTTTTATTTCATGAGAACCTTCTCCTGACAATATCAAACACAACAAAAGAAGAATTGTCAAAATTGATCCAGCCGTTCAAGTGTGATGCAATGACCAAGGGAAATAGGGATTAATTTTTATATTTAACGTGTTAAAAAATTAACCTTAAGAAATTTAAGTTGTTTAAAATAACATTATAAAAACAATCACGAAATTATTCCACGGGAACATACTACCGGGATAAAAAGTATCATATATGTTAATCTAGGTTATAATCTATCTGTGTGCCAAATTTCATCCAAATCCGTTCATCCGTTTTTGCGTGATTGAGTAACAAACATTCAAATATCTTCACAAACTTTCACATTTATAATATTATTATGTTATATTATCGCAGGATAGGATGCACATGCGCACCGTACACCGTGTAGGCATATATATATTAATTCCGATGCAAATACATATGTGTATGTAGGAGAAGGTTCTGTAAGAGAAGGTGTGTGTTAGACCATATTTTTTTTTCATAAAATTAAAATTTTCGATACAAAAGCGCGTTCTATATTAGTCAACATCTCAACTTCAGGTTAATATGCATCCGAATTTCCGATATCTGATTAAAACTGTTTATAAATACATATCTTACGATTCCATCCAAAAACACTAGCTGAAACTGCTTTTGGAGAACAATTAGACTATCTTCACAGATCGACACCTCGAACTAAGGTAACCAACAAACAAAACCGAATAATAATTCTCAATTTAAATACAAAATGATCCAAATATAATTCGGTTGTAATGCAGGAGGGCGCGGAGGGACGCAGTGGAAACAACACCGATATACGGTTATTCCCTGACAGCTGAGCTCTTAGGTGATTGTGGCGGAAACTTTTATCGGATGTCGAACGTGAGCGAAATAGCGATTCCCGCGAGTTCACCTGTTTACACCGACAACATGTGCCCTCTAGAAGAGATAAGGCCATGTGAGGTACAAGGAAATGTGCACACCTATTTGTAAGCCCTTTTGAAAGAACGATTAAGTGTGATTTTTTTGCGGAAATCTATTTTCAGTAACTTTTCAGGAATCAATCTTTGTATGTTGTGTTATTGGATATTAATAATAAACACTTGCATGAATAATTTTCTTTTTAATTGGATGTACTTATGTTTTAGTTTGTGAATTGGTTATAAATTTTGCATTGAAAACCTGCACTGTTTAGTAAAAATCTGCTGAAATTTAATAAAAATAATTAAAATGGTATTTTTCGAGTTTATAACTTACATTTTCCTTCCAGCGTCTATGTCTCCGCTGTAGCTTTTAGCTTCCCACACCCAAACATGCCAGTTTACTATCAATAACGCGTCATTTTATCCCATAAACTGTATAAGCCTTATGAACTATAAAGCTGAACAATTGAATTATTATTTCAGCATCAAGTGCTACAGAGATAGCACGGAATATAATAAACAATTGTGTTATAACAGTTGCGTATTATTTGCATAATCCATTTTATTCTGGGAGTTTTGCCAACTCACAAACATTCACTTCAAGTAACTCAATGCATAAAGCGAATAAATTAATGATTTTGTATTTTTGTAACAAATTAAGTCTTTACGCCTATTAGTAACGCTTTGAATAATGCAATATGATTTCTTTACTTTTACAGTAGGTACGTGGATATCTGTAGCACATATGGGATCTACCTTTTACATGCACAACGGTGCATGTTAAAGGCAGATCTAATAAAATATCGATATCATTCTTCGTATCACATATCACGTTACATTCATGCTTGCGATGCCTTTGCAGGCCTTATTATGCACGTTGAGATCTTCTCTGATGAAATATTCTAATGTTATAAATGTGAGCTAGTCTCATTTGGCAGGCACATTGCTCGCAGAACAGAGGGCTGATGGGGCCGAAAGGTACTGGAGTGGCGCTAGTGTTGGAAGTCCTCCCACAAGATGAACCGATGACCTGGTGACGGCTGCAAGAACCCACTGGATGCGAGAAGCACAGAAACGGTCGAGGTGGCGGTGCTTGGGGGAGGCCTATGTCCAGCAGTGGACGTCCATCATCATTTCAGCCAATAGACGTCTATTGGCTGAAATGATGATGATGATTAGTCAATCTCTAAAATATATTGTTGTTTGATACGTTATCACGGCTGATCTACACTAGATTTTATGCAGAACATTTTTATCAATAAATGCGGATGCTCCATGCAAATAAATGAAAGAAATTTTCAGAACTTAGGCATAGATATGTAGTCAAATGCACATCTGAAAGTTTTCCTACTAAAAACACAAATGTCATAAATGAGTTGTAAAGCTGAACAATAGAGTAGACTCTATTAAAAAAGATCCAAATGCAGTGGGAATATGAATTTCAAAAATATAAACTTGACTTTTGCCCCTTGGCAAGTTCTGCTTGTCGGTATAAACAGTATGATAAATATTTCAGGAGGTTTGGGATTGCGTTTAAAATAAGCTGACCGTTTTAGAAATAAATATTAGATTTTTCTCTATCAATTCCACATTTATTTTGTCAACCGCTAAAACTACCCGTAGGTCACCAAATCTATTTTCAAGTTGATACAGTAGTGTTTGAAGAACATTTAGATACCAAAATCCTCCTGTATTTGAGCATCTGCATCATACTTAACGACTTGAATGACTTATCAAGGTCTATGGTAGGTACCATATACCTAGATAAATCATTCAAGTCCTAACGTATGTGCTCGACTTCATCATTGTAGTTTATGGGATCTAAATATCGAAATAAAAAAAGTACGAGTATGTACAAACTATTTAATATTTATCGTCTATTAAATAAACAACTTACACGTAATTTAGTATTTTCTGTGATTTAGTGATACATTTTTATAGTGATGTTCAGAGGATAGCCGTGGCTATACGGCACTTTGCCCTAAATCTTATGATCGCTTACTGTTAGAATGTACGTGTATTGTTCTAACAAAGCAATACATTCTAAGAAGTAGATTTCAAGACGCTTCCATGATACCTCATTTGTCAAATTGTGATAGGTAAGTAGTTTAGAAATTATGAGGAAACAGATGAACACACATACCGATCAAAATCATAACCCTACTTTTTGTTTCGCCGTAGTCGGGTAAAAACAACATCTTCTTAGTCAAAAATCTTTCTACGAAAATATAACTTATCCACATTTTCGTATTTTATACTTATAGCTGGAAGCGAGCAAAAGAGAATAGTATTTCCCGAGATCCCAAGTATTACGGCTCGGTAAAATGTACGGCCCATGCACAGTGCAACTTGGAGTAACTCGAGTGAGACGTAGGTGAGGGCGGGTGTTCTCTTTCGATCGCGGGAGCTCAAGATATCTGTAATGGCCACTCGAGCTATCTGCTCAACCGTTATTCTCAACAAATCTTCCATATTGCGGCCAACCGGAGCTCAATCAATACTGTGCAATGCGCGTATAGTTTGTTTTCTATTTTGAATTTGTTTACCTCCCAGCTTCAGGCACGACGTGTTTTGCTGTGTTGCAGTTTTGAACTGAATACCAATATTTTTGTACTTAAAGTCTTTCTTTGTTTATGAAGTTTATTGCTAGTTTCGTGCAGATATTTTCATTTTCTGTTCACGTTGCGATCGGATTATTAGATTTATTTCATACATAAGTACTTACTATAAAACGTATCTCCGTTCGATGCAATTACATAAATGTCTGATAAGTCAAATCTGGAAACTGACTAGACGTAGCTCGTAGAGCGAGACTTTACCCAGCGTCCATAAGTTTTTGTACTTTCTCATTGGAGCACTGAACAAGTGAAATTAAGATAATGTTCTAATGGGTCGCATAAAGGAAAGTTATAATATCCAGAAGCACATTCGTTGCTATGGAGGTGGCCTGCTTTGTTTCCGACTTCGCAAACTTTTCCCTGTTACATTGTTCACTTGTCGGGAATCGCTACTACACTTTATGGATTGGTACAGCTATTTGTTTTCTGTCTGCACGTATATGAACAAAAATAATTTTGTTGATGAGATAAAAACATTTCGTAAATAGAATTGTTTTTTTTTTAGTTGTGATTGGGTAGAAGGTGTTGTTTACGATGGTACCTGGATTAAGTGAAGCCGTTAGAGAAGTGACGGAGGGAGCTGTGGCGGCAAAGGGGAGGCGGCGAGGTGAATAATTGCTGCAATCAGTGCCAAGCCAACTAAGCGATGATCAGACCGACACGGCGCAAGTTGCCGATTGCTTGTTCTCATATCATTTTTCGTTCGTATCAGTCTGTTTATTAATTTTAGATTTTTTAATCCTACTATCCTACTGTAATAATATAAATGTGAAAGTTTGGAGGTTTGTCACTCAATCACGCAAAAACGGCTGAACGGATTTGGATGAAAGGCACTCAGATAGTTTGTAACCTGGATTAAAACATAGGATACTTTTTATCCCGGTTCCCGTGGGATAATTTTGGACATCCACACGGGCCAAGCCGCTGGCTAGTCAGAACTAAAATGAAGATCGAGAAGGTATAGTAGAATTAATTTTTTATTTTATTCCAACGGTTGTATGCAATTTATATTAGGATTGTAAATAAAGCTTATCACGTTCGTTAATATTTTAAACTGTCCCGGGACAAATTCGCGATATTGTAACGATAAACACAAATTGTTGGCATCATAATGTTAATAGAAAGTAGGTAACTCTCACTCGAATCATGTTCTGTTTATTTAGTGGATCAGAATGCTGTGAATCGTGTTTTGAAAGCAACTAATTAACCGATTATGCACACATTACTCGAGTAAACACGTTCTATATTATTATTTAAAGCTAAATAAATAGCATTAATCGAGTCAAAAAGTTTTGAAACCCAATTAAGTAAATTAATTAATATCGATGAACAAAATGATCGATGAGGTACACATGAGTATCAAAGTGGAGTTCGATTCTGTTTACCAAAGAAGGACAATGTGTACCAAATAAATTACGGGAAAGTAAACGTAGACAATTAGTTACACGTTCGCAATAGTCGCTTAATTCATTACAATGAAACGTTTAAAATTCTGAAGTACATGTATACTGAAGTTGGGTGCTGAACCAAGCTAATCAAAAGATAAGGCACATACATCATGTAGTGAAGTTAGAAGCGGGTGCAGGAGTCAGGCCGTTTTTATGGTCCAAGTTGCCGGCACAATGCCTTGGAATGTGCGAAGTAAACACTTAACTGCAGGTTTACTTGTCGTAATGCAGTGCAAGTTTCACAGCGCGCTCGACCACGGGACCACGGAACAACTACGCCCTGCAAAGTTTTATGGTTGCAGTTTTAATGTGGACTAAGCTCCGGTGACTCCACCGAGAGGCCGCTCTTCTCGCTACGTTTCGGACATCAAATTTCAACTTAATTTTTTCGCTCCAACTTTGTGGAATAACAGTTTCCAGAGGAAATTGTGCTATATACGCTAATGAGAAGACCGCTACGCTCAGTTCTCCTTTGACAACTATACAATTTAGAATAACGACTTTTACTAAATAAAATTAATTTGACAAATAGTGATACTAGAAGTTCACTTGTTAGTGCGGTGATAAATCTGTCCAACAAGTCGTAATGTAGTCATTAATAACTAACTTCGGGTATAATGTTAGTTGGCGTATTTCAGCCACATGGTTCTGCGTTTGTTTGTGTTACATAAAAGAGAAAATACTCTTTTTATTTTTTTCGGAACAAGCTTAAATAAGAATAATATTACGATTACCGGCATTTAATAGGGCAGAAAAGAATTAAAGCGGCTCTTTAAGATGATTTTAAAGTAGCCTAAAATAAATAGCGAATGTTCACGTAACGGTCGGTGAGTCAGGAAAGTTGGAAAGTAAATGGTATTAGCATCGTCTAATCACTACCTGGGGAGCTCTCCGTCTAGCGCTGTGAACCGGGTACCGACGTTTCAGAGCCGTTCCCGTACACTTGCTTGCCCGTTCTGGGAGCCTTCTTGAATGCAAATAAGCATTAGGAACGCCTTTACAACATTGAGACGCTCTTTATTGGGCCTGTTCGAGCATATAAACCGGTGGTTCCGCAAACATTCGACTCCACGCACCTCCCTTTAAAACACGCCTGCGACACTCACGAAGCCAGGTAGACGCCTCCAATGTTCCTAATTAAAAATTTTACTTAAAAAAGAGTAATGAAGATGAACTCCACCGAAACAAAATCTTATCAGAGCTCGAGGACAAAAATCAAGAAATGCAAATTCAACGGGAAAGGCGAACTTAAGTGGAGCTGTAAATGTAATTAGATTTTCAAGTTTACAAAGACAAGAGCGCTCAGGTTGGTAGATTTACTGCTGGCTGACCCACCTCCCCGTGGAGAACGATAAATGAGACGCCGCGAGGTAGCGATACTAATTATCCTATAGGTAGACGTGTAACACCGTCCACGTTCCCTCTAAATCTTGTTAGCGGTTGGAGGTGCAATTCTGATAAATGCAATTGCTGCGATAATTTATAACGAGTCCCACAACGCTGAACTTAATTATACCTAACGCATTACTTCTTGTATTTTAATGCTACGGTTACTTAAAATAGAGTTTTTATTCAGATACAAAAAGTGCTTACTTAGCAGATATAAAAATAAGACTAGTGTTCAAGAATTTTACGGCGTAGGCATCCACTATAAAAAGTGTTAAGTATAGTTAGTACTTTTTTATATGTTTTGGCACTTGGGTGGTCTTGTTTAGTTTTCTTTTCATGTTTAGTTATGGACACTTATAATCTGGTTTTTTATGTTGCCATTTTTGGCGGTCCTTACTTTGCATAGAGTATATGTAACATCATACTTATGTACCTAACAGTAATCTTTTTGCCAGTCGTTTTTATTTTAAAACTCCTCTATACTCCAGGTTTAGGTAGTTAAATAAAGGCAAACAAATCGTAAAAAAGTTTTTTATAGTTGACACTTTCTTGTTTAAAAATATGATGTAACAAAATTAAATTTATTTTTGATTTATACGATCGTTTCTTCTATTATTTGTGCATATTAAACTTTATCATTTATTCTAAAGCTACTCTTCCTAGATGTAATTACTTGAGCACAATTTTTGTTAGATTTAAAAAAATAATATAATACCTATTCTGTAATCTGCCTATTGTAAAGAGCCCAAAATGACAGATTCCATAAACCTTTAAAATACAACGAATTAGATCAAATTGATAAATTGAAAAGTACAACTGTGAAATAGTATGGCAAGTGAAGTGGCAGGTATGACGTTTAGTCGGTTAACCAGACGCCTTTGACAGCGCTCTCGACATTTACGATTTTGTGAGTGCGTTTCGATTTTCTTAAATTGTGTTATTATAGCTAGCAAAATAATGTATAATACAACGGAACGATTTATTATTAATGTGACAGATAAGTTCATCAGATTCTGATTCACATTCAAAATAGAGCCCATTATTAATATATGACCATAAATAATATGATTTTAGTATTTGAAATAAAAGGTTTTGTATCTATGAGTCGCGTGTTTTTTTTTGTTTACCTTTATTTAATTACCTAAACATATGAAGTATAGACTTAAGTATAGTCTTTGGGGTAAAAATAGCTAAGAAATTTTAAGATGTCAAATAATTAAGCTTAACAGTTTACGTTAATTGAGGGTCTTTAATGTATTATTTGTATTTATTATTTGTTCTTTAGTTTAGAAACATGTAATACTTTACCGGATAATTAAATTAAGAAATACTTTTTTAATTTAATTAATATAAGTTCAGCGACACTAGTTGCTCGCTCGGCAATGTATAATAATATAATTAAGTTTCTATTACATGACTTGGTAGTTGCGAAACAATAATACGAAACTTTCAATTCGATTTCGTTTCTTTGTCCTACAGATTCAAGTCACGATTTACTGTACCTAGCGCATGCATCATGGACATACTTTGAAAAGGTTTCTAGAAATAATACTGAATACCGTCAAAGAAAACGGTGGACTCTAAAGGGGGTAGATAGCCGAATAACTACACAGAAAACAATTGAAAAAAAAACGAAAATTGAAAAAAAAAATACCCTGAAAATAAAAGTAAAACACGTGGAATAGCCTCATCCTTTGTTGAAGTCAGTTAAAAATAGGACGCATTCCTCACTCCGATGCAAATTTCCATCCAAAATCGGTATCCGTCGTCACGTACGAATCTATGGTAAATCAGACACCAACACAGGGACTGTAATAATTGATAGTAGACAGCAGCAGTCAACAGATACAAATCAGTGACCGATTTCAAGCGGTCGTCTACGTACGGGGTGCTACACACTTGTTCGTGTCGACATGATTCGGCACAGCAGGCGGCAAAACCGAATACAAATTAATGTTCGGGCAAAAGCCGCTCGTCTTAGCTTGAATTAAGCCGACCCAAACCTGATACAGCGACGGTAAATGCCGAACAGTCTTTGTCCATCGCCAAGAGCCGAATATATGTAGTAATTGCTTCGGAGACTCGGCTTTGTTGTCCAACAAATATCTACTGCCGAATAGTATAACTCTGGCGTACCCCAAACGCCTAAAGGATCCGGTAAATGCTAAATGTGAACCTGTACGGAGTCAGGCTTGCGGGTGGAAGGAATCACACTTGAATAATTGCCGCAATCACTCGATGGTGACTGACAAACGTACGGCCTTAAACTTGGAGGGAAGTCTTTGGTTTAGACCGTAATATTGGCGAGCGAGAGTCGATATTCATATGGATTTTAATTTCTTATATTTTTGATGTTTAAAAAAATTAGTTTTACAGCAAGACTAGAGTAAATTAAGTCATAGAAATCTAGACCGACTTTGGAAGTAAGTACCAGTATTCGTTTGTTTGGTGAAAACGGGCTACATTTTCTTGCTGCAAAAACCTAGATAGATAATGCCAGTCCACTTCCACGACTTAGCGTAAAACTGTTCCGTTGTGGACAATTTTTCAAATATTTTATGAGCAAATGTAGTAGCGTGCCATAATATGGTGACCGTATCTATTGATTGCGAATGATAGGTCACTAGTACATCGTGTCCGTGTACTACAATAACCTCATTCATAGTGTTCACTGCATTACTTTCGCACAACGATAAACAACACAACCTTATTAT
The DNA here is from genome assembly GCA_947359405.1 of Antitype chi. Lineage (NCBI taxonomy): Eukaryota > Metazoa > Arthropoda > Insecta > Lepidoptera > Noctuidae > Antitype > Antitype chi. The sequence continues at coordinate 11,931,459 of OX375820.1, read as the reverse complement.
TTCTATTTACAACAATTTTCAATTTCCACCTAATGAACGTAACGTAAATAGTTAATGTTTGTTAGTTTTGGCGTATTCAATTTATATCAGACTTTTGTGATAAATTTGTGTTAACAGGAAAATTGTTACTTAAAATTATTATTTGCTCATTTCAGTGATATTTGACTCCCCAATTTGTTTAATTCATGAAATATTAACACAAACATAACGCCTGTTAGGCGTGGGTTGTTACTATTTGCTGTGTTTATATTAAAATGTTCGATCAATATTGGTACCTAGCACTATTTCATAAAATATGCCAATATCTAGCATACTTATTACGTAAGTACTGACGTCACACATTTGTGGAAATCTTTTTATGCAAATAGTAGAATAAGAGGTCAGACATCCTACACAAGTTATTGTGTTTATAAAACGGACCATGACGTCCGCGACGAGAAGTCCGGAGCGACCAACGATGCCGCCTCTGACTGGAAGAGGGCCATATATTTTTTTTTAGAGCATACTGTGTAGCGAGACGGACTAAACGGTAATAAATAATGATTTGGTGCAAAAGAACGTTTCAGTAAATCTAATAAAATACGTATCCGCAGAGACTGCACCGCACCGAACTCGTTACCACATCTAGACAATTTATTAGGATTTACGAGGCACCCACGAGTTTGGATGATCGTTCTAAAAGTTCTATAAACGGACAAAACGCTCTAGCACTTTTCATTCACGTCGAATATGAAATAGGAAATCAATTTCAGGAATGAGCAACGAAATACTCGTACATTCAATAAATGTCGTAAACGCTCACAACCTCTGCCTCTTTTAAACGTTTTCCGCTAGTTGCCCGACTTCGTGATTTAAAGTTTCGTAAGCCACAAACTTGGACCCGAAACGTGTTCTTTAATTTCCAGCTTGGATTTTCCTTCATACAAAATTAGTCTTTCTTTGTGATCATAAATCATAAAAATATAAAAGTCATCGTTTCGCGACGCAACATACTGGTATTTATTAAAATAAAACATTCTTCAAAACAATTTGGAGTTGAAATTGAAATAATATTGGAGACGAACACGGCGTATGCGATTTCCAATTATCGATGTGCGCTGACTGTTCGTACGGTATTGCAACTCCGTATGACGAGAAAATATTTCGCTCAGGTTTCATACGAGAACATACGAGTACATACGAGAACACCGTACGAGGAAACATTCGTCCGTGTACTGCACGTGTCGGGCTCTAATCTTCCGTTATTTGAAACTCAAGAAATTTCACTAACGGAATGAGAAAAGTTTCTCCCTCGATTATTTATGATTCAGCACAGAATATCAATTTGATTGAAAGAAAAGAAACATAACTTTTGAAGTTGACGAAACTTTGCGCTTATATATTCTAGAATCAGTTATTTTAGTCGTTCATGAGTGATGTAACAGAACAAGTACGTCTAGATACCTAAAAGTTTGGCGTGCAAGTTTTGCTAAGTTTGGTGAACAGAATTATGAATATTCACAAACGCCCCGGGATTCCTCACGTGCGGAAACTCTTTTAATAGCGCATTAAGTGTTGGTGAGCAAGTTATATTATGTACCTATATAGTTGCTTTTGGACACTTAAAAATCTTAATATAACGCCCATAATTCTTCTTTTAAAGACTATTCTTTAAAACTCAATAAAACTTATGCTTTCTCTACTTGGGTGGAGGAACTCTTCTTCCCATTATTAATTAACTACATCAGGCCGTTGAGAACGAGTTTCCTCAACAGTCGTATGACATGACACACCAGGAAAGTCTTGCTACGAGATCTGCCTGACAACAACAGGGGTGTAGCAGCATCTACATCGCCACATGCAAAGTACGCTACGCATGACACTGACGTCACACGGAAATCCTGCATCACGCAAGCAGAGTGTAACCGCGCAACTAACACATAAACACGTTCCGCCACCACGGCGTCGGGCAGTTGCCCACCAGACACGACAGTTGCCTGGTCGGAGGATCCTTCCTTTTCTATGGAAGTTGAGTGAACTTTACACCCTGTTCCTCATATCTTTATAGGGGCAATGCAAGAGTAGTTTTAACTAGACGAAAAAGTGTCACTATATTTTTTTTTTCATAATTAGATATGTACAAAAGTGGAGCTACGTCTGCCAACAAACTGCTATGCAGTTTGGCGGAGGTAAATCTAACCTACAAAAAATGATTTCTGTGAATAAACACTCTTTAAAAAAAAAAATATTAAGTCATTAGAAGCAAGTTAGATTCGGTTAGGTGACCCCTTGTAAGGAGGACACGGCTGCCGAGCCGTGTCCTCCTTACAACTCGGCACGATCTGACAGCGTATGCCGGACACGCTGTCAGATTGTGCCGTTTGGGAGGAGCCGCGCCGTGCCCTCATCTCAAGAGTAGGCAGCGAGCTGTCGCTGCCGGCCGTTGTCAACTCGATGATCGACAACGAGGAGTCCTGGGTAGGAGGCTGGTGAGGAGGCTGCGGAGACGGAGCGGGAGATTGCTTCCGCTAACCCGATCCACAGCAGACTCACCGGGCGTCGGTGGAGGGTGGATGACGCCCTCTTCCAGCCCCACTAAATGCGTCCAGGGGCTACGGATCTGGGGAAATCGCGTAGTGTTCCACGCGCGCCTCTCTATGATGTAAGGGGGGGGGAGTTTAACATCTCACTCCCTCCCTAACTCGAGGTGGCCCGCAGAAGCGGGGATCGCGGAAGTTGCATTAGATCCCGTGATCCCCGGTGCAAGTGTGGGACGGAACACTGAGGTGGTTTTAGTCAGTAAGAGTCTGACAGACCCCTCTGCCCTCTCCAGGGCGGAGGACATCCATGAGGATTTCACTCCGTAATAAAAAAAGGCTAGGTTACCCTCACAGGATGTAAGGGTAACCTAACCTTTTTTTTAAAATTGACATCGACGCGTAAACCATTACCATGAATTCAATAACGCTGTCGAAGTGCCAGAATTCTGGCCGAAGCTTGTTTGTGCTTAGTTGGGATCATCGACACGACGACGAAGAATACCTGTTCCGAAACCCCCAATCTTAGACACTTTTCATTGTTTTTTTTAAAAAAGGCTGCTATTCCAAACATTTTGGTCGTGTAGGTTTTCACTTCAGGGCCCCAATTCTGTATGGTTATAATGATTCCCCACGGAATCTTACTACGTTCAAACTACGTCAATATAGTTTTTTGTTGAAACTAATCTACCTAACGGTATGGAACCGAAATGTCATTTTCTGTATGTTCCAAGACAATTTGTCAATATTAATAATACGATATTCGCAGAATTCGTGTGTGATCTCAGGAAATGACGTGGTGTCGAAATAAAGAATCGTTAAGTGGTCATAGTGAATTGAGGCTCTGTACGAAAAATCTGATTGTTTATACGCCTGTCTAGAATCATGTGCTGAATTCATAGTAACAGTTTACCACTAATAAAAAAAAATCAAAAACAAAATCTTTGAAATCCATATCAAGAAAGCTACCTTCACTATAAGCAAGCTTAGCAAGCTGCACGGCAGTAAGTTACTCGTCCATCGCCTTAAGAGCATCGGTTACGTTAAATAATTCAGTTGCCCAGTTGATAGTATAAGTTACACCAGTAAGTTGCTTGGACTGACTTACCGCACTATTTGCGTCTCGAGAGTCCTGATTTCCGTAGACTTATAAGAAGACTTTGGTATTATACATTCTATACGAGTCTTATAAATATTTTGCACCCATTTTTATGTAAGTTATTTGATGATTTCCCACCCTTAAAAAAAGGCATAGTTTTTGAAAGAGCCTATTTTTATGAGAGCGTCTAAGTTACTGTGAATATGTACCTACTAAGTCAATTACTTACCTAAGATGCAGAAATTTACAAAATGTAGTGACTACGGTTTGTAGACTTGCAGAGTTGTTGTTGTTGCGGTTGTTGTTCAGGTTGAAGCGCGTAGAGATAATATCACTTAGTTCCTGTTAGGTTTAACCAGAGTTCGGATATTCGGATGCATATTCACCTAAAGTTGAGATGTTGGCTAACATGGAATGAGCTTTTGTATCTATCGAAAATATCTTAATTTAGGTAAGTAATTTGTTTATTGTTTGTTTTAAGTATTACAAACCACCCCTCCTCCAGTACATACACATATTTGTATCGGGTTAAACATTAATTTTAAATTAATACACATCTGAATAGTTATGCAATCCAAGAATTCCGGGGTTTTTAATAAATATAAAAAATAATTTATAAAGCCGCTTCCATACTTTCATAGCTAAATATTATCCGAATATCGGATCTTTGTTTATAACGTATAAGTTGTGGTGACAAGATGACGATTCCTTTCTCTAGCGTTAGTCACCACGTAGCAGTAATCGCACTCGCTGATTGATTGTTATTTATGTTTATTTATAGTAATAAAATTACGCCTGTCTGGTTCAAGTAGCCCTCATAAATAAAACTCCATATAATGTTCCCTTTTTTACTAAATAAACAACTACAAATCGCGATGAATATAGCACAACCGCGAGATACAATAACACACAATTATGAACATTTCAAATTCGGTGTTTGATCACGAAACGTGTACCTAATGAGTTGTAAAATTGCAACAGTATACCGAACACCAAACATTGGAATCACGATGAAAATCAAAGGTATAATATTTACAATCACGCTGTGCCCTGCAAACAGATAAATTGAGTACAAAATAGTCCACAGCAAAGCGGATACAGTCCTCGCATGAAACAAACAGTCGAGGTTTATGCAAATTGGGCTCCTTTGTATTTTGCTGGATTAAAATATAGTGGGAATTAGTTCCGTGTCAGATATCCGACCAGCGGCCAACTCGGCCCACTTGATTTTATTGCGCGCTACTTTATTTGAAGCGTTTCCTCCATTACTTTGAATGAAGAAGGTGCAATTAAACTATATGGGTGTGAACATTCGATGATGTCGACCGCTTCATTGGCTGCAGCTATCAATGGTAGTGCATCGCTGACGGTTTAAATATTATATTTGCGATCTAGAAAAAATACACTTAATTTTACTATGAATAAAGAAGGTGCAATTAAACTATATGGTGATAAACATTAGTTGTTGTCGAACGCTTCATTGGCTGCAGCTATTAATGGTAGCGCATGATTACAAGGGGTTTTTTTTTTATGGGTGTGAAATCATCAAATAACTTCTCCCGCTCTGGGTGGAGCGGGAGGGCGTGTCAGACTTTTACTGACTAAAACCCACCCGTGTTCCCTCAGTTACCTGTGTGCCAGGGGCCGCGGTATCTCTTTCGAACAACCCGCACCCCTGGCATGATTACAAGGGGTTAAAGTATGAAATTGCCGATTTGGATTGAAAAATTTAAACTCGTTTTTTTCTAAGATCATTATCTATACATTGCTGCCATCTAAACAAAAGTTCATTTATGCCTTTACCATAGAATTCTGAGGATCTAGATTCGATAAACTGTGTGAAAGTACTTTATACTGCCTCCTGGGAAGAATTTTTTTTATCACGTAGAAAATTGTCCAAATCACGAAAAAAATGGTAGTCCGTTGGAGCAAGGTCTGGCGAGTACGAAGTATGACGTATAGTTTATAACTGCAGCTCCTGTAGAGTTACAACGGCTTCTCGTGCAGTGTGAGGTCTTGCGTTATCATGGAGCAATAATGGTGAAGATCGATTCACGAGTCGGGGCTGTTTCACTGCCAGTTTCACAATCATTGTTCGAAGTTCGGCACAGTAGACATGTGCTGTTATTACCTGACCTGACCTGAGAAAGCTATAGTGAATAACACCATGAAGAGACCACCAAACAGTTACCATTACCTTTTTATTGGTCAAAGATTTTGTTTTTGAAACTTTAGGGCACTGTTGCGGCGTTTGACCTGGGGTCAGCCATTGCATTTTTCGCTTACGGTTATCGTAAACAATCCATTTGCGTTACATGTCACAATTCGATTCCATATTCCTTCATTTCTGTACCGATTCAAAAAGGCAACACAAGTTTCAACACGCATTTCTTTCTGCAGATCAGTCAAATCATGAGGGACCCATTTTTCATATTTTTATCTTATTGATTTGATGCAAATTAGTCAATATTGTAAGTAGGGTAACGTTAAACCATGCCGCTAATTCCTGGGTAGTTTGATTCGGATCGGCTTCTACCATCTTTTTCAATTCAGCGTTATTTACCTGTGTGGTCTACCACGTGGTTCGTTCTTCAAGTCGAAGTTTCCATTACGAAAGCGTTTAAACCAACATCGCACGGTGCGTTCATTGGCAGTCCCCTTCCAAATGCAACGTTGATATTGCGAGCCGTTCTGCCGCGTTAGTTCCGTGTCTGAACTCGTATTCAAAAATAACTCGGATTTTCGAAGTATCCATCTTTACGTCTAAGCTGAATAAAAAAACAATTGAAAGTCAAAAATCGAATGTTGCAGATTTTTTAAAAGAAAATCCTCATAGGTATCACGTGAAAAAAAAATCACACGAAAATCTCATAACATGAAATTTTTATGTCAATTCGAAGTGTCTATTACTACTCGTATACTTACGGCAATTTCATACTTTAACCCCTATTATTTGCGATCGAGAAAAAGTGCACTTCGTTTTTCTTCACTTAGCTGAAAGGGATGGTTTACTTAATTTATGTAGTACCTACTGGCAACTGGAAAAGGTGTTCTTTCGAGCAAATATATGCATACCTACCTATTCTGTGCCGAGAGCATTGCTGCATTCCGGTTTGTGGAATATGGGCGCCAGAAAAACTATCTTAAGTGGCGGGCGCGGTACAATGGCCGTTCTAGAAAGATGTTGCCTGCGAGACGATTATATCATGTATAAATGTCAGATATTGGGTGCCCTAGTACTACCACGGAAACAGTAATTTCGGCTGACCTTACGGGCGTTTCCTACTCCGTATCACCATCGTATATAAGATTATTGCGGAGCCCGAACTTAGAATGAATGACAACACGATTTGAAAGCTGGCCTTACTCCCGATGTGCTTTATCCCGTCCGAAAGAGTTAACTAATTGGGAGTAGAGTGGATTCCGAAGTATTGAATTGCTTTCGGACGGGCCCGTATCTTCGTTGACGGACTTCTAGAGTAGGCCCCTAGACCAGCTACGTAGGATTCTCAACAAAATAAAAAATTATAGGTAGACTGGGATTACAAATCTGAATAACTAAACTTTACACTAACACGCCTTTGTCTACCGCCAAAGATTTACACCACCCGCACCGACGATAACGGGTTCAGAATAATTTTCGAACCGAGCGCCTATATCGTAAACATGAAAACTCATATTCAACCCCGCTCTTATTTCTCAGTCTAATGATGTTGAATGATGCGACAAACCCTGCATATTCAAGATAGACCAGGCCATCATTTAAAAAAATGGTTTTCCTTTCATAACCCCTTCGCATAAAGGTTCCCCTTCGTTATTCAAAGACACTTTTAGTGTTGGTCGTCGGCAAGTCAACGTTATTGAAATGGTGGCAGTCTGCCTGAATTATCTCCCTTCTTCAGTTACTTTCTTTCTATACTGTATTCTTTGGTTCTGGCTTGAAATGGAAACGAAAATTATTGAAATGTAAAGGTTATTTTAACAAATATTTATCTCACATAATTTAACTGCGTCGATTACGGGCAAATCTTTTCAAATTAAATTAGGAAGTCATCTATGAAATGTGTTTATGGTATTCTGCCCATGCCCAAGTGTTGAATGTCAAAAACTGTCAAATCACAATATTGCTCAATCACGTCGTAAATGGCTAAAGGGATTTGCATACAATTCACAGTCCGCCTATGTACTTAACAAGTACATAGACACAGTGTAGGTACAGTATTGGCATATACTCGTATACTGGAAAACGTAGAGCTTTACTGAACTACGCAATGGAAGTAACTTTAGCCCATTTACTTCATGATGGAGATAAAAATATATATTTATTTTACATTATATCACAGAATATAAAGCTTTAGGCTTTAGACCGCCTCGTTGGTCTAGTGGTTGCAAGCCGTACCGCTGAGTACAAAGTCCTGAGTTCGATTCCCAGATCAGGCAAAGTGTTATTGGCTTTTCTATCTGAAATTTCTCATTAGCAGCCTAAATTTTGGATTTGTGCCCGGCTCGTGGCAATATCCTTGCCACATATTATTACATAGGAAATAAACATAACTGGCGAAATGTGGGTGAACTATTGGTACACCTTTGCACAAACTTTCGGGGAAACAAGGCGTGATGTTACGTTGAAAACCTATTAATTTACAGATAATTTTGATTGCCCATTCGTTTGTCTTAAGGTGAACCTAGTCCACATTTTTTCCATACAAACTTCGGGAGTGTGTTGCTTCATTGTTTGACATGGCACATCCAAAGTAAAATACGATATCGTTTTGTCTCATTATTAATATTGTCTGTACGGAAACAGAATACTAAAATAAAACCCATTAAAAAGTTAGGAGCCAACAAAGATTCGTTTTTCTTGCTAATTTTACTTAACTTTCAGCGTGTTTAAATAATAAAAGAAGTGTAAAATCTCCATAACCAAGTCAGTACCGACAAAGTTCAATTATCTAAAAGTTCAATAAACTTTATTGGTTACTGATTTATGCATTGGCTTTTTCATAAAACCCTATCTTCCAAAGGACTTTTCTTAATTTATTCGCGATTTTTTTACTATAAATGATCCTGCATCTCACTCAATAACGTTGTGCGTGTAGACTAGCGTCTAACTGCTCATCACTGATACTATCTCGGTCGGACACGAAGCCTGGTGAGACAGCGTGATTTTTAGCCAGGCCCACCAGTGAGTTCGAGCCCGCGACTAGGTTCCCCTTAATAGACAACGATGGTTCTAATGGGTTCACGAATCCTTAAGATAATTTTGGCAACACTTTGCATCACTATCCCTTGATCACATTAACGTCTTATCCTCTTACCTCAGATCATCAATAACCGAAAGCTTAAACCACATTATTTACATAGTTCAGTGGTAGGTAATTATGCTATGCAGCTATCGGGAGCGTCGCTGACGGCTTATAGCACTGTCCGTTGCATTAATAAAAGCGATCGCAGCTCGAAATCCGATTAACCACGTTGGTTCAACTGACTATTTTGTGCGAATCCCATCAATTGGTACTTGATATCAAGTTGAATTTAAAAAATAAATAAATATTCTCTGTTTCGATACTCGTTCTGTTTGTTTTTCGGATTATTTCTATTGAGTTAAGTTTTGGAGTTGTTATGCTGTCATATCATCCAAAAGCGTAACCTGGTCCTAACAAAATTCAGAGATTTTCACATAGGTACGTGAATAGGTATGTGACTTTAGTTCACACATTTCATACATATTTTGTCTATTTATTCAACACGTTATTATTCTGTTTTCATACATACAAATGTGAGTAAAGTTCACAAGAAATAAGCCATTTACGAAGTTGTAAGCGACAACAAAGGGAAACTTAACGTAACGCCGAATAACATGTACTAACTTAAATATTATTGAAATCGTCTATCCCAATAAATGTGTGATCACTGTAGATGTCTTTCAGCTGGGAGAGCTTTTAAAATGAGCATTGGCATTACTTATTGAGCATACTTCAGAAAGGTGTGTCAACAGACCATCCAACTGAGGAAATTTCTCCATGGATCCAGCATCATAATCGCGAAATAAATATGAACTGTCATATACTAAACGTCATTACTTCTTTGACCGATAAGGGATGGCTGATTATTTTTGGGATGAATTTTGCTAACGCAGCTTACGGTAGGAGTAAAATTTGTAGAAATCGTGACGTAACGTAAAAAGCACTCCGTAAAGGAAAAGCGTCCATGCGATAAAAAAAAATAGAAAGAAAACGAAACTGCCAAGCTTAAAGTGGAAGACGTAGAGTTGGAAGGCCAGGTGAACCGATGACCTTATGAAGGCCGCCGGTATCCGCTGGATGCGGGAAGCACAGAACCAGTCGGAGTGGTGGATCTTGGGGGAGGCCTATGTCCAGCAGTGGACGTTTTTCGGCTGAAATGATGATGATGATGATGATGAATAGAATGAGATAGAGAGAGAGAGTGAGATAGTTTTGATGATTTCTGAGGGTAGAGGACCAATTAATAGTAAGGTCAGATTGAAAATCCAAGATGGCGGCTGCGAAAATTTACAAACTTTTCACCATGCGTGTTGTTTTCAAGGTTTTCTCCTCGAAAAGCTTGAAAACGACACCCATGATGAAAAGTTCTGAAGCTGATAGTGAGTTCAAAATGATAACCCAAAATAGCGGCTGCAGAAATTTAAATCAAAATTAGTAAACGATGTTACATTCTAAATTAAAGAAAAAGCGTAAGGAACTTCGTTTCTGACGGGGCTGCGAGGCCCCGACCCCACACGTTTTCATTTCTCGATTACGATGTTGGTCCAATGGAGAAAATTGTTCAGTTCATGGTCTGTACCACACCCTTTAATTTAACCACAACTTTCTGATACATGCGGCATATGATATATTTATTTAGGCTGTGTCTTAAACTAAGGAACAAAAAACCCATAAGCTCTAATGACGGATCACTCTATCATTTTCAATGACTGGATAAATAAATATGATCCAGGCTAAACTCATCAACTTCTTCCATTTCTTTATACACGTGTACCTATACAGTATAGTTGGGTATCGAGCGCCTTGTCTTTATGATTGATCTATCCGCTGTAGCCGTATAATTACGGTATTAACCTTAATACTTAGTACCAAAGGCAAAGTATTGAAAAGATGTGAAAATAATTACTGTAACTAGGCTTACCTACAGATTCAATCAACTATGTAATTGCTCATATAGTTCATTGAATCTACAGCATTGAAGTTTACCTACAGGAAGCATAAAATGGAAGCAAAAGATGATGGTGAAAACTAATCCGATCCAGCCTGTCCTTTTGTGCCCTGCCCTACAGTGACGCCCTAATACGAGATCGCGTATAGTCGCGTATAGTCGCTTAGCTTTTATGTTTTTAAGCCCTGGCTGGAGGCCTTATTTATTAAGGCACACACAGGCAAGCCCAATTAAGCAGCGGACTACCTCTTTTTTTTATTGATTACGGGGAAAAGTCCTCATGGATGACCTCCACCCTGGGGAGGGCGGAGGGGTCTGTTAGACTCTTACTGACTAAAACCACCCTGGTGTTCCGTCTCACACTTGCACCGGAGATCACAGGAACAAGAGCGACTTCCACGCTCCCCGGCTAGTGCCAGCCCGCCTCTGCGGGCTACCTCGCGTTAGGGGGGGAGTGAGATGTTAAACTCCCCCCTTACATCATAGAGAGACGCGCGTAGAACACTACGCGCCACCATCTCGGGTCCTAAGAAGTAGGGGGCGACGGATTTCCCCAGATCCGTCGCCCCTGGACCTATTTAGGGGGGCTGGAAGAGGGCGTTATCCGCCCTGGACCAACGCCCGGTGCGTCTGCTGCGGATCGGGTTAGCGGAAACAATCTCCCGCTCCCTCTCCGCAGCCTTCTTCTGCGAAATGACTGATTCTCAGAAGGATACCACCGCGTCCCAGGACTCCTCGCTGTCGACCATCGAGTCGACAACGGCCGGCAGCAATAGGTCGCTGCCTACTCCTGAGATGAGGGCACGGCGCGGCTCCTCCCAAGCGCGGACTACCTCCTAACCTGCGAGATGCCATTTCAAAAAACAGATTGTAAAAAACGGGCAGATGCAGGAAAAAATGTGTAAGAGTCCCATAAAGTTCCAAAAAGAAAAAAGATTTTCCGAAACTACTAACAAAAGTTCTTAATCTAAGGAAACAGTGACTTACTTATATAATAACAACATGAGTGCATCCATACGTATAACAATACTTATGAATGAACAATCCATTAGTTTCCGACTGCTGGCAAGCGACAATGTCGGGCTTTTTTCGAAATATATTTTCTCAATACGAGTGTTCTCTTTACAGATACTTTTTTGTGTTGTCATGATGGTTTATTATTTCATTAATTGAAGTGGTGGCGGTCGCAACCGCTGCCGGCTTGGCTTTTGTCCTCGTAAAAATATAAGACAAAACTTGAAAACCGATTGGATTAATTCTGCGACTCCAATGTGAATTTCCATTTCATTGGATTTATAAGCTGGTGTCGACTACAGTACTTGTAATAGAGCTTCACGTTGTTACTGAATGTTTTCATTTGACAACAGTGGGTATTAGTGTAAAGCTTTCGATCACAGTATTTCCAATATTTTATAATCGCAATGAAAATTGATTTAAGGTCTAAAAGATAAAACTTTAAGATTTTTCTAAAAGAAAAAACGTTTAGGCGCATAAAATATTGGAACATTTGATGTTATGAGCGAAGTTCGCGGACGGAACGAGTATCCCGCAAACGATTTTCCTTATAAAGAAATTTGTTAGTGTTGTTAACATAACGGTGTTAAAATAATTTAAGGAGTCAATAAAGTTTAACAGCCGACGTTATTGACTCTTTCCGAAGTTAATGCGATCCCGGGGCGCCGATCGCAGCTCGCGTCGTAATAATCTCATCGACATTGTCTACGGGTATGGCTATTCTTAATAGCTTCCCCTCAATAACCAACTCACCGAATTATAAAGCGATTTATTTAATTTTCAAAAGTAACTTACTTTGGCATTGTTTTCACCAGAGTACCAAGGCATCTACTTAATTTTCTTTTTATATCAGGATAGCTACTTTTAAAGACGTTACGGGTCGTCAGAAGTCAAAAGTCTTACCAAGGGGTATCGTATTACCCAGTAACAGGGTTGTGGAGGTCAGGGCATAGGCAGTTGCTCCGTTAGACTGGAAGCCGACCCCAACATGGTTGGTAAAAGGATAGGCAGGTTGATTAACTTTAAAGTCATGGAATGGCTGACGATTGCAAGTAAGAATATTAAGCAAGATAGTACCTAGCGTGATACCAAAATAGTAGTGGTGCTTCAAATGACTTCTTTGAATGAGTTCCTTGTCCTTGTCTTCCAAGCAATGATGGAAACGATCTGGTATAAAATGAACAATGTAGGTAGCCAAGTAAACGATTTTCTTTAAATATCTCGAAGGATAACGAATACAGACCCTATTTAAATCAACAACGAACCCATACTCCTAGAACACACAATATTTCAAAAAGCTTGTTACGTATTCAAGTCTCCACAAAGTACATCGTCCAAATGAAGCGGCAGTATTTTTTTGTAATATTAAATAATAAAGTTTATTGTTCAATTTGGACTAGATTACATGGCAAGGTAATATAGTATGAAGCAAAAGCATACGTTTCTTAATCTAGTTAGTGGGTGCCGTACCGTTCTCCTAGATAGGTTACAAAGTAACCTGTGTCTAGGAGAAACAGTTTCGATCCCCGTCATAAATGGTTGACTTAGTGTAAGTATGTATATTAATATGTATATAGTAAACATTACAGCAAGCTACAAGATAGACAATTTAGGGCTAGTAAACAACAAACACATTAAAAATAAAAAACTTCAATCACACAATCTAAAAATAAGGAAAATAAAAATTTTGGATATTTTTTTTAAAATTTTTGATTAAAATAATGGTTAGTCTGTTTGTGTGGTGAGTATATTGTTAGTGTGGTGAGTGTTTCGCTAATGTATGAAGTGTGTGATGAATGTGTGTGTTTAAGTGATCACTTCTTTAGAAACTCTTCGGTTTCGTCGTAGTTAAGGTTTAGAAAGAAGGAGTGAACAGTCATAGTACAGAACAGTTTTTGCAATCATGTTTAGCTAAGCCGTAAATCGGAATGTTTGCATTAATTTTTTGTAAAGTGATGGGCCAAGGAAGACAGCAAACTTTTCATAAACGCTGTGCGTGTAGTGGTATTGTGCAGATTAGGTCTTTAATTTTTTTGAAAGGTGTGCGACGGTGTTTGGGAAGGACTATATGTAAAATGTATTGCTGCCTTACATTAAGTACGCTACATGATTGATATAGTTTAAAAGTTGGAGAGAGTATCGGTCGGAACGTACTGACTTTTAGAATAACTCTGTGTGCGACCTCCAGAGGCTTACCTAAGTATTATCTTTGCAGCACCACCCCAGTATGAGATACAATAGATTAGAATTGACTGACAAAGAGCAAAATAAACGTTTCGGATAATTGACGGGATAGCTACATGTCGCATTTTAGTAATGAGGTCAAAACAAATAGTATCTTAGTAGTCTCAATAAATAGCGCATTTAAATCAAGGCACTGGAGGCTGGCCAAGTGAACGGTCCGACCGATGCGGACCTCCTTCGTTATGTTTTCTGCATTTGTCCACTTTACTCGCTTTCACGAACAAACAAGCTCACTTTGCGATCGGAATGCTAATGTTTTAAATTCAATCAATTCTGGAATTCGTATCACTTCTAAGGTTTATTGGGAAATCATCAAATTGGGTTTTCTCTATATTTTTTAGTCTTACTATGGGAATAATTTTGAATAGTTATCTACTTTTTCTTGTTTTATTTATTGTGAGTATTGAAATTATAGTGAAATCATAACATTACGCCTTTTGTCCCCAAAGGTTTGGGCCTGGTGTACCCGTATATTTATGTACCTATACCTGTATTTTTTTCATCTACATTTCGCTCAAAAATCTCCGAGATACATGCGTCCATTCATTTATAAAATCCTGACTTAATAACATTCTGGACATAGTAGGCTGTCCAAAGCGCACTTGTAAAATAAAAGTAATTAAGTGGCTATCAGCTCAGGATTATGCAAGGACTGTAGCTCTCCTGACTCACTTATGTACTTTAAATCCTTCGGAAATGCTCACCCAGGCGTATCACATCTCTTTAACACACATACATACCATAACTACAAATACATACAAACTACACTACATTACACTACACAAACCTTATAATTGTAATTTTGATGTTTCCTTAGATATGTAAGTTTAAATGTTGTTTAGAGTAAGCAACCAAATTATTACGTACTGAACTACCCACTAGTGCACTTGTAAAAGGTATTATTAACTTCGAAATAACTAGATCCCACAACACAGGGTATCCTAGTGTGGGATCTAGGGATACTTTTTTGCACTTTATCTTTATTAATTTTTTCATTTTATTTTGTTATATTTAATTTGTTGTGCTGAGGTGTCAAAAAACGTGTCTGAATATAGTTACTTACTTTAAATTTACTTACTATATTTCTCCAAGTCTCATGTAATAGGGGGGAATCCAGACTTCGTGGGGTTACTGAGAATTTCCAGGTAGAAAAACCCAAAAACACTTTGCTCGGCCTGGGAATCGAACCCAGGACCTCATGCTTAACGGAAGCACTTGCTACCACTAGACAAATGAGGCAGGCATCGGATCAAATCGATGTAACATAGCATAACATCATGCCTGTAATTCCCTAAGGGTTAGGTCTATATTTCACCCACATTTCGCCAGTTATGTTTAAGTCCCATGCAACATAATGTAACAAAAACAACAACTACATAATGTTATGTGAACAGTGAAAACAACTACCATTTCATTTCTGTTCCCCAAAGTAAGTTAATGTTAAGTTTAATGTTATGTTAAAGTCTAAAGTACAAGCCAACTTGAAATTGTAATTAAAGTGAGAGACTAATAACTCACCTTTGGCAACTTAAATTAATTTATTCCTGTACCTGCGTTTTTTACGTTTACTTTGTACTAAAACACATTAATTTGAAAATGTAGGCAAAATAAAGTACCTAAGTAATTACTTCGGCAATCAAGCGCTCAATTCATTTTGGACCGAAAGGACTTGCAGATAGAGTTCACATATAATTATCATGTTACCTATTCAGTGAAATATGTTAAAGACGGAAACGTAGCAATATGTGCGGTGTAGCTAATGAAGGCGGAATGTCAAAGTTGAACTTACAGCATCTGTACTTTTACAAGAATCTTTTACGACAAGTCAATAATAACCCGAAATAATTAATTTTCATGTTCCGTACGTAATAAATAATTATAACAAATATGTAATAGGTAATTATTTTGTTAAATCCACTTCTGGATTTAACACTCCGCGGCTTGCGGTTAGAGTTGACTGGCAGAAATCATCACGTAACAAAAAAACGTTATGGATAACTCCACGCAACTTTCTCTCTCTCTCTATCTCTTTCTACTATATACGATAGTGTGAGTGCGAGTATCGCGTTAGGAACTTCGTTCCTGATGGGTTCCTTCCGACCACACTCGTTCTTTAAGGTTTCGTACCCGATGGGTAACCAAAGGGACCTTATGACTAAGCTTCCGCTGTCCGACCGTCCGTTCGTCTGTCCGTCCGTCTATCTGTCCGCTGACAGACAGCCAGCCAGCCAGCCAGCAGGATCCGTAATAGGTAGATAGTTCAAAATTTTCATAGATTGTGTATTTCTTTTGCCGCTATAACAACAAATAATAAAATAAAGTTAAAAATTAAAGGGGGTCTCCATCCAAGAAACATTTTCCCTTGTGGTACGGTAACTCTACGTATCCAACTTGGCCGGTTTTTATTTTATTTAAAATAGGTATATATATAGTTAACATTGATTAAAACATTACAGAACTGCCGCTCTGTACTGGAAGCGCAGCCTGACTTATTTAAAAGTTATACCAAGCATGTTGAATAGGATGGTCAAAGAGATGCTGAAGTTGAAATTATAAATAAATCAGGATGTACAATATTTTGTTTACATAGTAAGTACCTACCTTCTGACAGTTGCTTCAAATTCGCATCATTCAAAACATTTGCCAAGTATTGTTTGTTTATGACCTTTCAGTAAAAGGTACTTTCAGTATTCAGCACAATACTAAATTCTCTTTTTATCTGCATATTCTTCAAATAGCCCATTCAACAATTTCCTTTTATCTAACGGACGGAATTAGACACAAATACTTATGAATAAATGTAATGTAATGTAATGCACCGATCCCAGCGTGGTTTGACCAGACTCGATTAATCGAATGAACCCCAAGATTCGCACTAGCCCCTGTAGCCTCATGCTTCATGGTGTTACAGAGGCCATTGCATATCAAGAAGTAGACCGGGGGGCGCGGTAATGGTCAGGTAGACAGGCCCTTAGGATAGGAAAGGATTGCGAGCCTACCGGATATGCATCCTTGAGTAAGCATTGGACTAGTGGAGAGACGGGTGGTATTTTTTTATAGGAGGGCATCTTTTCACGACGTCGCCGGCATGTTGATTCAGGTCGAGCTTCTTGTGCAGGTTTAACTGTTTTCTTAGCTTTTTTCTATGCAGTTGCTTCACTATGTTCTGTGTTGTTGTTTTCATATTCGTCTTCTGAATTCTCACTGCTATCAGCTTCTGTTTTTTTGTAGATATCGTTAGCCGCTTTCTTGATCTTGTTTCTGTCTCCAGCCATGTCCTTCCAATACGTGATTCCCATGTTGAAGTATTTCATGTCCTGTTTTAGGTTGTCGTTCCATGTGTAAATAGGTCGTCCGACCTCCTTAGATTTAGCCTTATACTGCATTGCTGCATGCAATAGGTGTGGTTTATCCCGTCTGAAGACGTGTGCCAAGTAGCACATCCTGTGGTTCTTGATGCGTTTTGTTACGGTTTTCCGTCTAAGATTTGGTGCATCTTCTTAGTTCTTGGTTTATTCCTGGCATGGTTAATCAAGTCTCTCATGATAAGTCGTTCATATTTTTGGAGTCTTGATCTGTTCGCCTTGGTGAGGGTCGATAGTTTTAAGCCTTATATCATACAAGGTACGATAACCATTCGGTACATAAGTCTAGCTAACTTCCAGTCCATCTTTGAGTTTAGTATGAATGGTAGTAATGATTTGGCGTTTCTCGTGGCCTGTTGGCATCATTTTCTAATTGTGCTTTTCCTGCTTAATGCGGATGTTATGTATGCGCCTAGGTATTTGATTACGTCCACTGTTGGTATACTTACTCCGTTGAGGGTCACGTTGGTCGTTTGCTGTGATGTTATGGGGTCCCTAATTAGAATTTTTGTTTTTGTTTCGTTTATTTGGAGGCCTACGCTATTTAGTAAGGCTTTAATGTAGTATAAGATACGGTCTAGTCCTTCTAGATTATCTGTATTATGGATAAGGTCGTCCGCAAATGATAATACAATGGAAATTGAAATTTCGCGGTCCTGATCTAGTTTGATTAAATGATAGTGTCTTCTAGTGTTCTAAGAACTTCGTCAATGACCAATGTAAAAAGGCGAGGGGACAGGGGGCACCCTTGCTTAACTCCTTTTCCTTTGACAATCCAACTGCTTTGCTGACCACACCATTTGATGCATGTTCTTTCATTCCAGCATGCCCTGATTATCCTGTTGGTCATCGATTTGTTGGTTCGTTCCAGTAATATATCTCTTAATGCGTTGAAGTCAACGTTGTCAAGGTTTTTTCTATGTCGAGGGCGAGTACGTAAATTCGTTTACCTGCACGCCATCCTTCGTCTAGAACCCTTTTGAGCGTAAAAATGTGGTCATCTGTTGATCTATTGTTTAAGAACGCTGGTTGGTAATTTCCCAGCTCCGTTATTGTATCGTTTACTTTTTTTTTTTTGTAAGTATGAGGCGTAAATTCTGTAAACCGTGTTACAAATGGTTTATATGCGGCGGAAATCGTCCGCGTCTTTAGGATTTTTTTTTGGGATTGGGACTTGTACGGTCTCAAGCCACATGTCGGGTAAAGTGTTCTGTGTCCAAGCGTTATTCATGTGTTTAGTAACAGCTTCCTATAGTATTTGGGGCATCGCTTTGTACAGTTCGATTACCATTTGGTCCGTTCCAGGGGCTGTCCCGTTTCGCATTTTATTGATGATTCCTGTTATTTCGTCCACCGTTGGTCCTTCGCAGTGTGGTTCGATTATCGGTTTTGTTATATTAACCGTTGGTATCAGAAAGCCCTCGGATTTTTTTTAGTTTTCTTCCCATTTCGCCGGTCGCGTGCCATTTGTAGCGTGTGGAGCTGTATGCTCCTGAATTCATCCGTTTCCTGTAGCCTGGCTATATGAATGCCTCTGCGTGAAAGTTCAGCGTCTATTCGATTTTTTCCGGGTTTTGAGGCGTCGCGGACGTTCCAGGTTGCAATGCACAAGTCTGGGCAGGTGTACTTAATTACGATAGAGGTCCGGTGTCTTAGTATTGTGTATCCGGTGTCGTCCGCAATTACGTCAGATAACGGTGTAAATAGTGTTGCCTGTCGTTGTTCACACGGCGATAACGGGTTTACCTGTTGGGGGCTGTTCGTTTGAGGCTGGGGTTTCGTGGGTTTTTCCTGTTCTTGGCGTGTGTTGCACCGGTTACTTCTTGGTTTGATATGATGTGGTGTTTTAATGTTGGTATTTGCATTAGGAGTTTCGGGTTGTTGCTGTATTGTTTTTCACTATTCCGGACCCAGCTATCATAGTGGTGATTCTGATAGAGGATGTGTACTCGTATGTTGCCGGGTACTGGATCGCCCGTGGGTAATACACCTGTGTATTTCCGTTGATTATGTGTACATGCACGTTTACGAGGTAGAATTCAGACGCGGCGATAATTATATCTTCGCCACTCCAGAATGTTTCGTTAAATTGCGCGGTTATATAATTTGTTATCCTTTGTTCCTGGGAGAGAATGCTGTTGGGGAGAAATTCCTGTATATTATTTAGAAGTGTTGTTGATGTTCCAAAACATAGGTGGCTAGGTCTTGACGGACATTTCTGTGATCAAATGTTAAGCCCATTAAAATGTTTATTTGGTGGGCTAGTGCCCTAAACAAACAATTTCCATCTTTTAAAATGGGCACAATTGTATCCATTGTAAGCGCTTTTGTTTGTAGGGGTAGTCAGAAACACATGTATGTAGGGGCTGAAACTTGCTAACCTTAAAGTTTGTTTTATGGGCTGACCTTTTTTTTTGTTATCTTTAATTCTTTGTTTATCTGTAAAGCAAAAACGTGCAAAGCCAACGGAATAGTTCGGGGTACCTATTTAGGCCATCTGTTTCCGATTGAATATTTTTTTGACCGTGGCCCCTTGCAATCCACTGTGGAATTCGTTACACTGTTACAATAGTAAGATCCTTAAGTACGGTGTCTTGGACGGTACCGTATTTTGTGCTACAATATTGGCGTGTATCAAGTTCTTTCCTCTATTACAGTGGGTGTAAGCACACTGGTCCACAAAGGAGGTGATTTGATTTTCAGAGATCACGCGCGGCGATTAAAGGCCCGCCGCATGCAGTACCTATAGCAAACGAATCCCTGTAATAATAGGAGCGATCTCACCAAGTCTGCCTCTGGGGTCCGTCGTCCTCCAGCAGCCCGTCTCCACTGCAGGCTGAAGCGCACTTCAATATCACTTTTGCTTACTTGTTTGTGGTTAAAGTGTAATCAAAACTATACAAGGCCTCTAATTGAGTCAAAGAGAATTGGATCTTATTCCAAGGGGATGAGACTCAATTTTAACTGCATAAGTTAATG
This sequence comes from Antitype chi, assembly GCA_947359405.1. Taxonomy (NCBI): domain Eukaryota; kingdom Metazoa; phylum Arthropoda; class Insecta; order Lepidoptera; family Noctuidae; genus Antitype; species Antitype chi. Next base: position 11,911,048 of record OX375820.1, on the reverse strand, counting down.
CAAATGTCCACACGATTTTCTATAACACTGTTGGCTTTAACATAATTTTTTATTCATTGTATTATGCTTATAGCTTAATGCTCTAATCGGGGTATTTGAGGTCTTGCGTTAGTTATGTTACACTTTCACCAATTTTACAAAATACACTGTGGCAAAACACAAAACACACGCGGTTTGATTTCAAATTCGAGGCCCCAGTCAACATCTGGTGCAAGCTCAAAGAAGGCGACCGCTCGCTTCAACGGCTCAACTCCGAATCCCGACACAAATACTTATGAATAAAGGCCAAAAACCTTTTCAAAGATCAATTCTGTATATTTTTACTACCTTTTGCCAGCCACTCCTCCGCTGAGGTCGAAAATAAACCCACGGGAACTTACCACCGGGATATTAGGTATCCTATGTGTCAATCTAAGTCTTAAACTATCTGTGTGCCATCACCAAATCCGTTCAACCGCTTTGCGTGATTTTTTTTTTGGGTGGGAAATCATCAAATAACTTCTCCCGCTCTTGGTGGAGCGGGAGGGCGTGTCAGACTTTTACTGACTAAAACCCACCCGTGTTCCCTGAGTTGCCTGTGTGCCAGGGGCCGCGGTACCTCTTTCGAACAACCCGCACCCCTGGCAGGCATCGGCCCTTGCGGACCCCCCCATTTGGTGCTGACATCTCTTTGAGGCGCGCGTGGAACACAACGCGCCGTCGACCCGGGCTTGGTCCTTACCGGACAGCGAGCTACCCATTACTCGCCGTCCGCAAGCCCGCGCCTACGGTGGCCGGGAATCAGCCTGGGATTCCCGACGCCCAGGGCGTCTCCCGCGGCGACTGCGGCCGTGAGGGCGTGATTGAGTAACAAACATCCAAACATATATATTAGTTACATATATACGTTACATATATATTATATTAGTAGGATAACACAAAACGTCTTCTTTGGCAAAAGTGTTTTCGCGTATTTTTTAAATAGCGAAAGTTGGCAGACATATTGGCAATGAGTACAGAATTGACTGCTAGTTATGGGGCTGTTGTCCTACATGGCTCAATGGCTCATGGCTGTTTGGATCTCCGACCTGTGACGCAATCGCATGGTGCCTCCCCGTCTGGCTTCGTTTTATGAAGGCCTAAGACCCGTATCTATAAGTAAGAACAAAATTAGTGTTACCCTGAATGACTATAATACAATTACTGTGGATAGAAAAAATATTACATAGCGCTTGTATTATCTTAATCTAAGTTCAGCCCTTATTGTGGTTTCTTTTTTGGATTACTCACTTTGTCCTTTTTATGTTGAGCCTCTATTATTTGGCGATGTAGGAAAATCTCCTATCCTACCGAAAGAAAATGTCTGAATAAATTACCTTTTGAATTATCCCTTTTTTTACAAATATTAAATACATACTAATTTCCGTGAAACATAATGGTAACTCTCTTTTATTTCTTTTGCCTTTCTATGACACATTTGAAACTCTACCCATTTATCTATCTTGAAACTAAACTCACCCCTTGAAGCCCCTCCTCCAAACTGTCATATATCAATGACTGAAAAGATTGCATTACACGTCATTGTGGGGAAGCTCGCATTTTTTCGCACTAAATCCAACAACACAGAACACGCAGTTAGTGCCCGTGACGAGCGTGAATGAATGGCGTCGCATTTTTCTCGCCAACTCCGCGTCGCCTCTGCAATAAAACATTCATGAATTCAGAATGTTACTACTCAGTACCCATTGCGTGGATGGGGCGTTGATTCCTCCCAAATTTGCAAAGGAACAGTATCGTAGAGCGCCGATTTGTATCCAAACGCTTATTGCCATCCCTTTGTATCAACATAAGTTTCTTCTCAGTCGTATTATCTCCTCAAGATTGTATGACTCCATTATGATAATTCTGTCACAGACACAGTAAAGTAATCCTAAATTAAATATATGCTCTAGAAAAGCAAAACTAGTGCGGTCATGGCGCTCCATAAAGATAATGAACATGAATTATTGATAACACGAGCGCTATGTCGTGCGTATCCAAACAATTCATGAATCCAAACTGCTCGCAATAAGACGAGTAAAGAATAAAGCCAATTGCAGAGCGAGCCAATAAAATAAATAAGTTCAGAAATGGATGCATAGCTGTGTTTCCAACATCTATGGCAGGATTGCTCCGCCGCCGGCGGAAGTGCGGCGAACTATGTGCGGCGCGGGGACGGAATGCGGACAATTTCACAAAAGCCCACCGAGTGAGAGGTCCACCGTGATAACCGTGAAAGCTAATAAATTTGTATGCGGGGAAGGTGACGAAACAAAAACGCTTATTATATTTATAGCGCTGCATTTTTTAGGAAGACCAGACATTATTTTATGTTTCATTTTTGGGTGTGTGTTCTTTTTTAGCGGCTGGCTACTTCTGATAATGGAACAATGAATCTAAGCGTCGTAAAGACAAGTATGTTACGATTAAATGAACTAGCTTTGAAATGCCTAACGTATAAAAGGTTTTGGAGCGTCTTACAATTCCAAAGAAGATTAGTGATCTGAAACAATCGGATAAAGATATATCTTGTTTATCGCGACACAAGTTCGAGGGCCAAAAAAAATCCGCTTCAAGTTGTTATCTAAGCGTTTTCAGCGCAAACATGTTTAGACGTCAGATTTATGTTTTCTGATCCATCTGCCGTGCCGTCTCGCATAATATTGCGGACGGACTTGGAAAATAATAAAGGCGAGAGATAAGGTTTTCGTCTGTTCCAAGGGAAACGGCGGAATTGAGTTGGGACAATTTTATTTTTCATTTTCCTTAAGCCAAATATGAATGAATTATTTGTGCTTGACTGATGTGAGGTTCATGCAGTGCCATTTATTTTAAATTCAATATTCCCATCTTGCAAGTAAGTTTTTGTGAACAATGTATTTTATTACAAATGAGTATTCGGAAAAAGAATTAAACGCTGTGTCTTAGAAAGAATAGTTTAACTATGTAGCGTCTCTCAGTCCTTCAGTAAATAGTTCAGCCAATGATGGCGCGAGCGCAGAATAAAAACAAATAAACTTGAGTTCGAAAATAAATAAGGTGTATCAAGTGCTTGAGGTCTCGCATTATTCTATATTATTATACTAATAATAATGCTGAAGACTTTGTGTGTTTGTTTGAACGCGCTAATCTTTGAAACTATCAGTCGGTTTTTTTTTTGTTGTAATTCATAGCCCAATCTTTGCTATAAGCAGACCGATTCGCTAGCGCCCTTAGGAGCCGAGAAAAACCAAATAAGTCTCAAATAACGCTGAGCGAAAACGAAGTAAGAAGTAATACCGCGGGCACGGCCCCAATTCTGTATGGTTATAATGATTCCCCGCGGAATCTTATTAGGTTCAAACTACGTGAATATTGTGTTTTTTAGAAACTAATCGAACGGTAAGGAATTGAAATGTCATATTCTATATGTTCCAAGACAATTTGTCGATATTATTAATACGATATTAGCAGATGTCGTGTGTGATCTAAGGAATTGACGTGGTTTCGAAGTATGGGATCTTTAAGTGGTCATAGTGAATTAGGATCCAGGTGATGCGATGCTACGAGGTTGGAGGAACAAGAAATGTCACGCGGATGAAGTCGCGCAGAAGCTAGTTAAGTATATTAAGTAAGTGTAGAAAGTTGAGGTAACTTAGAAAGCTTGTTAGTGGTCCAATAGAGAATTAATTTAAGATGATGTTTGATAGTTATATAATGTTATATCGTCTAGAAAAAATAAATAGCAAGACCATGTAACGTGTGCTCATTTTAGATAGAATTGTACAAATCATGCAACAGAAACTCTTTCGGAATTTATTTTTACTCACATTGTTAATTTTTTTATTCGATAACGTTGACTGTCACTCATTTCAAAACCATGTGACAGGGTAGTCGTGGTTTCTTTATGCTCGTTTCCGACTTCCACGTTCATAAAATTCGTTTCACATTTCCAAATCCCAAAATAATAAAAAAATATAATTCATGCAGTTACACAGTAACGGCTTAGTCGAGCGTTAGATAGGTTTTTAACACATCAATGCTGTGCCAACATAAAGCAAAAAGTCATATATTTTCACTACAATACAATGTATAAAATATTGTTTACAGTCCAACAAAATTGCGATGGAGATTAAAACCAAACATCGATAATAAAACAAGATGTAGGCAGAGCGAAATAATAAAAATAGGGTTTTAGCGTAGCAAGTTTCTTCGGGCAGCGGAGCGGCAAGAGGAACCAATTTCTGAGCCGATGCGGAGCGTTTTGTTGGAAATAGGTTTCCTTCAATCTGCATTTTCTTGCTGATTTACCAACTTTCATACAGAACGGAACTTTCCGCGAGATACCTAGGAGAAAGTTCGGCGCAGTCGACACATTAAATTATTATTCAACCCGTCCGCCTACATCAAAACATGTCCAACTCTGTGTGTATATTTAAATCTTCCAAATTAGAGACTGCAATTTCAGTTTTGTGTTTGAAATGTTTGAATACTTATAGAGATTCCGTACCTATGCAGCTACTGTATAGAAATAAACTGCTACAGTCTTATTAGCATATTGTATAACTTATTTGTGATGGCTCCCACATTGCTTCAAGAGTCGAAATGACAGATTTCAAAAGAAGCTTTTTGATACATACGCATCAGCTAATTAGCTGCTAGTGTGTCTAACCAAATAATAATCTATCATCAATTCATCACTGACAGGACTATTATTGCCAATAAGCAGGACATAGTGGTTATAGATCGATTAGAGCCTCGTACAATGATTATTGATATAGTAGTCCCGTATGACCTCCCGAAAGCTGAAAAAGATAAGCAGATCAAGTATCTGAGTAAGTATCTGGCTCACGAGGTTATCGACATGTGGGATATGGATACAACAGTCATTGTGCCGATAATTGTGACGGCCAAAAGCATAGCTAAGAGCCTCGACCAATACCTCAGGAGGCTCTCAAGAGGCAGCTGGATCAGGGGCTTGATCCAGAAAGCGGTACTTTTGGACACGCCGCTCTCTCAGGAGCCCTGACCACCGCTAGCTTGTACCCTATTCCCGATGCCGGTAATCTTTAAAAAAAAGTATGTAGCCCACATACTATTTTTTTTTAAGATTTTATATTGTAATATTTAAAAATATAATTTATATATTTATTAAATACAATAAAGGACAATAATAATAATATTCTATCCTTTACAACCTTGTCTAGAATCTACCACTAACAGGCAAATTTCATCACTGCTTTAGATAACAGTATCAATAAAATAGTGATGTAAGTATTTCTCTGTAAGATTACATACCAAGGTAAGCTAGTTTCCCTGCACTAAAACAACAAATATTGATGGCTTTCCCCTTATTACACTCGGAACTGATACCGTCATTAGGGTCATGGGGTGCTGGGGTCTTAGGGCGCACTGCCTGTCCATAACTTACAGCAGTAACCTCAGCCTTCCCCTACGGAAGCTAATAGTCTCACTATATTATGAAAATTGTCTTTAGTAAGTAAGACTTCTTCTGTGTAAGCAGTTTTTCATAATGCATTTAACTTTGCTTGGTTATCAATTAGTTTATGAGAGTTTATTTTGTTAATATCTATAAAATAATATAGGCACATATAACACATCCTTTTTCTTTGTCCCTGATTAAGTGTGGACAATATCATCGACCACTAGCAAAAATTAGTAGGTTGGGCTACCAAAACAAATAACCAATAACCGATACATGGGGAAGAATAATAAAGAAAAGGAGAAAATATAGGACGTGAAGATTAACAAAGTTCTAAATAACTAAGTTTGCTTACGGGACGTCATAATAAACGGGTACGGACACGTCCAAGCCGCGCCGTACACTCGTAAAGTCCCCAGTTCGATTACATACACGAGCGGGTCGCAGTGAATTAACTACAAACGGACCCGGGATCACGTGACCAGAATATTTTCAAAAAATCCTTTGCCCACTCTCCTCTGTCAGTAGAAGCTTGATGAATAAATATTTATATAGGTGCCTATAACTAAAAATACTCAGCAAATTCTGTATGTAGGTATAAATTGAAAAATATAAGCATTGAATTGGTCAATTATTTTGATGTGCGGTGTTAATGATAGCCGCATAGTTATTTAGACTATCAAACAATTAAAAGCTTAGTTGCTAAATGGCGTAGAATAAATATTTTGTTGTATTCGAATTGTTGCACTATTTCACTGATTACAATTTTGAGGTTTACCTCTAATAAGGCGGTAATAGTACCTACCAACTGAGAATTCTGAAGTGTCACGTAATTGGAACATCTCAGTTTGAACTGCAGAAAACGTCTCATAATTGCCGTACATTTCTAGGAAATAATTATAACCTTGCGAACTAACACAAGTTATTCAATCTAATTAGAAATTCCTACTTACATAGTTTTCAAGTCACCTCAATTCAAGAATCCCTGTTAGTTCAACGAGTAACTTAAACTAGCTATGAATTCTATTGTAAGTAAGATATCTGCATTAAAAGTATCAATTTTAATATGGAACTCATTTTATAACCACTTCCCATGGTAAATCAGCTAATGGAGTGGACGTGACACGAATCTGTCGCAAGCCTAAAGAAAAACCCGATAAGTATGAAAATTAAGTTTTTGCGGACAAAATTATTTTTAGCTGATGATCAACAGGTATCAATCTTAACTTCTCTTTTATCGACAGTTTCTCTAAATTATCGTAATGAGAATAACCTTACCTTTTCAGGGTTTTCGCGCCTACTCAGAAAAATACTTTTGGTCTATTAACTGTCCTAATACGTTTCACAAAATGCACAGGCGCTGATTTTTTAAAATTAGATAAACAAATCAGTTTGCTCTTAAAGGTCTAATTTTCGTCCACTGGGAGGTAACTTAGAAATTTAAATGTGTTACTGATTAAGTTTTATTAGTACATCTTAGGCCTTACCAGTATGTACCAACATGAGCTTCGCCTGTATGTTTGTAAGCATGTTTGTTTGTAACCGACTCCTTTGGACTTGATTTTGACCCACTTGAAATGGTCAAATTTCATCTAAACTTTATAGACTTATCGAGGACCGATGACAATTCAATCATTTAAAGTTAAAATAAAAAAAAAAAACTGAAACATCACCCTTTTGTAGTTAGCAGAACTAGAAAATAGAAAATAAATAATAGATTAAAAAAAACAAGCTTTAAAAACCAAACTGAAAAAGCGGAAAATAATTTCTAAAAAGCGTGGGGTCCTCTTTAAGGTATTTTTATAATCAATTAATATCAAGCAACTCCCACGCTTTTTGAAATTATTTTCCGCTTTTTTGGTTTGGTTTTTAAAGCTTGGTTTTTAGTTTTTTCAATCTATTACTTTTAAAACAGACTATAAGTATAGTTTTTTTTTCTCATTACAATACGGAGACCTCTTGTGGCCTTTAAAATTACAAAGTAATCCAGATCACTAGCAAACCCAAGTTAAGCACTTTTTGAAGTTGTTACATTTTTTCTATCCTTGTCCTCCGGTCAAAGACGTCTGGATATGTCTATTTTTCAACATTAACGGTAGGTAAAACCTATGATTTGCCGAGTGGTGGTAAAAGTTAGAAATGAACGATGATCAAAGAACTGCTCGGACTTTTACTATTAATAGTTGGTAAATCTTAGGTTTTACCGGGATTTAATAGTAACATTTATATCGATACTCTGTGATAACTGTAATGGCACAAAGACTTTGTGATGTGAACAGCAAATTATTTTCGCTGACGCAGTCGAAGTGGCTGAATACTGGTCGAAGCTTATTTGAAATATAGGTAGAAAATTTAATCATCGATAGGACGAAGAAGCGAAGCAAATAACTTGAGTAAAAAAAAAATGAAACTACTGACAAGCACTACTTACCTAGAATACATAAACTTAAGTATTCTTCCCATAGAGGTAGGCAGAAACTACAGCACGGTCATCTGCTACGATCCTTACAAACTCATTTTGCTTCGTTTACTTTGACACATCTGAGGCCTTAGTGCGAGTTTCATTTAACCATCTCGATCAAACGCTTCGAGCGCGTTTGGCGCTTCGATTGGCCCTGGATTCGTGATGGACCAATCGGGACGCCGAACGCGCTCGATGCGTTTGTTCGAGATGGTTAAATGAAACTCACACTAGGGCCACTGGTCATACACGCAAGCTGGTTGCGAGTACTACGTACCCGACCTTTCTGAAGAAGATCACCAATAATGTATATTAAGTCTTCCGAAGGCGTCCTCTTCCGGCGTTTCCATTCATATCTGCCTTGTAAATACCTTTTATTGGTTGCCTTTCATTCATCCTCTCACCATGAACATCCAGACATAGGTAGGTACTCTTAACTATTATATTATATAAAATATGAATATAAATAGTTCAATTACGTCACTACATGTTCTTTTAAACCGGACCGTTACTTTATCATATCGTTGCTCAGCCTATCATTCATTGTAACACTGCACATGCTTCGCAAGAATCGTATAGCAGGTGATATTTGCTAGAAATATAGAATTGTTGTTTAAAACGACATCTAAGTGCATTTTATTCCTGGTGGAAGTGTCTGAACTGGTATGATTTGGTTATACTTTGTGCCGCATTGCAAATCCCTTGACAACGAATCGTGTTTCCCTTGAAGCTGGCTTGATCGTGTGATCAAAGGGTGAACTGGTAAAAATACAGTTCTTTTACTGAACGTACGTATATTTTTAGCGGTAGTTATTAGAATAAGTTTTCTGTTATGTACTTTATTTATGATAAAATGGTGGTTGTAAGTTTAGCCGTCGTAATTTTGGCAACATCACTAAGGTCTGTAAAAAAGCAACAGTCTCTAATTTAAAAGTTTTAGAAAAATGATGATACAAAAGGATATAATCAACAACAAAAAACTCGATTTCTTTGATAGTTTACATTTGGCAATAAGTTGCCTTTATCATTGATTGAGACAATATTCAGAACTGAAACGTGACGGAAATACAAACTGAAATAAATAAGTGCAACGGAATTAGATTTTACAATATTCATTTTACGAAAGCACATAAAAATCACTTGGACAATTACAATCTAAAGCCTGGAAATAGGCCCGTCGCAATTGCGTCACAACAGTATTATTCTGAGAAAAATCTTTAGAGAAATGATATAATTCATTGAAACAGCTTCATAAGCACACGCTATTACGTGACCACAATGTCGCAACCTGATAGACGTAATAAAGCTAGAACGCAATTGCCCTCGGATTAAGTGTTATATTCATAGTACAGCTTAGCGAAGTCACGTGTTATGAAATGCATAAATGCAGTTCTGCCAACACATAAGTGCATGTAAGTGGTGGAGGAAACTGGCGCAGCGTGCAGTTACGATCAAGTAACAATGTTAAGTAACAAACGAACGAGCAATTATTTTAAACGCATCCATTGCAGTACAAAACAACGTTAAAGAGCTGACGCGGACTGGTCGTAACAAACGTCGTTATCCTACATTTCGGGGTCGATAAACTGCGGCGACGCGACGGCGACGCGCCGGCTAACCTCCGCACATTACATGATCAAAGTACACAATGAAAAGAATCACTAGTCTCACTCATAAATTCTCTTATAACAGCCTATTTATAGAAAATCGAACCACCAAGGTCATCGCACGGCGCCATTATGAGGACAATTCGTCATTCCTTTCCGTGCAGCTTAAAGATAGTCTCACTTGCAAACTTTCGTAAGCAATTGCTGAAAAATATTAACCGTAGCGAAGTTTTGAATTAATGGTGACAAAGTAATGCAATAAACTTGGGACGTTAAAGTTGTTAAGTCACTAATTAATGTGGATGTTCGCCGATATCTTAAGGATGTGCGCTACTATGTTCGTGAGAAATTACTGTTATTGTCAACATACCTTTAGCGTAGTCTTTAATTCAGTTTAGGTTTTGAAAGCATTTTTTCTTTGATTCCGATAAAATCACCACCGTCACGGAAATGCACTTTGGTATATTTTTAAGCGCACCACCCCGGTTAAAGTTTTTATTGTGGTTGATCTTTTAGCCGAGCCCTCCAGCGACAGAGATGCATCATAAGATATGAAAAGAGAACCCCATACATTTTTCCTGAAACTTTTCACCCCTCTGTTCAGTGTAGCTGCATAATATTATGAACGTATCCTACATACTATAAGTTTTACGAGGTAACCATAGCCCGGAGCGGTCACGTACCCACCACACCATGAAGAGACTCAACTTTGAAAAAATCTACTGAGATAGTAGGTATGGGTATGTTTACCTACCAGCAAAAACCTTTTTTCCGCGTCGGTTTTCTGTCGGAAAATGCACTTCATTTTTCATTGTAGACGGCTAGAAAATAATTTTGATAATAATTATCAGCACAATAAATCCATGCCTCGTTTAGACCGGGCACTTATTGTTCTTTTTTTCGTAAAAACGTCACTGACAGCCGTGATGGTAAAATGCTGTCTTATGAATATATTATAGGAGCGGGCACTTTCCTCCGACCTCCCTACGCTAGTTTATTATAGATCTATCCATCGCACTTTCAATTTATATGTTCGAAGACTGCTTTAGTTAGCAAAAACGTAAACAGGATGAGTGTATGATGCAAACAACAAAAGCTCCTGATAGAGCTAATTGCGTTACAAACTGAAAGTATGTTGTGTGTTGTGGTCGAGCAAAATTGAAGTAAAGGTTTTAATATAATAACATTTTCAGAGTATTAGACAGTTTATTAATTAAATAATTGGACGAGGAAGAGAAAACAGTAGTGGGTAGATAGAGATATTGATATTAACACACCTAAGCAATAATGCATAACAGGTAATGTACTAAACAGTAATTGCATTTGATGGAAAAATATCATTATCCTGGGAATTTATTGTGTTCCAAGAATTACAAGACATCAAAATCAAAACCATTAGGTACCGTAAAGGTTTGTTGCTTATCGAATGCAACCTTTATGTAAATACAGGCAGGTAATGAAATGGCGTTGTCAGATTTGAACTGTCAAGAAGATGGATCTAGATTCTATCCTTCAGAGAGACAAGGATAGGTTTTGTTTCGAAGAAAATTAATTAATTAACAACGGTATCATTTATATTTTTACGCACGTTTATTATTTAATCGTCGACCCCAGGTACCCAAGACCTTCGGATTTTATAGTACACAACGAATGACAAAAGCATAACGGTCTAGAAGAAGCAATAAGTAATCTAGGCCCCATTATTTCGAAATCACTTTTAAACAGAACGAGTAGTTCTTCTTTACAAGAAAAATACAATTATGTAACATACATAAATAGTTCTATATGGAACACTTATTTCATCATATAATGGTCGTCTGCCGATAACATTGGCATTATATTGGCATACATCCATCTCCATAGCATTGATAGATTCTGCGACCGATCCAACATAGTCCCTTAGTCATCTCCTAAGACCATTGTTGCGGAGACCACTTAAGTACGTAAACCTATGTAAGTGGTCATAGCTTGGTGATTCAATTTCAGTACAATGAATATCGGTTTCCTGACTATCCTACTTTCAGCTATTAAGCATCAATCTGATACTATAGTTGCAATACAATGTCCGGTTGGAAAAGTGGAGACCAGCAGTAGGGTGACTGTGAACTGGATTTTGTTTTTGGAATGGAATTCCTTTTTTGCACAAGTCGCAAATTAAATGAAAGCTGGATCGAAAAACTGTAACGTTATGACCGTCATAACACTTTTGCTATCGTAGCTACTTATTTTTTCATTTAGTTACTCTAAAATATTGTCGAGCAGTTGTGGCGCTGTGATATCAAGAAGACACTTTACTTTGTTTATTTGATTTCATCACCACTGCTCTCAAAACGGTGAAGGAAAACATTGTGAGGAAACGCCATGTTCTAGAACTAAAAATTCAAAGACATTGTGACATCCGCAAATCCACAATGAGCCAGCGTGGTTGATTATGGCCTTTCACAAAGGAGCCAGCGTACCTGCAATGGGAACATTATAGGTTGATTATGCTAAACGTTGCAAATTTTTTTTATTGTTCTTATATAGCAAAAGTAACTTAGTTCCAAGTGGGGTGTCCGACGACACTTCACGATGACGAATCATATTGCGAAGATCGCCCTGGGGACACGGTGGAGCATAAGGTCGAGGTTTGCCCGGCTTGGGCGGAGCACCGCCGTGTCCTTATGGAGGCGATCGGCGGCGGCGATCTATCGCATCCGACTCTGGTCCAGGCCATGGTACGGAGCGAGAATGCATGGGTAGCCGTCGCTTCCTTCTGTGAAGCAGTAATGCCCGCGAAGAGGGAAGCGGCGGACGTGTGGGAGAAGCAGTATATGCGCCCTCACGGCCCTAGCCTCCGAAAGAGACGCCCTGGCCGTCGGGAATCCTACTATACTTTATAGTTCATCATAATCATCTGCTTAGCTTTTTCACAACTACGTTGGGGTCGGCTTCCATGTACTTATAGTTATTAAAAGAAATAATATGAAAAAAATAATCGTCATCGTTTTTTCGTCGTCATAGTGAAGTTAGCATCTTTGAATAGTCCCCCATGTACTTACATGGGGGGAATCTTCAAAGATGCTAACTTGACTATAAATCAAGCAACCGTTACTTTCTAAGCATCCACATTCCTTTTAATATTTCCAAATACTTAATATAATATCCAAGCGTATCCACTTTTTCTTACGGTAGTAATATAAAGAGGGTAATATTTTCTTATCCATGTAATATCATGCCACCTCTAAGGTGAGGTGGAGTTTGTTAAACAATAATTTTAGCTTGTCAAGGCCTTTCTACTTATTTATTTAAATAATTTTCGTTATTTGTGAACTTTTATTATAGACTAGCTGTGCCCACGGTTCCACCCGTGTGGATATCGGAATTTTTCCCACAGTAACGTGTTTCCGAGACAAAAGTAGCCTATGATACTCTTTATAAGTCAGTGCCAGTGAGAATCCCGTCAAAATCGGTCCAGCCATTTCGGAAATCAGCCGCAGCAAACAGACGGACAAACAATAAAAAAATGTGACTTCTGATTTGTTATTGTGTTATTTTTTGTTTTGTGTTTGTACATTGTTTTGTTTTGATCAGGTTAAGCTACGCTTGCCGCGGTTGGTTCGTGGATGGGTAGCCATCTTAACATACCAAGACCCCTCCGTGCCTCGGAAAGCACATTAAGCCGTTGGTCCCATAGGCCAGAGGCAGTCGCTTCATGTAAAATACTGGTATTCAGCTGTATCCAGTTAGACTGGAAGCCGACCCCAACAGAGTTGGGAAAAGGCTGGGCAGATGATGATGATGACTTTGTTTTACTTTGTACGGAATCCTTCGTGCACGAGTCCGACTCGCACTTGGCCGGCTTTTTATGTATGCATTGAGTAAAAAGTTGTTATGGTGACATTAAAAATCATGGAAAGAGCACCTCAATTTTATTTATTTGTATAGATTTCGCTTATATTTTTAAATGATACGATACCTGCTGAAAATCAAGTTTATCCTTCATAACTGAACTGTATATCAAAATATATATTCTGATGTCTATTACATTCTACGAAGCCAGACATTAATTAATCCTTTACATATAGGTACATACATATTATTACCCTCTTATAATTAAGCATCAGTCAATTAAAACTGTTATTAGTGTTATTGATAATGGGTACCGACGGGCAATATGTTCATAGATATTTCTAATTTCTAAGAGATCTGTTATTAATTAATAATAGAAACTAATAAAATAATGTACCTGTCATATAATAATGTTTCTGAAGAGATTGAACTTTGTCAAGAACGTTCTGTTCTAAGAAATGTCATTGACTTATGACTTAACAATTACAATTGAAAATTCACTTAAAAATACGCCAAATACTCTGCGTAATGTCTGTTCCAATAGTATTAGACGAATGTGTAAGCAAAACCTGTTCTTGTTAAAGTATTACGCAATCATTCACTAAAAGTAGTACGAACACAATTATCGGTATTTAGAAGGTTTCGTCTTTATAACTGACCTTTTTTCAAAACATCATTGGTAAAATTAGTTTAGTTTATAAAATAAACCTTAATTTACAAATGAAGAACATCTCTATGGTGATTTAAAATTAGAATTTCGGCTTTTAGTATTCATAATTATAATTAAATCAAAGTATTTGTTAGTGGAACTACAGATTAGCATCCACAGGGACGTTTTTTGGTATATTTGTTTACATTTCCATCATATATTTTTGGAACAGATCATAGGCATTATATTCTGTTTGAATGCAGCAATTATCACATACCGAAGTATACACTTCTCTACATAAGCCAAGACCTACTAGGAAGTAGTTAGGGATACAGGCTTGATGATCATCTGTCAGTCGATAGAGCGTCAGCAGTCAGTGACAGGACACAAAGCGAGTGAAGTGTGATTGACATTTGTTGGCTGAACTACGCAGTATGTACGCACCAAATGCCTAAACCAATATCGAATTTACCCATGTGAATACAAAATCCTCGTAATACGGTCATATAAAAGAGCATTTATTTCAAATGTTTCCTGAGAAAAGTAGTTTATTTTTGCACTCAATTTTAAAAGTAGTCGGTATTTTCCTATACGAGGTCTGCGCAGAATAGCGAACTACAGTTTTTATTCCACCATCCAACTTCTACGTCAAAGCGTGTCAATATAGGATACTCTTTTTGGTGGGTATTTTGCGACCAAAACCAGCAGTCAACTTGCGGCTTCTCTATTTGGGCCCATATGAACGCGAGCGGTACCAAACTTTAGAGAATCTGCATTCCCAGGCCAATATTCGGGGTTGATTTCCTGAAAGTAAAACTTTGTTTCTAATTAAGCAATTAGCCCATTTTTAGTTTTTACACAACATTTGGCTCACGTTCCGCTTTTGGTAAGAAAAATGCCTGCTTTTACGTAACAATTTTGCTACACACTCTTTCAAGTGACTAAATGGGGCTATATTTTATGTTGTTTCGGTATTACGGAATTCTACATTTGTAGGTAATTTTCGTATCGTTTATTTTCAAAATTAGAAAAGAAGAATTTTAGGGTGATTGTTTTGTTCGTTCGTTCGCTTTTGCGACGCTTATCGATGATAGGACTCAGATCCTGCAGTCTGCAAAATAAATCCAATTTTCCATTTTCTTGATGACTTTGTATGTTCATCGGTTTAGTTTTGATGGCAATTTAAAAATATATTATGTATAAGGTGTCCCGATCGTAGAAATGGTACTTATCCTAAGTCTGCCAGGCCATTTCAGGATACGCCGCCATTTTATGATATGGCCGGTTATATCACGATACGCCTAATCAAAAGTCTGGAGTATTGACGAAAACCACCTATTTATCAATATTCTCAGCTGACCACCGGGTCGCAAAGAAGCTGCTTTTCACGCCACTAGTGGCACCCTAACTAAATGGGTTGAGTTAGGTTAGAACTGTGAGCAACCACGCGCGAGCCGAGCGAGCGAAGCGAAGGGTGCCGCGGAAGCAGCCGACGAGCGCTATATCCCAATTAGTATTTTTTCAACCCTATAATAGGAATTATTCGAGTAGGAATAGGTCGAATAGGAATTATCAACCCACTGCACGGCAGCTAAGGCAGGGTTCTGTATTTTACGCGTATCGGGGTCGACCAATACTCAAGCATCGATGCGCAAATCATCGAACGCTGAGCGTTTGTGGATGTTAGATGGTAAAATCAAGTAATGGCAGCGTGTCTTCAAATGACCATACAGGTCACGATATGGCCATATCTACGATAGGCCAAGGACAGGAATATCTTAACTTCATGTTTACATGCTCCATATAAAATACCTACCATTGATAAACTTACGGTAAACAAAATAGAGATAACTTGACAAAAACATGCGGAATAATTTTATCTTCCAATACAAAATATTGTAGAACGCTCTGTCGGTCTTGATAACCCCGATAATTTCGTAGTCTGTAACAAGCTCAGGGCGCAGAACAAGGGGCCAGTTACACTTAAGAACAACATTATTGCAATGCAGTGGTCTCGTGGCTGGAGTGTCTGGGTTGTTGGGAGTGTCGCGAGTGTCGGGACACTCCTCTAGAGCACGATACGGCTATAACACTGCACATTCTGCCCTCAGACACCCGTTATTGTCATATTATACGGAATGTTTGCTGATTCAGATGTTCAGTAATGCGTGATTATGAGTTCAGTATTTTTATTGATATGTTTTGTGGTGGGTATGCTCTGGGTCGTATGATAACAAAGAGTGCATTTTGTGGAATGTAGAATATGGTGGAAGATATTCCACTCGATTGAAGATGCGTTGTTATTTATAGTGGCCGCTCAGTGGTCGAAATTCGACCATAATTCATTTAAAACTTATTGAATTTCTAATGCATTTTTTTAATATTTGCTTTCTGCAGTTCTTCTCTATATAAACTTAAACTGTGCAAAATTTCATACTCCATCTTCCAAGTAATTCTTGTAAAAGGGATTTATTTTTTTGTAGCACGTATTAATTATACAGATATTTATAAAAGTTGTTGATCATAATTTAAAAATATTCCTACTGTGGAAAATAACAACTGCTATCATTATCTATTTCTGCCATAATATTACAGTCACAATAATTAACCACGAAATCCAACATCACGTCATCATTGTCCATTTAACAGTTTAATTTATTCCAATTTTACTGTCTTAACGGCTACGGTTCAAAGTTTGACAGCGGACATTGTTTTCTTATAACAAAATTGTTGCCGCGGATAGAACTCCAAGTTTATCTGTTACCGATTTAATTTGATGATTCACATCGAACTGAAATCCGCGCTCGGCTTGTTCTTTGGTTATTCGTCTTTTGTCTTTATTTTATTATGCTGTTACTCAGTCGCGGCGATAAAGGGTAGCGAGACGGCTTGTCTGCCTGTTCCCGGTTTTCTCGCCCTTGTTTATCCGGCTGGGGGTAGTTAGCGCGGCGGAGTGGCGCCCCGCGGCAGTGCCTCCGTAGCCAGCCCAGCGATGGGACGCTCCCCGGCCGCCCCGCAGCTCGCTCCCACACGCGTACGATCCCAACAACACAGGTGAACAACACTATAAAAAAAGGACAATCATCTAATGTGACTCGGACAAAATGACTCCTTTTATACATTTATATTGTGTTATATGGATAGAGTTATTGACTGGCTGCTGCACCACCACAGGTGAGTTGATAGTGCAATTAGCATTTTTATTGAGTTCGCCGGCAACTTGTCAAAAGTTTTGTGTGAAATACGAATTTTATTTTAGTGTTGTGGAAGTAATAGATCGACGGATTTTTTTAAAAGGATCTTTGACGAACTCTTTAAAAGTTTGCAGTGCTTAAAAGTAATGTTAGGATTTCATAATACGATTGCGCAATTTTGGCATAAGACCTGATAATATTCTCGTAAAAAAAAGTCTAGTTTGAATTTGTAAATTGTAAATATTCTCATTAGCAAGAAAAAAAAACTTTTTCATTACATAAGGTTGGTGAATATCGTAAAATTATAAAGTTTACTTTCTAAATACAATAAAAGATGTGGTTGTTAATAAAGTAAAGTATTTTCTTTTTCTTCACTGAGAAATATAAAGAATCTGAATAATATCATAAGTATTTTCCTGTTTGTGTTGTTTTTGCCAATCTGGAGATGTAACGCAATGTTCTTAGGATAAAGTGGCTTGCGGAGCTCCATTCAGTTATATTGTTTCCTTATATTTATGATACAACATTATTAAGGGCTGATTTTTGAAGTCCGATAACTTTATTTTAATATATTTATCTGACAGTTTGGCACATTTTCAATATAAAATCTGTCAATCCGCAATATTTATTTCTCAGATAAAAGTTATTTGACTATTGTGAAATCAGCCTTAAGAGGCATTATATTTCTTCGTTATACTTACATAAATCTGAAACTAAATCCACCCGACCGAATGATATATCATGTAGTTTTGATAAAACCTTCACAAAAAATAAAAATGGTAATTAAAGGCTTAATACTGATTATTATGTGACACAATTAAAACTAATATTTTCAACTGCCATGCATATTTAAAAACTCAGTTATTATAATCATTAACGCCTTAAAGCAAGGCAATTTGTTTCGGTAAAAGTGTTTATTATTTATTAATTTAGGCCGCTCAAAGTAATAATTACTAATCGACGTCTGTTATTACATTTGATACGTAATTAAAACCATTTAATATTCATTGTAACCTATATTAGGCTTCAGTACAAAAGCTAAACAAGCAACATAAACTTTTCTGCGAAAAACAAACTACTCTACAAAATAGGTTATTGAAAAAGTTTCATCGAGCACCTATTAGTTGCAAAATGTTATGTTTTTATGACTTTTTATTAAAAAATGAAATACTGCTAAATAACATAGTTTTCATCAACAATATATGAAGTAGAAATCTAGTATGGAAATAGAGTAATAGGCTCAAAGAATTACATGTTTGAACGACCCTTATCTCAAAGACTTACTTGGGACCGTGACTATCGATTTCTAAGCAATCATAAAAATACAACTAAATCGTCCCTTTTCGAGTATCCACGATTGCTAAGCTCCTTCAAGTAGATCTGTTCGGAGGGTCGCAAGACGTTGTTGCCATAACATACGAGTAATTCGGTTAACAAGGGGAAGGCTCACAAATAAAATGTACCGGGGGCAGTGACGATGACACATCTCCGGATATCCGTGGACATCTTCAGAGGAACGTGACTTTATCGACGTTTTTTATCGTTGTAAATACGTTGACTAATGTCCGACGTCACTAGTTATCGTGGATCGTGCGAGGCTTGCTTTTTCGCCTCCCTAATAGGAGCATTTACTCATAAACGATGTTGACTAAACACACATAGGCACATGTGTGCACTCTCAAATAATTCTCATGCACCGTTTAAGCCCTAAAAGCTTTTTAAACAAATAAGCAGACGGTTGGTTTTTCACTTGCGATAACATGGAATGGAATTTTCATATAAACGTGGAGCAATTGAGGAAAAATATAGGTACTGCATCGGTTAAATTCCTTGTTTATTTTTTTGAATGACACATAATACCTACTTAAGAAAGATAACATAGTCGGATGAAAAGAAATTGATATGTAGGTAGACACCTACTCACTTATTTACAATAATAATCGTATTATTATGGTTTTATTCCTAGAATATGGACCAATGTACCTAAGTCCTTAGTGATTTAATTATTTATTTATTAAAACTTAATGCACATGTAAAAAATACTGTACAAAGGCGGACTTAATGCCTGAGGCAATTTCTACCAGTCAACCTTTAGTGATTCTACAGTAAGAATAGGTAGTGTTTTTTAATTATTTATGAAGAACTTAAAAGTTAATAAATCAAGAATTTCATATCATTTTCAATACACATATTTATTATTTTAAGACTTAGTTTTTAAATTATGTAAATATTTTAAGATATTAATTGAAGTGATGCCAATGGTAAAGAAAATCATATTCAGGTTCAGAAGAAATGTTGAATGACCTTATATAAACCGTACGATGTTTCAGAAAATAAATCGCAATCAAATTTTTCTCGCTCAGTATCTTGAAAATCTATTTTTGCTGTTACAACTTTCATAACAAACTCAAAAGCGTTGATCCTCTTCTGCTTGACGTTTCCTTCACAAAAGAAAATTAATAAACAAAACTTGAAAACGAAGTGAATACAACTCCGGAACGTAATAATAATTGTTATTCCGTAGAACATTCCTTTTATTGAATTGACGCGATTCAAGTGACGACGCGAAGGCTGGAAATTTTAAACATAAAAATGCGGTCAAACGCGAAATGTCTACAAAAAATTACGTGCAAAAAATACGTAAAAACAACCCTTAAAAAAACAAATATAAAACTTTTTCAAAACAGGACGAACGTAAAACAAACAACTTAATTCTTATCTACTTGTGTAGCCTCTGCTTAAGAAACTAAAGCATATAACTTTTGATTTAAAAATAGCTTTCGACTTTCGAGGCATGTTTTAAAGAAATGGGTCATCTGACTTCTCATTATTTTTATTAAATAAAATTACAGAAACTCAAATTGCTCGTTTTCTAGCGTAGCGTAATACAAAAAAACTTTTTCTAAATTGGTTTTAAGGTTGTGAAACTTTTTTCATAAATCAGTTCGCTGTAATAGCCCAGCGTATCATTAAATTATCTTCGTTTTCTTTACCTTTAGTGCTTACTTCTTAAAGATTTTTTATTATATTTATTGTAATTATTCATTGTGATGGCCCAGTGGTAACGGCCGCGACTTACGAGTTGTAAGTCGTGCGTTCGAACCCAGCCAGGCGCATTACTTTGTGTAAATAATTTCATCACCACTGCTCTCAAACGGTGAAGAAAAACATCGTGAGGAAACCGGCATGTCCTAGAACCAAAAATTCGTAGACATGTGACATCTACCAACCCGCACTTCGCCCGCATGGTGGATAACGGACCACTCCCTCTCACGGAGAGGAGGCCTGTGTCCCAGCAGTGGGGACGTTATAGGCTGAGTATTTCATCAATTAATCAATGCATTTTCTGTAATGAGCACAATTCCGGAGCATTAATGGTAGCTCTACGTAGCCGTAGCAGGCGGGTCACGGCAATCATGGAGGATAGCATATAAAATCTACCTGTAAACTTACGTTATAACATTCAGAGTTTGTATTAACCAAGTAAAAGCTGAAACTAAAGCAATAATGCCATGTTTTTAACTCATAAAAGCACTAGGGATATGTAAACGTAGCCTAGTTTATTCTCCAAACAGAAAAGTAAACACTTAAGCGCGTTGTTATTTAAAAAGGATTAAGCTGGATTTCATTTTCCATCGCTCATCCACAGTTTAAATTATAATTATAAAATAATCGTGGCTGCTGTTTTAAATTCGAGTAGTAGTAATTGAAGTTCTGAAGCCTTGGGTTTGTTTCCTGGATCATGCAAACTATTATTGAGGTCCATTAGGTTTTTATGACTAGGCAATGGCATAGAGCCAGGATTAGTGTCTGGCAAAACGTCGAGGCTATACTACTCTGCCCACCCCTGCGAGAAAAATAGACGTTACCTACGAATCAATTGCCATTTCACACAAGAATAATATAATTTAATTTCTTCTCAATGCAATGGCCAAGCGCCAGGTTAAGCCGCGTAATTAAAAAACAGTTTTTTGTAGGTTGCAGGTTATTGTCAGTTTGTATGTTGATTAAAATATTCTTCGTAACCGTAACAAATATGGCTTAACAAAATTAAAATCATCAATACAACCAGTCTCACCAAGAGGTATCGTATTACCCAGTACTGGGTAGTGGAGGTCAGATAGTTAAGTTCATATAATCCCATTGAATTAATATTTTATGTAAAATAGTCTCTCAATAGGATAACATTTTTTGCAACATAAAACCTGACACTCGCCTGCAAATTGCAAAAAACTAAAGAAAATTTTAATTTCACGGGCTTCCTCGGTGTATCCCCTTTAAATGCATTCATAGTACTAAACGTTTATTCCTAATGAACGCGTACAGCCACCTGCTACACGATGAGTACTTATTATTGCAGCGAACACGGATTCATTCAATAGAAACCGTTTCGCTGGGTACTTCAGTCCGTTCCAATAGGTACCCTGTGTACGTAGTTACAGTCACCAAAGGAGATTAGTAACCAGGGTTGTCGGATATAGTTGAAGTTTAGTAAGATAAATGATCTGTTTGTATTCTATTAATTTAGTTAAAATTTATTAGAATACGTCCATGGGTTTCTTACTAAATTTCAACTATATCCGACGGCCCTGGTAACTCATCTCTTTTGGTGACTGTACCTCTTCCTACGCTTGTAAGAAGCTGATTCTTTAGAGTAGGCGTAGTGTAGAACGCCTACGTGAAAAATATCGTATTCCAGACTGTAGATCTTGGAAGATCAAGAGAAAATACAATCTTATATGGCTGATATTCCTGACAAATAGGTGCCTATACTTAGATGAATTCAGAAAAGGAGAAAAAGTATTAAAGTTTGACATAGGTTTCCCTTTTTAATTGGCTTATTGGTATAAGTAGTCGCAAGAATTATTTCGTCTTTTAAATAATATCTTATTTCGTGGAGGCGATTCCCTCGTATTTAAATTATTTTTAGGCGAATCGACATGTTCCGAAATACGTATTAGGCAACTGCCATGTTTTGAATTTTAATGCAATAAAGTAATAACATTAGTTCGATTTTCTCATAGGTATATCTAGTAAAAAATTACACTTTTTATCTTAACTATATTGCATAAAATTAAAAACGTGCCAATTGCCTACGTAAATTTCTGCCTTCGTTTTTCTTCTATTCTATTTCTAAGCTCACCCAAAATGTACTTCGTGCGGCTCACCTACAGAAAATAATACATTATTTAAATAGGTTGATTCGCCCGCTTCGGTCTCGAGTAAATTCGTGCGAATCGACTTAAAAGAATATACATACACACTCAATAACCAAAATCAGGGATCAGAGTCACTCTCAAATAAATTAGTCTTAATGTACATATGCTGTTAGTTCAAATATGAAAGGGGCGACTTCTGAATTCAATCCACTTATGGGTAAGTTGGCAATTGGGCTGGAAGCGGCGTGTTTACCCTCGGAATGACCCCGTGTCAACGAGGCTTGAGAAGTTGCGACCATCCCCACACTTGGATCTACGAAACTATATCCGTACATTGGCCGTGTTTAATTTATATTAAGGCCGGATTGTTCCGATGAAGTTAGCCACAGTTTTGGCACGAATAATTTGATAACGGTTGAATTAAACTGTGGGGCTTGTGGCTAAGTAATAACAACCGCATGGGTCGATCGATCAGGTTAAGCTACGCCTGCCGGGGTTGGTCCGTGGATGGGTGACCATCTTTACATCCTAAGACCCCTTAAGCCGTTGGTCCCGGGTGTCATTCGTGGATCTTTGATAGTCGTTACGGATCGTCAAAAGCCAGACAACCAGTCTTAACAAGGGGTACCGTGTTTCCCAGTAACTGGGTTATGGAGGACAGATAGGCAGTCACTCCATGTAAAATAATAGTATGATAGATAGATCCAGTTAGACTGGAAGCTGACCCTAACATTGATTACAAAAGGCTAATGATAATGATGATTAAATTGAACTGTGCGGTTGTAACGCCGTATTTAGCTTTCAGTGCAACGACTCTCAAAGAAATCTCTCAGTACTCATAAATAATCGTTAAAACTATAAAAGCAATAAATTCTCATAAACACATCAATCGTTCAATCATCAATCAGTCTCAGCGATCTAAACCTCAACCGAAACTATCCCTGCACTTACCAACACACATTAACACTCCATAAAACATGAAACCGAATTAACGCATAAAAAAATTATGTGTAACACGTGTCAAGCACAACACTATAGAATTATCGATAGTGCCGCATCCACTGAGCACACTCGACAGGCTCAATTATTCATCCCCCGTCGATAATGGAACAATCCTGTCGACGCTACGGAGTGGGCCTGTCAACGATAGACGTAATGCCATATATTCCAGACTATTCATATTCACTTAAACTTATCCTGGTTTAATGGGCCATAGTAATAAACAGGAATAATTACGACGGCTAAGTTATTTTTATCGGTTTGATTCCTGAAACTCGAATGTAATAAATTATATTTATATTTTGACTCTTCGTGAAAATAAATGGTTGTCATATTTCCAGTGGATAGAGTATTTTGCGGAAAGTTTTATGTATAAATTGTCAATCTGCGACAAAAACGGACCATAACGGTTTTAACAAGTTAAAAACTATGCATTGTGGACAGGCTTCGTTTACGTTAAAGAGAAATGCCATTCTGTAGAATTAAATTGACACTCGCCCCAAACAGAAAGCTTCCAAATATTTATGAATTATGAACTAGCTTCTGTCTGTGGCTTCGAGGATGTGGCTTACATGGATTTTATTTAATTCCGGGTAACCCTAATTCTTTTTCTATTTATAAGTAGCCTAAGTTACTCATTATAATATCAGCTATCTGCCAGTGGGAGACCCATCAAAATCGGTCCAGCCGTTTTAGAGATTACCCGTAACAAACAAGCAGACTGAAAATCAAAAATTTAAAAATGGTGTTTTGTTATGTGTACCTGCCAAATATACTTTCTTAAGCAAAGAATAATTGCTTTATAAATTATTCTTTAAACTTTTAATTGAAATTAAAACCGTAAAAACAGTTCTATGAAAATAAACTTAAATAAATATAAATAAATTATTGATAACTTTAAGCTTTGTTTGTGAGACATAAAGTTCAAAAGGCAAGGAAACGGCACAAAGTAAGAGATTATTATTAGTGAGGGGAAGCAGAGTGCCCTATTTATCATCGCGCCACAATTAGGGCTCTATAGCTAATGATGGCACTAACCATTAGTTAGTCAGGTTATTTCTTTAAGCTGTTGAATTTGTACGTACAAAATTCGTGTTTTTCAGTATCAAGTATACAAAAAAATTCGCTGTTTCAGACATTTTGACCGCGTAGGTATTGCACTATTCTATGAAACAGCAGATTTTTTTTTTGTATAACCGACGAAAAATTTCTGCGCTGGAGTTCTAGAATGATATGTTGAATTCATGGTTACAGTTTACGCACTGGTTAAAAACTTATCCTGTATATGTCGTTATTAAATTCTACACGAGGTTCTCATATTATATTCTCGTAAGTTAACGAATCTAAAGTCCCAAACATTCACTAAGTCAAATGTCACTTAATAATATTATTTCTTAGGTTAAACCTATCTCGAAAGGGCTTTGGGCGTACATATTCAAAAAGATCCCATAATTTTGAAATATGTACTCACTAGTAAAACATGCCTAGACTAAAATGTTAATGTAAGCAACTGTCTACTGTTATAATGTCAAATGTAAT
Source organism: Antitype chi (assembly GCA_947359405.1). NCBI lineage: Eukaryota > Metazoa > Arthropoda > Insecta > Lepidoptera > Noctuidae > Antitype > Antitype chi. Next base: position 11,886,169 of record OX375820.1, on the reverse strand, counting down.
AAACGATTCAATATTAAATCGTTTGGATTGAAATATTGACATTGATATAATGTCAGAGTAAATTAAATGAATTATTTAAGTGAAAATGTCGAATAATGTGTTTGCGAACACATCATCATTTAACAGTAATAGAGTTCTTATTAATGAGTCCTAATGTTGTTATTAATCATTTTAATTAATTTTGTTTAGTAGTGGGTGTATGTTGTAACGTTATAAATTATAATTGGTTGCAACAATGTTTTTATGATAACAAATGACAATGACATTATTATCAGGTCAGATTTAGGCCGAGACCTAAAAACGTTAGTTACTATGAGCTCTGACTTTGATATGTTCCCTCTCTATCTTGCATTTGTAATTTGACAGCTATATGACAGTGACTGGAATGACGCTCAGCCAGACCAGTGGTGGCCCAGATAGCAGGTGGTAACGACCGCGAAGTGTCGTAGTACTTTGTGTATGTTATTTCATCACCACGGCTCTCAAAACGGTGACGGAAAATATTTTAAGGAAACCAACATGTCCTAGAACCAAAAAGTCGAAGGCATATGACATCAACCAACCCGCACTGGGCCCGCGTGGTGGATTTTGACCCCCTCCCTCTTAGAGAGGAAACATGTGTCCCAGCTGTGGGAACTTTAACGAGTGATTATGATGATGCTAAAGCAGCACGTGCTAAGTAACGTTTATAGATCTAAGCCTTAAACTACTGAATATCTGTATCGTCTCACGGTCATTAGAGAACAGTGTCGTTGTACACAGTGTGGGATTATTGCCACAAGCAAGCTTGTCAAACAATTAGGTGAAGGCCAACCACAGCGTGGAGAATGTTACTACCTATTTATTAACTCTCGTGGGCACTTTTATGGCACCTAACGTATAAAAAGAAACCTATCCTATCCCAATATAATCCTAACTAATATTATAAATGTGAAAATTTGTATGTTTAGATGTTTGGATGTTTGTTACTCAGTCACGCAAAAATGTGGAACGGGTTTGGATGTAGTACCTACGTTCCAGTGGGATGGTTTTTGACTACCACGCGAGCAAAGCTGCTGGTAAAAGCCGAGCTTACTTATCGTTCATACTGCTAACGTAACATAATTTAATCCAGCTTTCCTCCATATAATGTCAGTGCTAGCAGGTTTCCAATTCCCGCCCAACTATTGTATAACAAAGTACTCATAGGACGCAACTCCGCCCAGTTACTGATTTAAATGACACGCGTAACTCAATTATAACATACGTATGTACAATTAAAAACTTTTATCCACCTGCGTTAGTTTTCACTTAATTACTCCACAAAATTACTACAATTTAATAACAATAAACTAGCGATATACTTAGACCACAATCGGTAGGTAATTTGTTAAAGTTCTTGTGCCGAGACAAAAATGGGGTCGCAACTTCGAAGGATAAATGTTAGAACCTTTTTTATATAATTTACGACTTGTCTAGAAGCTTTATCAAAGTCTTTTTGGTCTCGTCTAGTGAGAATACATGGTTCGTGAGTGAAGTCCCGGGTTAATGTACCGCATCGTCTGAAACATTTTATTTCTTTAAACTGCAGGATCTTAAAATCTAAGAACGTATTTAGGTACTTTATAAGGCATGGCGATGGCGTTCTTACTTGAATATCTATTATTCGTCTAATGACTGTTATAAGTCCATGGTTTTACAAAATTATAGGTACCTGTGTCAGTTAAGGCACAGAATTAATGTTAAAGTAATTCTCTTCTCTAAACAAAAGCCCGGCTGTCCAAACAGTGAACTCAGTCATGTGTTATTTTATCAATTGTATGGCATACATACCTACATTGATTTTGTACATATTTAATGAAAAAACGTATGATTACAAAGAAATGTAATTTTTATAGACCTGTTTATAGGTATTAAAATCGTTGGTTTTTGCTTTCTTTTGCTCTTGATATGAAAGTTGCAAACAGAGTATTACAACAATGTTCTAATTACAGGTCGGGAATTACCCACCGGGCAAAATGTAGTGTCTGTAGCACCTATAGAAGTTCCCGATGGTAAGTGTTTTATATCTAAATAGAGAATATTCTCAAGAAAACATAATGTACATACTAGGAACTTTCAAAAGCTGTTCTTTTATCGAGTGAAAACGGCAGTATTCTATGCATATCTTAAAGATAATTTAAGAAAATAAATAGGTTTTAAAATTTTCAAATATATATGTAGTAAATAATCGCCACACTACCTTTCTCGCTGTAACATTTAAAATGAATAATCCAACATTAAAATTCCATATAAAAAATTGTTGCGTCGACAAAAAAAAAAACTAAGCATACTGCTAAGTACTTTAAATTAAACCTAGATCCACGGTATAAATAACGTCAGAATCATGCCATCATTTGTGATCGTTTAAAAGTAAATGCACTAACAACTTTGCTTTTTTTTCCTTCAAGACTGAATAGAGCGGAGAGTGGTTCAGAATATTCTGTACATCAGCATCGCTCTAAGGTAAGGCCGCGGGCTCACCAGCCGAGCGATGCCAATGCCAACGCTATGACGCACAATGTGACTAAATAAACCCCTTTTAACAATGCCATTATTTATTCCACGTAAAAAACTATGAGCTCTGCAGCTGAATTGAGAAAACAAAATTGTTTTCTTCTACTCAAGATCAGTTGTTTTCTGTTGAGTCAAACGGCATTATTAAGTTTCGTCCTCGCAGATAGATTTACAATTTAAATGTTTTTGGTATACTTATTAGCAGCGTCGCTCTCAATTTACTTGGTGCACCAGTGTAGAACCAGCTTATGAACCGTGTTTTCACCATCACAACTTTACTAAATTAATGCTCGTTATCTTAATCCATTCGCGGAGAAAATTAGTGGACGGAAAATTTTAAAATATTTTTCATCCATTTTTAAAACGAAAATACGTACTTGGATGGGTAATATGAGAACCATTAAGTACTCTTTCTTACATTAAAGCTGGTTGGATGATAGGGGTGAGCGGTACGCCAAGCAATATGATACTAAAATGCGCAAATAAAATCAAATGTTTGTTCAGTGCGTTGGAAGCTCTGACCCCAGACTGCAAGTTTCACGATAACCTTCCACCGTTACGATAACTCTTAACATCCGCACAGCTGATACACTCAAAGATTTATTCTAGAACACTATAAATAAATGTAAATAGTCTTTTAGTACACACCTTACAATTAGAAACGATCGTTATAGAGGGCGTTCTTATTAATGTGGTTAACAAAAATATTTAGTAACTTTCCATTCATTTACATTTGGGCTTGTTAATTGCTTTGTCGACTGTATTAAGCATATACTATATCTAACTACACGAAACTTATAGTAAAGTTTATAAATGTAAGCGATAATACCGTGAGCTGGTCTCCAGGCGTGAACAACATTGGGGATTAGGAACATAAGCCTGTTTGCTCATGTTCAAGTGATCGGAGCCTACCGTGCCATGAGGAGACCTATATCGGAAAGCTAGGTTTATATAACCAGGTTTGACGTTTGACGCTGCGTTTCATCATTACGGTGGTCATCATACCACTAGAATGTGGCCTATATTGATATTCTGAAGCAAGATCCGTCTATCTGTCTTCTGTACACATTTAAATGCCTGATTGATTGACTGACTGACAGACTATGCAGGGACTAAACCCCTGAGGAGATAAACATGTTAAGATACTATGTTCCTTAGAGGATGAACTTAGTAGAGGTTTAGTAAGAAAGGATAATCTGAAGTCCAACCCTGACGGGTCACATAGGGGCTTGCTATTTGTATGCTGTCGAGAAACTGATAAAAAAGCTAGGTGTATTGTAATATGCGAAGCCTCCTAGGTTCTTCATATATTCTAATTTAAAACTTAATTAGGTACCTTTCCTTTTTATTTATCCAGGACTTTGAAAACGTTTAATTTGTGGTATCAACGAATACAGGGTCAATTTTTAACAAAAAAAATCAGCTGTTCCATACTTTTTGACCGCGTAAGTATTGCACTTTTCTATGAAAAAGCTGATTATTTTTTGTATAACCGACGAAAAGTTTCTACGCTGAAAGTTGTTTCTACGTCTAGAAAGATATGCTGAACTCATGGTTACAGTTTGCGCACTGGTTAAAAATTTATCCTGTATAATAAACGGCTAGGGTATGCTGAATTAAAGTAGTTTGTTATACGCATTACCACCAGATTTCATACAACAAATTAAATTGAAATAACTCGTGCAAAAAGCAAACTAAATAACAAAAATAATAGCATAAACTCGAGAGTCTGCGACCCAGTAAACGTGTTAAAAATAAAAATGAACTTTACTATATTTGCTTTAAGAGACTTGAAATTCTTTAAATACGTGACATCTATCCTAGCAAATAACATATCTACTCTATCTAAATCTCACGGACCTTTTTGCGACCGTTAACTTTTTAGAGGTCGCTTTAGATTGATGTTTTTTTAGCATTGTGCTTCTTATACATTATTTTGTCGGTGAGACAGCGATACAGCGACAAACCGCTATTTGTCGTTGGTGGCCCGAGCATAAATCAGGCAACCCTACAGCTAGGGTCGCCATGTATTCGACCTATATGTAGTCCGGTATTTATGCTACTTATCTTGGCAAGCGGAGGAAGACAATGATATATGCTGTTGTTGAAAACAGTTGCGACAAATGAGCTTAATTACTCATTCAGCGCTTTTTTCTTCGCCAAGTGGGTATAATGAAAGTCGCTCAGTTTTTCCGACTCCACAAATGAATAATGAGATAGAATGGAAACGATGATCAAATACAGTCTAGGTTGGTTTTGAAGCTTTATGCTCTGTAATAAAAATATAAAAAATGAAATGTAATTTGTTTTTCCACCTCGAATGTACCTAATCAGAATTATTCGCAGAATAAATCCCCTTTATCGAAATAAAACCAAACATTCATACATGAGAGAGGTAGTATAATACTACCCTATCTTACCGAAAATATATCATACAGATATAGAGACCCAGAGCAAACAATTCCGATGACAAAATATCATAAAACTGTCCTATAATTTCATCAAAGTGAGTTGGCCACCGGCCGGCGCGACGCGTTGGGCGGCGGCAGACACGCCGGCACCGCTCGTCATATTTGTGACTCTTTTTACTTCTCCTAAAACTTTTTATAACAAGTAAACATGTTTACAAGTCATTACCACACTATTTATTGAACCATTCTTTTCAGAATCGATGTATCCGAGATTCGCAGAGCCCATACCGAATGTCACGGTTACCGTTGGTCGGGACGCCTTGCTTGCGTGCGTTGTGGATAATCTAAGAGGATTCAAGGTAAATAAATCATAGCACTTGTTTCACTGTTGACATAAGATGGCAACAATCGAAAATATCGCCTTGATCGATCGATGGAAGGTTCGACAGCTAAAGTTGGCCTTCATTATTAATGTTTTCAAATTAGATATTTTATGAAAACTAATAGATGCCTGTGACAATGACTAAAGTATACAAATTCATGGAAAAGAAAGTTATAATTGCCTCATGAATACGTGATAAGAACACTTTTTAATTGTCTGGGAAATTACATCGGACTCAATAACCCTATATGTTTGTAGGTAGCGTGGGTGCGTATGGACACACAGACTATTCTGAGCATCCACCACAACATAATAACTCAGAACGCGCGCATCAGTCTGTCGTACAACGACCACCGCTCGTGGTACCTGCACATCAAGAACGTGCAGGAGGTGGACCGCGGCTGGTACATGTGCCAGGTCAACACCGACCCCATGCGCTCCAGGAAGGGGTACCTACAGGTTGTGGGTGAGTATACTACCTCCATCAGTCTGTCGTACAACGACCACCGCTCGTGGTACCTGCACATCAAGAACGTGCAGGAGGTGGACCGCGGCTGGTACATGTGCCAGGTCAACACCGACCCCATGCGCTCCAGGAAGGGGTACCTACAGGTTGTGGGTGAGTATACTACCTCCATCAGTCTGTCGTACAACGACCACCGCTCGTGGTACCTGCACATCAAGAACGTGCAGGAGGTGGACCGCGGCTGGTACATGTGCCAGGTCAACACCGACCCCATGCGCTCCAGGAAGGGGTACCTACAGGTTGTGGGTGAGTATACTACCTCCATCAGTCTGTCGTACAACGACCACCGCTCGTGGTACCTGCACATCAAGAACGTGCAGGAGGTGGACCGCGGCTGGTACATGTGCCAGGTCAACACCGACCCCATGCGCTCCAGGAAGGGGTACCTACAGGTTGTGGGTGAGTATACTACCTCCATCAGTCTGTCGTACAACGACCACCGCTCGTGGTACCTGCACATCAAGAACGTGCAGGAGGTGGACCGCGGCTGGTACATGTGCCAGGTCAACACCGACCCCATGCGCTCCAGGAAGGGGTACCTACAGGTTGTGGGTGAGTATACTACCTCCATCAGTCTGTCGTACAACGACCACCGCTCGTGGTACCTGCACATCAAGAACGTGCAGGAGGTGGACCGCGGCTGGTACATGTGCCAGGTCAACACCGACCCCATGCGCTCCAGGAAGGGGTACCTACAGGTTGTGGGTGAGTATACTACCTCCATCAGTCTGTCGTACAACGACCACCGCTCGTGGTACCTGCACATCAAGAACGTGCAGGAGGTGGACCGCGGCTGTTATGGCGCCGGTATTTCCTAGCTGACTGATGAAGAAATGCCGAAACAAACTGGTCACAGAGGTCACAGTCTCATTTAAAGGTGAAAAATTATAACATTAGGATTGTGTGTAGTCTAACAATACAGGAAGGCAGAAAGAGCCTTTTGAAGAAAGAACCATTGCAAATTTAAGCTGACCCAATAGATAGACGGTATGTATGCATCAGTCATCTTGTAGCTCAACCCTAGGAGCTCAATGACTCGTCACACGACCGCCTACTAATGGTTTTGTTGTACTTATTATATTAAGATTTGAGTATTTGGTATCTAACTAAATTAGATATAAAACACCGATAATTTGAAATCTAATACTCATCCAACTTACTTACGGCTTTTGTTATAATATTAGATGTACCAAGATATTAGACGCCAACTTTGTTCACTAATTGACATATTGACGAGAGCACAGAATAAATCTGAGACGTACTCGTATCAATGTCAGCTTTTGTTTGATATAATTCTACGTTATAATAATTAATTGAAAAAGTTTACAATGTAATTATTTATTATTTCGTTTATTCAATTAATTACATATTATAATATATTTTTAAATATTTTTATAAAATAACCTTACAAAAAACATTTAAAAATATAAAAAAATAGTCGTCCGCCGGTATCGGGAGCAGGGTCCAAGCTACCGGTGGTTAGGGCTCCAAAGACAGGAACCTCCTCACGATGCGAGCCGTATCGAGGAGTTAAGTTAATAATTATTTATTTATTTATTAGCTTTATTATTAGCTTTAAAATTATCTCACGGAAAAGTGCTACCGGGATAAAAAGAATCCTATGTGTGATAATACAGGAAAAGTTCTTATCCAGTACACAAACTGTAACCATGAATTCAGCATATCATTTTAGACCCCCAGCGCAAAAATTTTTCGTCGGTTATACAAAAAAAAACAGCTGTTCCATAAACTTTGACCGCGTAGGTATGGCACTTTTCTATGAAACAGCTGATTTTTCTTTTGTAAAACCGACGAGAAATTTCTTCGCTGGGGGGTCTACAATGGTACCAATGCTGAATTCATGGCTAAAGTTTGCGCACTGAATAAAAACTTTATCTGTATATCCGTGTAACAAATTTCATTCTATTCTCTTCAGCCATTTTTGCGTGATTGATTAACAACCAAACTTACAAACTTTCCCATTTATAATATTTTTAGGATAGTAGAATGTAGATTAGCAGGATGATGCAGTTAAATGATAAACGATTTTATTTCTGTAACTAGGTTTGTACAAAAACTTTTATACGTCAATCATATTTTTTAAACTAGATGAGGTCGCCGTTTCCCATGACTACTCTGTGTTTGCGACTGTTACTTTAATAAAGTTGAAATAATTCCGTCCGCTCCCATGAAGATACCTAACATTCTTTAGAGCGGGTGCGACGCGGAATTACTTGAAAATACTTTGGCTGGCCGATATTTCTATAAAGAACCTGATATTTTGTTCTGTATTTTTCCAAATACTCTGTAAAATATAGGCGTTTTCGCCCCTTAATTATGATTTCACAGAACCACACACCACTAAGTTCACAATTTATTTGTTTACTCAGTGCCACCATCAATCATCGATAACATGACATCAACGGATATGGTAGTTCGGGAGGGCTCTGACGTCACCCTGGTTTGTCGAGCCTCTGGCTACCCTGAACCTTATGTCATGTGGAGGCGAGAGGACGGACAAGACTTTAACTATAATGGAGAATCAGGTAAGTGAGATAACATTAACTTTTATTAAGTGGGGCTGCGATTTAAGCGGCAAATTGCTGCTCTTTGTTAGATCGTATGTTGATGAAAAAGTGATTCGTTGCAGGAATTATAATAAGTATACCTATTTCCCTCTCATAAAAGAGGAGGTCTGTTTCCCAGCAATGAGAACATTACAGGCTGATAATGTTATGTTATACCTATTTTAAGTCATCAGACAAACTTACCTGGTGTAAAGTTTTATACTACTTTTTTCTCCAGTTTCAGTTAATTTCCCCTCGGGATGAATGGTATTCCAAATACGGTTCCAATACGATCCAAGTACGGTCCATATTTGGATTTTTAAGTCATCAAATCCCCTAATGCTTGTATCATTTCCAAGGATAGAGTATTACAGGCTCAGTGTCTAGCTCAGGTGCTGGGTCAGGCTCAGGTACAACGACGGCTGCCGTTGTGGGTGTATCTGTGACATCTGTGGGTGTGTCTATTTAAACCGCTTTGGTTCGACACAGTCATCCAGTAGTTCAATTTCAACTTCATCTGGTTCGTAATTTATGTGGTCTCTTAGCCCATCCCCCTTAACATTAACTTAAAGAAAGAATACAGTTTATTTGGACACAGTTCGTGTAACACAAAATACAAATAACAAAGTAAAAAAAAAAAAAAATATTTTAACTACAATAGTGTGCCTCAAGGCTGCACAAAAAAGGTTAATTTCAGCACCGATGCTGTCTGACGCTGGTTTTCTTTACTTATTCATTATAAACCGATCATGTTTAAAACGTTACCAGTAAGTATTGTTGCCACAAAGAGAAAATTGTTAATACCTTCTACAAATTAACTTTTTAGTTTTCTTTTGTTACTTTATATTTCTTAATAGCCCTGGCAGTCATACAGAAAACGAATTCTTATAATAAGTAATTCGTGTTTTGATTATTTCGTAGAATAATGCCGATTGTTCTAGATATAAGACATGATAATATTAATTGACTTAAAATATTTAAACACATGGTTTATTTACTTCAATTCTTACATCTCAAATAAACCCTTTTCATAACAGTAGGACTCATTAAAAAGTTCTAATTCGACATTCCCGTACAGCTTGGTTAGCGTTTCAGCTTTGTGGGATCGTCTTCGTTGCCCAACGCTACACACGGAATTTCACTTTAGCTTGAATTGAATTAAATGTACCTAGCAGGAAATAGTAATGGAACACTTGAGGTTTTCCGCTTCCAACAAGAATGGTAATAACACAGCTATAAGAAAACACAGAAACCTCAAATTAAGAGTAAATTACCTTCAATTACCCTAAACTTCCACAACATATGGAACGAAACTTTTCAAACTGTCATTTGAAACACATTAAAACGGTGAAACATTTTAATTATGGCTAGAATCCATTGTTAATTTCCCTGTAGGCGGTTGTTAAATAAAAATCGTTTTCTGTCTTAATTAAAATGTTTTTTTATACAGAAAACAATCTCGTGTTTTCTTTTCAACCATCAGAAAAAAAAAAAGAAAGTTGTAAAGTTCTTTCTCACAGCTGCGGCAGAAAACACTTACAGAGATGTGGTCTGTGGACAGTCCTTTTCAGAAAGCAAATTGGAAATGAATTTCAAAACTGATAGTTCTGAATCTGTATATTATGGACCGATTACATACCTATTAATGTCACGAACACGACATAAATTTCGTCTAGTAGTCTTAGCATTGAAGCCCATTGAATCGTGTAACATTTATATCGTGAAATGTTCATTTATATCGTTAAACGTTCATTTTTGTCCGCAGTAAGCGTGGTGGATGGGGAGACGTTGACAATAACAAAGGTGTCTCGGCTACACATGGGTGCTTACCTGTGTATAGCATCTAATGGAGTGCCGCCATCGATTAGCAAACGGATCATGCTCATGGTTCAATGTGAGTAGTACTTGCTCCCGATACGTGGAACTGAGATCACTTATAATTATAGCTGACGCGGCGTGTATGAGGAGCATTTACGGTTGGGAATTTAGTGAGGTGAATTGGTAAGTTTATACGTATTATTAACTAATTATGGTAATGTCGTAATGTACCTACATAATAACTTAGAATATTATAGAACATAATTGAGAACACCATGCCATATCTTACAGAAGTTTCAGGTGTAATTAACAATATTGTTAGACCCACTTATTATATAATTTAGGTGAAAGTTAGTAATGGTAAAATGATGGCAATTTAGTACAAAAAATTATTAAATTAAGGCTGAAGTTTATTTTATTGAAAATGAAAGCAAAGTATAGAAATCCTACTGTAAGATCTGGTGCTAGTCTACACCTGTGGACTCACTAACGACACAAATTGACGTGCGAACAAGTCTAGCCAGCAGGCAGAATGGTGTGTCATCCGTGTTTTATTAGAGCCGTAATAGCTTGGGTGTCCGTAGGTACTAGTGTTTATCGATTGCCTACCTACCAATTTGAATCGCTTCGCTTGTTTGACACGCTATGATTAGAGGCCAGAATAGATCGTATTTACACATGTACAGTACACACTGATAAGGTAATTAAACGTTTTCAGAGTTCCGTAGTCAACTTGGAACCCCCGTTTCGCCATGTCCGTCCATGCGTTTGTCTGTCCGCAGCTTAGCTTAGAGATTCTTAGTACTAGAAAGCTGTAATTTGGCATGGATATTCATTCATATATTAGGCACGCCGACAAAGAGGTAAAATAATATTGAAAATTTAAAAAAACGTTGGACCTGCTCTACTTACATGTAAAGTGGGGATGTTTTCTTTTTCTCACGTACTACCCCATAGTGTGCGGTGTCGTGGGATAGGTCTTTCAAAATAGGGTATTTTACTCTTTATGAGAAAAAATCTTAAAATATATTATTAAAATAGCTTAGGCAAAACGCAGTCGGAAAATGTTAGTTTTAGTTCATGTAATAACAAAATAAATTTTAAAGATTTCAGTTATTTAAATCTGTTTTTGAAAACCATGAAATAGTAGCCGCCATATTATTACGTCATACGGCATGTCAACTGAGCTACTTTGTACTTTTATTCTTTTCGTAACCAAAGTCATTTTTATTTAAATAATATTTTGCATTCAGGAACAACAAACCAACGATAAGTAGAAAAATAACTTATTTTGTAAATTATAAAACAATTATCTGATAAATTATCAGCGCATTTGTTTTTATAGCAAACTGACGTCATACCCGCAGAACAATATAGCGTCTACTGAGTCCAGCGTTTTCGTCAAATTACGCGCGAAATTTAAAAATGTAAAATTTTAGTACATTTTTATGGCAGTAATCGATTAAATAAAATTGTTTTTTTAGTAGTTTATTAGCACTCTAGAATTTATTAAGACACTTTTCAAAAATGGGTGTAATACCCTAGTATTGTGGATTTTTGGAATCAATTTTTCGATTAAAGAATCAATTTTTTAGTGAAATTGAAAGCTTTATGATGCTATTTTTTGTTAGAGTTAGATGTGTGCCAGCTAAATGGTTGTTTTTGGAAACGTGAAAAAAAACACGGTAGTTGAAAAGAAAACTTTCATAGCTAAGTAGGCTTTACAAGTTAACGAGTAATAATCGACCAACTTACATTTGCAGTTGGGATCCATGGTAGAACATGATTTTCAACCACAATGTTTAGTTTGTTCTTAGGATAAATTCATCCCAACTACGGAACCCTTCATAGTTCGTGGTCCGACAAGGACTCGGCCGGTTTTGTTAATTAGAAGTGGCAGTTTATGATCATTGTTAAATTAATAAGTTTTTTACTAGTTTGTTCTTTTTCTGGTGTGAAAATTGCACCTCTAATTGAAGAACTCGTTTCGCAATGAGACAAAAAAGTTGGGTTAAAAATGGAGACACAATAAAAGACGTGAAAACTTGTAAGGGGTAAATCTGAGGGCAGAAACATTGCCGACAACTAGTCACGCGTGGCCGTCCCATTATTTACAAACTCTTCAAGTTTTTCCCTGTTTTTCGGTATTTTCCGAGGTGGTTGTGAAATCTACCCAAACTTTGAATCATCCGATAAGTGAAATGTAAATAAGACGAGATATTAAGACTAATAGAAGTATAACCAGATTTTCAAGAATTGCAGTCAAACGAATAGTATTCGAGCTGCAGGTTTTGCGAGATTTAATGTATTTCCCTTGCTCAAGATAATTGCATTGTGTTATTTCTTTTAAAATTGTCTTAACCTATCTGCTTAGCCTTTTTTCAACTATTCTGTAAAAATCTCATCGTGAAAAGTAAGTGAAGAAAATTTAAAGAGATCAATGAACAGTGTCAACCTCTAGTATGCAGGTAGAAAGACAGCTCACTTCAAGCTCACTTCTCGGGGCTTCACCAACGTTCTCACGGAGAGATTTTTCCAGAATACACCGGCAGCACCTTCCTTCTTACACAGACTTATTTTTGCCGACACTCTTTAATCTCCTAACATGCTATAATTCCAACAGTTCCACCAATGCTGTCCATCCCCAACCAGCTGGAAGGCGCATACATCGGGCAGGACGTGACGCTGGAGTGCCACACGGAGGCATATCCCTCCTCCATCAACTACTGGACCACCGACCGCGGGGACATGATTATTTCCGGTGAGGCTTGTTCAATATGCGTGTTTACTCACATACGCTCTATTTGGGGAACAAACCTTATATCTATGGCACACGCAGAGGTTGACACGAGAAATATGTTTGAGGCTGATCTTGTGAATTCATAATGCTTTGAGTCGATGTTTCACTGTAATATGTAAGTATATTGATTTGGTAGTTTTGTAAAGCTACGAACACGCAACGTATTTGTCGATTTGATAAGCCACTGGTACTTTCTTCACAAATTAAATATGTAAATAAAGGAAGGAAAGTTGTATTCAGTGGTAATCCTTTATTTAATACGTGTATTTATCGTTAAAACAGAACCCAAGTTTTCCATAAAGGCGTCGTCATATAAATAATGCAGCAACTAAATCACGGAAAGTGGTTCAAAACCTAATAAAGCTTCATACATTATAAACGAGTGCTCAGTATATTTACTAGCTTCAGTTTCAATGAACTTTCAATGGCCTTGTTTGAGCTCCACCGATGAACCACAGCCGTTAACTAAGTATCTATAAACGCCATATTATTGAACTCGGAACACAACACAAATACGTACATTTATCATATTGGCATAAATAACATGCGTTCCCGTCAAGTAAGCCATCGTTCGATTGTATCATTGATTTATGACTTCATAATGAAAATAGTTTCTCTTGTATCGGGGCTGGCGAACGAGGTGTAGTCGAATACGTTCCGAATGTACGTACTTAGTCATGCGCGAATAGAGAGTACTTGGATAATGAAATACTTCACAATTTCCACTTCGGCTCAACCGTGATTGTTTAAATAAGTTGAAAACAACTTTGAATCAAAAACTGTTTGAAATTTATTTTTTGATGCTGTATCTCATACCTAAGTGGTACTGTAGCCAGCAACCTGTATTTTTGCATGAAACTGAGCATTTGTATTTACTCTGCAGTGGTTATTTGTCGAATATCAACTTCTAGCATGAGCGTTCTAGTTCGGAAGTGGAGCAACTATTAAATAGGTTATTGGAGTTGATATCTTTGAAACTATTTTATAGATAGTTTACGGCAAAAGCTCGAGTTCCACGAAAAGATAGAAAATACGGAAATAATTTCTTGTACGTTCGTACCACTCTCACGTTCTGTCTCACTCACACATACTCACGCTTCAGCAATAAGCACCCTCAAACTCACCATCACATAATCACACACTTATATTTACACTCATTCAAATAAAAGCGTTTTTCTAGTTTTATTATTGTTCTTTTCTTTAATTTAGATTCTTAGTTTTTGTTTTTCTAATTTGAAGCAGACCAATTTATCAGCTTTTATCACCGAACATGTTTTTGAAATAAATGTTTAAATAGCAATTCCTCCATTCCATATTGTGCCCAAGAGACAGGCTTGCCTAGTTTGGGGCCGCAAATGTAAAATCTCTATAATATTTTTAGCAGTAAAGTTTAAGTTTGATTGTTTTTAGAGTCAATCAAAACATCTATTTGTAACATTTTCATAACTATTCCTTACTGGTTACGTAATACCGAATACAGGTTTTATATTTAAGTAGAATTGGAAATTATAGGAGGCAAGTATGAAGCATTCCCGATGGACAGTGGTTACAACAAGTTCATGATGCTGAAGATCAAGAATATCACCAAGGAAGACTTCGGCTTTTACAAATGTATCGCGAAGAACTCGCTGGGAGAAACGGACGGAATCATCAAACTCGATGGTAATTTTTTAACATTAGTAGATTGATTTAAAACGGCCCCGTCGGAGCGAGCGATTGAAAGCGCTGAAAGACTCGTAAAATCAAACAGCCTTTTTTACGATCTTTGGGAATTTGGAAGTGTGGGAAAATCACACAAAACTGCCTGTCAATTATCTGTAAAGCTTTTTCTGGGTAACTTTGGATCAAATACATCCACATATCTATCTATAGGTACACTGTGACATTTTAGTCGTCTTACAAAGGTGGTCCACTCAATGTGCCCGTCATAAAATACCTCTAGGCGCGATTAAAACATTGTTACAATTAATTAAGATAATAGGTACAAAGAAAAATAAATAATGCTTTAGAATTATGAAACACCCTCCCTGTTAATAATGTTTGCGTATCAAACGGTAGAAGATTTCTACCTGCCTACCATTACGTTCCATCATTAATTCCATCTCCATATACAGGGTGTTTCAAACTACGTCATGCGTCATAATGAATGATATTTTTTTTAAATATGCATATGTTCAATTTTTTTTTTTAATAAATGATTATTAGTCATTGGATACATAAAGTGGGCTGCCGTTGTAAGACAACTCAAATTTCACGGTGTATATATAAAAATGAATTCCTATTTCCCTTGGTCTCGGCATCACACGTGAACAGCTGGACCAATTTTGCTAATATTTTTTTTTTGTGTTTGTTATTGTCAGGAGAAGTTTATTATGGAAGAAAAATTAAGAAAGTTGCACGTAACATATATATATAAAATGCGAATTCAATATTCATAGTTAAGACAGGACAACGTATGCGGGGTCAGCTAGTTGGTATATATTTTCTTGGGAACAATTTAATTGATTTACAGATAAAAACACTTGAGAAAGATGGAAAAATGTCTAAGCATCGAAAAAAAGGTAATGAAAAAAGGAAGTGGTTCTCAAGACTACGGTTTAGAAAAAAAATGTTTAATAACAAACCGTTATATTCAGATTATTTTTGATGTATTTAACATTACATAACATTACGCCATTTTTCCGCGAAGGGTTGGGCAAAGATGCACCTATAGTACACCCATATTCATATTTCGACAGTTATGTTAAGGCCCCACGTAATAGGGGGCTGGCCTATTGCCATCAACTGGGCACAATTCCAGACTCCGGGCTGATACTGAGAAATTCCAGATACAAAAACCGCCATTAACACTTTGCCTGACCTGGAAAACGAACCCAAGACATCGTGCTCAGTAGTAGCGCTAGCGACCACTAGACCAACGAGGCAGGCTAGGATGTGTTTGTTGTCAAATTAACTTTATTTTCTTACAGAAATACCGGCCCCACCATCAGCTTTCACAACAACACAAAAAACAGTGTTAGACAATCAAACTATTAGAAAGAAAGGTAACTTTTCCCTTCGCCAGTATTTTATCATCTTCTCAAACCAAATTCAACTGTTTTCTAATATAAATATTCCAACAGGTTTACCGCAAATAATCCAAAGTAGTGACGCAATCAGTTCCAACTTCCAAGGCGAAATGTACGGCGAACAGCTGAGTGATTTTGGTAAATATTTTAACAAAATTAATGATACTTGAGTACCTACTTTTGTCACTTAAATAATAATATGTCATATCATTTGAATAAGATGAGTTTTCTGAAGTAGTATCTTATTTTGAAACAGGCTCAAGTAAATCAGGTCAAACACTTACCAAGTTACTCGTAGTTTAGTACTTAATAAACGCCTAGTTAGACTTTCAATTAATAATTGAATACAGAAGCTGTCCTTAAGGTTTCAATCTAACATGAAACTACCTATTTCTGTCAGTCCTTAATGAAAATCAAAATTGAACCATTACTTTCGTACGGTTTATTTATTATTTCCACGGTCCACTAATAATATATGAGACGCTATGTAATAACTTTCTGTTATTGTTATTATTACATACCTATAAGATTTAGAGTATCTAAATGAAAACGTTCATAAATAAACGAATAGCCGAAATCAACTTCGAGCAACTATAAAAAACTAATTTCATTTTAGATAACAAAACGACCAATCCTATTAGGCTTCTAGGCTTACGCTCTAATTGAACGAATGTTCTGATATTTGTGTATTCTTTTTGCAGATGATGACTTAGAGAATTCAGCAAGTTTCACCAAAGTAAATTCTACGTTAGGTTTCACGTTAATTTGTCAAGTGATAAACATAGTGAGATACATTTTACATTCTTGATATTTGTAATATTGTGATGAAATTTAATTTATTTGCTGCTTATTTTAATTTTTGTTAATAATTTCTTAAGCTGGCCAGACAATAAATAATTCGCACTGTTAATAGGTATCTTAAGTTTATTGTCATCAACCAGGAGTTAGTTATTAAGGACGTTGAAGTGTTTTATGGATAAGCAATGTCCAGTCGGTGACTTCATTTAAAAACGTTGTATATTTTGTTTTGTTTAAATCATTATTTAGTATTATACGACAAGTCTGTCAGTTAAATGTAAAAAATGGTGTCAATTCTGTAAAGCGTCGACTGAATAAAATTATAAATATTAAAATATATTATACAAATAATTACGATAGCACAAAATAGGACTGTCGGAATCGTAATAAACTAAATTGACAGTTGATTTCTTGTTTTTTTTTTCATACCAATTACCCAAGAATATTTGTAAATTGATTCAGCCGATGCCTTTCAAAATTGACTGTATCACCTTTTTTTACTAACATCGATCTTCTTAATATTAGGTCTATAAATGTTCTAGGTTCGCTTAGTTCTTACGAAATATTTGTACACAAATTTTCTACTACATCGATTTTATAAAAAGCGCCTAGAGCTAGACTTTTTAGAGATAAACCTATAACTGTCCAATAAATTGAAAACTCGTACGTAGGTGGTATGTTATTTCCGGTAAACGATTTAGTCGACGTAATACACTAACGAATTATTAATACGTAAACCTACTGTGCTTTGGTAGATAATAACTGGTCGATTTTCTTTACCTTTCATATTGTAAGGCTTATTTTGATATTGTTTTTACTGTAAATCTTGTATAGATTATTTGCTGTAATGTAACATACAAATAGAGTCTATAGGAAAATAGGAAGTTTTTGTGATGATTTACATAATGCTACAAAATGAAAACTGCCAAATAAATGTGTAAAATATGAAAATAAAAACAAAGCTTGAAATTCGGTTTTTCATTTCCTTTCCTACCAACACATAAGCAAAAGAGTAACTGTTACTAAACAATCTGTTGCTGAATATTATAAAACAAAGTTCGGAACTCTTGCATCTGTCTGTCTGTGTGATCGAGTAACTGAAAACTATGAAATTTCGAGGAAGGCTTTCGTGTAATAATTCGGTGCTTCCGAACCCACTGAATGGCGGGCCGCTGCAATCCTATGAATAGGAACTTTTTTTGTTTGTTCGGGATTCGTATAAAAAACGCTTATCCGATCAACGCATATCGTTCTGCATCAGGATTGCGTGTAGGTAACAAAGTAGATGAAACATTCACGTGGAACAAATCCTGTTCAATTTAAACTAAATAACACATACGTTCCTAATTATTGTTTTGACATTCGTGTGCCAATAAACTTTACTACACAAGAATACGTTAGTAGTTCCTGCGAAACGGGGTTTACCACGACTTAGGCAGAGAACATTCTAGAGATCTCAACCGTGACAAGTGGTGGTTCTCGAGTGCCATGGCAACCCGCCACGGGTCCTTCAAACTTGTGATATAATAAACGCGTACTTGGAATATGTTCAGGAGTTTCCTTGACAGATTGATTGACTGATACATTAATTACGTAAAGAATCTTAACTCAAGAAAAGTTATACGATTTCCTTTAATTAAACGTGTATTTTCTGATTTCCTCGAAAACTTTACAAATCGTTGTATCTTATGATGTCAAGATCAATAAAGCTGTCATAAAGAAAAGTTGTCGACTTAAATAAATGTTAGCTGTACACTCAATATAGACACAACATGATATATTTGCAATAAAAACGGCACAAAGAAAACCTAAACAGAGGAATTTTATTGACTGTACACCGTACCACCTATCGTGACTACCTTTTATAGGAAATTCTGGAGTGATCCACACTTTTATTTTCCGTTTTATTTTCAAACAACTGTTTCTACGGCTACAATGCATAAAGAGCCACCGTACGGTCCGCGTACGACAAGCCATCACTATTAATATGTAACGTGGAACAATCTGGTACACTGCCCTTTGCAGTCCAGAACAATCGATACGTTACTTAGTAATTTACTGCATTCGAGTTTCCACTCGTGAATTTCCAATCGAATTGGACAATAACCTGCATCTCTAAAGTGTTGCACGATTGTTGGCAATTTCCTGCAGGTTCTTCGATTTGGTACGAAGAATAGTATCGGGTCTCGTAAGACGGGACTACGGATTATATAAAAAAATCCTGAACGTTTATCTACATAGGTACCTACTAACTGCGCTAAGTTTGTTTTATGAAGTGCATCGCTTTTAAATTCCCGAGTGACCATACTTCCACCTTGGTTACTGACTAATATCTTTAGTTTTTTCTGAGGATAAACTGTTATTTATTTTTCCTGCCGATGCAAGAAAAGAAGTAGGTATTATATATGAGTTCTTGCAAACCAGATACCGACCAAAAGACATTATATCTACTTGTAAAAAAAGCAAACCTACTTAATTACTTCTCCAACAGTGCTCTTACACGGGTAATTTTTTGAGCAATTATTGCTCGGCAACATTAATTTATTTATTTATTCATTTACACATACAATTATTTTTACAGGCTGAACCCAAGGTAATAAAAGTAGCCTTATACAATACGACACCCAGAGACGCCACTCAAGAACTGATCACACACCTACACGGGTCCATGACTGACCAGTCCCAAGTAACGGCTCCGTGTGCCCCAAGTTACATAGAGGATCAATTAAGTGGAGCAATCTGGAGCAACAACAATAACGTTTGCGGATATATTTCGGAAATATTGCTTCTGATTGCTCCATATATTTCATGAGTTGCCCAATATCCAATCGGTTTGGATTTTTTGTCGATTTTCTATCTACCTCGTTTGGACGTATAACTACGGCTCGTTTTTGCGAGAGGAACCGGCCGGCGGTGCAGGCGGCAGGGACCCGTATTGCCTAGTTTTTTTAAGTTGCTCCATATTGCATCATATTGTGTGGCCGTATCTCTGGCAACAGGTTGCTACATGTTGACATTGCCCTAAATTGCTGAATGTGGTCGTGACGTCAGAGTTGACGAGAATTGACCACGATGGAGCAATTTTAGTTGCTCGTGTAAGCGCACCTTAAGATTTATTTTATCTTATCCAGTCTCAAATACTTTCTAGAAAATAATCACTTTATTAATAATCGAAACTGAAGCTCATTTGGATTATGGCACAAGCTTGTGGATCAGGGAGTGGGATTAGTAGGTACTCAAACCATATTGTTCAAAGATTCCGTCTAACCCATGGGTAATACCGTGAATATGATTGTGTTCCCCATGTATAAGATAATTATGTTTGCTTATACATAGTTATTAAGTTACCTACTTTTAGAATTAAATTATGTAGATTCAGGTAAGTCTGGATATAAGTGTAGTAGATCTACCACCAATAGGTATCTACCTAAATGATACCGCACGTCGACTCATAAATCTTACCGTTGGAACTCACTATAAAAATAATACAAATTACCGTAATAGTACATGCAATTTTCTATTATTTTGAACTGTAATAAAATAATGGTTTGTTTTGAAATTTGACTAAAATCGAATAAATTACTAAATAAAAACATGGTACACACATGTTGAATACTGCAATGAGACTATCACTAGGTAAGGACGCAGTTGACGAACTGGCTAGAAGAGCATCCAGCGCGTCAGTCTGTCGACCCTTTGTGCACATACCGTTCAACCAGCTATGGGGTGGCTACAGGAGTTCACAGAAGCGGAAAGCTGGTGGATATCGATACCAAGCTACAGGCAGTCTAGGGAAGTCATATGTTCCTTAGATGGCAAGCTCACCAGACGTTGTCTACACCTGGACAGGAACGGCCTGCACCTGGTGACGGAGACCAGCACAAGACACTGTTTACTAAACAAACACTTCCACACAAAAGGCTTAACGAACAGTCCTCGATACAGGGCTTGCATGGAGACTAAGGAAACCGTAGCGCATATGCTCTTTGAACGCATAGGCGTCATCCAAATTAGGAGACAGAAACCCTCGAGGCACCCAGATCTTACATACATGTTCTTCTGGAGGGAGGTGGGCTGGTTGGAATAACCATCGATAGCCGCCTTGGTCCACGCACAATGGTCCATCTGAAGGATTAATCGCAGCGGAAGCCAATCCCTCTATCATAACATAACATTGATTTAACGTGGACGTCCTTTGTATGACGGTTATTGTTTACTGGCTTTCAGAGCGGTAATTTGGCTAATTAAAAATGATTTTAAAAACAAGCAAAGAATAACACAAAATAGCTATAGATAGGTGTACCTAAACCTGACAGGTAGGGGTCGAGACGTTTCTCGACCCCTACCTGCCAAAGCCATCCTGCCTGCCATCTCGTTAGATGGACTATTTGGTTTTGCTAGCTCGCAAAACTTTGGTCCGCATTAAATATGGACTGACAGATCTAGATGCCATGGAGTCGGTATTTGCCCAGCTGTGTGGGTTGATGCTAACTGACAGTAACCAATAACTTACATGTATATGTATATATCATCAGCCTATAATACTCCCAATGCTGGGATAGGGGCCTCTTCTTTGTGCTCAAGTGTGTTCTCAGAGAGAGGAGGCTTGTCGCCCTGTACTAAGCCGTAATTTACCACGCGGGCCCAGTGCGGGTTGGTAGATGTTACGAGTACATCTTCGTTTTTTTGGTTCTTGGACATGCTGGTTTCCTCACGATGATTTTCTCCACTCTTTTAAAAGTAGTAGTGATGAAAGAAAAACAAAGAAAAGCGCCTGTCTGGGTTCGATACTGCGACTCAAAAGTCGCAGCCGTTAAAACTTGGCCACCACTGTTTTTTGGGCCACCAATGCTCCAATAACATAATATTAATTTACAAACCAAATCAAAATAACAAGCTTATTGAAAATAAAGCAGGCATCTTAACAACAAAGTATCGTAAACAGGCACACAGAGAAAACACCATTCAATAATTTATATTTTATTATCAAGTAGGTAAATTAATATAAATGGAGTTATTTAATTACTAATTATAAGTGCATTAACATTATAATCTTAAGAAAACATTCTAAGGTCTGTTGTCACTGCACCGTTATTAGTTCTTGGAAATGATTAGCGTTAAGTATTTAAGAGGCCACAGTGCGTGCGATTCTCCATACAAATGTATTCTCCTTTTTTCCTCCTGAATAATGCCTCTAGAGCAATTTTTTTTTCATAAAATCAAGGTCTGCTGTGAACACGTCCCTGTCATTTTATACACGTCCCTGTCAAATATGACTCTCTAAAAATTACAAAAAATGCCCTATTTTTACCGCCGTGATTAGAGGACTACCAGACAAATTATAAAAGTGTTTAACATATTTTTTTATAGGAACCTAAACATATTCTTTCTTAAAATGTTAATGTAAAAAATTATTGAATCGGCTCAGTTTTCGAGGAGAAAAAAGGGGAATACAAACGTCGATCTCGTCAAAAAAATTGTGATAATTTCGGTCTGAGCTGCAGCTGTCCCCTATCACACACTACGGGGGCAGACTTACTGACAGCGCAACGGCAATAGTTTCTTCAAATACCTATTTTTCAAATTCCTCGCAGACCACGTCCCCTCTTAACTATTAGGTTTTATGAGTTAGAGCTCTTACACACGAGCGGCATGTTCCCAACGGCAGAGGTAACTGCAGCCAACGACGCGCGTCGGCGGCAACCGTCGACGCGTCGACGGCAATCCGACGGCAACCGTTGACGCGTCGACGGCTGCCGTCGACATTTCAACTTCGAAGATCAAGTGTTGCTATAGGTCGACTGCTGCCGTCGACGCGTCGACGGTTGCCATCGGATTGCCGTCGACGCGTCGACGGTTGCAGTTACCTCTGCCGTTGGGAACATGCCGCTCGTGTGTAAGAGCTCTTAGTCGTCAGTATAGTCAAGTTAGTAGAACAGTTAGTTAGTACACAGTACAAGTTATGAGTTTATCTTATGAGGATTTATTACCCCATTGTGTTGGCAAAACTACTTACGAACATCAGTGAGCGTGAAAAATTCTTAGTAGATTGACAGATTGCAGTTTCTGTTGAGAGCAGTTCGGTGCAGTGAGCACACACTCTTAGGTACCGTCCATATCTCAGCGATTTACTGTCAATATTTAATCATTCAAATAATTTCCACGTTATTATATAAATACCGGATACCTTTTAACCGACTTCATTATTCACAATTCAACTGCATTCATAAGAGTGTAAACTGATATTTCAGTTTAGTGGATTAAAAATTGTTTTTTTTTTTTTGTTTTGTAAAAATGTTCAACGACGACAACTACGTGTTCGGTGATCAAAATGTACAAGTGCCTGCACATTTAAATTTTGGAAAGTTTATTTTGGATCGTCTTAGACTCAAAAAAGATGAAGTCGCTTTGGTAAGTGACCACTTCTTTAAAAGATGAAGTCGCTTTGGTAAGTGACAACTTCTTTATAAGGCTAATAATTACTAGCGATTATTAATGCTTAAAGAAGATAGTACAGTAGTGCCGATTCTTTTGTTCACCACCTAAACTAAAATAAGAGTAATGATATCTCTTACTGACGAAGAAAAAGACAACTGAGACTTTAGAACTGTCAAACTAAATTATGTCTCCATTGCCTTGAATTTGGCATGATTTTATGCGTGATGAATTTAGTCCATCTTGGTTGTGTCGATGAAAATCTTAGTTCAATTCAATTTGACAGCTCAAATTTATTTCCGTTATTTTATTTTAACCATTTATGTACACACATATATAAACAGACCAGAAGATCAGAAAAATTGCAGAGGTACAGAGGTGATGCTTATTCTTGCTCTTTTTTATTTCATTAAAAGGAAAAAGATAGAAATAACTTAAATTAAGGTTAGCTGTTGCACAACAGAATCATCACCAATATCTCAGAACTAAACACAACGTTATACTAGTTTTAACTTTAAACAGTAAAGAATTTTCTTTACAAATTCCAGGAGCTAGGAGAAACACGTGAGAAACTAACATACAAGGAATTCACACAATATGCCGTCAATATGTCCACCGCTTTGACAAAGTTAGGGGTGAGGCGGGGCGACATTGTTGCAGTGGGATCCGAAAAACGCAATGAATTCGTCCCGACGGTTCTTGCAATTGTGTTCACTGGAGCGACGTACACCCCCTATGATTTAAAGAGTGGGAGAGGTGAGACAAAATATCTTACTTCCACCACATTCTTTAAACGCCTCATATATTTTCATTTATGATGAACTTATACTTTTGAAAAAAATTGAGAGCAAATAAATAGCCCAGGGTGGGTTATAGTAAAAGCTTCACAGAATTCAGATAAACAGACCGTTAATTAAAGCATAATTATATTTATAAAATTCGATGAACCGTCTGTTTTCATTAATAATGCATAAACATACGAATAATCAGATTACTGAAGCGTTTTAAATTTATTTTCCACTAATTTTTCAGCTGTATTAAAACACAAGATAAGTTTAACAAAACCGAAATACTTTATATGCTCCAATCTGTTTTGGAGCACTTACAGCGACGTGCTGAAGAGCTTTGATTGCATAGAGAAGTTTGTTACTCT
This sequence comes from Antitype chi, assembly GCA_947359405.1. Classification (NCBI taxonomy): domain Eukaryota; kingdom Metazoa; phylum Arthropoda; class Insecta; order Lepidoptera; family Noctuidae; genus Antitype; species Antitype chi. The sequence continues at coordinate 11,861,676 of OX375820.1, read as the reverse complement.
AGACGAGGGCACGGAATCAGTAATTCCCATCAGAACTTTGGTCACGGATGATGCTGACGTAGATAAGTTCGAGCCAGTGCAAGTTCAGGGACAGAGTGACATCGCGTTCATTTTGTATTCCTCCGGCACCACGGGCATGCCAAAAGGCGTCCAACTGACACATTTAAATTGCATCCTCAATAGCCAGCCTGATGAGTGAGTATTCATTATCATGTTAATTCACTTTTCTCGCCGAAAAGTTTTCTCATTAGCTGAACAGTAATAATTTTCGTGCATTTACTTTTGACTAGCTTCCGCCCGCGGCTTCGTCCGCGTGGAGGTCGGAAATTATTCCACGGGAACGTACTACCGGGATAAAAAGTATTCTATGTGTTAATCTAGGTTATAATCTATCTGTGTGCCAAATTTTACCCAAATCCGTTCAGCCGTTTTTGCGTGAAAGAGTAACAAACATCCATCCATCCATCCATACTTACAAACTTTCGCGTTTATAATATTAGTAAGGATGTAGTAGGAAGTAGGATAACATATCAATACCCCGGTAATATTTTTCAACCAAGTATTACAAATTTTTGCTAATGAACACCGAATAATTTATGTGTAAAAAATATCTAGGTATTAAATAACACAAAATGAAAATAGTTTTTGTTAAATCATTATATTATTATCATTCTCATGAGTATCAATTTCGCATTGTTTATTTTTATTAATACCAAAACTAAAAGTAATGCCAATTTACTACGTTACCTACGTTGGTACAGGTACAGATTGGCTGTTTTCCTGTTGTTTGTCCAAGTGCGGAATCATCATGTTTTCAAACACAAAATAAAGCAGTTGTCACATGTCTGGCGATTCTGCAGTCACATGCAAGATCGCCCAGACATGTGACAACTGCCTTTGCTTTTGCTAAAACCATTATATTGGCATAATATCTACATTAGAAGTACCCAAAAAGTGTCTTAATTAAAATAAATAAAGAAAGAAAGAAAATACATTTATTTAGCACAGACTTTAGAGCACACAATATACAATAAACAGCAGGAAAGAGTAAAATAAAAATCAATTAAAGGTGTAAGGTGAGAAGTCAGAAACTAGCATTATAGCGTGCCTTGCCGCTGCGCTAAAAACGCCCAGTATAAAAAAAGGTTTAAAAACGAACAGTCTTAATAATAATATGTATATGTAGGTACAAGTAAGTATATAAAAAAGAAAAGATCTTAGCATAAATAAATTCGTCGGAATAGTTGTCAACAGGTAAAGTGCCCAAAAGACTGGCAATATTGCTACGTTGTATAGCAATGCTGATTCTTTGGCCAAAAAATAGGCCAGCCCTCTGGTCATCAGAAGAGTGTCGACCAACCGCTTGGCAATGTCTCGGAAAACTAAGTGGGCTCTCGGACTTATGAATTAAATAGATAATTAATCCTACATTCATGACATGACAACTATTTTGATATAACATATTCATCTATTTACAATAAATATGTACACTACATAATTGGGTCCCATAATAATCTAACGAGTAAATATCATTTCAGCTTCAGCGATGAGTCCCTGAAAACAGCGTTCGTATTCGGAGAATGGTATCATAATTACGACACTTTCATGACATACAAATTTCTATGTCTCGGTAGAAAAATTGTATATGTTAATGAAGCAGAACCTATTCCGTTCCTGAATAGTGTTCAAGATTGTGATGTAAGTAATCAAAATTTTTATATTAGTAATTAATGGACTGTTTGATCTAAACATAACACCACACTCATGCCTTCTTCTCATGGCGGTAGGCACTAGAATGTAGAGAACGCCACCTGCCAAGATCTTTACATACTCCTTTTGCTCCGTTTACGTTCATACATCAGAGGCCTTAGTGTCAGTTTCATTTAACCATCTCGATCAAAAGCATCGAACGCGTTTGGCGTTTCTATTGGCCCTGGATTCGTGACGGACCAATCGGAGCGCCGAACGTGCTCGATGCGTTTGATCGAGATGGTTAAATGAAACTCACACTAAGGCCAGTGGTCATACACGCACGCCGGTTGCGAGTACTACGCACTTGACCTTTCTGAAAAACATCACGTGCGGTCCATGGCCCTATACGGGACACCGGTGTCGGCGCCTTCATTGAGGTGCCAACCAGCCCGCCGGTTGAAGGCGTCCCATCCGGATGGTCCGGGGATACCGCACGATCTCCGGTGAAGAGGCGAGCCTCCTTGCCGGATTGCCGCCATGGGATCTGAAGGCAAAGGTCCTCGCGCATACTTAGGAGTGGCGCAAGGATACCAAACGCCGAGGCGTAACTCCGCTGCCGCGAGAAATCGCGGCACAGCGGACAGAGCTTTGGCGGAATCTCATGGCGACATGGAGAGTGCGATTGTCGCAACCCATGGCTGGGCACGCCACGATTGCCGCGGTAAGACCCCTCTTTGAGGAGTTGATTGAGAGACGCCACAGCGTCCTCACGCCTGACGCAGGTCCTCACCGGACACGGCTATTTTGGGAGGTTCCTGTTTCGCATAAGGCGGGAGGAAACGCCCGGGTGTGTCCACTGCGAAGATCGCCCCGAGGAGACGGTGGAGCGGAGGGTGGAGGTCTACCCGGCTTGAATGGAGCATCGCCGGTCCTCGTAGAGGCGATCGGCGGCGGCGATCTCTCGCGACCGGCTCTGGTCCAGGCCATGGTACGGAGCGAGAGTGCATGGGTAGCCATCACCTCCTTCTGCGAAGCAGTAATAGTCGCGAAGAGAGAGGTGGCGCACGTGAGGGAGAGGCAGTATATGCTCCCTCACGGCCGTAGTCGCCGCAGGAGACGCCCTGGGCGTCGGGAATCCTAAGTTGATTCCTGGCCACCGTAGGCGCGGGCTTACGGACGGCGAGTAATGGGTAGCTCGCTGTCCAGTAAGGACCAAGCCCGGGTCGACGGCGCGTTGTGTTACACGCGCGCCTCAAAGAGATGTCAGCACCAGCTGATGGGCTCCGCAAGGGCCGATGCCTGCCAGGGGTGCGGGAGGTTCTATAGAGATACCGCGGCCCCTGGCACACAGGCAATTGAGGGAACCCGAAGGCAAATGAGCAATCAATTGCATGGGCAGGCAATTGAGGGTTTTAGTCAGTAAAAGTCTGACACCCCATCCTGCTCCAGCCAGAGCGGGAGAAGTTATTAGAAGATTTCCCAGCCTCAAAAAAGAAAATCATCTGAAATTGGCAACACATATTAAACAAGGGTATGGTGATAAATGCTAGTTAATTCTCAGAAGACCTATTATTATTACAATCTGGTCGGTCTTTGTGGTCGTACCACTACCCGTAATCATTTTCATACTTGCAGTTATGCATCTATGTTGGTAGGTACCAATCATCAGTTTCCACAGTGTATTTTTACACAACATCCCAGATTACTTCCACACACACGAATGCACTCTTCATACCGTCATCCCAAGGGAGTGAACAGAAACTACGGCTCGGTATACACGGTACAATATTTACAAACTCGTTCGCTTCTCCCACATTCATGAATCTTTTCATAAATGTGGGCCCGGAGTGAATGCTACGCACCTGACCTTTTGAAGGCCAGCGCTATAAATGATGACCTGAAATGACAAACCGCTCTCAAAACAAGAACCGAGTTTTTCATAAAACGTTTTCATTGTGTGCGGATTTTTTGTTTGTGTATTTTATTTGTTTTTGGCTTCATAGTGTTCGTGATGATGATGATATAACGGTGGAATGTACAGGGTAACAGGGACATCGACGCACATCCTATTAACATGGATGTAGTAGGTACACAATTCTGAAAACCCCTGCGTTGAAATTTTTCGTTGTATTAAAAAAGTACTGCCATACATTTTGTCCGCATAGGTACTGCACTAGCACATTTCTATAAATCAGCACAGTCATCATTTGTTTGATAACCGACGAAAAATTTCTACGCTAGGGGTCGTAGAATCATGTGCTGAATTAAGTGTTTCAATTTGCACGTCGATTTCCCCCTGTCACCCTGTACATTTTTTAGCTTTATTTAAATGTTCTAAGGAACAAAATCATGAATAAAATATCTTCATTCGCGCTCCTAACGCACAAGTGTGCACCGTTTACGCAACGTGTAGGTATGATGGCTGCATGTACAGGCACCGAAAGAAAAGACATATGTAAGTAACCAGCGTCGTTGAATATATTTTAAGTTTAGTAAGAAACCCGTTAATATTTTTGAATGCAATTTAATTTGATAAATTAACTGTTTATTTTCCATTAATTAAATAAGTTTTTATTCGAAAATATCCAACGGTTTCTTGAGAAACTTCAACCATATCCAACGACCCTGGTTACTTATCTTTTTTGGTGACTGTACAGTCTGTCGCGGAATGTACGGTGGGCTGCATCAATTGGGTAACCCAGTTGTATTAAAATTTTAATACAATTGGGGTACCCATTTGATGCAGCCCACTGTACACACGGCTACACATCAAGCTATACATTTCCAGTTTACGCTGATCTCGAACTATACGGAAATCTTTTACAATGCGAGATCAGCTTATACTGGAAATGTATAGGTTGATGTGTAGCCGTGTGTACGCCGCACCAATTGCAACGATATAAAAACTAAACTGTAAACATCCCTCTTAAAACTTATGAAAGAAGTTGAAAGAGTGTAGACAAATTGTGTTGAACAAAGTGAAACTTCCAAACTGTTTTGCTAGGTGTCACAAAACATGCTGCTTCAAAAAAATGTGCACATGTTCTAGACTCATTTTAAAATACGTATTTTCTGTTTTCACGTTAGGAAAATATTTACATAATGTTTTATTTCGGTGTTCAACGGAATTATACGTATCCAATACTTTCCCATTCTCCATATATCCTATTTATATGAACATCCGAGATTTAATCTTTGTTCTTTTTATATTATTTTGCAGGTTAACATCGCCTTTATAGTACCGTCTTTTGTTAGCTACTTATCAAAGGCGAAGGAGGCAGAAAAATGTAATCTCGATTCACTCAAAATTATATACTCTCGATCATCGCCTCTTCATAACAAGACGATACAAAAGGTCAAAAGTAGGCGAGTATCGATTCATTTTATCGTTTCATTTAGTTTATCGATTTTCCGTAACGGTTTTGTAACCTTCCCTATCCTTTCTGGAAATGTACACCTTCCAATGTATTTGTAGATAATTGAGTTTTGTTCGATTTTGTCTATTTCCATAGGCTTTTAATTTTAGAGAATTGAAAAGTTTTTGAGTCTGCCTTGTTTACTATTTAATTTGAGTTAATTATACTTGTGGATAATTAGTTATCTATTTTAAACAATAGGTACAATTAATATTATAGGCATGTCAATGTTTTAATTGTGTGTTTTGATACATTTTTAGGTTTCCTAGCCTTGTGAATATCTTACAAGGCTACGGAATGACTGAGGCGGGTGAGTTGACCTCTGAGAGCTGGGGCACAAAAGGACCCAAGTCTGGCAGTGTGGGCATGGCTTCACCTGGAATTACTTTAAAGGTTTGTAATAAAAACACTGAATTTTTGTCGACTTTTGTTAGAATTTTCCATTTGTTACATTGTTTATTTTCCTTATAAATGGTTAGATCGAAAAAAGAAGGTATTTGCGTAACTCAACAAACATTTTTTTGCGGGTGAGTTAACCTACCTGTTGTGTTAATAAAAATACATTATTGTATCTGTAAATGTCGTTAGGTAGCTTACTTATTATGAAACATAAGCAGAAAAAGTAAGTTAAACGGGAGGTAGACCCTTCCTTGCATATACCTAGCTAAAAATAACATCCGTCAACATATCAGACAGTTTAAGTAGGTAGGTAACTTATACGCCTTCGTGGCATACATTTCCTATATTAAGTAAGATATCCAATACTTTACACAGGTCGTGGATCCGGAAAACCGTAAAACTGTGGGTCCGAACCAACGTGGCGAAATATGTTTGAGAGGTCCAGTCTTCATGAAAGGTTACATTGGCATGCCACCTTCAAATTATTTAGATGACGACGGCTTCTTCAAAACCGGAGATCTGGGTTATTATGACGAAGACAAGTACTTTTATATCGTCGAGAGGCTGAAGGAGATCATCGTGTATGACGGTTATAAGGTTAGTAGGATTACTTTGATATTTTTTGGTAATATCGAATCTAGTATAATAATTAAAAAATTGACGATTTCATGCAGTACAGTTTCAGTAACAGAGAAGGCATAAAGCAGTAATTTTTATACAGTAAGCACTATAAAAAGGAAAATAGCTTTCCACATACAATATACATATTATTATACTCTGAATGTGTAAATAAACAGAAATAATATACGCTCTGACGCCTTACTTACCTTTGAAAATGTTCCTAAATTACAAAAAGGAAAGCGTAACTAAGTCATTCCAGGAAAACGTAGACATCATAAGCCGGACTCGGCAAAAAAGACATATAACGTGTCTTATTCAAGCAATAAGACGAGGTTTTTGTAGATGATATTAGCTGGAACTAACACTGTCCACGAAATACGATCCACACCTTTCATCTTGAGATATCCTTTCTTCGTGGACTTATGAATAAGCCTCGTATTATCTACGCATTCCTAGATTCACTGTTTATTACGAATATATGAATTACTATGTTCTTTTATGCTTGTTCCTTCTATTGCGTCTCTTTTTAAGTCATATTATGAAAGCACTGATAATACTTTAATACTGTTTTAGGTATATCTTGTTTATAGAACAGCGTTTCCATGTTCTTTTAGATCGCACATAATTGTTTTTTCTCTTTTTTTTTGCAATATCCGGGTGGTTTTATTGATTTATAGCCCCGACAACAATCAGAGTAGTGTCAAAATCAAAATATTTTATTTCACATAAACCTGCATGGGCACTTATGAAACTTCAGAAGCTAAGTGCAAGGTTCCAATTAGTCGGTTCCTATGGAGAAGAGCCGGCAAGTAAATCCACGGTTACTCTTTTAAAAATAATTAGCTTTTACAATGTTTTCAAATTACAGTGATAATAGGTATGGGAGGACAGTGCAGGGCTGTCAATAATTACCAGGTACTTAGAGGAATGAAAATACAGAATAGAAAATCGTTTACAAATCTAGTCTGTAAGGCCTACAACGTTCTCTTATTCACAATATGTACGAGAATCTCTACCTATATAAAATGAACCTATTTGAACCAAGCGACATGATTTCCATGATAATCACTAATAAATAGTCGAAATTAAAATTGATGTATTAGGTCAAATAATAGCGAGTATATGTCAGACATTGTAAAAAATAAAATAAAATCCATCTATTTCAGGTACTCCCATATTATCACAATCACAAGTTACAAGTACGAAATAAATACAAATCACAATATAAAAATAAATACAATGTCATCAAATCATAAATACAATGTGAAATAAAAATTATCAAGTGAATGTCAAATAAAAAATTTAAATTTAAAAATAATCGGAAATTAATAATATGAAATACAAATAAAAATAAAAGTTTAGGGCAAATTCTGGATCAAAATAACATACATGAATAAAAACAGCAAATATCAAGTCGCTCGTTAACATGCCCTGGCTATATGCCTACTACAACACTTCCTAATATAAGTTATGCTGTTAATTTAATAATCTTCATTACCAAACTCATTTCATGCTACTAACTTTTCTCTCGCGGCAGCAGCCTTGTCTTTTCTATAATCCTGAATTTCCCTATAGGTGGCTCCACTGGAACTGGAAACTATTCTGCAACTTCACCCAGGTGTCAGGGAAGCCGGTGTGGTGGGTAAACCAGTGCGTGTCTTTGGGGAAGAACCAACTGCCTTCGTTGTGAAGCAACCGGGCGTTGAAGTTACTGAAAAGGAACTGGTTGATTATGTCGCTGCAGAGGTATGCTTTTGATACAAACTCTTTGGTTTAATGGGTCATATATAGATATGGAGATATATGGCACAGGATCGAGTTGAGTGGAAAAATAATAGTTAAAAAAAATAAAAAACACGCTTTAAAAACCAAACTAAAAAAGGAGAAAATAATTTAATTCAATTAAAAAGCGTGGGGTGCTTGAAATTAAGTGACTATAAGAATACCTCAAAAAGCACCCCACGCTTTTTAATTGAATTAAATTATTTTCTCCTTTTTTAGTTTGGTTTTTAAAGCATGTTTTTTAAACTATTATTTATTTTCTATTTTTTAGTTCTGCTAACTACAAAAACGTGTTTTTTTTTCTCATTTTTTTTTTAAATTATTGAATTGTCATCGGTCCTCGACAAGTTTACAAAGTTTCAATGAAATCTGACCGTTTAAAGTGGGTCAAAATCGCGCTCAAAGGAGTCGGTTACATACAAACATACAAGTGAAGCTAATATAAAGCGTGTAAAATAGAAAAGGACGCCTTTGCCCTGCTAGGATATACAAGCTGATTATTATCTATACTAATATTATAAAGAGGAAAGATTTGATTGTTTGTTTGCATTGAATAGGCTCCGAGACTACTGTCCCGATTTTAAAAATTCTTTCACCGTTGGAAAACTACACGATCCCCGGGTGACCTAGGTTATATTTTATCCCCCTATTCCCACGGGAACGGGAACTACGCGGGTGAACCCGCGGAGCGCTGCTAGTTATTTATATGTTGGTTTCAGAGGTAAATGTTGCACAAAATCATCTGTGAAGAATTTCTTTCTGTGAGAAATTCCGTTTGAAACTATCCGGAATCACTTTGAAAAAAATGCCTGCAAAGGCTTAATTTTTTCATACCATCACGTTAATGTTTCTACTTCAATCGGGAAAGAGTATTCCTGGTATTCTAACGTAGATTTCTTGTTTTACCAATATGTACTGTTATTATCACACATTCCGTGTAAATTATGCACAATTTTTCCACCCGTAACAGCTAAAATACGACATTTTTCTTACCTATGTTTCAACATGCTCCTTATTTATTTAATTTTAACCGAACACTCTTTTATTTAAACCCTTTTCACTGAACTAATTAACTATAATTTTACTCAATGGTTTATTTAGTAAATGTTCATATATTACAAAGCTTATTTTGATTGATAGATACTTACTAATATGTTATAATGTTATTCAAAATGTTATAAGTTATGTAAGAGAAGCTAACGAAAGTTCTGAAATTGAATATTATTTACGTTACAGCCTTTATTTTCCACGAAACCAGGCTTTTGTACCACAGTCTGTGTAAAAGTCTAAGATACTGTTATGAGATGGTACCATTATCATCTGTTATGAAAACTACAGGCTTTGTTAACAATAATAAGAAAATGTAAAATAGAACTTAGCTTAGGATCTGATAATCTGGTAATCCGTTGAACGGCGGCAGTAACAAGAATTCGGAAACTAAAACCTTGGTAGAAGATTTTGTCGAAAACCTATTTCTACAGTTTTGCATAACGAAACCCATTGTACCTACTACTTGTTGGCCCAGCATTATTCGTGAAAACGTTTTCCTAAATGGCTTAACCCGTATCTGATCTATTATTAAAAAATACACAAACACGTACCAACATAAAAGTGGCTCATAAAATTCTCGTTAATCCCCATAATTGTCCGAAGCAAAATGTTCTCTTAAATACTACTAACTACTCGAATTATAATCAACATTGGTTCAAATTAACTAAATGAAAATGCTCATTGACTCAACAAAGTTGTTTAATTTTTCAGGTAGCACCGTTTATGCAATTAAGAGGAGGTGTAAGGTTCATTGAAGAAATGCCGAGGAATCCCAGGGGCAAGATTATACGCCAACGGTTGAGGGAAATGCTGAAATAACTTGCTAACCTTATAAACACACGTGTATACAGTCTAAATAAAGATAATTAACTAAAGTGCTCGTTTGAATAACTAAAGTAAACCTATTCCAGCCAGTTCAATATCACAAATAAATATTGTGTACGTCGCCCTATTTGCATTTCCAAGATCTCATACAATTCTGATTCTAGTCAAATATTATACGTATAACGTAGAATATGTAAAAGCAAAGACTATTTGCTAAACTAAACATAGAGAAGCAAGATTTGCCTTACGTTGTATTTTCATGTTTAGAAAAGATTGTTCAAGAGACAAAACTTGTAGTAATACCTTCATCTAACATTGTTCAGAAGTTATCAACACAGTAAGATCATTCATTAAGTGTAACTACTCCGAGTGCTGACAAAGCGCAGGCAAGCGCCACAGCTAAAGAAACTGAGGAAGTAGGTACTCCTCTCGTACCTATTGTTTTTGACCTTTTTCTTTTATTCGAGAGGATGTTTGCGTCGGCTTCGTGAGTCATTATTATATCATCAAGCTACTATTGGGAGTGAAACAAAAAACACCGCGCAAACGGGCGCTCGCCTGAAAGCTTTGTACTGCGTAATATAATTCTACTTCGTATTCCTGTCTTATCTTCAGAGACGTCTTTATTAATTCAGTATGATTTGGATTATCATAATTCGTTACCTTTTGCCTAAAATTACTTTGTAATAGGACAAACACTTGGCATAAACAGCTTTTGTTAATTTGAATTTCCAAATTAAACTTTACGTTTATTGGGTGGTATTGAGAATTGCTAATGGAGCCATTACATAACTTCTATGAAATTGTTTTATGTAAAAGACATGAAATTGCTATATTATTTCTTCTTTTATTATTTTGGCTTGGAAAATGTATCTAGATTTAAGTCAGTATGCTAATAAAGAACTTTCCTGCGGCATCATTTGCATTGACATTTTTTTAAATGAAACTCTTTTACCATTTAAATTGACTGGTTTTACCTCGGAGCAATTTAGCCCGCCCTAGCCTCTTCCCGGGCATGGTCCCTGCGGCCTGTAATAGGTTTCTTAAAAGAAAATCGAGTTAAACAGGCGTGATTGACTTAATTGTGGAAAAGCTTTATTTCCCGAGATTAAAGAATTATTCAGAGAGGGAAACTAACTAGATTACATTTGGAAAATCCCCAGCTACAGCTGATGTCGACGTGTTAAGTTAATCTTACTTGTATACACTTTTATATAGCCCCTGGAAAGAAATCATAAGATTTATTCTTAAGTGGCTCCATAAAATTTGCTCACTGAACAGCGTAAATAAAGTTACGAAAACATAGAAATAAATGAATCTACGAAATCAATCTTTCTGTTGGTTTAAATGGCAATATATTCCACAAATTCAGTGATATTTTTCCGCACCGCCAGATTTATACTTGCTGAGCGTAAAATAGACTAGGAACTCTTCATTAATGTTTGCCACTTCGAAAATTGAATCGTTTAATCGCAGCGGGGTGGAGTGAGAGAGAACGCATTGGCTGGGTGAGCGTGATTGCGTCGGAGTACCTCTGATACTGAGTGGAAATAGGGCAATTAAGTCCCTCGAGTTGAAAAGTTTACCTTGATTTTTTATTGCTCTCCCTTTTATGTACACATGGTTTAGGAGTTAGTAAACATGTGGGTGAACGAACCTAACAAAGCGTAACACGTAGAAACGACAACATAACATGCCTTTAAATAAAGATAACGTTTCAAAAGAAAATTCGTTTGTGAATGACATTAAAATTATAAATTTTCGCAACAAAATATATTTTATAAAACGCTCTTTATACATGACAAAGTTGAACGATAACCAAGACAAAGCCGAGCTTGATAATGCAGCCTCCAGGGTACGCAATTTATTGAAAAGAGGCGGAGTACACAAGCGTGTGCTCACTACCAGCTGATACAATCATGTGTGTATAATGCACTACGTTACAATACAATTACTTTAAAGTCATATTTAAGACTACAAAAGATGGAGCACACACTTTATCCACGAAGTTACAGTGAAGTTGTTGTAAGAAACTGGAAAATGTATGAAACATTCATGTAGGTAAGTGCGGAGCTTCAGAAATCTGGGAACTAAATAAAAACACGTCTGTTTATAACCCTATTTCCTAAACTAATTGTAGATTAATCTTTTCAGGGGCACAGTTGTTAAAAATAGATTGAAATTCCACCGAAATTGTCCGAAATATTGTTTGTGAACCTGACCACACGTAGCATTTATTTGTCCATTCTAAAATTGTCTCGTTTGTGTGCTGGAACTACTAACAAACATTTTATAATAAAGCAGTTATGTGGATACTGAAATCGTATTTGCGTAGGTTTAGACTTCAATTTTAACATATTATGTGTGTGCAGCGTATTCAAGCCATTATTTACATCATTTTGAATGGTTTGAAGGGTGGATGCACTTGGTTTCACATTTTAATTTTGTTTGGCATTTATTCTTTGTTCGCGTAACTCGATTGTATGAGAATCTCATTGATTTGAATAATGTTTTAACTTATTCGGACCATAACAATACTAATCATATAATAGTATTCGTATCAAAACACTATGAGATCTAATCATACTATTTGTATAACATAAAATATCATCGGCATTTCAATCACATTTTTTCATTTAAAATCGTAACATCGAGACAATAAGTCATATTACATATACCGAACAATAATCTTATTCTATAAAATGATCACATTAGGGAATATTATGTAAAATAATACCGTACTTGTCACACTGCTACTACAACATCCTGAAATCATATCTATCGGATAGAATATTTCAGGTCAAGGAAGGCAATAGCACCTCTATTTACCATCACATACTAGCAGGAGTACCTCAGGGCTTTGTTCTTGGACCATTGTTATACACAATCTTCACGGCAGACCTACCGCAAAACCTATGGTCATCATCATGGTAATTTTCACAAAACTATAAGTCTAGACTGGAGAGACACCTCAATTTTCCACCTTCACCAACAATTGGCCGGTCCACTCACAATAATAGATTATGTCAGAAGACAGAAAAAACGCAACATTCTACAAATAGTTAACTTGTAGAGAGCTGCTTGAAGTGCTTGTCTAATAAGAGAGATGCTCCTGATGAGGAATAACTCTTCCCAGCCAGCTCATCCTACAACTCATGTGATCATAGTTTTGGAAACTATGATTACAAGATAAACGAAAACAATAAATATATAAAATCACAGCCTACCAAAGTTAGCTAAAGGTATAATAATTACCGCTTTAACACTACTTTCTTGCTCCAAACTTATAAACTACGAACCTACATATTGATACAATATTAAATGTCCTTGCACCCAAATTATTTCCGCTTTACACTTTTTGCTTACGAAACATTTCATCTGACTGAAACGACCATGTTTCAATTACAGTAATTGAATCCATACAACAAGCTCAGAACTTCACATTAATAGCTCTAAACCTATCCGGTTTAGTGAAGTCATCACAGATAAACATAACATAGTACACAGAGGCGGCCATTCGTGTTACATTTAATTAACTAAGTAGCCTCTAAACGTGGCGGGACGGTCATCATAGCCCGATCTAACCGTTGAATAAGTAAACGCAATAAAATAAATCCACTAAGCCGGCATAACGCCCAGGATTTAACATGGCTTACTAACGCTTTCAAAGCTGTGAAAGACCCACCCCATATGCCTACAATCACCCTCTCTCTGTTAAGTAAAACGTCACAACTTCTGACATCGCCCTACTTGTAAAACACAAATTTATTTCTTTTGTTTTTCTTTTCAACTGTTATAATATGGAACGTTTTTCTTTTGTCGCCAAAGATATTCGATCTTTTTTCGAAGATATTTAATTGCATTTTTCATATACGATTCGATTTCTAATAACATTTGATTAAACTGCAGCATAATGTGCCCGATGATTAGTGTAAAAATTATGCGCTATCGTAAACTAAGCTACGTGTGTTAAACAGTAATTAATTATGATAATATTATTATTAAATTATACAGCGTTAAATGATTTCGAACAGAACTAATGTTGTTTTTTTTAATATAAAACAATCAGTCACATAATAACGAACACTTAAATGTTTCCATCGTGTAATTAAAATTATCTAATTATGGCAGTTTGTTTCGATACCTCTGTTAATTAGTTTTGTGTCTTTTGTCTATCAGTATATTAGGTTTGTTGACATATTAATAAGAATGATTACTGACTTGATGAAATAACTAATAAGATTGTTTATTTGACGTCAGCTGTATGTTTTAATTTACTTAAGCCGTTTTATCTTTATTGTGTAAAGTGATACTCATTTTATATAACTACGAGTATTTCAAGTAACTCGTGAAAGATATGTATAAAATAAAGTCAATTTACTTAACAAATTGATAGGTACCTACTCGTTCAATATGAATGAAGTGTTCCAAATTGTTGTATCGTATTACGTAAAATAGCTCATCTCGTTATAATGTTCTCTAGACACGAAAAAACATCGTGTAATACCTGTTGCTTTTTGTTCTTTTGTTCAGTGAACTTTCTAAATTAAAAAGAATATTTAAAGAATGAAGTCATACCTGAATAAAAGTTCAACTGAGAAATTCAAAAATATTTTCTTTTTTAAAAGTCTTTTTCAACTGTTACTGGATGGAGTTCCTTCATAACTTTTCATTTGTTTTTGAACTTTTTTGTTGAACATTGTGCTACATAATAATAAGACTTGAAGGAAAGGGTAAGTTATCTACCTAAAAGCGTTTTAAACTGCAGTAGAAAAGGTATGGGTACCTACTAACGTATCTAATATCTTAAACGAGCAATTCTTTTATATATACGTGGGACACTCAGAAAGATTTACGAAAATAAAAATAAATGTTCTTTAAGTAAATATTTTTTTATAAAATCTTTTCAAAGTACTCTCCACTAGCCTCTATACAAAGTTTCATGCGTCTGAACCAGTTTTCGAAACACTTTTTCTAGTCCGCCGCAGACATCTCGTTTACAGCCTGCTCGAACGCTGACAGCGCATCTTTCGGCGACGAAAATCGTATCCCTATGTGTATTTTCGGGAATAAAAAGAAGAAACACGGTGCTAGGTCAGGGCTGTAAGGAGGGTGACCCAGGAGTTTGACCGGCGTGCTGTCCAGGAAGTCCCTCGTTTTGAGCGCCGTGTGCGAAGGCGCGTTGTCGTGGTGGAGCAGTAGCCCGCGGAGCCCTGTGTTTGGTCGCTTGTTGCTCACAACAGAGAAAACTTCTACCAAGCATTTAGTAGTATACCATTCAACGTTGATGCTTCTTTGTTTCTGTAAAGGAATTGACACCAAGTAGCCAGTCAAATTGAAAAAGCTCGCGATCAAAATCTTCCCCCCGCTTCTAGATCGCTTAACTTTGGTAGGCGTTGGTTCGTTTTGAAACACGTTGTGCGGCTAAAATTTCGTGAAGGCTTCCCGATCCAACCTGCAGTATTTGCTGAATCTCTTGATATGTAACTCGCCTATTGTCATGGATTAAATTTTTCACTGCTAGCTCGTTTTCTTCCATAACAGCCGTCAAAGGGCGACCACTTCTTTCTTCATCCCCCAAAATTAGTCAGCCGCGCTTGAATTCGTCATACCAACGATACATGGTTGCCTTAGAAGGGCCTTCATCCATGAATGCCATTTGAAGTCTATCGTACGATTCGTTCGGTTTCAGGCGACACTTGAAATCGTAAAAAATCATAGCGCGAAAATGTTCCCGGCGCAGATATCCATATTTTAATGAGACACGATAATTTAAATTAGCTCGCAAACAATGTGGAGAGAAATTTTGAAATTGGAACGTACCTTTTTTTACTTACAAATAATCATATTTTCAAAATAGATTATAACTGGCCAGTCTCTCGTACATAAAAACTTTATTCGGCTGATTTATGAGGCTCGGTCATCCAGATATTTATTATTAAACTAGTATTTAAAAACTTAATACTACTCTCATGTAGGGGTGATCTCTTTATTATTGCAAAATAATGAAAAACAAAAAGCTTTCATCGATCTATTGTATAAAAATAAAAATAAATGCTACTTTCGCTATCTTTTGATAAAAGTATTTCAAAAAGAAAAAGTTTATTTTTTGGCAAGAATGGCAAATCCTTATGAACGCCTAGACTGCCTCACTCATGGGCCAGTCTGGGCAGTGCCGGGCTCTTACCAGCTAAAACCAACTCCTGCCTTGCCATGCACTTACCTCTGACGTGATCAGAGCCTTTTTTATATGTTTTGCTGTGATTTTCCTCTTTGTTTTGTTATTGCGACTAGTTTTAGGAAAAATGGAGAGTGTCGAGCCTGTCGATTCTCTTTTTAGTTCTACTTAACTTACTTATAATAGTTTTTAAAACAGCGTAAAATAATTGCAAGTATTAGATCCCTACCTAAGATAAGTTTCCTGTGCCTTAAGATCACGGCGCTGGCATAAAGGATATTAATATTAATGAGTGGGGAAAGCGGGATACGTTATACAAAGTTGTTAGGTATGCATTCGTCTCTGGTTGCACCGAGGCCGCGGGAGCCCCCGATATAAACTAATGAGCCGTGAACCACGAGCCCATGCATGTATATTATTACAAGCTTGCCATAAAACTCCACACCACAATGCAACAGTGTTCTGTATCGGCTAAAACCGCAGTTAAATTCATAAAATATTGCACATTTCATTCTAAAATACGCAAAAATGCTTTTGTCATAGTATCCAAAAATGTGAAAGGAAAACGTGGTGATAGTAAAGTTTACGGACGATTTATGTCCAGTTGCTGGCGCACTGTGTTGCTGCCTTCTTTGTTCAATCTTTTTGTGCCTCGAGAAGGATATTTTCACTAACATTTTAAAGTTTTTGTTTATGTGTGAGTAGATTTTCAAGTGATTTCGCAGAGCCAAATGGAATGGTTTTTCTCTTAACTTTTTTTGGCTCATGTGTCGGAACTAGCGGAACAATTTTGACAAATGAGTTATCTATCGATTGACCTAACTGCGTGCTACCAGATCTAATTTATTTTCTTTGAACTGGTTTCAGTTTATGTAAGATTATCCATTATTGCTGAAAGCTTTTTGTTTTTGAAGGAAATGTGACTCAAATTACAGCTTTCTGACGACCTAACTTTTATTATAGTGTCCAAAATATAACAAGAAGTTTACAGATCATTGACCAGCGATGATCGATTAACACTTAAGAAAGTTTAAGTGCGGATAAAGTTTGTCCGCCTAGTTTTAGAAGCGTTAAGTAAAACTCGTAAGGCGCGGAAAGACTCTCGGCCCGGATAAGTCATCCATCAAATAGTTCCCGTCTTGTTAAAATAACAAGGTCTTATTAAACCTCACTGGGAGTTCAACAACGTTGGAGAAAAATATAAAAAGTTTTTTATTCAGCTGGTAAATATCGTTATATTCAGCACAGTTTGTCCTCGTTTAAAATGAGCTATGGCTCGTGTCGGTCAGTGATGGATGGATCGTTTGGACACGTGAGAAGGTGTGTTACGGAATAGATATTGCCACACTTTCAATCGTTACGTTAGTTTCCAATGAGCTCGTATCAAGCTGTAGGCTGTAGGTAGAATACATTGCAACACATTATAGGTACGCAGGGTTTTAAATTAATCAACATACCCATAATTATTATATAAGTAAGTTTGCCAAAGCTCAAGACAAAATGATATTATTTTCGTCAAGCATATAGGTACTTATGACAACAGATTTACTGAAAAGGATAAGGTTTTTTCCATGAAGCTCTTAGCCATAATCGGGTCAGTTACCTATTCGCAAAAATGTCGAAAAGATCCAAGAAGACCATGCTTCCTCTCACAAAAGTTAAATCCCTAAATCTCTTACGAATCGTACTAAACATATGTAATATCAGAGCTCGGTCGTATCTATCAAGACAAATAAAGCATGAATTTAGTAACTGGGTCCATAAAATAATAACAGATCTATTCCGAAGACAGATTTATTGGTCCCCTAGGGACATCATTATACGTTTGGGCGTATAATTAATTGCAAGTCTATTGACATATATTTGTGTAAGTCTATAGATATGTTTGGAATAATACATACCTTCTGCTACACATACCTAAATATCTAAAGGTCACCGTAATAACTACGTAATTTTACTTCTGTTCCTCCTCGTTTTTAGGTCAGTCTCAGCATTTGCAAAGATCGAACTTTTTCCTACTTCTAGTTAAAAGTACTAAAGAAAAAACACATAACTTCACGCCTTGTTTCCCCGATAGGTTGGGCAGAGGTTTGTCTATAGTACACCCACATTTCACCAGTTAAGTCTCAAATAATAGGCTCACCTATTGCCATCAATGGGCTGCTACTGAGAAATTCCAGCCATAAAAACCCAACAACATTTTTCCCAACCTGGAAATCCAATCCAAGGTAAGGAAAAAAATATTACGAAACTATCTTTCAATATGGCTAATGCTCTTTCAGGTATGTTATTTATTAGCTTTAAAAGCTGTCGCTTAAAGTACCGCACGTGGAACAAAGTAGCTTGAAAACCGGAAGCAAACTGTTACGTTGGAATGGAACACATTGACTTTCCAGCAGTCTGCACCAGATTAATTGACACTGGATAATGCGTCTCAGTTTACTCTGGCGTTGTTGTTTTGTTTTCTCACCCTTGCTTTGTCTGTAAACGTATGCACTACGATGATTTTTTCTTTTTGAAGAGATGTAGGTATAGTAAGGAAGTAAGAAAAAAAATATTACGAAACTATCTTTCAATATGGCTAATGCTCTTTCAGGTATGTTATTTATTAGCTTTAAAAGCTGTCGCTTGAAATGCCGCACGTCGAGCAAAGTAGCTTGAAAACAGGAAGCAAACTGTTACGTTGGAATTGAAGTATAGGCGCACCGAGAACACATTGACTTTCCAGTAGTTACCAGAATAATTGACACTGGACAAAGTCTCTCAGTTTACTAAGCGCTGTTGTTTTGTTTCCCACCTCTGCTTTGTTCGTAAACGTATGCACTACGATGATATTTTCTTTTTGAAGAGATAGATATAGTTTTTTTTGTGTTGGTGGAAACCATCAAATAACTTTTCCCGCTCTGGGTCGAGCAGGACGGCGTGTCAGACTTTTACTGACTAAAACCCACCCGTGTTCCCTCAGTTGCCTGAGGGCCACGGCATCTCTTTCAAACAACCCGCACTCCTGGCAGACATCGCCCCTTGCGGACCCCACCAGTTGGTGCTGACATCGATTTGAGGCGCGCGTGGAACACAACGCGCCGTCGACCCGGGCTTGGTCCTTACCGGACAGCGAGCTACCCATTACTCGCAAGCCCGCGCCTACGGTGGCCGGGAATCAGCCTGGGATTCTCGACGCCCAGGGCGTCTCCCGCGGCGACTACGGCCGTGAGGGCGCATATACTGCCTCTCCCTCACGTGCGCCGCCTCCCTCTTCGCGATAATTACTGCTTCGCAGAAGGAGGTGACGGCTACCCATGCACTCTCGCTCTGTACCATGGCCTGCACCAGGGCTGGACGCGAGAGATCGCCGCCGCCGGGCAGACCTCCACCGTGTCCTCAGGGCGATCTTCGCAGTTGAAACACCCGGCCGTTTCCTCCCGCCTTAACCGAAACAGCAACCTCCCGAAACAACCGTGTCCGGTGAGGACCTGTGTCAGGCGGTAGGTGAGGACGCCGTGTCACCTTTCAAGTCACTCCTCAAAGAGGGGACTTACCGCCGCTATCGTGGTGTGCCCAGCACTGGGTTGCGACAATGGCACTCTCCATGTCGCCATGAGATCCCGCCGGAGCTCTGTCCGCTGTGCCGCGATTTCTTGCGGCAGCGGAGTTACGCCCCGGCGTTTGGCCTCCTCACGCCACTCCCAAATGTGCGCGAGGACCTTTGCCTCCAGATCCCATGGTGGGGATAGGTATAGTAAGGACTAGCTTTTGCCAGCGGCTTCGGCACTCGGAGATCGAAAATTATCCCACGGGATCATACTATCGGGATAAAAAGTATCCTATGTGTTATTCCAGGCAACAAAATATCTGTATGCGAAATTTCATTCAAATTCGTTCAACCGTTTTTGCGTGATTGAGTAACAACCATCTAAACATACAAACTTTCGCATTTATAATATTAGTAGTGGTAAGTAGGATACATCGGCTTTCATCAATTTATCGCCCAAAATTAAGTGTCCCGCACGAGACAGGCGCCGTACGTCCGACTTTTCGAGGAAAACTCAATCACCAGACAAACCAGACAGTCTAAGTATCGACCTCATGACCAGCCGTGTTCATTTATTCACTGACAGACGTTTTGCCCAAGGATTCCTTGTAGAACGACAGTGAGCACTATGGAAGGAGTTTAAAAATTCATCCCCAAAAGGGGTTAGAAAGGTAATGAAAGTTTGTTCGTCATTGTTGCCGATGAGAAATACTAACGGGCACACGGCTTATCCTAGTTAATATTATAATTAATGTGAAACTAAATTTGTTGATTTGTTGTTGTCTAACGCTTTCACATTAAAATCCAAAAAAAACAAAATCAAAAGTCATTTATTCAAACTAGGCTGAGAGTCAGTTCTTTTTGAACGTCAAAATTACATACGACAGTCCCACCAAAACGCCCGCCCTTCACCACTTCCTAGTGCTTTCGGCTGAACGGATTTGGATGAAATTTGGCACATAGCTAGCCCATGACCTAGGCAAGGAAAATGGCTACTTTTCATCCTAGATCGCAGACTAAATCGCAGGCAAAATGACTTGGTCGATGCCCAATGCTCCATTAAAAACGTTAACATCAACTATGACCATCTAAATTCCGAACATAATTCGATAAAGACGAAGCTAATGTTTGACAAGATGTCCATTGTGTATAGGCGACGAGGGTCAGTGATTAGCAAGAGAACATTGACTATCAAAGCCGGCAGCTTCCCCTATTAACCGGAAATCTATTCCGTACATAATTATAAGTCCATTTAGTTCGTCAAAGAGCTACGTCTAATTGAATTACCCTTCTACGTCGCAGGTACGTGCGCGTTGAAGCAAAAAATTGCTTTCACATGCTATGTTGCTAATCAGAAGGTTGAAACTTGGATGCTGGAAAAGTAGACATTCTATTGGCTGGCTGGCTGGATAGCTTTATCCTACTTATATTATAAATGTCAAAGTTTGTATGTTTGGACGTTTAGACGCAAAAACGGCTGAACGGATTTGAATGAAATTTGCCATACACATAGTTTATGACCCGGATTAACAAATATGCTTTTTTATACCGGTAGTACGTTCTCGTTAGATAATTTTCGACCTCCACGCGGGTGAAGCCACTAGCAATAACTAAGTAATACATATTTATGGATAGAATCATCTTCAAATTAACTTCCATGAGGGTTGTTAAGGTAATATAAGCGAGTATTACTGTCAGTATCGTATTGCTATAATATCTGGGCATTTTTTTTTGGATGGGAAATCATCAAATAACTTCTCCCGCTCTGGGTGGAGACTTTTACGGACTAAAACCCACCCGTGTTCCCTCAGTTGCCTGTGTGCCAGGGGCCGCGGTATCTCTCTCGAACAACCCGCACCCATGGCAGGCATCGGCCTTTGCGGACCCCACCAATAATATCTGGGTAACTTATATAATAATATAATATAATATTTATTTCAGACCATACAAAATCCATATTCAAAAACAAAATAAAAATCACTTAAATTCTACATACACAAAACAAAAGGCGACGCACAAAAAGATACACACATACACAATAACACTTATTTTATATACACAAATGACGCACGATGAGTGGTCATCCAGTGCCACATCATTGGACTGTCTAATTTGCTGGCAAAGATAGCCACCACTTATAACAATGTCTGGGTTTTTTGCGACTAGTGGTGGGCCACTGGGTAATGGCCGCGACTTACGACTTGTTAGTCCTAGGTTCAAACCCAGACAGGCGTTGCACTTTGTGTAAATTATTTCATCACCACTGCTCTCAAAATAGTGAAGGAAACCGGCCATGTGCGAACCAAAAATTCGAAGACATTATGTGGCATCTACCAACCTGCACTTGGCCCGCGTAGTGGATTACGGCCCACGTCTCACTGAGAGGAGGCCAGTGGCCCAACAGTGGGAACACTGTAGGCTGATTATTATAAAGGTTTTTTTAGTTAATTTGTAAGACATGGATTGGAAGTACAACTAGCTAAGTACTTCATCGGTTTCAAGCATCAGACATTAACCTAAACTTCCGAACCACCAGTATGTAAGAATCGACTTCTCCTAACTATGAGGAGTCGCTCGGTGTTAAGCGCTTGATTTCGCTGCATTAAGCGGAGTTAAGCGTATTAAGCTTACTGAAGCGTTTAAAACTGTTAACTTATATGTTATTATTTTTAAATAAATACATGTATATGTTTACCTCCTTCTTGTCTAAATAAGTCAACACCACAACATAAAAGTCAGGGAAATATTTTTTTCTACGAATTAACTACCACCTTAAATTGTCCGTATATTCAAATCACAACTGGCATTCGATGTTTGAAGTTGTATGAAATGGCTATATCACGGGAAATTAACGTAGGGTATTAATTTGCTTAACAGTTATTTTTCCCGGGCCGTATTTGGGTAAGTGCTACCAAATTAAAATGCGTAAAAAATATGCATATAAAATTCATTTATTAGCTAGGAGTATACGTAAATGTATGTTAAAATGTAATAAAAATCCGTCACGCGTCGCAATATTGGGCGATGCACGCCGCCCGTTCAGCGGTTTGGCTACAATTGTAGCTAACTAGCATATATGCGGTCTACCTATTTATAGGTTCCGCATGTGTGAAATGACACATGTGGTTCTTTACCTATGGGGATATTACCACATTAACATATCTTTTGTTCTAAAAAAAAATTGTATACCGATGCTTGCAAATTATTCATACATCTATTTATGATCTACTATTAAAAGTAAAAAGACGTACGTACCTAAATAGGTTTAAAAAAAAAACACCCTATAATGGGTGACAGGTGGAAGTAGGGCAGCAAGTCAAAATGATTGGAGGCGAAAAAGAGACAAGACAATAAATTAATGTAACCGGGCCAACTAGCAAAGCTCGCGGAGCGTGAGGTATAACCTATCTAAGTATATATTTTTACTTATGATATACAGGCTGGCATGGACATCGACGCACAACCTTACCATGGACTCTATTCATCATGAACTCTTGCGCCACTTCTTTTGTTGCGCCACTTTTTCTTCCAAGCTAAAGCGCTAGGAAGTGGTGAAGAGCGGGCGTTTTGTGGGGACTGTCTTATGTAATTTTTACGTTAAAAAACTGCTGAATCTCAGCCTAGTTTGAATAAATAACTTTTGATTTTGATTCTGAACTCCCCTGCGCTGAAATTTTTCGTCTGTTAATAAAAAGAAAATTTGCTGTTCCATACATTTTAACCGCGTAGGTATTGCAATTTTCTATGAAACAGCACATTTTTGTTCGTGATAACCGATGAAAAATTTCTACGCTGGGAGTCTAGAATCATCTGCTGAATTGACGGGTTTCAGACTGTGGGTCGATGACCCTGCCACCCTGTATTAGATCGTCATATCTCTATGACGTATCGATCTAAGCTCATAGTACCTATTATGTTGGTACATGAAAGATAAATGTAGCCGGATTATTTGATGCTTTGATGACCGAAGAGGAGTAAGAAGGAGAAAAACAAAAAGACATTCCCCTTAACAACACGCTAGGCAGACGCGACACAGACGGGGACATGACTATTTTATTATTATTCGACGGGACGACGAAGTTTTTATGTCACCCACGAGAAGTGGCCTTTTCTTTACGGGATGCCACAACTAGGCAAAGTGTGCCATATCCGTTCTTAGGTGTACAGTCAAGGAATATAATCCATTATGCAAATACACGCCCTACGTCAATTAGCCGTGTTATAGCCATTTAAAACAGCTGTCAGTTGTGATTTGAATATACAGACAATTTTAGTTTGCAGACGACTTGCTACTTCGAGTAATAAGATGCTTCGTGTTCTACTTCGATGCAACCGGCTCTTAGTGAAATCTACGAGGAAAAAAAAACGTCGGGACCATAAATGATGAAATATACTTAGGTACAGCCACGGACATAACCTATTTATGTCCATCGCTGTAGCTACGGATTTTTTATAACAAAATTCAAAAGCCTTTTTCTCTTGCAACAAAAATCAGTTTTGAGTAAAAAAGCTATTCTACAAAAGTATTGTTTTGTAAATACTACATAAATCCCTAATATTATAGAATAAGTATCCATTAATACTATAGGAGAGAATCGTTTTATAATTTTGCGTAAATGTAAGGTAAGTTGCGTAAGTAAGGTATTTATGCTTGTCTGTACAAAGGTATAGGTAGGTGGCTACCTAATGTTTCCCCAAAGACTTTACAGTTAATGGTACCGGGAATATTGTCAAAATCATGAGGCATGACGAACTAATTAGTGGTAGAGGACTTACAACTATTAATCATTTACAGGTAAATACTACAGCCAAGCCACAGTACAATAAATTAAGCAGCATCACGTCTCTGAAATGTCCATGAAATAATTACCTTCGGCCGCTCGATAGATATACACCCACTAGGGGTGCTCACTAACTGTAGGTATCTCTTGGTCGTAACTGTACTTTAAAAGTTCCATAATTGTAATAATAGCAATACATTATTTTTAAACCCTCGCGATTTATTGGGTAGTATTTTCTGCACATTAAAATGTTTTTCAAAAATCCGGTAGCTTGTGGTGTAACGTTTGTTTGGAAAATTATCTCGGCACACCAGCCGAAACCATTTGGATAGTATGAATTTTATTCACAGATATTATCAATTCATTTGGGTTCAAAAATAAAATACTTTATATTGAATAATAACATTTCACGGTTAAAAGATTGCCCGAACATTCGCATAGAAAAAGGGAGATAGTAACTAAGTACCTGTACCTTCAATAAATATAGAAATAATTACATAACATAAATAAATAAAAATAATATAATTTTATAGGTTACCTTGCCGACTGAGTTGGTATTTAAAAATAAAATAGTTTCTAAACTCAAACATCCATACACTGAACAATACATTCGATAACTTAAACTGCACGTAATGCACGTTGAGTACTGGTGAACACCGAGATTTCGAAGCGCACCGTTTCAGTCGATTTATATGAGGACGTAATACTGCTTACTTTGTTATACTGTGGCCAAGCCACCTCTGTATAAGACGAGTTACGTATTATACCATTGTACGATGTCAAAGGAATAGGAAAAATTAATAAACATTTTTAAATAAAGGTTGAAATGGCCATTGGCAAACGCAATGAAAAATAACCCGACAATATTCTTTTTTTATTTCTTGTGACAATTTTAAAACATGATTGCATTTTAATCTTTCAACTATCCATATAAATCTACCATTATATCCAGGAAATAACGTACGGCAACTTGTAATTTGAATAAAGATTTGATTATTTATAGACTCCTAATAGTAACAATATAGTTCAAATAAATATAAGGACGAGTACGTTATATAATGCCTAAATAATAGAAAAGATTCCACAAAAGGGACGAGACGCACTTACATTTCATCTATAATTACTTGACGTTACGACAACTCAAGTAAAATTATACTCAAGAAACCAAATAACCTAAAAATTGGAATTCACGTAACTATCAGACGGAGGAACGCTTCGGGACCTCTTCAATTTAATGTGCGCCCCTTCTAAGACCATCACAATTTATTATGTATTATAAGGATACAAATTCTTGGGGAAATGGTTAGTTTCCGTGAAATAGTGCAAGGATAGGTCAGTGAGGGGACACCGGCTTGGCCGCCTGGCCGCCTCGGGAGGAAGATATTGTGCAACTAGCATGTAGTTTCATCTCGCTCCTAATTAATTGGATTACGTAGCCTCTCTCATTATACGAGATGGGGGCTATTTAGTGAATGGATTTTGTACGCGTGATAGCGTAAATTCAGTTTAAACTCGGGTTAATAAATGTAATTAAAGTTGAAAACGAACCATGTGTGCCTTTTCGATACATGAATTTATCGATGAAAACACGCACAATAATGACTTGTAATATAGGACACTACACAACTAACGTGAATTACTTACGATAAAGCAATACCCAATCAACCTTATTTTTTGCAATTAAATTATCTTCTTTGTTATTCCATCATAAACACCTTCGGAAATATTAGTGCGACGTGGAGGAGACCTTCCAAATGAGCGCAATATTGAGTCTATTATTTCATTCAGTGTAATGGTGTGGCAGTGAAATAGGGCAAAGGACGAATAAACGGGACCCTGGAAATGAAGACGCCGTTTGTTCATAACCAGCTCGTTAATTCCATTATTACAAGTCAGAGGAGCGAGCAGACCGGTAACAGATGTGCCACTCGACTCGTGAATCTGCAGCGTCTCACACTTTTCACGGATTTCAACATCATTAATTTTTTTGTGAGCGAGCTCAATTAAAAATAATTGTTAGAACAGATAGAAAATAAAAAGCTATACCTTCAGATTTAGTGTCGCTAAGAAATCTCGGATTTTAGTAAAGTGTGCGAGACTCCGGCTTTATACCTGTCCTTTGTGCACAAACTGCGACGCGCGGTCCATAAGACCCTCGCCAGTGTCCGCTTACTTAAAGGTAGATCAAGTCTCTAAAACGTGAATACTTGCGGAAAAATACGTAGAGAAAATGTCTTGCTTTCAACAACACAAGGGTTAATGTTTTCTTTTTTCAGCACTTTCACGGAAAACCTTCCAATGTCGTGAGAAAAAGTTACCATGGCGTGTTACCTAGTTATAAAACTTTTATACGCCTATGCTAAACGATTCGCAAGTTATGGCTCAATAATAAACAGATGACGCATGTGTGAACCCCCTTTTAACTATCGTGAGGAAACTTGCCCATTGTAAAATTGGCCGCAACGTGATTGGGCATTTTGGTTCGACTTAACCGTGTACCTACTTTATATTTTAATAGGTGCGCCCCGTCTCTACTACATATGAATAGAACACCAAAATTGGCTGAGGGTTGAGCAATATCAATTAGGTAATATTGTCACTCACCACAAGATGAGAGCAAGAATAGAGGAACGGTGTAAATTAATATCCTGGTAGGGACAGTAAACGCAGTCCGAGGAAACAAATAAAATGGTGGGAGAACGAACTTAAACAAAAATCAGGCCCTTAACTGGAGGAGAGTAGCTCGTGACAGAACTAAGTGGAAACCGCTAGAGGCATTTGCCAAAAGGCACACTCATTTGAGGGATATATTGTAACAGCACAAAAAAAAAACAATGCAGAATGTATTCTGCAAACCACTCTCAAAGAGTAGGTTTTACACATTCATAAACAAAATGTACTTACAGTGTTCAATATAAAAACTTAATAAACGTGATAAATTAATTTAACAGAAACTCCCAAAACCTTGATTACAGTGTGAACCGCCTACATTTTTGTGTCACAAACTATTTAATAGAATTACTTCGCCAGACAAGATGAATGATGACAAGCGTCCGATGAACATCAACAGTAATTGTTTGACAGAAGCGATATTCGACCCCACCGGTAATTGCGAGGGTTGATTAATTTTGTATCGTTAGCTTTGTGATAATTACTACAGAATAGTTAAGACGGCTGTAAATTTTATTCCTCTTTGTTTCATTGTACCTCGCTATTTAGGTATCTACAAAAGAAGAGGAGAGGTATTGGAGCTGTGTAGTTTTAGAAGATTATCAGAGTGAACAATTTATTGAAGATTTTAATGATCACCCTTTTATGTATTTCTTCCTTTGGTTAGATCAAAGTGTCGGAAAACGTAACTGTGAGTGACGGTAGAAAAAGAGTACTTTATTCTTTTTTATTTGCCATTCATTTAAAATCTTCTCCTTTTTACGTTACTCAATCACGCAAAAATGGATGAACGCATTTGCGTGAAATTTGGCACGCAGACAGATTATAACCTGGATTCACACATAGGATATTTTTGATCCCGGTTGTACGTTCCCGTGGGATAAATTGTCGACACACACGCGGGCGAAGCCGCTGGCAAAAGCTAGTTATCTATAATATAATTAGAATAATTAAGGTCAGGCTATTTTTGGGTCAGGCTTTTCCACTTATAAAGTGAAAACGCTCTCCAACTTTGAGATATACGTACAACTTAACAAACTTGTATTTTTGGTGAACTCGAAGTACTCGAGTTAGTATTTGAAGTAATATTAATCTACGCTATACTTAATAAGTAAATATGAATGTAACATGTGGTTTCATGAGTCGTAAACAAACCTCATGTGTTGCTTGAAGCTCTCATTATCCCAAAAGGGAACCAACCGTGAGAGATATAATTCAATTTTCTCAAAATAGAAGTAAGTCTTTCCCACATAATTCAATTATTTAGTTACTAACATCAAACTCATTTAGTTACAAAATTACTTGATACCAGAAACTGTCGAAGAGTTTCCTTTTGATTGATTGATTGACATGATCCTATAAGGAAAACTCAAATATAAATGATTTGATTTGGAAGAATTTTTGGGAATGACAAAAAAAAATCTTTATCTGCTAACTGGACTGACGAATTAGACAATTATTTTATGTTTAGTGATTCGATTGAACTTAAAACAGATGTCAATCAGACAAAAGATCCCCGACACTTGAAATAAGAATAAAGTAGCTCCACTAATGCTGTTAAAGTGGCTACAAAAGCTTTCAGAGGTGAAAATACTTGAGATCTTTTATAAATTTGTAACTAGAGATAAACAAACATAGACAATAAATACTTGAGTCTTACAGTATACTTAAATCCACGTTCGTTCCATGTTATCATTTAAAAGTTCTTTATTTTATTTATTGTAATTCTTCTACTTATCACTGTCTGCGTTTACTGACGATCAAAAAATTCTGAGTTCTACTAACTGATTTGTTTAGAAATTAATAATGTATATTGTATTGGTAGGTGTAGCTTAGAACAGTTTTATGATAAGATTGACATGCCATTGTGGATAAAAGCCTCCTACAATTTAAAAAAAAATAATTAAATAACAGTTCCGAGTTCAAATCCACGTCAAATATTCATGGCAAAGCAACCGAAGCTACATTACGAAAATATGACGAGTATCTAACTGGAAAATTCAATATAAGTAGTAGGTATTAATACCTAATGCTACAGCTACAGCGGTAGCAGGTAGTAGCCCCGACTTAAGAGCTGGGTCAAACCCAGGCAGTCTCTTTACTTAGTGTATTTTTTTATCACCACTGCTCTTAAAACGCCGAAAGAAAATATCGTGAGGAACCCGGCATGTTCTAGAACCGGAATTTCGAAGGCATGTGAGATCAACCAACACGTACTGGGCCCCCATGGTGGATTACGGACCACTCCCTCGCACAGAGAGTTATTGGCTCATTATGCCTGCAACTACATTTTTATCTTTCATAATAATGTATGTTCTGTTATACCTACCTACGCCTGAAATCATAAAATGGACTAATTCTGAAGTTGATTGTTTATTCAACAATTCACTAGATATTATATAACATAGACGTATATATACCTACCTTCTTACATTATCACCGAGATACCTAGAAATCGACTTTCATAACAGGCAATACCTATATATGTCCCAAAGTAACTTGGAATAACACAATAAGTACCTCCCACGGTGGATTTACGACAGCTTAATAACGCACCTACCCGTCGTCAACGATAAAAGTTATCAATTTTCGCAACTGTTTGTCCATTTGTCCATAATTCTATACATAAAACAGATATTACAGAAGGAAAACTTCGTTGCATCGAGTTCCAGAGAACAATGAATGCATATTAACCAGAGACTAAAGATTTTTCGAAACATACTCTAAATATTTCTGTAAAAAAAATCCTGTAGTGAAAGTTTCATTGTATCATAGTGAAGTGCATCCGAGCCATGTTTCCTATTGTTTCTAAGTTAACTAACCCTGCTTGTGATAGAAGTGCATTCACCGCACTAGTTCAAGTGCGCTTTCATTCCAATTTCCTCGAGCTTGCTTCGGAATCAGGATCATTCGATATACATAGATGGAAGTTATGCCACTTTATTATGGTATCACATAACCATTGCATTATTTGAAAAGGCTAATTCACTAAGCAATTATATATGGAAAACAATGAACGTAAACGAGGCAAAAAAAGTATGTTAGAATCGTAGCAGGTGACGTTCTGTAGTTTACATTATAATTATATTTATTTTAGAAGTATGTATGTATGTTAGTATGTATATATATTCTCATATTATGTGTGTATATTTAAATTAGAGTTTAATTTGTAAATTTATGTTTTCCCTTCTACTGTTATTACACGCGTTGTCTACATCTCTGTTATCTTCTCTCCTATCGCAGGTGTGTTGGATGAGATTTCTGTAGAAATAAGCATTACCTATGAACGTATTTTTCTGTTCCTTTCTTCTTGTCTGTTTATATGTGTGTGTATAAATGGTTCAATAAATATATAAATACCTCCATATTGTCCCAGTTTCGTTTACCTACCAGTTACTGGTACTTATTAACACTAAACTGCTCACCTTTATAACTTTAATTAACATCTAACTATTTACACTAGGTTTGACTAACTAACTAGGTACTTACTAATTGTCTCAGTTTACGTGTACCTACTACTTAATACGTAGAAATCATCAAAATATTTCAACATCGCTTTCGAAGAAATCGTCTATTTTAAGATCTCCTTTGTTTCGTAACTTAAATGAAACAGGAATGAGGTGATGAAACTCACGTACCTATAGCTATAAGTAATACAACCTGTTTAGTGGGCAAACAAATTGTCGAGGTTCGTGGCTCTCTCAACTAGACATAAATCCTCAGAGATGAGGGTCCTTGGCTACAACAATATCTGCATGAGCCAATTAATTTCGATCTAAGGACCATCCCTTAATCTGATGGTCACTCGCGCCAAACTTTCTAATTGAATTTCAGTTTAGGAATACTCGCCAAATTCCCATGTTAATTAAAACTCAAATGTTGCCAAAACTCCAAAAGGTAACTTTTATAAATTCATTATTATGACAACGTATGGTACGTACAGTGGGCTGCATCAATTGGGTACCCCAGTTGTATTATAATTTTAATACAACTGGCGTACCCAATTGATGCAGCCCACCGTACCTACATACGTTTGCTATTACTGTCATTTATATGAAATTAAAAATCTTCATGTGTAGATACTCCATTTTTCGCTAAAAATCATTATTTGGTAGTAATGATATTGCTTATTATCCTTTATTAAATTTGCTTCCCCACACTTCATTGTAACTTTCTCATGAACATGAGAGAAATACTTAAGAGGGGACGGAGCCTGCGAGGAATTTGAAAAATAGGTATTTGAAGAAACTATTGCCGTTGCGCTGTCAGTACGTATGCCCCCGTAGTGTGTGATAGGGACAGCTGCAGCTCAGACCGAAATTATCTCAAATTTTTTGAAGAGATCGACGTTTCGTATTCCCCTTTTTTCTCCTCGAAAACTGAGCCGATTCAATTATGTTTTACATTAACATTTTAAGAAAGAGTATGTTTAGGTTCCTATAATTTTTTTATGTTAAAAACTTTTCTAATTTGTCTGGTAGTCCTCTAATCACGGCGGTAAAAATAGGGCATTTTTTGTAATTTTTAGAGGGTCATATATTTTCTTTACGAATTAGTTGCTGAAAAAAAGAAAATGACAAGGACGTGTTTTCAGCAGACCTTGATTTTATGGAAAAAAAATATTGCTCTAGAGGCATTATTCAGGAAGAAAAAAGGGGAATACATTTGTATGGAGAATCGCACGCACTGTTCCCTCTTAAGGAACGGAATAAAGAGAAAGCAGCTTTTTAAATAGCGGAAAAGTTTTACAAAAAAAAGCTCGACTTCATGAATGATGAAAGGTGTAATCATCATAACCACCAAACTTGCACCACACCTTGGTGATACTGATGGCAGGTGAAAAGTTGTCATCATCATCAGCAGGACATAGGCCTCCCCCAAGCACCGCCACGTCCACCGGTTCTGTGCTTCTCTCTTCAGCGGATTCCTGCGGCCTTCACCAGGTCATCGGTCTACGTTGTGATAGGCCTTTCAACAATATGCCTTCCAACACTATGTCTTCCAGTACGCGGTCGCAACTCCAGAACCTTTCGGCCCCATCGGCCATCTGGTCTGCGACCAATGTGCCCTGCCCACTACCACTTAATTTTGGCTATTCTTTCTATGTCGGTTACCATGGTTATCATATGGATCTCTGAGGCAAATAGTACTTAATTATAAACAGACAAAGAAGAAAGCGGCGGAGTTTTTGATACTGTGAGACTCCCTCAAGACCCCTTTGACCTTATCTTATGATAATAAAATAACACTATGTTAGTAAAATCTGCCAATACGCACACAACAAATTGATTTTTATCGAGACTCTGCCTTGTGATTGCAATAAATCGAAACTGGATATCCGGACAAATTAGACGCTATACACTTTTTGGTTGGTCACGTCTATCGTTTATGCGAAATCGATTCCAACGTTTTATGCGACGTTTCCGACGAATTTAATAGCTTAAGAGATGACTGGACGAAGAGCAATAAACGGGAATAAGTATTCTTACACATTGACCGATAAAACTTTATTCCCTAACTACTCGTAGATGGCGGGCCAGTGTTAACTTGAAGTCATTAAGTAACTCGCTAGCTCGAATACACGGATAATGACGTCAATTTTCATAGCTAAATTGGATTTGGAATTGTACTTCTCAACCTCACACCGCACTTACATCAATTGCCTCACAACAACGTGGAACAAACTTCGTGTCCTTAAATATCGGTTACGAACTAACAATGTGATTACACCATAATGGAATACCTACAATAGTTTTAAATTAGCAACGGCCGTCACTTTAATGGTATTGTTCGGCGAATAAGCCGTATAGGGTCGCGATATTTCAATCCAATAAGGCGGATAGTTTCATAAATAATTCAATAAGTTGTAACAGGTAAGTGGCACTCGCGCGTTACGGTCGCCCAGAGAGCCAGGGAGCTACTCTGCGCGCTGAAATCACACAAGAAATTTTATTTCGCGAAATTAATTTTTAATTCGTCCGTTACTGAGAAATCACTGTCATGGACGGTACTAAAATGTCTATACGGTATTAGGTACTATGTAACGTTCTTTTATTTCAACTGGAGCAATAAGAATAATGGTTGGTCTAGTGGTCATGCAATCGCAAACAGTACTGCTGAGCATGATGTCCTGGATTCGAATCCCAGGTCGGCCAAAGTGTCATTTAGTTTTTCTATCTGGAATTTTCTTTCCAGCACCATGGAGTCTGGTTTTCTGTCAGGTTGATAGGCTCGCCTCTTATTAACCGACTTCAAAAAGGAGGAGGTTATCAATTCGTCGGAACCTTTTTTTTTTTTTTTTTTATGTATGTTCCCCGATTACTCGAAGATGGCTGGACCGATTTGGATTTTGTTTTTTTTGTTTGAAAGGGTATACTTCCCAGGTGGTCCCATGATCATCAAGTCAGGATCTGATGATGGGATCCTGGAGGAATAGAGAGAACTCTTCAAATTTTATAGGCACACGAAGCGATTTAGGTATTTTTTGGAAGAATACTTTCTTGTAGTGGTCTCATTTCAATTTGGTGAAGATTTGATGAAGAACTTTGGAGATAGGCAACGGAACTCCTCAGTAAATGATAGCAAATGGACTGGGATTGCTGAAATCTCATTTCTGTCTATTGCTTACACCAGTTCATAACATAACATCACGCCGGTATGCTGTGAAGGGGTAAGCACATGTGCACCACTAAAAAGTGAAAAATAAAAACTTTTTCCAAAAAAAAAACAACCGACTTCCAAAAAAACACTACAAAGTGAAAAATAACTTTAATTTCGGAAGGCGGTGACAAAAAATTCAAAAACAGCTCCAAAGACACCGACTTCCGAAATTAAAGTTATTTTTCACTTTGTAGTGTTTTTTTGGAAGTTGGTTGTTTTTTTTTTGGAATTTTTTTTTTTAAACATGGGATTTAAACATAAATATGGGCGTACTATAGGCGTATAGGTACAACAAGGCGTTTTGCAATCACAATAAATTTCACTGAAATAAATAGGTACCTATCTCTTTGTCATCACGGCACTCTATCCTTTATATGAAAGGTTTACTGATAACAAATACCGCCATCATACCCCTATCAGCACGTACAGTCCGTACAGATAAGTTCACGGTTGATATTTAAATAAATCCACCAAATTATTCTCACTATACCATTGTCACTTTCACTGAAACCCTTTTCATTTTAACTGGCTGATAGAGCTTATCAAGACTTTATAAAAGATGCCCTTTGAGTGCAAAAGACAACATCGCCCCCCCCCCCCCCCCACACACACATACATGAACGTTGTTATACGGGAGAGAGGCTTCAGTAGTGTCGAGCCCATGCAAAGATTTTGTCAATCTGATGGATTATTAACGCGGGGCGAGACAGCCCGTACGTCAGACGTTACACGTTATGGCTCGGAGGAGGGCGGGCGCCTCCCTAGAGAGTTTGGGAATAGATAAGTTGATAATTTATGCATTAGATATTACACCTAGTAGCTTCACGCAATAATTTTCAATGAACGCTTAAAATTATCGCACTTCTTGTAAGTTTAGCAAACAAAGTAAAACTGCGAACAACTTGAATGAATTTGTTGGAGAGTTTCATACAACATTAAAATACATCAATCTTGCCAAAATTTAATTTATGTAATGTATTTTTAGCGCGTAAGATAAATAAGATTGTTTAGATCAGATTTCATTAAAGTGATTACACTTTAAAATATTTTAGAGCACCGTCTTAGTAGCGAAAACTAAGTTATTAATTAAAAACTCTTATTTCCTTCAATACACTGAGAGCGTTCTCACTGTATTGAAGGAAATATGAATATTTAATAGAATATCTAAGAGGCAAATTATAACATACGTTTAAGCGGAAAATTATACCTGGCTATCTGCTCAAATAAAACAAACAACTAAGCAGTTTTAAAAGGTTAATAATCTTTTAACATAGCAACACATAGATAGAGAGCAATTTAATTTAATTGAATAAAATAAATTGGACTACAGAGAGCCTTGGTTTCGTTCAACTGATATTTAACTTGTGCAAATATAGTACGAAGTTGACTCTGGTACAAAATTCGTTTCAATAATTACACGATTTAATTAAACAGTATTTAAATTAAAATGCACTTATACAAAGCCCATTAACTCGATGCACTCACTGCTGGAACTCTTCAACGTGATTCAACTAAGTTGGGATTACCCCACGTGCCGATACGTAATTTAGTGGAAAAGGTTTGCGACCCCGCTAGTTTGTATTACCCCGACAGTGATATAGGGTATTAAGTTCCCTTCCCTGTCTCCCTTAACGCGTAAACAAGACAGAACCTTTCTGCGTATCGCCCTCACAAAGGTTAATAATTTAGGAGACTAAGCGGGAGAAGCTTCCCGTCTATTTTCTACTTAAACTAAAATTGTTTTGTTTCCATCACCAGTGCAATCCCCATGAATTATGTATAGACCGTTGAAAATAACAGCGGCTTTCAAATACTCTGTTTACAGAATACTTAATGTGCTTTATGGTAACAAGATGCTGAACAAACAATTATGCGGAGTCTTACCTTTTAATGAATGTCCATGGCGTTATTTTTTAATTAAAAATCTTTTAAATAAACCGAATTCAAATACAAGTACGTATTTGTGGTTTAGTCGAAACGTTGGTAAGTTTTGTTTTGGTTTTTGTAGGGTTCCGTACTTCAAAAGGAAAAATGTAAGTTCAAAAACTAAAACTCGGCGAAAAATCTCACTCGAAATATTATGAAACAAAAAATCTTGCCCTAGAGCTTATTATGATTGCTTACAACTAATACACCGAGTTTGATGGTTGTTTTCCCGTAGCGAAATGGTTTTGTCTTGGTAATACAATCGTTTTTTAAACAAATAAAATATTAGAAACAAAAAATGGCAGATTAACTATTGTGAAAAATCACCACGTGCGAGAGATTATTTAACCGACTTCAAAAAGGAGGAGGTTATCAATTCGTCGGGACCTTTTTTTTTTTTTCTTTTTTTTTATGTATGTTCCCCGATTACTCGAAGATGGCTGGACCGATTTGGATTTTGTTTTTTTTTGTTTGAAAGGGTATACTTCCCAGGTGGTCCCATGATCATCAAGTCAGGATCTGATGATGGGATCCTGGAGAAATAGAGAGAACTCTTCAAATTTTATAGGCACACAAAGCGATTTAGGTATTTTTTGGAAGAGTACTTTCTCGGAGTGGTTCTATTTCAATTTGGTGAAGATCTGATGAAGAACTTCGGAGATAGGCAACGGAACTCCTCAATAAATGATAGCAAATGGACTGGGATTGCTGAAATCTCATCTCTGTCTATTGCTTACACCAGTTCATAACATAACATCACGCCGGTATGCTGTGAAGGGGTAAGCACATGTGAACCACTAAAAAGTGAAAAATAAAAACTTTTTCCAAAAAAAAACAACCGACTTCCAAAAAAACACTACAAAGTGAAAAATAACTTTAATTTCGGAAGGCGGTGACAAAAAATTCAAATAAAGCTCCAAAGACACCGACTTCCGAAATTAAAGTTATTTTTCACTTTGTAGTGTTTTTTTGGAAGTCGGTTGTTTTTTTTTTGGAAAAAGTTTTTATTTGCTTTGAACATTTATGTATCGCTGTTCCTTGTCGGCGGCGCGTGCGATTCGAGTAGTACCTACAAGTTATCTCTAGTGTTGCTATTGATTCTCACGTTTTCGATTTGATGAATATTTCTTTAATTATTTTAAAACAAAAACATCTTTATTTTTTTTACTTTTACTCGAAATGCTTCGAAGTACTCCTTATGGCAAGTTGTTCTGCCGCGGGAAACCAACCATTAAAATTTCTCGGTGTTTAATGTATTGTTTAGGTGATAAGACCATGGCTTTCAGATGACAATATTTTCTTGTTTTATACATTTTAGAGCGTGATTTTTCAGTAGTCGGGTTTCAGTTTTAGAACTTACTTTTTATTTAAACTACTTACATATTTTTGTATTTTTTTTTTTTTGGATGGGAAATCATCAAATAACTTCTCCCGCTCTGGGTGGAGCGGGAGGGCGTGTCAGACTTTTACTGACTAAAACCCACCCGTGTTCCCTCAGTTGCCTGTGTGCCAGGGGCCGCGGTATCTCTTTCGAACAACCCGCACCCCTGGCAGGCATCGGCCCTTGCGGACCCCACCAGTTGGTGCTGACATCTCTTTGAGGCGCGCGTGGAACACAACGCGCCGTCGACCCGGGCTTGGTCCTTACCGGACAGCGAGCTACCCCTTACTCGCCGTCCGCAAGCCCGCGCCTACGGTGGCCTGGGATTCCCGACGCCCAGGGCTTCTCCCGCGACGACTACGGCCGTGAGGGCGCATATACTGCCTCTCCCTCACGTGCGCCGCCTCCCTCTTCGCGAGCATTACTGCTTCGTAGAAGGAGGTAACGGCTAACCATTCACTCTCGCTCCGTACCATGGCCTGCACCAGGGCCGGACGCGAGAGATCGCCGCCGCCGATCGCCTCCACGAAGACACGGCGGTGCTCCGCCCAAGCCGGGCAGACCGCCACCGTATGCTCCACCGTGTCCTCAGGGCGATCTTCGCAATGGAAGCACCCGGGCGTTTCCTCCCGCCTAAATCTGTTAATTAAGCATTTGATACCCAACACGGCATCAATGAAAAAAAATTAAGCTTCCAAGTCAACGGGCGGCTTTTGATGCGATATATAGATATTTTGATACCCGCACATACATCAAAACCTATAGGGTATTTCCCGTTGACCTAGAATCATGAAATTTGGCAAAAAGCAAGGACTCACAGCACAAGTAAAGGAAAAAGTCCGAAAATCGTTAATTTGAAGTTATATCACATAAAAAATGGGATTACAAACTTTCATTTGCGGTTCGAGAATTGACTGTGACGTATATCGATGTATGGGAGAACATGTTTTTCAACTACAATGTTAAGTTTGTTTTTGTGATAAATTCATGCCAACTGCGGAATCCTTCATTGTGCATGGAACATGCACTTGGCTGGTTTTTGAAGAATTTATTTATTTCTTTACCAACCACCTTATTCTACCACGGTAATCTTGAACATGGGTAGGTATGCATAAATGTGCCCTCCCTAGTTTCAATAAGCTAGTATTCTTCTGAATTCACTTTGTAACAGATTTCTATTGTATTCGAAAACCAATAAGTATTTTCATTATTCTACTTCCTAAATATAGTCTGTCAGTACATAGATATGGTTAACGAAGTGTAAGCCGATTTGCAAATTCGATAAGTTAGGTGAAAGCGCGTGGACACGTCCCGAATAAAGCCCGGTTTGATCCTATTAACGCACGGCTAACGGGCAGGATCTTGTGACAGCGTCCTCACTGATCCTTGTATAGACCCACGAAAGGATTTGCCTCATTCCCTCTGTACAAATCTCTTTTTTTAACGAGTTTAAATACACGACCAACTTGTTTCTATAGGCGTGTAATCTCTATTCGCATTTGTTTATTTTTATCGATGGTATGTCAACTCGAGTATACCCGATACACGATCGGATCAAAATGAGGTTATTTATTGTCCTGTGCGACTTGATCGCGCGAAGCTCGCGTGTTCTACTTATTGTAAATTTATTGTCTTTCAATTGTATGAACACTCGATTACACATCGACTTTCGATAGCTATTCAAATGTGTAGCGTAACAAATAATTAACTTTCAGGTAGATACGTAATTGAAATATTAAAATGCTTTTTCAGCGAAGGTATGTTGATAAAATAACAA
This sequence comes from Antitype chi, assembly GCA_947359405.1. Classification (NCBI taxonomy): domain Eukaryota; kingdom Metazoa; phylum Arthropoda; class Insecta; order Lepidoptera; family Noctuidae; genus Antitype; species Antitype chi. The sequence goes on along the minus strand of OX375820.1, from coordinate 11,822,986 downwards.
TAAACTGGAGGTCCATTACTATTAGGGTTGGCACACGTCCTCACACACAATTGTATTGTCATCGTTATTCCGTCTACGTCCGCATCCCGAGGTTCAACAAAGAATTTATTAAATAGCTCAATCGGTAGCTGTTTTGAAATTCTATGTCTCAATGAAATCGTTCTTTTTCAGTTTTCAGTTTCATCTCAGCTTTTTCCTGTTGCAGCTTTTAGGTTGTTGAGAGAATATTATATTTCGCTTATCTTTAAAAATAAAAAGGTCCATTATTTTGCGAATGAATGTTGGAAGTAACCCTGTAAGTTACAATAGCCGGTTACATGAATAAACTGGCTGGCAGATAATGAATCACGTTCAATTAGTGTTTTAATGAAGTGCTCTTTACAGAGGAACATCAAGCCATATTATTTTGTAGGTACTAAAATAGACCACCAAAATGAAAAGCTTAGGCTTACCTACATTAATATTTTACAAAGAATTCAATTCATTTTCAGTATTCAAAGAGTTTTGAAAGCTTTATGCTAGGTAATAAAACCTAAGTAGAGCAATTTTTAAAAGTATTTTTTTATCTAAAATGTTATAAGTATAGTAGATGTTGAAGCATTAAAAGTTGATACCACTGTTTTTTTTTAATAAAAAGCCAATTTGCTCATATTCTTAATAGTTGGCAATAAAAAAAGGCTGGCGAGAGTAATCCCTATATTTAGTAAGGGGCTTTCATTTTATCGTTTAAAAATATTAATAGGAATCTATTAAGTAAGCGCCATCTAGCATCTGAATAGAATATTTGTCTTCAAAACTAAACAGTTAAAAAACGAATAAATCAATATTTTATGATAATATTGAAAACACAGGTAGGTACAAGAAAAAACCTGCGTTGTTATCGTCCTAGGAAAATATCTGAAAGGAACTGTTTATTTATCTCCAGGTATCTACTTATGTATATTTACTTTTTACCGTTTTATTTTATTGCAAAGATGTACAAATATACACAGCAGAATACTTTACGTTAACAAACTTCCATTTAAATAATGTATGTACTTATAGGTGCTATTTACTACTAGCTGAATCTTGAAATTCATTGCTTAGTAGTCAAACCGTGTAGACACTTGATATACAGAATTAGTTACACTTAAATTCAAATCAAATTTCAATGTGTTAATTTTGCTTGTTCGTTAGGCGTAAACGTAAATAAACTTTGGCTATTAACACGTCAAAATTGCTGTTTAACGAGAGGGGAAGGGCAATGAATGGAGATTAAACAACACGATACGGAAACCAAGCAAACCTTCTCGATTACTTTATGGAATTAGTTCCAAGAATTTTGGGCTCTACTATCAGAAATTGGAAACTGATCTCAATTGATCTCGCTCAACAGCATTGTTTGCTTCGCAAAACTAAACTAAATAACTTCACACAACGGTGTTTTTCTCACGATTATCTTATCGATAGTAATTAAATCAGGCAAGCGATTGAAATACTTAATTTTCTATTTACAGTTCTAAAGATAATTCTTGAAGATATTCCCTATTAAACGTCGAGATATAATAAGCACATACCGTTCCATTTTAATAAATTACTAAGAAAGGTTGGAAAACTCTTTCGCTCAACTTTTTCCACTTTCTTCAATGTTTGCGAAATGTTTCAGTCTCTTTTAGTACTTTACCAACGTAATTTTTTATTTCTTTTGACATCGTCTTTTGTTTAGTCCTTTTTCCTTTCGGAAGTCTGTCGATATTTGAAGTTCATAATATCTACTTAAAAATTAATAAACATGTGTAAGCATAAGGTGTAACCTTGTTCGAACGAATCAATAGCTTTCGCCTTGAAGCATCCTTGCCTTTGTACCTATTTGTCGAAGTGGCCAACACACGGATTGCAATGTTCACAATAGAAGTTACAAATAATGTAGCAGGAGCAATCCACTTCAAATTATTAGTGTGCTTACCCGGCGGGGCGGCAGTAAATACCAATGTACATATGCAGGCTGCACCTCTTAGAAATGGCAATGAATCTCTTAGAGCAAACATCTTTTATTTAGATAAAGAAAGCCAACAGAGGGTGCATCCTGCGCAATAATTGAATTTGTTCCCTTACCAAATCCGTGCACCGGGCTTAAATAAATAATGAACCCACAGATTTGAGGACTAAAATAATTCTCTAATTATTACGTTAACTATACACTAGTGTATAATACCCTTCTGTTGTCTCTGGTAGCTTAGCAGAACTTACAAGTCGGGATAATATACATAATACGTCATTGAATCCCTTGACTCCCGCCGGGTCCAACGAGACCGCATAATTTATCTATTGTGTCTGGCAAGCGCCGAGCCGACCATTTAAGCTGACGATTACAATTACAGACTCATTCATAAGATCCTTTCTGATAGATTACTACAATATTAAGAGGTATTTATGGATACCGACCGACACCCAATTGATGGATCCGTTATTGACTTGCTGAATACCGACTCTGTACGGGGTAAAAGCAGAATGTGTTGATGTAATAATGGCGGTGAAAAGTCTTTTGTTCGCATAAAAAAGAACGGTAGAGTACGTACGGGACCAAAACAATGTCAAGTATTTCACATTGTAACGTGGCAAAGTAAAAATATGTGGCCAATAAAGGATCTAATTATATAGGAGGTTGCGGTGGCACCTCATTTCTTATGCATTCAGCGCGCCTTAATGCCTTCATTACCAGTTTAAAGTATTAAGCAAACTCTAGCTGTGAGACGTCTCACTGAGATTTGACTAAGTGTTCGAGAGTTTTCTATGGAATTTGCTGAGCGGAAATATTAAACACACAAAACGTTTCCTTTTTATTTTTTATTGAATTGAAAAGCTTATCGTTTCTCCTTGTAAATTATCGCCAAAGGTATAGGTGTATATATTTGACAACAATTTCTTGAAGAGATGTTCTGTTTTAATACGCGTTTATTTTGCCTACCCGAGCTACTGAAATATTATTTCCCAATGAAGTAATTCTCTTGTTAAAATGTGTTTTGGCTACGGTGCCAAGGATAATGAGCAGAAAATCTATAGTAAGTAGTTTTTCCTAAGCAACATATGAATGAAAAAATGAGAAAGAAATTGCCGACTTATCTCCCTTTCTAGACCGCGTGTGGAGGTAATTAGTGAATTAAGTTTAATGGGACCTTAAGACACGAGGAGTCATGGCTCACAAAGGGGGAGTTTTTCTCTCCCTTCGAATAGCAATTGGGAAGTGTTAATGGCCCGGTATTAGTACCATGCTTATGAGTTTCATTAGTACTGAAGCCGCGAAAGATTCATGTAAGAACGTGCCTTTATTAGAAGAGACGTGATTGTTTTGAAAATTGCTTCATACCTAGAGTTTACGTGCGTTACTGTAGACTTATAGACTGCGACCATAGATTTCGTACTAAAATAACTTTTTTGGGTCAATTTTAGCATAGTAGACTTGAGATTAAGTGAAAATTCTATAATTAATTTAGTTGTTTTTGGCACGGTTTTGTAGAAACGTGATTCATCTGATTATATGTAGAGCTACAATTACTTCCGATTTCAAATTTGGTACATATAACAGTGCATAATTATGTCGCAGCCATCTGGTTAAATTAGCCAGCTAATTGGACGCCTAGGCCGTTCATTAAACGCGGACATCCAATTGGATGCCTAGGCCAATAGTCAATTGAACTAGAATCTTTCAACGTTTAACTACTTGGCGTATTAAAAGTCAGCCTTTTGAAGATGACTGACCGAGACTCAGCCATAATTCAGTCTTTTTTCGACTGCGGCGCTAGTAGTCACCAAAATAAATATGGCGTCAATAGCTAAAACCAAAGAGTATAATAAAGATAGTGGGGGCGCAAACTGTGAATATTGAAAAATTTTAAGTGAAATTAAAGTGTGATATGGTCAAAATAGTATGAAAACATGGGGTTGCCAAATAATACTACATCTTCTTCAAGTTTTCGCGAAATGTTTGAGTCTAAACTGACTGAATTTAATGACTGACTTCATTATTATTGAATAATTTTCGTGTTATGAACTTTGTTGTGAACAAACATTACACTATTATCTACTAGTTACTTAGTGGTAAAGGTATTAGTAAAAAGTAGTCGTACATAATTTGTGAACTTATAGTCACCCAAACCAAACATCGCCAAATCATCAATATCCAATTTAACTAAAAGACTACACGACAAACAGTCATCCGTTGCACTCAATGACTTGGCCAGTCGTCCTTCACCTATTTAATTGGATGCTGGCGTTTAATGAGTCGCCTAGGCAGCCAATTAGCTGGCTTATTTAATCAGATGGCTGCGACACATAAATATTATATTAACCGTTTGTAATAGGTAAATGTGTAGGTACCGATCTTTTTATTTAAATAAATATTTATTCTTAAATTGTTCGTAATTGCATTTACCATCATCCAAAGGTTGACGGGTAGAAAATGCCTATGGCATTAAAGTCCGCCTCAGTACCTACATTTTTGTGCTTGCAGAATTAAATAATAAAAAAAATACTAAGTAGAAACGTCACATAGACAACAAGTTCTATACTACACCTACTGAGCTCCAAAGGTTAGATCTATAGGTCTAGGTAAGGACTCCTTTGAGGCAGCTGAGAGCCTTGTGTTAAAGCCAGTACCTAATCATCTTGCTTGAATAACTGTATGCTGAATTCCGGACATTGGGCACGACAAGATCTATAAAGGCTATAATATAATGTATTGAACAAGTCTATTCAATGTTAATAGGAGTTATTTACGTCCATTGTAGTTTGGCATAATTTAATCCATATTGCAATAAAGAGAGGCCAGAATAAAAATACGAAAGCCGTCATGAGTATTTTTTTTTTAGTTTTTTCATAGGGTTTCCCTCACGTATAGATTGATTAGAATCAGTCAGTTTTTGACGTTGCATTTAGCAATAACTCCGAACTTTTTTCACGCTAAATGTATTATTGTGTTTGTATTTTGCCTCTGGTAATTTGAAAACACATTTTCAGTACATTTTTAGATAACTCTTGACAATTTAGTCAGTTTTTAGCGATGATGAATTTATCATCAAACTCAAATTTTTTGGTACGACAGGTATATAATTTAGTCAATGTCTGTAAAAACAACACCTTTTCACCTTGAATTGCAAAAAATATCACATTCCAATTCCTTTCCGTAGAACTAGAACGTAGTAATAAAAACAGTATCTAAAACTTGTATGAATAATTCAAACGCATCGCGTGTTTATCGTTACTCAGTAGGTAGTATATAAATTCTAGCTTGAAATGTTTTAAAAACTGCAGGCAAACATGATTTACTTTCCAATAACAGACACTTTACTATGACAGAGAGCGGCCATAGCTTGGCAGCTAATACGCTGACTTGCTACTTAAAGCTCGGGAGTTCTAATCTTAACGGTCCAAATATTGGGGCGAAGCGAAAATTTAATATTAGGGGTGAAGCGAGAATCCTGGTTCGGTATTTGGAATAATTAAAAGTTTCTAATCGATCCAACGCTTGTAGTAGCTATAGTTAAAACTATGAACGCTTGAAAAAAGTAGTAGAATTTTTAATTATTCCGAACTCCCCCAGTCACCCCAATAAGGTTCAGCCTGTGACAGTGCTGCTACGGTTTGGCTGGTGGTATCTATTTACGCAGCATTCTTCTTCTTGACGTATCTTTGGCCCAAAATTCAACTGCGCGAACTCCATTCACTGACGTAGTCATAAGATCGTCAAAGGCTCAAGTAACAGGGCATGCGGCGAAGGATGGTAAGTGAGCCATTGTCTGTGGGGAAGTGCCGCATATGCACTCGAAATCTGATTACGCTGCATTTGTGTACTTGTATTATGTTCCTTTATATTAATACCTACGATTATAAGATAATTAGGTATAATATACCCACAAAACCCATCAACAGCCAAATATATTTCGCGAAAACAAACTCGATACGTAACAACTACGCAATCGATACCACAAACGATTTTAATTCGTATAAATTGGGCAAAGCTGCTTTATAATAGATTTAGCCGGCTTTGCGACAACTGTATATTGGGATTGTGGCTATGCAAAACTGATACAGTTGCCAATTAGTCAGCTTTTGTAGCCACAAACGAACTAATTTCATACGTTGTAGTATGTAATAAAAAAAAACCTTCTCGCGGCATAGCGTAGCATGCAGACAGACCGCCGCGCCGCGGCCATAGCAGACGCCACGCCTGAGGAAAAGGCATAAATCTATCAGGACTGAAACATAGTGAATTAGCCACATAAATTCTGTCAGGGAGACTTGTTACTTGACCTCATAAAAAGGTTCACCCGTGATGCATAGGTACATAAATACGTAGCTAACACCCACTTCTATTCTCGTTTGTAATATGAAAGATTAAACAAGTTACATTTATACAAAAAGTGTCTACCAGAGAACTTGGTTTTCAGCGCGCTCGCGTAATTTATGTATGACGGCGCAAATGCCAATTTATTGCTGAGTAATGGCACCGTTTGGAGATCTGCAAATGGGCTAGTCGTGTAAGAAGAGAAATGGTTCGAAATGTACGCTGCTAAATGTATTTATAATTTATTTATCGGGTCTACTACAAATCCGAATTGTTATCGCAAGAGTTGCTCCTTTTCATAACGGAGAGTCCTTCGAGTGAGTAATGAAGAGGGGTAATAATGGCCTTTGTTTATTCTACGGGAGTATTGAATTGTGCCCTTTGGGTGGTTAGCATAATAAAAGGCGAAATCATGTGTTTATAATTTGTTATCAATCTCTAACATTTTCCTACGTAAACCCACTATCAGCACGAAATAGGCCATAACTAGCACATAAAATCCACTATCCACTGCAATATTATCTACAAAATTCTAACTAACTTGAACCATTTAGCGTAGTTAGGTTCATAGATAGCGATACTGATAATTTTAGTAAATCACCAAACCGTAGCCAAATTGGGTATGCCGTGGAACGATGTGCGACAAATGGTATTAGTTCGATACATTTACTCGCATCGCTTTAACTCGTTAACAAAACTACTTGGCATATGCCAAGTAGTTTTGTTAGTATGCAGGGAGTTTCGGGGCCGATAAATCGATCTAGCTAAGTTTCATTTTTAGAAAATGTTAAACAAAAAAAAAACTGATCAAAGCTCGGTAATACCAGATATTGTTAATAATGGAACTTAGTGTAAGTATATACTTACACTAACTTACTTCACTTACTTAGATCGATTTATCGGCCCCGAAACTCCCTGCATACTAAATTTCATGAAAATCGTTGGAGCCGTTTCCAAGATTCAGATTATGTATGTGTTATCGGCCAAACCTGATTTCAGGCCAAACTGGTTTATTAAGCCGGGGCACCCCGATTAAATGGGTTAGGTTAGGTTAGAACTGTGACCAAAAGGGCGCGAGCCGAGCGAGCGCAGCGAGCGGTGCCGCGGTAGCGGCCGGCGAGCGTTACTTCCAAAGGCTGTTAACGAAACGGCTAATTAAGCTAGTTGGCTGCGACATATCACGCGTAGGATTAAGTCTGTTTGGCCTAGGACAAACTAGTTTGGCCTGAAATTGGGTTTGGCCAGTAACACTCGGCTCGCGCCCTTTTGGTCACAGTTCTAACCTAACCTAAACCATTTAATCGGGGTGCCCCGGCTTAATAAACCAGTTTGGCCTAGGACAAACTAGTTTGGCCTGAAATCGGGTTTGGCCGGTAACATATATACCTCCATATATACGAGTATATACAAGAATTTCTCGTTTAAAGGTATTAGATTATTAAGTAGGTAAATATTGGGGTATTCTATTTTGAAAAACCCCAGTAGGATCTTAAAGGATATTTTTACTTGTATTGTTAAAAACCTAAAAAAATAATTGTAGCTCAACGGCTCCATCTCTCTCTCTCTCTCTCTCGATGCCTGCTGACCTTTTGTGCGAAAAAACGTTTCCTTATATTTCCGCATGAGATTAAACAAATATCAATACAATCACGATGAAATCTGTTGATTTTACCAAAAGCCAAGTTTTTTCGTACAAATTTAAACGGAAGAAATACCACCTTTAAATTTATTTACTTACTCGGACCCAGATTACAGACAGTATTTACCTTGAACATAGTCAAAGTCAAGAAGCAATTTATCTGCCAAAATGAAGTTTCTAATTTTAATAGAGGGTCCTTGATGCCTCACGAGATTTGGCCCTTTGAGTCAGTGGTCGATTGCAAATTGCTTTTTCGAAATTTATTTTACTCTATCACTGACAAACAGTACAAAATTAAATAGCAAATAACAAGAAACCTGGCAACCAAATACTGAACGTTTAGATAAATACCGAGGTATATTAGATCAACATCAACAATTTAGGCGATCTATCTAAAATTACGAGTTATGAATCTACTAATCTCCTATCTAATCACATTTATAAGGCCTTCTAAATAAACGTTTGATGTTCGATGAAAGCATACATCTAACTATTATTACTAATGAAAAAACTGAAGCACATTAAATGCACTTTATTCCATTTATCATTTAAGTCTTTTTCTCTTCATTAACTAGTGTGGTTGCTGATGGCGATGTTCTTAAGTATTACAATGGCCGAACAATGAATCGCTTTTAATCTAACTTTCTTTTCCCTCGGTCAGCAAACAGGAAGATAGCCACGCCCACACAAAGAAAACACGACGGCACTAATTAATTAATGGCTATTTCTTTATTACGATTGTGACAAATTTCCCTCAAACTTGTGCGAGATAACACAATAAAACGGCACCTCTTTGTGTCCACATTTACTCAGTTTGTTTGATATTTAAGAAGAGGAACAACGTCGCAATCTTGCTATAAAACTTTATTCAGTTTAAAGTGAGTAGGTACGTTTTTATTCCCGACACAAGTTTGTACAAAGAGACATAAAAACGAACAACAATAAAAACTGCTATTTCTTGGTATCGACTATCGAGTGGACATCTGACCAACAATAACTAATCCTTCAAATGGACCAAGTTAGAAATACCTACATCCTTTATTTACCACACGAAAAATACTAAGAAAAGGCATTTCGTGGAACGTGGAGAGATCAATGCAAGGCAAACAGAACTAGGGAAAAATCCAAGTTTGTAAGATAAAAGACAAATAAGCTGTAGTACGTACAAGTGTACCTAACTTGGATAGAGACGGTCGGTCGGTGCAAAGCCGCAAATATTTGTTTCTTTGAGAACCCTTGCTCTTTACACAAAAATAGGCTCGGAACTCCACATATTCCTTTTACTATAAGTAATATACTCGTACATGACAATATTATCCAAGTTTTCATTGTTCTAAGCTGTACCGAGCACATCTTTGTTGATAAACACTCGTAATATCATACAAAGAAGCTATGTTTCATATGCGGGTTTACTAACTAAGTACAGGCATCTTTGTAAGCTGATAATACAATACAAAAGGCCAATTACCTACCCTTGTAATTATTCACTCTTAAGACAAACATTTTGAGAGAATAGCTCGCTTTGCAGCGGCAATATTATTTTGGAACCGGATTGAGCCAGCAAATGTTGCCAGACTTAAGACTTTGCATGAATACCCGTCACATTTCATGTTAATAAGTAGGCATAAAATATGTATTCAATGTTTTCCCAAATGCCTCGCCTACTCCTCTGCCAAAAACTTAATATTTATCTGATCTGCCAGCACTATCTTTGTTCAGAATAAGTGGCTTTCCGAGAGTTATCAACGCCGGAAAAATAGAATAAGAGTATTGACTTTTCCATTTTACCCGCCCTTAAATAGACAATTGCCAAACCATCGAACTCCGCACAGATTAAATTGTGACAGTTGGAAAAACAGAGCCTGAGGAAAAATATCATACAGAGGGTAAGTTTTTAATCAGAGCGCAAACTGTAGCCATGAATTCAGCATATCATTCTAGACTCCCCAGCGTAGAAATTTTTCGTCGGTTATGTAAAAAAAAAATCTGTTGTTTCATAGAAAAGTGCAATTCCTATGCTGTCAAAATGTATGGAAAAATTTCTACGATAGGGGGTCATGAATATGGTTATTAATATTATTAAGGTAACAGTTTGCGCACTGGTTAAAAATGTGTCCTGTAGGTATGTAAGTAAAATTGTAACACATCACCGACTCACCACTACTGAATGCCTCGTTGGCCTAGTGGTCGCAAGCGCTAAAGCTGAGCATGAGGTCCTGGGTTCGATTCCCAGGTCGGGCAAAGTGTTATTTTCTATCTGGAATTTCTCAGTAGCAGCCCGCACCCTAATTACGTAACTCGCGATTAATCATAATCGGTTTCATTTTGACAGTTCAACAATATTCATTGCGTTATTTACGTTGTTGAAGACACATTTTTCCAACATTTATGAAGCAATGGTTTAGCCATCTGTTTCAAAACGAAACAAATTATGATGAATCGGGAGTTACGCAATTAGGGTGCCGGTTTCTGGATTTGTGCGCGGTTGATGGCTATAGAGAGCAGTGTTGGCCCAGTGGTAACTGACGCGACTTAAGAGATGTAGGTCGTAGGTTCGGACCCAGACAGACGTTTTACTTTGTGTAAATTATTTCATCACCACTGCTCTCAAAACGTTGAAGGAAACCAGCATGTCCTAGAACCAAATATTCGAAGATATGTGACATCTACCAATCCGCACTGGGCCCGCGTGGTGGATTACGGCCCACTCTCTGTCACAGAAAGAAGGCCTGTGCCCCAGCAGTGGGACGTTATAGGCTGATTATGATGATGATGGTTATAGACTCGCCCCTATTACATGGGACTTAAACGTAACTGGCGAAATGTGGGTGTAGGTACTATAAACTATACTACTATCCTTACTAATATTTTAAACGCGAAAGTTTGTATGTATGGATGGATGGATGTTTGTTAATCTTTCACGCAAAAACGGCTAAACAGATTTGGATGAAATTAGGCACACAGATAGATTATAACCTAGATTAACACATAGGATACTTTTTATCCCGGTAGTATGTTCCCGCGGGAAAATTTCCGACCTCCACGCGGGCGAAGCCGCGGGCGGAATCTAGTAGTTTATACTTCTGTCCAACCCTTCGAAGAAACAATCCGTGATGTAATGTGTAACACATCAATTAAAACACGACAAGAAGAAGACCCCACAAAACAGAAATGTTAAATTACCAAAAGTATAAAACATTTATCTTTAATTCCTCTTATTCATCTTCCAATTCAATTCAATTGTGGCAAGCAATTAAAGATTACACTGAAGTAAAAAATATTCCACTGGAAATAACTTCATTTTTCCGCAGCTATTTTCCCATCGTTTGCAATAAGTGTTACGTTAAGCTTTTAGAGTACCATCGATCACTGAGTGGAGGGCATCGGCGATCCCGCCGTTGCAGCTGTAAAATGTATTGCGAAAAATATATATCTATTTTTTTCTAGAGGATCTACGACTTTTGTTTTATTTGCAGCTAACTTTGACACCAGTCGACATTGAAATGTTTATTGGTTTCACAGTTTGTTTGTTTTTTACAGTTTTTACAGATTTTTTCACTGTTTATTAGACGATGGTTTATTATAATCCAGTTTGGATGACACCATGACCCAAATGTCCTTTTTTTGCTATTGCTTGTCGAATTGTTGAGCTCCTGAAGTCATGAGTTGAGCTGCACTATTACTGAGAAATGCGTGCACTTACTGGACACGTCCACTCTATTTGTGTGGTTATTTCCTCAAACGACTATTTCAGGCACCAATCTACAATGTCTTCACACGATCTGACCAATATTAGGTATGTCTGGGCTTTAAAAAAGACTTATTAATACCTCTGAGATTGTTTCGGCCTTTCTTCTCAGAGTAGTCATAGGAAACGACGACCGCATCTAGTTTTAAAAATATGATTGACTTGTAAAAGTGATTGTACAAACCTACTTTCAAAAATAAAATCATTTATGATGCAGTGTCATGATCAGTATTGCCGTAGCTAAAATACATAGGTAGGTACTGTACCGAATAATATCTAACGTGTAGTCGTCACGGTGGAGCATACGGTGGAGGTCTACCCGGCTTGGGCGGAGCACCGCTGTGACCTCGTGGAGGCGATCGGCGGCGGCTATCTCTCGCGTCCGGCCCTGGTCCAGACCATGGTACGGAGCAAGAGTGCATGGGAAACCAACACCTCCTTCTGCAAAGCAGTAATACTCGTGAAGAGGGAGGCGGCGCACGTGAGGGAGAAGCAATCTCTGCGCCCTACGGTCTTAGTCGTCGCAGGAGACGCCCTGGGCGTCGGGAATCCCAGGCCGATTCCCGGCCACCGTAGGCGCGGGCTTGCGCACGGCGAGTAATAGGTAGGTCGCCGTCCGTTAAGGACCAAGCCCGAGTCGACAGCGCGTTGTGTTCCACGCGCACCTCAAAGAGATGTCAGCACCAACTGGTGGGGTCCGCAAGGCCCGATGCTTGCTAGGGGTGCGGTATGTTCAAAAGAGATACCGTGGCCCCTGGCACACAGGCAACTGAAGGAACACGGGTGGACTTTAGTCAGAAACTGTCTGACACGCCGCCCAGAGTGGGAGAAGTTATTTGATGATTGCCCAAACTTAAAAAAAAACCTGTGGAGTCGTAGTCCCAAAGCTGAACCAAAGATAATTTATTTGGTTCGTAATAATTGTTTCTGGGTTACTGGCAATATCATTTACCAAATACAAAGGCCTGTGTCCTCGGATGTGCATAATGCAATTGACGTGATCAAACCAAAACCATTATTATTTGTATTTGAGAGTTTAGTATCGCATTTCCAATGCTGTCCTAATTCCTAATGAGTTTCTGGACACTGGTGTAGAATTCAAATTGAATTGCCAATGCCGCATCATCACTTAAATAATGCAACCAACTTGGCCGCAGTATAGATCGACTTTAGGCACAACAATTTCATTTTATGCAACAATAAAAAAAAATGTTATTCTAGTTTTATCTTCAAATATGTATATCAGTTGTTAATATTTAGGTTACATATTTAGGTACCCACATGAGTAAGACCTCTCCAATTAGAACTCAGAATAGAGACGGATAGATCTAGTACCTACGCAAAGTTTCGAAAACGGAAAAGACAAAAAAGCTAGGCTGACCAGGCAAGTTAGCATATCTAACAAGTGAGAAAGCTCAGAAGAATCGTCTATGAAAATAAAGAAATCTCGGTGATGGGTACTCCGGCTAACATGAGCGTAAGAAAATTCCCTTTACATACGTTTCTGATTCAGTTTGATCACAAGTATAAATATATTTTTATTAATAGCTTTTCGACAGTTACAGTGATAGGTACAGTAAGTAAATAAACAATAAATCAAATCAACCAAATGATTTTATTGGCGTCAGAGAGTCAGGGTCAGAGTACCTGTAGATCAGTGATTTCTTCCAGTTAGGTTACAAAACAAGTTTTATACACCAAGGTTATAAAATTGCATTACGTACTTAAAATTAAGTTTTATAGCAAAAAAAGGAATAAAATAGTTAAATCAAATTGAAACATAAACTAAAATTAGAATTAAAACAAATAAAATAAAATATGGATTTAAACAAAATAAAATTTAAAATTTAAATCAGTATTAAAATCAAGTATAAAATTTAAAAAATCATGAATAAACAAATTACCTAAAGAAAAAAATCGTATCCATTCTGCAAAGACGGACCCGAAATCTGTATTAAAAACTACTATGATAAAGTTAAGTTAAAACACACAACGACCAAAAAAGAGACCATCGAAACCGCAAACTATCTAGACTGACGATGTTTTTTGTTCGAATAGCCGCAGCATACACACTTGCTCCTTGCCGGGGTCGCATTATAATATCAAATGCATTTATCCTGTTTTCCTCAGTTTATTTTATTTCAAATAGGCACTTAAAAGGCACTTTTGAACGTCAACATGTACATTAAAATAGAATTGATTCTAGTCGCCCTTTCCAAAATGTAGTTACGTATGGAGAAGAATGGGCAAGAACCTCCACCGTTACTCATTAAAAATGTTATAAGTATAATATTTAACATAGTACGACTACATTCATTATATAATTATGTGTGAAAACGATGCACCCCGAATAAAATCACCATACCAAAATGGGTAAAAAGACTGAAATTGAAGCAATGCAGATAAATAAAAAGTACTTAATAATTAAAACTACGATATACAAAATAATAACAAAAAACAAAAGGACACTTAGGCGTCAAAGTATTCCTCCGCATCGCTGTCATCAGGAAACGTGCCCAGAAGACTGGCAGCATTGCCACGTTGAATGGCAATGCTAATTCTTTGGCCAAAGAACGACCCAGCCCTCTGATAAATTAATATAGATAAATTATATTATAAATTATTATTATTTCTTTATACAGATAAATTAACATAATGATTAATTAATAAATTTTAATTAACCATTAATTAAACAATTCAATCAGCAACCAGTTTGATTCATACACTCATGCCTTATTCTTTTAAAGGTGGTAGGTAGGAACTACAGATCGCCATTTGCTACAATCCTTGTATACTCCCTTTGTCTCGTTAGCGTTCTTACACCTGGTCATACACGCCCACGTTTTTATATTTATTATTTAATAAAAAACAATAAATTATAAACCCCTCTCGACAGTTCTCGAACGTTTTATTTCAATATACAAATTAAGAGAATAAATAATTTCGAAACGTCCAGGCATTGATTTTATCACAAAAAACCTTAAACAAACATGTGAGGCAGTGTCGACGAAGCTACGTGCTTGCAACTCTTGTCAGTGACGGATGCGACTGCACCGAGATCGTTATAGCATCGACATTACATCTATAGCCTTTCGCTTTTAACGAGCTTTGACGCTCCCGAACATTTTCTTTTATTTCTCAAAAAACTAGTGCAGATGAATTGCTTTCCAGCAACTTTACCTCAAAAATGGAATTTAACGCTCAACTCCAACGTTCGTTTTAGAAGTATATTAATTGAACTTTACTCCCTAAAATACGATCTTTAAAGTTAAGCGACATGGTTTACTACGCTGTTGGATGAGTAAATTAAAATTTTAACTCAATTAAGTATGGAGTTCGCAACATTTTGGTCTCAACTAAGCTATTTCAGATTTCCATGAAAGTCTTTATATACAAGAAAACTCCCGCGGATCGTTATGGGTGATTATGGTTCTTATGACCGTCGGGACAGCGTAACAACTTGACACGGCTTTTGTTATGTACAAGATTGCAATATCCGCTATCGCTACTTAACCACAAACAGAATGCTGGGAAATTTCACTGTTCTTGAAATATCGCACACTTTAAAGAGACTTTTTCTTGCAATCACTGAGAACGTGGAGTGTGTAAGCAAAAAGAAACACGCTTTATTTACGTGTTGACGATGCAATATGTATAAATATATCGGCCAGCCTTCAAGAAACCATTATGTCTCTTACAAGACAGAGAGTCCATACCAACTTAAAGATTATTAAAATGAATGAAACCCGTACCTGTAGGTATTAAAATAAAAACGAAATAGAAATCGGAAACATAGGCGTAGGTAGGTATAGGTAATATGGGCTGTTGTCCGCAAGTCCACATCTAAGCGCGTATTTTGCGTACGGGTGTGAGAATCGGTAATTCGATCCACCCCAGCTCCTCGAGAATAGGCCAGCAGTTCGATAGCTGCAGTCGGAGTGGTCCTCATGCAGCCCGTGGTAGCCAAGCAGGCTAGTCTTTGCATGCGCTGTAGTTTGTTGGAGGCTGTAACTAGGTTGGTGCGGGGCCACCAGACCACGGCCCCGTAGGTGATCATGGGGCAGATCACTGCGGTGTCCAGCCATAGTATAATTTTGGGGGATAAGCCCCACTTATTACCTATCATTCTCCTGCACTGCAAGAAAGTGATGCAGGCCCTGTTTAGCTTGGTGTCCAAATGACTGCTCCAGTTTAGCTTACTGTCCAAAGTAACCCCGAGATACGTAACTTCGTTAGCCAACGGAAGTTCTGTGTTGAACAGTTTCTATAGGTGGAAAGGGCCTAATGCTCGTTTATGGGTGAACATGTATATATCAGTTTTGGTGGGGTTAACTGATAGCTCAAATTCCCTACACCATCTCTCTACAATACATAGTGCTTGTTGTGTGAGGTTGCAGATCGTTCCCGTCACCTTCCTCGAAACAAGGATTGCGAGATCGTCTGCATAACCTATTGTAAAGTAATGGCTGGCGTTGAGTTTGGTGATAAGATCATTAATCACCAGATTCCATAGAAGGGGGAACAGTGCCCGTCCTTGGGGGCAGCTTCTGGCTATCATGGCCAGCTGCTGCTCGTCCTCCAGGCGAATCACTCGTTTGCTAAGCATGTTTGTAATCCAGTCCGTTAGTACCTGTTCTACCCCATGTCTGGAGAGGGCGCTACCGATGCTGGAGAAGTTAGTTTTGTCGAAGGCTCCTTCGATGTCTATGAAGGTGCCCAGACAAGTGCCTTTTTGGTGTATTGCTTCTTCTATCTGACTGACCACTTGATGAAGAGCAGATTCGGTCGACTTACCTGAGCTGTACGCGTGTTGGATACCGTGTAGCGGTATGGTTTTGAGGGCGCCGTCTCTCAGCTCCCTATCACATAGCCTTTCCAGTGTTTTCAGTAGAAAAGAAGTCAGGCTGATTGGTCGGTGGGATTTGGTGTTAGTGTGACCTTTACCTGGTTTTGGGATGAATATAACTTTCACTTCCCTCCAGCCTTTGGGAACGTACCTAAAGGCCAGGGCCGATGCCTGCCAGGGGTGCGGGTTATTCGAAAGAGATTCCGCGGCCCCTGGCACACAGGCAACTGAGGGAACAAAGGTGGGTTTTAGTCAGTAAAAGTCTGACACGCCCTCCCGCTTCACCCAGAGCGGGAGAAGTTATTTGATGATTTCCCACCCAAAAAAAAAGGCCAGGCACGCTCTCATTATAGGCACTAGTCTAATTGCGACAGAGACTCCCCCCAATTGTAATAAGGCGCGGAACACTCCATCGGGACCAGCTGCCTTGGAAGGATGGAAGCTGCGGATGGCCCATTGGGGTTTCTCCAGCGTGATCACCCTGCGTGTGTAGCGCCAGTCATTTTCAGATGGTGTTTGGATTACAAACATATACATTATAGGTATTAAAATAAAAAACGAAATAGAAATCGGAAACATTAAACTGAACGTATTCCAAACAAAAACTTGTAGAACTGCAGCAGAACACTGCAATTATGCTTGGAGAGAGGCGCTACCCACTGCAATTAGATATGGCACGGCTTTTTGAACAATAGATATAGCTGAACAACCGCTTCGCTGCCAGCTCACGGCGACGTATTCATAACAATATAAGCTGAAACAATAATACAGAGGGAACGTCATTTGCTAACTTTTTTGTAACGCCATCAAATTCACACAAGCTGTGGTCCATATAAATACACTCGAGAGCAATGAATCCGGGTCACTTAAAGAATCCTAAAAATCTCGGAAACTAAAAATGCTAGGTTAATGCAATAAATTGTATTTAATAGACAATGTAATACTCCTTAAATGAAGGTATTAAAACTTCATAGTTATTGTAAAGTTATATCATAAAAAAATCTAATTTGAAAAAGGGCCACTTTCGAAGATGGAACTACGAAATTACAGCATTTGGTTTTGCTTTTGTTTGTAATCTGTCATTTATGTGGGTACATAAACCATGTTGATAGTGCTCTATATTCATTATTCAAGCTGAAATTATGTCGCTTACGCCTGAAGAATGCACCAGAATACTTACAATGCTGGAAACCGGCCGGAGTCAGCGCGATACAGCCAGGACTGTCGGTGTGTCGCTGTCAACAGTACAAAGAGTTCTCCGACGTTACGAAGAAACTGGTTCTAACCTACGCAGACCAGGAACGGGCAGAACCAGGTGTACCACAGCACGAGAAGACCGATACTTGGTGAACACCATGCTTCGAAATCGCTTTCTCACAGGAACTGAACTCACAAATCAGTTTCGACGCCTCGGAGGAAGTAACCCAAGTGCATGGACAGTAAGACGTCGGCTTGCTGAATCTAACTTAAAACCCCTTAGACCTGCAAACGGCCCTAAACTGGAGCGTGGGCATCGTATTTCAAGACTAAGATATGCCCAGAGCCACGTAAATTGGAGTATTGAAGATTGGTCAAAAGTTATGTTCTCCGACGAATCAAAATTTATGCTCTACAAGCACGATGGAAGACACAGAGTGTATCGAAGACCAGGGGAAAGATTCAAGCAAGCATGCATCGAAGAAAAAGTAGCCTACGGTGGTGGGTCTGTACTTGTGTGGGCCGGAATTTCTTCTGAAAGTCGCACAGAGCTGGTGATCATAGAAAACGGCTCTTTAACTAGCGTAAGATATGTGGAAGAAATCCTCAATGATCACGTTGGTCCATTTATGGTCAATTTAGGTGAGGATGCTATATTTATGCATGACAATGCCCGACCTCATACAGGTAGGATTGTGAATGACTACCTTCAAGAGATGAACATTACTCGTATGGAGTGGCCAGCGCGCAGCCCGGATATCAACCCGATCGAGCATGCTTGGGACGAGCTAGGCAGATGCGTAAAACAACGAAACCCTCCCCCAATCACGCTTCGTGAGCTCAAAATTGCTCTCACAGAGGAATGGGAGAATATTCCCCAAAATCGTATAAGGAACTTGGTGTACAGCATGCCAAACCGCGTAAACGCAGTAATGGAAGCACGAGGAGGCAATACGAAGTATTAAAATTCAAGAAAATCGTAATAAAGTTCAAAAATTTCATGTTTCCTATTTTTGTTTTAAGGAGAGATCAGCAGTTTTTTTCTTTATGTAATTTTGTGTTAATAAAATGTATGGTGACTCATATTTTTTTTACTTTCATTTAAGGAGTATTACATTGTCTATTAAATACAATTTATTGCATTAACCTATCATTTTTAGTTTCCGAGATTTTTAACATTCTTTAAGTGACCCGGATTCATTGCTCTCGAGTGTATTAATTTTAATGTTTTCTGCCTCCTATGAAGTAGCCAGAGAACAATAACTACGTAAAATGTATAGTCCCCCAAAGCCAATTTGTCAACCCCTGCAACGCAACAGTAGGCCTAGCAAGACCTGCCACCGTTCCTTGATTGTCTTAGCCATAGAAATATTTCTTATATCTATGGTCTTAACTCAGTTCGGCCAAGACAATAATTACCCACTGATGTGGCTACTTATGTAAACTAAGCAGAGTAAACTAAGTAATGTAAACTAAGCAAAACTAAGCAGAGTGTAATTTCCAGCCGAAAAGCCATATATAGGGTTGGAATTAATTTTTGGCCATCAAAAGAGTGAGTGCCTATAACTAATAAAATTTTAACCAGACGTTCTTTGTCGGCGCCTGAATATTTCTTAAGGCAAGCGTTAGTTGACCGAACCTCATCGCCGTAGGCTTGTAACTTGTATGTAAGACGTTAAAGCGAGTGTTTAAAAATTTAAAGTGGAGTTCCCGTCGACATACATCGCGAGGCTTCCCGATAAACATCCCCGGGCGTCAGGTCGCCGGTCGGCCGCTTTGTTTACGGGGTACGCGCCACTACGTGATCTATTATACTCGACCAGCTACACTACACACCTCTTGTAACTGAAAATACTGTAACTGACTCCACATCACTTTGCTTAAAATGGTTGCGTTATTACAAAATATGAATTACCTATGTTTGGAATTTACGAAAACGATGTGCAGTTTCATGTTTAAGAACCAAAGGATGTTTAACAAACCGGCCAAATGCGGGTCGGGTCACGTACAGTGAATCCGTATTAAGGATGAATATTCACGCATGCATAGTATCGATTTCACTGGCCGATTAAATATGTTTGTACTTATTTCATAGTTCTTGAAAAGCTAGGAAAACAATAGTTATTTCTGGGGTAACCGAAATCATCACATATCTCACAAGCCCGCTTACTGCTTGATTTCGAATGTCATAGGTATGCCCGATGGCTAATTCCCCGAAGTTATGAGATCGAACGTCCCAATTGCCCAAATTCCATAGCATCAATTTACCACAACTTCGAATAGCCATTAGCTCGACCGTCCGTTTCGCCGAAAAGCCATTGCAACCGTAGTGTGAAAAATTTATTACGACTTCGAGCTTTCGACTTACTGGCACGTCGAGCCAATAGACATTGGATGGATAGGACTATCATTGCAATCAGTGGCGTGCACAGTTTTTAGACCCCGCAGATACTAAAATGGGAAACAAGAAAAAAACAGAATAAACGATTGCTGTACCTACACAGCATACAACCTGTGAGGCAATTATATGAATCATATTGTTGTGTATTGAATTTACGATTGACTTTACCTTTAGTTTTTTATGAATTGCAAATCCGGTGTACAACTACTTTTCACGATCACAGGTTTTTTTTTAAGTTCACCGAAATATAGTTTTGAAAATGCATATTTTTTTCTTTTCTCTATACACACATCACCTGAACAACTTTCACAGTGAATATTATTACCTATTATTTTTCACACTATTATCAACGTTAAAACCTTAATTAAATACAAGCTATCATAGCTCACAACCAAAACAAATAAATCAAAACAAACTATGGCGTCGGAAATCGGAATATAAAAATAATATGACAAAAAAGTACCTAATGGTAGTTTATGTAGCGACAATTCAATGAAACAATGCTACTTTTAAAATAGTCGCATATCCAACTTTGTTCTGAAAACTTCGGTAAGTTTTGTATTTGGCCTGTCAAAAGCCAGTGAGTACCCTGTACAGTTGTGTTCGTTAATTGTTACATTGTGTGCCACGTATGCACAGGAATGCACACACAATAAATCTGCATGACCACGAGAACACACATATAAACATTAAGCCGCGAATAGTTCGTGTATCTCCCGAGAAACTCAGCGGCGCTAGTGCATTGCAATGCGAAGTTCCATCAAATTGTACGAACGAACGGGTATTGTATCGATGATACTAATGATACGACCGACGCTCGACAGGTGGAGCTGATTTATGAAAAAAGATATTTTGTTAATTGTTAAAATAATATTAGTTTTAAATGTTTACTTGATTTAGGTAGGGTTGGCAGTGTCTTTCTGTCCTTATGGAATGCACACCACTGATTGCAATGGCTTTTCGGCTAAAAGGACGCTCGATCTAATGACTATTCAAAATTGTTTGACATCGATGCTATGGAATTTATTCAATTCGGACGTTCATTCGCATGACTTCGGGGAATTAGCCATCGGTCATATGACATTCGAAATCAGGCAGTAAACCCCTCACAAACTGTTGTCTGTAGCAGAATAGTATGAAGAGGAAAAAACTGTTAGTTTACTAACCACTCTCTGGATCTACCAGTTGGATTAGAAAAACATTGATATGATTTGATAGCCCAATTCTAGAGGAAGTTTATAGACTATTAACATCACGCTACGACCCTTAAGCAAAAAGAAAAGAAGTCAGAAAGGACGCTAAGCGAAAACAATAGCGCGAGCGGCTAATGCGATGCGTTGAAGTCACGGGCAGAAGCTAGTCTTACCTAAATAAAATAGTCACTTAGTGTCATCATCATCTTTTAATAACATAGGATCCAACGATACCCCACACGCTTTTATATATTGATTCTATACAGGATAACATTTTAACAAGTGCGCAAACTGTAACCATGAATTCAGCATATCATTCTAGACCCCCTAGCATAGAAATTTTTCGTCGGTTATACAAAATAAAAATTAGCTGTTCCATACATTTTGACCGCTTATGGGGTCTAGAATGATATGCTGAATTCATGGTTACAATTTACGCACTGGTTAAAATTTTACTTTTTTAATATGTGAAATATTAGCAATGTTTATCCAATTATTATGATATTAATTTTTTATCCCATTTTACATTCCTTTTTTTACTCTTCTTGAATATTTTTTGCACAATAGCTTTCGTCGATCCAATAGACATTCGATGGATAGGACTATCATTGCAATGGCTTTTCGGTGAAACGGTCGCTCGATCTAATATTACTAATTCCTTGGTTACATGTATGGACAACGCCAACCGTAATGCCTAATGTTGTTCCTAATTTCACTACACTATTGTTTGGTGTGGCACAAAATGCACCTTCTTTCCAATTTTCATTGTTATCATATGACAATTATAGTCTACGTAAAATGGCTGTTTCAATTCCGGACCAACGAATAGACGGACAGACGGATATGCAAATTGTAAGGGTTCACAACACTTAAAAATATTTGCTGCTTCAAACAAAATGTATCCAAATAATATGTAACTTTAAAATAAAAATAAAATCAAATTAGGCGTTAGTAATTATAATAATTATCAATCTTTGTTTTCCAGACTGTGGTCCATGACAAAAAGAACATTTTACCATAATTTTTAACCTTAGGTGGGTCCTATAGGTACCAAACTACGTGTTTCTATTTATTTTTGATTGAAGTGATTCCCTATTCATCTGTGAAGGGCCATAAGCAAGGATGTGGGTGGTAAACCTCTCGATCTCACTGAATCTTAAGGTGAACCTAGTCCACATTATTTGCATACAAACTTCGGGAGTCTTTTACTCCACTGTCTGACATGGCACATCTAAAGTAAAATATGATATCGTTTTGTCTCATTATTAATATTGTCTGTACGGAAACAGAATTCTTAAATAAAAACTCATTAAAAAGTTAGGAGCCAACAAAGATTCGTTTTTCTTGCTAATTTTACTTAACTTTGGGCGTGTTTAGGTAATAAAAGAAGTGTAAAATCTTCAAAACCAAGACGGTACCGACAAAGTTCAATTATCGAAAAGTTCAATAAACTTTATTGGTCACTGATTTATGCATTGGCTTTTTCATAAAACTCGATCTTCCAACGGACTTATCTTAATTTTTTCGCGATTTTTTTACTATAAATGATCCGGCATCTCACTCAATAACGTTGTGCGTGTAGACTAGCGTCTAAATGTTCTTCACTGATACTATCTCTGTCGGACACGAAGCCTGGTGAGACAGCGTGATTTTTTGCCAGTCCCACCAGTGAGTTCGAGCCCGCGACTAGGTTCCCCTTAACTATACAGGATAAGTTTTTATCCAGTGCGCAAACTGTAACCTTGAGTTCTGTATAACATTCTAGGCAGAAATTTTTCGTTTGTTAGACAAAAAAAAATCTGCTGTTCCACGCATTTTGACCGCGTAGGTATTGCACTTTTTTAGGAAAGAGCAGATTTTTTTTTTGTATTGATAACCGACG
Organism: Antitype chi; assembly: GCA_947359405.1. Lineage (NCBI taxonomy): Eukaryota > Metazoa > Arthropoda > Insecta > Lepidoptera > Noctuidae > Antitype > Antitype chi. Next base: position 11,799,758 of record OX375820.1, on the reverse strand, counting down.
AAAAATTTCTGCGCTGTGAGTCTAGAATAATATGCTGAATTCATGGTTACAGTTTGCGCACTGGATGAAAACTTATCCTGTATTAGTAGTGGAATGTTTGTTTATTTGTTATTAAGCGTCACGATGAAGCGGCTGAACGGATTTTAATTAATTTTGGTGCATGGGTAGACCATGATCTGGAGAGGGATATGATAGTGTCAGTCAGTGAATGAACCTACTCACGTATGCTATAATAGCTGCGTCAGCGAAAGATACTTATTCGCGTTGCTGAATTTGGGGCCAAATAAATTTAGAAAACTATAGATACGTATTTTTCATGTTAGTTTTGCCGTCGAAACGACAAGAAGAAGTGAATGTTTTTTTATTTGAATTAAGTACAGCAATTACCAATTAAATGTGCACCTACATACTTACAACAAACAAACAAAAAAATTAGTAGGTACAGAGCGAATTCAATGAGCAGAAAATTTGAAGGACTAGGTAGGTACTTTAATACCTACTTACATACCTACGATGTCTGGTCGGCGTGTACTATGGCTGTTGTACAAAGTAAGTGCAGCATAATATCCTTAATTAAGCCCCGACGTATCAAGCAATTTAAAAACTAAGAAATGCGCGAGGGCTTTAATTAAAGTCGTGATCAAAGGGTAAACTCTCAGGAAGTGCGCAGAAATTTAACCCGAACCTATTATTTGGTTGTAACTGAAGGTAACTGTAACGGACGGATATTTCCGTGGACTCAAAATGATTATTCTCACGATGTTGAAATCTTTTGTTCCTTGGCAAAAAAATTACTGGAAAATAATTTAATTTTGCGGGCGTTTTTTTTTATAAGCCCTTAATTTAAAATCATAGATATTAAAATACTGCTGTACCTATGTTTACTTTTGGCTATCATATTAACATTTATTATTTATTTATTTATATAAAGGCCTTAAAACTATCCTTACAGGTACTTAACCTAATGCGATAGCAAAGTCACACACGCAATATTAAAATTAAAGTACACAACAATTATCATTATTTGTAACATAATATAAACAATAGTACTTTTGCGAATTCACTCCAGTAACATGTAAATATATCTATCCAATTCGGCCTGAATTTAATTGATACTGCGAATTGCTCGAGTCAGAGGGGTTTTAGCCAGCAAGTTGGTCCTGGCTGATGGTACCTACGAGCAGCAGTGGCGGGGGCCGTCGCCTCCACACATAACGGTCGGTTACGTCGTGTACAAGTCCAACCGCTGCAGCACTCCCGGGTCGTGCTCTATGCCTCGGAGCAGTTTTAACAAACTATGTCAAATCAATATCAGTACCTTCCCCGTACCGTGCTGCAGGCGTCTCCATCGAAAAAAAATATGGTCTAAATGGAACACAATGGCGTAAGAGGCAAAGCCTTACAACTCTTCTCTTCATTACAATTTTTTTTTACGTATGTCGCACTTGGTTCTACACAATGACAACACAACGTGTTTATAAAAATTAAACTTCTTCTCATCTATCGTATTGATATCGTTAACTTTCTTCCTTACAAAACTTGTACCAAACAACCCCAAAATTCTTCGGGTAATATTGTGAAAAAATAAAAACATAAAGGACGATGGGCTCTAGCGTCCCCAAAATTTAAACTTAGTCTGTTGACTAAGTTACGTCTTAAGTCTGTTGACTTGAGACGTATTTCATTTAAAGGTCTTAGCTTACTGATCATTCTTTCTATGGCGACGACTGTCAAAAATCCATATTTTTGCCGTCGCCATAGTTTTCATCCAAAGCCCCATCCATAGCTATCAATGAAAATAATAGAAAATAGAGAACAAACACCTTATCCCTATTTTCATTAGATCAATTAAACGGAAAGATTATTTTTCTTTTCGGAAAACCACATATTTTTAATTTTTAATGTAAATGGTTTGTTAGTTTGACTTTGAACACCATAACGAAAAATATGCGACAAAAAAGAAGTCTGTTGGATCAAAAAATAAATTGGGGACGGAGTCCATAGTCGCTTGTCCATCATCCTTTTATTATGCAAGCGAAACCGCTGGCAAAAGCTAGTACCCACTAGCTTTTGCCAGCGGCTTCGCCCGCGTGGTATTCTAAAATTATCCCAGGGAAAGGTCTTACCGGGATAGAAAGTATCCTATGTGTTAATCTAAGTTATAATCTATCTGTGTGCCAAATTTCATCCAAATGCATTCAGTAGTTTTTGCGTGAAAGAGTAATATACATCCTTACATACAAACTTTCGCGTTTATAATATTATAGTAAGGAAGTAGGATTCTAGAATGTTATCGTGCTAAGTTTTTAGTTTAGTAACTTAGAAATAGGATGTTTCATACAAACGAAACCTTCCATCACTCCCTTCACTCCTTAAGGTCGAATTTCCAATGTCTCTTCTTAGTGCTCGGCTACATTATAAAAAAATAGGTAAGTTCAAAAACTAAAAACCGACTAAGTACTGAAAAATCACGATCTAAACAGTGTGAAACAAGAAAATTTTCTCGTATGGCACCTACAATAACAAAACAAAACTTTCTAACAGTAGTACGCGATCATAAGCTTTAGTGCAAAGCGGCATACGAACACAACTTTCAGATGTTCAGGATGGTGAACGGAGTAGAACCTTTTAGCGTATAATTTGATATTTAATTTTACACTCAAAATAATCTTTGATGAAAACCCGTTACATGGAAACATTATTATTATGTGGCGTGGTGTAGGACTCCGATAAAAAAAAATCGGAACACGGAACGCGGTCGGTCTCTGTGCTTGCCACACTGAACATAGTGAGTCTGCCGGCGTTGGAACGCTCGACCCGGGATTTTATTTCATCTGTGCAATTTACAGTCTGTATTTCTGTTCTGTCAAATCTGTGCATCTTGGTCACGACATTGTTTTGTTTTGTTTACAAATTTTACCATTGAATCGTAACCAACAAGAATATAGCTTTTCATAAAAACACAAGTAAAATTGTGTTAGTAAACATAATAACATTTACTGTTGTAATTGAAGCTCAGTATTATTGACCGGCAGGTATGTAGAACAAAGTTTACTTATGGTTGTTTCTGTGTTTAATAACAGCAAAATAGAATAAGTTATGACTTTAGACATAAATATTCAAATTTAATTATGATTTCTGTTCTTTTGATTGATTTGTAGTTAGTTTTCCACCGAATTTTAACAAGAGTGGGGGTTGAAGCAAAGGATAACTATTGTTGGTATTTTTAGCGGTAAATTTTGAAACCGGCATTTGTTTTTATGCATTTTTTATTATATTAACTCGTTATACTTATTTGCTGAGTAGGCATAGAAATAAGGTTTCGATACGATTGGCCCGAACTCCCGAAAAGTTATCGCTATTTGAGATGATAGGTAGACCATATTACGTTTTTAGTTATGTACCGAAATAATTCTTTAATCCCTTCGCGACAGGCCAGTAGGTAATATAATATCAGCTATTTCGTTATTAGATACAAGAAAAGTAAGACGACCCACTGACCAATATTATTTTAATGATGTATTTTATAAGACGAAGGTGCCTACTCCTACATTTCACCAGGTTATCCTTTAAGTCCTACATAAAGTATTTCACCTTACGAAGTGACACGCGCTTTACTTATGGTTACCAATTGTAAAACCGAAGCCGGAAGTGTATATGTGCGTGTTTGTGTTATACGCACACATTCATAGCGTGTAGAAACACGCACTTGGTTACCACATGTAAAGCGCGCATCGCTTCGTGAGATAAAAAGACTGTACCTAATTGGCGGCGAGCCTATTTCCATAGCATAATCAGCTTATAATGTTCCCACAACTGGGACACTTGTGTCCTCTCTGTGAGTTGGAGTGAGCCAAAATCCACCACGCGGGTCCAGTGCGGGTTGGTAGATGACCAGATGTCACATATTATATATATGTCTTCCAATTTTAGCTTGATGTTTTCCTTCGCCGTTTAGAGAGCATTGGTGATGAAATTAAAACATAGTAAAGTGCCTATCTGGGACCCAGATAGACTTACAAGTTGTAGGTCGTGAGTTCGAACCCAGATTCTGGGTTCGAACGCACGACCTACAACTCGTAAGTCGCGGCCGTTACCACTGGGCCACCACTGCTCCCATAGCTGGGCATTAATCCAGACTTCCACTAGTTGCAATTTCCGATAGATAAACCCAATAACACTTTGGTCGACCTGGGGCCTTAGTCTGCTATTTTTATAAATTCGTCATTCCAACACGATCCCATTGTCATTCATTTGTAATTTTGCTAAAAGTTCGTAATCTGCTAAATTCATAATGGTCGATCATTGGTCAGTCAATGGTCTCGTAATAGAATTGTGTCATAATGGCATTTTCGTATTGCCATTATTATAAAACTCGTTAGTAGAAACGTTTTTCGAAAAACTACTACTAAATTTGAACATTTATTCATGCCAGATTTCATTTATATATATTTTTACATATTATTTATTAGTGTTTTATGCAATCTAAAGTAGTTGGAAGTTCGTAAATTAAGTCAGTCATTCACTTGTCATTATGTACGAGATTACCAATAAATGCCATTTCTTTCAATGGAGTGTCAGTGGCTGACCATTGGAAAGTCACAATGACGCCATTATATTAGTAGATTACCAAACTTGTCAAAATCAACAATCGTGAAATCAATGATAGACCATTCTGACACTATTGTAATAGCAGACTTGAGGCCCTGGGAATCGTACACAGGACCTCATCCTTCGCAGTAGCGCTTGCGACTATTCGACCATCGAAGCCGCAATGGGTGTTTAGGTTCATCTCTGCCTAACCCTTTGGGGAAATAGGCGTGATGTTTTTTATGTTAATAGAACGACCCTCTGACGGCAAAACTAATAAAAACTCACTGGTACCATAATCCTTTGGGCAATAAACTTGGCGTAAATAATTCATACCTAGGTATGTTACGAGTGACAGAAATGATTAGATCTACTCGTAAAAAGGGTTTTTAAATTTTGTACGTTCTAGACTAGAATACTAGATACAATATTGATTAGCTACTATTAATTTTCAGCATCATAATGGACGGAAGCGCTGTTGTAGCATCAGGGCCCGATCAGGAAATTAAGAAAATTCTTATCAATATGATAAAAAAATGTGAATTGGAGGCCAAAAATAACAAGTTACAATTACCACTAGAAGATGTTGAAGATCGGGTTTTGTATTACACAGGAATTCAGAAAATTACGCTTCGCGAAATACTGAAGGAAAATACGGTTGCAATATATCCTAAAACGAAGAACATTGATTTTAACATTCATTTAATCATTTTAAAATGTCTAAGTAAGTTTTATGAACGCAAAGAATTGCCCTCTTTTAGGCTCTTATTCAAAAATGTAAACGAATTTATGAGCACCTTGAATGCTGTGTGCGCTCAAGATGCTGAGCAATTTAAACTGGATGTGACAATGCTGGGCATTGATTATCAATCAGTTTCCAATGACACAAAACTACTCATGGAAGACCCGAAAATAACGTTTGAAAGATATTCATATCTTAAGAAAATGAAGCAGATACGTCAACAAGAACGTTCTCTTATTTATTATATTAGTGAAAGGATTATAGATAAAAATCACAATTTTTATAACCCTTGGCAACAATATGGCCACACAACCTATAATTGTAACGGTGAATGCATTTTATTTCATGCCGTATCTAGAAATGGTTTTACAAATGGTTTATTTTGCTTTTCTGCTACTGAAGATGATTTTTACAAGTGGGTCGTAGATATTTTACTTGGATGTTTGTATACTTCGGCCACTGTCGTATTAGATAATAGTCCCCTTCATGGAACATCAAAATCGAAATCTATAACCATGTTTGACACGAAATATGATATGAAAAAATGGCTACATAATCACAATGTACCATTCAGTGACGCCATGAACAAATCACAACTATATGATCTCGTCAAAAAACATGCCGATATAGAAGAAATGCCCCGCGTTGATCGAGTTATAAAAGCGAATGGTCACCAAGTATTACGACTGCCTACACATTTCGAAGACTTGTCACCCATTGAACATATTTGGCAAGATATTAAAAGAAACTTACAAACGACCGATGATCTGCATGATGAGCTTTTAACAATGTTTGCAAACATGCCCAAACAGTCTTACGAATTATATGAAAGAGATATTGTGGAAAGAGAAAAGGCAATGTTTTCAATAGATACAGAAACGGACATAATGTTGGATAACTTTCTATTGGATTTAAAAACTGCAAGTTGCCCAGTCTTAGGTTTATAAATCTGTCACAAATATCTTTTTTTTTTTTGTAATAAAAATAGACTACGAAATGTTCTCTCATTGTTTGATTTTTGCCTTAACGACATCCTATTGGATATATCTAGATAACCTATTTTAGCATGCTTGAAGAATTCGAACACAATTGAAGTGTTAGTAAGTAGGTAAAATAGGAAAATCTCGTGAGGGCCTATTATCATTAAAAGCGCACGTGACCGATTTATCGAAAAGGGTTAGGGACTAATAGTGGGTAGGCTTTCGATTATTGACTACCGAATAAGTGTGGACTACAAAACACACGCCATGTTTATTACAATCAGTTGTTCTCTTTTGAAAATAACAAAAAGTTAGGTACCTGCCTACCTGCTAAAGAGAAAAAGAGTTGCTGTTATTTTTATCGGCTTGCTCCCCAGAATGCACACAGAAAAAGTATATCATTTTAAAATTAGAACCTTTATCCATAACTAATAGGAAAGCTGCAAAATTAAAAAGTATTTTTCTTTTTACTTCTGCAAGATTTTGGTATGCCCGCGAATCGTATACATGATACAAAACCTTAAATAGAGAGGAGTTTACCCTTAAGTCCATATGCAAATGGTGTGGTTAAGGATGTTCAAGGAAGACCTGAACCCTTTCGGACGTAAATATACCTTTATGTAAAATAAATAATGAAGTAGGACAGACAGTTTGCCGACGTGTGGTTAATTGTTACAAAATGTGTTTAATTTTCATTTGCTGTTGGCATTGTCAGCGGTAAACGACAACGGGCGCGATGTCGAATTGCCCGAGGCGATTTAATCGATTTGAAAGGGATCTACATATTTGTTTTAGTCCAACAATTTGTTTTTAAATACCTGCTCGGTCGTTAATTAAAAGGCCAACTTAAACAGGATCATTTTCACTGAACCTACCTAGGTATGTATTTGCGTATTGTGATCAAATGAGGATTAATTCCGTATTTAATTTGTCCCATGTCGAGTCGGGCAAATAATCACCTATCTACCCATAAACAAATCCACCGAATCCCAGTGTTGTTATTACCATTTACTGCACTTTTATATGTCACTTTGATTTAGTAACCTACATAGGTACCTAGGTCTTAACTTCGCTTTTCTAATCTAAGCTCTAGGCTGTACGTAATAAACAAGGTTACCCATAAATTAATCTACGGGAATTAAATACCTAACCTAATTAAAGGAATTTAGTACCTAACTAATGAAATGTGGCGTCGCAGATATTTCATAGCGCGAAACTATTATGCCGTGCGTCCTACATTCTACGTACGAACAATTAACGGCTAATAAACTTTGTTATGCACTGCAATGCACTTATGCAGAACCACGCTCGTGAAAAGTGTAGGGGAGCAGCCTGATAACGTTAGTCATAAACCGTCTATAAAATTATATTACAAACTTAACTCTAACTTAATGAAACCTCAACCTCATGTTTGGATTTGATTACCTACAACTCTACCCACAATAGACAAGTAAGTTAAGCACCTGCTATTGATTTCTGTGGCAATTACTGAACAAGAAAATCTAAATATAACGCGATACTAAGAACCAATAAACATCATAGAGACAAGACAATAATACCTGGTATATATTTGAATTTTCATAACAGTTATTGAATTTATTTGTAGTAAGTATCAAAGCCCGAATTCATATAATAATTATTATTAATATGGTTAACATCTTACATCGCGTGGTAAAAAGCACAATAGAGATACCTAAGTACATTGAAGTTCGCCGAATAAGTTTCAACATAATATTTCGATCTTATTATATACAAGGGCCATTTAATTCGGTTTTTCGCAAATCTTTTCATCGGGGATATAGCTCAGTGGCAGAGCAATCGACTGCAGATCGATAGGCCCCCGGTTCAAATCCGGGTGTCCCCTTCAAGCAAGCCTGCTTGCATTTGTTTTATTTTTTGCCAATATTTTCCTGCGGTCTGACTTTTTTTAACAGTGTTGGTACCTATACTATATATATATATCTATTAATACGTAAGAAAAATCTTTGTAATCCTTTTTACGAAAATCCGCGTAGCACGGAGCATAAAATTTGGCACAGTTCAAGTTTATATATGTATGGAGTAGGAGTTCAGAAAGCTAATATTTTTTATATAATAATGCATTTATATTTGAATGAATCATGCTCGAATTTAGACCACTAACTAGGTCTTAATAGATGTAAGTACCTACTGATTGATAAAATTATAATAAACGATCGTTCAATCATAAGTACCTACTTGATAACTCAACTGAATTCAGTTAGATAGTCATGAAATGGTAATTCAGCCAGCCTGGAGAAGTTATGACTGGTGATTCTTTATTTGATGTCCACAAAAGCGCAGTTTCGACTAGCGGAAATAAAAATATTGCGATAAAACTACTAACATTACAACACGCTACCTAGAAATGGTAATAAATGTTTCTTTACCAAAGGTGACTTTGTTTGTAATAGTTTTTATTTTTTTCATAATAAACTTTCTGTGAACTAATGTAATTTTTGTTTTTTTCTCTTTTTAAGACAATTTTCCAAATGAAAGCTGGCATAATCATATCGTGACTAGAATTACGAATCTATAGTAAGTAATTGTTTTTCGTGATAGGTAGGTACCTGAAACAGCAGAGTTTCATTGTAGAGGAAATAGGTAGGGAATATGTCTCATACATAGGCAGCTTGGGTAGGTAGGCAGTCATAACTATCTACCTAGTTAGGTACCTACTTAACCTAGATAGATAAGGGAGGTACCTAATTTCACCTGTTCATCATTGTTTAATAATAAAGATGGTAAAGATATTGGCCACAAAAGAAAATATTTGCAAATAAATAGGGAGGTATCTTTTCACAAAACATGAGGTCGTACCTACCTGATTAGTGACTTTATACGATAGCATGTCCTTGGGTGTTCAAATTCACATTTCGTTGTAAATAGAACATAGCTACATATATGTCTGACACAGGTTTATAGTATCGTCATAACAAAAGTTTTCCCGAACAAAAAGTTTTTCCAAGACATTCATAAACGCAAAGTTTATGAGCTATGGTAGTCATGCGATAGTTTCGTTCAGGAGAACGTCACGCAAGCTCGCAGACGGCACCAACAACCGACAAACTAAAATAGGTACCTTCCATTTGACTCCCATACCTAAACAGCTTTCTTCGACTTCGTATTTACATTAAATTCCCATTTAAATGGATAAGTTCACACTTACGTACAGAAATCTTAGAATTTTGGTTTTTCATGAATTGTATCCCAACATTAAACTTTGTTTTTGTTACAAATCTGCGAACCTCTCATAATTTAAATTGTACCTATGGCTTGCGTAGACAACGCTTGATATTCACTTGGTAAGTAATAGGTAAACACTACGAAAATATGGATTCATGAGCGATGAAAAATATTTTTCCTATCTCGCATCATTTACCGCGCCTTGGGACTAGATGTTTGCCACACAACCCCTTTAACTGGCTTGTAAATATGTACAGAGAAAGATTTGATCCCAACCCCTCGAAGCAACATTTTATAATCTCTTTATCCAATAAGCCTCGAAGCCAATTTCGAATAAAGAGTGAGCAGTTAAAGCCCAAGGTAAAAACACGTCCTCAGCGCCACAACGCTAAGCCACGTACTTTTCATGTAAATTTTAAGCTGTCGGTTTTTGCGAGGATTTCTAACAAATCCGAATTGCTGAGACAATTTTCGAGTTAACTGCGGTCAGTCACGCACATTATTAGGTATACTTATATAATAAATATTATCGAGACTTACCTCATGTGTTTGTGATTCTGCGAACTCGAATTCAATACCGTTTATCGCTTAAGTAGGTAACTGGGTAAATACGGTTTTTTTTTTCAGGAAGGAGGTTTTCATTTTGAAATTCTTCGTTACTAAGTTAATGTATCATTTTATTAATAAACCCTGTAGGTTTTATACGTATATAGGTAGGTAGTCAATTATTCAAATCGGTAATTCGGTACCTATACCGATTTGAATAATTGATTAAAACAATTTCGGCAACTAGTCTTATTAAAAAAAGCTACAAACACTATCACTACTTTTTAAAATTAATTGCAAACATTAATATTCAACTTTGCTAATAATACTTTGCGCGAAAATCCTCGGCGCTAACCATTTCATATAAAGAGATTGTTCAACAGAAAAAGTTGGCAAATTTGTCTCGCCCGGGGCACACATTATCTCTGCTCATATTACGTTATGAATGGATGTGATTTAACTGAAGCCGCTGTGACTGTTCAGGAAAGAATACCTGGCTTTGTGAACTTCTTTTAGCATAAAATTAAAATCTATAAATATAAAACCGACTTAGCCGACATGGCTTGCAGAGTAAGCAAGCTAAAGTGGCCGTAAGCTGGCCAAGGCCATGTTTGTCGAAGAACCGAATACGTCCGGTGGAGCACACGAGTCCTGGAGTAGAGATCGCGTATCGGCAAGCGTAGTGTGTGGGACGCCCCCCAGCCAGTTAGATGGCACGGCAACCTTAAAAAGGTGGCTGGAACAGACTGGGTTCAGAAGGCGAAGGACAGGGTGTTGTGGCGAAGCCTGGGAGAGCCATACGTACAGCAGTGGACTGCGATAGGCTGAGCTGATTGATTGAAATATAAATGCGAAATGCCACTCACTCACTGACTGCATGATTTACCAATCACGAAATCTTAAGAACTTTTATATAAACCAACTTGAATTTTGGCAAGTGTAAAGAATGTTTTGTAGGAAAGATTCCAAGAAAGGATTTTGGAAATTAGGTACTTACACACGGCTACACATCAGGCTATATATTTCCAGTATAAGCTGATCTCGCATTGTATAGGATTTTGGTGCAGTGCCAGATCAGCGTAAACTGGAAATGTATAGCTTGATGTGAAGCCGTGTGTACATCCCTTACGGCTATAGGCCGTCAAAGTTTGTATAGAAACCGGTAATTTTGAGTTAGAGGTATCAAATTAACATTCAGGTTTCTGGTTAGAAGTAAACATCTAAAACATCCATATGTATTTTTCCGTCATTGGAAATTCCACCGCTGAGACGTTATATAGGGAATGAAAATCTGCATTGGAGTAGGTAGGTTGTATAATAAATAATAGTTTAAAAAACTAAAAAACACGCTTTAAAAACCTAACTAAAAAAGGAGAAAATAATTTAATTCAATTAAAAAGCGTGGGGTGCTTTTTGGGGTATTTTTATAATAAATTAATGTCAAGCACCCCACGCTTTTTAATTGAATTAAATTATTTTCTCCTTTTTTAGTTAGGTTTTTAAAGCGTGTTTTTTAGTTTTTTAAACTATTATTTATTTTCTATTTTTTAGTTCTGCTAACTACAAAAACGTGTTTTTTTTATCTATTTTTTTTAAATTATTGAATTGTCATCGGTCCTCGACAAGTTTACAAAGTTTCAATGAAATCTGACCGTTTAAAGTGGGTCAAAATCGCGCTCAAAGGAGTCGGTTACATACAAACATACAAACAAACAAACCAACAAACATACAAGTGAAGCTAATATAAAGCGTGTAAAATAAACCAATACGTACATCATTACAAATAATTCTGGTCTCAAATGCCCAGTATCTACGGGTCCGTTTAAACCTAAACATTAACCCTCTTGTTTATAATTATAAACGTTGCTTAAAGTTAAGAGATGTTTAAACTTCAATAATGTATGGTTAATCAGTCGCTAATCATTACTTAACTTAAAGCAAAGTTTATAAAAAACGGCTACCAGAACCAAGGAAGGCCGCAGGCGCGCAAATTACCCACGGAGAGTTACATACTGACATACAAGTGAAGCTAATATAAAGCGTGTAAAAAGCCACATGCATTGCTGGGCCTTCAGAATCTTCCAGCCCTTATAAATCAAATTGATCTATTTGTGGTCGGAGCAGCAAAATGTCGTCTCAGCAGGTACCATCTATGTTATCAGACACCTCAGTAGTCTGCCTCTCAGCCAATGATGACTATTGATGAGATGACTGATAAATTAGCTATGATAATATATTAATAAAACAAAGGCTATGTTTATTTACTTTTATTTATTCATTTACGCAATAACTTTACATTGTAGTTTTCTTTTCTTTCGACATCGATGAAAGTAATTTATTAGGTGCTCCCTCTACTACACAACATGCAATTAAAATATTGCTAGATGTTTATAAACTTAGGGTTTAATAAAAAAAAGACGTTGTTAGTAAGTAGGTAGGTAGAAGTAAACGTGCATTAAAAAAAAAAATCGTAATGGTAAAGTTTTTCACTTTATTTGGTACAAATCTAATAAAACATACCTACCTACTTATTGATTAAATTGCAGAGTAATAAAACAAAATGTTTATGTTACAGAGGAAATTGAAATCATTGCGTATCGCCACACACTTTTATTAATCTCACTTCATGAAATAAAATATTTTAAGACTTCATCATGCTGCTGCCTGGCGAAAACAGTCCAAAATCATGGCTTTTCGTAACGGTAAATAATTTAACTACTTTTTGTGTTTCTTTTCAAATGATATATCATCGTATCTCTGAAAACTCATTCTCATCCTTGATTCACAGATATTGGTGTCTACGATCATTGCATTTAGTGAATCTTCAGGAGGCAAAAAGCGTAAGTATCTTGTTATTATGCATGCGCCAAATAAACATAGTTTCTTGCCGTATTCAGATTTTTATACAACCCCGTTGTATATTTTTAGTTCATATTAAACTTGGGTTTGACTTAACGCAAGGGGGCATTGGAAATCCTTCACTTCGCATTAGAGATTTCGAAGGTACACTTTTCCCGTGGCTATGACAAGTTAACGAAACACATCAATAAATGATAAATGATTTGATTTCTGTCAGTAGGTTTGTACAAACACTTTTACACGTCAATTAATGAGGTCGGCGGTCGGCGTTTTCTGTCTGACTACCTACTCTGAGAAGAAGGCCAAAACAAACACAGAGGTCTCTTTTGAAGTCCAGACATAATCTTGGTCAGATCATGTAAAGACCATGTAGATTGGTGTCTGAAATGGTATTTTGAGGAAACTAAGCGCAAAGTAGACCTGTCCAGGCAGTACATGCATTTGTCAGTACCTATTCGTGCAACTCAACTCAAAACTCAAGGGCCTCAACGATTTCAAAGCGAACAATACCAAAGAAAGGACATTTGGGTTGGCCGCATAAAGTTCCTACGCAAACTACAATACTACTACTATCGAATTTCAGACAAAGAAAAAAACAACATTACCCACATTGTCTTTATATCTTATTCACAATAATTAAAATAATAATATTACACTTCTCAAAGTATATGTCATCGTTGACGATTGCACTAGCTCTTTCATTTTAGATTCTCATGAATATAATCCAAGGGCTTTGGACGCAGAAAGCAGTAACGATGAGAGTGCTAGTGAGAAAAAAACTGCAAAACACTCGAGCGAAGAACAGGCACGTCCCAAAAAAGAAGAATCAAGCAAAGAACATGTGAAACCAGACAAGTCTGACGACGGTGACGGCGATGAGGAGGACAAAATCTGTAATTTCACTTTATTAATTACTTGTTACAGTCGTGCCAATGACGTATGAGTAGGTAGTACCTCTCTACAACAGACCTAGAACAAAATTTTGATAAATCTTTCATAAAAAATATGATTATTAAAAGACAGTAAAGAAAAATAACAAGAGCATCCAGCAACGCTAAATTCTAAAATGTACACAGTTAATCAATCAGTCTAATAATGTCTACAATTATTTTTCATATTTTGATTGCCATAAACTGGGCACAACTTGAGTCTAGCTGAACCAATAGTCGGAGCTACGATCCTTAATTTTACCCAATGGTGTTAAAAAGACGGTAAATGTTTTCTAACCCTATGCAGGTTTTAAGATAGTGTAAACCTAAGAAGGGAGCAATAAGTAAATGTAAATTAAATTACAGCGGCTTCCGGTGACGACAATACAGTTAGAGTAACCAGAGGTCCGAAAACCGGCGATTTCGAGCCTGAAGAAGGTACGTCTAGCAGTAGAATACTTACAACAGTACTTACCAAGTATACCAACGATTGCATATTACACAGAGTAGAGTTTGAGGCCGGTTTCTATCCTAAAAAGAACCCTATAAACTTATGATGAAATCTTGTAAATTCTCCCAATGAAAATTATGTTTCATTTTCAACCGCCCTATTGCTATCATTACCTAATAGTAACAGGGTCGTAGGAAAAAGCTATATAGACGCTAGCATAGCTGCTGTCGGTATTCAGAATTGGTCCCTATACCTAATAAATGTAGCGTTTACTTAGGTTAACTAAACGTCTTATCAAAAGGTAGGTACTTTTGATAAGACGTTTTAATATTATGTATACTTACTTAAAAATACCACATTACTAGCAAAAAGTAATTAAGTAAGTTTCATGCTCATTGCCGAATTCATGCACACATTATAACTTTTTTAAAGTTGCTCCAAATAATTACGAGGTTTATTTTATTTCAGAGAGTCCAAAAATACATGCTAAATACGCCAAGATCTCTGATTCAGAAAATCACTCTGAGGGTAAGTACATATATGCAGTTACATATTTCCCTAAATTGCAACGCTAATTTGAATGAAAATTTGACATAGGTACCCAGGATATGATTCAAAGCATTTTTTCGATCAACTTAGGTAATTGATCTTAGATCATTTTGTCCAAACGCCAATCAATACTGAGCCATCTCTTATAAATGTCACCGCATGATTGTGAACACCGTTAGTTTATAATCTCTCTCGCGAGATTATAAACTGTCGATAAATTGTGAACTGTAGTATCATACCGCTTACAATATAACGTGTTAATTTTAAAGTTTATAATCTATCCACGTCAAACCGTCAATTTGTAAACGAACCTGCACTTACCAACAGGGTTCACAATCCGTCTGATTTTATCAGCCGTTAAATTGTGAACCATCCCTGATTTGCCAATCGTGACGGTAGCCGAATTGGTTGCAGTTACTAAACCAGGGCAACCCGATCGAATAGGTTAGGTTATAACTGCGACCAACTGCGTGCGAGCCGAGCGAGCGCAGCGAGCGGTGCCGCGGCAGCGGCAGGCGATTGCTACTTCCAAGTAAATGGCAGTTACTTTACTTGGCTATTTAGTAATAGCGCAAGGTACTATCCGTCGCATGCAACTTTGATACCAGTTCACAATTGGTCGCTTTACCATTGTGAATGGTTTTTGCAGTTCACAATGTTTCGATATTTTGTAATCTAGCGAGATAGATTATAAACTGACGATGTTCATAATATCTATAGCAACATGTTTTTCCTCTAGTTTTTCTAACTATCAAACACTCTTAAATATTCTTCTTACAGAGGATGCTCGTCGCTAGAAAAGACATATTGACAGATTTGGTAATGTAGTAAAGCGCAAATAAGTGCTCCAGCAGCAGTGAAAAAAAAAATCAATAAAATACAATTTGAACTCATAGTGTTTTTTTTTTTTCTAAAAGTACCTGATTATATCTCATATCCATCATCTATAATTTAACATCAACTTATAGCAATCGCTGGACTGGCTCTAAAGCCAGGGACCTATTTTCAGCATGGATTGGAACATGGGGCTCTTAAATCGCATGCTATCCACGGCTTTTAGAGTTCCCACTGCTCAAACAGGCCTCTTCTCTGTGAGAATGAATGGACCGTAATCCACCAAGCCAGCCCAGTGCGGAATGGTAGACGTCACATGTCCTCAAATTTACGGTTCTAGGATATGCCGGTTACCTCACGATGTATTCCTTCATCGTTTTGAGGGCAGTGGTGATGAAATTATATACACACAGTAAAGCGCCTGTTTGGATTCGAACCTTCGACCTACAACTCGATAAGTCGCGGGCGTTGGGTATCACTGGGCCACCACTGCTCTATTTTGGTCTATTGACATCAAAAGCTCAGTCCTGAAATCACATAAGAAATAGAAATTATGTTTATTTGCATAAAACATGGTATATAAAGTTGTTTTAAGGTACATTATAGAGCATACATATTTAGCTTATATCATAACATGCAAATATTGTTGGTTACATTTAAAAATGTTTCCCGTCAGTAATTTCTTTAATCCTGTAAAAGTTACATATAGTTTTTTTTTTTGAACAATCTAAGATCTAAAGTTTTTAAGTAATTTGGAATTTGATTGTACACCCGAACGGTCATACTAACGAACGATTGGAAAATGTACGAGAAAGAAAATGAGTTTTACTATTCTAGTTCCAACAAGTAAAAGAAGGAAAAAATAAACATGGGTTTCAATTCTTCATACAGCATTAGTAAAAAAAAAACTTTTGTAAATCTTCAAGAATTTAAAGTAAACACAAGCAGGTAGGTAGATATATTACTTTTAGTACTGAGAGTTCGCGTCGTCAGTTTCAACTCTGACTACATTTATCTCAAATTAATGAATTATTCAGTCCCACGACTCCTACTTCTTCCAATTTTAACTTTCACTCGGTTTATTTGATTAGGCTCAAGAATCTCATAGTGCGATTTTTCCCATATTGATTTTAGAAGGTGTTGTCGACAGAACCCCCTATAAATAATGTATGGTTCGAAACTCGCGACCTTTTATTGCTCTGATCCGGTGGCGTCAATGCCTCACTTTATATTTTCAGTGTCTTTTTGTATAGTGCCGAATAGCTCTACCGATGTCAAATATTAAGTTAGTAATAGTGTCTTGCTTTAAAAAAAAATTACAGTACCTAACTGTTTTGTTTTGCAACTTCCTTTTAAACTTATGTCTATAGGTGAAGTAGTGCTAAGGTATGTCCTTAAAAAAACATAACATTTTGTCTACATCTGCCTAAATAGAATGGTGATGATTCTGTTGTGCACAATTAAACTTAGTTTAGGCTATTGCTATCTTTTTCCTTCTAATGAAACAAAAAAGGAAATAGAGAAGAGCTGTCAAGTTTTGTTGGACTAAGATTTTCTTCGACGAACTAATTTCACCATGCTTAAAATCACGCCAAATTCAAGCAAGGCATTCGAGACATCAAATTTACGGTTAGCTTGACAGTTTTAAAGTGTCACTTGTCTTTTTCTTTCGTGGTCTGTCAGTAAGAGATAGAAATACTTAGGTACTCTTAATTTAGTTTAGGTGGTGGTTAACCAAAAAAATCGGCACCAATCGACATTTTCTATAAACAGTTTCTACCTACTTACGAGATTCACACGTTGGTAAACAAATTGCCTCAGTGAGGTGACTATAATCCCGTCTGCTAACGACAGAATGTTGCATGCAATCTGGCGTCTGTCAGGGCTGGGCAGAGGGTTGGTCGAATTCACCGCAAGATATTGCAAGAGCCTGCAAAATTACACTATTAAGCCGAATATATTGCGCTCCACAACGGCTGGGTGGCAATTCTGTAACTTTATAATCGATTTATTTTAGGTACTAATAAACACCAGTGTATGTAGGTAGATACAATAGAGCAAACATTTGTACTCTTGAATAGAACTAGGTATTCAGTAACTTCCAAGGAAGTTTATATAAATCGAGAAAGATCATCATTGGTGCGTTTACTTAGTAAGTTTCTAATTTTCTAATACATATAGATACAGGTGTAAATATACGTTACCAGTACCACCAGGTTTGACTTATCTTGTTACATTATGAATTATTTCTAGCTCACACAACTTATTTAAATTAGACCACCAAACCTAATTCATGAAACAAAGTTCGACATCATACCTACCTACCTCTTAACTTCTACAAAAACCTAAAATTCCGACATGACGTCAAAGAGGAAGACGTAACCCAAACTTGTTACGTCCTTTATAACACATATCCAGCGCGAAAATGCGATAACATCGTACCAGCGACCGCCCTAAATGCATTAGTCTTTCTGTAAGACATCTCTAACGAGACACTTGGCTAAACTAAACCACTCAATTGTCTTGAGAACGCGCTCTTGTAGAATTTTGTAGCTCAAATGTCCGAACATAACTAATTATGAAAGTATCTTACATCATCCTGTAAGTCCTGCAGAACCTACTTATTTTCTTCTTGGTAGACCGCTACTTGCTTAGATGTAGAGCTACGTAGGAGCTTGTGGCTATAAGTAACACCAGCCGCACGGGTCGATCGACCAGGTTAAGCTACACTTGCTGCTGGTGGTCTGGGTCATAAAATCCACGGACCAATGTCCGTGGATTTTATGACCCAGACCATCATTACATACCAAGACCCCTCCGTGCCTCGGAAAGCACGCTAAGCCGTTTAGTCCACCTGTCATTAGTAGATCTTTGACTGTCGTTACGGGTCGTCAGGAGCCTCAAAGTCTGACAACCAGTCTTACCAAAGGGTATATCGTATTACCTAATAGGTAACTGGGTTTTGAAGGTCAGATAGACAGTCGCTGCTTGTAAAATACTGGTGTTCAGCTGCATCGGTTTGTCTAGAAGGCGACCAAATATTTGGGTAAAAGCTAGGTGGATGATGATGATGTAGAGCTACACCCTCGGCGTTAGTCCCGCATTCACCTTCATGACATGCTTACCTATACAGGATAAATTTTTAACTAGTGCGCAAACTGTAACCATGAATTCAGCATATCATTCTAGATACCCTAGCGTAGAAATTTTTCTTCGGTTATACAAAAAAAAAAACAGTGGCACTCCGGGAGTGCCGACAGAAGTGAAAACTTGAACAATTAAGAGTGTATTTTTTTAATCGTCAATACAGGATTTCACATTGGGTTCTTGAGTCTTAATTGCTCTCGGTAAAAAATTATAAACGAGCGATCGACTTCAGCCATTAAGGTAACAGCACATATTTTTACGATATAAATACAAAGGGAAAGAAAGGGATAAAGGAATTAGAATTTCCTAATGAAAGAAAGGGACTTTTCCAAAAGACATACACGCGCGACTCCTCACCCAACCACCATTTTAAATAGACCCCTGCGGTGGGTCATAATCTGATATGACGCGAGGTTCACGCTATTTGTTTACCCAAAAACTACACAATATATTTACACAGTATACATATAGCTCATGGAAAGCGTTCGGTGACGATGACGCGAGTTCCATGATTTTTGTTCACCCAAAAAGTGCTCAACGCGCCTAAAGAAGTTTTCCCTTCAAAAAATCAGCTGTTTCATAGAAAAGTGCGAAACTACGCGGTGAAAATTTATGGAACAGCTGATTTTTTTTTGTATAACCGACGAAAATGTATACCCTAGGAGATCTGGAATGATATTATGCTGAATTCATGGTTACAGTTTGAATACTGGTTAAAAATTTACCCTGTATTTTTAACACATGATGATGACATGACATTATAACGGAAGAAAAATCAAAGAATTGCCGAAGATGATTTAACGACACAACACAATCCTATTGTGTAACGAAATGACTAAGAAGAACTTAAAATAATACAGAGATTGGTGATTAAAATGGATGGATAAGAAGACTGATCAATGGATGGAAAACATTTGGTAATAACGTCAAACGATAGTATTAGATTAGACGCATATGTTAAAACAGTTCTAACTCCATTTCAACTTAACAAGTGATATGAGGAACGTAGGTTCGGCCCTTAGCTATCTCTACACTTCTACCTACTTAACTTTCAGTTTGGGACCGTGATGCAACCCTCGGCAGTCATCAGGTTGTAATCTCAGCCTGTAAAACGGTCGCAGCACATTAGGGAGTTGAAATTCTAACTTGGGTAAAATTGCAATAGTGGAACCGCAAAATCTTCTTCAGTAAAGTTGGTCTATCGAAGTTAGACAACATAAAAAAGTTACAAGAAGATAGTATTTAATAGGTACAAAATGTAGGTACGAGACTTATTGAGATGCATAATGAAAGCATTTTGTCTATTGAAACAGCAAGAAAAACTAGTTAAATACAAGTTGCTGCATTTTTTTTTATCACGGAAAGTAGGGAGCTTTTTATTCCGCAAAGTTGAAAGTCTATTCTCTTGGAACAGATTAAAAGGTGCAACTTAAACAAATTCCTCGGAAGTTAAATCCCGATCGCGGCTAATCACCTAATTTATTAACGCAAAGGAGTCCGTCGCGTATTCAGAATGTATAATTTAGCGATAATTACTACATTAAGAATCAAATGCTGCAGCTACGTACCTACTAAAGTTATTTTAGACCAGAGGTGAAAGATTATTTAAAGTTGCACCCACAACCTTCAGCCGTAAATAAACTAATCTAAAATAGAAGTAGGTAATTAATTTGAAATAGAACCTCATAAAGTGATGACTTATGAAAATAACACCTGATATATTTAGAACACTAAAAACATCGATGCATTCATTCGTTTCATAGGTCGCCTATAAAACCAGTCCACGGTTGACTGGAGCGGTTCCAATACTTTCAATCAGCTTAAACAATCTTTCATCCCGTTAATCAACACTGCTCAGTAGATACTTCTTAATCCCAGTGGTCTTAACGGTAAACAGATAATCATATCTCAAAGTATGAATTAATTTAGACGCCTGAGCGCATACCTTGAGCTCTCAGCTCTGACTCTCAAAACTTATAATTGAATTTCCAACCCTTAATTGAATAGTAACAGTCGAAGTCCAGATGAATGAGGTCCTTGACGGAGGATGATAACGATTATACGGTAGGTAAGTAGTAGCTAGGTAGGTATCTATAATGAACAATATTAATATTATAGAAGTAGGAAGTACCAACATACCTACTCTACAACAGAATAGACAGGTACAACCACAACTGGTTAAATATAAATAAAATTAACCATCTGTGTTTCTGCATTAACATTAGTTACGAGCAGCAGCTGTCCTTGTATTAAGAGTAGGTAACACGCATTATCTTCTGTCACATAAAATTATTCTTCATTTTCGGACAGCAATGTGTGTTAGTAAATAATATTATAACTTATTACTAGTGTTAGTAGTCAAAATACAACAGAGAAGAGATTAAATAGTACCTACCTATTGTGAAAATACATCCCCAAATGAACGTTAGTGATTGTCCTTCTCACAAAACTTTTAATAAATAATCGGAGAGTCGATAATCTGCGCCATCCTACGTTACATTGGTGTTCAACGCCGATGAAGAAGTACCTACCTAGGTAAGATATTTTTTCAAGTGAAAACTTCTTTAGGCGCGTTGGGCATTTTTTGAGATGGGAAAAAGCATGTGAACTCGCGACACTTTTACCGACACCACTGACAACAGGAACGTACGAACGAACAACGTTGAACGTACGTTGAATGTTGAACGTTGTTTAACCTGACGATTCCAAATATATTTCCTGGCGATTAAAAAAATACACATGTTCATGTTTTCACTTCTGTCGGTACTCCCGGAGTGCGACTGTTTTTTATCATTCTTTGACCCATATAAGTAGGTAATCAGCATCGCCATTAGGCACAATTTATTGTAGATATCTACGTATGTTTTTTGTTTATCTATTTACATAGGTATATCATCTGTACCTGTATTCCTCGAAGGGTTAGGCACACACAGGTGCATCTCTACCTAATACGCCCACATTCCGCCAGTTATTTTTAATTTAGGTCCCATGCCCATGTAGGATCCCACAGGATATTTAACTATTTGTAGGTAATAACTGCTATTATTTCCTACATAAGGTACATATTAATCTGGACAGTTGGGCCTGCCAGCTTGGTAGTAGCCTGGAATGTAGATAAACAAAAAAGATCTGAATGCCAGCCAAGCAAAAACGTAGACCACCTAGATACTATTGTATCTAGTAATATTATCCTATACCTACCTATAAACCTGGGTAGGTAACCTAGCTAGCTAAACTATCAAACCATCACAATAATCGATGCACTATCGGGAAAATTGAACCTTATTTTATTGCTTTGTATTCCATCAATATGCATAACAATAAAACTATTGACGCACTTCGCATTTAGGTATACTTGACCAGTAGGTACTTGTACTTTGTACATACCTACTTGGTCAGCTAAAATAATGATGATTGATGGACTGATGGATCAACTCATGTGGGACTCACATACCTACTAAAATCTGTTTCTAGGGCAGAAAGAAAAAAAATACATTGAGCTGGATAGGACGGCTTGGATGTTAAATAGGCACCTACATAAATGTCATCGGCATAGTTCCGGGAAGGAGCCTTCCTTCCTAGTTCCGGCCTGTCCAACACAGTGTTTTTTTTTTTACCTTGGGAAATCCATTCATAAGAAGTGCAAGAGATTTTATTTGACGAGGCTCGACATTTATATGTCCAAAGGGGGCCTCTGGTTAGTGTCGATTACTTAGTAGGTATCTGTGTGTCGATAGACATCGTAAGTAGGTAGGCGGTAAAAAAAGTGTTAGGTATTACATTGATAGCATTCGTAAACAGTCCGAACTTCAGCTGAAACCAGCCTTTGATGCATTTACCTGATCGTCAACTCACGAATTCAACATCTATCGTTGGACGAAAAAGCGACAGGTCTTTTAACTTTATAATGACTACTATCTAAATCTACGCAACTGTTATTAAAATCTGTGAAAAAGTGGTATCTTCTTTTTACAGTGTGCTCGATATATTCTGGTTAGCGGTTCAACTACGAACAAAACCGGCAGAATGGAACAAACATTTTAATAACATATTTGAGTGGTATTGGCATCCAAATTGTACTTTAAATATAGTTATGCTTTGATTATTTCTATTCTTTTTTGTTTAGCTGTATTTTTACATCTGTTGTCCATTAATACTATGCTCTAAGGTTGTCCATCGTTTTTTTTTCTTGGATAATGTAAGCACTGTTAGTCGATTATTTATCGTACATCTCTATGGATCTCCTCTGTCATAACTGTTCATGTTGAACGAACTGTCAGTGTCAGATGTGATCTATCGTATTGTCATTCGTATTGCTTCAGAAGAAAACATAAAAATCTTCGGATAATTCTGCTTTTCTTGTCGTAATTAGAACTTAAATAGGTTTATTAAATGCGCAGAATTTGATTACCATATACAACATCGAGAGCTGTCTTGGTTATCACCGAATGATCACCGTTGAACATTATGACATCTGTTTGTTTTGATCCTGAGTTATTATAATAATTAATTTGTATCAGTTAATTAACTGCACAGTAAAAATGGAAGGTGGTGACTGGAGGAACAACATTGTGAGCCAACTACAGGCTAGAAATAAATACGAAACAGCTGCGTTTCAGGACATAATTGCCTTCCGTAAGTAACTTAACCTATGGACGTCTTTGTGTTGACATTTTAGTAATTTATCAAATAGACGAGATTTATCACTAGACTAATAATCCATTGTTCTTCAGTGATTGTTTGTGCCTTATTCCATTTGTTATCATGGCCATTAATTACTTTAGTAGGCGGTTTGTATATAACCTATATTATTTGCATGTTTTGCTGAGATAATGGAATTAAGCCTAGAATAAAATGAATAGACTGAACAGTATAATAAAGCATGTTTACACCTAGCACCTAAGTATACTTAGGTAGTGAACCCCAAAGACGACCCACTGACCAAACATTTTTATAAATTAACATGCGTATTTGATAGAAATTTCTCCTAAAATGGTAAACTTACCAGTGTTGACTTGTGATTACATATCAGAGATAAAATATGATGAATGATAACACAGCCTGTGAATATTTATTTCTAAGTAAACAATCTAACACAATGTATGTATATGCGTCATGCAGCAGGATAATCATTCAGTCTAAATACCTGACCTACCTACATTTAATCAACAAAATATTAATAAAATATGCAAGTCATTATAATTGATATTTTATGTATTAATGTCTGAAACTTCTTATGAGTATGAAAATCCAGTAATTCTGTCATAGCATTAGCATTCAGTCAACTGATTTCATACAAAACTATGTCCATTTGTTTTAAAAGACCATTTGGCTGCATACATACATTCTCTATATATTTTATGTTGACTGTCCTCAGCCCTAACTTGCATCTTGCGTTACCTAAATTAAAACAAATTAACTTGTAATTTTCAGAGAGCAGACTATTTGATAATGTTAACACACTAAAGAACGAGAACCTACAGCTGACATTGCTCAATGAAAGAATAAGGTTTACTGGAACTGACAGTGTTTTATCTAGTACCGGTAAGTTCACTGACTAATTATTTTACATACATATTAATGATGTTCCGGAAATCCGTATCTGCGGATATCCGCGGGAGAAAAAAGATCCGTATCCGTAACCCTAGCTGTTACATTTTTGACGGATATTTTACCTTATTAATAATTCCAAATTGCACTACTATACTTCTGTGTAGACGTTTTTTTAAATCGTACAACAAACAAACATTATCTATGCTGCCCAGTGTCACACTAAACTATAAACAAAACAAAAGAAAGACCTGCGCAACGCTAGTCGAAACATGTTCTGTCACGCAAAGCGTCAAGTGGCGTCAACTATCGTTTCAAGGTCACGCGCACCGTTCGATTAAGTAAGAAAGTTAAGATCCGTATCCGTAGCTGCGGATGTTGACGCCAATTATCCGGATCCGTATCTGCGGATCTACATCACTAATACATATAGTCATAAAGTCATGCCTTTTTCCCATTGGGGTAAGCAGAAACTAAAGAACACCAACTGCTGCAATTACTTTTGCCTCGTTTAAGTTCATACATCTGGTCATACACCCACACCAGTTGTGAATATTATGCACTGAATTATTTTATTTTAGGAACTAACTGGTTAATTACAGGTAATAAAGATATGCCTAAAAATCTCAAGATAACATACTAAAATAGGATCATCAATCTTATTATTATGGAAGAGATAACACCAAACAACAATGTCATAAAAAACAAAGATGTCCGATAAAGAGTTTTTTTATAGTCAGTAACTAATATTGTCTAATCTTTACTCAATATAATCATAATGTGAAAGTTTGTTGAAATATTTGTAACTTAGTCACTCATAAACGTTACCTAAATAGTTCCCCTAAAATAGGACTGAAATCGAAGGCATATGTTACAATTAAATGAAGATTAAACCTTAAGTTGAATGCAATAAGGTAGCCTGATCAGTGAAATACCAATGCGTCAAAGTGTTCCAAATGTTTTGACCGCCTTGGTAAGTCACTTTGCTCACTTTAAAAAAGTCATTCAATGGGACTGAATGAACTTAGAGGATGATTTTTATGATTATAATTCGGTAATCCCATATTATTAACGGCCGCGAATAATATTTTAATCAACATATAACCGGACCCACACTGACCTGTAAATTGCAAAAAACGTATCAGAATTTTTATTTTGCGGATTCACCTTAAACATATTCATATTAGAACCTAGTTGGATTGCTATTGGCTAACCCATTAGAAATGTCACTCAAAACAATGAGGATGTTCTGAAATGACGTTCACTAGGTGGCAGCATTGAGACGTCAGGTCCGGGCATCTGTCAAAGCGCCTACGGACTGAATGGTGAATGAAACGAAACACATCAAATATTTTAAGTTCATTGTCGAACTGGAAGACCTCTGGTCAAAGTGGCGCCAACTGGTGGCTTGAATATTCATGAACTTCAAGCCACCTTACTCAAGCAATGACGGTTCATTGCTTGATTAAAAAGTCGAAAGAAACGATTAGTTGAAAGTCCTCAGTGTAAAGGAACTATTCATTAAGTTTCTCACGTATGGTGAACTGACAATTAGAAATAGAAAGTCCGCCTCGCAGGTTATGAATAATTCAATGTGGGAGTTGGAATATCTAGAAGTTAGTTAGCCATATAATATGTATTATCTTGTAAAGATAAGAAAACATTTTAAATTACTTTGATCCCAGAGTCAGGCAGTAACTCTCTAACATCACGCCTATTTTCCCCAAAGGGTTAGGCAGAGGTATCATATGCAGGCAGAACATATACACAAACTCACGCTTTCCCATGGGGGTAGGCAGAACTTACAAAACAACACCTGGTCCAATCCTTAAATACTCATTTTGCTTCATTTCCTTTTGTTACATTTAATTGGTTTATTTTAAAATAAACTTTAACTGTGCCAAATTTCATACTCCCTAGTCCGCATAATTTTCTTAAAAAGGTGGAAGTACAAACTTTTTCTTCACATATTAATATTCTTAATTAATAATATAATATACACTACACATCCATTAGCTATCAACTTTCTCCTTGTCCCATGGGGGTAATCAAAAACTACAGACTACTTCCTTTTAATAAAAAACCTTTTAATTAAAAAAAGTGATCTTCATGAAAAAAAAATTATATCCAGAAGTTATGGATTAATCCCGATTTCGTAGCAATTGGCTATAGCGTACAAACCGCTGCTTCCGTTTCCAGAGAGTAAATATACGTTTTTAAATCTTTTTAACCCACAAAAATATTTATATCATTTTCAGGCACTGGCAGCAATGAAAGGATACAGGCTTTGGAGCAAAAAATCTTAGTACAACAAGAAGAGCTGACCTCCATGCATAGGAGAAGAGGAGAAAATGCCCAGCAGATTATGAGTCTTAATGAAAGAGTACATGATTTAGAGAAACAGCTACAAGCAAAAGATATTATGTAAGTTAGTTTAAGTTTGTAGTGTTACAAAATATGGCTTATGCAGTCATGAGTCACCAAACTTTTACTCAGATGTAAAAGGATAGCATCAGTAGGCGGCATGTCAGTGGTAACACTTTCGCCTTGAGCTGGCTTGGCGTAGTACAGAATTTCAATGGTATAAGAGGTCAGTTTATACTGGTTTTGTTACCACTGATGTGCGGTCTCCCTACAGCTAAAAGATAAAATAAGAGGACAAGGTAATTCGCTCAAGTTTGAGGTCTCTCTATATGGCATCCATTGGTCTGGTGGAAAGCTGAGTGTGGGTCATGGGTTCAGACCCCAGTTTGGGCAGTTTATGAAGATTCTCCTTAAAGAATTACTCAGTTGCTGCCAGATATCTGGCTTGCTATATAAAATTTTCATATTTGGAAGAGATGCTTCCCTTTTTTATGTTTTCTGACATTATGAACATTTCTGTTACAATTTTTTTTATTTTCTGACATTACGAATAAGTTTTTATTTTTACTGAATCAAGTATTATTTATTAAAATTTCAAAAGATATTAAATATTTTTCTTTCTTTTTGGAAATCAAATTTTATTAATTTTTCAAATACATTGCAAACTATAATTTTGT
Organism: Antitype chi; assembly: GCA_947359405.1. Taxonomy (NCBI): domain Eukaryota; kingdom Metazoa; phylum Arthropoda; class Insecta; order Lepidoptera; family Noctuidae; genus Antitype; species Antitype chi. The sequence continues at coordinate 11,772,336 of OX375820.1, read as the reverse complement.
ATAATTTAGAAGCATTTTGTTTAAAATTTGTAAATGTGAGTACAATGCATCCGTATAATAATTATGTTGTTATGATGTACGTTGACTTGAAAAAGCGTGGTAGTTGAGAGTATGTCATGCTCACTTAAATGTCTTGCTGATGGTGGCGTGTGTGTTGGATCATTCGGTTCCCTACAAAATGGTTGAGCTGGATGGTGCTGATCCATGCGTCAAGTTCGTGAACGGGCGCCGTCGGTTGAGACTGGTCATCTCCTAACTTCCATGGCTAATTTTAAATCTTATATTTAGAATTGTTTTTTTTTTTTTTACATTGTTCTCACATATAGAAGCAACAAGAATAATGTTCCCAAGTTTTTGTAAAACTTAACATGATTAAAAAGAGTGTCCATGGAGTTTCTTGCCCGTTCTTCTCCATAGAGATCTACGTTTTGGAATGGGCAACTAGCTTCAACTTTCTGACAATTCAAAAGTGCCTGAAAATGGTTTAATTGAAATAAATGGTTTGAGTTTGAGTTTTTTTTGAGTTTAATGAGATACATCAGCCCCATTACATAGGATTTAAATAAAACGGTCAAATAAGTGTACTTAACACCTCTGTCTATACGTTCTAGTAACTAGCGTGATATTATGTTATGTATAAACAAAATTTTCAAAAATGAAACTTATTTTGAATTACTAAACATATTTTGTATGTTTAGAATTTCAGAAAATACTGCAGTGATAGCATCTTTGCGTGCTGAGATCCAAATGTATGAAACAAATATGACTGAATTGCAAGGATTAAATCAAGTACTGAGGGATGAACACCAAGCATTACAAATCGCTTTTGCAGCCATAGAGGAAAAACTTAGGAAAGCTCAGGTATATTATGAACATGTTTAATTTTTGGGATAAGACTAATACCGAAAAGTTATTAAGGCCCTTTGCATCTATCGAAGGCCTTCGTCAAACGTATACACTGCGTAAACAATTTCGATAGAATCATGATTTTCTACGTTTCCAACACTAACTAACCCAAGATGCATGAAGCCTTCATGCATCTTGGGTTAGTTAGTGTTCATGCCTTCATGATGAAGGCACTTATTTATATGAGGTTAAAGTCAGGAAAAATAAAAATTTCGCATTGCTGTGTTTTACATTACAAAATCTCACCCATATTTTTGTGATGGGTTTAAACTTTAGATTTTTGGCATTGCCATGCTGCTCGACCCAGCATAATTTTAAACAGTGCTATCATAACTACCCTACCTTTTATTGCACTATTAAAATTACTATTAAACTTAATTGAGTAAATAGCGCCATTTATCTTAATAGGAAGTCTCAAGGGTGGCTGCCCAGGGATAAGTTTAATTATTTGGCCGTAAATATTTGGTTAAAAACGACGTCAGACTAATTTAATTACATTTTGATTATCATTATACTACATTTACTTTAAACTAAGCACACTCTTATTTTGGGCTTTAAATATTATGTTGCTTATCATAATCATAATCTTAATATATATAAATCTCGTGTCACAATGTTTAAGCTCAATGGACTCCTAAACCACTTAACCGATTATAATAAAATTCGCACACCATGTGCAGTTCGATCCAACTTGAGAGATAGGATAGTTTAAATCTCAAATTATAGTCGCAATTTTAATTTATTGCTAATTATTTGTCTGTTATTATTTGACAGTCACAATTATCTGTTAACTCCAAATGATTCTAACAGATGTCGATACCTTTCGACTGGGTTCAGTAAGTAATCAATAGATGGCGCTGCTATGGTAAATCTACGAACGTGTCATTTATGCTACATTTTAACAGCATAATTACCACGTGTTGTTGGTTAAATCAATTAAGTATATTTGTAAATATGTAAACAAAGGCAGTGATTTGGCCATATTTGAAGTACAAAACATAAATAAAAATGACGAAATAGCACGATACCAAATGGGCAGATACATTAGCAGCAATGAAGCTATTTGGCATATTCTCAGCTTTCCCATCCACGAAAGAGATCCTGCTGTCCAACATCTGGCAATACATCTTGAAAACGGTCAACGTGTATACTTCACTGAAGAAAATGTTCTCCAAAGAGCGTTCGAAGCTCCGAAAACGACTCTAACTGAATTTTTTACATTGTGTCAAAAACCTGATGTTTTTGGCCAATTCGCGAAGACATTGGTGTATGGTGATGTTCCACGTTATTTCACATGGAACAAATCCAGTAAAAAATGGGAGCCACGGAAACAAGGAAAACCACATCCTTCCATTACAGGCATATTCAAAGCTAAGACATTGGGGAGACTTTACACGGTACATCCAAAGCAACGTGAGTGCTTCTATTTACGTTTGTTATTGGTGAATGTTCCCGGACCAACGTCTTTTGATTTTTTACGAACAGTTAATGGTCGAGTATTCAATACATACCAGGATGCATGTCGTGAACTGCAATTGCTAGAAGACGATAACCATTGGGACTTAACGCTTGCTGATGCTGCGTTGACATCAACACCGAATAACATTCGTCAGTTGTTTGCAATTATTTTGACGACATGTTATCCCTCGCAAGCACAAACTTTGTGGGAAAAATATAAAAATTGTATGACAGAAGACATCTTGCACTGAATTAGACAAACAAATCAATGCCAAAACATAGATTATACACCAGAGATGTACAATGAAGCATTGGTCTTGATCGAGGATTTATGTGTTCTTATTTCAAATTTACCACTTAATCATTATGGTATGCCATCACCTAATCGTCCAGCCACCGACTAAAAAATCAATATGAAAATCAATATGACCATGGAAGTTTAGCAACAATTATCATGAACAGTGAACCATTACTGACAGCAGAACAAAAAAATATTTATGATCGGATTATGCTGGCTGTTGCTGCTGAACAAGGCGGTTTTTTTTTCTTGGATGCACCCGGTGGAACCGGTAAGACATTTTTAATATCGTTGATTCTTGCCAAAATACGGTCGCAACAAAAAATCAGTCAGGCATTGCGGCTACCTTACTGGATGGTGGGCGAACAGCACATTCAACATTCAAGCTGCCATTGGACGTTCATAATAAACCAGATGCAATGTGTAACATCAAAAAGAATAGTGGAATAGCTGCAGTGTTGCGGAAGAGTTCTATAATAATTTGGGATGAGTGCACAATGGCACACAAATATTCACTTGAAGCATTAAACAGAACTATGCAAGATTTAAACAGCAATAATAAACTTTTCGGTGGTGCTATCTTACTTTTGTCTGGTGACTTCCGGCAGACCTTACCGGTTATACCTCGCTCTACTTTCGCGGATGAGATTAATGCATGTTTGAAACAATCATTCTTATGGCGAAGTGTTGAAACACTTCGATTGACCATAAATATGCGAGAACAATTGCAAAATGATCCATCAGCACAAATATTTTCCGAACAACTACTACATATTGGGAGCGGTAAAATAGAACTGCAACCAAATACGCAATGCATTAAACTACCAGACAATTTTTGCACTGTTGTTCAGGATAAAAATGAATTGATTCAGAGTATTTTCCAGGATATACAGAATAATTATTTGAATCATGAATGGCTTAGTCAACGGGCGATTTTGGCAGCCAAAAACGTTGATGTTGACGAAATTAACTTCCAGATACAACAGTTGTTACCAGGCGATCTGATGTCTTTTAAATCAATCGATACTGTTGTTGATGAAAATGAAAGTGTAAATTTTCCGATTGAATTTTTAAATTCATTAGATATCCCTGGAATGCCACCACATAATCTTCGATTAAAGATTGGTTCCCCTATTATTCTCCTCCGTAATTTGAATCCACCTCAATTATGTAACGGTACGCGTTTGGTCATCAAAAAGATCACCGGAAACATTCTTGAAGCAACCATTTTGGCTGGGAAGTTTAAGGGAAAAGTGGTCCTGCTGCCACGTATTCCGATGATACCATCAGATTCTACCATACCCTTCAAAAGGCTATAGTTTCCAATTCGTTTAGCTTTCGCCATGTCTATAAATAAATCTCAAGGTCAAACAATGTCCATTTGTGGTTTAGATTTGGAAAATCCATGTTTTTCTCATGGGCAACTATATGTTGCGTGTTCACGTGTTGGGAAACCGTCGAATCTATTTGTGTTAGCTAAAGACAGGTTAACCAAAAACATTGTGCACCGATTGGTGTTAAATTAAATTGAAATTGAAAGTATTTATAATTCAAAAAAATATATATTAATGTTTAAAAGTTTAAGACTGTCTGCCTTGCCTACCTCATTCATGAGTTTAAGCGTCACATGTTATTTACTGTATTATACTGTAATATACTTATATTTGTTATAAAATTAAATGGAAATAATAAATCTGATAAATTTTTATTTTGTACCTATTGATTTCTGCTTAATATCAAGTGTAAGAACATTTTAATTAATTGTGTTCAACGTACTTCCCCTTCAAATCTCAATCCAGTGAATTTGTATACCAACATCAACATTTTCGTCTTTGTTCGTAAATAATTTCATTGTACTAAAGGGTTATAGTAGTAGAAAGTCAAATAAGGAGATCACCATATTTTTTTACAAATACCATCTGTGTGAAAAAGCATAGTGGACTCCGTGACTGATGTTCTCTTATTGTTCCTCTTAGATTGTTTACTATAATGTAATATAACAAAAACTTTAGCCACAGCAACGCGTGGCCGGGTCAGCTAGTAATATATAAAAATCCAGTGTCATGATGTATGTTCCCAGTGAACTCTTCACCAAGTCAACCGATTGTGATGAAAATTGGCATTTATATGTAATTTGTTCCAACTTGAGAGATAGGATAGTTTTTTTTGTCTTAATAATTTATAATTAACAATAAAATAAACTGATTAACAATGTTGATTGTTGTTATTAATCGTAAGTTTTATAAGATGGCGCCTTAATAATATTATAATTGTGAAAGTTTGGATGTTTGTTACTCAATCACGCAAAAACGGCTGAACAGATTTGGATGAAATTTGGCACACAGATAGTTTGTAACCTGGAATAACATATAGAATCCATTTTATCCCAATAGTATGTTCCCGTGGGATAATATTCGAACTGCACGCGGGCGAATCCGCTGGCAAAACTAGTAAAATAATAATCTCACATGATCTTACATGTAAAATCGGCCTATAATGTTCCAACTGACAGGCGTCCTCTCCGTGAGAGGAGGCCTGTGTCCCAGGTCTCACATGGTCACCGTCAGCTTTGATAAAGTGAATAATATTAAATATGTATTCAATGACAAGGCTAAACACGGGTGCAAACCTATCAATCTTTCTTAAAATCCAATTTGTAGATAATTACCTTGAACAAAACCGAACAATTCTAAAATTGGCATTTTTTTTTTCAACTATTTACACACATCATTCACTGTACACCCACCTAAGTCTAAATACTGTACAATTATAACAAAACAGTCTTGTCTTACTCACTATAAATTACGAACAACACAGTTGTTATTCATTCAGAATCGCCGCGAAACATTATTTTTTAGTTCACGGTACCACAGAATTCCCAGCTTTCGGCACTAAACACTTATTTCAAAATAGCTTTTAAACACGACTTTGAGTAATGAATCAACGAATTTATCTCCGGGTAATTAAACATTAGCTCATGTGAGCTTCCTTCTGTGCAGCTTGTTAGAGGCAGTTAAAAAGATACGTTCCACTACGTTTGAAGCTTTCTTGCTTTTGTTTATACTGAGTAAAAATATTTTTGGCATACTGGTGGTCGTTATTGAACATTTTTTTCCGCTGGAACTTTGGATTTTTATAGCATCATTTAAAATTTGGCAAGGCTCCAAGCTGATTCTAGCCTGTCTTTATAATCATATCCAGCGTGTTTCATATTCCTAGGTGCAGTTTTTTTTTTATAATTTGCTCGAAAGTTAAATTCCTTCACTCGTACTTATATTTAGATGATCATCTTGTACAGCGTGTAATTATCATGCACGTAGAAAACGAGCCTTCTGCATTAAGTACTCATAGACATTCTTATGTCATGGTGACTAACAGAGACACTTCTCGTTTTTAGGTAATTATTACATTATTATTAGCCATTAATGCTGGGTGAAGGTCTCCCTACTCTCTCTCCGCCTCTTTCTGTCTAGAGCTTCCAAGAACAAATTTTTATTAAAGGACTCCAGCTCATCCCGCGATCTCCGTCTGGGCCTGCCGTGATGTTGTTTGCTATTAAGTTTTTAGGTAAATAAGGGATTAACGATTTCTTCCTTATAAATCCACACATAAATTCACTGTTGTCCGTTCAGCGTAAAACTCACATTCCATTACCGGTTATTAATTAAAACATTCTTCGTATTTGCAATTACACATAACATATATTAATCAGACCTTATTACCTGATGAGCCGCTTTAATTATAACTGCCAATAACTAGTCGTCTCAGATAACGGCACTTTACACTTCACAGCTGTCAAAACTTGTTGACCACATAATAATTCAAAGGATGTCGAGTAGGTGAAGCAATCCTGATTTGGAACCGGGCTTAACGTAAATAGAACGATGGCCTCATAACTCCCCCATGCGAAGCTATGTTGCTTCAAACAACTTATCACTTAATGTAATGAATTATTACTAGGACATCATAAAATGTAGCACGCTGTATATTTTACGATGATCACGTGATAACAGCTGTGTATGAAATGCGTATAGCTGTATCTCAAGTAACATCACTTACATTCAGTCAGCTAGAAAATTTCGTGGCAGTGTGTCAGGAGTTGATTTCAGAAATCATTTTCATGTTTTCCTTTGAAAAGTCGTTTATGAATTAACTTTAAACTCAGAAAACACGTGTACATTGTACAACATTCTAATTGATTAAACATGCGTAAAGTTTTCAAGAGGGTAATCATTAATTATATGTCACTAGATTTATGTTGATTTGTGGTGATTTCAAGCTGTTTATAGTGTAATTCTTGTGTTATAGGACGAAAATCGGTCGTTAGTGGAGAGACTAATAAAATACAAAGCTAAAGATGCGGATAAAATGAATGAAGAAAATGAACATTTCCTCAAGTAAGTATTCATTAGTTGTTATGAAAAACCCATGACTAAATTCTCGGCATGTTTTATATTTCAGTTGTTTTTAAGTACATTTTTGTTAAGTATTTAATTGGCACCAAGACCACATCTTCAAAGACGACTATAAATAACAGTTGTGTTAAAAACTGGTAAAAAAATGAAATAAAAATGCAGTCTAGTCAAAATTTATTTATTGTTGGGGCATTCGGTTGATGGCATACATTTATAATATATTCGTTTTTGCCTGTGAGTATTTTAGTTGCAATGCGATTTGCAAGGGAATGTCAATGCTATCATAGAGTTGATGTGCACTGCACTGTAGAATATTTGTCATGTGTAAAACGATTGTTTTCTGACACACTTTTTTTGCAAACTCATTCTTATTATTACTTAGTTGAATAAATTCGATTTATACGTGACAAATGAAAGTAGTTTATGCACATCTATGAAGTATAATATTTAATATTTTTGTGTTTAAAATGTGTATTTTTATTTTGCCAAGTGTCGTTACTAGAGTGGGATTTGTGTGTGCTGCGAGGCTTAGAAGGCTTGCATAAGTACCCATAATTTGTTGTTTTTGCTTCTTTTTGTCTAATTTCTTCAACAGGTCAAGCCCTACCGCGTTTTTCATCAACACGTTTGGTAGAGTTAGTTTCGGGTGAGTTTGACATAATGTGAATGATGATGATGTGGTGGTTTGAAGGCATTGTGGCGTTCATTATTGAACATTATATCTCTTCATGAAAATAGCCCATATATTTATGTCTTAACTGCACTCTGAAACTGACTCATGATTTATTTTCCTTTCTTGTTTGTTAAATTGTATGTAAAGTCTGTCATACCTACCTGTCCTTCTAATGTAACTTTCGTGATGATGCATTAAGACTTACTTTTGCATTTACTTTCAATTTAAGTATAAACCTACTTTCATATACGGTGTGCGTCGCTGACACAAATCGAAATAACAATTTCCCATACGTTATATTATCTACGTCATATTTATTTACCCACTTACAAAATTCCATTTGATTTTGTGTGCATGTTTTCGGTTTGAGACGCTAAATCCTAGAGAATTTTCGTTACATATCCAATAACGTATTCGTTCTATAAATATAACATGCAAGGTTAGTTCCAGTATAGTTATTAACGTTCGATACGTTACATTACATTCTGGCATTGTCATTGTGAGTGCGACACGTAAACACCTAAATTCTAAAATAGAATCAAGAATTATGCAGTTACTGTTATTTTTGTACCGATACCTAGTGCATTTTGGTCATTAAAATACATTTGCGTGCTAAAAAATTGGCCCGATTTGCGATTTTCTCAAAAACTAATGAATCAGTTTTTCAATAATCTATTCTACATACAATTCAGAAAGATTTTAGTACACAATATTAGGTTATTTTTATTTAAACTTGTTGAATTAATTATCTTGTTTCAAATCGAACAGAACGGGGTGGATCGATGTTTAGCACGCAAGTGTATTGTTCTCAAACATATGCACTAGTAAACGTATCTACATAATGATACCTACTAAGCTGTAGTGTGTACGCACGTTTGTTTATTTACTATTTTATTGCACCTTTGAAGTAGCTATATTTATTTTACTTTCAACGTCTCTCGTTTAATAATATGATTTCAATTTTATCGATCCACTTGACGTTTGATCTATTCTTGTATCTGTTGGGTCATATTTATTTATTATGGTTTATAGTTACTTCAATAACTTATATAAAATACAAAGTGACTTCTAACAGCCTTTTGTAATATTTGAGCATTTGAGTTTTGAATTGTTTTTGCATGTTAACGTTTACTGAATTTGGACTGTGCATTGATTTTAAGTAGAATCTTATCAGTAGTTCCCTTGTGGTAGTTATAGCAAGCCATGAAGCTGAGATTGTTGGCGCGAAAACATGTCTCCAACAATGTTTGATAATCTTATCATTGAGGTCCGTAGATACAGAACATCCTAATCGGCGCAATCGGTTATACTAAAAAAAAAACAAATGAACTTTCTCTCGATTTTGCAACCTAAAATAGTAATAGTAAGTACAAAAAATAAACATAACTAATTTCTAATTTTTGTTCTGTATTTTCTACGTATCTCCAATATCTTTGGTTTGTTCCTATGGGAAATTGTGACCTCTAGTCTGCAGATGCTTTGGACGCATAAGGCTATAGACTAATTTATCATGATTGCTGTGTTTTTGTGCATGTTATAATACTTATGGTTGGGTGAAAGAAATACGTCATATTCAAAAATACTTAAATCTGTGAATAGCACCGCCTGCAAAAAATGCTTCGCGGAAAAGCGGTCCAAAATGGTAATAAAAGTCAGAACAAAGGAACTTGGAAATTCGTCTTATGTGAGTTTGAATTGTTTTCTTTCAGAAAGAAAAGTGATAAGGTACGGAAAGAATTGGAGGAGGCGGCGAGAGAGAGTGGGAGTCGGAGTAGTGGTTCCGGCAGCTCTGAAGACAAAATCCTGGATGCTATGCCGTATTACGCAACTATTTTACCTAATAAAGTCGCGCTGAGATTCGTAAGTTAAACTTAATTTAAAAGGACAAACTTCTGGTGGTTTAAAATTCTTGTACCCACCACTTTTTAATCGACTTCAAAAAAAGAAGGAGGTGCTCAATTCGACTGTTTTTTTTTTAAATGTTTGTTGGCTCAGTACTTTCGACTGGGTGAACCGATTTTGATAATTATTTTTTTATTTGAAAGTGCTTCCCGTGTGGTCCCATTTAAATTTAATATAGATCTGATGATGCGTTTCGGAGACAGACAACTGAACTCTTCAAAAAATTACAGCAAATCAACCGCGATTGCTGCTATCGCATAAATATGCATTGTTTTGAACAAGGATGTTGAAATTTCGAATTGGTATGGGGTAGGTACCTACTGAAACTAAAAAGTGAAAAATAAAAACTTAAAAAAAACAACCGACTTCCGGAAAAACACTAAAAAGTAAAAAATAACTTTAATTTCGGAAATCGGTGACAAAAAACTCAAATACATATCCAAAGTAACCGACTTCCGAAATTAAAATTATTTTTCAGTTTTTAGTGTTTTTCCGGAAGTCGGTTCTTTTTTTTTTGGAAAAAGATTTTTATTAAATACTTAACTAAAATCTCACCTTATAAAAAAATGAACGTAAGCGTTTTTGTTTTAATTTCCAACATCATATTTACTTACGTAATTTAAAAGCTAACGGTACCTATTAAAATAATAATGTGTACCAACCTATAAAAAGGGAGGGGAGAGAATCATAGGACATTAAAAATTCATCTGCATCGCTGTTAACCAACAGGAATCCATCTGATATGTATCTGATCGCGAGTATGATGTTTGAGATTACCATTATAAAAAATCTCGACGAAAGACGAGTCGAAGCCAAACGTGCTCCAACCAATCTTTCACTCTTCAATCGGTATTATGTATGTCTGTCATCGGACGAGCGCGACGACGAGGCGCTGGCGGCGAGCGTAACTCTTTGATCCTCGGCTCCATACAAGACAACTGCGAGCAACCTTTCAACAAAGCGATTAATGATTTTTTGTGTTTTTTTCTGATTAGTAATTTTCTAGTTTTGATGATACCTCATGTCCTAACCAAAAACGATCGTCGCGCAAATACGCGATCGTCGCGTTCGTTCCACTTTTTGTTAGTAAAACTGGAAAGGCCTCCTTTGTCGGCGCGACCACCCGTTCCGCTTCGCCGAACAAAAAGTGACATTACGACAACGACAACGACAGCGTACTCTCGCGATGTTGTTTAGGACGCAGCCTTAGGCGTATGTCCTGCAATGTTTTAAATTACAATCATTTATTTAAAAGAAACACAACTACATAAAAAACTGTCTTACAATACACAATTACATAATTGTATACACAATACTTATTATTTAAATATTTTATCAATTACGTTATTTTACCAGGATGCACACGACGGTGAAGTAAATGCTGTCAAATGGAGTCCAACAGACAGACTGGTAGCGACAGGAGGTGCTGATAGAAAAGTCAAATTATGGGATGTTACGAAATGTAAGTTGGTTTCCCTTAATTATTTATTTATCTTCATTTCGGGCGACTAGTGTCCTTAGAAAATACAAAATCTCATCGCAATATCTGTCTAGCCTTTCCTCAATTATGTTGGGGTGGGCTCCCAGTCTGACCGGATGCAGGTAGAAAACACGCAAAGTAACGTACACACGGCTACACATCAAGCTTTATATCTCCAGTATAAGCTGATCTGGCATTGTATAGGATTTCCGTACAGTGCGAGATCAGCATGTATAGATTGATGTGTAGCCGTGCGTACATAAGATTTATTTTTATTTTTATTTTATTTGGGAAAACAAACAATCGTACATTGTATATTATAACTAGATACACAGTATGCTATAGGTAAATGTACAATCCACTACGTTTCCACGTGTTACTAGCTTAAATACGAATCTAATTGCTAAAATTAAGTACAATCAATATACCCATAACAACAACTTACATTGAGTTGGTAATCTTAAAATCCAAATAGCAAAAAGTTAAAACATACTTAAATACTACAAAACAATCAACAATTTTGAGCAAGACGCTTAATAATTAGTTTTTTAAATGTATGTTTAGTTATGGCAAAAACATCGATTTCGTTAAAATTATTGTTGTAAGCCTGAACCAATCTCTGCAGCGGCGCTCTCTCTCCCGCATTTGTACTACAGGGAGTCGTAGCAAACAGTGGATAAGAGCGCGCCTCACGTCTCATGACTGTTCTAGATACAATATAATATATTTTGTTTATCAAATCTGAGCAATCAAACCTATTATGTACAAGTCCATGGAGCATCATTCCTTGCAGCAACAAGCGTCTAGAGCGCAATGTTAATAGTCCAAACTTATTTAAGGCGTCTTTATACGGTAGTCGTACGATGCGACATTTGTACTGCAATGTACTGAGGAACTTACGCTGAACTCTCTCGATTGCAGTCTCATATTTAATATAATAAGGATCCCAGATCATACAAGCATATTCTACATGTGGGCGAATTAAAGAATTAAATAAATACAGATATGTGGCTGGTCGTTTAAAGTCAGACGTGGTTCTCATAACAAAGTTATACATTTGAAATGCTTTAGCAGTAATTTTATCTATATGTAAATTTAAGTGAAGTTTGCAATCAAGAAGGACGCCCAAGTCACAGATATAGGTTTCCTTAAATAGAGTCTTATTACAGAGTGAATAATCGTAGGCTATTACATTTTTATTTTTAGTAAAAGTTATGTATTTACACTTAGGGATGCTTAGTTTTAATTTATTTATATTACAAAAATCAGATAATCTATTCAAGTCTTCCTGCAGAAGGCTGCTATCGACAGTGTTTTTTATTATTCTAAATACCTTAAGATCATCAGCGTATAATAAGAAATTACTGTTTTGAAAACAGTTACAAATATCGTTTATATATATAATAAACATCAATGGACCCAGAATAGATCCCTGGGGAACGCCTGAGGTCGCCAGAAATGAGTCTGATTTGTACCCATTGCTCACTACAGTCAGATTACGATTGCTGATATATGAACAAAACCAACGCAGTAAGTTACCTCTGATGCCATTATAGGCTATTTTCTTTAATAGAATTGAATGGTCCACTCTATCAAATGCCTTTTTAAAATCAGTATAAACAGCGTCTGTCTGAAAACCTGCGTCCATGTTATTGAACAAGTGATCCGTAAAGATCATTAAATTAGTTACTGTCGATTTATTTTTAACGAAACCGTGTTGCTCAGGTATAATATTGTGTCGCAGAAATGGATAAATGGCTTGATGAACGAGTTTTTCAAATAGTTTTGCAAGAGTACAAAGAATCGATATAGGCCTATAATTCTCTATGTTTTGTCTAGACCCACTTTTATGCACTGGTATTATATTTGCTTTCTTCCACACAGACGGAAAAGTACCACTTTTAATACACTTGTTAAACAACATGGAAAGAGGCATACAAATTGTTTCAGCTGTCCTCTTTAGAAAATAGGGCGGTATGCCATCAGGTCCCGGTCCCTTGTTTATATCTAACAATTTTAGTTGTTTGCAAAACGCAAACAACTAAAATTGATGCTAAAACCAACCAAACCAACAAGATGCTAAAACCAATACAAACTAATTTAGGAAAATATGGTGATCGTGCTACCCTGTATCGTCCGGTAAAAACTCTAATGAAGACCGGATATTAATCTGATGTAAGCATCAGATTAATATCCGGTCTTCATTTTCTTTAGGTGAGCCTAAAGAAGCTCAATGAAATAGTCATGGGAAATGATTTAAGGATTGATGATAAGAAAGTACCACAGAATACATTAGTTACTATTCATTTCAAATATACTCCTGTCCTTATAAAAAAAAAAAAACAATTGAAATTGAATTAATAAGAACTTCGCTACGTGATAATCAGAGATTGGATATTCGGATGCATATTCACCTAAAGTTCAAATGTTTGCTAACATGGAATGCACTTTTGTATCGAAAAAGTCTTAATTTAGGTAAGTAATTTGTTTTAACTAATACAAACCACCCTCCTCCAGTACATACACATATTTGTATCGGGTTAAACATTAATTTTAAATGAATACACATTTGAATAGTTATGCAATCCAAGAATCCCGGGATTTTTAATAAATATTACAAATAATTTATAAAGCCGCTTCCATACTGTCATAGCTAAAAAATATCTTTAGGCAAATATGCATCTGAATATCCGATCTCTGGTGATAATGAAATAGTTGCAAAATTCCACTCCATCCTATCTATAAGAGATGTGAATCTTTTGTATTTTATGTTTTATTGATTTATAATTAGTTCGACTAGATACCGCTAGGTGCCGCGTTCTGTAGTCTTGTTTAAATTATTGCTAATAATGTAGCAAAAACACCTATGTTAGTCACATGGAAAAGCAATGTCTGCAAACGAACACAACGACGTAGGTAATCTGCGGGGTAACTGCGTAACACAATAACAGCAAGAATGGTTTTCATGTTGACAGTTCAACAACATTCATTGCGTTATATACTTTGTTGAGCTTCTTTGACAGTCGTTACGGGACGTCAGAAGCCCGAAAGTCTGACAATCAGTCTTACCAAGGCTTATCGTATTACCCAGTAACCGGGTTCTGAAGGTCAGATAGGCACTAACTCCATATTAAATATTGGTACTCAGCTGCATCCGGTTAGATTGGAAGCCGACCCCAACATTTACATAGTTTAGAAATGGCTAGGCAGGTGATGATCTACTTGGTTAAGCAGACAAATTTATCATACTTATGAAGCAATGGATTAGCAATATCCTTCAAATTATTCATAATAATTGTGATTAATAATGTGGTACGCAATTAGGGTACTAAACACATTAACGCCCCCCCCCCCCTCCTATGTTGCACCTACCATGTTTTCTCTCTGCATCACCCCAAGGTTGACTGGTAGAAAATGCCTCAGGCATTAAGTCCGCCTTTGTACAGTATTTTTTACTTGTGCATTCAGTTTTAATAAATAAATAAAATCCGATGAATATACCTAGCGAGAGTGCATGGGTAGCCGTCACCACCTTCTGCGACGCAGTAATGCTCGCGAAGAGGGAGGCGACGCATGAGGGAGAGGCAGTATATGCGCCCTCACGGCCGCAGGAGACGCCCTGGGCGTCGGGAATCCCAGGCTGATTCCCGGCCACCGTAGGCGCGGGCTTGCGGACGGCGAGTAATGGGTAGCTCACTGTCTGGTAAGGACCAAGCTCGGGTCGACGGCGCTTTGCGTTCCACGCGCGCCTCAAAGAGATGTCAGCACTAACTGGTGGCGTCCACAAGGGCCGATGCCTGCCAGGGGTGCTGGCTGTTCGAAAGAGATACCGTGGCCTTGGCACACCGGCAAATGAAAGAACACGGGTGGGTTTTAGTCAGTAAAAGTCTGACACGCCCTCCTGCTCCACCCAGAGCGGGAGAAGTATTGATTTGATGATTGCCCACTGTCAGAAAAAAAATACCTCCTGTTTCTTTCAGTCATGATATTCTTCATTATAACATAACATAACATCCTTTTCGCAGGAGGCTTAGGCAGAGCACACAATTCACCACACATCCACATTCGCTAATACATCCACATTTTGCCAGTTACGTTTAAATCCTATGTAATAGGGGGGCGACTATTCTTCATTTGACCAATAAACTTTCAGGTATGGTGGAGCTCAAGGGTACGTTAGTGGGCTCAAACGCGGGTGTCATGTCGGTGGACTTCGATTCGACTGGCGCATACATCGTGGGAGCTTCCAATGACTTCGCGAGTCGTGTGTGGACAGTCGCCGACCAGAGATTAAGGGTGAGTCTTTAGAATTTATTTAAGTGTCCTATATTTTTGTGGACACGTGATGTACGATGCACAGTTTTATTGTCCTGTTAACTCTCCGTTTAAAGTAAAAGCTCAACGGTATCCTTCGAAATTCAAAATTTCTTACGTTTATTGCAATTTGCAGGTCTGTGTTAAAGTTGTATGTTTAACAAAATATGATTCGCAACCGTAATAAACATGGCTTTACATAATTATAATCATTAAAATCATCAATAAAACCCTCTAACTTCATTTAATTCCTTTGAATGACTTATTCATGAAATAGTCATTCAATTGAATTACTTATTCATGAAATAGTCATGCAATTGAATTACTCTTTCATGATATAGTAATTCAATTGAATTACTTATTCATGAAATAGTCATTCAATTGAATTACTTATTCATGAAATAGGCATTCAATTGAATTACTTATTCATGAAATAGTTATTCAATCGAATAACTCTTTCATATAATGTAAACGAACTTTAGCTAGAATGTTAGCTGATTTCGTGGGCTACCCTGGAGCGTCTACCTTAAGTAAAGTTTTTTATATGCAGTCAGAATAGAATATGAAATTACGAGTTTTACCTCGTGAGTCTGTCTTGAACAGACTATTGCCGCTTCAAATACCTTAAGTACACCACAGCAGCTTTTTTCTTAGAAAATTTTCCAAAAACATCAGGTTAACTTCGCTTAGAGCCTGGAGCCTTATTCACAGGCAGGCCAGAATGCGTGTTGAAAAAAAAAAAACGCAACGCTCGACAATGATTTTTTCAATGAATGGAGGCATTTTGAGTACAAAGTCGATGAAATTGTGATTACAGAAAATCACTAGTTTTCCAGCGTTGTTTACGTGTTTTTACACTTTTAAATTAGTAAGTACTAGCTTTTGGCCGCGGCTTCTCCCGCGTGGATGTCGGTTATCGCGTAAAAAAGTAGCCTATGGCCTTCTCCATATCCCAGGCTATATCTCTGCCAAATTTCAATACGATCGGTTCAGGGGCTTAGGCGTGAAAGCGTAACAGACAGACAGAGTTACTTTCGTATTTATAATATTTAGTAGGGATTAATAGATCTGTAAGGAACTACGAGAACTCTTTATTACTGAAACGAATCCTGCCTTATATTATCCACGACTTATACAACTTCTGCTAAATCTGGTTTTGGCAACTGCATACACTGATCGGATTTACACCATTCAGGGCCCCGCACAATTTATTCAACTGCACGTTTATAGTTTATGTTAGAAAATGATAGATGGACAGAAGAAGTTTATAGCTTCTTGTCTTTGTGCTTCCTTCCTTGCTCATGCATGCACTACGTATTTATATTATTGGCAATGTTTCGTTTACTCTAGCACCCATGAATACCATTATCGATATCATCTTGCTCAGTGGTCATGTCCATTTACAATAATTGGTATTTGCCAATCATTATTTATTTACTGTCTCGCAACCGAAGTCGCCCTTATAAGATTTGATCTCGGGCACTATATCACAAATCATATTAGCTATGCAGATGCACGTGGGTGTTGCTGTGTAAACGAGCAAGAGGCAATAATAGTATCCGTCAGTTCGGACATTATTATTGTGGTCGGGAGGCGGGGTCACGAACACGATCGTCTATTAGCGGATTGTTAGCGCGTCTGCGCTTCGTGATCCCGCTTTGATCACTTCCGACGTCTCACGCGAGTACCAACTCATCCGAGCCCAATATGAATTATGTACATTATAAATACCATGATTTAAATCTATCGTAACGGACGTTTTAAGAGCCTTGTGTATATTGGATTTAATACACAGTTAGAAACTGTAATGATATTTAGATTTATCACCGATTAAACGCCTGGCAACAATAATTGTACCTACTACTTAACCGAATTCTATTTAGGTATCTAATCTCATTCTGTCTACTTAATCTTATTTTATCCAGCTGCTTTTCATGAAAACAAAATGTTAATCTTTTCCCGCAATATTTAGTTTACAAGATGCAAATAGACTATCGTTGAGAACCAATCGACTTTGTACTTGTATTACTGCCATATCCTGTACAGGTGGGATGAAAATAGCAGCACACGTATAAAGTAATTTGATTTGATGTTTAAATTGCAGTAAACAGACATGCTACATTAGAGGTTGCTAAGCTCGGAAATATTTCTATACGCACTCTCTCGAAGCTAGCTCCACCACTTGTGCATTTAAATTGAATCATGTAACAAATCAGTTTATTGTTGAAGTAAATATTGCACTTGCAACGATAATGCTGGATTCAATAAGTATAACAGATGCCATTCGCGTGCCGCCCACCTCGGCGGATATTTCGCATGCTCTCATCGTGCATCCCTGTACAAACATACAATCAGGACCTCAACGTCAACAAATTGGAGAGCGCGCCCACTCATTTACTGACCGACATTGAATCAAAATGTATACTGGAACTCCTATCAATTTAAATCAATACAAATCGTTTCTCTCTTAGTTTTTTTGCTACGGTAACTAAGATTTAGTGGAGATAAAAATTAAGTATTCAAATTAAATTGACAGAGATATATTGCTACGTAATTTAAAATTAGAGGTTTGAGACATATAATTATAAATCTATTTAATGCAAAACCGCAATCGAATTTCTCTATCATCATTTAAAGCATTCGTATTTATTTCCTATGTGTCTCCTAGCTTCTTCCAGTCATCGACATCATTTTAGATCTTCAGTTTATCTCCGTTTATTTTCGTATTGAGAAACCCCTGCGTGATCGCGGTATTGCAGAACTATCGCGATGCAAATAATACACAAATTGCGCAGCGAATATCCATAACTGGCGCCGAGCAATAGCCATATAATGAGTCCAAATCGATTGCACATCGTGAGTCCACCGGATGCTCTCTTATCTCCAGTACCGTCTGATTTACGATCTGTTAACAGATTATTCGTTCCATAAAAGTTGCCAATCTCGTGTTTTTATGAAACCTTGCACCTCAAAATTGAGTTTTGCCTTAAAGGGCTCTCTCCAAGTCATCAACTCGTATCTATTTATTGAAGAAGCGCCTGTTTTAGCAGCAGTCGTAAATACAGATTACGAATTTGGATTTTACTAGAGAAGGAAATTATCTTTATTTGATGGAAACGTTAATTCATAGAGAGATAATATAATTATTAAAGGTATTTCTTGAAGAAGCATTTATATGGAACGATAAATTGAAGCTGACAGATAAAATATTTTAAGGAACACGGTAAATCCAAAACTACTAAAATTACTAATGGCGCTTTCGAACAATAGACTGACCTTAAGTTTCCGTTACACATCTATGTATATTGGCTATAATAGTTTATGTAAACTGACTTTTATTTAATACTTTCTATTCATGGGGCTCATGGAAAAATATGCTTGAAGAAGTGTGTGCAAAATTATTAAATAAATAACTAATAATAAATAAACATTTATTTTCTCTTCCACAAAGGCACCTTAAATATATGAAGATTGCAATATCTGAATAAAACCTTTGTGGGAGACTGGTATCTGCATTATTGTTAATGACTAATTAATACGTGAAGCAAAATTTTTGTACTTGAAATTTGTCACAGTTAAAGCTTATATGGATGAGTTCAGAATGCTAATATTTTAATATAATAATGCACTAGAAATACATTAAGTTTTAATTGAATTGTGGTCGAATTTCGACCACTGGGCGACCAGTGTTTAATAAAAAAATCCGTTTCATTTCCAAACCGTATATCGGTTGTTAGCAGGAAAGTATTTGGGTCAATATCAAGTTATAATATGTCCCGCAGCTCGGTGTGCCATTTCGAATAGACCTCCTCCAACTGTCCCCATTGTGTTCTCGACGGTCCCTACGTTTGTACGTACGTGGTAGATACGTGATTTGCATGTTTTGTTTTCGTAACCTTCAGGCCAGCCTATACTATCGTTTAGTTTAACTTAAATAAATCTATGATGGCAAAATGCACTTTAAATCCATCATGACACTACATTAACTAGAACATGATATACACGTGTTTGAAACTTTGAAGCGCTCTCCTGTAAAATTTGTCATTTGTAGTTATGAGGTTCTACGTAGGGACTGTTGTTCTGTCGTCTGCAACTCTGGTGCAGCATGGCCCCAGGGATAGACGTATATCGTCTTTCCATCTTGTTAGTTTTACTTCCTGTGCGTGTCTCAAATAAAATATTTTTCTTTCTTTCTTTTTGGGCGCCCCCGTTTTCTAGTACCGTCTCTTGTGTACCACAGGGTCACTTGTTTGCTCCATTTATTTGTCTGGCACCGAAGCATGTGTCCTAACCAGCCCCATTTATAATGGTATATTTGAACTTATTCCTGACTTTGGTTTTTCTTCTAATGTCTGTTTCTCATTTTGTCCCTTAGTTTAGTAAACTAATAAACTCATCATAAATTTATTTGGGGTTGGCGCAACATTTATTTTTCTCGCACTCTTCTCTATTAGTCGTCATCTCCGTAATCACATCCTTTCTAACCATACATTCACACAGTCCAACTTTCTTTCTTTGATCATTAAGAGACTTATTATTACTGATACATACAAATATCCTCAAACCAGCGCATAAGCTCTTTTTCTTGACGTTATTGAACCTTTTTCAATACATACATACATATTCAGCCCATAACGTTCCCACTGCTGGGACAGAGGCCTACTCTCTGTGAGAGGGAGTGGGCTGTAATTCCACGCGGGCCCAGTGCGGGTTGGTAGATGTCACATGGCTTCAAATTTTTGGTTGTAAGACATGCCGGTTTCCTCACGATGTTTTCCATCACCGTTTGAGAGCAGTGGTGATGAAATTATTTACACAAAGTAATGCGCCTGGCTGGGTTCGAACGCACGACCTACAACTCGTGAGTCGCGGCCGTTACCACTGGACCACCACTGTTCTCTCTTTTTCAATACTTTATGTTAAAAAAGAACTGCAGGTTGACGAAAAGGTGATTTAATAACGACATCCATAATTTTCTGTTATTATGTAAATAATATACCAAGTTCTTTACATCTTTCAACTTTGGAACAATCTGTATGCTCTTTCTAGAAGAATTCTAAAATTAAAAGTACCTTTCTCCCAAATATGTAAGAAGATGAAAGGTTCCCTTTGTCATCGTTTACTTTCCTTTCCAAACGAAAGTGTCCTAGTTAGTATAAAAAAGGCTAAGTTAATGCACTTTTGTTACAAAAGTAGCCATTCAGTTCAAGCTACGATAATTATTGTTACTTAACTATCGTTAATCGCCTGTTTGTTTGAGTTTCCCTTTCTCTCTTTTTTTAATATCTTCCAATTTTGGCGTATAATGTGTTTATGTATACTTTTACTGCTATATAAAACCTCTTTGTTACTTATTTGGCAGTGATATAGTATTACTTACTCTACTTAGGTATGTAGATTTTTAAAAGATACCGTGGACAGTAATCATCACAACGTTAAGAATACGCTTTATCAAGATACGCTACACACACAGGAAATTCTACGACATTAATGTTCATATTTGGCTAAAATGTTAAAGATGGCCAGAAGATATAAGCAGGACCGTTATAATGTATTTTGTCAATCAGAAAAATCTCGAAAATAAGAAAGTTGTGCGTAACATATACAGGGCGTAACAGAAACCCTGTTGCTATCCTTAAGCACTAAAGATAACAGCTGGTATAGAATACATAGTTTCAACTCAAAATAAAATATCTAAGAATTGATACCAAATTTTCGGTTTCATATGTCTCTTAAATTCAAATCATAACAAACGTGTCACCGCACTACGTAGGTCAATAACTTTTCACGTTACTTGCCAATATCACGATAAAGTTCTATCGAGTGATGTGTTTATGTCAATTAGAAAATTTCGGTTTCTGGTATCAATGTATAAAAAAATCTCATTACTTCCGAACATGTAGAGATAGGATTAAAAAGCCCTGCCAATGTTGTTTGATATCATGCAAAGAAGCCGTGTCCTTGGTATGTATATACCCTTTCCGTTACACGTTGTATATATATAATGCGAATTCAATATTCATGATTAAGGGGATCCTAGTCGCGGGCTCGAACTAACTGGTGGGCCTGGCTAAAAATTACGCTGTCTCACCAGGGGTCGTGTCCGACAGAGATAGTTTCAGTGATGAGCAGTTAGGCGCTAGTCTACACGCACAACGTTATTGAGTGAGATGCAGGATCATTTATAGTAAAAAAATTAAGAAAAGTCCTTTGAAAGATCGGGTTTTATGAAAAAGCCAATGCATAAATCAATGACCAATTAAGTTTATTGAACTCTTCGATAATTGAACTTGGTCGGTACCGACTTGGTTTTGGAGATTTTACGCTTCTTTTATTACTTAAACACGCCCAAAGTTAAGTAAAATTAGCAAGAAAAACGAATCTTTGTTGGCTCCTAACTTTTTAATGGTATTTTATTTTAGTATTCTGTTTCCGTACAGACAATATTAATAATGAGACAAAACGATATCATATTTTGCTTTGGATGTGTCATGTCAGACTGGAGTAAAACACTCCCGAAGTTTGTATGCAAAAAATGTGGACTAGGTTCACCTTAAGACAGGACAACGTCTGTCGGAGTCAGCTAATTATAAATAAAACTAGTGACCTGCCCCTGCTTCGCACGGTTTTCACGTCTTGACAAAACATCGAGATTTCTTTGATAAATTTTAGTTCAATGTTAATTTATCATACACATAAACGTTCCAGGTTAAATTCTCTAATTGATAGTGAAAACCGCATTAAAATCTGTTGCAGAGTTTAGAAGAACAACGTGGTCACACAGGCAGACAAAAAGACTACTTTAATTTATTATGTACTAGCCCGCCCCTGGGGGCCTATTTTCTAAGTCCGTGAACATAGTGAAAATCCTTACTAATAATAGGTCTTTACCTATTAAATTGCCGTTTTGTATGAAAAAATTTAAACGAATTTTTTTCATGTATTTTTTATTTGTATTAATCGAAGTAATCACCCATGCAATCAATGCATCTTTGCCATCGCAGTGGCAGTTTATTGATGCCTTTCTTAAAGAAATCAGCTGGACGGGAGGCAACAAATTCTTCAAAGGCATTTTGTACTGCCTCTCGGGTATTGAATTTTTTTCCCGCCAAGAAGTTATCCAAATTCTGGAAAAAGTAGTAGTCTGTAGGCGCAAGGTCTGGTGAGTAGGGCGGATGACGGAGAGCTTCCAACCCCAGTTCTTGCAACTTGGAGACCGTCTGCTGTGCAGTATGAGGTCGCGCGTTGTCGTGCAGGAGCAGCGGAGACGAGCGATTGACCAATGCTGGTTGGAGATGTGCCAGCTTCTCCATCATTGTGTTCAGTTCTTCACAGTACACATCTGCAGTAATGCTCACCCCGTTTGGTAAGAAGCTGTGATGAATCACACCGGCGCTAGACCACCAAACAGTGACCATCACTTTTCTAGGGGTAAGTTTTCGTTTAGGGCATTGTTTAGGTGCTGAACCAGGATCCAACCAACTTGCTGAGCGCTTGCGGTTATCAAACAGAATCCATTTTTCATCGCAGGTAACAATGCGGTTCAAAATTCCTTCATTTGTGTGTCTGTTGAGCAGTGCAAGGCACGTCTCGACGCGTACTTCGCGCTGACGATCATTGAGTTCGTGGGGCACCCATTTGTCAAGCTTTTTTACCTTGCCAATTTGACGCAAATGGACCAATATTGTTTTGACGCTAACGTCGAAAGCTGCTGCTAATTCAGCCGTAGATTGTGTATCATCAGCTTCCACAATCGCCTTTAATTCGTCATTGTCGACCAAAGTCTTCGGACGACCGCGAGGTTCATTTTTCAGGTCGAAATTTCCAGAACGGAAGCGAGCAAACCAATAACAGGTGGTGCGTTGGTTTGTAGTGTTAGCTCCGTAAACGTCGTTGATGTTGCGTGCCGCTTGTGCCGCGTTGCTGCCACGACGGTACTCATATTCCATAATTACTCGAATTTTTAACGTATCCATGATGACGAAAAAGATTGAAATGCGATGAAAATGTAACACTAATCAATAAACAAATGACTACTTTTGGAAAAAAAAATCCATGTTTTTAAAATAAAATTAATTTGAAATTAGAATTCTTACCCAAACAAAAATCATTTTGATTTGAAATGGCCAGTACTGCAAAACGGCAATTTCATAGGTAAAGACCTAATATTAAGTATAAATGCGAAAGTAACTCTGTCTGTCTGTCGCGCTTTCACGCCAAAACTACTGAACTGATTTAAATGAAATTTGGTACATAGATAGTCTAGAGCCTGAGAAATAACATAGGCTGCTTTTTAATGTGAAAAAAGGGTTGAAAGGGGTTGAAAGGGGGGATGAAAAGTTGTATGGAAGTATCGTTAATTTTAGAGCTGGAAGCTGGAAACTTATTTTTTAGGCTGTTGATTCGATATAAATAAATATGACATTCTAATTTTGGAAAAGTTTTACCCTCAAGTGTGTAAAATAACAATAGGGAATAGGGGATGAAAGTTTATATGGAAATATGTAAGGTTTATGTGAATGTTTTATAAGTTTGCGACAAGAGACAAATACCCAAAGACACTATTCCACGCGGACGAAGTCGCGGGCACAGCTAGTAGTTGTATACTTAATGAATCCTACTCCCAATTAATAAAGTTTTTCGGCCGGGCAAAAACACAACCCAGAGCAAAGACAACTGTCAAATTGTGGTACAATTCAAACTTACTTCGGGCCCCAAATTAATCTTATGTCCATGGTTGATACGGATTAGGAAACTCCTGTAACTTCGGCCGAAACTACGAAACTACGAATACCGTGCTTCGATTGCCTGCTTCGCACGAGCGCCACCTATTGGGTCTATCCTATCTTTCAAGCTGGAACCAACCATACACATTTACAAAATTTCATTGGAATCGGTTGGGTGGTTACGAATATTAGCAAATATGAACATAGTAACACGTGACTTTACATGTTACTAGCTGTGCCGGCGGTTTCGCCCGCGTGGATGTCGGAAATTATTCCAAGGGAACCTGCTACCTGTACATATTTATCCTTATAACATCAGCTATCTGCCAGTGAAAGTCCCTTCAAAATTGATCCAACTGTTTCGGATATTAGCCGTAAGGAAAATCCTATCTGTTAATCCAGGTTATAACCTATCAGTGTGCCAAATTTCATTCAAATCCCTTTAGCTGTATTTGCGTGATTAAGTAACAAATATCCAAACGTATCAACTATCACGTTTATAATATTATAATAGGATGATAGATAGTTTAAAGGAATAATGTCTTCATCAAAGTGACGCTAACTTGTGAAGTCGCGACAGTCAAATGTGCCTGAAAATACAAACGATGTGCGGCTCACCAAACTGATGTTGAGGTCATAAAATAGACGATAAACGCACCAACACATTGCGCAGCCTTTCTCCGATGAATAGAATTTGCATGAATGTAATTGTGTTGCCTTGGTCTGAATTATGGTACACTGGAATCTGGATGACCAATAAGGCAACGCTGAAGTACGGAACATGTTAGGCGAATACCAATTTTGAGACTTAATAAACTAGAGGACATAGAAACGATTAATATTTCAAAAATGTAGAGCTAGTTGCATTGAAAATTTTCTCTCATACTGTCCAAAATCCAGAAAATTCGTATTCTGTTCTGACCACTGGTGTTTTTATTTTTTTCATTATCTGCACTTATTGCTGCTCATTTCATAGTCGACGCGCTCTTTACGTTCCCAATGTGACACATTTATTGTAATGCTTAATCAGATTACATATTTCATGAGAAGCGAGCCGTCCCAGTAATAATTCATTTGTGTCGCGATGCCGAGCGCGAGATAAAATCTTCAATTATTCGCTCAATAAGTAGGATTGGAACAAGATACAAAAGGAGCCGATATTGATCGAGTACGAGCTCTTCCCTATACCAAAGCGTTCCAAGGACGTTCCTTATAAAGACATGGCGATGTTTTAATATATATGTTGACTGTTGGACTTGTTCCATGACCGATGTTCCCCGGTCGATTGTTCAGCTTATTTTATTTTTCTCGTCCGTACCTCGCGATTCCGGTGGCCACCGTCGATTCCCTTTTATGAATATTTCATATTATTGTAAACGACTTTATCTGCTGCACAATGTTGCATTCAATATTTGAATTTTATAGTTCTTCGAAAACGCCTGTCGACTACTGTAAAATTGTGACCGCCCTCAGCTTTCACAAGACATTTGCATTTTATTATTTTTATACCTATTCCCACTAAGCGTTCAATTGAAAACTGTTTAGATTTTTTATGTTCCTATTCAAGAAGTCTGAATTGCGTGAATACAATTTACAATTCTAGTAAATTGTGTGGTAGATGGCACCATATCCACTGGAATGGACACTTGTGTGCTAACGCTACGCCTTTTTAGCATTCGTTTAACGAGCGAAATTGTTAAAAAGCTTTTCTTTAGGTGACATTAGTGTAATTTCTATAAAGCACCGATGAAAAGGTTCTAAACATTATTGTAATTGTTAACTTGCAGACACAACTTAGTATTGACAGCTCTGGGTTCCTCTGTCTCTTTCTCGCCGTGCCTGGTGGTAAAAGATGACAGTCAATATTTTTAGGTATCACAGCTTATCAGAATCAATGCCAATAAACTTTTAACTGGTCTACGTTTAATTCAGTTTTATTACAGTCAGTATCTAACTACCGACTGGCCGATGAATTACGTTATGCTGAAACTTGATAGCCACATATATTTTCTGTCAACATATACGTCTATTTCACTTTGATTTTTGGCGAGAATATCTACAGTTCTCGCCTCGTTCAAGTTCACAAGATCAATCTGACGTTACTTTACCTTTTTAACGTAGCTAAAGGTCTGCAAGCAAGTTTTAAACTTTTTTTCCTTTCTTGCATGTGGTACTCACCGTGTATCCTAATGCCATCTTGAATCACCTTTTTTTGTACAGCAGCTGATTCGTTTGCGGCAAACTCAAACAGGCTTAATTTTATTTCTTTTCAACACCGTCACTAATCTAAATCTAGAAAGAACGCTTGTAGGGACAAATTCTTTGTTGCTGGGCTACTAATGGCTGCGCTTAGTTGTTCTCAAGTCGGCACGCGACACAGCACACGTGCCGGCGCGCGCGCCGATCTTATCTGCCGCACGAACGACCGCCGTGCCCCTTCACACGTGATGGTGCCAAGAAGTTAACTCAAAGATCCCATCTCATTGATGTGTGCAATTTCAACACTCACTGGTCAAATCTACTCGACACTGACTTTTTATTACCAGATTTTTGCATTTTGTTAATGCTCGCTTTGGCGGTGTCGGAAACTGGTTCGTCATGAAAAAAACAGTTCAATGACAGCGCAAGATGTGTTTTAGACACCAATCAAAAAAATATCAAGGTAGGATAATTCAAATTTGTTTTGTTTTGACTTTATCTGACTGAAGCATCCAGTTGATTTTAATGAGTCAGTTGTTTAACAATCACATTTAATTAGTTATTAGCATTGAATAGGGTTGCTTTTTGTTTATTTGTTAAAATGTCATGTTATGTTAAGGGTTTTAATTATATAAAATGAAACCAGAGAATATTTTGGAAAATTTATTTTAAGTAATGACAATTTGGACGGATGAAACAAGGTAAAATGCTGTTTAAATAAACTGTTTAAACACCATTTCAATACATTAACATCTCATTATTAAGGCACTAGTAGATATCATAATAAAATACTTTCAGTTTACATGGAATAGCACATTTTGTAAGTCGTAAGCTTTCGTTTGTTTAGGTAGGTATTTCATTTATGTTAAAATTTTATTAAATAGTATTAAATTCAATCATAAATTACGTAAAAAAGAAACTATCCTAAATTAAATAAATTACGATGTCGGGACGGCCGTCAATCCATCGTCTCTTGACTTAGGTCGCACGTTCGGTTATCTACTTAAAAGGTACTGAAATGTTACTTTTTACTTATCACTACGTATCATTAAAATCAGGCTTATGCTACTTTTTTAAAAATATGGTACAATACGTATTCGGACTTCCTCGAATGGATGTCCGAGCGTAAAGTGAACGAATGAGCGACGTGATCTTGATAACGACTCACGGCCGCGGTCCCGCCGACGACGCCGGAGACGGGGACAAGCGAGCGCCCTCACACACTAGACGCACTCAACAACGGTCACTCTGCGCCGCACTCGCATCCGTCCACATTCGCGCACGCTCTGCTGGTCGTCCCCGCCTCTGTGTCGCGCGCCCCCGCAGCCCGTAGCACTCGCATGCTGTGCTGTGGAAGCGCTCGGCCACTAACCATTAAATAACCGCTATCGCTGCTCTGCGCTCGCGGACGACGTGTCGCCCTGCGGAGATCGTCCTCACGAGCCAGAACTCGACGGGGGTTTTTAAACTAACGAAATATACTACTATTGCGGACGCTGATCACGTCGACACGTCTACTGTTATCTAGAAATGCCTCTGGTGTGCACGGGAAAAACTGGCATCATAGACTTTGCAAAGGGCGGAGGGGGCGTTGGGTCCTGGAAGCAACTCTGCAGCTTTAGCGGCAGCACGTCTTCGCTGCCAACTGCAGGTCCACGCTGCTAGTACGACTAGTTGGGCTGCTAGGAAAGCAGCTGCCGCGAGCATAGCTCCTGCTGCGTTTACACAAGTGACGTCGGTCTCTCTGACGTACACAGAGTCCTCAGTGACATTCTTCGCTCGTTGTTTGTCGAAACCGAACTTGTCGGTGATCTGAATGGTCTGCACGAGGAGCATGTTGTCGGTAGGTGCCGCCGGGGTAGAACGCCTCTTCCTACGTCCGTAAGACATGACGGAGCGGAGTTCGTTCGGGCCGCCGTCGCACTGCACCGGCTCACACGTGGGCATACACGGAGTTACCAAGGCACGGAACTGGACAACTTCCGAAGATGGGAACTTGAATGCATCGAAATGAGACAACAGCATCTGTAAGAAACAAATCGCTCGTTAAAATCTTTCTCATTGAGGCTGTAGATAAATGAGTCAATTATTTTCATTACGAGGTTCTGTCCGCCTTCACACGCGTTGAACTCTTTTTTATTACTTTGCCGAGTTACAAAAACATACTACGTAAAAAGAATATGGCTTAAATGGACTTGTACCACTTCATTAAGTTTTAATATTGGACATTATTGTTTTTACGAATTCTAATTATACCTATTCGTAATAACATGTTTACGTTACTTTTATATGAAAGAACAGTGATTGAAACAAAATATATGACATTTTAAATCCTATTCTTACCTTTCCGCTGTTAACTGATTTGAACAAGGGTCCCATGATGAAGTGCTCGGTGGGGCAACCACGGCTGTCGATGAGGGTAATCTCGCTGGAGTCGACGCCATCCATAGCCACAAGCTCGCGCACAAAGATCTCGAAGGGCGAGTTCGGGTCCATGATCTCGAAACGAAGTGCCTAAACAAATAATGTTATTGGTTATTTGAGGGAACAAAAAGTATGCACAAATACTTATAACAGGAATACAAATTACCAGGGGATCTCCGACTTCAGCAGATGCAATGGTATCGTCTCCGTTCCTGTCGGTAATTCTCATAGCTACGTTGGGAGAGTCGACGATGACCTCCTCCGACAGGCCGGTCTGGATGTCTCCGTAGATGCCGAGGTCGACCTCGTTGGCAACAGTCTTATTAGTGAGATCGTACTGGCAAGTCACAGCCAAACCGAGATCAGAGGATGTAACGATGGTATCGTGATGCTGAATAACGACATCATTTAGATATCTGAAAAGAAAATTCCATTAAGTCGTTTATCAAATCTGATATTCCTATTGATTTATAAATGGTATTGAAAGATAATATTTTACCTGCCAAGGCCGTTCTGCTTAACATTACACTCAATATTGTTATATCCCATGTGCAATTCGAATTCAAGACTCTGTTTGACATCCACGACGCAGGAATTGGGACTGCCCTTAGCGTAGATCTTGCCGTCGAAAAGTTTGGAAGTTTGGATTTTAGCAACCATGTCACCGGCACGACAGTCGATAGACACGTTGTAGCAAGAAGACAGTTCGTAGGTCGCTGCTTCAGGGACTTCCAAGTAAGGGTCCTAAAATACGAATCAAGTCAATCAAATATTCTTTAGATGAAATACCATGGAGTTGACGATAAATATTTATATGTAAATAATATTTCGTACCTGAATATCGGCAAGCGTGGCGCGAGAGTGATGAGACAGACGACAGACGTGGTCCCCAGTGTCTCCATGATCGTAAGAGTGGCAGCGGAAGGGAGAGTTTAAGCAAAGTTCCCGGCATTCCTCAACCGTTTGAACATCTTGATATACAGAGTCCACAGTCTTCAGTATACGACCACCCATTTTCTTGAACTCACAGAGCTTCGTAGGCTCCTCCACACAGTTGTTTTCTAAATAGTCGGTGTCTGTAGAAAAAATGGACATGAATGAGTTAAGAATGCATTATTTTAAATTATGTGAAAGAAGTAAAAAAAAAAACGGTGATGGTCTGTACCTTCGTTCGCTTGGAAAGCGTTGGTTCCCGCCAGGGTAATACGGTCCATGTTAGACAGCACGCACTCCCCAGTTTTATTGTTGTAGTTCGCCGATCTGCAACAATGTTTCACGCGGTTTAACAGCAGCTATGTTTTTGTTAGCTTTTTTATTGTGTGAATTTTCCCAAGTAGTTAACCGCATGCATAGTGTGAATGACGCTATCTTGCTTGCACCGCTTAATTGTCAATTATCTATCATGATTAATATGGTAATTATTAATTCCAATGAGGCTTCTTTATGAATTCATTTATAATTATAATACATTGTTGACACGATGACCTGGCACTTGGCAGCTAGTTTCTATTTCTCGAGTCTTACTAGATAGTTACTCTAAGACTGGTTTTATGTAGCGCATGATTAACGCCGTAAACCGCTGGGGACTTCTAAGGATGATACAGCTGTTTGTATTCAAGCCTTGTAATAATAATCTGATGTGGGTCGCTGAGGCTGACTTTAATGTCCTCGATAACAGTACAGGTGTAGTAGGTTTGCGTATCGTGGCATGCGCAATGCTCTCTCAATTAAACCGCTCAGTTACAAGGCTACTCTTACTTTCAATGTCTACGCGAGTTGTCATAATCATAATAGCTTTATATTCAATGAGCTCTTTTGTTTGCATACCGCTTGAGTAAGTCGGACTCGCAACGATATTTACTTATTCGCTGATTTAATTTCCCATCATGCATCCCTATAAAATTACATGCCTATATCTCGGTATTTTCAAGTCAAATGTAACGCTTTTCAAATATCTTATTATGCAGTTTTTTCTTTGCTTGTGTTCGATTTCATTTATATAAATAATATATATCATATTATACTTATGAATAATACGCTCGTGTTCATTAACATTGTATCTGTATAAAACTGTGACGTTTCAATGTATAATGTTACTTTGTGCTTAGTGACCACCCGTATAATATTATCTTGTTCATCTAGCTCAATATTTTCTCTTGATGTACAATCGAACCCGATCAGATGACCCTTGCGCTAACCTGTGTGATTTTCACATGAGATGGGCGCATTTCTTTGTTGTGTGCACCATTAGAACTTTCTGTTTCGTTCTTCAATAGATGGTTAGTTATTTTAAAAAAATGGTGTAGCGTGATTCTTTGCTTTTGATTTTGTGGTTATTATCTCGATGTTATGTAACGGCTCTCAGTCTATTACAAGAAGACATTAATTTAGTATGTTTAGAGTTGATGATTGCGAATGTCCCGCTACCGGTAGCCGTTGTTCATTTAACCGTACGGGTGCTCGGATGCCTCTACCTCATCGCATAATAATTACACTGACTGCCTGCAATTTGTTCAACTGTATCTTCCTTACTTACACATACGGTCATAAAATCAAATTTAGTTCTGATGCTTTCCGCTACTGCTTAGTAAATTTTATTTTATACTATAAAGTTTATCTGAGAATTTCTTACGATTAAGTATCGCTGTTCATTATAATTTTAATACCAGCGTATGGAAAATTTCCATGAAATCCCCGGGTTCTTTGTGAGTTTTGTTTTATGAACGTTAGTAAACAGTAAAATATATTCCTACCTATGTACGAAATTCATAATCGACTTAATTTATAACATTATAAGTATTGGCAGATGGTCTAAAGGTACTGATTACATTTACAATGTTAAAGCAACGTTGGTGGTCAGTCTAATAAAAAAATAATTATGTGTAATTTATTGATAGGCCATAATTTCGATTGCTCGTAATTTGTACCCCGATCTCTCGATCTGAAGCGTGACTTAATAAAAACAGGAATATCCGCAATGTTTTATTTAATTACTAGCATCTGTTTTATGTTCTTGTTATTTGTATTCAAAGATTGAAATAACCGTGACTGAATGGCACAACCTGTAATTACTTTATATACTAATATCGACACAAAAAAATCGACCAATGTGGAGCACCTCTAACAAAGTATCGACGGTAATTATTTAAGTGCGGAAAGGGCTCTAAGGGGAAAACAATATGTGCCTTATCAGTTATTGTATCGTGGAAGTAGGAAGCGATAGGGCAGGCCGCTCCCACACCGCGCGGCACTCTGCCCGCCACGTCCGGGGAATATTTGCCAAATGTCGTGACTGTCGACGATCGCGATGCGCGCCGCCCGGGGTGCGCCCGCACCGCCTGTTCGCCTCAATGGAGATACGACGATTTGTATCCAACGGTACACGTGTCGAACCAAGCTTGACTACGTAAAATCCAGCATTTAATTCTCTAATCGCTGCCTAACCCCAACCCTAGAAGAATTCCGAGATGATGGCGTGAAATCTTGGAATTTATTACAGCTGGGCCGTTGTCTGACTCCTTTGTGTGTCTACATAGAAACTAAAATAAATATTTCCCGGAACAATTGTTGCTCTATAGCTCAAAAGTATCCACAAATACAAAGACACTTCAGACGCTTTCATTCAGAAATATGTCGAAGAGTAGGTCATAGATTCAGGTAAATTGGCAAGTTTTTAATGCACTTTCAGTTAACGGTCTTAACTCTTCAGAAATAGGTGCAAATAACCGAACGGTGTTAAGTGGCAATACTATAAACGCATTACAGAGATGATGCTCGGAAAATAAATTTATAGATATAAACCGAGCTTTCTAGTCGAAGAGAAGAAATGCGTTTCGATTTGTAATGTTCTTGGCCTATACTCGTGGACGCACGTAGTGCACGCGTTCAGAAGCAAATTAGCGCCACAATCCGCAGTCGTTACTGAGCAGCGCAGCTTGACCTGAACACGCCAACGGAAATACGTGTATCGAATGTGAGCGTCTGACGCAGTACACTATTTATGTTAATGATATCAAAAACCGTACAAGGAAATAAACACAATAGGACAGTCGTGTCTTGGTACATTAGACGCCTGAGACGTAGGCCGTTCAATTGGCCTCCCTGCTTTGTATATAATGCTCGTTTGTAGAATTCAGAAACGGAACGGCTACCAGGAAGAGGCTGTGACTTATCCACTGAACTGAGCCGCAAAGATGTACCGCGCTGCCCGCCATCTATGGCAACTTGGTGAAGGCTGATTGACTTCGTTATCGGGCTTATCTATAAATTAGCTTATACTCGTATGGATATCAAATGAGCCGACTTTGATGATAAATATTTGTATAATATTAACTATACGAGGAATTTGTTGTGTTGACTCCATTCACTGGTTAAGGATGCATTTACATACATAACTGTCTTCGTTAGGCACAATGTTGAATCAGTCAGCATATGATAGCATCTGATTGAAGGGAATAGAGTCATGACCTCTTCCGTTTATTTTCACGTCTTGTTAGTGCGATTGTGGTGGACAATATCAACGTCAGTAATGTACTTATGATCGGAGTTAGCACTTGACACGAAATAACCCACTAATTTATTTTGTGGGCATGTGTCATATTAAATAATTACTTGTTTGTAATTCAGAGTCTCCCACGTGTGTCGTATACTAGTGGCAGAATCTACCTACGTGCTAAAATATTAAATTGTAATCACCCGTAAAATAATGTTTAAATCCCAAAGTGTTCCGTTTTATAGTATTTAACAGAAACCTATATTCTGCAATAGATATCTTCCATAATATTGCTATAAAGTGGAAAGTTGGTAAATGTTTAAGTACGTTCATATTTTCCTTCAGCCTAATCTGGTGGCTTATTTTCCTGCATTTGAATTTATATTACGGTAATAAACCATCAGTATAATCTTTCAACTAAGAATAAATCATAGTGCCTCGACTATTTTAATTACAACGAACTTCGATAGCAATTAACGTATCTCCAATTTCTTAAAATCCCTTGTGTAATTTTAATTGCATCAACAATTACGGCTTGATGCCATCGGATCGTTAATTAACTCTTAGATTGCTGTTCGCTATTCTATGCATTGAAATATTTTTACTCTATGTAAGGCAATTTCGTTTGGTATCACACACAATGAAATAATAAAAAATCATTAACGTCTTCAACCCGTGCTTGTTGCGTATCTACTTGAGTAAAAAATGTGTTGATGGAGCAAGTACTGTTTTATGTAATTTCTTTGAACGCTTTAATTAATGAGTACCTGAGTATCGTACAAATAGTGGTATTTATTATGGAAGGTAGATTGGTTGTACTAATACTATTGTAAGTGTCTGTACAATCGCGCATAGGTCGTGTCGAGGGCAAGGAGTGCTCGCGGGTCATTCATGTTTCACTCCGCCCATGCACCGCTCTACTTTGTTTTCTTTAAAACGTTTAATGAAGTTAATAATAGCTAATGCATAAATGCAATGTAATTTTGCATACATCTAATCTTTAGGAAATTCATGTCTTGTAGAACGTTTTATAAAAAATTGGAAAGTTATTAATTTTGCTTGTATGTTAATCAATTATGTTACAGGCTAGAAGCATGAAGTAAAAAACAAACTAACGCATACATTTAAATTATACTGTCAATTAAATTATTCAAAACTTGGGAATGACGATCATCATCTTATTGCATTCCTACGAAACACGAAAATACTGTAACAAATTACGACTTGACTATTTCTATAAACTTTTTGTGGAACAGGATTGTCTACCGCTGGCTTCAGCAAGATGAATGTGATTTCAATAAATTCACCGCATCCTTCTATTGTGGTTTTGAGTAGCCACATAAATTTCACGTTTATGTCCGCGACAAAAATATGAATCTGTTTTCTACAAACCCATGGTATGTTCATTTATATCTTAAGAAGAATAAATGCGTTTATTGACTTCGGATGTACGGTTATTTGTATTGGCACTTCACAAGAGAATTATTAGAAACGCCTATGAATCTCTTAAATAATAGCTTTCTCTAACATTTTTATGTCTTTCAAAGCGTCTTAAGACCCATCCAATTGAATTTGTTGTCTGGAAACGTAAACGTGTCTGGACTCAAGATCATGTGGTGTTATTTATGTGTTGTGTCTGGTATTTAACCAACCTGCAAACAAACTCGTTTTCGCCGAGGCACAGGTCAAGGCACATTTGCCTGGAGCTGACTGTGTGTGTCTTCTTGCCTCGCCCTTTGAGGTGGTAGCCGCGCACGCGGTCGAAGCACCAAGCCCTCTCACAAGGACGCACGCCCAGACACGACTTTTGTGCGTATATCGTGAAGACGGGGAATTGTGACTTCGTTAATGCACCTGCAAATAATAAAAAGCATTAAAAAATAAAGAACAACTCTGTGTTATTCGCTAGTGGTTAGATTTTTCTAGTGCAAAATAACCTTTTTCTTTTTGTGTCTATTGCTCGTAGTTAAAAAAGAACACCTAACTTCTATGCAAGAAATATGAGAAAATAGGCGCTCGTGTCATCATTAAATTCTTCATGCTCTCGCACGTGTTCTGGACGCAGAGGCGTTCAACCTTGGCGAATTTGAAAATCCGCACACCGAGTCGACCGGAGCGATTTGTGCTTCCATAATTGGATCTCATCGCTTAGTTCCTTGAACTGAAGGCTTGGCGGCAATTTCAGTACGGCTTAATTCAATATGACCCTTAATCGGCATCTTCTTTTCACTGCGATTATCGTATCTACCGACGTCGTTATGAACATACGCGTTCGAGTTAAACTTAGTTTATTCCACAAAAGGTGAAGAACAAACCACATTTGCTTAAACACGGTAAGAATGTATTTGTTTGTGTAAAAGTTCGTTAGCATTTTTGTTAGTCACGGTTTTATTTATTATAATATTAAAATCGAGGTAACTTCATTTTTGCATCCCTGTCGTGCTTTTGTGGTCAAAATAAAAAGGCAACACATTCCGGTACGCTGTGTTCTCTAGCTTGTCTTTTTATAGTTGCCTTTGACACTTTATAGCATCTTCGCAAGCATTGAATAAAAGTCCATTATAATTTCCAATGCGATCACAATATATGAATTCCGTACTGAATTTTAATACCGAGCTACACAACCATGTCGACACTTTCACATATATTAGGGACCCAATTAAAGCTGTGTATTTGTTAAAGTAAACTTCTACGAATAACTTTCGATAAAAAAAACGAGCACGTTCATATTGATGAACTGTTTTTTGTTATTAGCAAAAATTATTGTGTATAATAGAACGTCTATTCACGGTTATGAGGTCAAAGCGCGTTCCACTAACTCTTGTTTAAATACACTCGGTCATGTTTTCCTTTTCGCGGTGAGAGTATTTTTTTCCCAATAAGGCGTGATGAGTGAGCATAGTCATGCCGTTATTGGCATTCAAATCATGTGTTCAAGCAAAAAATCGGACCGCTTCGCTTGTTTGTGAGCTCACACCTCTATGTCGGACAAACGAGAGTACGTACCGGCGCCATTACACAGCCACCTGCCGTATGTGTCCCGATTATACCATAGTTATACACTAGCACGCATCCATTTGTGCCGTTATTGTTACTCATATTTTTCTCTTATAGATATACCTACGCGCTTATTAACGCATTCGTGATCTTGCTAGAGA
The DNA here is from genome assembly GCA_947359405.1 of Antitype chi. Lineage (NCBI taxonomy): Eukaryota > Metazoa > Arthropoda > Insecta > Lepidoptera > Noctuidae > Antitype > Antitype chi. The sequence continues at coordinate 11,735,891 of OX375820.1, read as the reverse complement.
TATTTGAATGCGGTTTATTAAATGCTGCTATTGATTTATCTGTGATTGTTGTATACGCGTTAACGATCGCGTCAATATTCGTTAGCAAGAAACTATGGGTTTTGTGTTCCGATATTAATCGTTTGAAATAGCGGTATTTAAGATTTATGGCGAAAACGTTTTCACGTCGTTATTATTCGTTTATAGCGGATGTAAGTTTATGATATTTGAATGTCTGTATTTATGTGAGGAGTTCTTCCCGTAGCATTTGTACTACTCTTTTCTGACCTTTTGTAAATAGAAGCTAATGAATTGGTGGTGTGTGTCCGACGTATAAATCCTTTAGTAATAAATTCGAATGTAGTGTTCGTCTTGTTTGGTACTCACCAGGTAGTTGGTCAGCATCGGAACCGAAGAGAACACAGAGCCCCGTCTCGTAGTTGACAGCACGACAGGTATCGTTGGCCTGGCACTGCTCAAGGCAGTCGGTCAACATAAGTGTGCCGGGGATGTCGTCTAGGATGTGAGACGGCGCCGAGAACACGTATCTGCACAATGATAATATGATACTTTAATAACCACATGATTGATGCACACCAGGATTAAAATGGAAATAGTTAATTCAATGCGGTAAGCTTTTTAATCCGGTTAGTGCAATGTTACTTGAAGTACACTTTCCCAAGATAGCTTATGAGCGAAGTCGGATCTTGATAACTTCACTTGTCGGCTAGTTACATTGACTTAATAATCTTAATTACGTGCAATTATCGGTCACTCCTCCGCTTCTGCCAAGAGCAGACTTTATAACAAGGCATTTAAAAACATGAGTGTATTCGCTTACCCGGTGACAAGTTCAAATCCAATCATCTCGGGGTCGCACTCTTCTAAAGAGTTTGCGGGTGCTGACGGAGCTGATACTCCACTGGGCGCAGAAGGAGGAACGCCTCCCGAAGCAGTCTCGGGCACGGCGGCGGCGGATGGCATTTCAGCTGGCGCAGCTGGCTCAGCTGGTTCAGCTGGCTCAGATGGCTCAGATGGCTCAGATGGCTCTTCAGACACAGGATCGTCTTGATCGGGAGGCGGTGCTCCTGGATTCTGATACCTTTCAGGAGCGGCCACTACGGCTGGTTCTGGTGACCCCGTTTCTATGGCAAGATTGTCTTGAGGTGGCGCGTCAGCTGCTGATCTTAAAGTCCCTTCGAATTTTTTTGCAGCCTCGGCGGCGTAAGCCACTAACACTATACTGAGTAGCAACCGCATTGTGCTCTCTGAGAGGGGCCGTGGCAACATTCGTTATCTGTAACAAAAGAAAAGTGTTGGTTAAAAAACTTTTATGGCAATTTAGAAGTACTTGATTGCATGGGAAGCTCTAGAATTATCGTATATAAAGTCGTTCAGCTTATGCACGCAACCATTCTTCCTAGATAGGGTAAATCGTTCAATATCTTACGGCCATATCGAGCATCGTTTGCCGTAACTATCGATGAGATGTGTTCTATTGATACGTACTTGTATACAATTTGTGGACTTAGTGCGACAACTGAACCCGTGCCTCCGACCATATTGGAAACGATATGAAATATCGCTTTTCCCAGTAGATACATTCGATATTATCTATAAATTCCATTCAACAATATCTGTTATTTATGTCTAGATATAGTGAGCCAATGTTTTTACTACGTGGCGGAGCATTCCACTGAAACTGAGTTTTAATTAAAGTTCCTGAAGATTCGTTTTTACGGGTGTTTTATAGCCAAGTGGTTATCTGGCATTACATGTAAATGCGTTCGGCTTGGAGTGATGCAAAAGGCGAAACAATTATGTTCGCTGTCTAAGGGCATTAGCTTAATGATTGCCGTCTCTTTGTAATTAAGTTACAACAGCGGCGTATGTAACATAAGACACGTAGCTACATCAGAGTGAACCGCGTTAGACGTATCATTACACAATCATAAACTCTAGTCATATTTTTTTTCAAAAATGGATGGTTTGTATGAGTCATGGGAAAATTTTTGATGCGCTTTCACATGGCACTGTGAAAAAATGCTTATGGCACCGTTTTCAACTTGCGCACCTACTTTCAATTACTTTTTAATTAGTTCTACTTTACACTTGACATTTATATTTTTGATTGAAAAATTGTTATTTTTATTTATTTATTTCCCAGAAGTCTTAAGAATTATAAATCTGTTCGTTTAGCTAAACTTCAGTGCATTCACACCGGTGCATGTTCGTGTTCTTAAAATTATCTTCACCATTTGCAGCATCATGTAAAGAAATTATGGAAGTTGTTACTGCTTATACCCATGTTGCACGCGCAATATTTGTAACGGTTATAATCTACTTACATTCACTCAACTGACTCAACGGTATCACCACTTATTTATTTTTGTTCTATTTGTGACAAAAAATGGAATGGATGCACCTGACGCGTAGACAAATAACTTACAAGTTTAAGTAAAGTCATTGTCTTGTGAAACAACAATAAAAACATTAACACCGTAGTCTCAACTATGTACCTACACCAGAAGTCTAGAACATCTAGCTAACATATTTTCCAGAAATTATAAACTGTATTAAACAAAATTACAGACTTCTTCCAAGTGTGGACAGCTAGGCTCGAGCATTAGGTATGTCTTAAGCACCATGGAGCTCTTAATGGAATATAATTCTTTTAACTTCTGGCTGTAAAGCGTATTTCTAAATGAAATATGTGGAATATCTTTGAATAACTACCTCCGCTTTTATTCTGTTAGAGGTCTTTAACACGGATATCAAAGCAATTTTATACTAATAAACCGTCTACATGGATATTGTGGGAACAGATCCGAAACGAGTTCTTGAAATTCGTTATAAACTTATGGCAATGTACCATTTATGTTCCAAATGTATTATTACATATGCTTATTTTTTATGATTGCTTATATTTTTAATTAAATCCACATTTTATTGAATAGTAATTATTCGAATTATTACAGCGGCGCTGGCGCTGGCTGCACGGTGCAAATCTGCGCATACGCACGCTTGAATGATACCGCCCAAGGAAACCTAATTCATTTCATGCGTCGTGTCTCGTGTCGCTCACGGCCTGATAGTAATTTGATCTGCCCGTCCATTATGAAAATTAAATTACTCGCCTATAAACGCTTACTATGTCATACCGCTACATATTTTTAGTTTTATTTCCAAATATAGGCTTTTCTTCACGTATTTCAATAAAATCGGAATAAGCGCGAAATTTAGAGACGTGACTCGAAAGTAAATACCATATCAGATATGACACTGTTAAAAATGATTTCGTGCTCAGTATCTAACAATTTCATAGAATAAACATTACAACGGGGCGCGGGCTAGTCAAGGGTTATTTGTCATGGTCTTCACAGGCAAAGTTCAAACAGCAAAGTATTAATAAATAGGGACGGGCGTCGGCGTCAATAGCGTGAAATAACAGGAGTGGATCGTGGTGAGCTGTAGAAGATCTCAGCCGCTTCGGCTCCGGCTTGATCGATTCCGATTTATGTAAAATGCTTTCACATGTTACACTGTTACACAAACTTGTCAGTTAACCTCGAATGTAACGACGGAAATATAAATGACGGGAAGTTAAACCCCTGCGTGTAGATACGAACATCATTTATTTAAAGTAAGTACGTAAGACAAATGCGATATGTCACAGAGCTCCATTCTTTGAATGTAGGATAATAATTAATTACAATTATTCACCAACGGGTCTTAACAACTTTACGGGTAAATAAATTTTGCAAGATAGTCTCTTCGTTCATATTCATTAAGATTTCAATGTTTCATGCATGTGTTTTTCCACGCCCTTCCGGCTTGCCCCGGCTTACCTAGAAAGTTGGCATTGCACGCTAATAGCACAAAGCATACGACATTATGTTCTATAAAACTAGGTGCTACTTAAAAAGCTTTCAGTTAATACCTCTAACTCAAAAGAGCTATAAATAAAGTCACGGATATGAATTGTCACTAATTTTGCACTACGGTGTTAGGTGCATTGCTAAACTAACAGTTAACTTACTCGTATTAAGATTTATGCTATACAGCTGCAGCGTTACTTAATAATTGGAAAATTCGGGATATTCTTTAAAACTTTCGCTTTCTCGTCTTTTTTTCTTTCTTTCTGTTTTATTATTTCTTTTCTTTTCTTTAAATGTCTATCTATATAATACATTTAAACGAGCAATTCTTGTATATATGTATATTATAATCTGAATCTCGGAAACGGCTCCAACAATTTTCATGAAATTAGGTATGCAGGGGTTTTCGGGGCCGATAAATCGATCTAGCTAGGTTTCATTTTTAGAAAACGTCAAACAAAAAAAAAACAGCAAAGATCGGGCATCCAGATATTTCTTTCCAAGTTCGGAATATATTCTGAAAGTAGGTAAATATGTGTCGTTTCAAAGAACACGGAGGTTCCTCACAACAACACATTGACCCGTATACCTTCGGAGGTCGTGAGCCAGAAGCATAGCGTAGAGCGCAACTTTCGCCAAGTAGGTCGTACCTCTTACTACGAACCACTCGCTAACACTACTCACTCCCAAATAACTTCACGTGACTAAAATAATACTCAAATAGCAGAAATATAATCCACTGGACTCTTTATACAAAAATACTTAAGATTAAATAAAGAAATAATATCGGTAAAAGCTTTTATTGTACAAATAGACCGATTCTGCAATAAATTCTTGGTCTTCATTACGATAAAAAAAAATGCAGGTGCAAAGAACGAGTGAAGTCGTCATCGTGGATTTTGATAAAGGATGCATTTAAAATGAATATAAAAAGTCTGCAATTTCTAGAGGTCATGTTTGGGTCATTTGATTAAATTGTCGGCAAAAACTACTGAAAAAATTATAGTCTTCTATATAAAATCACGACAATTACATTTCTGCGCTATTTCGGTTTACTTTTTGTTGAAAATTGTCGAGAAAATGTCAAAAACATCCTCAAGGTCTGCCATTTAACGCTTTCAGAAAAAGTATTACGTTTCTTATCATAAAAAGATAGTGATACAGTCGATAAATTGTCGCGACGGACATTGGCAGTGCGAATGTGCGGCCACGCTCGGTTCGCTGCAGCACCGATCAGATGGGGTCAGCGTATTCAATGAGCCGGATGCCTTCAACCTGCTATTTACGTTTCACCATACCAGTACTGGTTGGCACACTATGGGTAGCGTCTTCGTTTTCTTGTACGCTTTACAAGTGATACGCCTATATAAGTAATCTGTCGCAACGATCTTTGCTATAGCTACAATTAGGTTCTACTTAAAAGGAAGCTGTTGTTTTGTTTGTTTGTAATTTAATTAATGGACCAAGTGATTGTGTTTGAATTATCTCGTTAATTAATACGTCTACTTATAATACTATTGTTTGTATATGATCCAGCTTTATGTTAATTAGAATGGCTAATTTATTCATAAATAGTATAAATAAATACTTCAATACGTGCAGTCTTGAAGAATCAAGTTGTAACCAAGCAAAAACTGATATCTTAATAATAGTCGAGGGTTAAGAAACATCTTCAAAGAAAAAGAGCAGTAGGCGTAAGCTTTGAATAAAACTTAATATTTCTCAGAAACATAATGTTTATCCAATTAAAAAATAACGCCTGCAATTCGTGATAGGTATACTTACATAATTTTTACAATCTCATCTACATTAACGCCGGTCGATGATCCAATGCTACTGGGCATTTAATCTGTAGAATTATATCTGGATAGTCAATGTTATCTGCACTTGAATGCAGCTTTAAATAGGTTTATTAAAAGATTCAACGCTCGGACCAATTCTAAATTAATTAATTGTTTTATTTTGTGCACTAAGAGTGCATTGTCTGTGAAATATTTATGGCTACTGTAATACTATGTGTTGCAAATGGAGTTAGTTAACATATTTAATTTATTTAAAGAAACAAAATAACGAACCTTTCAATAAAGTCGAAGTGTTTAGCAAACATCTCACAAGAACTTGCCACTTACTTGTAAATAGATATAAGTAAATTAACTAAATACTACATTTTAATTTACAATTTAAACAAGATTTTATGAATCGTAAATCGAAAACGCTTACTTTTATGTTGCAATATGCAACGCAACTATGTTGATGATATGTTCCACGTAGTAGCTTATCTTCTTAGCGGTAATAAAAGCGGACTACCGTTAAAGCTAATTACAGAAGCTATTTGAATATATCTTCGACGCCAGTGCGCGATATAGACTGACGTGCCCGTCAGAACACAATGGGGAAGCTGAACGGCTTAATCCGCTTGTCTGTAAACTATTAGGCGTGTCTAAGTTCAGCCATTAGCATCGCTAAGAGAACGTTCCGCGGATTTACATTGAATGAAATTGTAATTTGTTGTGTCTTTCTCTAATGGGGTGGCGGTTTCCTTATGTGCATCGGCTGACAGCCGGGATTGTGACGCGCCGCCCTTAGAAGGCGCCAGTCCACAACCGGGCGTCAATGTCGCTCATTGTTCAATGCCTATATTTGAAACGAAACACGTCCGAGACATATAAATGACCTTATATGAGCGCAGTTTTAACCAAACACCTAATTCTATGGCACGTTATAAATGTCGAGTAAAGAAAGAAACGTTTTCTAGTCATAAATGATCTATTTTTAAACAAACTCTAAGAATAACTTCTCAGCAAGGTTACATTGTATGCAGAAACTTGAGTCGTTATATCTTATCTATCAACTTACCGGCTTCAGACACCTAGAAAGTCAAAGTAGCATTTATTTCTTGAAATTAGTTTCCTCTCCTTTTTCTACAGGTAATAATATGCGTGAAACAAATGACCCTCTGGCAACAGTAGACACGAAGAGCGCTTGTTTATAAATAAAAACAATGATGTAGGCATACAAGTCAATTTGTATTAGTCGTAACGACAAACTAGCGATCATTTACAATAAACTTTTACTCCTTTAGGCAACGCATAGGCTCTAATGATTACACTTGCATGGCAGGGAAATGAATAACTAGCAGATAATCTGACTCAGGGTTGCGAAATTTATTAACTCGCCGAAGACAGCAATGAACATTTTTTATTATGCCTCTACTGTATATTTATGTACACAATGCTGAAATAAACTGTCTGGCGCCATTTATTTGTTCTTTCAATCGTTTTGTCTTCCGAACTACTGGAACAAATGCGACCGAGCTCTTTGCAAACGCAAGGACTACTGTAAAAAGCTATATAATTTTGCACAGAAATTAGATAAGTAGTCATGCAGTGTTGGTGTCATTATACAATCAGGTTATTCAACGTCATGTCATCATTTGAATAACGTTACCGCTTAAGATCCGCGTAACTTCGCATGGCTGACGCCGCAACACACATAATTGGCCTATTACTTACAGAGGAACGTCCGAGTGGGCTGAACAATTCTCATTATAATAATTAAACATTAGAAACTATTAGCTCGCAAGGTAAACGGGTCCTAAGTGAACAGAGCGCAAAGCAATGGTTCTCTGAAAAGCAAATATTTGTAAGATGTCCTCGTCGAAGAGGTTAGTGGGTTGATGGCCCGCGCCGGCTGCAGGTTGCCCCGCGCGATTTACATTAATGAGGGAATCTCGATTTCTCTGATCCCGATCAGTACATCGTACAACACAACCAGCTGCCTCCGCCTACGTGACTACACTTATCTTGCAATAATATTAATTCTAAAATTGTTCAATTAAGACACGAGAAACCAACAAGCATACCTCCCGTATACTTCGTCTTTCTGTCGCAAATCGAAAGCTTGTTGTGGTTTTCAAGACTCGAAAGCTCGTTAGCATATCTTTAATCAACTTGTAAAATGTTTGTCATCTCTTCTGTCATTATTACATATTCTAAATGTATTTCGTTCATTAACTTTTCATTAAAAAGTATAATAAAACTTATCCTTTATGAATGAATACCTTTTCAGTTTGAAGATGAACACTACATCTTCATAGAATTGCCTGTGCGCATACCCAGGGCATTTGACCGAACAACACTCGTTGAAAGTATTTGAAATATTGGACCACTTTCCATGATGTAGCTCAGGGCTTCACATTCCAGTGGGCAGGTGGAAATTGCATCGTTTTATTATTTGTTACAACTCGTGGTCTTACAACGATTGTATGGGCTATTTAAATAAATAGATACAATTACTTGTAATAAATTTTTATCGAAAATATCCCATTTGCAAGACTGTGGTCCCAACGCAACACCAGTATTCAAGACTTTTGTGGTCGTAGTGCTATTATCAGTAATGAGTAATTCCCTGATAATGAGATATCGTAAAAGCTATCCAATTTTAGATTACTAAACGCTTTGGTAGTGAAATTATAAGCAACAAAAACTAGGACCCGCTTTTACACTGGTAGGAGTTCAATAGTAGCTTTAAACAATGGCAAGAACGTGCAATCTGAACGGCAATATATCAAGCTCACGCGAATCAAAAGTATAATACGTGTAATTTAAACACATCATGCGCTTACCTACATGGTTTTCTAACAAAGTTTTGTTTGAAAAAATCATTCGATCGTGTTCGGAATGACTCTACTAATGATCCGTACTGTGTAAAACGTGCGATCTTAAATTACAAACGTATAATCCCGCCTAGTTTTCTCCGCGATTAATCATGCTAACCCAATGAGGGACTAGATTCTAAATCCTATAATTTTGTAGCATTGTTCACGGCAGCATGCTCTCGAAGCAATCGGAAGTAGGTTTGCAGTGCACTCGTTACATCCGCGTCTTCTTGCCTGCCTTTGTTTGTACTGGCTCAATGTAAACAATGTAGAATCACCCTTAATAATTACCATAATAAAGTTAATTTCAAGCTACGTGTTGCGGGTAAGACGACCTTGTAATGTCGGCTATTAGATGAGAGTATTAGAGTGTATTGTGGTCGCCCGCTGTATTATCGACTGCGACATCGCAATTTGTTTCTATTTCTGCCCACATTATCCTTTGTGGTTTTGTGTGCAATTACATACATATTCCCTTGCCTTTGATCACTTTCGAGGTGGTTTCACTATTTTTTTTATTGTCATTTATTCTTATAACTTAATGATACATTTACTCTACGTTTTCGCTTACGACATTGTATATGTGCGTATTCACTGGCCATTAGGTTATCATCATCATTATCATTTCAGCGGATAGACGTCCACTGTTGGACATAGGCCTCCCCCAAAAATATGGGGGGCGGGTTTGCCATAATCGCCACGCTTGGCAGGCGGGTTGGCGATCACAGTATGGTGGTCAAATGCATAGATAATGCTGCTGTCTAGTAGGTACTACAAAAGATTTAATATTTCTTATAAATCGCGGTTGGTTTTTTAATAACATGTTATTTTTGTATTACTGCCCACCTTTTATGTAAATACTTTGTACTTTATTGTGTCGTTCAATAGCTGATCTTAAAATACCATCCAAGCCCTTGATTAATTGCATTTCTTGGTTTTTTCATCCAATATTTTTATGACGTCTGCACTTGCGAATTTATATCCGTTATTATCCAACATGTTTGTTCTTAATCTATCTAATACATATTTTTGTTAAAGAAAATGATCCATTTTCTAAAAAACTTTTACAACGAAAGTGGCTTGTTACCTACTATAGACAACAATTGACTGTATTATAGGATCCCTGTTTTCCCTTATAATATTTATTCCGGAGATTGTCACAGAGATAGCTACTTTTACAAAAATAAAGTAAGCCGCATTCAACGATCAGGGTCGACTTTGGCTCACCTCTATCGCTCTCGTTTTCCTACACAGAATGTTTATGTCCAAGTTTGATTTTATTTCTTTTTGTCATGCACTGCATCTCTTAAATACGTTGATCGTTCTACAATTAAAGCGTGTGCATAAAACACCAACTTAATCCAGAAACTAGAAATCGTATTATCAATCAGCGAGACAAAAACATTGTGCTTGACACCAAGCTATCAGAGACGCATTTACGAAAAGCAATAAACGCTCTGACGGCTAGGAATGAAGCGATGTTGGCTCGATGCGGGAGCATTGAGTGGGCGATATCCCTTAGTTTACATGAAACGCTGGGGCTTGCATTCAATTTATTTAAACTCAGCATAGGACGATTCATCTGTTTGATAGCATCGATTTGAGCCATTAAAACATACTTTATCGTCTATGTAGCCAAGAGGTAGTCAGTAAATTTTGTCTAATACAGGTTTGTGTCCTGTCACATCCATGTAGGGCTGTGGCCGTATTCGCACCTGTTCCCCAGGTATACTAAACCGGTTCGATCCTTTCCCCTCATTTAACTATTCAACCCAGTGCCGTATTCTTTCTATGTTTTGTAAATATTGCTTATTTTCTTGTCAGCTGGCGAGATTATCTCAATCTCATCTCATTCCTATAAAATATTTTCAAATCAAAGATCTTAATTTTTTGCTTAATATTATAATTCGTTTTTATGAAGTACAGTGAAAGCACAATTATTTCTAAAAATACTACATCATCATTCGAATATGTTGCGGTCTATTTCTCTCAGATTCTATCGTTTTATTCAATTACTATTAAAGGTCGCGAAAAAAACTAATACAGTTATTCTTTTTATTTTACAGACATCAAAGAAATAAGTTTCTGATTGATATCTATCCGCGCTGTTGCGAGTTTTTGCTAGAGTACTGAGTAGTGGGAGATAATTCAGATTTGTATTTTGCTCTAAATGAAATAAAGCAATAAATGTTTATAATAGAAGAGACTCGCGCCTGCGGCGCCGCGGGCTGCTTGGCGGCGAAGCTCTAGCTCACACATTGCGCTGCACATTCGTCGGTCCCTTTTATTTTCAGAGTACATCTGATATAAATTTGTAAATACAGTTCATACAAGTAACTCGAGAAATGATTTATTTATCCCGATGTCCATTACATATGTCTCATTGATTTAATTATGTGTAAGATTGGCTGGCATGTCAATCGCGGCCCGTTTCCACAACTTGTATGTGACGCATAAGTGCGGACTAAACGATATTTCAAGCGGCGTTGTAAAGCATCACACTCGTGAGTCGATTGAGCATTTATTGCCTCTAATGGTTTTATATGGCCTATCTCGTAAAATCACAGAACAGTTGTCATTCTGCATCTTACTACCTCGTACCTAAAGGATTGATTGGTGTGACACACTGAGAAGGGGAAATATTTATAGCATTGTATTGATACAAAATTATTATTGGGCCAGCTTAATAGATGAATTTATCAGTTTTTTGAAAACAGTGTTGTGAAAATGTTTTATGAAATTATTTATTAATTCAAATAATGTTATGGGATATTTTCTATTATTTTAGCAGGTATTTATAATATATTTTGTCGAATTCCTATTAAGCAAATGATACGGTTCGCTCGGCGGGCGTCATTGCGGCTTCGGTCGTGCGGTAACGGCATCATCAATCATCTGTAATTTGATTTCTATGCTCAATTATTGCGTTCGCGGAGGTCGAGGCGGCCGCACACTCCTCTTCCACGTACCCGTGCACTTCGTTCCCGAGATACGTAGGTACTACGGAATTACACAAATATCGGTAGCTAAGCTTTATTTGAAAACGTATGATTGATAGTTTGTAACACATAAGTCGAAAGCAGGAGATAAATTTAAGTTCATTCAATACCATAGGCCACTCTTCAATCATCGAGACTAATGCAAAAATAAAATTGCATTGCAAAGAGTAGGTACTATCGTTTTTGAAAATTTTTGTCCGTCCATTGTCATCAAATAACAATTCAGTTTTTACACACTACCTCATTTTGTTTTTTATTAATTAACCTTATTTTGCGTCTGCACTACTTGAGTTTTGAAGTCTCAACAAGCAAAAAGCCACCGTCGTGTCTCGGGTAGTACACAATGGAGTGCCGTGACGCAGGCGCTAGACATGATAATCACAAGTAGCGCATGACAAGCGCGGCGCACGCGCATCGGTCACGACGTCGCCGCTGCGTCTCCGCCCCGGGTGACACTACCAAGTCTGCCGAGACTTACCGATACGCTCACACGCGGCGACCTTTCAGATAAACATCTTTATACCCACTCGCCAAACTAGGTAATATCACTTGTTTATGCCGCCATCTATCATGACGCCGTGACAGACGATGACGGGTGCACTGGTTACAACCGGCATCGAGAACACGTCCTCTTACTTAACAACATAGTAGGACAGTGCTAACGACATACTCATTGGCTGTGTTAAGTGGTACTCATGATATGGTAATCATGCTTATTGCTGTTTTATAGTAGGGCGTTGGATTGAATGGGTTGCACGTGAGTGTACCTATGTTTGTGGGATGTTGATATATTTTCAGTTTCCTTGTTGTTATGATGTTAATATCGACACAGCGCGTTTGAAGTTAACTGTCCAGCAAAGTGGTGCAATGTAACGGTAGGCAGCGCGCCGGGTTGCGCACGAGCACTCGCCGCGTCCGCGTCTGCGCCTGCGACGACCCTTTCACTCCTCATTATTCTCAGAATTTGTCAATACGCTGGAAAATCCAATTCGTTACTATCATTTATATAAAAACTTGCGACTCGTCAGATTCAAAGCTGATCGTCATATTTCCAGTCCCAATTCTATATTTTTATATAAATATAGCAATCTCGTCGCCTAGGTATCTGCTAAAAACACTAAGCTGTACTATTATTATAGAAATTCGTCTCATGCAAAGCAGATCGATTATTACAGATTCCTAAAAAATCAAATCTTCGTTTTAGAATGTATTCAAAATTCTTCGAGAAATCCTGAACACACAAAGCTGTATTAGTAATACAGAAATCGTATAAAACGAAATGAAATTTCTCTGGAAAACTGATAAATACTAGGTTAATATTAAAAAGGCTCTTGCAAAGCTATGTTAACGGATATTAGTTAAACTTAAAGCTGAGGTCACAGAAACAAACAATGAAACATAAATATAGCGGCATCATTAATGTTGTTTTGTTTAGGTTAGCGTCCATACTTTCAGTAAAAGTCTAGAAAATGTAAAAGTATTTACTACCTACGACTAAAATGCCATTGTAAATTTCAAAACACTGTTCATTAATTTCTAAACGGATCATGATACACAGTTGCGTTCTCCGTCCGAGCTGACTGTTACCAGTAATGAGAATTCATAGGGTATGCGTAAGATCGACCGAGACTGTACCATATTGTGTGCATATTAGGACTGCAATAATGATGGAAAGATCGATTTCATATTATCCGCACACGGCAGCTCGCGACCTGGTCTCGTAAATACAATCTCGTATCGCGTTAGTGATACATCCTTCGATACCGGATGAAATATGAATCAGTGAACCCTCAAGAGTTATGATGTATGATAATGAGGTATAGAAACGAATTGGATGCAAATTGGTATCCAAGTAATAGCCTAGGTGCAGTTAATCTTTGCATCGTAAGTACTGGTACTTGTGCTTTAGATATGTATATTAATCTGACTTATCAATCTTACTTTAGAGCTTTTTGACCTTTAGTATTTTTCATGATAAATGAATGTCTGGTATATTAGTGTTGAATTGCTGAATTTGTCTTTTCGAGTCTCGTAGAGAATTGTCGACCACAAGGAAATCACACAGCACACTGTAATGACAGCAACACGTACGTGATAGATTCGATTTACAGGTTCACTTCAATCTTCACAGCAGTAGGTGCGCGTGGAAAATTGCGTTGCGGCTTTACGGGCGTCCGCAGGATCGAATTCGCGATATTGATTGCGCACATACAATACATCAAATACTTGGTAAAATCTCGTTTTCACTTATTGGACTCGTTTGCCAAAGTAATGATAGTTAACACCTCAATAGCTAGTGAGATTGAATCGCATTAGGCGCGTGCTCACAATTTGTACGAGCAAGTTTAGTGTCGGCTATTGTGTTGTGGTATGCTAGTTGTCATTGAACTTCCAAGATTTATGACACAATGGTATGTGCTTTAATAGTTTCAATATATCTGCTTATCGTAATTTCTGTTGCTTTATATTCTAGGATCAAACAAACATGTACTGTCACATAATGCTTATAGCTTGTGAAAATATGACTTTTACTGCTACTATATATACCTACGAATGGATTTTATGGCACATCTTTACAAAGTATTATCTTACTACAAGTTGACTATAACAAACAGTTACAGTTATCAGGTTTATGTATCCCCACCACATAAATGATTAATCAATAACAAATATGATTAATGACAGTTACTATAAAATTATGCATTGAATTCTCTTTCGGCTTTCAATTCTCGCCGATCATTACACAATAATGTTTCAGTTCGATTAAGGTGCATTTATCACTTATATTTCACTGTCATATTCAATTTGATTACTATGGTGAAGACCGTTAGTCTTGCAACTGGAATTAGGAAGTAGAATACATAATATATGTAGATGAAATCTGTGCATTCCTTCCCTGCGCTTGCGCCGAGGAACGCAATGACGAAATTACGTAAGCCATCGGTAGTTACTAATTGGTAAGTGGACGCCACCTGTACTCTGCACATACCGGTCCAAGACTAACGGACCTTTATTAAACTCGTTACCGAACATATTCATAGACATGGCAATAACGTTTTAAAAACATGTAATTATCGAATGGGCATCATAAATCAGAAGCCTGTCGTAAATAAATGACTGTACTCAATACAAAGTGATTTAAATTAAGCTGATGATAACTCCATTAAAGAATTCCCCATCGAGTTGTTTGCTGGTTCCAAAAACTAATGAGCCATCAAAATATAATTCTGCTTGCTATAAAAATATTACGGAGGCGGCGTCTACATGCCATTCCTAATAAGTCATGTGTTCTTGATAAACCCGTCCTACGTTCCTATCCTCTTAGGAATCCTTATATTTCTGTCAAGCATGTCATTTCATCTGTTTGGTCGAAACATAGAATCCAAGATTAAATAAACCTACTGATGATTCTCTTACAATAATATGACTAAATTTTCAACCTGTAGGTATGTTTACAGTCATAGTTTCAGGCCTATAATTATGGACATCATTTCAGGTCTATATGGTCTTAGTTTCAGGAATCCTCAAACTGATTTCAAGTTCTGCAATTAGTTTTTAGAACGTAAAGCCTGAAACCACTCAGGTAAATAACTCAAAAATGTCATCTAAAGACCTAGGTCGGGTCAAAAAGTGTTATTATGCTTGTAATAATATATTGCTACTTAGGTGGTAGCGCGAATGAATAATGGCTTTCATTAGAGGCAGCTAATAAATTGTCTGGTCGTAATATATATTTTATTTGTAACTTGTGCGTTTAAAATCTGTTTACATGCGCTCCAGTAATGAATGCGGACTTTTTGCCACACGTAAGGAGGCACGGGTATTGAGTTCGTGTCTGCAGTGGCATATTTATTACTAGCCTCGCGCGTTTTATGCTTTCGTAGTTCCATGCGTCTATCTCGTCTATTCTTCTGTTCTTTCCTTTTTATTAAATTTAAATTTTATTTTCTGCTGCACCTATTTCTCTTAAGTTGTTTATGAACGAGCTTAGTTTTACACGGGTTATGGTCCTCGGGGTACGCGTGAAATATGGTTAGCATCTGTCAGTTTTATTGTTTCCTTCTATACGGAGTAGGAACTTTTTTCTTGTTTTTGCAGCAATTGAAGTAGAACTGGATTAACACTGAGTAGGGGAATTCATGTTATTGTTATACCTAATAAAGTTTGGGCACGTTGAGCAGGCGGGTCTGCGGTTGTTGGCGGCGCTATTGCTCGCCGGGCGGGTGTGCCTACGCCGGCGGCGACCACGGCGCTGCCTCCGCCTCCCGCGCACGTTGCCATTGTTACTCCTCGCGGCTCCATCGCACCCGCACACGATACACCATGTACCACCAATTAAAATTTACTTTACGATCCTACTCTAAACTCTCTTCTAATGAAAATATTTTCTACCACATAAATCCCATTGCAATACAGTACACGACCGTGCTTTATGATGGTAAGAACATTGTTCCGACTTGCATTCGTAATACAATTACATCCAGGAAATCACGATATTAGCTGCACGTTATTTTCAACTGCTTCAATTGATTTGCCTAACAGTATCTTTGGGTTTACAGAGCGTCTAATCTATATTGCCATTGTTTTTGTTTATAACCTAAGCCATTGTGTTTGCTTATAAAAATGCTACCTTTATAAGAAGCATCACATTGTGATTGTCTCCGACGAATGCCCGTTATAGTTGGGCGCCGTCAACGGTCATACGTTTTGCACGCACCATGCAAATGTCTAGGCGCGAACTGCGGGCTATCTACGTCACATTAAGCTAATATGTAATTGATTGGTTCCCGGTGCACGGGAGCGGCGACACACTCCTGTCCCACTGATGGCGGATACAAAAACACTAATGTTATAACGGTGGACCAGCTCTTCCGGCAAGCAATATGCCCCTAGGTGCTTATACCTACTCTTTAAACTCTTTACAAATTGAACGGCCGCTTTCAATCGAAGAGACAGCGCTCATGTGGCCTAAATTCATTCACTGCAATGTCGATACACCGACAAGACAGCTATGTGCATGCACGATATTAATCAACTTAAGATTTCGACCTCCATTAGAGATAAAAACTCCGGAATGAGAACACTCGGACAAGTTAAAAGTGTTAAAAGTGAACATTTAAAGTAGGACGAGATCACTAGATAATTACGTATGCACTCGAGATAAACACAGACCGTTACATGGTCGCTGATCATTGAAGTGAAAACATTACCATTTTGAATTAAAAGCCTATCAATTATATTTATATCTGTTTATACTACGGACTGTCAATCACTTTGCTCGAGTGTTTAATTATAATGCCACCTACTAATAGCAGTCACGCCTCTGGCAAAAGGAGAATTTGTGCCGCCCAAAAACAATTAACTGGCCACCTAAATATTAAAATTCTTTTTTTAGTTGAATGATTAATGTTACTAATACATAGCAATTAACGACGGCGTGTATAGCTAAACACATCATTCATCTGATTAGGAGTAACGGTACACATTGTGTTATAATGGTCTTTTACTTGGTTTTGTTTGCGCCCATTATTTTTGATGCTCTACAATTTAAACGGCGGAAGAGGTTCCGTTGCACGTGGGAGGCTCTCATTGAGGATAACCATTGTTTCATCGTTTCACAAATCTTTATCGCGTAAAGTTATCTTTTGGAAACAACCTGCGTGGTATTTGGGTAGGTAAGTATATTTAACTGACTTTGATAGAGCTGCTTTACTACTAATGGCTTATAGTACATTACAGTAGACTAGTGATCTATTTGTATGTTGATTCGCATTTAGATTTCTTGTAAATCACTAGCTTCGTAATGGCACATTTAGATAGAATTTGTAAAGGGTCAATACACTTATACTAGTGTCACGTCATCTTGCCTACCGTTATCGGCGATTGATCGAACGTTTACGAGGTTCGTTTAAGCACATCATTGCGCCATTCATCGTGATGCTGTATTATTACCCAATAAACTAGGTAAATGATTTCTGCCGACAATATTGAATTCATCTGACGCTGACCGACATACTTGACACTAATCTC
The DNA here is from genome assembly GCA_947359405.1 of Antitype chi. Classification (NCBI taxonomy): domain Eukaryota; kingdom Metazoa; phylum Arthropoda; class Insecta; order Lepidoptera; family Noctuidae; genus Antitype; species Antitype chi. The sequence continues at coordinate 11,718,348 of OX375820.1, read as the reverse complement.
TTAATGTTTGCGTGTCTAGATGGTGAAGTCTGACAACCTGGTCGAATGTCTATACAAGTGTAATAGTGTTCTACAAGCACTTGACTCGGAACATTCCTTGACAGAAGCTGGTCAGGTGCAAAAGTAAGAACGTTTTTATAGTGTAGGTATCGCGATAGTTTACCGGAACAAGCTCGCACGTAATTTAAGTGGAGCGATGTATTGCGGCCGCACGATGAGACGCGAAACGATGTCGGCGCGCGAATCCCGTTGGGGCGGACGCCATTACCGCCCACCGCACCGCGCACGCGTAGAAAAACCGACCTCGGAATAAAGATGTCGCGCGCAGATAACATTGGATGGACACTTGACAACGCCGCCTCCGAGCCGACCTCGACATGTTTATCTTTGGAATCGCGGCCTTACCGCGAATATCCAATTATGTTCACACAGATCCCGCCGTGCGATCATATTTATTGTGCGGTGTATCCCGACGTCTTTGCATGCAAGGCGCCTCACACCGCGCCGCGGTGACATCGTAGGGTTCTAAACAACGCTCGTAAAACAAACAAGAACGTGAAAAGCTGTGAGGCGGCTACTTTTACACAAACCAGAAAAAAATACGTTATGTACATTTTAATGCGACATTATAAGCACCGTTAATATGTTAAGACCAGTTTGATAATATCTGGATGCATACTCATGATGTGTATCCCGGTTCGGTGAAAACTTTCGAAAGAATAGACATTCTTCCGACCTTTCCAGCTATATCATGTCGCAATTTGCTCACGTAGCCTGCACATGGACAGTGTAAAGCATCGCTCGTTTATCAAACACAAGCTTTTGCTACGAGTCTACGACCTTGTACGCGTAGGCTTTACAACCGTCGCGAATAATCGGACAAAAGAGAAAAAGAAAGTCTTTGCAATAAAAAAATATTATATTCTAGCACTAAATCAAAATAAAATACTTCTTCTAGCAACTTACGAAGTGTTTCATAAGTACTCCATTCTTTTTAGCTTGTCGATGGCAATCTAAATACAGTCAGCCCAGAATTTGGCCACGAGCTCCACTACTCCATACTCCATTACTGTCTAACTACTCATTAATAAAAACTCTACTCCCTCACATCTCAGTACACATGACTTGAAAGCTATTTATTGTTTAGCACATACAATAAACAATTAGCAAAGTAGTAAAACTAATTGTTCGGTTAATGATCAAGCTTGCTGCTCGACAGTGGGTGGTCCGCACTATATATAATGTAAGTCTTGAGTGCACTTTAGCTAATGTCACTCCAGCTTTTCTCCCAGTATTATGTTTCTTAGAGATTGGCAATCAGCATAACGATTACAAGCGCTGTAACTCTTCTGTCAACTTTGTCTTCCGCGTGTGTGTAATGACTTTACAATAACTGCCCCTTTCCTTATACAGCCATGTTTGCTTTAACGGAGCATCTAACTTAGAAGGTAACGCACGATTTGCAGATATCACAAGATACGACTAATAATGCATGAGCTTAGTGTATGTTAATTGAGGTACGCGGGAGCCATAACCGATCGCTGAACATTACCTACTATCACATACCGTAAGAGAGCTAAAGGTAAGCGCTATCGTGTGGCATATCTATACAGGTCGCTCGCTATCTATTGTCAATTAAAAGCCTGTGGCGGAGATCTCGACCGCCTTTTGCTTGTTCTATAGGATGTACACGATTGCTTCCCGATGCATACCCTACGCCTCAGGGTGGATATTGCTCGGACATTTCCTGTATTACTACTTGTGTACCAGCATTGAACTAATCTCTATTCTGATTGTTCTATAAATTAATATGAAATCTATTTTAGTTTAGATTTGAATCGTCTCTTGATTCTTGTTCAATCAGGAAACAAAGAAGGTACATGACGTCTGGTTTCAAATAGGTTTGCTTTATATTTTGCTGGCTTTGCCCGAAGCTCCGCCTCTTTGATATAGTGGCTTAGCAATGACTTGTTATTTTGAAATTACTGCTATTCCCCTGAGTTATTGCTTTACTGCATTTACAATTGAATAAGTTTGTTGCTACTTCCCGCACATAGGCATACTAAAGATTATATCTACAATCAACTTGAATATTGCGGTAAACATTTTTATATCACTCAATAGATTGCGACACGGTCGCGGTTCCATACCTATGTCGTATTATCTCTTTAACCATTCGTCCAAATTAGATGCAGTAAAAGGAAAAAGTCTTTTGTTTTAAACACTTGAGATGATCAATTTACTTATTGATAAGAATTCATAATTGTGCATAATATGACCAATAAACATGACCTAACGATTTAAATGACTTGTTTAATATAAAAAACTACTGTTTGTGACTTAAATATAAAAGGTACACATATACTGTCACTGACTTTTTTGTAGGCATTATCAAGATCAACAACTTTTCTCTAGAACTCAATTATATATCTCTCATCGTTAACGCAGCGTTCGTAAGAAACGTTTTCGTTCGACCATTTTTTCCTCGACTTACTTTGCAAATCCGACTACCACGTGGCTTTCTATTGGTAAAAGAATTTTCAAAATCGGTTCAGTAGATCCAGAGATTATCCCCTACAACCTTACACCTCACAAACTTACAAACTTTACCTCTTTATAATATTACAAGCTTTTAAAATCGATATGAGCTTTAAAGATGCGATATTCGTTAAATGTTAAATCCGTATTTTCTATAATAACTAAATAAAATAAACATCAAAGCTTTCGGTACTAGCATAGTTAAATAAAATGAAATAATCATTACGGACGGTACTGTAAATAAATAATATAAGCTTCTGAACATAAAATTTCAAATGATGATTACCTATTAAGATAACGTATTGCGGTGCGCGGACGCAGCTCTAAGATTAACAGTGTCTAGGCGTTGGTAACGAGACTATCGTAATTGAATTAACACAAGAACGTCACGTGTAGGCTCGCGCTAGGCGACCGCGCCGCCCGCCTGCGCCGCGAAAGTGATTCCGTGATAATAAATCAGATATCTGACAACGGAGATAATTAAATTAGCAGTCTTATTAATTAATGATAATTTATTAATAAGGCTGTCAATTTAATTATTTAGACGTGTCAAGTCTGAAATCGTAATTAAAAGTACAATAGGCGCGTTGTTAATGGTTAAAATAAATTTGCGATCAGATGAAGTGATAAACACATTGTGTAATTATGATTCAAAATAATCCCGCAAATTATCCGAGATACGAGACGTTATTTTTTTTTACTGTTCATGGTTTTCTTCTTGAGATTTTTAAATAAACATTTACCATAATTATTTTATCTCGGAAATAAGCACCCACGAAAGAATTTAACGAAATGGTTAATGATTGTATATGAGGACTAATTGCTTGCTAAAGGAGCGAAATTGACGTACCCACAGGCAAGCATATGTGCACGCTATGTGGGACGCTGAGGTTTCAATGGAAGGTAAGTAAGTACGAGGTATTTTCACTGCTGTAAAACGGTAAAAAGTAACAGGATAATGTTACACACGAACCGGTTTAAATAATTCGGAAATCGAGGTAGTGGCCAAACTCTTTTGAGTTTTTTTAGAATCGTCCAGCGATGTATGTTCCTTGGAATTTAGTGCCCACCTGCATATTCTGAGAATGCCGCGATTACATTTTACTAACCATTTATTTTTTATTATTTCAGTAATCCTCAGGAAAATTGTTTCATTAACATTCATTAAGACTGAAATGTTTCGTTAATCCTTGAATGGCATGTCTTCATTCTTAAATAAATAAATTCGGAATATAAGTTATATATAAAATCAGAAACTAACAAAGCGATTCACATAATTTTTATATCTCATTTATATGAACGGTGTATTAATTCGAGGTAATCAATCATTAGGGCAGTTTTTTATTTGTAAACAACGGTACACCGTCTACTCATCACAACGAATGGTTTCGTAACATCCGAACATCAATTCAGGTAATGGGCGCTGCATTAATAACGATACACGCGCACTTACCAGACTATATCGGCGAGTCATTTAGTAAGTAACACCAGAAAAACTAACTGTACATCTGTTTGCACTTCGGAGCCTCTGTTATTTCTTTTTGATTTGTTTCTGGATAGTTTGACAGCATTATTACTAGTTGCCATGCAATAATATCTTACTCATTTACCGTTATAACCCAATTGAAACTATCATAATCAGTGCTAATAATTTCAAATTGTATATTACACGTTATTTATTAAATATAAGGCTACACTAATTTTTATAATGGGTGCAATAATGGATAGTAGAACAATCTCTCGAGACGAAAGGTGTTATTTTCCTTACATTTGCTGTAAGTGCTTCCTCTACGGCTAATAAGACATAATGACGTGTTATTTCTGAAGATTCACGAATTCCGATCGTAGAAGAGTATAGTACGCCGGGGTTACTAACCTTGCAGCTTCGCAACCGCTACCCGCAGTCCGCCACCGCCGTGCTGCGATCAAAAGAAAAACGCCATTGTTAATTACGCAGTTTACACATGAGTGTATCTCAATTATGACATGTTGGATTATAGGCAAGTGACTGTAATGACACACCCGTGCGCAGCATTCTATGCGAGCGCATCGTGATTCTCTCATTCGGTACAGGAACAGAGCAGGGCCACTTCCCCGTATCGACTTGTAATTACGAACATTTTGCGCTAAAGAATTTCCGGAATGTTGGCTGCACCCATAATTCTGTTGTCTATTTACATAAGTAAAGCCATTAGTTTTGAACTAGACCTTGCGCCACGGATGCAGCTGTTTACGACATGTCAGTGATGGTAATAGCAGATAACCACGGCGTATTATGTAACACGTTTTGTAACAGATATTCGCCTGAATGTAAAGTGCACATTACTTAGTGTTTATGTTACCTTAATGTGGTGAAACCATGTTTATTTAACGTTTTCTGTCGCACCTACAATGTTGTTAATTAAATTATTCAGGCTTTGTTTGTAGGACTGCCCCTTGAGTTATCCAGGAGGTGGCAATGGCCATCGGACTTTACATAAATTATGCTAATGAAATAGTTATCTGTTTACCTTTATAAATATTTAAGTAATGGTGGAAAATACTATTAACATTAACTAATTATGATTATGGTGATATTATAGAGTTTATTGTTTATTATAGAGTTATTATAGAGTTCCTGATAGACGTTGTCCTGTCTTAACTATGAATATTGAATTCGCATTTTATATATATACAGGAAAAGGTTTTATTTATTCATGGTTACAGTTTGCGCACTGAATAAAAACTTTTGTCGTATATGTTACGCGCAACTTGTTATTTATTTTTCTTTCATAAGAACCTTCTCCTGACTTTAACAAACACAACAAAAAAATTATTGACCAAGGGAAATAGGGATTCATTTTTTATATTTTATTCGGGAAATTTACAGCTAACATAAACAATGTTAATAAACAACACCAAAAAAGGTCGTTAGGTACAAAATAATTACTTATGACTTAAGTTAGGAAATAAATAATACACGCTTAACTAATACAAATTAAAACAAAAACCAAAAACCATACAGAGCAAAAACATACATATAGATTATGATTTTGTTTTAGATACTAACCTAAATTTGAAATACATGGTCGGCGTCGTTAAATATCTATCTGTTGGCAATGAATTATGTAGAGTGCCGCTTAATGGATTCAAATTTGTTGGAAATTATTTAAATTCAACATAAGTTTCGCCTGAGAAGCCATTCTGCTTGTTTGTCGGAACTCTTCACGTTTGTATTCTGTACCGATATGGGAGAGACTCGCCCGATTTAAATATTAACTGTATCTTCTTTGACCTGCACTGGTACGATACTTGAATTAAGTTGTTCTATGAAAGTTGACTACAGACTACCTCTGCTTTTGTTACAGAGTGAGGTTAATATATTTTTATCTACCACCTCTATATTTAAAGCAGCACATATTTGGTTTGTACCCTAGTATCTAATGAATAACCATAGGTATTCTGTGAAGTTAATATTTCCACAATAAAATCCAATTTGGCTACGACCATATACGGTTTTAAGACATAATAATCTTGATTTATCGCTTAATAATAGCTAGACATAAGTATTTCCGATTGATGTGTGTGGTTCTTTTCATATCGCAAAAACTAAAGTATTTGAACATAATTATGACAAGGATAAAATAAACAGTGTAGGTACCTGTTTCCGCTTCAAGTCTAATTAAAGTACAGTAACCGATAGAAAAAACTGATTTATACGCGTCACTTTGCATCGACCGCACGTCTTTTAAATGAAACACATGCCACTTATCTTATGCCAACTCAATTTTCTCAATCAGTTCCATTAATCAAATCACAGCACCTCGACATGCGTTACGTCGCTGGAGACTGGGTAGACTCATCGTGATCCCACGCTTGAACAAGCCGGACCAATCGTCCGCTAGAAAAACTTACCGATCAGTCAGAAGTAGTCTTGACTGATCCTAGTGATCATTGAACCTTAAACGGCACTCCGACTCCCATAGATTGTTTTATAGCTAAGTAAACACGCTCGACTGGCTTACAATCGCAATTTCACAGTCAAATAACAGAAAGAGCCACACAAAACCAACCTACACGAAGAAACCGAGAGTACTTGCTAGTTTTTTCAACTCATCAAAAAACATTCCCAGTTGTCTTGGAACAAATACAATTATATTTACAGTTACAACTAAAAGTCACGGTTTTTATTTCGACGTAAAACATACTCGTTCTACTAACTAGGTTTACATATTCGATAACTTGTTGATTTATCGTATACATACATATGCAATGAAATAACGGTTAAACAAGTCTTTAGATTGCTTTTATTAATCTAATGTCAACATAATCTTTAGAACTTTCAACAAGTAATTTTATCGCTTTTACTTTACGACTCTTATTAGACGCACCATGCATATTTATTAAAAGGTGCAGAGCAAAGCGAGAAACTCGCAATTCTTACAAGTTTTCTGTTTCTTGAAATAAATGTAAATATTAAAACACGCGCTTTATCATTAAATTTAATTAAGACATCTCAAAATGTATTTCTCTCTAATATAAAAATGCAATGATATTTAACGAACAGTTTTTTTGTATCTATCTTGTGTATTTTTTGTGCCTTTTTTAATCACATCTCAACTTCGGTAGCACATACTAACACTAGTTAAATATATATATTTTTTGTCGACCAATGTAGTTATTTGTTTAGACATACTAACTGATATGTATCAGCAGCACTTTTTTATCAAGCTAATATATTTATGCATCGTAACAGACGTTATTTTTAATTTGGCCTCATTATCGAGATCAATTGATGAATAATATAATAGTGTGATAGCAAAATGTTGTATGTCATGATCAAGATTGATCTTCTGAAAATTACAGCTAACATTTCATTCTGGTTGTTAGTTTGGGCGTGAAGTATTAATTTGTGCAGTAGTTATTAAAGAATCTAAATAGTGTGGATGTAACCGTTATGTTTGCTTAGTGGAAGTTTAAGGTTTGCAAATCTATAATGTGCCGTTTAGTTTCGATTAGTCTTGAGACATAAATTGTGGTGTTTGCTCGTCGGTGTTGCGGTCCGTCATGTGAGCGGGGGATACGGTTGGCCCGCCAACATCTGGCGCCCTGCACGCTGCACACACTGCGCACGGTGCACGCCAGCCGCGCACCATTTGTCAATGTCGCACCAACACGGTTCTCACGTGACTAACACTAGGAAGTATTTTTACTTCCATTACGTAAAGATCACTACTGAAGGTGCCTCCGGCCAACCATTGTAATCTAACGTAGTAAATTCACATTAGATAACGGAAATCGAACTAAGAACACGGATTGTTGCTCTAGGATTCGTGCCCTTCTTTTATCAGGGTTTAATCAGATGCATTCAATTCACGATTCCGCGTTGCTACTAGCACATACATATTCACATTAGTGCGTGCTTAAAATCTTTATAACTGATGGTCTCTAAGGCCTATTATCACTTAAATTATCAACAATTGTCTACTTTTACCAATATCCTTTCGAACTATTGGAAGAAAGGAAGTCAGGTCGACAACCTGTAAATATTGACTCATCTCGGAAAGGCACGCACCTAAACACACAGACAGGCTTGTGCCATATGTTCCTTCTAGAGAAATTGTTTTGTTTTAGAATTTAGACACTATATTATCTTATTACTCTTGTTAGTTAGTGTTACTACTTTACTATTTACTGTTTGGTGGACTAAAAACTATTGTGAAATAGGTACATAAAGTTAAAAAAATTATGTGTCATTTATTACAACAGATGTTTGTCTAGATATTTATGTGATGTGAAAAATCAACTTGAAACGCTACGTTAAATAAATAACACTCACCTACATTTGCAAATTTCTGACATGAATTGTGCACATTTATCGTTTAGTGCCGATTTGCTAAACAGTTATTGTCATAAATTGCGTGTGCGTGTGAGTGGATCGTGAAAGAGAAGCAATGTTTTGATAACGGCAAAAAATCCACAAATTAAAGTCTCGCAAGTATCGAAAGCGAAAATCACCAAATATCGCGTTTAAAGCATTTACCGTAAGTAAACTTTCTTGGTTTTATAATGTATTACAGTGCAAAAACGTAATAAGTAGGTGAGAAAAGAGATATTTAGATTTACCATCCATTTAAAGGAAAGAATAAACGTGAGAAAACACTGTAAACTAACAAATAAACGTATCACATTACGAGTGCTACTTAAATGGGTTTGCATCTGTAAATCGATAGATGATGGTCACGTTCTGATATCCACCTTCTCGACAGACCTCTAGTACGTCACCGGAGCACCCACGCACCAAAACCGTGTCGCGAACTAGCGCATAAATATAGCCCGCAGTGCTTGTCGCTGAAAACTCGATAAGTTGAAAGCGACTAAACGGTCCTCAGTCCACAAAACACTAGATGGTGTTGGTCATACAGAGCACGTTCAAAACAATAGAGAAATAAACCATGTTCCATTTTCCACCTCCGCTAAACTCGACCTAAAACATTCTTCACTTCACCCAGAGACAGTTTACTTGTCTATCTCGCGAGCTGTCTGTATATTGGACACTATTAAATCTAAGAGACTTCAACTCGAATTATTTTTGAGGTGAACGAACGTAATGTAAAAAGACCGTTGAATCGGAATATTTGTTTGGCAATGAGTTTTGTATAATTCGATTAAATTTCGTAAGTCGGCCGTCGACCTGCGCGGGCGCTGAGCACGACGCTATTTTGGAGCTATGTCTACGTGACGCCACGCATCTCTTACAGCCTCCGTTCCAGTGGACTGCATTACTATTGGTAGATTTCACAGTGATGGAAAACGTGATTGTGTCTCGAGCCATTCCGATTCAAAATTTCATGGAACGGTTTTGGCTCGGTGACGATAATACGTAACTTAGAAATACCTTCAGCGCTCCCACTGATGGTACTTACTTCCTGCAAGAAAGGTGTGCATTGAAACCGTTACACAGATGAAATTTATTAATTGAATTAAGTTCATCAAATTGAGTTTATAGGCGTCTCTTTTCATGCCAAGTGACAAATTAGTTATTATGATTTTCACACTGACATAAAAATTATGATGTTTGATTTAACAGTTTGAGTTTGCTGTTCGTAGTATTAAATTTAAATTATGTGACATCGACCGATCATATCGGCAGTTGGCCATAAATCCGATCCTGAGTTGAGAAAATTACATTGAGTTATTCTCTACAAGTTGGTCGGAAGACAAGGAACAAGATGATTCCTCAGGTGAAGGAAATGTTAATTTTATTTGTAAAGTGATATAGTGCGGTACTGGCTTAAAACCGAACATCTTGTGAAGATTTTACTAACACAAAAAAATCAACAAATTAAAAATATGTATACAAAAGAAATATGAAGTGGTGACAGAGTTTTACTGTGAAAATATAGCGCTTACTAGTAGAAGAAATAACCTAGAACAAAGGTTGCGAATTTTCGCGAATTTTTTCGAGCGATTAAATGGAATCTTAAAATAAAACACATCTAATTCAAAAAGTATAAAAATTGTGAGTACTGCTAGACTCATCTTCAAAGCCGACCGTGAAATTTGCTACTTTGCTATTGAATTACTACGAAACGGTATGACCGAAATGCTTTAAAAAAATAAACACTTTTGTTCTTGTTCTTGACCTTGCAGCTTAACATTTACCATCAGGTACGTCGTAACTTAGCAGACATGCTGGCGGAAATGCAATGTAACTCATTGTTATGGACTGACGGTAATTGTAATCGTTAGGGCTAGACGAAGCGATCAGCGATGTGAACAAGGTTATGGGGTTCTAATTGACAGATCACAACGACGGCAGCGGACACCGTAACCGCCTTTATCCAGGCTAACTGTACCACTACCGTACGACACGGACCGCCTGCCGCTTGGCCGCTCGTACTCACCACCGCAACGGGAAATGCCGGGCGTCGCCGTCCTCAACCACGCCAACCTTCTCTTTGTCGCCACACTCATTTCCTCCAGGAACCGCACTTAATAAAACCACAACAAACAAAAACTTTCGACTAATAAAAACTGGAACGCGACTCTGCCCGCCATTCTCACAGTACACTGAGGTCAACTGCGGTGTATTGCCGTCGACGTAAACTATGATATCGTCGCCTGGTCTCTCATGGCTTTCCATATTAAAAATTCCACCAGCAAACTGTTTCTGTGTCATCTCTATTTGAGATATTCGCCGTGTCGGTTGCTAAGTGAAACCGTCTCGAGAATCTTTTATTCTTCTTAATGCGAGCCGTTTCGGCTCTTGTTCGGGATCCTAGTGTGACAGCCATTATAATTCCGAGTGAATGTGGAAGTATACAAAGACGGCTTTGTACCCGGCATAAATATTTATGAGTAAGTGCCTATTTTCTACACACGTGGGTCGGTGGATACGCACGATACCACCGGCCTAATTGGATGTCTGTAGGCGCGAATTTGTTTCACTCTGAGGGGAATTCCTTATTTGTGTCTGAAAGCAATTTATAATAGCGAAATTTTACTTCCTCGCCGATACGCCCACGCATTTATAACGTCCTCGTTAATTTCTCCTCGTTTTGACACGACAAATTAATTATTTAGCGGTTCACTTACGGTTATATAACGATAAATACACTGAAGATCTCCTACTTTCTCTTAACTAGTTTCTTGAGGCCACTATAAGAAAGTAAAACCCCGCTATGTTGGCGCTCGCCCCGTGTCCTGTTGACACACAAATTGCTATGATAAATTATTCTGGAATACTGATTTCTATGACATTCTCATTGTGTATTTTTAGATAATTTTGTCACAAAGAGCATTGTTTCAAATAAAAAAGCCAGTTTTCAAAGCGAAATTCATAACCGAATTTCAAATGGACCAGTTAAGTTTTTCATGAGGGTTGTGAAAAATCCGAAAATACTTCAGCCAAGTTTTTAATAGAAGTAGAGTTTCCTTGAAAAAAATTAGAAAGGGACACCGTCTACAGCCGTCTACTTACATGATAGATCGGAATGTTTCATAAATAAAATAAGACGGAAACTGAAAATATCTCTTTAAATCAAAATGGTGGCCTGTAGTGACACCACGAATGACCTCAATCCTGTCTATCTAAGTATGTTCTCGCATGCTCGTATATCTGGAACGCGGGAACGGTAGTGCGACTGTGGACGGTATGGCATCTTGCCCCGTCCTGCCCTGACACTTGGCCTCTGACAACTATACACTTGATATTATACCGCGGTGTCCATATATCTTGCTTACTCAGAGTTATGGCTTTGCGTTTCTAATATATCACACAACTTTGATACTTCCTGTTACTTGAAATACTGATCTGAATATAAATAAGCGATGTCCGACTATCGCACCATGAAAAATTAAAAAGACGCCTTATTTTATTTAATTGGTTTTGCCTTTGATCTATCTTTTATTTTCGAACAATTTAATGCTCTGGTTGAATGATCTAACGTTTGGTATAAATTCTATTCGGCTAATTCCGCAGGTGGTAACTGTTGCGTTTAAATTGAATTCTCTATAAATGCGTTGATGTTCCACTATGTTTACACATCTGTGAGAAAGAAAAATAGCTACAACTGAACAGCCTAGGATCAAACAAGGGATCACGTTGTCTCTTCGGCTGGGTACATGTTTGGCACACTTTCAGGAGGTCTCGGTTACAGCGGCGACGTCACGTTTCCTATGTTGGGAATAGTTTATTGAAGTCATGATGTGACCTTAACATTGTGTTTTACGATTGTCTCGTCACCGGTCCGCGCACTGACATTTCAATAGAGAAGGTGAGCGCGGGTCGCGGCGTGACGCGCAGCACGACGCCCAGCATAGCCCACCACCACCTTCACACCGCTGCACCGTCTTCTGTCAACATCGCACTTATTTTGCATGATTGCCGCTATTTATAAACACTATCATGTCCTCACCAAACCCTACCACACGTAAATCACAACTATCGGACGAACAAAGCGAATGTTTCATAATTTCGATAAGTCCTGAAACATGGATACCATTTTCTAAATTGACATCCCAACGGCACTGCAGCAGAGCGGTATTAATTTTAACTTTATAGTTGAATTTCTCGAATTACCTACAGAAGCTTATCGGCGTCGGTGTTGACTTAAATTTGCATCTAGGTAGTATTTTCTCGTCGCCAGTTCGATAGTGTGTGCTCACGATTTAACGCTGGTATTAATGCATTATTCAGCGGGGTTTTCATTAGACTGTCGCTATCGGCGCGGGCGATCGCGCTCTCGTTAAAATGTACGGATGGCATGACGGGTGCTCGTATTGGAACGGGCACGCGAGTCAACCCTATCGCGGCTCAAATTCAAATCACTGAAAAACTTATTCGCATTTTCTGTCGCCTCGCTTCGTGACACACGTCAATATATATTTGAATCCACTACATGTAGTGAAGGAGACGATTTTCCGGCCAGAGTGCCGTTGTTTAATTTCAAGAGGCTCGATTCGGATTACAGTCCGTGAATAAATAAGACTTCATAGTACAACACGTTAATTGCGCGGGCTATTAGGCAAGTTACAGCGTCTAGATTAAATCTTACAATTTTTCAGAGTTCCTGTTTGAAAATTCTCGTTGATGAAAGAATTAAGCCAACTAAACTGCATGCACACAATGATTTAGTAGATAATATGTGCGCTTACAACTCTTACTCGTATATTATAAATGTTTTTCCTTAGCCGTTTATCTAAACTCGCACATGTGGTTATCGCATCGAAATTCTTTGAACGCATTGAAGAAATGCAATTAGCAAGGCGAAGAGGACTATTAAATGTGTAGCTCGACCAGTTTGAAAGAAACTGGTGCGTAAGGACAGGTTTAGCAACCCCACACATGACACAAACTCGCGGATGTGGTATACTTTCGATATTAATGAGAACACATCCCGCATGCGTCGCCCTAAATAAGTTGCCACCTTCTGCAGCACACGAGCAAAGAGAACAAATTAATTTTATGGGACGTATACATCATGTGTGGTGACATTTTTCACTAAATATTTTTAAAGTATGAGTTTTCTTGGCTATCTTTTTATATGTGCATGTAAAAAAGTACCTACCGGTACTGAAGATTTACATGAAAGTAGACTGATTAATTTTCTAGCTTGTGTGTGTATTAATTTATTTCCAACAATATCTGAGTTTCATTTAATGCCATTACTAGGAACCATCACAGTCGAGCAAGCTCAATAATAGCTGCGCTGTTTTAATTACCTTGTCAACGCGTAGTTTGAGCGAAGTCAGTAGTCTGGAGCACCTGCAACAATCGGACACACCTTCATTAGTTATACGTCAATTGATATGAGCGGTAGGTACATAATGTTAGCTTCATATGGTTATGTTGCTATTACACTTTAAAGGGTCTCATTATTCAATTGCATTAAAAAGATTTTGAATAGAATATTTATACATTTAAAACTAAAATATTTACAACGTAGGTCTGCAACCGCTTTCTAAATTGGCAGCATGGTTTCTAAATTGGCAGCATGGTTCTGTCTATAAATTAAGTAATTTACCTATATCTCGTTAAGCTACTATGCGTAGATATATCTATGTTTGTAGCCTAAACCTATAAATTTTACCTTGGCAGGTACGTATTATGAACATATATGGACTTCATTTACAGAATACCCATTCAATTAACTGACGCTGTTACTTTATTGACATAATAGTTTAGATTCGCCATAGGGCGACTGGATTATAGACTTCGAGCACGCATGTCCTTATCTAGATTTCTAGATGGAGTCGGCGTCGGATGGTGTGCAAGTTCACGCCCAAGGCGAAGGTTTTGATGTATTTAACGTACATATTTGCATTTTACGATCAAAGGCGGTCGTTATCATTTTTGTAGGCCATATCCGGACACATGGTGCATGCTTTGTTTAAATGAGAACATTATTTAGTTGCAAATTAATCTAGAAAGCAGTGCGGGTATGAAGTGTGAACGTCCGCCGTGTGATGTCGGACGTCGCGACACTCGTGTAAACAAAGCGCTACACTGACCGGGTTAACCTTGAATGGTAAATGTGTGTGGAGTTTCGCCGGGGAAAAATATGCCATTGATGCAGGCGGCGTGCGTGCGCCGGGTAACGGTCACCACGAGCCGAATAAGTGGTTTAGCATCGTACGTGGAATGATAATGTTCAGAGCGAGACTTGTCACGCGATTGCACTGCCCTGTCACTGCCGTACGCATTCAGAGACCCACTTTCTAACCTTGTGTCCTTGAACCATAAGTGTGTTTACGTTGTATGCTTTGAATCGCTTATTTCCTCTTATCGCTGTAATGTATCTAAAAGACTTTGTGATTACTTCCGGTGAAACGGGTATGCGATATGTGAACAAATTAAGTCAATTTATAACAGTGAATGGCTAGACAATAAAAGTGATAAGGCAATATTTCGTGTAGCCAATTACAGTAGGGTGAATGTCGATGTCGGTGACTGAGAGCGAACAATGTGCCGCTAACGAGATACAGCGGACCGCAGCGCTCCGCACCGGTCCGCACCGGTCCGTCAGGCCGTCGCTTGCCCAACACCTCAATTCGTTCTTTGTTTACGTTGGCATCGTACTTGCCCGCGGAGCCCGATCTCATCCCGAACGCAATAAAGCTCGAAGCAAGCTCACGACTCTGCAATGTCTACTCTTTATCGCCTCCGCCGAATGCTGTACGATCTTAAACGTATTTTAATAACTTCCACCCGCCAGTCGCCGTAATGGGATCACCATGCAAATGCCTGTGCCATGCTGTACCGTTACCGATACCGACGGTAATGAACCGCCCCGTGAAATAAAGAAAAGCAATAATCGCAAACGGGAAATCCGATCACGCCGAGGGCGCCCAGCGGCGGCCGGGACAGGTTCCACGGGGAGCATCCAGTCTAACGCTACAGCTATGTAAAGTCAAATGCTTGCACCTCGCTTAAACATCGGACAAGTATAGCAGTGTACCCCGCGGTTCAACGTCAAAAAACTTGAATGAGTCGAAGAAAGTGCCCTTGCAAGTTCCTGTATTCGATCCTATCTTAGATCGAATGAGGTAAGTTGTTAGTGAACCTGACGTACCGAGTGTGGATTTGAAGTTCCCTTTCGTGATGGTGAAGCGCTTTCCCTGTCGCAACTCTGCGCTCTGACACTTGCACTCTTCCTTTCTACATTATACTCACTAGTGGAACGATAATACCATTGCTATTAACTGTTATTGCATTTGAACTAACACCTATATGAAGTCGTTATTACAGTCATTGTTGGAAATGAATTTCGATTTTAATTTTGCATTACATTTCACATAACCGTAACATGTAGACGCGCGGCGAATGAACAAATAGAGCAACGGTAAAGTTAGTAAGCATTTAACATTATAATCAGAAGGTTATTTTTACTTCGTCACCAGATAATTAAATCCTTTGAGTGCTACCGAACGATGTCATCTTTTTGAATAAGTTTTCAATTCAAAAGCCGCTTCATCATCTCTCCTTGCAAACTACTATTACAAAATAAGATTAACAATTTTCTCACGTCCGCATCGAGATCGAGTAAGGCGACGACAACCTCTGCAAAAAGTAAGTTGGAAATCTAATAGAGTTTGTGGCAAGCCGGTTATTTGTGTTATTTTTTAGTTTCGCTGACGCTGAGGAGAAATGCTATGTAACGCTCGCGAACGAAGACGAAGCAACCTGACATTACAGTAATAACGCCGAACGCCCTTCTGTCATTATTCTGTACACTTTCCTGGGGTAACTAAACATGAATCGCTTCTTATTTTTCAACTGCATGTTCATTACAATTGCATTATAGTCTATGTTCATCTTTTGCTATAGGCAACCAGCTTCTAAATATAGCACTATGGTTGTGTTAATTACTAATCATTTCTTGACAGTCACGGCACATAATTGCATACAAATGTCATTTTAATTAGCAACCCGATAGACAGCGTTACCACCTGATTAAGTGGCACGGATTATGTTGGATTAAGACTTCCTTTGATTAAGATTTGTTACGAATGTGTCGACAGAGGCAGCGGTGCGTGACAGAACTGGTCTAACAGTAGCAGATGAGGCCTTAGCGTGGTCACCGCGCCATGCGAGATACCCTACGATTATTATATCTTTGATTACACCTAGACTGCCTCTACCGCCTCATTATGCAAGCATAATTGTGCTTAAAATCAGGTTATTCTAAAGTGACATATTAACACATCTCCCTGTATTTTCTCTGTAATAGATGGGAATTACGAAATTCCAAAGCCTGAAAAGTATTACTTGAATAATAGCGACGATTTACCTAATCTTGAATTGAATAAAGATATGAAATGATGTCGGCTGTCAAATCACACATGCATCACTTACATCGATAAATAAATTTTATTTTTCAAACAGGTATGGGGCAAGTTATTAAACACCATTAGTATTCCTTGTTAGTGTCATGTTATAAATATGATGTCATAAAAGAAAATGATCAGATGATTGTTGCGGAAGACGAATATCATTTGGTGTTTATGGTTATATTGCACAGCCATAGAAAAACTTTAAGTTACCGTAATATAATTATGTAAAGATGGTATTGAAAAAAGGAAACTCCACGTAGAGCGTCGACAGCAGTAATAACTTGATATCTCTATACTGGCGGATAGCGAAACTGCATGCCGCCTTATAAATGCATCATATTTATGTTCAATATTGTAAAAATTATGAATTTTACTTATGGATGTCATCAAAACTGCTGGCGAGGATGATAAAAATAGAGAGACTGCCGATGTGAAATACATGTTTTAAGTTTTTAATAATTTATTATTAGTGACGATAACGGTTGGTGCATCCTTCCTTGGAATTTTTGCTTCAGGCACTTATTAATTCCGCGCTACGTCTGCGAGGTGTTACGTAATTGCAAGAATGCGGCGGCATGTGCCTCGGCGACGTGTCGGACGTCGGACGGTCCGGTTCGCATGTGAACCGTATTTATTGTAATTACGTCTCTCGGACGCTGATTCCTATCGATCGATGGGACGGTAAAACGTCCGCATGAAACGATAACATCGACCCGATCTATGCGGCATTCGCTGCATTCATGTAATTATATCAAAGCTCTTTAAATTGTAATTTTTATAACCGTATTAAATGGAAGTGTTTTTGAAGGTCCAATAAAATAACAATTGCCTGTCCTTAGAGCAGGACTGTCAAATCGTGACGATTTTGGAATACAGATGATTCTACCCAAGAAAGCAGTTGAACAATCTACATATTTATCAGCCAGCATTAATTGGAGTGGCATTGGTAATAGTTTACCGATTAATGCACGCGATCGTCTCTAGGTGGGTCCGTTTGCGTTATTTCGCGGTATCGCGCGCGCAATCGTAACCTCTTCCCACATAATTGGCGTGTGGGCGCGGCGGTGGTGGCGCGTTATCCCGATCGCCGCCCACCAGCGACGAGGCGACGCCCGATTAGATAGCTCGGCCCCCGACACCCCGACCCGGGCAACACCTCCCGGCTGCCGGCACCGAGGTACCGACGCACCCCGCTCACTGGGATCATCTCCTGACGCGATCGCGAAACTCATAAAGCAGTCTCGTTACGTACACACTTTACACTGCACGCGCAAGCCAATTGTCAATAAACAGCAAATTTATTGTATTCGGTAGTTTGCACTTGATTCACTCCGTATAAAATAATAAACCAATCAGCTGCATGGCGAGACGGACAACTTCTCTGCCTTCTATTTTTAACTAAAACCATTATTCTTAATAAGCTGGCGTATCTCACGGACGTTATGGGACAATAAGCCTTGCAGCTAACCCTTATTAGCGATAAGAAGTGCCACTGGCTCGCCCGTTACGCGAGACGAGATGTTCACCAGACGGTTCATTAATTGCGTATTGTCGAAGCTCTAGCCGACCATCACATCTAGTAAATCGTCCAAGTGATCTCACGACGTTCTTATTTCCGGCCGCTACGTGACCGCTACAACCATGCAAGATTCTCTTGTATGGCCATGGCTAATAAAATGTAATATATGTGCAGCGTAAATTAATCGGAAGCATCGATGATAGGCGTGCACGTTTATGCCGCCAGGATAAACACAGATAAACGCGAAGACCGTTAAGTTGATTTAGCACGTCGGTTCCGCCCTTCTTTGGTTTTACAAACAATACAAGCAGATTTTATGTCGAAAACGTTTTTGTAACTCATTAAATAAGTTAGATTTAATTCAATGAAAAAGAACTGTAAACTCTTTAATCGCCGTATTCCTGCTGTCAAAAATTGCAATGGATGTCATCCTGGGCGGTTCCAGAATTCCATTCATAAATATAAGGAATGATAATGATTTACGTCCAGTTGTTGAATTGCGCACGCGGTTCTTTCTAAGAAACTCCCTATAATTTAACCCCGGCTCGCTACTCAAACCACTCCAGACAAATTATGATTATACCTAATTCACTTTCTAGTTAGCGTAACAAATAGAACAGGATGTTTTAAGGATATTGAGTCTCATAAGCTTGTTTTTGTTTACTTTAAGTGGTTTATACGCTATACCTATGTGATGTTCGTTACGTTTTCAGTATTAACTCGATGCATCATGATTGCCAATGCCAATAAATCTTAGTGCAACATCGCACGCACGTATCAAGCACAATATGGTTGACGTTAATTGACGAAACTGCGAAGTGGTAGTGTTTGCGACGGCTGATTTATAGGCGCGCAAATCGCTACTCAATTTGCATTGGATCTATGTAAAGCGCCCACTCAAGCACTCGTTACCGCGATCGTCGCCGTCTTCAACATACGGGCCACAGACCAATCGTCACGACTAAAACGAGGTATGTGTTATCTCTTATTTTTTAATGCGCACACTTCACCGAGTTTGCCACTGCACTAAAGATTTATCGAGTGCAAAGATTTACATATTCCTAATTTAAAAAATCAACACTCCGTTCCAAAATGTATTATCAAAGGTAGATATATCCAGGAACCTGACCTACTTCGGGACCAATCTTAACATGCGATAATAAATGACTCAGATACAGCCTAAACATATAGAAATTACTACATTTGTCACGACCACATTGGTTAAACGTAAACACAATTCTGCAAGTTGTAATTTAATGCTGTGATAGGAACCACTGTTCGGTGGCGGTTAACATGTTTCTGCAAAGCCAGTACGGATGTAAGAAAATACGGCTGTAGATAAAATCGTGTACATTGTGTACGCATGCACATTTACAGTTAGTAGCTCAAAACGCAAATAAAATTAACGAAAGACAGCAGTAAACGACCGCACAGACACATATCCATTGCGGTGTAAAATAGCGGCGCGCGCAGCAAATGACATTCCACATTCATACCACGCCAAATAAGTGCGGAACGTGGAGTGGATTTGGGTCACACACTGTTTCTCGGTAATAGAAGTGTGGAGTGTAAAGCTGTGGAGTTTCACCGCAAGTAATCTGACAGTCGTTTGAGAGTTCCTTGCTAATTTACGCACCGTGCGTTTCGGCCTGCGGTCACGCGCTTGCTGACCGCAGCCGAATTGCGCTACTGGGACATGCCGCGCCGACGAAGACGAAACCTATCGAACAACACCCTGTAGTAGTCAATATCTTGTAAGCTGTCATTGGTATATTATTGTTACCTGGATACACTTTCTTTGTTATTATTATCATTGAGATTTTTATATGATGTTTCATAAATAAACTTTTAAGATTCGCTGATTAGTTGAAACTACGTATACACGTACATACATATATATTTTTACGTTTATTATTGTGTTCACACAGCGTGTACACAATGCAGCACTCAGCTAAACGATCTGTTGCACATTCCGAGTTGTAATGAATGTGAGAATTGACTCTAATAGGGATATGACGGTATTATGGATAATTTGATGCAAATTTAAACAATAGTAAACGATTCTAGATTTTTTTTGTTCAATGCTGATTGCGAGTGAAATCGGTTTGATAAGTTAAATGGCAACGTTAATGCGAAGAATAAAGTAAGAAGAATGGTCTTTGAATTATGTTTTACGACGTAACGACATACATATTTGCTATAATTATTCTATTATTTCCTACTCGTGTCATTACTACGCATTTTTACGTGCTAGAGATACCACAACCCTTTCATTGCAAGCACCATTAATTTCGCCGGCATGTAATTTTTCTGTTATTAGCAACACGTTGTAATTACAAATTTGTGTAGTTAATACATCTCAATAATTATAATTAGATCACATTTTTTTAATGGCACGTTCCGCTCTGTGGTCGTACAAATTATTAACGTCTGCATGTTCTATGAAGATTCGTGTATGACATAATGAACTAGACGTTGAGGGGTAATTAACTACTGCATTCACATTTTTACTTTGATGAATCTATAATTATAAACACGTGCGGTTTTAAAGGTCAAAATAATTATTCAGAGACACGTAATCGACGAAATTACTACAATAGTTTAATAATGCACTACAAAAGTAAATCGGCGCCGTTGGTATTTCCTACAACAAAGCGTATCGTAGTGTAACTGTAGCGTCAGGCCTGGATAGCGCTGAGAAGAAGAAACAAAACATTAGCTGCGAGTAGTCAATCAAGAGACACGCGAATGTCGCTTAGCATTGCATCTAGTTTCACTTACGGTGCACGCAGTTTTTCGTCGGGAACGCGATCGCGACCGCGATCAATAGCTCACATTGTGCTCGTCGACGCCCGCGTCGCTTGCATAATGTGTCAGTCGTGGGAGCGACTACAGAGGCGCCCCGTTATGCGACGCACGCCACTGGTACCGTTCCATTAGTGATTTTATTAGACGATTCGCGTGTATCGCCCGTAATCAATTTGAGCACATTGCAAGCGTTGTAAGTCGCCCTACTTGCAACGTATTATAGAGCATAAAACGCTTTACAGCCACGTTCTCCATTTAAGCTCACACGGTGTTTCATTCCGGGCTAATGTAAAGCTTGCTATGTATAATTTTGTTTTGTCCGCTTTATCTGGGACGCAACAGTATATCACGAATTTTGCAGATAAATCGATGCATTGCTATGAGAAATGATTGTATCTATGTTTCGATTTCAGGTTCTGGTACTGATGTATTAATGTCTGGTATTATCCTTGCCGATTTCATCTGAGGCAATCTTTTTGGTTAGTACTGAAAAGCTGTAAACTCATTTTAGATTTTGATTAGAGGATACAGTCAGTCGGATCAATTCTGATCATTCGTTTTCGTCGTTCGCGCGATCTACGTGAAATTTTCCCCGAAACTCCCGATTGACAATTAGGCAGAATAGTCTTTATGGTTTATTTTAGAATTCAAATATTATTTTTTGGTTTTTGCTTGGGAGTTCTCGTTAAAATTGACCGCGAACGTACAACGGTACTGACAACTTTTCAGTGTGATTTATTTGGTTACTTTTCATCTATTCAGCAGCTGAAAGCAATGCCCTCATTTTTTATGCCAAGCAAAGTAGACTAAAGCCATAATGTTTCGATTTATTGTACGAACACGGGAACTGGTTTGCGGATTTTGGATAATTTATGAGAGTATCAATATTTGGGTACGGCGTGGTATCTGTGTCGACGATGAGTCAGCGGTGACCGCTCACGCCCACGCCTATTGTTAGTCGCAGCCGCAGGTTCCCTCATTTGCATACCCATCTCACCATAAACAAACACAAGTGACATTATTTTTTCTTTTGACGGATTTTTACGATGTTGCCAAAATATTAGTTTCACATCACAGTTATGCGTTTCATTTATTTGTTTTCTAAATTATGCTAACTTGTTTATTTAAATCTAAACTATGATATCATTAAGTTCAGTTATTTTTATAGGTACTCAGTTTTATAATCTAAAACTCTGAGAGCCTGGTACCACAGCGTACTTACCTAACAAAAACTAATTAATATAAATTTATTTCTGTAAATAAAAAACAAATATAATAACTAAAACTAGTTTTTTTAGTACATAAATTAACTAGAAATATATATGCGATTCAAAGAAATTTAAAGCAAAAAGTCTCCACACCTCAAATCGAATAGAAAAATGGAGCCAATAACAGCGTCAATAATAGTAGATAAAAATAAATTAAGTTACGGGACACCTGTTAAAAGCCGTCAAAAGTGCACGCACCCGCACCGCGGCCGCGGGTCATTCACCTCGACACGACGTAATTATAATCCTTCAAGGAAAGCACGCCTGATGGAATCCATCCTGACCCCGCGCACGACCGACTAGTACCGCCCTTTAAACGTTACTTTATAAATAGGAGCAACCCAGCTTCGTGTCCCTTCCACTGCTATGCGATACGGGAGCTACTTAAAAAAATAACCTTAATTATTCCGCGGTTTTAAGCCTTAACTTTCGTTTTATTTAATTCTTGTGTGGATGCATTTAAAAATCTGACAGCTTTAGAACGCTCGCGGATTGTGTATGAATAGTAATTACGGAGATAAAAAATGTGAAGTTAAAAGGTTTTTATAATTTTAATTTACTTGGAAGAGGTAACTACAGTTCTACGAAACTTGTAACGATTTTTGTTAGTCATGGTGGTCCATATAATTGATTTATTACCAATCAATTTGGCCTAAAGGTACGTCTTGCAATTGATCACCAAATTAATAGCTGCGGTAGGTCTAAAGATTCCATTACGAATCTTATGTTCAAAAAACACTTGTGTTTTACCATTTCAATTACTCTCAGAATTAATTGAAATTGAAAAATCTATCAAATTTTAAAAACTTTTCTCATTTATTGCCTTTCTATCCGAACATTAGACGTTCACGTGAATCAAAATTGATACTTATATATAAATTGAATTGCATTCATTTAATTACATTCTATTATGTCATTTAAAATTTCTACGTCAAAATATAAATTCACGTTCTCCGTCGCGTGTTCTCTACTCATTCTTTAACTCTGTTTCCCCAGTTATCGAAAAGATCACACTGTCCTCTCATATCTCTCCTAAGTCTCCCCATAAACTTTAGTATGATATAAAAATAATCAGGAAATCGGCACGCGGTATCGCCTTGTGCCCAATAATCGATGTTGATGGCGTGTCGCCGGGTATGCGCGCGCGCAGTCACGAACTGCTCGGTGGATCGGTGTTCTCACGTGACCCTCTTAATTATAATCTCAGGGCTCGCAATCGGGTCAGCTGGATATGTTGATTTGAGCATCGAATTTTGGTATTTAGATCGTACTTTTTGTGAAAACTGTTGTACAGTTTCGAACCTGAGAAACATTGCAAATGGAGTAACTCTATTAGTTACCCTGTTACTCTTGTTTCCACTGACACAATAATTGTCACCAATGTAAACCAAATTAATTGGAGACAGAAACAAAATAAATCTAGAAATTTTATGTACAGACGCCAGCACATCAAGCTACCCCAATCTATCAAACTTCTTTGATAGATTTTCAACTTTATAACAATACATTAAGGTTCATGTTCAATTGGGAAAATTTGACAGTTTGGGATAGCTTGACCTGCTGGCGTCTGTACCTTGAGATTATAACTATTAAAAGGAATGAAAAGTTTGCAGTCCGCGAAAATCTAAAGACGAAAATGCACCAAGGAAATTAGACATAAAAAACTAAGATGGCTAAAATTATAACTCTTACTTTTCTACATAGTCAACTTAATATGTTTTCATTTAATTAACAGACTTATCGCGGTTTCTCTTCAAAGGTTTTATCTAATTTAACGATGAACTTAAATTTTTTGTTATCATCATCATTTCAGACGAAAGACGTCCACTGCTGGACGTAGGCCTCCCCCAAACTCCGCCACTTCGACCGGTTCTGTGCTTCCCGCATCCAGCGGACTCCTTATAATTTGATGTAATACTTGATAATAATTAAAAGGAAATAATTTTAAATTCAATATATTTCTGATGCATAATACAGCCAAGAAAGTACGCACGAATTCCTTGTTTTCACTAGTAAACTAGAGTGTCGACTAAAACTCGACGGCATCGCAAAAACTTTCATAATTTCCATTTCTATTTTCTATTATTTTTAAAGCTTACATACACTTTCAAAGAAATAAGAAATTCATAATTCTGAACTTCCCATAAATAGAACTTTTAACATATTTTAACAAAGCTTTAGACTATTTTATGAGAAAGTAAATCTTTCGGATTTTAGTAATTTATTGCTCTTCTAATTTATGCGAACGCCCATAAACTATGTGAAAAACAGAAGTTTATGGGTTCGCTTGGACAGTTTACAAATTAAAGCTCGTAAGCTGTAGGTAAGCTCAAAGAAGTCCGCCAAACTTTAGTGTCGTGGGCAGCTGTACGTTAGGTCGTAAGTTGTAGGTTCGTGATCCAATTCCACACAGTTGGTACCGGGGTACCAACATGACCTGAACCCCGGTCGTGCTCTCCAGATCGTTTGTTATACTTTTGCGGTTCGCCAACGCTACCAGTTGTTCCGCGTACAATTGCGGACCTAGATACCGTAGGTAGCTAGGACCTTAATAATGTTCAAGTTCGTGGGAAAAATCTTGCTTTATTTTAGCTGCTTTTATATGCAAAGATTTATGTATGTCGGTGTTGGCATACAAAATTCATTGTAAAATACCTATGAGATTACTACAATTATGTGGCGCGTATGTCCAATTATCCACTTCCAATCGGCTGGTTTTCATAATTAACTTGTTATTTTATGATTCATATTTTATATCTTCGTGTTCAACTAACAATATCGTTTGTTAGCTTGTACAATTATTCAGTCACCATTAAACACATTACGCACATAACATTAACTCAATGTAAGTGCCCTCTGTTCGCTAAATTGAAAGCCTATTACAGTGCCTTCGAAACCCTATTTAAATGTATGTATTTGAAAACAAAATGCATGTGTAGATAGTTTAATACTAATGGCTGCACATAATAAACGTATAGAAAGACTCAAGAATTAATTGTAAAAATAAACAAGCTATTTTAATTTGCAACCGCTTGTGATAACATAAATTCATATTTTATATGATTTATGTTGGCGTTGTCATCTATTTTAAAATTCTACTCAGAAAGAATAAAATGAAAAAGAAAACGGCAGCATTTAGTTAATTGAGCCATTAGAATATTGATAGCTACGATATAATTTGATCATAATCGCAAAAAAAATACTTTTGCACTCTTCCGCGTCTCGCGTTGATGTCTTTTACTAGCGCTGATCGCGGAGCTTTGAACATTTTGCGATTCATTTCGATCTGGTGCTATTTACTTTTTCCAAATTATTTTTGTGTCTCAAGTTTAAGTGAGTTTTGTTAATTAAACATTTGAAGCATTTTTCAAAACTTTTTCTGCGCCAGTTTATTCGTAAATCCCATTTGTTTTTACGTGGCACCGTTCTTTATTTATACACTCATTAAACCTAATTTGCAAAAGTTTATGGCTAGAACTTAAAAACGATGCAATAAATGATAAATCTTGTCCCGAAGGGAGCCAAACGAAGCGACTCTAAATATAGCGCAGTGCCATTATTGCTATATGCGCATCGGAGCTTATCGCTCTATACACGATTAAAGACAAGCTCGCGCGCATGAGCGCAAAAACCTTTCTATACATACCCTAACGGTACGCAATACACACTACTCATTTTTCTACGTTATCATCGATTTACTTTTCCTGAGTTTACGTTTCCTGGAAATGTTTTTAGTCTTCTTTTATTTTAACTTCCTGCATTTCAGGTAAGGTATCGTAATGTTAGTTGTAAACAAAAAGTTGATTAGAAAACTTTTACAGAATGTTAAGTATTTTATAGTTACTTTTGTACTATAACTAGATATTTACAAATAGATACACAAACATAAACGTTTACTACCGTCATACTTTTGTCAATTATTTAAAAAAAAATGTTTTGAAAACTGTTCATAAAATATTTTTAATTACAAGTTATTGCAGTTGTATCGGTGAGTCCAGCGAAGAACCACCATAAAATATTTAATAAACCAGTTTATTGAACAGGATCACCTGATTGCACTCAGTTGTCCAGGACTGCGAGCTTGTAAAAATGTTTTCAACTACATTTTTTAAATATTTTAAAAACATTCTTTAGTAAAGAAAAATAATTATAGTTAAATATAATTAGGGACGTACCTTTTAAGGGCCACGGGAAGGATATTTGATGGGTAAGCGTCACGTGAAGTTATAGTTCAAACAAAATTCAACACGTAGTTCATGAACTTTTCACTGTTCGTATATCACAGGCTGTCGCACAGTCCTCGGGGTGAGCGCGCACGTTAGTCGCGAGTAGTGTCGCGGCCACTCTCGACGAGACACTGAACTTGCCAGAGTGCGCCCCAACGGTTATAACATAACACGTCTGACGTAACCTTAACCTTGCAAGAAGAAGAGGAACGAGCTGCCGAAGGACGGAGAGAGAGAGCTATAGTTTCGAGAGAAAGGGAGAGATGGCGGTCGCCGGACGCGCGGACGCAGCGACCGCGTCGCGCGCCGCCGGCCGCCCGCCGTCAAACCCCATCCTGCTTCCCATACACTACGCTGATAATGTTTATCTTTCACACTACTGTTTGATTACACGCATTTTAACAAATTGGGAAATTTATGACATTTTACTAAGCTATCTTAAAAGCCTTGTGTTTGAGGTGTGTGGAAAGCGTTGATGGGCTCATAAGCAAACAGACACACCTCCAAAATTTTATTCGAAACGTGATGTTTGATGCTTGTGAATCATAATTACTTAAAATGATGGAAACTAACTGTGATGAAGACATCCCATCATTCCATAATTGCCGGTTATTATCGAGGTCCACTTTGCAATTTACATAAACAAAACAAGTCGTGCGTCCATTAGCAACCGCACGGTTTGTGGATCACCCATGATACTAACTGTTCCTGATTATAATTGGAGCAACTGGACTTCATTCCTAGCAACTTTTAGGAAAACCACTTTCGAGTGTAGGTATTCGGTTGCCTTATACTACGTTATGATTAAGATGCTACCGACTCAAAATAAGGATAAGACTTGCAAGAGATAAATTAAGAAACTAGTATGCCTGGCAGACAACCCTGCAAGCAAAATACTCTATGATCAAACACAACTTTCCAGAGATAACAATACAACAATCCGTTAATATGCAACAAAGACAGTATACCACGAATCTATTATTCATACTTGTCGATAACCAGCCAAGGATCACTCGGTCACATCTATCTATAGGCAAAGGTCCCCGAATCGTAACGGTAATCTGAATCACAATTCTATACTTAGTTAAGTGCATATTTATATACCACTTGTGTCTTTAGAGTTGTCAGCGAAGGACTGGATTACTGCGCCATTTAATAATAGTTATGGAGCTGACCCAAGGTTAAGAGACTAGTTTTGCATTTCCACGAAAAGAGACTCATGTGAAAAGTTATTAAGACAAAGCGCAGCATGTCTAATTATAAGGGACGTGCGAGTAAGCACACGCAGTAGCCTTAGGCCGCATGAACGCTAGCCTTACGAAGAAAATAAATATACTTGGAAATATATAGTCGCCTGTAATCTATCTTTACAATGTAAACCAATGACGATACAACGAAATTAGCCTATACTTTTTAAGCATAATGTCAACCCTGGAGCTATAATGAAAAATTGCGAAGGGCTGCAATAAACGGCTCATTTCATGCCGTAGATTAAAAGGGGTGCGAATGATGGTGACGAACTGGAAACCGTTACTTGATATGTAAAATTCAAATAACACTTTCACCAACTTGAAAATCGAATTAAGAACCACCCAACTAGTTCAATAACCACAAAAGCAATGAATACCTCGAACAAAACATGCGTAAATAGTGGCACTAAACCAATTTCTTATAGACCGCACATGATCCCATTTCCGTCAGTTGATTATACGAGTGCTATTGGCAACATAGTTGGTTAAAGGAAAGTCGATACTCTTCTATCCTAATGGATTAACCATTAGGATTGTGGACTATCAACTTTCATTAAATCCTAAAGGTCCGGCCAGACGGTTGACCGAAAAGAGTTTAATAGTAATTAGTTCATTCCACCGTGTGCACAGTAGATTGGAACCTACAATGGAAAATAATAAAGAACCTAATAGTTTAGCAATAATCGTCTCGGTATACTGATTGGATTTATAATTATTATTAAAGTAAATAAGAAAACACTGAGATCATTTTTATAAATCCCATGGGAAGAGGAACCACACGCCATGTTACTCTCGATCAAGATAATGTAATTTTTGATGAGAAAGGAATCATTAAAAAATCGTTGCATAATAAAAGCTCCATTCTCAGTACTTGTATTTATTCTAACATAACATGACTCATATTTTATTACTGCACGCTCTATAATAGAGTCAGGTGAACAAACTAAGTGATATTGTCATATTCCACAGTACTTTACCTCCGTAGCTTTATGACTTACAATGATGCTTGTTGAATATATAAGATAAAGAGTCCAATTGTTACTCAAATTGCTCAATCTTTTACTCTCGTCTTCACATTCGTGAATGAAAATGTAAAAGCATTTCGCTTTCAAATGGAACAATTGCGACGTTTTGCCTAATGACATGTGCCAAAGAAAAGATTATGTCGACGACCTCCGCTTTCTAAGAGGACTGAACTTGAAAATAGTTTATTTAAATTTTTTATTTACTTTTCTCTTGACTTTTCAGTTTCATTGATTTCTTTTTTAAAATATCTTTCACGTGACGTGCTCTAGAGAAATTGAATCCATTAAATTTAAAATAGCTCTAAGTGTGGGTTGTTTACACAAAACAACCACAGATTCTGCATATATGGGAATCTGTTTTATTTTATTTATGAATATAAATGTAGAAGAGAAATATGATTGACTGACATAACAACGCCCAGGCTCAAGTCAAATAATGGTTCTAGAAACACGTTTGAAATAAACGTTCCTTATATGACGAACCTAACTAAGACAACTGCGCTGCGGCTAAAGCCCTAATCTCAGGGCTTTGCGAAGGTGGTGCAAACGTGGACGGTATATCAACCCTTCATTATCATTTGTGTTAAATAATAACATGACTTATCTTTTCCTAGTCTCCGATTCATGTAGTATCATGACAATAAAATCTATAGTGTTTTGTAATGTATTTGTGTTTATAGTTTGTTATTGCCTAACCAACTTTCTGTGAACTGCGCTTAAAGCTGGGTTATAGGTGAAAAGATATCCACACTCAACGCAATTGAAATCGCGAAGTTGTCCTAAGATAACCTGAAAAATGGTTAACATTAGTCAAATAAAACGATTTTCAAATATGGTCATGGAACAAAAGTATGTCGGCATGGTAGTTATGGTAGCAAGTTAACACCTACACATGTGATTATACCAATATGTCAGAGCCAGCCTACTTTTGTCAAAACCTCGCTTTGAAACACTATATTTAGATAAATGTCTTAGATAACTTACAGATGAGTAATCTAGATACTTACAAAGCGATTTAGTGTTGCATGTTGTGATAAAGTCAAGTTCATGTCACAAACCATTTGTTATTTGACGTCATCTACAACTCGTAGTAATATTTAGCGGTCTGGGGTCATTGCGGTCTATCTGTCAATTGATGTGTGTCCACATGATTATTCTTTTTACCGTAATCGTGGGCTCATAATCTTCATTAGTGCGGTCGATTCATCATGGTTTCACATCAATTCATCAAGCTTCCTCTTTGTCAATTATTACATCATAAAAGAATGTTCCCAAGACTATCTGTAGTTTGTTATGCTTCACATATTTTTTCCCGTCTGAGTGCCTATTACGCTCCGGGATATGATGCCTCTCACTCATTTATTGGCCGATGATACGTATCTTATTGTTTATTACGATATGCAATTTTACATGTTAGGTGAGATAACTACAAATAATTAAGAACGGCTATGAATATACATGCGTTGTGCTATAAATCTCTGGTTTAATGGTACCGGAACTCCATGCGCTATATATTTTAATTTTTTAGCCAATAAAAACTGCAACCTAGCTTTTGTAGTGAACTGAAATAGAAATGAAAGCTTAATTTAAACCTTCGGGAGAAAACTTTTCGATTTATACGAAATCTTTGTTTGATTTTCACATTCGGGGTTCTTTTACAGATTTTTTTAAAATCTGTAAAAGTACCCCGTTCTTTTACAGATTTTTTTTTAAAAGTCTATCTATACTAATATTATAAAGAGGAAAGGTTTGATTGTTTGTTTGCATTGAATAGGCTCCGAAACTACTGAACCGATTTGAAAAATTCTTGCACTGTTGGGAAGCTACACTATCCCCGGGTGACATAGGCTTTATTTTATCCCCGTATTCCCACGGGAACGGGAAAACCGCGGGTGAGACCGCGGAGCGCTGCTAGTAGGTAAGCAATAAAAGAACAGCCCTTAAAATAAAATAAAACTACTAATCACTTAATCGTTTTATGTTTAAAAATATATGATCTCATCATCCGTTCAATCTATCAATTCGTAAAAGAAACGGTAAAATTTACGCCATCCTTATATCTTTTTATATAGAAAAATAATTAACGTTTACTATTAACACGTAAGTTAATTAGTGGATCGTTTTTATCGCGCGTTTCCTCGTAGTCGCAATCAGTTGCTTGAGCCAGCTGCTTTATTAAGTTCACTATTTCATATTAGACACGCCTGTAGGACCGATGCCGTGCTAATGTTTTACTATCGGCTTTTATTCCCTTAATATTTCTCTCAGTAGCGCTAAAAGCATTTAAACCTGCAGCTCTAATAAAGTGCTATATGCCTTTCGAATCGAAATTGATTAAGATAGTTTCTATTTCACAGTGGGTAGGTATGCTTTTATTGTTCAAATATTTTCAATGAATAATGCAATTTTTATAATTCCTTTTTCTGCAACGAACCAAGAAAAATGGTAGAAAATAAAAGAGCTTTTATATTCTAATGCGATACGATACGATACCTACAGAAACATAGCACGGTGTCGTAAAAGTACACGGTGTAGTAACTCAATAATTGTTTACCGGATTTTCTTTCATTAACTTTTTACTGTTCAAATAATGCAATTTTAATCATTATTTCCTTTTTTCATGTAAAGTCTAACCAATAAAACGATAGAAAATAAAATAGCTTTTATATTTTGCGAAGCAGTAATGCTCGCAAAGAGGGAGGCGGCGCACGTGAGGGAGAGGCAGTATATGCGCCCTCACGGCCGTAGTCGCCGCGGGAGACGCCCTGGGCGTCGGGAATCCCAGGCTGATTCCCGGCCACCGTAGGCGCGGGCTTGCGGACGGCGAGTAATGGGTAGCTCGCTGTCCGGTAAGGACCAAGCCCGGGTCGACGGCGCGTTGTGTTCCACGCGCGCCTCAAAGAGATGTCAGCACCAAATGGGGGGGTCCGCAAGGGCCGATGCCTGCCAGGGGTGCGGGTTGTTCGAAAGAGATACCGCGGCCCCTGGCACACAGGCAACTGAGGGAACACGGGTGGGTTTTAGTCAGTAAAAGTCTGACACGCCCTCCCGCTCCACCCAGAGCGGGAGAAGTTATTTGATGATTTCCCACCCAAAAAAAAAAATGCTATACGATACGATATCTCTACTACAGACTCAACTATAATAAACGAATTTTCTTTCTTTAACTCTTGTGCTTTCCATTCATTTCTTTAACGATACCAAACTATCGCGAGCATGGACGATTTCATGGAAGCTATTTTTTTTTATTGTATTGAAAGTTCCGTCAAATCATCCGAAAAACGCCTTCATCCATTCGTTTCTGATAAAATAGTTATCTGTGTTATCGATATGTCATTATGGTGCCGGATTTTGCTCGATTGTAAAAAAAAACAATGTATCAAATATATTGAATTTGTCGACATTCTAACTGTAGGTATTATTTATTTAAATAAACTGTCTATTTTAATATATTATTTCCACTTATAAATATTACTCATCCAGTGACATTTCGTGTTAAAAACAATTTAGTGTAATATGAAGATATTGTTTAACATTGCGGAAATGACACTTTTTACAGCTATTCGCCAATTCTTATTCAATTCTGACATACATTTAAAACGTGACTTATGATGTGAAAAATACTATTGTATAAAAGTTATTTTACCGACGAAAAAACGGCGGAGGTTACTCGAATCGACACGTTTATTTTGTTTTGAAAAAATTCTGATGATATGTGATAAATTAATTCTTAAAATAAGAAATTGGAATTTAGTTACCATGGTACCACTTAGTTACTAGGTGATAATCCTACGCTTAATTCATGCACTTAACTTTTATGTAGGTTTATTCGCATTAAATGATTAAAATAATTAAATATTTTTATGAACAGTATAAAACCAGCTACTTTTCTGTTAGTTTGTAACATTGGGGTCGTAGAAGTTATAGGGAGCCAATAGGACACGTTTTTAATGTGCATATAATATAAATTGCTTTGCACACCAACCGGTTGGATTAACTGATTACAATGTAGACGTTAATGCTTTA
The DNA here is from genome assembly GCA_947359405.1 of Antitype chi. Taxonomy (NCBI): domain Eukaryota; kingdom Metazoa; phylum Arthropoda; class Insecta; order Lepidoptera; family Noctuidae; genus Antitype; species Antitype chi. The sequence goes on along the minus strand of OX375820.1, from coordinate 11,685,372 downwards.
TAATCATAACTAACAACCCAGCAGTTTTGTGGAGTAAAATTAAGTGTCCCTATTGAGTTGAACGGTATACTCGTACTAGGCAGTTACGCGAATTGTTACATCCTTGCAGAATCTTAGCGTTATTATGTACTAGCTCAACAATGTTGCTACATATTTGTTCCCATTGTACGGTAGCTCTTTTGCATAACAGCCTCCGAGAATCATGAAAATGAGAAATTCCTTATGAATTATGCTTTTACAACGCGGTTCGATATTGTATCATATCAATTTTCAATAAACATGGCCTCTCATCTAAAATTTTATAGAATGCGATCTTGTTCATACTTTATCTATTAATGGGACTAGCTTTATAGGTTTAATATCAGGTGGACATCGTTAGCGCAAAACAAGGCTATTTGGAAATCCTGCGCCCAGCAAGTGTCTCTACGTTATAGAATACAATAGAATGATACAGTTTATGACAGGTTCTTAACCTGTTTCCGTGGAGCTTTATTGGGTGTCGTTAACTCTGAATTACATCTTGGTAAAAAGAGATATAGGTACATAGACCGTTTTGTCCGTAAAGTTCATTTATTACAGTCTTTCGTAGTTCCAAGTCATCATTTCTGTTTAGTTAAATATTCTCTAAAACATGTTATATTTTGCATCAGACTCTTTATAAACCAGTATTGACAAGATTTTCAAAATTCGCACCTCCAACATTTTGAACAGGAACATATTCCCATAACTCTGCGACAATCTCACCGGTTCATCGGGTGTACAGTCCTGCTTTACATTTTGTGTTTGTTTAAAACATTTACAATCGTTCCACGGCCTGACAGTTAGAAATCTTTACCCAGAAACTCGTATTATTTATGAATCTCAATGCGGGCGTCCTGTATCCTTCACAACTTTTTCTTTTCCTCATTTTCTTTTTAATTTATACATACCTTTTCCTTGATGGAGTCTCTTTTCACACGCTCCGAGATTACGCCGAGTCTGATCTTAATCAACAGACGCGGATTTTTTATGACTACTTTATGAACCAGGAAATATTCTAGGCTTTAAAGTATACGATGCAAAATGTAGAACGCATCTTTTTATCGCAACAGTAATCATATACGTCTGTTGAACAAAATGGAATACATTTCTTTGAAAGCTAATTAATAATAAGTATACCTTTGAAATATGACTGCTTTTAGACGTCCGTATTAAATCTTTTTGTGTTCACGAGGTGTTTGAATACGAAACGTGGTATTAATTCATGAACACATCAATCTTCCACTGTCCAATGTTGGACATGATTACTTGTTTATTCAAGATGAATTGATATTTGATAACGAATTAGTTAGGTACATTTCTTTAATCGATTTACTGTTGGTACGCAAGTACGAGTAGATACAATGAAAAAACAAACTGTGCATCAAATGGGCTTAAAAGCTTTATGAATAATTTCACCTTTCAAATGCCCATTATTGCCATCATGTATTGTATTATGGATATCATCATCATCATCTGCTTATCCTCTTTCCAATTACGTTGGGGTTGGTTTCCAGACTAACCAGATGCAGCTGAATACCAGTATTTTACATTTAGCGATTGCCTATCTGATCTGTACAACCCAGTTACTGGGTAATACGCTTTTTTTTTTGAAGGTGGGAAATCATCAAATAACTTCTCCCGCTCTGGGTGGAGCAGGAGGGCGTGTCAGACTTTTACTGACTAAAACCCACCAGTGTTCCCTCAGTTGCCTATGTGCCAGGGGCCGCGGTATCTCTTTCGAACAACCCGCACCCTTGGCAGGCATCGGCCCTTGCGGACCCCACCAGTTGGTGCTGACATCTCTTTGAGGCGCGCGTGGAACACAACGCGCCGTCAACCCGGGCTTGGTCCTTACCGGACAGCGAGCTACCCATTACTCGCCGTCCGCAAACCCGCGTCTACGGTGGCCGGGAATCAGCTTGGGAGTCCCAACGCCCAGGGCGTCTCCCGCGGCGGCCACGGTCGTGAGGGCGCATATACTGCCTCTCCCTCACGTGCGCCGCCTCCCTCTTCGCGAGCGTAAACTTGGTAAACTGCCACGCTAAAATTGGGCTGGTCACATCGCATGCCAGACAAACAATGGGCTAAACTTACAACCCTATGGGTTCCTCTTAATGGCAAGCAACAGTGTGGTAGGCCCAGACGGAGATGGCAATGGAACAGAGAGAAGTGGAAAGAGGGTAGAGAGGCCTCTGCCTTGCAGTGAGACTTCACAGGCTTAAAAAATATATATACAATATATCAGCAATGTTTGAGACTACGTGTCGGTCTCTGTATGACTGTAAGTAAAATAAATAGTTTGACCCAATATTCCGGAACAGGTTTGCAAAAAAAGTAAAGGTAATGTCGGTTAGAGTCGGACACCTTACTGACACCTGTGATTTGTAGTTAATACAAAAAAGTCATGGAATAATTTATAGTGAACTTTCGTTTTCAACCTAGAAAACGCGTTCGTGGTTTTGTAGACAAATTTTCACGATAGTCTACAATTTGGTTCTGAACATTAGGTTATCTCACCGATGTTTTATTACTAACATAATGAATGATATAGTTACCTACCTGCAGTGCAAAACTCATTTCAAACTTTCTGCAAATTATAGAAATTATCCATACAAAAGCTTTGAAACGTTCGCATTACATTTAATATCTTACATAATTGCTTCAGGTTTCTTTCATAATATTAGCTTTTGCTCGGAATAAAACAGCATCATGTTCCCTGTTAATTGTAATTTTTGTTGTTTAACTCAATTTTCACATGTTTTTACTTGAAAAGTTTAACGTCCTATAAAGTTTAGTTACACTAGGAGCCTTTTTCTTTTCGCCTAACTTGGGTTAGTCGTTGGCAATAGACGAAGGACGAAAATCACTCAGACTGTCAAAAAAAATGCATATTTCGAGTTCTCAACTCAGTTCTTTAATATCGCCTGATGGTTCTCGAATAACATGATAATAGTATTCGAGTTTATGTTGCTCGTCCGACGAGTTTCTGAACATTTTCGCCACTTGGCGTTCGAGATACTCTTCTTGTGTAGGACTCGACCTAGGCATTTTATTTAGGCTGGTAGGATTTTTATATCCATGAATAAATTATGTTTACCTCTCAAAAGGCGCAGACGTGTGACAGCAATGGTTGGCAATGTTTTCATTTCAATTTGTCAGAAAGCCGCCATTAAATTATTAAAGTAAAAATCTAAAATCTTCAATGATTTAATGGCAGCATCTTTGTGCAAACTGCAAACATAGACGTATTTACAGCTATTTGCTAACTAAGCTATGTTTGTTTTTGTTCAATATGACTCACCGAAATTACCAATAACAACTGTATTTGTCATTGACTTAGTGCGCGCTCATATGAGTTTTACAATTACATATTTTATAACTTAACACTTTTTCTAAATTACCTTTCGATGATGACAAGATTCATCAACTTCTCTTTGTGTTAGATCATCTTGCATTAATAAATTTTCCTTTGAAGGACTATCGATGATCGTGGTCAATGCTAAACGTCATTCCGCCTTTGACACTTGTCGGGAATGGAGCAGTGTACGTCGCTTAATATCCCTCATTGCCGCCATACTGTGTGTTGTCGCCGCTTCAGAGAGCTTCTTTTGTATCGACTATGATAACTGGTTTTACGACCTACAGCTGTGCTGCTGGGGAGTTTGTTCCGCTACTTCTTCTTCCCAGCTAAAGCACTAGGAAGTGGTGAAGGGCGGGCGTTTTTGGGGGGACTGTCTTATGTAATTTTATTTTGACGTTCAAAAAGAGCTGACTCTCAGCCTAGTTTGAATAAATGACTTTTGATTTTGATTTTACAATATCTAATGCTCACCTCATATAACTGAATAAATAAAAACAGACCTTAAGTCCGATAGCTATCACGGGCTTGTCTCATACAAAACTGCGCTAAAATCTCTACTGATTCATAATTAAATCAATAGCTTTATAGGTGCAAAAAAAATCTGGTACCTAATGTTTAATTGGACAACGTTATCTTCATTTAAGCCTGTAATCGGCTACGGTTAAACATGGCACATAGATTGAGGACCATGACTGGTACATATTCCTAAATATTCTTTATTACTACCTTTTAAGTCTAAATAAGATATCACGTACCCACTGTATAATTGGCTAACGATATTTTCATTACCTAAACCCCTTATCGGCTACGGCTAAAAATGGAACAGAGATTGAGGACTTGATATTTCTTAAACCGCAACCTCAATAGCAATAACTTCTAAACATACGCCAGCATCAGCTCACATAGAAACGATTACTTCAATAAATCCACGTTGCTTACGACGGATTCGTAAACCATAACTAGGATCTTATTTCCTTAGGCTAAACAAACAATTTCATGGTAGCAATTTGCTCACGTATTTATGAATGACGGTAAATTGGCACGTAAACTATAAAGACATGAATTCGTTTTTCAAAGTGCCGCCGTGTCCTGTCGTGCTCCAGGGTTGTAAATCCTCCTCCAGTCAGTAGTCACCCATTACACTGGTAATTAGCCAGCTGGTGTAGGCCCCAGGACGCGCAAAACTTATGGCCACGAGACTTTGTTTGTTTTAAAAATAATGCGGGACCAGTAACTGCAGAAGCTGACTTTATTACGCATATTAAATAATCATGCAACATATTATTTTACTGCACTTTAAACTGTTACGTGCCATAAAAAAATATGTTACATCTGATAGTTGGTAATCAATTCCTTTTAGAGGCTTCTTCTTTCAATACATTAATAAACATCATTTTGTAATGAAGCTGCAAATGTACCTGAATTTGGGAAATATGATTGTATGTAATTTCTGACATAACATTAAGTATTTCTTACGCTGACTGCTTTCAGAAATGATTCCAGTTTTATTGTAAGGCTTTATTTTCCTCCAACGTAGTTAAGTGAATGGATAAAGGAATCGTTTCGTTTCATAAATACTACCCATGTTACTTGTGCCACCTCATAAACCGAGGTAAATTGACATAATACAACTATTTATTTCAGAAGAGTATATTACCGTGAACATCGCGGTGTGAGAGCTGGTACACAATTTAAATGCACATATTATTATTGCGCCCATTCTTATTTTACGACTATTGTCAACATGCCAACTATATTTGTCGATAGACATCGACATACTAGTTTATATATGTAAATGTATTTTTGTTCGTTCAATACGCGTTTAAGAGTCAATTTTCACGGTGTCGCTTTGGCATCATTGCATGTAGACAGTTAAATGAACAAGGCGTATCGTTAGCATAGCTGAATATCCCCAAATCAGAAATAGACTCTTCAAATAGCATTGTTCTCATCTTTCTCGTCATTTAAATCTTTGTAATTTTGATCTACATTTAGAAATGTCACACCGTTATTTTCAACATCATCATCATCATCAATTTTTGGATAGTCGTAGGAAGTTATTACCGTAAACATAGTAAAATTTGCGGTAATTTTATTATACTACGCGCCATAAATATTCACTGTCTCAAAAGCTGACTCAGAGAATCCTGTTGAAAGTCTTCTTACTTGATACGACTGTGGAAATACATATCAGTTTCACTTTTCCCTCATCTATAAATGGTGATATTCCTATCACGATCGGGGTCGCGCGTGCTAACTGTCTCGACATGTGTGCAAAACTGATTTTCCCCGCTGGCTTCTGAAAAATAATACTCTCTTTAACTATGTTACACTGTATTATATGAAAACACCCCTTGGGCTAAATTAGTTTTTTATTCTTCTCTTGTACAATCAAAACCTAAACAGGATTATAAATTCATCTCATAGCGCCAGTTGCTGAAATAATTATATCATGAGAAAATATACCATGCTCTGCAGATGATAGTCGTTATAAAAATAATTAATGCGATCGCTCTACGGTTATTCTATTCAGTACTTCTACGGTGGTTATTCAAACAGTAGGAACTGAATGTATAATAAACGACAGGAAGATAGACTAAGCTTTACGAGCCAAGATGTATGGCCAATTGGCAGTTAAAGCATTTTAACGGCATATTGCTTTAGAATTGAAATTAAAGCAGCGGATATTAGACGTGGCTGTTTAAGTATAGGAATTAATTAGTAGTGTTGTAGAATAATTTCTCATTAATTTCAACACGGGCGAATAGAAACCCCGCGTGGCATTTCCATGCTTTGTAAGTAGAGGCTTGAAGCTGAATTACCACTATGCAAACCATATATCATGCGGCCACTGTGCGCGGTGCTTTATGTTTGCGCCTGAACCTCGCGCAAATACCCAACGAATTTTTTTAATGAATTCTCTCGTAATTTGTGTCTTATTAGTCAAGCACCCGATTCTTGCCTGAGTAATAGATATATTCTGCCTAAGCAGAAAAAAGTTTAAACTAATAGTGTACCTATTATAATATGTTGTTGCACTAATTGCATGTCTACCTACTTATAAGCTATCCACCATTCTATAAAAGCAAGTTCTTGTGATACCTAACGTTAGAATATTATGTATTAAATTATTTTTTTTATTGTCACCTATTCTGATTAACTGCCATAAAAGACTTGTCGGTATATATTCATATCAATAATCAATTTTGAACTTTATTGAAAATTCTTTCAAAGCTGATTATAAAATAAACGTGACAAATAGTGTATATTATCGTAACATGATGCTCTTCATACCGGGGACTTCCGCTCCATACGTTTTAACGTAATCCGCTATCGCCCTTCATAAATTTATCATTTTATAGCTAATAATGCGCATCTTATACGGTATCAAACTCATTAATATGTCTTAATGTACTTTTTTTCCCCTCAGGTAAGTTAAGCGTTCCTGAAGCAGTTTTAAACTCTCGATCGACTGGTACAATATTATGCCGCAATGCTTTCTCGTAAGTCTCCATCTTTTTTTTACATATTTGTATATACGATTATCGTTTAGTATTGAATTTGATTATACGCTCACGTAGCTTGATCGTCTGCCCTTCATGACTTTAAAGTAACAAGGCTTAAAAGCTACTTAAACTATAAATATTTCAAACTTAAAATACCGTATTTTAACTGAGCCAGCACAACTCTATGTTGCATTCTTCGAAATAACTCGAGTTTCTAGTTAAATAAGACTATTATGAAATAAGCATTAATGTCTTACATTAAGTCACAGCGTGCCTGACATCACGTGTACAAATTAATTACGCCATTTAAACGCTATAATAATAACGTCTGAACTCAAGTGCGCGGTTAATAGTTTGTCACGATTGTAACGAGAGAGATACTATCCGGAGTGCGATATTAACGGGTGGTTGCGATTCTCACGCTATGTGCATTACATTGGAGTATCATTTCCTACGGGTGTACACAGCCTTTTATCTGAGTAACGCGCACCGTTATACTTCGGACACTAACACACTGAGCTAGACAAATTCACTCCACTTTCCATTTTTCACAGGTCATTTTCTTGTACACGCAGACGATGTGAGTGCAGGTGGTTCGCGGAACAAGATGTAGAGCGCCAAGGCTGCCTTCCACATCACCCACTTTTTACTCGTTATAAAGCTTGTTGATATAAAATAAACCTTCACACGTCGTGTAACATAACATTCTACGAAACTCTCGACATACACTTGCCTACTTACGGAAATTACCGTTTGAAAACTGAAACAATCCTAACATTGAGTAAATAACTTAATACGAATGCAAAATATAGATACACAAACTAGATACGAGCAGTTAGAGGATATTTATTGTCAATATCAACGTCAGTCAGTTTAACGCTTCCTTACGCATCCGTCCGTTTGCCTTTTTATCGCTTTACAAGCTGCCTCAAATCGCGCGTTTCTGCCTCTCTCGCCTTACTTGGGGTTGAATCGCAGGAACGTCACTTGTATGATAATGGTGCCAGTGTCCGAGTGTCGACACTAATCCGGCTGCTCCTCGACATGGCACCGAAATAAAAGAAAGCTTGAGATGTCGCCCGACCGCCGCACTTTACGTTCACAAACAACTTTATGACTCATTCACGAAATCAATCGAATTGCTATTCTGTAGTTAGCTGAATTTAAGACAAGTTGTTCAATCCTCGAGTCGGAAATTAAATTGATTCTGAGTGGCGTATATAATTACATTAAGTTTAAAAGCTTTGTATATTTTAAGAGCGAGATATATTTTAATCGATCGGAATACATAATGATAAATGATGGTTCAGCCTTTGATAGTGCGAAAATGTAAAATAACGGTAGCTTGAAATAATGATATCCGAATAACTTATTTTAGGTATGCAAAATATGGTATACAAAACGCAACAGACTGGTGCTAATTTTCTTTGATAAATGAAAATTAGCACCAAGGGCTTCATATGAAATCTACACATCAAATAAACTTTATGGATGTGTGAATTTCTTATTACGTTTATCTTCATTAAGGTGTAATTAATGCGCTTCACAAACAAACCAATTGACGATGTAAATTGTATTTACAGAACATTATCCGAGCGGAATAAAGAATTGTCTCGTCTGTTACCCGTTATACCAATAATGGGACAGACCAAGTCACTGTTTGTATTTTTAAATGAAACTGGGACAGACCGGTATCTGCGTATTTATTCACAAACTTAACCCGATAAACTTAATTGTTTGCATTAATATACAAGTCATTTTAAATTTACGATCTCAATTTTAGCTTCAGTTTTAATAAGCACATTATAATTAACGGACGTTTACATCTTCATTCAGGTTACTTTGTTTCCCTAGTTACAGCTAGTTAACGAGCAGCTATCGGTATCTTCTCAATTAATCCTTAATCTATGGATAAAAGCTCAAAGAGTATATAAAAATATTTAAATTAATGCTCATATACGAAGGCAATAATAATAAAAGTCGCCGTTGTTTTGAACCAGTGAAAGACCGTGAATTGCCTTTTTACTGTTATTTGCTAAATTTCTAATATCGAATTGCCATTAAGGAATCGATGATAATCTTATTAAGTTTTCTCTCCATATTATGTGTTCTATGCAAATCTAGAAATTAAATGGATATAACGTGTGTATCAGCGGCTTATCATCTGACCTAAGTTGAAAGGCTCAATTAAGGAAGTAGGCTGTTGTAGTGCTTGTAAACTAGTCTTGCATCCTGAGTCTGCCGGTGGACAATTGTAGTCATTATTCTATGCGGAATACGGTTGAACTTTGCTTAATGTGATACCATGCCTATGTAGTTAGTGTTGTTACCATTAGGATTTGTGACTACCGCCTTTAAAAACTCCTTACAGGTAGATAAACATTTTATGACGGTACACCTCCTGTAATTTATGTGTAAGGTTCCTTACTCCCTCCCTTGACAAGCATATCATAGTTAGAAATATTTTACTACTGTAGTCTACCGTCTAGCTCAGGTATCTAAAGTAATTTACTATTCAATTACATTTACGAAGTAACACCGTTATTAATATAAGTAACAAGTGAAGCAGCATCAATTTAGTACGGTACCCCGTTTGCGAGCTTACACTAAAAGTATTTATAATGATAGTCCACCAAAAGTGCGTATAATCACAAATTACAATCGCGTAAAGTGGACGTCTATGTGCAATTGGCATTGAGTAGTTTCACGAATAACTGCGGACATCAGAAATGTACAGCTAACTGTGTAGCTACTGTAGAAAAGGAAAAAAATAACCAAATGTAATATGATCCCGCGTATTTAGTATCCGTGTCATAATAAATTTAATAACTTGAGTATTAATCAGCGATATCTGAGAGTGATATATTTAGGTGCTGAACACATTTTCTAAGACTGTAAATAAACAATATGCAAATGAGTTGCGTGACGGCTAGCATTAGGCGATCCTATTAGTGTATCTCTCTATGTTAATCCGTAACTGTAAACTTCGCTTTTAACTTTGGATGAGAACCGAAAAATCAGGCTACAAGGAGCGGCTCAAAATTATGCATCAAATTGTAGAAAACGCCAAAAAAATAAAAGTGTGAACTTTCAAAGAGTTTTATCGATATCGAAATCTCTTTATTGTTCATCGATTTGCATTCTATGCAAATTACATTACATTTATGCTGAAGAAAGTAAAGTTCAAATATTTTCGATGTAGGTACCTATACAATTTTGCGCAGGTGCCAATTACTCCATTTCGATAGTGTTCACAGTTCAATGGCAGGTAATAATAGAAATCAATCTAGTATAAGGAGAGCAGTGGGCAAAAAAACCGCTAACCGAACTTGGTGGTAGAACGGCGACTCATTCATTACTGGGAAGCCGTGCGGTTTAGTTATTTAATGAAACGTTACTTCGACACTGACAGACCACATCAAGAGCAGCATGCATCAACCGCATTATGTTTTGGGAACAGAACCTTGCCTTTAATTTACATTTTGAAACCGCTAATATTTACTAACAAAGTAAGAAAGCAAGTTACTATCTAGCTACTTCTGTATTTGTCGCATCATAATCATGGAAACATACGTAATTGTTATTAATATCGCAAGGAAACTGAACGCATAAGCCTTGGTCAAGGTGAAGAGTGGCGACCGCCGCGTCTCGGGGCGGTGCACGTCGAACAACGAACTTCGTCCCCCGTCCACTGCGTCCGCGGCTGACGAATGTCAATGGCACGCCGACACCGTTACTCGATCTCGCGTCCGCCGAATTAATTCGCCTATGGAAATCCGTACAGCGATTGATTCCTACACATTGAATAACTTAATGAGTAACTTGTTGCTGTAGCACCCGACTCCGTTATCGGACTTCTTATCCCGAACCCCTCTACATCCTACTCGCTTCGCGTACCACTAAATCAAATAAGGCTGTCATTATTCATTCCACAAAAAAATGTTATTACTCTCATTGTCTAACTGTAGAGATCATCACGGTCAAAGACACCAAAACAACTGGCCGCATACAAAACTGTGCGCCTCGTATTAATACAAGAAGTGATGTACATAACAACTCTTTGATATGGAGAACTGGAGCTGAAAGCCGACAGTAATGAGAATGCTCCACATTTCAATAATATACATCTTTTGAATTTTTATCGGTGGATGCTCGTTAATCTACTGACTTGTCTAAGACCTCATGCTGCTATGCGTTAAATACCATTTGCATGGCTCGCTGGGGCGCAAAAAGCACAAAAAACGCATTTTTTTCTTAGTCAGCACTCATCTTTATAAATAAAAATATTAGATGGCTGTCGATCGCCGATCGGGCGCCACACTTTTACTTACATCGATCGCGATGCCTTGTCTTCGTTCTGATTTATATCTCACACACTTACTCGGCAAGTCTTAGTCATTTTATGCACTATAGTCTTTTTTATTTAATTATAGTTCTTTTGATAGGATCTCTATTTTCTCATAAGTATCATTAAAGTTATTTAAATCTACGCGTTTAATAGGTGTTTGCCGGAAGCATTTAGTGAGACAATTTAATCTTGTAGCTTTTGATATTGTGCATAAAAATACGATCAATCACCTTTGTAAATTAGTTCATAAATCAGCGATAATTAACTGATGCCGTTTCACAGGCGTTCTAGATTCTAATCGCCATTTCTACTCCTGGAGATTTGTCGTAGCGCCATCATATATATCAATTAAGCTGGCCTTTTAATTCGATCATCGATCATCTGTCATCCACCTCCAACTGAGGTCAATATCTTTCGTAAACTTGATTACATATGTACGTGCATATTGGTTTTTTATCAAACTGGTTCTGTGGATAATTCACACGATGTGGATGTTATTGTATCACTGAACTTGTTCTATTTTCGCACACACTTTTTTGTATATGTAAATACGCGCTACTGAATAATTCATACATTCCGCTAAAGATAGCAGCAGTCTGGACTGCAATTACCAATGAGACTTTTACCAATAGGCCGTCTTAAAATAAACAGTCAACTAATTAGTATCTTCAACATCTTAATTTAGATATCAACATTAACACAATGTCTGCGAAACGAAAACTATATTTTGAATAATCATTGACACTTAAAATCATTATGTTGGAATTTTGTTTGCGATAAATATCTGAGTATTAAATTAATGCATATTGTTATTCAGCTCTTCTCCCTTATTAACAGTTGAGAGGATGATAAAACAACTAGTATCGATGATAGCTTGTCGTCGACTATAATGTGTGTCTGCGCAGGAGTCAATTATTACTAAACGACATGAATTTATAAATAATGGATGACAAAACAAGCAAACTTGTCACATGGGACGGCTCTGAGTCATCAAGCTATCATGCAATGACATGAACATTATAATACTTAATCTATTTAAAATATTCAAGTGGAAACAGACAACCGCATAATATTTTAATGTACTTTATTAGTAAATATGACGTACGTGCAAAGAATGTAGTCGCCAGATAAACTTAACTTTTTAAACGTCTAACTCCCGGACATGGGAAACTTATTCTGATTTATTTCAACTGCATGTCTCTCGTTTCGTACACTTTTGAAGTAAAAAGAACATTCTGAACGTAAAAGGCATAAGAGTTAAAATTACGTCACGTAACACGTTTTTTCGGTGTTGGAAAAAATTAAACACACTTTGATTTGGAGCTTTCGGGCGACTGCAACTGAAAAAAAAAACAACAATTAGTAACTGTCGTATACATTAATATACCTATTGAAAAGTCCGGGGTCCGTATTCTAAACATGCTCGCAAAAAAGCCTACTGAGTCGATAAAAAACCCTACTAGTCCACGGAAAGATACGTGCTTGTATAAAATTTCGTTGGTACATCGCAAAAAGTAAACAATTTCTTCTAACTTGTGATCCAGTTAATAGAAACATTATTCCTCTTTATGTTTTTAATTTGTTTTCGGTTTTGTATCGAGAATTTATGATCAAAAAGTATCCTCTGCGAAGAAATTCAAATACTATTTGTATAAATTTTTTATCTATTCATTCACCTTTTTATAATATTATTCAGTCAAAATGGTCTTAGTTTATAGCGCCTATTATGATCCAAATGTTCATAATTATGACTGTAACTAGATTAGATCCTTAGAAATATTACATACAATTGACGTCAGTATGGAACATATTTTTTCTCACTAAGTACTACAATTACATGTTTTAAACTTACGCAATTTAACTTTGTTAGCCTGAGTCATTGACGACCGAACTTATAAATTGTATGTAGATCTTCGGAACACAACGAAAATTTCACCACTGCGTAGGTATTGATTTCAAGAGATAAGATAACCTAACAAGTCCACAAGAAGCCAAACATGGCGGCTGCGATTTAGTTTGTATACTGAAATGGTGTGTCGGTAGCGACCGACCAGCGCGCAAGTAAACTTGTCGCTTTATAATCGAACCAATTTATATCAGGCGCCAAGAAGTACCAGCAGCTTAGAGTTATGGAACTACTGACCAAGACTTTATTTAGACACTGACACCCGTGCTGAGCTGGCCGGCAAGTGCACTCCGATTGGAGCCATTGCATCCTCCCAGAGACTTTTGTTTTATTGTTAACGGAACATTTACAACATGCCGACTAAATACTGAATGGAAATGAATCATTGACGCTTAGGCGCAGTCTTTATTTTCATGTTGTTCAAACTGTTTTATTTTACGTTCGTGACGTCGCAATCGACTGTTTCATTAAACACTAGACACGGATTTCAGCCGACTTGATTTGAATTTCATTGATTTCATTGTAAAAGTAACTATTAATATCATTCTTGTTAGTTTACAGATTGTAAATAGTGTTTATTAAGGTCTTTTTAGGGAGCTTACGAAACTTTTCAAACGTTTTTATTACATCATCGATTTGCCTGCAAAAAATTAAGATGATATCTACTTATCCTCAATTTTAATAATCGTAGCGAATGTTTGAACTTTAATTGAGATCAACCGCATAACTTCAATAACGTGATCGTTCGAATATCTCGTTTTTAGGATCTCAAATTAAATTGCATAAATGATACTAGTTGTTCTGGTGCTATTAGAGGTCATAAAGTTATCGCATGAAAACCATAACCGGTTATGTTAATAATCGTAATATTGTTATTTATATACCTACTCATAGGCACGAGATATTGACATGGTTATAGACGAAGGCAGGCACGCCTCGTATTGTAATTGAAGAGTTAGAATTTACTTCAGTCCATGAAACATGCATTTCAAAAGACATGGAAACCGTACATTTATATTAGTTTGAATAGTTGAAACCCGGAAACGAAACAAAATTCATGATGCAACGTTAGCGGCAGGCTAAAGACACGTAAGCGTCCTTGCGCGGCGTCCTTGCACCGACCGTAAAACCCTCGCAACTCCGCACTCTTTAGTCCACTTCTACACTAATCTACCCGTCTCGCTCCTCACACTGAGGCACTGGCGTCCACAAAGCCCCACGCTCGATCTGCCAAGTGATAAATCGCTCCCAACGACAGCCCCCGCATCGCAGTTTTACGGGACGAGTTTGCCCGAGCTCGTACCATTTTTATTTACAACTGAATGGAAGCGCCTCATGCGTATAAAGTTTAATCACTGAATCTTTTTTTAGCATGTATATTTTCATATCTCGCAAACGGTGCTGGATTCCAGGTTTTTTTGTTTAGTTATACTCTCGCATACAGTTAGACGCGCAAGGCCGACAAGATCGGTTAAACTACATTGTTACAGGACATATACAATAAATTTTAACGGTGTTCAATATTTAAATGTACCATAAAAGCGATTCTTTACAATTTGCTAGCTGATGAATATTTAGTAGGGCGGGCGTGTAGGGCGCTGGGCTACGATGCGCCGACCGCAACCGTGTAACCGCCTAATGAGGAAGACCCTTATGGGGCCCGACCGTGTTAGAAAATCCCTAATTGTACGTAACTATGTCGTTGATATTCAAAACGCGTATTGCTACGTCCAATTAAACAAGCTTTCGCACCTGTACATACTTAGCCGCTTATTATTGGTTTAAGGACGTAAAGTTTGTGGTTTTCTTGTTAAGTCGGTAATTATATATGTATTTTGTACCAGGATAGCTACATTAAGATATATAGATATGCGTCCGATTAATGAGTACCATATACGGAGACATTTTTGTGTCGTCATGTAAACTTTTACCGTCTTTTACACTACATAAATATTTTTAAATATCTTTTTTCACTTCGCACTAACGACTGCGTTGGAGAAACATCTATTCATGGACATTAGCATACCATTATCTTTTAAAGCCATGTAAAGCTGTACGCCAAAGAATGTGGAGTAATCCAGTATGATAAAATGTAAAATAAATCTTCTTTCGCACTTTTTAAAGTTATTTACATAAATAGGTTACAGGCTTTACATTGATTGAATCGTAAGTTGCAACTGTAGATACGTGCATAAATAAATGTGAAACTGAACAGACTTTTAAAATGCAGTGTTGACGCCTAGTGAAATATTTTCTTCTGTACAAAGTTGTTTCATTTATGGAAGGTCGTAATTATATTAATAGTTCATAAATATATATTTTTCTCTATTAATATTTATATAGAACCTGCTTAGTTAATGGTTTTACATTATACAAAATTGAATTACAGTGTCGTAGATTGAGAAAAAGGACGATATGAAAGCTTCGATATTTTTATATGAATATTTACAGATGTCCCCAGGGTTTGTAGGTTAGTTGGTGAGTGTTGGGCCACTCACTGTCCACCAGGCCTGGCCAGCGGCCAGCGGGCAGCCTCTCGTTAATGCGGCTATTTACGGCAAGCGGACCGCATGCCTCGAGAGCTGATTATTGGCGCCTCACTGAATAATGAATCGCCGATCTAGGCTAATCGAGACATGACTTTTACTAAACTTTTGGTCCTTTTTCAATCTCTCTGCTGCAAAGACATTTACAAGCACATAGGTACAATTATCATCTTATACATTATCGTCATGAATATAATATCATGTTTTTGTTTGTTTACAATGTACTGACTTATATGCTTTAAGCCTCACATTATTCTATAATCTGAGCTTTAAGCATTATATAAAGTAAAATAAATAAATGGCAAACAGCTTCCCAAAAGAAATCTTAATCAGCAGACCTCCAGTTAAATGTTTTAATATTCGTATTTCAATCTCGAATTTTCACTATCTATGAATATATCTTCATTTGGATAAATTCTATTTGATAGGAATCTTACTCAGAGGCAATACAATAAAATTTAAATTCGAAGTGAAACTGGCTGAGGTTCCTTTTCAATCGTTTTGCCAGCGGATATATGTCGATAGTGGAAGGTATCGCGTCCGATTGTCGGTAGAGTTAACCGGGGATGCTCATCAACATGCGTTGCCAGACTCTTTAATGCGATGCCGAAGCCCCTTTTACGATCACGTGTCTCGATGCAAACCATTTAAGGCTACTGCGCGTGTTGCCCTGATACATAGCGTCTAGTCACGAGCGGAGCGATTCCAGTAGGAATCTGCGGAGAAAACATATAAAAGGTTAATTACACATATAGGTAATTATTTTAACTTGGTAACATAAAATAAGAAGTTAAATTAACTCTACAGAAGTAGACTTTTAAAATAAAATACTGGTTTGTTTTTCATTGCAGGTCATTCCGCGTAATGGTGGAATCCCAATTTAAATAACTGTTTATTAGGGGACCCGCTGAGAACAGCCAATAAGGTTGCAACCAAAAATAAAGCGATCCTATTGGTTGGGTTACCATTCCGCTAGGCCCACGGTCATGAGCAGGCGAGGCTGTAGTGCCCGCTCCGTTTTACTCGTTGGTGTAGGTCCGTGGCCCGGCGCGCAGGCGCCTTTTGATTTACTACAGCGCCAAACTGTTACATCCCTTGACATATCACCCAACTATTTTGGATGACAGTTGTGACAGAAATAGTACTTACGGTACTTATCCATATACCTAATAATTTCTACGCGTATTATTTAAAATGACGAGCATAATGTCACGTCTGTGTTTATTACCGACACTAACTACAATCATGTGAAAACAAATAAAAACGTAATTACCTAGAAAACACAATTATTACAAAACCTTACTCGGAAAAGCTACATTACTTTTATATACTTTTATGACTTAGCTTTAGCTCTAGCTCTGAGTACAGTTATTAATGAAATCCTTTGCTGTGTAATAGTAGGTACTTTATGACACTGCATACAGAACACCAACTTACGAAGACAATCGCAAATTCTAGGTTGGCCAGTTCTTAGTAGGTTGTCGCAGCAATAAATGGAAATTCATATCTCCATCAACTCGCTTAATAAGCAAAGTCATAAATAATGGTTTGAATAGTGCATTTTCTTCATTTTTATTGGTCAAAACTTCATACATTGGTCACGTTCGTATCCCAAAATGCAGGTACTAAAAGGTAACTGTGACTTGTTCTACAAACTACATCTCATTATTAAAATTTGCGCATTCATGTAAGTTTGGCGGCATTTAGCAAAGGAATAATCTTTGGAAACTTCATAACCAGTAAATGAATATGGAAAATTAATAAAATGTTATTCAAACTTTTGATAGTGTCAACAGTGGTAACTAAGACCATCGGCGTTGATTGATTGATTGTAGAACTAATTGGAGCATCTAACGACTACATTTAGATGAGTACGCTTGCATTTCTTACCGTCTCGCGTCTGTGTGAAATATAACCCTTAAATGTTCAACAAATAAACCAAATTAACAACTTCCATGCACAAGCCATGAAATAAATTCCTCTTCGTATATGTGCCTATATTGTTAGAATTTCTCAGAATTTATCGATATGTTATTTAATGGCAGGCCGTCAGTGCGGCCATAATTTCTGAGCGATGTGACATTACTTCCACTAATTGTGTAATGACCACTGTGATTGAGTGTGACAGGCTAGAATCTACCCGTCCAACAGGCCACACTTCAGCTCTGCGCTCGCCGTTCAGACGTTGATGCCTCTACCACTTTTCTTTTTGTTGCTCCACATTCTACCCAACTCGTCTCCTCCTTATTTTTGTTTCACTGAACTTTTAATAGTTTTTATTGTAGCTTACACCGAGCATAAGCGGCAATCTATCGACTAAAGTGTTGAACTAAAAACGCACTTATTATTTTACTTTAATATACGACTAGCTGTCGAGCAGCTTGTTCGAAAATTACAGACATTTAACCACCATCGAATTGGATAATTACAAGTAGTGTAATGATACGCCTGTAGGCATCGCGCAGTTTGAAGACATTGTTTTGTAGTTGTTTTGGAACGTCTACTAAATAATGCGATCTTAATTGTACAAAATTGTAATGAAATTCGCACAACTGGCTACACCTGGAATTAATCACCTACAGACGTATTTACATAATTGAATTTTGTTGTAAAAACAATAAAAAGGTACATGGGAGGATTACTCGGAGCAGGCTGCTATTATCTTACGTCTCGCGTAAACTTAATCCGTCTGGGTTGGTCATATAAATAAGAAACTTAACGTAATCACCATGTTCGTGTTGTGTTGACAGGATATCATTCCATAGAGTTTTATGTGATGTAGGTACAGTGTTAACTATGTAACATCTATTCTCGTAAATTAATTACATTCAAAAGCTTTTTTATTCTTTGCATCTCGATTAATCTCGAAATCCGAGGTATATTTTTACTTGATCTTCATACGATGGACGAAGAAAAATATTACTTCATGTGGAACTCTTAGAAAGCTAAGGATAAAAGGTATTTGCCATAACCATAGTTCCCAGGAATACGATACGTTCAGTGTTTTACATTTATTAGAAACCGCTTGGTCGAGAAATATGCGGAGTTCAACGTGCAGACCTTGCTAACTGCTTTCGAAAAGCAATTAGCTACCAATCGAGCCAATGCTAGTGATATTGTGTTCGCTGTGCAAGAAATATCTAACAGAAAAAGAATACATTAAAAATCAGGCTTATAACAATGGCAATTAACAGAAGTCACACCGTAAATTATAGAACCACGTCAACTGATTACTATGAAATGTTATACGATAGGTATTGCTGATGCCGATGATTATAAAAATTTATGTATCACCAATATCAGTAAATTATTAGCCCACTTAATTCGGAATTTGATAATTTATGGCCATCATTATATCTCAATTTCCAAATCACTTAATATATTTTCTATACCGCTATAAAAACATGGATACATATCATTTGAATTGTAAATGAAGCTATCCAATTCAAATTAGTTCACACCTTAACGATGTCATCGGTGGCACGCATTATTCAGTACAGATGCTAAAGCTCGTGACTGAGTGGAGAGTCGTCCCGGCGCCCGTGCATTCGCACCCTAATGTAAGCCGCGCTCTCTTTACTCCAGGGTGGCTCGCCGCGCGCTCATTACCTGTGCTTCGGACTCATATGTGCCAGGCTGGGAGGGCTCCAGTCTGTCATTAAGCCACCCAGTCCATGATCGGTCAGATATAAATCATGGTAATGGTAGATTATTCTAGATACATCGGCGGAACACCCGGGAAATGCGCTCGAAGCACCGATTATATAGAGCCTACTGACGTAATTGCACCGCTCATTGATACCTCACGAAATGTAATTAGGCTTTGTTCCAGCTAAGTGCTGCTCGAGAATTCGCCCTCATTGTGCAATTTTATTGTAGCATTAACTAAATGATGAGTAGTCATCGATATACAGGTGGATTCTGTATGCTTTTAGTTTCTTATAAACCTATAACTTTTAATGTAAGGTTGTGAGACAATGAACTTTAAAATTTAATATACTCGTAATAATAAGCTGGCCTAAAAACATTATTAAAAGTTTTGATTTACATACGAATTTAATTTGTCATGTCCACACTATGTTGGGGTCGGCTTCCAGTCAATCCGGATGCAGCTGAATACCAGTATTTTACATTGAGCGACTGCCTATCTGACCTCCACAACTTTGGTAAGACTGGTTATCAGACTTTCAGGCTTCTGGCGACACGTAACGACTGTCAAAGATCCACAAATGACAGCCGGGACCAACGGGTACACATGCTTTCCGAGGCACGGAGGGGACTTGGTATATTTAAAGATCTACCGCTGCTAGCATAGCTAAAACTGATCGACCCACCCGTGCGGCTGATATTACTTAGCCACACAGTAATTATCCTTGATCTGGTCAATTGTTGACATCGAACTGTGATGAAACAGCACATTATTCTATGCTCGTGTTATTTCTGTCTCTTTTTAGCAGAAACCAGTCGTGCAGGCAGTACGCATGCGACGGTTTTGACATCATTTGACACCTGTCACGGGTATCGACGGGTGGAATCGATTAATTGATCGGTACGTGCATTTCACCGTAAGGTGCCATTATAACGCTGTGACGGGATTACTGTCATAAATGACAGATTTTGACTGTCGAATGTAAACATTGGGGTTTGGGGTCCATAGAGAGAATAGATTATTCGTTTTTTTATTTAAATAAAGAATACTTTATATACGGGCCAACATGGCCAGAGTACGCACAAGACTTTAGAGAGGTTTGAAAGGTAAATGGAGTGGCCTTTGCCCAGCAGTGGGACACATATTGGCTAAAAAAAGAATACATTTTGCTTTCGATGTATAAATATTTTAAATCGGTTGTGTTTACTTGCTATGCTAAAATGGAGGTCGCTACCTTACCTTGTGCTTATCGATCCTCATGAACTAGGTTAGTCAATGCAGTAAATGCACCTATGTATCCGTTCTCAGGCATTTATTATCAAATACATATAAATGTCAAATAGCTTAGAGATGAAGTTAGATTAGATCTTTCTTTAGAAAATGGTTATTAATTCTTCTTCAACATAATGTTTTATTGTGGTAAGAAAACTGTTTAAACTGTTTTAAATCTAGAATATGGCTTTCAGATCACATAAAAAAATATAATAGGTAGTGTTTGGGTTTAAGTCATAGTTACAAATAATACACTCTAATTTTAAGTATACACCAACTTTTGGCTGAGACAGAAAATTTTATGATTTGTATATATGTAGGTGTTTGGCTATTATAAGACAATTAAATATAAATAATTTATTTTTAATTGTCTATATGATGGTTATTTTGAACAAAGTCCCGATACATTTTGCCTTACGGCATGCAAAATTATTTAATGTAATACATTTACTAGACAAAAAACATAAACAGACATAGATAGAATAATGACAAAGCATTCCTTTCCCTAGGCAACATAACTATCATTAATAATAAAAAAACATATTATTCAAAATCACTCGGAATTATGCACAAATGTCATCAAACTAAATAATAATAAAAAATAAAATGTCAGAAAAATTTATTACAAATGTCAACATTTTTAATTTTTAAATAATAATAATAATGTAGAATTGAAATAGAGCTAAAGACAAAAATGTCCGTAGGTAAATGAAATCACAAAGGAACACACCATAAACAGAAGGTTTTGTCATTAACAAAATCTGGGAATACCAAAATATAAATACGTAAATATGGGAAGACCAAAGAAACGATGGTTGGACTGTGTGAATGATGAGGTTAGAAAGAGTATGCTTCCGAGGTGACGGCTTATAGAGAAGTATACCTATAAGAAAAATAGAATATACGAAATCGAACTACTCTGTCAAAAGTTATGTGTGGTCATACATAAAAAAAAAATATACGCATCGACTTGAATAACCTCCTCAATTTTTTCGTCGGTTAAAAAAGACATGTTGCACCGAATAAATTGGGATCAGGGCAGGAGAAAGACGATGATGATACCGTATAAAAATAGGTTTATTGTTTTGCCATTACACCCGATCGATAACTACTTGCTGTCCCCCTATCAGTGACGCCCTGAGCAGAGGCCCGTACCTCGCAGGGGGTGCCCTCAGCGTGCAGTCGCTTAGTAATTTAAGTAGTTTTACGCCCCTGGCTAGACGCTTTAAGTTCACTTAAAGGCACCACAGGATAGTCCGGTTGAGCAGTCATGGCCACTCAAGGTCAAATGCGAGATGCCAAAAAAAGAAATTGCCATTACATAGATTTTACAGCAATCCAATGAAATTAACGTATCAATCATTTTTGAAATATCAATTTGTCACTTAACATTTGTGGTTTATGAGTATTTTAGTAATCAATATTTAATGCAAGTAAAGATCAATGCATTCATTTGTGCGTGTTTCGTACTAGTGTAGCCAATACATCTATAGAAATTATATCTATTATGTATGTAAAGTTAGGAAGCTTGAATGATAAACAAATTGACTTTCAACTTAAATTCTCCGTAAATTCAAATCACAACCGTCATTCTCTGACAGTTGCATGAAACGGCTACAACGCATCAAATTGACGCAGTGTGTCAATCTGGTCGACAATCAAGTTCCCTGACTATACAATGTAAGGCTGCATTTGCACATTCATATTACTTACTGATCCAAACGGTATCTACTTGGAGCACTTAGCTGTTTAAGACAAACTTATTGCCATTGATACCGAATATGTTACTGTAAATCAGAGTGTCGTGCGCGGTTTTATGAGATGTATATCAATGAAAAATATGTCATTCCGTTAGACGAAGTCCGTAGTAATACAGTTGTATGTTGCTCGTAGCCACGATAACCTATCGCCCGCAACCTCATAGCGTTCAGTAGAGACGCGGCAGGCATTATCGTGTCTAATCAGGTTCGCACGCGGCGCGGTGGCTAAATCATCCGATTATTGATTTCCGATGTCGCGGTCGTGATCGGGCGCGGGATTCAACGTTCGCCGTGACAGTACCGCCATTGTTGGAGCCGACGGCGGCTCGCGCGCATTCTCCGTGATTAAATGCTTGTAATTCCAACAATATCATCCCGACTGTCGGATTCAATCTGCACACGCCGAGCGCCGCTCATCTCATGTCATCTCCCCGCGAGCCGACCTAACAGCACGGACCACTTGTATGTAATAAGTCAGTTAACATTAAGACCTCGTGCCCTGGAAACGTCCCGGCTCATGTTATAAAAGAGAATAGCGAATTGCTCTCTCGAAAGATACGAATCTCCTGCAGCAATAATGTCTTAATTTATTATTTCGCTCATGTGATTTATGTTATAATTAACCAGATATCAAAGCCTCGTTGATGTAGTCTAATAGCGTTAGCGGTTGGTTTGATGCAAATACCTTCGATCTATCTTAACGAGATAAAAACAAATCTAATCTAAAGGTACTTGTCAGTAAATTATATCACAAGATGCGATTATAATTTAAGTCGATTTTATCTGTCCGTCGTTGAATACGTCAATCTCTACTTCTTCGAATGCAATGCGGCTTTTTTTTTGTAAACGTCTATCAGATAAAGGATGCTGTTCACAAATTTTTGCTCTTATTGCACACTTGGCCGCACTGAACAATAATAGGGGAGGCAATTTCTCGCGACATGAGATCGGCGGATGGTAACGAGCGGTCCGTTGTCGTTATTAAACCCCATTGTTGTGATGCGCCGTATAAAGCCTAACGCAGCCTAGTCCCTTTCTAATGCTGCCAATAAAGCACTGAAAGTGCATTTGCAATACGATTAACTCTCTCAGGTGGTAACGCGAGTTTGCGCGATGTGAGTGCGACAAAATAGGGCTGACATCCCTCGGTTGTTTAAAGGGATACATTTAAATATGCAATTTATAAAATGTGCCTTATGTTTATTGTAAAAAAGAAACATTCACATAAAGCTCCTGGAAATCATCTGCATTCACCATCATTTCAGCCGAATTACATCCACTGTTGGACATCGGCCTCCCTAAGAATCATATTGCTTTGTAGTATCTGGATCCGTCAGCCATCTGCACCCTGTATATACCTGCCAGCCCAAATGTAGCATCTTAATCAAAAGTATTCTCATCTAAACTTAAAAGCTCTAACTAAGCGCTGTGATAATTCAGTTGTGCGAGAAACATTGAAATAAAGATATCGCAATTGTAATGATACAATCATAAAAGCTTCACAGACAATAATATCGTTTGACCATTTGACCTTTCCGAGCGACCAACCCTAGCAATCTAAGTCTGAAGTCTATTATCGACTGTTAATAAAACCAGGTAGCGCACGTGGTTGGTGGCTGCTGTTACTAGATGGCGTCGGCGGCGTCGGCGGCAGTGGATGTGCCCTCGCATTTGCATAAGGAATTGGGTGCGCACGCTTCAGTATCGTCTCGCGGCGTATTTCTCACGCTACCCGCGGCCATTGCACGCTCTCGCCATCACCGCCTCCTCTTGTCTAATGGCTATGTCAGCACGTTGCCCCTGTTCAAGACCCTTTTTTATTTTCTTCCTAACCCATCACAGATATACATAGATCTACACTTAAACACAAACTAGTTTTTAACCAGTTTACAGAAAACCGTTTTGTAATATCCCAAAGAATTTACTATGTTAGTACAGTAATGATGCATACCGAAATAAACAAGCGATGTTAAGTTCATAATTACACGAATCTCGAGATCGTTAAGAGTCAAAGTCGGTCGATCATTTTTCACTATTAAAATACATGTTCGACGAAACATTCGGCGTAAGTGTCGTTAATTGCATGGTGCATTGATAACGGGTGATTTGAAGCCAGCCGTGTTAATGGTGACCTCGATTCGGACCTATAGGCACCACACCTGAAACGCGCATATGGGCAAACCAATTGCTATAATTACCAACAAGAAATACTAGGTAATAAAAAAAAAACAATAATGTATAAATATTAAACAACTGCCGTGTATCAAGACTTAATAAACATTGTACAATAATACTTAACCAACTGCAAGACGTCATTTCAGACAGTAAATAAAATTGCAAGCCCTAAGGGATAAAAGACAATAGCCAAATGAATATTTCATAAGGCCATTATTTAATGATGATGCTTATAATACAGTAGTGCTATCAATTAGAAGCGAAGCGGCAGTAATTTCTTTTAGTAGATTAAACACAAAGCGTGCTTTGTCCCATGACCTTTGAGGTCAGGGCCTAAGTTACGGACGCTTGTCGTTTTGATACTTTAATAACGTTGCAACTTAATTTTATAGCTAACTAACATTGTACGAAAGGGTCCTGGGATAGTGCTTATTCAACTTATGAAGCGGACGTTGTATAAAGCGATGTTGATAATCCAAAGAGCTTTTTGATAGCAATAAGATATGTAGTAATTTATTTAGTCAGTCAACTTGTAATATGCTGCAAAGTTCATGCATTTATTTTGGGAAATAAAAAATGGTCCACCATTATTTAACATACTGTAAAGTTGTTATCTACAAACTTTGAAATAGATTGTCCGATAAAAATCGAACTAAAAAACTTAATAATTAATTTGGCGAATCAATAGAACATAATATTGTCTAAGCACTATTCTGAGAAACTAAAAATAAGCTTTTCGGGGGCTGTATTTCTAATTTTGGAGTTCAAAATTGCTTATTCCCTGCCTATATTTGCAGTATCAGCCACTCCGAAATTTTGTCACGAATTAATGTCGAAGCATCCGCTTTTAACTTAAGCAGGGTGCAAAGTCGCGGCGGTCACTATTGTAAGTAGACAGCACGCAAGACATTCTCATGTAGCGTGTTCCATGAAGTCGTCTACGACTTGCCCGTGCGCATCCAGCGACCGACCACGTTAGCCGCGCACCGCACTAAGGACCTTAGCAAACATTCTACTTTTAGTATCGGCGACTTTGCGGCTTCGTCAAAACTGCTTCAAAATCAAAAGTCATTCAAATTAGGCTCAGAATCAGCGCTTTTTGAACGTCAGAATTACATGAGACAGTCCCCCAAATGCCCGCCCTTCGCCACTTCCTAGTGCCTTCGCTGGGAAGAATAAGTGGCGCAATAAACTCCCTAGCAGCACATCTGTCTGTTAAGTTAGAATAACTTAACTAGGCAAAGTAATTAACATTTCAAAACATTATATTATATGATTTGCCATCGTGTCTGCGTTCGGTCGCGATAGCGAAATCAGACTTTCCAGTGACTGCTTCGATGCTGCAACGCGTTTCAGCGAACCGACAGAAGAATTATTGAGCATCGGCCCGTTTTCCACGGATCAGCGCGACTGAAATTCGGAGTTCAGCTTTCAGTTGCTGCATCAAGCTTCTGAAAAGCGACCTATAAAAGCGTTCGAAGTTTAGAGATCAATCGCTTTATTAAGCTTCCGAAAAGCAACAAAATCGTTGATCGCCGAAACTAAAAGTAGCACGTCTGCTAAGGCCCTAAGTCCGGCAGTATGCGTAACTGACGCGACTGCCTACTCGTAACTCCCTATTGCAACGTTCCCTGCAACTGCTTCCTTTAAAACGTAAACATTCTTGGCGAACGTTTTATTGGTGTGTTAGGTAATTTGTTTCTAGCAATTTTGGCGTGATTTATAAGTAATAAGGATGTTGTGAAATCATGTAGGGTTTGGCTTTTTATAATCTTTACTGTTCCTCATTTGGCAAAAAGTAACTTTATGGATGTTCATACCGTATGCTGCGTTATCCTAAACATTCTCCTTTCTTGATTTATCTTTGCTTCATCATCATTAAAAGTCATCGTGTTAATGTTTACAAATCCGGAATTTAAAAATGTAGATTCCTAATCTAAATATGCGACAAGCATTTAACGGTCTTCAGATGAAGAATTCATGATACCGCACACGTAGATAAAGTTGATATAGCACACCGTTATCTATCACTTTTATCTTGATAATCTAATTTAAATAATACAACTTAATTTTATAATTAGCTACTTAAACTACATTTTGTGCGTCACAACACATTCCTATTAATTGCTTATGGCTCTCTCTCGAGTAATAAACAGTTTTATATTCCTATCCCTTTAATTCCGACACTACATAAAAATGCTAGTGATGATAAACTTTCAACATAATCCAGTACATTAAGTTATTCATGTAACAAGATTTATCTACGTCTCTATAATTATCTTGTGTAAACTGGTTACTTAATGACGTTGTTCTCTGGATACGTGGTGCGAATCTATCATTGTAGAAATACGTTTCCTTAAGCGAAATAACTAGGCTATCTTCAGCGTATCAAAGGACCGTTAATTGCTTATTTGTATCACAGACTTGATATTTACTGAGATTCTCGCAAACGTCTTGGAAATTCGTGGCTAAATCCATAAATAACACAAAGTTAAGATGTTTATACCACAGAGTTATAGAGGATAATAAAAACAACGAATTAACTCAAATGAGCTTCAAAATGAATATGCGTTTAATTTTAAGATTTAATTTTCATAGCTAGACCTTAATTAGTATGTACTTAGATTAGATCCATGCATACGTTTGCGACAAGTACTTATTGCCTGTGTCGTCTAAGGCAATGATAGAAAAACGGGAGAGGTTAAATATAAGTACGATTTTCTCGTTCCAGGAATACATACCTACAAGTAATCGATAAAAAGCAAATGGTATTTAATTACTTATGTTAATTACCAATGCTGTGTAGCGTAGATCTCGTCTCTTGAAATCTTCATCAACGTTTAGTTCACCAAATCAAACAACAAAATAGATACTTACCTACCTACTTAAAATGATAATGGATGCCGTTGCAAATAATAAGTAGTTTGCTGATAGATTTCAAAATGTAATCAGATATATATCTGACACTGAACTTATAAGGAAATATTATTCTGGACCTGAATTCTGCGATCCATTTGCGATTTCCGGCAGGAAATTGTTTTAGTAGCGTAATGCAAAAATATAAATGTGTTCAGGTACGGTTGTAACAGATTGGTTCTCAGAGTTCTGACAGTAAAAACTGGCGGTTAATATGATTAGTTTTTCATTAAAATTCGTGTGTTTTCTCCCTCATCGTCTACTTCATTTAGATTCCAAGACTAATTTTATTCTAGTCATTATTTAACCAATAAATTGTAATATTTTTTTCCGAGACATCCATCGCTCTTTTCTGAACCTCCCACAGTTCACAGCTTGATGTAAGCCACTGCCAACTGCCACCTTTTCTACCGCTTTTAAAACAATTAAGCAAACTGGCACCCGTAAGGCTCTAGGTTTGGGCTATAGCTTTGATGACGTCAGAGCCTTGTTGATCAGCCGCTTTTTTTTTTTGAGGATGGGAAATTATCAAATAACTTCTCCCGCTCTGGGTGGAGCAGGAGGGCGTGTCAGACTTTTACTGACTAAAAACCACCCGTGTTCCCTCAGTTGCCTGTGTGCCAGGGGCGACGGTATCTCTTTCGAACAACCCGCACCCCTGGCAGGCATCGGCCCTTGCGGACCCCACCCTTTGGTGCTGACATCTCTTTGAGGCGCGCGTGGAACACAACGCGCCGTCGACCCGGGCTTGGTCCTTACCGGACAGCGAGCTACCCATTACTCGCCGTCCGCAAGCCCGCGCCTACGGTGGCCGGGAATCAGCCTGGGATTCCCGACGCTGATCAGCCGCCTAAGTTAGGCAAATCTATAACTGTTTGCCTCCATGTAACCAATAAAAGTAGATATACCTGCATAGTTTCACGTCAGAATAAGCGCTTGTGTCCATGTACAGGAAGTCTATGCAAAAAGTGACACATGTCAAATGTCTGTTCACTGCCCGCTCATGTACCTAGTTTTTACAGTATCAAGTAGATGCATAGAATCTTGCATTGTTTGTCATTTGCTTCGGTGTGAATTTGTTAAATCAAGGATATCAGTTTGTTCTGAGTCAATATTTAATTAGTGGACAGATAATCTTTTTTCATCAGGTATTGGAAAAAAATACCATGCGTCTTTTTTCGTGTGAAATGTCTTCGAATGATTGTCTTGGTAAAAACCATATTGCTAAAATGAAAGTAGTGATTTCCGGAAAATGTATAGGGTCAATATTGATTTATTTATGTTATTCATGTTGTGGTAGTTCGGCACGTTATACGTTAAAGCTTACCTCGCATATTTTAATATAAATTAAGATTATGCATTGCGTGATGCAGTGAGCGACGCGGACGATGTCGGACGGACTACCGGACGAGTCGTCAAGTCAGTTCATATCACTAACAAAAAGTATAGTTTCTCATGTCCATTAGCAAAGCTTTACACATCTTTACAGTTTACGTATACATATTTATTTCTATCATATCATTCTGTGGAAAATGTTGAATTGTATTATCAAAAGTATATAAAAGATTAAATATTTTCGAATTTGGTTGATTGATAAATGATTAATGATTTTATTTCTGTAATTAGGTTTGTACTTACAATTTTACACATCAATCATATTATTGAAACTAGATTAGGTCGGCGTTTCCTATCTGACTACTCTGAGAGAAAAAGCCGAAACAAACTAGACATAAAAAGTCTTAACTTGTAGATTAACATTTGCGACAGCAACATGACCTTTATGTCTCATAACAATTTTGCGATCACAAAGCAGTTCATTTACCATTCATTCATGCTTCCTCATAAGAATGAAAATGTTTTTGGTCGTATATGTACACCTGTTGCATCCAAATCGAGCTTGGTATCGTATCGTTCTTGCTCCCGTGCCTTACCGGGAGGAACTGAACTTTACACGACTCTGCTCCGGGGAACACGGGTTGCGCTTCGAGAAATGCACAAGAATTCTTCGCTTATCATGTTCAATTATGGTGGCTTACGCAGCGCATATCCTTTTCCCTCAATTAAGTCTTACAATAAGCGGAATGAAGACCTACCAATTAAGTTTTTCTTTGATTCCCACATCAGCTTGGGAATAATTTGTTAATAATCGTTTTCAAGCTTTATGACCTAACATTATGTTCTGTCTTACGATGCGTTATCTATTGACAACAAAAAAAATATGCAGCATTTACTGCTGGGTTATTGACCAGTAACTTGAAAGTTTTTTGCTCCATCCTTTACGACTTATTTGGCAATTTTTTGTGTATCAAATAATTAATAACGAGGCATTTGCATATAAACGCCGTATTAATACGAAGAAAAAAATAACTATTTGAATGATAAGTCCAGAGGCAGTGGATAGCTACGATGGAATGATTAATGCCTTGCTTCCTCTTCCTTAATAACACCTAGATTCTGGTAAAAACATGCCGCTATCTGTCAGAAGAAGCTGGGCTCCATTAGTGAACACTTCAGTTATAATAAATAATAATTCTTTAACTTAAACGTATTAAAGTACTTCTTGCGTAACACTGGTATTTTCCAGAGTTCGCAATTTAATTACGTTTTTTTTATTTTTGTTTTATTAGGTAGGTACTGTGTGATTTATGTTTATATTATAGTGTGTGTAGTTAGTTTACTTTGATTTAAGTAGCAAAGTTAGTTA
This sequence comes from Antitype chi, assembly GCA_947359405.1. Taxonomy (NCBI): domain Eukaryota; kingdom Metazoa; phylum Arthropoda; class Insecta; order Lepidoptera; family Noctuidae; genus Antitype; species Antitype chi. Next base: position 11,655,208 of record OX375820.1, on the reverse strand, counting down.
AAATTAAATGGGTGGATAATTATTACTTGGTGTCTATTTTTATACCTACGCGTTAAAGCTTAGTCTCGTAGCAAACTAATACGTCGCTGATAAGGCAACTAATTATATTCAACGGGAATCTGATTATAATATAGTTTCCATAGAATCTGTAACTACTGTCATGAAAAACACTGAAGAAATTGTTCAAAGCTTACCGAAGCTAAGTATTGTTCGAAAACATAATTCCTGAAGACTTAGATTTTTTTGGAAAATGCGTAATCAGCAACATGTGCGTATCGGAAGTGTGCGGAAGCAGGCGCGGCGTCGGCGCGGGCGCTGCGGCGGTGGCGATGGCAGACAGCCGACACAGCGCTAGCGCCTAGCGGTGCTTGCAGACGCGATGGCATCGCGGTCGTGCGCCACCGCTCACGGCAGCCGCCGGCGCTCGCGTCGCCGTGACTTATGGCCCCCGCGCGAACCTCGATCGTACGATTGAATAATAATATCCGATTCCCGTGCACCGAATTTATGTTAGGAAGTAACCAGTGTCCCGTATCGACAAGCGCATCGCGCGCGCCTCGCCCGCCCGCAATTTCCAGCCGCTTGTCCTTAGGCGCTGATGTACCAACCGATACTTGATAAATAAATTTTCGTAGAGGACTGTTCCCTCTGGACGTCGGCAGTCCGGACCCCGGAGTCCCGCCCGCACCCACATCTATACGCCTAACTGTCAGCCAACAGCACGTCTCTCTCTATTATGATTACAATAAATTTCAATTTTCACTTCCTCTTCGTTGTTACAAAGTAATAGGACACTACGTTATCCTTTATGCAATATTGTCGCTGTAATATAAAAGGCAAACCGGTGGTCAGTCGTGTGCATCCCAAAGACCACACGCGAGGCTCTCAACAGGGCATCATAACTTTCTTTGGTGTGTATGAGGCGACCACGGAATTAATCCTCGGAGGAGGACGGCTAACAGCAACCTGTGTACTATTAACAGCATCTGCGATTACTTCATAATCTGAGTACGGTAATTATGGCTATACTTACCAAGACCGTTCGTGTAGCGGTCTGCTCTATAGGCTGGAGGAATTTGAAGCGCTGATATGAATCACATGAATATGAGGAGGAAGATCACGTGTAATTGTCAAGAGCGAGCTATTTCAATTCGGATATAAAGTTCTCAATTAGGAAAGAAGATGTCGTATCGTTAACAAGAAAATCGTGACCACAATACGTATATTGTACTTGGTAGCCTTCGTCGGCAATCAAGACCCTGTCATCAGTAACCGCAAGCGCTGTCTTCACACTTTGATAATGTTACCGAAATTAGTTACTTAAGTGCTAAGCGTCTTTTGGTCACTTACTAAATTACTCAAGGTTCAATGGTCTACGAAATTTGTTGTAAATTATGGGTTCACACACCTAATGTTTTCACTTCGGCGAGTAATCGTGACCGCTGTATAACTACCACTAGATCGATGCATGTAGGAATTTGGTTGATTTGTACCGTTACATATTACTTGCAATCTCTATCCCAGTCCCAACCTGTCATTATGACTAGTTGTTTCATAATTTAATATTTTCAAAAGTCACGCAGTTTGTCGGCCTCATTATGTTATTCTAAGCCATAACATTTGCTCGCAATCATATCCACGTAGTAAACATAATTCCTGATGTGAGAAGGATAAAAAAGATTACTCGACCGTCGCTGTGAGTCCATATAGTCCCCACGCATATAAAAAACTCAAATAAGAACCATATTTCATGTAGTCATCGATGGTTCATGTACCTAAGGCAGACTGTCTAATTCGTCGAAAAAAGCTTGATTATTATGTGTAATGCGGCTTAGATTATAGAGCAGGAGAGCAAATTATATTAGTAACATTGATGGCATTGTTCGCGAATGTGCATCATGAGTCAGATACCTCGAGCTCTGCCTACGTCTACTTTCCTGTCTATTGCCGTATATGTATATTCGTATGTAGGTAGACATTTTTTCTGCACGCAACGCACGCTATGCTTTAAATATTATCAAATTACCGGTACAATACACAGTCATTATGTGCTAACGGTTGTGTCAATTAATGTGATTAAATCGAGCAAGTGACCACGGTCGATCACGTAGCGCCGCGCTCCCGGTCTATTGTTCGTCTCGACGCAATGTTGTCCCCGACGCGTTCCGGTTCTATGACCGTCTTCTCCGCCATTCGTCATTCTATTCCAAATAAAACATACATAAATACCATATGCAAAAAAAACATCTCGTCATATAATAAAAGAAAACGGTAGCTAACGGTTTCCATAGCCGTGTATCGTCTACAGTAATCTACCATGGAATTGAAACCCCTTTAACACTTTGTTGTTACCAGCGACCTTCATAATTTCATCACGTCCGACGGTCGGTCTTGTCGACCGACTGTCCTACTATACTACTATCTTAGACTAGGAGAATAAGATTTTTGATTAAAAAACATAATTCAAATAAAAGCTGTGGTGAGTAGGTGCAAACGACGTTTTGACGAACGAACGTGGAACGTGACCATTGTTGTAATATACACCGCTTACCTACTTATAAAATAAAGATATATTACAAACAGGATGTAATAGATTACCTAACAAGCTTTCATTTAGGTAGGGTTCGCGTCGCTAAGAAACTTTTACTTTTCTTAATTTAAATTTTTTTAAACAATTTTCTGTTATTACAATCTCCCCTGAAAACTGTTCTTACTAGAAATCAACACTTATTTCAATTCGTGAAACGACTATCCTAAATACAAGTCCCTGCGATTGCTATGTAAAATCATTCATTCCTGCAAAGTAAACAGAGGTCCAAATTGGTTTATCGTGCCCCATAATTTGCGAAAGTTATGGACATAGACAATCACGCCTTAATGCGGCGCCTGAAGCTTCTCCTGTTGCTTTCCCGATAATTATAATTACATTTCGTGATGGCATCGTTCTCATCAATCTTTTGGCATCTAATTTTACGGACGATTATAAAAATGCTGGAGTTGGAATGCGGATACTGCAACTAAATAAACATTAATAACGATCGAGATTTTTAGATGAGACTGGTTTTTCTGGCATAAATAAAATTATAAGAGAATAGAATAGAGCCAATTTGCATTTATGATGTTTTTTGCAGGAAATTGATAACAAAAGACTTTTAAAACAATACAATATCAGCGATTTAGAATCTGCGTTGAATAATATTATTAACATAATATTAAAGCTAGGAAACGGACTTATATTTAATAATATTGCAAATAAATCCTTATTGTATCTCACGCTGCTTCTCTTAAGGAAGCGCTGGCACGGGTGTTAATTAAAGCCGGCACCAAACTTGCAACTCCAACAACGCCCAGCACACAGCTAGCGTATAATTATCGACTTTCGGACCATTTCGCTAATACACAATCGTACAAATGCTTGTTTACGACACAACACGCCCACTTAAGATTCTTTGACTACAAACGCATACGTAAGACGTTGAATTGTCACTTTACGACCGATTGTTCCTCGACGCAGAGCCGCTGGCAACCAAATGCTATTGGGATGAATTCACCACTCACTCGTTCAACGATAAGTGCTAACTCATTATTTATGATTGGAAATTGATTTTTATGAATATTTTGCGCAAATAAATCCCCTTATTTATATTATAAACGTTGGTTAAAGTTAAGAGATGTATAAGCATCAAAAATGTATGGTTAAACAGACGCTAATCATTACATAACTTTAAGCAACGTTTATAAATATGGGGGACAAAGTTTATCTGCACATTAATTTATAACATCAGATTCCGCATAAAGGATCGCCAGATCTTACCATAACTGTTAATCTTTTGCAATGAATATCTTCCTATCGACGGAAAATATTCAAGCACGTCGGAATCCGCAGACTTCGGTTGATGCCCATTTAGCCGTTGCGGTCATTGTATGTGATCCTGGTATCATGAGGCTATCGTAGAAACATTAGCATTATCAAAAGGGCCGCGGGCGTCATGGTCATATCGGCGGCGACACGCGACGGTCGCGGAAGCGCCGCGTGAAGGCAAAGGCCCCGACAGACGAGCGGCGATAACTCAACTCAACATACCTGAAATACAATCGTGTGGATACCATGCCGCGGTGCCGCGGTGCCGGGGACCCAAGGCGTGGGCCCGCCAACACTATATGTTCCTTTTGTTTCCTGTTTTCATACAAATACTATCTTGTATTTATACGCATGTGTAAATATTAAATAGAGGATCGGATAGTTTTAAATAGAAGTCGACAGAATGCATTGGATGGGACAAATTGTGATCAAACTTTGATGAATATAACCAGCGTTGATTAAGGCATAAAACAACCAGACCGTCTCGTTTCCTTCTCAACACAGTTTCTTATACGCATATAACCTGAAATACCCACTCCATTGTTTAGGGTCAATATCAGCCAACGTCAATCTCTTAGAACTGAATACACACGTATATTTAAAGCTATCGCACACCGTACCTAAGGACCAAAATTTCATGCTTGTTTTACAAGACCTATTATGATGAAGAATTTGCCTTTTAGTTACTACAATGTATCCTCACCTATATGTAAGATTTTTTAAAGTGGCTGTCTTGCACAGATGCGACGCACGGGTAAATTGTTATTATATTTGTAGTCTGTTTCTAAAAAAAGTAGTCAATAATGCACTCTGCTATCGGAACTTTATTTTTGTTTTGATTGTTATATAATACATTTATATTGTGTATGGTCCCCAGCCTTGACATTAACAGTCAATGGACAATATTGTAAAACTTTTTCTACCTGAATACGGGGCTTTTATCTACTTTGTTTGTGTTTATTTTAAGTATCTGTTTTTATAAAAAAAATTGTAATGTGCGTTTTTTTTGTGCAGAATAAACATTTTTCTTTCTTTCTTTCTTTCTATAAATCAAAAGCAATCAACACCATAAATGTGACTGACTGTGTGTGCATTAGATAGATGCCAATGTGCTAATTTCCGCATCTTAAGGTGAACCTAGTCCACAGTTTTTGCATACAAACTTCGGGAGTATTTTACTCCACTGTCTGACATGGCACATCCAAATTAAAATATGATATCGATTGTCTCATTATTAATATTGTCTGTACGGAAACAGAATCCTAAAATAAAAACCCATTAAAAAGTTTTTCTTGCTAATTTTACATAAATTTGGGCGTGTTTAAGTAATAAAAGAAGTGTAAAATCTCCAAAACCAAGTCGTTACCGACAAAGTTCAATTATCAAAAAGTTCAATAAACTTTATTGGTAATTGATTTATGCATTGGCATTTTCATAATTTTTCTTAATTTTTTCGCAATTTTTTTTACTATAAATGATCCTGCATCTCACTCAATAACGTTGTGCGTGTAGACTAGCGTCTAACTGCTCATCACTGATACTATCTCTGTCGGACACGAAGCCTGGTGAGAAGCGTGATTTTTAGCCAGGCCCACCAATGAGTTCGAGCCCGCGACTAGGTTCCCCTTAAGGTAAAAGCTCCAGGTTATCCACGAAATTCAAATTTTCTTACATTTTATGCCATTTCATATAAAACTCATTTAATAGAATTAAATGAACTTAGGGGGTTGTATTGATGATTTTAATTATTATAATTATGTGTATGTTCCGTGAGGTGCCGGACGTAAAAGAACAGCACCATCCCATTTCTTCCCGTGGGTGTCGTAGAAGGCGACTAAGGGACTTACTAGAGAATGGGCAGCAGCGTTCTCTCTGCATTTTACCACCATACTGCGATCGCCAACCCTCCTGCCAAGTGCGGCGATTATGGAAACCCCCCCCCCCCTTTTGGGGGAGGCTTATGTCCAGCAGTAGACGTCTTTCGGCTGAAATTATGATGATGATGAATTATGTTAAGCCATATTTGTTACAGTCGTGAATCATATTTTGTTCAATATGCAGCTTAACACTGACCTGCAAATTGCAATAAACATAAGAACATTTGAATTCCGCGGTTTACCTTGAAGCGTCCACCTTAACACAAATGAAGTCATAATAAGTAATGCAATGTGACATGATCACACATCGACGACGTCGGCTGAGGACGCGCGTCGCTTGTCAGTGGGCGTAGCGCGGAAGCAGCGCGGACCGCCGCACGCGCCGTTACCGTCAACGGTCATTAAACGACCACTCTTAATTATCAACAGTTACCGCACACCGCATTGATACCACTGGGCCGCATCGCGATACACCGCACCGTAACTGACGAACCACCCTCGGGCGAGCGATGCTATATGCACCGGTTATCTATCACGTTAGGCTAATTATCGCGGCTGTGATTAGCATCTGAACGAGCGTAGTGCTAGCGTTTTAGTACCAATATCAGGCTTCGGAAACTATGTAGGTGATTGCTAGTGAGATTTAGTTGCAAATATTCAAGCACCTTAAAGGTAAATTTTTTGGACCATCAAATAATAAAAATAAGTTAGTAAGCATTGTAAAATCATACTGAAAATGCGTAAAGTACAGGTGTAGGTACATGTTTGTATATATTAATACTGCGTTAGTTGAAACTAGCAGCGAAGAGGTACGCGCGCCTCGCTTGATCTCTCACATGATAGGAGGTGCGCAGGCGCCGGATGGTGCGATAGCGTCACGTTAACCCTGCCGCCGCGCGCCGACACCCGCGCCTGACTCTTCTCTAATTACAAACACTATCTTAGTACTGAGGATGTTCGCGCTGTACGAATACCCGCGTATTGTCTGCACTCCGACCGAGTCCTTCCGGTGAACTTGTCCACGATCTTAATCTGTATCCCATGCCCAGACGTATATTTAACAGATAACCAAGTAACTGTTAGCTTTTATCGTCAATTTTGAAGTCTAACTAGGCACTTGTTTGTAACTAGGCACCTTTTCACACTTCGAATATTATTAACAGTAATGAAAAATATTAGGAGATCGAAATTCCTATACACAAAAACTTGTAGACAGCCTCTCTATGATCTGCCCTCGTTTCTTTGCAACAATTTGTCCTCGTAGCATTTAACTGATACAGAGTTGTTACAATTTAATCACAACCTCAAAGGCACCTAATCACGAAGTTGATTAGAAATTGAGAGAGTTGGTACACTTCGTAGTTCGTACGTTATATTATAACACGGGGCGTAATTAGGCGAGTGCGTGTAGACTTAGTCTGGCTGGACTGTGGACCACCCAAGCAGACGGCATTTGGTGTCGACCGACTCCGCTTGTGTTGCTGTCAGCCCAAGAGCTTGACTAAACATTCTATAAATAACAGACAACTAGGAGACATTTAAGATTGTCATAGAAATCTTTATAATAAAATATAGAATATTCTCCGAAGTTAGACTTAAATATAATGTTTACATATTTTAGTATTTTAATTTTATGTTTCTATTAACTATGATTAATCTATGTAGGCTACCAAAAAGATGTAAACTTATAAACTACAGTTATAATTTCTGAATACTCAAGCAGGTCTATTCATTTTGCGCGACAAAAACTATGATAAATTACTGTCTTGATCCCGTATAGTTCTTTGACGTTCAAACTTAATAGACTGTTCTTAATAAACAAATATTATCGATATTTTGTTCTATATTATTATAGACCAAACTATTGTCTCGTGCAGAAATTAATCATTATAAGTATCTTTTTTTTTCGTTAGTATCCTGATTAACTCAATTCAAATGATCTATAACGATATACTTACAAAGAAAAATAACGGTGATTAATTCCTTTTAGAATACACCGGCGTCATAGTCAGTTTCAAATTACCTAGACAAGTATTAATTTCGTTTGAACAACAGACGAATAAAAAATATTTAAACTCGCGCAGAATACAGTTATCGGGTATGTTTCAATACATGTTTTCTTATCAAAAATAATCGAAGACAAAAATGGATGTCGGAGTCTATTTACAAATTTTTTGTTTAGTTCCGGCGCGTGACCGATTGGTCAAACATCATTGTGTCCAGTTTCACGCTCCTTGTCTCTTGACAAATGATGTTTTTACTTTAGTATTCTAGATAGATATTCTATATTTTTTGTTGCTGCAAAAACCGTATCACAATAAGTTGTATGATTGAATTTTCTATGTGCTTACATGGTAACATGCTAACCACAGGGGTACTTGACTTTCACATACATATGCATAGTTGACGCGTTCATTCACTGACTATTCATGTCTTCAAACAATTATATAGCACTTTAACGTCTTTCTTCTCACGATTGTATCGTCGGAGCGAACCAAGTTTGCAGATTTATGTTTACCTACACAAGCATACGCAGAAAGGTGTCGCAAAGCTTAACCCTATACATACTATGTTGTGCCTTTGGAAGCTCTCGTTTAATTTCTAATAAGGTGGAGCAGCCTCTCAATTTCAACTAAACCAAACATATGAAAATGTTACGTGAAAACTATAAGGACCATTAAAAAAGTGGTCCTACCGTGTTTCATTGCATGATACAGTTTTTTTTTTCGGAAAATCGTAGATACCTACATAAAATGTTAAGTAGGTATGATAACTTGCCAACTTGAACAAATATTTAAACTCACTGAACAACTCTTTACGACACCTTAACTTAAATAAGTTAAGTACTAATAATTTCAGGTAACGAAATGCGACTCGTGTTCACAGGCTAAACCCGTTCCTAGTGAAAGAGAAATATCTGAATGTAATAATTTTTGAGCAACAGACTGTCGTATATACTTTGCCGACGTACTAATATAAATACCATCACAATATTTATTGTCAATATATTAGAGACTTATCATGAAGGCGTGTTGCATTTATTTGTACAATTTTAAATTTACCTCGTATAGCGCAGCAACCATAAAACCTACCCTGTTGCGTTGAATATTTCTCAGGAATATAAAAACGTCAAGATACTTTACTTAACATTAACGGCATCCTTTATACGGAGTTTGAATTTGCCCAAAACAAAGACATTTGGATACGGTCGGCGAATTTTTCGCATGTACTCGTTCGCCTGTAATATGAATCTGTAGAAATACGAATGTGTGGTGTGACACACGCGTACAGGTGCGAATTTTAGTCTGTCGCTTGTCCTGCCTGCCTGCCTGCCTGCCTGCTGCCACGGTTCCCAGTTCCGCACCGTTAATTTGATATACGGAGGCAGATGGCCTCTCGCCGATAACACACGGCTCATGAGCCTTCCGCGCTTTACCGCGAAACCCAAACTTTTGCTGCCACCGCAAGAAATAGGCGATTTACTGTTGGCACGCAATCTTACCAAACAAAACTAAAAGAACAATATTTCTAAAGAAATATTAAAAGATTTCTTCGCGAACACTGAAGCTAGTTTTAATTGAGAAATCTAGGTGTAGAATACTGAAAAAATAATTGAAAAGCGTTGTTTGCTCCAACTCAATCATGGAGCTAAACCCAGAGATAATAGATTTTGCATACAAAAATTTCTAGGTAGCAGTTAGCTACAACATAAACTGACCAATTTTAATATCAAAATATGCCGTTGTATAAAACTGCTACACTTAATTATAACTTGGACTCCAAAACAGTATGAAAGTCAGGTGCGGGGTTGTGAGTTAATTTGCATTTTGATCCAGTAACCGGCAGCGAGATAACGCTGTAATGCTCGAGATCTCACCTCAGATCTACTATCCCACATGTCTCGGTGTCGTTCATCAACCACTTCTTTCGAACTCCACACGCAAACCTTATAAGGTTGCAACATAACAATGTTGAATACAAATCTTGTCATACTAACCTACAACTTTTTGATTTTATCATAGTCACAAGTTCTCACCAGGCCAGCAATTCTGGAAAGAGTAATTAAGAACTGTAAAAAAATGGTAACTTTACAAATTGGTATGTATCATTCTGTATTTGAGTGGATAAGTAATTACATTCAAAACGCCAGGAAATACTCAATCAGTGTTCTGTTATTCCGGGCACAAGAAGTCAAAGACCGTCTGTATAAAGGAGTTATAAGATGCCAGCAACGCCAGGCACATTAGACACGGCATGCATGTGATGATAGTTGTGGTATCGAAATTCGCTTCGGCTGTTCCCTTCGAGCAGCGTACGGCCGTTTGTGTATTTCGTTCATATTTTTCCTTGTCGTATTTTAATGATGTGCGTCTACTGTAACTAAGAGACTTAACGCGCGCAAAAGTTATATAAGTTTAGTAGTGCGAGTGCTGAGCAATTGGCATGAGCATGAACTGATTTAGAATTCATTCACCCCGCGTTACGCTAGCTGGGTGCCTGGACTGCGCATTGTCTCACATGGCGCACAAAATGCGAATGATCCTTTGTTCGTTACACTTTACCTACAGTGTAACCCAAACCAATAGCGGAACACTTAGCGCCCACCTCGAAACGTAACATTCACGCGCCCCAGCTCACGCTCGAGAGCCATTCCTGACTTAACGATATTTACTCTGAAATAACAATACGTGTAGGTACTGTTCTGACATTGATAGCTCTCCAACTGATACGTAATGTATTCTGCCAGTATAATGCATTTAATGGTCCTGCGGTAGAGGAAAAATAATGATGTGTAATTTCCGGTTCTTCACCATTAGATAAATAAGACGTAGGTATAAAAAACTAAGTGTTTTGAACTTTCACTCAGGAGGGGAAATGCCTAATGTGTAGTTTATATTTTTTTATCCCAATTGTTACTTTCTCGTAACTAACCTGCAATTTAATGGATAAAAGATGTGAATTACTTATGCACGAAACTTTACCAAACACTCGTGGTTTATCGTTTTTCTTCATACATACTTTCAATCATCGATCTTCACGGATTACAGTAATTGTAATAATAATGCATAAAACTTGCTTTTACTAGTGTAGTGCGTGTTAGGAACGCACGCACTTGTTCAACATTTTAAAGTAGAAAGCCGTCTCTCTTACTGTTTATTATTATTTTTTCGTACAATAATACTTACCTCAAGTGGTGTTGTATCTAGTATGTAGTACCGTCTCCCGCGATCCTGTGAGCTTCTCATAGTGCTGTCACAGATAAATGTAGGTAAAATATATTTTAATAGAAAACAAACAGTTAATTTATGAAATTAAATTTCATTTGAAAATTCTGTACCTAAGCTGTAATAAATCAAACTATGACGTAGGCTTACATCAAATAATGAATGTGGAAGAAGTTATAAAAGATCTGAAATTATTCTAAAAATATTATTCGACGATAATATTCAACGCAAAATACGATCTTAACAAGAACACAACACTTTATAAAGTGTCTTGATAATTGCTCACTGTGTGACACAAGATTGATAAATAGCGGTACATATGCAAGTAAGTAATCAAGATGAGACATCATCCATCAATATCACAGAGCGCCATCATTCAAGTGAATCATCACTGTCCTTATGATTTATAAAGCCCTTACCCAATGGTTATAATATTTTTTTCTTCAAAGCAATTACATAATGTTGTAAAAGCCGTTAAGCTTTACAAGTCTCGATACAATCTGTTCCAAACGGCGTGGATTACATGTTAAGTCTCTAATGTGTATAATCAAACTATTTGGAGCTATTACATCAAGAAATTCATTTATAATGAACTACTAACACTCGTAACAGTCTCGAGATACACATCAATTATATCACAGTACATAATTTTATTAACGTCAAAACAGTGTTGGGAAAATATTATTATATCCGTATAAAAAGAGGTGTCTAAATGGTGCAATAAAGGCCAACAAAAACTGGTAGATTTATATCTTCCGTTCTGTTCTTAACACCTCTAATGTGGTGGAATCTCCGAAGCCACTAAGTTCGAAGCTCTAGTGATTTAACGTCTAACGTCGGATGTGTATCAATTACTTACAAGTTATCGTGAAATATAATCAGTTATAATGGCGGAACAAAATTGGCAGTTGAGTGGCTGGCTAACTTCTAACATATAAATAGAAATACTTCAGCAAATTGTGTTAGCTTGCAGTAGAGCATTTTACTTCAACCTGTTGCTGTACTTTATTAGCATGAGTTAAAATACAGTATCGTACGCGACATATTTCTCACTAATTAGCGATAAATTGTCACAAATTACTGCAGACAATACTGAATACACATAGATAATTATCTTTCTGTGATACATTTACATTACGAGTAGACCTTAATCACTAGCAGTTAAACAGTAACATTATACGAAACAATTTTAAATAAATAACGTGCATTATAATAACTCCAGTAAGATATTTTGTTCCGTTGTCATTATAAAGTTTACTGTTATAATTATAAGTGTACACTATTGTCAAAAAGTTCACATATTATAATGAAGCGTAATAAAAACACCTTGACATTTGACATAATAAGTTAAGTGTATTAACATAGCTAATAGCAAAGACAATTGCAAGTTGCTCTATCAATTACTTACTCACACGATCTCGCCCGATATCCCCATTATAACAACATTAGAGATGGTGCGGTCACGCCATACCGGCATTACTAGCATCTGTAACACGGTCACATCATTTCTTGGCCGCCCAATTTTGGTTTTACTGCATACTTTTATCGTTTCCGAGCAATTTTTACATGAGCGTGCGAAAACAAGTTCGAACGATTCGGTTGTAGATATCCGATTTATCCAGTTACGAAATTTACTATATCCGTAATTGCATTCACCGTTTTCAATCAAGAAAATCTGGGTGCCTTATGAAATGCAAGACAAAGTGATTAGACACAATTTTTGTCCCAATTCTTGTAACATGAATCGACTTCATGCAAATAATACCTGGCTAGACACGCTAGTGTATACCAGCATCTAATTTATGATATTATTTGGACGTAGCTGTAACCTAGGCCTTTTCCGGGTTTCTAATAGAGCAATTATTGTAATGACGAAATTAAGGTCTTGTATTTGAATCTGGTGCGGTTGTAATACTTGCGATATAAGACGAATTAACATTTTCATGTGGTAGGGTCACGACCCGACCTAGCGCTCCCACACATAAATCGGCGGTGGATGTCGCGTCGTGAGCGCACCGCGCTGCCGCCGCCCGCCGGCCGTTACGAGCGCATAACACCCGCGCTGCTACGCCTGCGCAGATACCGGACTGTGTTGTTTCGTATTAGCGCTGTAATTAATATTACCAACCTGCTTGGCTATTGCTTCACGAATATTCTAACAATCAATATAATCATCAATGGTTGCATCACTCCAATAATTACAGCATCAATCATCAAGAAAATCAAGTTAAGTCTAAAATTAAAACATTCGGAATGCTCTGCAGCTATCATAAGTTTTAAAATTTAATTCGTTAGGTACAATATTACAAGGAGGTATGTACCTGAATATGATTAACAGTATTTTAATTTCGCATTTCAGCTTTGGTATTTAAATGTATCCAGCATATTCAATTAGTGACACAGGCTTATGACTGTCACTAATAACAATAACTGTAGGTTTATACCTAACAGTTATTTTCCATCAAGCAGAACTATTGACACGTTTCAGTAAAAAGCAATGTTTAATGTTGTTTTACTCTTTTAACTTAGTTAAGAAACACATCTTTTCAATTAGACGTGCGAAATGTTAACGACCAATGACAACTGCGAGTGTTCTTATGTACTTTCCATTGGCATTAGTGCATGTTACAAACACTTCCTCGTTGTAGCTCATCATTAGTCATTGACGCTTAACTAGCTTTTTCTTCGGTTTCACCAGCGCTCCAGCCATTTCGTAAGAAAGAACATGCTATTTTTTCCTTAATAAACTACAAAAATGATTTAAGCGCAGAATTTAGAGAATAAACCATAGACGTTGTCTTTTAGTAGCTTGTCAACAAACCGAGAGAAACCCAATAAACAGACAGGTGGACACCGCAATTCGCAACATGGTATACAATATAAATTAACAAATCAACTGGTTTTGCGTTGATAGTGACCGGCGGCCGCGGTTGTGACAAATAGGTGTGTACCTCAGACGTACAGTTGGCAACGGTCCTCGCACGGTACACCACATATTTCGTTAATTGATTAACTGTTCCCCGTTGTTGGCAACGGTACAGTTACGTACATATTTAATCATATATAAATTGATTTATGCGAACACTTTATAAATTGACACAACCCTCATTACATTAATTTTGCTTTCCTTAATTTAGTAAATGATAAAACTAGCCATTAAAATTGATATTGATCACCAGAATTTACATCTTCTATGTTAAATATACGGTTAATTATGTTGGGCAATTTATAACTTTCTATGGAATGCGTAAACCATAGAATAGGACCCTATAAATAATAATCAAGATTGCGAATTAGCGAGATTGTACTCAATTTTGATTGCCTGTTCATAACATAATGTTTATGAACAAGAATTATAACTTTTACGAAAAGTTTATTCGTTTTCATGTTAATTAACACGAGTAATTTGTAACAGTTTTCTTCGTAGTTACCTAACGGTACAAGGTCCAAGTAAATCAGTACAAACACCAAATAACCTTCCCATTAAAATAAAGTTAGTTGCGTTAAGATTACAGAGTTTAACAATCAGTTAAAATCGGTTAACGTCCGCATTAAAATCGACTTATTTGTACATTTTGTAGAAGTAAACCCCTTTTTATAAGCGACACAGTTACTTGCTATAAAGTCCTGAATCGTGGCTTCGATAATTTTCAGTAAAAAAGATTTAACTTAATTAGTTGGTGGTAAATATGGTGAAGTCTTAACATAAAATTAATTAAGTTTAATAACAACAACAGTACAACTTAACGTTAATTAGCTCCGTGAGTCAATTAATAAAGAATTTATCTTATTTTATACAGCGGTTTGAAATATTACGTGATTATTACACTCGCCTTAAGCGTGAATTCAGTTATTAGCCTCTAAACTGTTATTAATTTGCTAAGCGTTGCTAATGACTCTTAAATTGCCGCAAATGCGTATTATTTGATAGAAATATAAATAAATCGTGTTACGGGAGTGTGTCAGCTTAGAATGAGGAACATGATACTTTACAAAAACTATAGGTAAGATTTATTAGCTTGCTTCGGATAGTTGATAACAATCGATACTAACGCGAGACAATCACGCACCAATCAACAAATAGTGTGAGAAGAAGTTTATGGGGATCGGATCAAGCACTCTAGGTAACAATTCGCCGTACATTCTTTACCTATTACTCATCATACTAATCTTATAGATGTGTAAGTTTGTATGTTTACATATTTGTTACTCAATCACGCAAAAACGGCTGAACGGATTTGGATGAAAGGAAAAGGATACGCTTTCATACATTCTTGGGCCTGGATGTAAAAAGATGAAATTGGTGTCAAATGATAGTTACTATATTATCAAACCATCACTGAAAAATTTGCGGATTTTGGCAATCTGAGGGCTGAGTTAAAAAAGATTTAGTAAAAGTGAAGTTATGTAAAACAATCTTTACTTAACAGCTGAGTTTTGAAGTGCGATTGTTATTTATTATTTAAATAGGATGATATTTATATTTAGAGAAAGTTAGGCAACACAAATATTAAAAAATCATAGGTAAATCACAAATATTTAAAGATGATGTTTAAAAATAAAAATCGACTTTTATTACTATTTTTTATTAATCTTCAATTATACTTAGAATTTCAGCTAGGAATTGTGCAGGTGGTACTATATTATCTAGCCACCTAGCCCAACTAAGGTACCATATTATTGACATCACATGGGCGTAGATGGAGTAGATGTGAGCACGCCACGATAGCGGCGGTAATTCCCCTATTTTAGGAGTGGCTTGAGAGGCGGCACGGCGTCTTCACCTTCCGCCTGACGCAGGTCCTCATCGGACACGGTTGTTTCGGATAAGGCGGGAGGAAATGCCCGGGTGTTTCCACTGCGAAGATCGCCCTGAGGACACGGTGGAGGTCTGCCCGGCTTGGGCGGAGCACCGCCGTGTCCTTGTAGAGGCGATCGGCGGTGGCGATCACTCGCGTCCGGCCCTAGTCCAGGCCATGGTACGGAGCGAGAGTGCATGAGTAGCCGTCACCTTCTGCGAAGCAGTAATACTCGCGAAGACGGAGGCGGCGCACGTGAGGGAGAGGCAGTATATGCGCCTTCACGGCCGTAGCCGCCGCAGGAGACGCCCTGGGCGTCGGGAATCCCAAGCTGATTCCCGGCCACCGTTGGCGCGGGCTTGCGAACGGCGAGTAATGGGTAGCTCGCTGTCCGATAAGGACCAAGCCCGGGTTGACAGCGTGTTGT
This sequence comes from Antitype chi, assembly GCA_947359405.1. Classification (NCBI taxonomy): domain Eukaryota; kingdom Metazoa; phylum Arthropoda; class Insecta; order Lepidoptera; family Noctuidae; genus Antitype; species Antitype chi. The sequence goes on along the minus strand of OX375820.1, from coordinate 11,639,018 downwards.
GTTCGACGCGCGCCTCAAAGAGAAGTCAGCACCAACTGGTGGGTCCGCAAGGGCCGATGCCTGCCAGGGGTGCGGATTGTTCGAAAGAGATACCGCGGCCCCTGGCACACAGGCAACTGTGGGAACACGGGTGGGTGTTAGTCAGTAAAAGTCTGACACGCCCTCCTGCTCCACCAAGAGCGAGAGAAGTTACGTGATGATTTCCCACCCAAAAAAAAAAAAATGGGCGCAGCAGGCTACAGTCCGTTTGCAAAATGTAGTTACATATTAAGATATTTTATTATTGCTTTCCTACCTCTGCGAGAGTTGTCGAATAAAATGTAAATCAAATAAGTTTTGCGACAAAGCACACGCACTAAACGATACGAAACGACTGAGTGAATGCACAGACTAAAAATGCAATACTCGATTAACAAACGTGAATCGATTTTATCTTTATCATGTGAATATTTAATTTGTTTAAACTATATAATACGGTGATTCTAGTAGATTTGATTATTTTAATTGAATTAATAATCTGGTAAAAGCATTTTTTTTTAATACTATGAGCTCTGTCATGTTATTCGATTGTAATTTAATCGATTTTTATTTTATTATCACCTTAACTTAATTTTTGGATTTTTCATTTTCCAGATTGTAAATTGGGCAGATTTTTCACATTTTGAAATAGAAAAATATAACCCATTTTTTAAACCATACCTCAACTTATTACCATCTGTCCCAGAAATCCCCGTCTCCTTTGGCACACAGATAGTTTATAAGTGGTAGTACTTACGTTTCCTTGGGATAATTTCGACCTCCACGCGGGCGAAAACGCTGGCAAGAGCTAGTACTCACATAATTTATTTGCATTCCACATTTTATTTAATTAGGGACTTTATGACCAGAATGTCCCATGACATTTAATGACAGTCCCATCGTACCTATACCCTAAATTTACACTGTTTCAGATTACATTTGGGCCATGGACCTTAACTGACTCATCTCATCGTCACCATTTGGTCGAGACAGAATTTCATAGAATGAGCCCCTATCAAGTCAGTTCAACCTCAAGACCCCAAACAGACCATTTCTATGAGACTCACATCGCACACATTTTTTATAATATCTACAAGATATATGGTACATGTAAAACATCCTTTACACACGTTTCAATTTAAAGAATAATTGGTTTTTAATCTGGCTTTATTGATCCTAAGGCGGGCCCTCACCGATCAATTATATTGCAGAATATCACAAATTACACAATGTTTTTGACCAATTAGGGTCAAAGTTGAAGATTGCGCAAAGATTAAATAAAAGTTTGAGCGAGTTCAATATACACAACTATTGAAAACATTGAAGCTTATGATGGGCCGTCAATTTTATTGCTTGTAAATTATGAATCGTTTGAGTACAAGGGCTGATTCAACCGTATTGCGCAAACTTATTGTAGTTGTAGGAACCGCCTAAGAGACACGACAGAAAAATTGAATAGTAGATACTTACAAAATTGTTTATTAATTGTCTATTTTTTACCGCTAGTAAACTCCCCACACGGGGTCCTAATTATCTCATGTCGAATTGTTAAAATACTTCTTAACGCTTATTGTACATCGTTATAAACGTCACAATCAACACTTACTGATTCCTATCTTCATATCTTTAAAGCTCAAATTGGCACGAGGACAATCCAAGATAGTTATAAATTATTGCACATGTAGTGTTCATTGGAATACGTATGCTTTGCTATCGTTTAATAAAAAATATATCATTCTTTTAAATTGTTATAATTACATACCTTAACTTTAAATGTTCGTGCTCGTTAAGACAGCGTTTCTTTTAATATGGAGTTGGTTTGAAGAAATTCAACCACGCCTTGATTGTACTTTAATCAAATTTTAATATAAATGCAGATGACTGAACCTGTAGGAATAGCAAAACAATACCAAGCGCTATCCATTTATGGACATTTTGTAATAGTTTTAACATTCATTAATAATCAACTACCCGCACCCGTGTTTGTTTTGTTTTTATGAAAAAGATTTGTTTATTAATAATAATCGACGTTCCCGGTAGCCTTTATAGTACTGTATGCCTTTAATATCATTAATTAAAATACTTTTTGAATTAGCTATAAATAATGTAAGGACATATTTAAAGCTGCTAACTTTGCTCGCACGCACACCTTACGAAATGCTAATTCAGTATTTTCTAGAAAGATCTTAAAGTAAATATAAAGGCAAAACAAAATTAGGAATAGTTTTCTATGAATGTTTATTTGTATTTATTTTTAAACAACATTATATAAACTGGAGTTAATTGCACTATTCCGTACTTAGCTTGGAATTTTTTCATTAACAGTTCTGCAAAAGAACAAGAAACTAAATAAGTGCGGTCTATTTGATTACTTGTACGAGACTTTCTGTGGTAATATACAAAATTATATTACGCTAGCTAATCTATAGTAATGAAACTACGACAATAAAATTTCGCAGAGAGCTATAAAAAAGATTGAGGTATTTACATATAGTTATGTGTTGTGTTTCATAAATAAATAAAACAAAGTACGAAAATGAAGAATCATGCCCAAGTTGAAATATACTCATGACCTAAACAAAACAGTTCTCAGGAGCACGTTGACCGCGGTAGTTCTGTTATTTTCATTAAAGACTATTCTTCCATCTGCTGAATGCAAATTAACAGATATCCACGTAATTACACCGAGGATAACAATCAGACCTGTCTTACTCAAATACGAAATTACCGTAAAATTCATTTCAAACATTTTATATTTTCGTTTCATTGCTTACTACATAATTATTTTTAAGTTTCTATGGTATTAAAACTCCGTCAGATATTAATTTTCTGATGCAGCAGAATTAGAGGCTCATTTAAATAATAACATTTCCAACTAAGTATATGGACGTACGCTTTATATTTTCATAGTTGAGACTCATATTTCTAACAGACTTCTTGAAATAAGTCTTCCTTGATATCATTCTTCACAGCTATAATCTGGTTTAAATTGCAGAATATCCGAAACCTGACATCATAAATGAACACTCATAGTATCGTTATCACTGGCAAGGGAAGCAGATAACTCGCACACCTAGTTACTCAGCTCTGTAAATAAGTAATGGCAGCGCCCCCTCGGCGACTACTACTTGATTGCATCTGTTGTCGCTCTTCATATCGCGCACACTGCTGTGATTTAACAACCACCTGTCGTGGTTTATGTCCTGCGATACCCGCACACGAGGAAGTAAAGGGAACTAGAAACGAGGCGTCACATACAATACCTACCTATACCCCACTATCTCACAATAAAATATGTTTCTCCACATATTATTCTACTCGCATTTTTTTGCCAGTTTCTCAAAAGATGCTAATACGATGAGATAAAAAAGATTATCTCGAAACGGACGCTGTAAACCGGCGCCACCATGCTCCTCATAATAAATTTACTGAGATTATTTTTGCAACATACCTACATAACATTTCCGTGATGGTGCATGATACTGATAAACATTTTGATATCATAAAATAAGCCTCTTTATAAGCTACTCTGGCTGCATTGTGTGAATTCAAATGTCCACATGAATGAAACCGACGCCGTAGATTTTTTCTCCGTTATCTCTTATTTGGTGAACTCGTTTGGGTATCAACAAGAGATAAGTCGCGTATCCAGAAGCTAAATTTGGATACTTTATAAATGGATTTAGCCATGTAGCCAAAGTAATAAGTTGTGTATTTCTGTGCAACGCACCGCAGCTGGAATCACTAATGAGAGTGCAATTCAAATCAACTGATTTATAAGGAGTAAGTTATTTCGCCGGCTGCGCGTACAATATTTACTTATGTTCTAACGGCCACATAGATATTGTACTCCATTATTGCGATAAGTATTATGTATACTAGATATGCCTTATAAGTCCATGCCGTAATAAATCATTATTCTTTTGTCATTTATTCCCGACGGTATAATGTAACGTAATAAGACCGATCCGATTGTCTTTATAATTGTGCTCTGATGTTTATTGGCAAAAGCTAATTACCAAACAACTCCGGTCGGAAATTAGGTACTTTTCTTTCGACAGTAGGTCCATTAAAATTTTATATTGGGCAATATTGAATATCGAATTGTGAGCATTGGGAGGTCTGCTGGGTTTGAATGTACTACGTCAGGTTATATTGGCTCGTTAAGAGTCGGCGGGCCTTGTCCGGATGATATCTCTTAACCCCCTCAATTAGTGTGCCCTGACTATCGCGTGGCAATAACCCAAACAGCATATAAGCTCCCCGCACTCGTGACGCGACGAACGTACCAAATGAGTGTACTCTTAATTAGCCGTTATACTATAAATTTTAAAAGCGATGATAAGGACCCGTTTCGCGCATGCGCTCTCTCCGGGAACACTACCCGCCAGCTAATGGTGCCTTGAGAATTAAATTTAATTAATTCCTCCTCGCCAAACGTGCTTACTGGATCGAATTTGGCTTAGAAGTGAATGTCTCGGGAAGAAGGAAAGAGAAAGATGAAGTGCATCCACCTCGAAGAAACTAGGGTTGTCAAATCTACAGGGATTTTCCGGAAGTAAGGTTAAGCAAAATTATCCTTTATTATTCTAGGTAAATGAGCCACAAACCTAATCCTAATAATATTATTCATGTAAAAGCTTGTATGTTTAGATGCTTGTTACTCAATCACGCAAAAACAGCTGAACGGATTTCTATGAAATTTGGCACACAGAAAGCTTATAACCAAGATTAACTTAGGATAGGACACTTTTCATACTGGTAGTAGGTTCCCGTTGGATTATTTGCCTACCTCCACGCGGGCGAAGCCGCTGACAATAGCTAGTACCTATGTAATAAACGAAAATAGTCTATAAAATAGGAAACTATTTAATCGGAATAATCTAGTAGTCTATTCTATCAAAAGAATCCGACCGCGGACCGGGCGGCGCCGCCAATATAGAAGATGCACATGATAACCACATGTGATAATGGTACTTATCTGTATGATTGCTTTTAAATTCCTATAATATCGAGGTACACCGGGGTCAATTACTCCTCGTAACATCAGTTACGTCTTTTATTACTTACATTACCTTATTTCTTTTTTCAGAGTATCATACCGTTTTAAATATTTTATAATGATATCTAAATTTGCAGAACGTGCGGCAATTTATGTCCTCGAAATGAGTGTCGGCGTAATAACAGTAAGGCCGCTAATGACTTAACATGTTATCGCTATCTTAAAAAGAGCGAAGGATTCTTGAATATTGTGGCGAAACTATTTCAATTACTTAGCGTACGTGGTTCTTAGGCGGGCGGAAAAACGTGGCGTACCGTCCGCGTCGTGTGTTTAATTTACATGAGCGTGTGGTGGACGAGTGCAGAGTGTTGTTAGCCGCACTATGCGTCTCTCGCCTTTGTTTATGTTACTGTTTACTGTACATAAATGGAATGAAACTTGTCGACTGTGCCGTCCGATAACGGAGCGTTTTGTCTGTAATTAAGAACGGCGAGAGCGGGTCAGCCGTCTACCCGGCATTACCACAAAGTTATGGAGACATTTTGAGCGTGTCCAGATTGTTTAACTACAAGCCTGTCATGTTTAGAATGAACTTGTGTTATAAATCTGCCATAACGTCATGATTCCAGTGAGATTGTTTGTTAATTGTAGGTAATACATTATTCTCTAATGAACCAGCTGCGGACTTACAGCTCGAGCACCTACATTATGTGCGCAGCGTATTGTTGTAAACAAGGACGGATATTACACACAATTATTATGCTTGACTACCTATTGCATAACTGTTCTTATATAATGTGAAATTGAGCTTATACGCTCTGGATAATAGATAATTACCTTAAATACCGTAGTCTTTTTGTAAAAAAGTTAGTAAACCTGCTACTGTACCTAAACAAATATTATAAAGAGAAAAGATTTGATTTTTTTTTATGTTTATTTGTTACGGTTTTACGCATAAAACGCTCGAGATCGAGACTTATGCAGGTGAATCCGCGGGGCACAGCTAGTAATCCAACACTAATTCATTTTCATAGACCCAAAAAATAAATTTGCAAACACACTATATTATTCAAAACGCATCGTACAATTAAACATTATCGTAAACTCAGCAAGTCGTTTACAAACTGTGACATTCAAGCAATTAATAGGCACTTTAGATGTAAATAGGCCTCAACAATTTCCTTCGTGAGACATCGATTTGGTGCAGTGCTAAGTGAAACTGTGTGAAGAGATCACGATGCTATAAACAGAAGACAATAATCGTTGTTCGTGTTGCGTCCGCGCAGAGGCCCGGGAGCCGTGGCCACGTGTAAACCCCTGTCCAACTCCGCCGGGAGCTGACAGTAGCACCATTTGCATTTTATTACACCACTCCGCTCCTACCTCAATGATTTCTTAACAATATTTTTAGTAAATTCCTTACGCAATATTTTTATATTATACAACTTAAATACAGCTTATTAATAAAAGCTCATTTGAATTTCATTATGCATATTTACGCTTGAAATCGTAATGACTATATTTTTGTGATTCTAGCCTGAACGCAAGCATAAATATATGTAAACCTCATTATGAATGTGTACTTGTATGTTCATGTGTTATTATTTGTTACAGCACACATTGACGGGTCACAGCGGCAAAGTCATGGCAGCTAAATTCCTCGGGGAGCCAACCAAAGTGATCACGGGGAGTCACGACCGGACGCTCAAAATATGGGACCTTAGAAGTAAAATGTGTAAGTATGTACCAACTCATTTGCTTTAAAGGACCGTCTTGTTTATTGGGAACGATTTTAATAACAAAATAGTATTCTATGTTAGTGGAGGCAGAAATATATTGCACAATAATTCATAATATTCTATTGTATGGAAACCTTTCTCGCAGTCGTCTTTTATAACTCGGACAAGTACTAACAGCTTAGATTTAGACCCACAGCATAACGATAATATACAACCTAACATAAATATTAAATTAAAGTTATGGTTTTCTAGGTGGGAACATTTTTTTTTTTAAAGATTGCAGCAGCTATCAGATGTAAAACTAAAGTCGATTAACTGAATATACGTAGTTAACGTAGAAGAGCAAATTGCAGAAATATAATAGTAGGAAATAGCCGTTCAAAAGCAAGTTGAGCTTTGCAAGTAGGGTTGCTACTAATCCCGGGGGAAAGTCAAGAATATATTTCTGTTCACCTAAACTCGCCTTTGTTGAAATTTTAGATCTTTATATATGGATGTATATTTTTTACAAGTTGTTGGGCTACAAAGTACAGGTAGCCTAAAGTTTTGCGTACGAATACTAATAGAAATAACAGAGGCACAATAAAATAAACGAACCTGATATACGAGCAACCATTAAATGTTGGGCTGCTGCAGATTAATGCTACCTGGATGCAAGTGTAAACCGGATAACAACTGCAGTTTAAAACGTCGTGTGAAAATTAAAAGATAAAGGAAAGACTAATGCAGCTGGAATTAAAGACCACTGTGAGACACGCGCGATGGAGCTGATGTGTTCAAGCGATTGCGCGTTTAGACTGTTCACGAAGCTTGCGGGCTCTACGATCCATACGATACCACCCTTGATTTTGTACTGTATAATAGTCAATCATACTTTTATTAAAGAGCTAGATATAAGGCTATTAAAATTATATTAACATGATGAATTAGCTAAAGATAACCGTTCTGTCACCAAAATATACGAAATTATAAGTATGACAGAATTCGTAGCTGTTATACTGTTCGATTTTCCCTTCTTAACTGCCGTTAGGGATTTAAGATTATTTTCAATCGATCAATCATTTATTTTGTTAAACATAGGTGTGGTTACAGATAGTATATTGTCTAAAATATGCGCACTATGTTTTGCCAATATATGGCGTACAAAATCAACACAGACAAGCAATTACAAATAGAAGGTGGCATGCCAGTAGACAAGCATGAGAATAGTGGAACATTTAATCTAACCTACGAAAGTACTGAGGATTATCTAGAATTTCAACTGAGAAACTCTTCCCATTTTACCGTCTGCTAAAAATTTGCATTTTATCTAAAGAGCGGCAATGCATTTATTTGATACGTTCGTGTAATTTATCTGGCAACCATTTGTTTTCCCCTGAGCTTGCGAACCAACACTAAGTGGTGTTTAGAACTGTTTCACTTAACATTTATGATTAGTCTCTGTTAACTTCAATCTGAACAAGTAAACGTTTAGCCATGCTGAAAATAACAGTTTGCTTCCAAATACAACATGGGTGGAGGTTTTTTCTCTGATTTATGATAGGCTTGCTTCCTGTGATGCTTAGGCTATAACTTATAAGTGCGTCTCGATAACTTATTGCCTACATACGATACTATGCGCAAGTGCGAGTGTTCTCAGGCTATAAATGTCGGGGAACTCGTCCTCATAAACATATTACAATTATTGGATCTTGATAGATAACGCCATTTATAACTTAAGAGACTGTATTATTAACAGTCATGGCAGAGAGCAGTTCTCAGAACTGATTGAAATCTAATCGGGACGTGTAACGTAATTATCCGTTTTAGTGCATCCTTTTTCCCATAGCTGTTATGTCTAAGAACTAATTAGAGCACATCTGATTTACAATTACTACTGGCCGCTGGAAAAGCAGTCATCAGTGGTTTTACGACTGTTTTATTTAAATTAAATGCTTCAACCAATATTGTAAAACGAAATAATATCCTGGAAGTAACAAGTTATTAAATGTAATAGATTTTTTAATATCTTAGAACTTTTCAATGTGATGTTCTGGTGTTTTTTATATAAATAAATCAGCTATGTCCGCTGTTAAGCTATAAATACTAAAACCAATCCACAGCTATGAATTTAAAAAGAAAATACATAATGGGATAAGTGGATTTCTAGTTATAACGCGCAGTAATGGACAGACAGACAGAGTCGTTGCAATTTATAATATGTTCGGTTTATAATTGATAATAGGTACTTGTATTTTCAAAGACGGTTAATATTTTGTTTTTTATGTCTCTTATCTGGAAAAATATTTCATTTAAATCGGAGCAGTAGTAAGATTCAAAGAATTTTACCTCTAAGCTACCACATGAAATGCTTAAATACAATGTATAGAATAATTTTGTGCCAATTTAGATGATATGTCAGTATTCATTGACTTTCGAGACGGACCGTGCCTATTCAAGCCACATATTTAAATCGATCCTCTGCTTTACTGTGGACTGTGATTGGCCGATTGTTTGATAAAAACGTCATGATTAAAGCTAAAGCAAAAACAATAGTAACGTGAACAAGTAGCCACCATTTTGTTACTCATATTTCATAACCAATCAGCTGCTTATGAGTAGATTCTTGATCGAGTGTGAATAACTACGACGTCCCGTGGCGCCGACACATGGTCCAATTTATTGCATTAATATATATTTTTTTCCAATCACCTTAACGTTGGGACTTGTATCGTCACAGATAAACATCGGACATCGATAAGAATTGACGGATTGTTTAATATTTTAAATCAACCTATTATGAAACATGTGAAATTGCCCCAGCGAGTTTCTATTAACGATGTGCTATAAAGTTATATAATCTTACTGCTTTATTTATAAATACCCGGATATTACGGACTGATGTCGGCAAGTTAAGGCGGGTTAAAGCCTATACTCATCTTTAATTAAATGCATATTAGCTTTTCAATGTGAAGGGACTGTATTGAGTTTTTATAAAATGTACTCAACATAATATTTATTCATCTCTTCAATGGTTAAGTGACATAAATAGTTTATGATATTACCTACTTAGTACTTAAATTGTAACTGGATGGGTGCAGAAATCTAATAGTATGATCTCTTTCAGATTAACAAAGCGACTTGATAATATATCTCGTCGAAATGTAGACTTCAACAAACTTCTGCTGTAAAACATTCAAAGAAATATTATCTACTTTAAATTCAATAAGACTTTTCAATCAGTTTGAATAATATTTCATATCTGGATTTATAGTAGAAATCAAGCTTGATACATAAACAGACTATCAACTGTTTATATCATCTCGGATTTGTAATTTCGCACTAATTCTATATAATCTCTAACATTTAGCTTCAAAATTATAAACTTTATTTCTATTGTACTGGACCATCTCTCTGCATTTCAGAATAATCGCTTAAACAGGGAAACGACAATAAACCAATTAATTCGTCTAGAAATAATACAGCCATCCACTATCATATCTTAAGTATAGTAATATTAAGTATGGGTACTAACTTAGAGATATTTTTTGTAAATTGTCTCAAAAAACCCTTAAAAAATAACTTCTTGCTAAAAGGGCTCGGAACGCAGCCTACTGAATTTCAACCTAAAAGACAAAAAGAGACAAAGCAAACTAAAGGATGCTACGTTCCATACAAAAAGACTGAAATCTGGATGCTCCGCGATAGGAACAAATAAGTGGTCTAAAGCTATAACGAAATAGCAAATTAGATCGATCTAAAAGAAGTAGAGGAAGACAACGCAAATGCTGGGACGACGGCATAGTCGACACAGCTGGTGCCCTCGAGATCATGACAAATGGAGGAGCCTAGGAGAGGCCTATACGACAAAAAGCACAATGATTAACGAAGGCACCGAAGTGCAGTAGTTATGTTTTGCTTAATTATATTAACATTGTAATTGATTTAATTATGATCCCCCCAACCAGTCGTACTCAGCGCTTTTCCTGAACATTCATTATGCGCGTAGCCAAAGTGTGGTACCTTTTGGCAGCGTATGTGTTCCCTTCCCCATTTAACCCATCAGCCTTCAAAGCAAGAAGGAACAGGCATCTTCTGGCCACGCTCGTTCCATCATTGACCCCATCCATCGCTTTCCGTCAAGTCGTTTCCGGGCATCAGGGCAACAGCAATTCAGCAATAAAAAATACAAATAAAGTTTTTTTTTAATCATCAGTAAATAAGGGCTTTACATAATCAGCCTATAATGCTCCCACTGCTGGGACACAGGCCTCCTCTCCGTGAGAGGGAGTGGGCCGTAATCCACCACGCGGGCCCAGTGCGGGTTAGTAGATGTCACATGTCTTCGATTTTTTTTGGATCTAGGACATTCCGGTTTCCTCACCATTGTTTTCCTTTACCGTATTGAGAGCAGTGGTGATGAAATAATTTACATAAAGTGCCTGGCTGGGTTCGAACCTACGACCTATATCTCGTAACTCGCGGCCGTTACCACTGGGCCACCACTAGACTTTATTATTACCTATTACTAACTGAGAAATAGGCAAATATAAAAAGTTTTTGCAGCCGCAAACTGTAGAATTTTTTAGCATTTCAACAGCCCTGATTGTCATATTCACATCATAGGATATTTACGTAATATGACAAAGCGAACAATTCGTATTCAAGCACATACCAGACAATGTACCTACATAATGCATATCATAGGCATTGTTGTCCATCGATCCGTGAACCTGGAGAGACTTGCTCGGTGCGGTTAGCCGCAATCAAGTGAACGCACGAGTACAAGTACTTTTTCTGCGCCATCGATATATCTAAATAAGTTACCGTCAAACTTTTTTTTGTAAGGATAAATGTAACTTGTCCAGTTTCAATGAGAGTTAATTTTCTCGTCTCACTAGTTCTGGACATCTATTAAGCTAATTATAGATTTTGCAACCACTAATTGAATGCTTCGATGCGTAAAGTATCTGGTGCACCGTAGACTTGCTACGAAATATTGCTACGAAGTATGCTCTCGTAGCAATGTTTTTAATTGCCCCATTTCGTAGCGTTTTTTTTTAATGGACAATTCTTTAACCCGTTGCGCGTCTAATTTATTTATTTAAGAACATGGAGGACTTAAGCTATTAAAAACAGACAAAAATGACTATTGTTATCGGAACACATGGTGTGCACTTGACATGCAAAGAGTTAAAGCTTTCACACTTTTGCACTAAAACCTCCAGAATGTCTATCCAGCGCAGTTGCTGATTGAATAGATATATCTTGAAAGTTGTCTTCAAGAATAACCGCTACGTATGACACAATAATATAGACCGCAATAAACTGGTAATTATAATGACGTTATTATCTCCGGGGCACTGTGCATTTAAAACACTTGTATCACTCATATAGTTTATCATTCGCATGTCGGCCACACAGCCAGGAATCTTAATTAATGAATGCAATAACACACCTAAGCAATTTACCGCGCACATTAATAGGCCTTCAGGAAGTTTTATTGTTATTATCAACCGTTGTGTGACACAGATTTTATAATGCACACTTCAACAGGTACGGAGACGAAGTTCGCGGGGTCATCGTGTAACGACCTGGTGACGTCAGACGGGGCGGGCTCCACCATCATCTCGGGACACTTCGACAAGAGGATCAGGTTTTGGGACATCCGCACAGAGATGTCTGCCAACGATATCATGCTGCAAGGGAAGGTCACGTCGCTTGATCTTAGTAGAGGTATGTTTATTACACGACCCATCTGTGAATTTCTAACACATAAATGCAAGGAAAGTTAACCAGCATGTTGGCTCGTTCAGTCATTCTTTAAGTATCATTTTATGAACAAGCAACAATTTAAATGACAGCATTAATCTTACGCATCTATACATAATGTTCAAATACAAGAACTGAACTCAGCAGTTGACTAGTTAAAGCAACAGTAGTTAAGATTAACATCGCATCTACTGTTACACTGAAAGACAAGCACACAACATCAAAAGTTAAATAGCTGTTTATTCGATAGAGTACTTGTAAATTTTCCGTAATTGAATGCATCGCATATTAGTATCGGTATTCGTGTCAGCACTACAACGTGACGGGTGCGCAATGCCCATTTCCGTTACGCGTTTCTCGATCGATCCCTTTTTTGTCAGTAACGGTCTGTGCATCGCACGAAGCGCTCAGATTGATACCTTCAATCAATCGCGGTGTCGGGACGTCACTGCCTCGGAAACTGATTAAATCACGTCGATTTCATCGGACAAATGAATAGGGAGACAGTTCACAGTTAGCTATCACGTTCGATCCAGATCCATCGCGCTATCGACGATCTATCATGCGCTGATACTAAGCGGAATCACAAATATGACATGTTCGAAAGCTTTTTAAACGCTCTAGTTTATGAGATTTCAATTTCACTTATCATTTTATTGTTAGCAATAGTTAAATTGCATGTGGGATAGAGTTGTTGAACCACGCACTTCAATTCAGAAGAGAAACAATTTGATAAAATATATTTGTTGATGTTCGATAAGATGCTTGTGAAAGATATATGACTTGTTTGAACATACTACACAAGAGATAAATACTTTGTGATAGTTTCATTCATGTTTAGTGTTGTTCCCACCTAACGCTTATGGGATTAAGTTTAGGAGAGAAACGGCAACTTTAATGTGGAACATCATTTTATTTTTAGACGTAAAAGAGGTTGAAAGTATTATCAGTATTAGCACTTCGTAAGTTCCAACTAATGAATGAAAGAAAATGTCGTGTATTATGTATGTAATATGTAAATTGCAGATTATCGTACAAATGGCGATAGCACGATACGAGCAATGCTCAGTACTAAGCTGATGTTAACACATAGACACCAATCTCACGTTTGAACTAGTAATAGCTAATGGCGCGCAAACCGCATGAGAACTTATTGCTGACCTCAAGACATTTGATCGCTCTTCATACCGACTGATAGCTAATGAAACCATGATGGTATCGCACACTTAAATCATCTAATTTAATAAAGCGGTGTGCCCGTTTCATGAAGCTCTTTACCTTACATTAAAACTATTAAGCGCCAATTGAAAGGTTTAAGGTTAAACATTACCTTCGCAACGATTATCGAAAAGGCAATAAAGAACCTAGCGGGCTCAAGATTACAAATCATCTAAATTAGGCACAAGCGGTAATTTGTCTCCTTGTTATTATGTAATTCTTCTTATGGGTATGCGTCCGTTATGAAGCTCGTAATTTCACTATTAATACGTACGTATGTGTTTTTAAGGTTCTGTAGCCAAATAGCAAAAACGGGTAATAATTAGAGGTGGCTCTTCGTACAAGGTGGGGTTTATTGCTAAGTAATAATAGCCACATGGTTTGATCGATCCCGACCGACCCTTGCTCCCGACCGACCCTTGCTCCCGACCGACCCTTGCTCGTTGAAGCGCCAGCCCGCGCCGCAGCTGAGCCAGTAGCTTTAAATTCCCCGATCAATAATAATAATGCCAATATTTTCATCCAGCCTGTCCCCAATGATAGCTGTCCCCCTATCAGTGACGCCCTGAGCCGAGGCCCGTACCCCACAGGGGGTGCCCTCAGCGTGCAGTCGCTTAGTTTATAAATTTTAGTTTGTAAGCCCTGGCTGGAGGCGTTAAGATTAACTTCTTAATGGCAGCCCCAGGAAAGCCCGGTTGAGTCACGGCCTCTCAAAGCCAACTGCGAGATGCCAAAAAAAAAAAAAGGTTTGATCGATGAAATTAAGCTGGATGGATGACCATCTTTATACACCAAGATCCCTACGTGCTTCGGAAAGCGCGTTAAGCCATTAGTCCCGGCTGCCAGTCGTACCAAGGGATATCGTATTACCCAATAACTGGGTTGTGGAGGTAGATAGATAGGGAATTGCCCCTTGTAAAATACTGATATTCAGCTGGATCCGGTTAGACTGGGAGCCGACCCCAACAAAGTCTGGAAAAGGTTCGGCCGACGATGGTGGATGGCTACATGCGACGGAAGAATGGAAAAAATATATTTCAATGTAATAAAAATGCAGGGTAGCGTTGGATACCATACTTAAAAAGATATTGATGTTTCTAAGCAACTTTTTGGAACGAAGTTCCTTATCGCGCGTTGTGAAAGGGGGCTAGACGGAAAAAATTCATACGAAAAGTTGTAACGACACTTTTTGCTATAGTAAGCTATTGTAAGCCGTGCGGCGCGCGCATGTTTCTCTGCCTGTCTCTCTCTCTCTCTTATAGAAAGCAAGCCAGATATTTTCATTTCGTCTTTTATATTATTTAGTATTATTTTTTTTATTTTTTTAGCTTCGTTCCATCCGGGTGTCCCTTGACACCTCTCAAGTTTTTTTTTTTAAGTCTGAGGTTGGGAATATTTTCGGTTAGAATCGTAGGAATAAGTTTGTTGAAGTGAAACTTCTTATGCGACTTACAACAAGGTTGCGTTAAACGTTAAAGGTTGCGTTAAACGTTTAACGCCAACCGACGCAACAGAGTGAGTCAGTTTCACTTCTTCCGCGCGGAGGGATTCCACGCACTTTTTTTTATATTTTTTTCGAGAAATACTAAGAATAGAAACTTAGTTTCGCGGTCGATATAATCAATGTTGTGCATTCATCCTAACTAGGGAACCCTTAAGTATGCGACACGCATTTGTCTTGTTTTTTATTTGTAACTGTTAAGTTATGGTGTGTTAAGATACTGTGTGTGTGTTGTGTGTGATGTTTATTGCTATTTCTATTTGTATGTACATGAACTGTC
This sequence comes from Antitype chi, assembly GCA_947359405.1. NCBI lineage: Eukaryota > Metazoa > Arthropoda > Insecta > Lepidoptera > Noctuidae > Antitype > Antitype chi. Next base: position 11,623,509 of record OX375820.1, on the reverse strand, counting down.
TTTTCAGACAACAATTACCTGCTCGCGTGCGTCCGCGACGACACAATACAACTAATAGATCTGAGGATGACCACGATCGTACGTTCTTTCAGGTACGTTAACCTATAATTTATTATTATTACTTGTAACTCTGCTGCACTAGTATAAAGTTTTATGTCTTTTGCTGCGATATAATAGTCTTAGACCTTAGAAATGTTTACAGTTAGATATTCTGGATTTTATGACTCTCTCTAGAACAATGGTAAAGCAAATAATTATTGCTTATATTCAAATTGAAATAGACAAACAAAATAATAGAATACATAGGTACCTACTTTCAATTCCCAGTTATATTTGAATACAAGTCGATTAATAAATAGTTTATGATTATGCTATTTTATCGCAGTGAATAAGAGAAATGTAGTTTTACAGAATTTCCAGTAGACCTTCTATAAAACTTTTACGGGAAATAGATAATATTTTAAGAAGAGGAAAGTTTCGTTTGTTGTTTTATAGCTAAACATTGTTGATATACTGCACATATGGCAATAAAAACAAATTATATTTTAGACAATTTCCCACAGTTTCTGAAGCGAAATATGCTTTCTCTTTATATTTATTGCCAAAAGTATCGTTAAGAGTTCGTTGTGTTAGGAATTATCATAATATTGGAAGAGCATACATTCTCCTTTTGTGAACGCATCGAAACTGTTCAAGCGCGTTGATGTCTTTTCCTCTAGAAATTGGTAGATTTCTCGCCTACCGTCTAAATACACATTATATTATTTCCTTAGAACTGCTTCGTTGGTCTACTGGTTACAAGAGCTACTTCTAAACATGAGCTCCTCATTCCGATTCCCAGGTCCAGCAAAGTGTTATTGTTTTTTTTTGTTCAGTTGAATGAAATAGGCTCGCCCCCATGACATGGGACTGAAAAATAACTGGCGAAATCTGAGTGTACTATAGGTACATTTCTGCACAACCCTTTTTTCACAAGGCGTGATAGTATGTTATTTCATTAGAACAGATTTCAATACAAACTGTTGCTTTTATTATGTGAATAGAGGTCAAATCTCTTTATTCGAATCGCTTAAAAGGATCGTAATCAATCCTTTAAAATCGAAACATCTTGATGAGCGATTATGTAGATAATCGGGTCAAGCGCAAAAAAAACATTAAACATTATTTGCAGTTAAGTATTTAAACTAATTATTTTGAGCACTGATTTAATTAATTCAATAAAGATTGTTTAAAGTATAATATTCTTATTAACGGTAATTTACTTTTACATTAACTGTAGTTTATCAAGATTTTGTGATGATTCATGGATTTTTGTATTTCGCTTTCATTTTTTCCATTAAAAGTTTTTGAACTAACACAAGAAATGCTTTCAAAGAAAGTCGACTTTTAGAAGTTATTTTAAAGGAGATTGAAGTAAATTAAAAACGGCTTTAAAGTATTCGGAATTCTTTGGCAAAAGAGCACATTCCAAGTTAAAGTAATACAGAAGCTTTCTGGACACCTGTACTTTAAGTAAGTACGAGAATAGACTTATTAGTGTAGACGTGACAAAGTGTACGGGCTACTAATTGCATTTCAGTCACGAGGCTTCTAAGGTGGGGTGTGCCTGGTCGCGGGCCGCCTCTGTACATTTCTTTGCGTGAAGTATTAAATAAATAAATCAAAAGAAAATCAACTGACGGAGAAATGTATGTCCAAATAGCCTGAAGGCCAATTCCTGTAATTCAAAATCTAGGCGCAAACTCATCACGCAATGTCAAAAAATAGGCAAAAATTTGCCGGACGATGCCTCCTCTTTTTTTTTGAAAACGATTAAAAATGTAGGTAATTTAGAAGTATTTTTGACAGATTTAGGCCCGTATTAACCTCACTCAAGACTCAAGCATTACTTAAAACTAGTTTAGAGCCATTTGATTGGTTGAAACTAGTTTTAAGTAAATTAGTCCCGTATTACAGAACCTCACTCAATACTCAAGGTATTGAGTGAGGTTCTATAATACGGGACTAAGACTGAGATTAGAATACGAACGTTCTTAAAAATACGGGAATTTCTCTGCTAAAGTCATTGGCGTCAGTAATTAAAATCTTTGTACCCAACGGATAACAAATCTACATTGGACTGTGCCTTGCTTAGCATAGCTTCTTTGTCCCCTCTTTTTAACCCCCGACGCAAAAACAGGGGTTTTATAAGTTTCATTATCTATACTTACATATAATAAAATTGTAACAGACCGATGTCTGTACATTAAAGATATTGAAGAAAAAATAGTATGGGGGTTCTTTATTGGAGCAACAGAAGCCAAAACAACGGTTTTTAGAATTTTTGTCTCTCTGTATGTTTGTTACCGCATCACGCAAAAACCACTGCATGGAATTGAATGCAGTTTTCAATGATGTATTTCGAGAGGTCTAACTTAAAAAATAGGCTATATATTATAAAAAAAAATGATTATCTACTTGATTCTAAAGTCCACGCGTATGAAGTCGCGGGCAAAAGCTAGTAATATATAAAGAGCGAATTAGCTAAATATAGCCCATCATAACTTAATGTTGAGAACTCATTGAGGGTCAACCATAAGCCCCATATCATAAACAAAAGTTGCACTTCAGCAACATAGTATTTTTCGAATGTGAAACATGTCATAATTGTATTTCAGTCACGAGTCGTTCAAGGTGGGGTGCGACTGGTCGCGGGCGGCGTTTGGTCCGGGCGGCCGCCTGCTTTCGGTCGGCGCGGCGGACGGAGCGGCCTATGTGTGGAACACACATTCTGGACGCCTGGAGACGATACTCAAGGATCACACGTAAGTACTGAACAAAGCCTTTTATTCACGAACATTCAGCAATAGGTTTCAATACCCAGCAAATGCTGTGTTGGCTTAGCTTACTGAATCTGAAAAAAATAATTGATGTTCCATACATTTTGAATGCACTTTTCTATGGAAAAGCCGATTTACTTTGGATAACGGACCTGAATCATGTCTTGAATTCATGGTATTCATACACGTGGTCACCATAATGTAGATAATTTGTTCCGTAAGATGTTTGTGTATAGTACATATACATAAACACATGCAACGTCATACGAATACACCATACACGATTACACAGATCTCCACAAAACACCCCCACCCCTCTCATACACCACACTACACCCCATCCCACTCACACAGCCATCCCCCACACACTAGTCACACATTCATATTCACAGCTAAATCAGGTCATTATGAGTTTATCTATCTAATACCTTTAAACGAGCAATTCTTGTATATATGTATATATATAATCTGAATCTCAGAAACGGCTCCAACGATTTTCAAGAAATTTAGTATGCAGGAGGTTTCGGGGGCCATGAATCGATCTAGCTAAGTTTCATTTATAGAAAAAGTTAAGATCCAGTCCAGATATTTATTATTAACACACATAAATAAAGGTTTCTTTGGTACACGTAGTTACAGTAGAACACTGACCTAGGTCACTGGGTTCCCCTAGTTTAGGAGGCAGGGTCTTTCACTAATTGTGCAGCCTTTTCCCAAAAACCAATGTAACCTACCTATGTGAAATGTATTGGTATACAAAGGTATTTTGTGACAATAAACTTGTTTTATTTTATTTTATTTATAGTGATTTATGTAGTCTATTAGTGTGTATTAAACTTAAAAAAAAATCTCTATAAGTTGTCAAGTCGTAAAAATAGTTTTAAGCAAAGTCGCTAATTATCGTTGAATAAACAAGAATCGATGTAGGAATTTAATTGATAGGTTAGACTCCAATTTTCTACATTTTTCAATTTTATACATTTACCAATATCTTACTCCATATTTAAGTTAATTCTGTGAAATTAGACTGAAAAGTGATTTAAACATCATAGACTCATAAATAATCAGAAACATACCATTACCGTAAATCTACACGTCTTACAAGACCTTCACACCTTTCCGCAGTAGCTTTTAATGTTCAACAACAAATGTCTTCTAGCACTATTATTATAATTATCTTAAACCGCTTTCTGATTAAAACGTCTTTTTGCCGGATCTCGTTTCGCTAATTAGTTTATTGACTCCTATATCTACTCATTAATGATTATGTCCACGCATTAGAATATGAAATAAAACTTTGATATCACAGCGCTTATACGTATCTTTATCATGATAACTTGAACCGCGGCACTAAGCACTAATTTTATTCTAAAAGATAGCAAGGTGCATAAGAGGCGGATAAGTAACTGATTTACTGCGGCAAATGCAACCAGTTTCCCTCCGTTGACTTTTACAACACATCTTACTTAATAGATCAGGATGCTAATTAATTGTACCTCCTACCTGTTGTAACTGTCAAACACTCAACCGGACGAATGGGCAGAAATGTACTCGTGATTGCCAGTAGTTCCCGGCAGGAATTTTCAAAAGAAGACAACAACCCTATCCCTAATTATAGATACGGTATAATACTTTGCAATTACAGAAATGCCACAGAAAAACCTATTTGCTACCACTTCACAATAAATCCATTACTATAATAACAAAATTTCTAATATAAATCTAGAGTTATTTTCAATAACTATTGATATAATCTACGAACGTCCTAAACAATAGCTCACCTATAGCGTTTGCAGACCGCGGCGCAATTTGTTTTCAATTCGTTTCTTTCTAACTGTAACCATAGCTCACGGAAGATGTGACCTTTGAGATTCGTAATAAATTTTCAGCAGACACATTTCTGACCTTGAATTTTAAACTGGAATTGTTTTAGTCGCGACATCGTTCGCTATCCCCGTAACATTTCGCATGGACAATTGAAATCGTGAGGTCAACATTGGCTCGACTGTCTCACCATTGCAAATTTCTCTTTCCCATACCGTACACTGCATATTTATTTGGCATTAAGCTATCGTCACACCTGCTCGATGCGATTAAAGTAAAGAATGACATTTGAATTCATTTGAATGCCAAATGCCAAAACATTGTAATGTGGTTTTCCGGAATCCAACAAGCAATCTAGCTTTGCACAAATGTATTTCCTGAAAATTGCAATTGTATTTGTGCACATCAGACTTCGAAATTTAATTAGTTGAATATTTAAGACGTATCGTACATTTAAATAGCACATTATTTACGATAGCACTTCCTGGTCGTAGACAAGCGCGGCAGTCAAAGGACTGTTTTACCCTCAGGTCTTGTCGAGCGTCGCGTCCAGTCTTATCGCCAGCGCTCGCTGCAATAGGACTTGATCGAATCTTTGTCAAGACACCCGCGCAGCCCGTCGTTGGGGCCCATTCTCCCGCAGATCGCCGCAAATGGGACATATTGTTCCCTCGCGCTGTCCACCACAAGTGCATGGCGCGATGCAATCGCACTTAATTCGCGCCGACACACCACACACAATAGTGTAAACAATTTTACCGTAACAAGGACAAAAGTAACGCGGAAACATTCCTCTGCATCTCGACATGCATATTTTTGCTTAGTAATACATACCATACTGATGTTAGTTTGTACAGACTTCGATGTGAGTTTGAACAGTTAAGTTGCTCGCCCACTTTATTACTGTATTGTCGAGTCTTATTCAATATTGAACCTAACATTACTACGGTTTCCTACAATATACCGTTGCGACATAAGACTCTTATCATCTCCGGCCCAAATCAATTTGAGCACAACAATATCGAAATAAAGAGAGATGAGCAATAAAGATTGCTTTCCTTAGGCCCAGCCATTGTTTCCTATTTCATACTTATACGCTTTTAACCGCAATGGGATCGTAACTATTGTGTGTCTCATTGCAAACACTTAGATTACTTCCTAATATTGCATCTATAAACACAGACTTGTATATTTATTACATATATCAAAGCGTTGACGCGTTCTGTAATAAAATATTTCAGACTCACGAAGGTTACTATATATGGGTTTATGTATTCTGAAGATGGCCGGCGGGATATAGCTTCCACAAATATTAACAACATAGTAATAACGTTTGTGGACGATAAAAACTTGTCACATGTTATTTTATTCTACATACGAGTACATACAGTTCTGGAGTCGAATATTACAAAAGTGAACAAACCAGCCACAGTACTGTACACACTGAACTTGACCGAACATCAGGGCGGACGTTTCCGGAATGGATCGTACAATAGGACCGCGATGTTAGTGAAATGGTCTGCGCTTGCGCTTTTGTACGTTATCTGCGAGTACTTGGCGTACGTTGTATCAGCTCTGTTCGAGCCTCGCGCTCAGCAGGCGGCCATCGCACAAAATTAGCTCGAACATGTGCGACACACATTATTATTGTCGTCGACGAGTACCATGATTTATCTCGTTGAATCATAGTATAAGGGTTGAATCTTATCATTTAGACTAGGAACAGAAAACATTATGGCCAATTAATCGTCTTCATATGGCTATCGATTAAGGACGATACAGATTGCTTGCGATCGAGAGTTTAACTAATTAAGTATGCGCGGAATGTGGCTTGGAACTAAAAATAATTAAGTCAGTCAGTTCGTAGTTTTAGTCTTTGTTATGATAACTTATTTTACTGTGGAAGTTATAAACTTGACAATTGCCGATAACTACCACCTCGCGTGCATGCGCTTAATAATTTCCGCAGCGCATAGTTTATTCGTTCAGTAAAGAAGTTATGGCCTAATAAACGTTAGAGATTATTAGCAGACGGTCATTTTCCTATGTGGAGTAAAGAAAATATGATGCGTGCTATTCTTACAGCGACGGATAGGAAGTGAGCAGATTTAATATTTATGCTTACTACGTGCGCGGTTAACGTTCAAATTAAGCTTTTCTTGGCTGCGCTTAAGGCAAGTATCTTTTGTTGCAATGCCCCGTAGGATCAGTTTTTTAACTACCCTCTAGATCACAAACGTCAGTGAGTACGGTATGTTGTGTATGTACGGACATTGGTCCCAGCTAATCGCGGTGCATGCTTTTTGTAGCGGAAAGGCTAACGACCGCCGGAGATAGGTTCTTGAAATTACTTTATTGGGTAACCTGTTTCCGAACACAGAAGGCGTGTTACTTGCTTATGAATCAAGTGAGACGGGAGTAAGATATACGATATCTACATACATATTTATAAACAACCATTTGTAGCAATATAAAACCTATCATGTAAATATCGGCTACGGACTAATTACATTTTCATGTACAGAATAAATCGATCAACAAATCCGGTTCATAACATTTTATTACTTTCATTCTGCGTTAATTATTATTTACAGCATTTTCCAAACGTTGCCCTGTAGGTGTAGCCATTAAAGCCATCACTTAATTAACTTTGCATATTCCAATATATGAAATTGAATAAATTAACGGTTATTGAGTTTCTGATGAGGTACAGTAACCGGAGCAATCGGAACAACATCAGCGCACGTACTCGTATGATATGATTCAATAAAAACAATCATGATATCGGGTTGGAATGCAATAAGGAAACAATCGTAGGTTCTGGTTACCAGATTTGTTCGTGTTATGGTGCTTCCTAGTCCCCGTATTGGCTATCCCTGGCCAGGCTCGTTATACGCGACCGGGAGCGGTATGTGTAAACGAGCCGAACAAACCCGACGCTAATTCTTGTTTATGAGAAGCCTCGCCCCGCATAGATACGATGTAAAGCCTTTAAGCGGCCACCGACAATCAAAGCTTCGTACAACAGTTTCTATACTCGAAATTGTACCACTATGGACTAGTTCGGTCACAATCCTTCCTTATACGTTAAATGGACACCGCGAACTGAAATGTATTTCCAAACGTCGTGACCGCTCCATTCTTACTATCATCTTCGGTAAATGGTCAAGAAAGTCGAATACTTTAGTCGGTTTGTTTTTCATGATTTTATTAAAAGTCTGTGTATTAATAGAGGGCGATGAGTATCTTTAAGTGCTTTGGACACAGATTTAAATGCCGACATAATATTCGTAATGTACGGTCATATAACGCGTGGTACCGTTCATAGTCTCCTCATATAATAATATTCTGAGAAACGTAACGGTTCAAGCGACTTGCACACAAAAACGCTCCAGTTTTATGATAAACTAAGCATTGTGCACTTGTTTTATTTTACGACCCGACGAACTTAGATTTGGTCGGAATTCCTAGATTACTTTAAACTTTCAATTACTATGACCGAAAAAGAAGCTCACTTTTAAATGGAGATAACCCTGATGATGGTCAGCATAAACATTTTAGCGTACATATTCTGGCTAAACCTTAATTTGTTTCAATCATCATCATCTTTAGAGTCTGCGTCCATAAAACTGTTGTCTCATTTACTTTATAGTGTAGAGTTTTCTGCGAAGATGACCGTTACATGTACCTATATTTCTGTAAAAAAAATATATGCTAATGTCAACAAATGAATCAGAAAATGTGCCTGTGGGTTCCAATTTACAGTACCACCACAAATCAAGTGCTTATATTTGATTATTTGAATACTAAAACACGAAATTTTAGTTTTGTCGTTAAGGTTAATATTTATAACCTCAATTTTCGTCGATGATTTTTCAATAACAATTTAATGATATTAGTCAAACAATTATTGTTGGATAAAGTGGTGAGAAATCAATTTGAAACCTAAAAATACTGATGAATGTTTCAAATTCCCTTTAGTAAGAGATTGCGTGAGATTTTAACCTGAATAGGTTTTGTTTACACTTCCTTCACGTTTGAGATACTTACGAAACAAACCATAGGGAATGCCTTTGCACTGTCGCGTGTTTCCAGAAAAAAGATCTATCTGATCTGATCAAGATAGTAATCTTGAGGAAAGTGGCATATCCTAGAACCAAAAATTCGAAAACATGTGACATCTACTAACCCGCACTAGACCCGCGTGGTGGATTAGGTACAACCCACTCTTTCTCGAACAGAGGAGGCCTGTGTTCTAGCTGTGGCAACGTCATAGGTTGATTATGGTTATGCTACCATCTTGCCTCAAGGGTCAGAAAACCAGAGGAATAACTCGGTATTAATACATTTTCTATATTTATTCACAGGTCAGCAGTAACGGCGGTGTCATGGCACCCTCAGTCTGGACTGCTGGCGTCAGTCGACCGCAGCAAGCGCGCCATCATCTGGGGAGATTTGTGACAAGCCATGGAGGCGCCCGTGTCGTCGCCACCAGCTGTACAAGTAAATATCTCAGTATTTTAATTGTGTAGAGAATTGAGTCAGATTTTAGACTGCCACGTTAGTCTAGTGGCTAACTGGTCCTAGATTTGATCTCCAGATCAGTCAAAGTGTTATTGCAAATATCAGCAATTTCTCAGAAGCAGCTCGGAGTCTGGATAATTATTATGTGCCCTATCGAAGGAAATAGGTTAGTTCCCCTATAGGGAACGTGCACAAAACTATGGCAGCACACATCGACACGAGCGCCACGGTGTGGTCAAAAAATAAACTTGTCTGATCTGTCATCGTGTTGCTGTCAATTTAAGTTAATGTTTATAATAAGCATATTTAAATCGTTTTTAAATGATAAAATATGAGTTCCTGCCGATTCATAATGATCGTCAGCGTGGTCAGAATATGTCAAAAGGCCAAAAACTCTTCGAAATAGTTAGGAATCATGAAAATGCAGTAATAACTGGCAAAATTGTAGCTCAAACGGTGATTTCTAACGTTTATGATGTCAAAATAACTGTAAAGTATTTTCTGAACTAATTTTACACGTAATTATTTTGTCCATATTATTAAATAAGTTCATTTCGCCTTCTTCTCAGCTTGATTGCAATAGAAATATTAGAAGGACAAATTGCAAATGTAAGGCAGGCCTATCTGAAAAATGTAAGCACATTGTGCTTCCATTTACTTAAAAAAATCTCCAGATAATTAGTGCTTTATCGAAAACGAACTAAAATAATTTAAGGGTATGTTTACTTACAGATTTGTTTGTATTGAATAGTAGTACTACATACAAAACTCAGGTATTTTTACAAATAACATTATTAAGCAGTTTCTAAATGTTTTGAAACTCTTACTTACACATATTTTTTTACTGCATTTATCGACTTTAGTCGTTGATCACGTAACCAAGGAAAGTGAATAATATCCGTGGAAAAGTAATAGAATTTGACACCATTTGATTTAGTTTTATTTTTCTTTGAAGTGTTCGAGCATCCAGAAACACAACAATACATTTTCACTTAGTAATTATGTTTTATTTTTCACTTCTTTAGTGAGATTATTTTATTACGTGAAGTGTCAATTTCAAGTAATTATTGCTTAAAAACTTCGGATTTGCGCCACCAGATGGCAGACTCTTCATCGTGCACGTTCCCTATTACATGGGACTTAAACATAACTGGCAATATGTGTGTTCAGGACACATCTGTCTACCCATTCGGTGAATACTGTAATTTTGCACTAAATCTTATCAGCCTTTAATCTTTCTAGTTTTATTAACACTGGCTTCTTAATGAACCGCTAAACGTGAACGGAAAGTACGGCACCAGGCACTAATGAATTCCATAATATTGTTACGAATTCGTCGGTAACTCCTGACGAATGTGTGTACAATATTATACTTCCACGTTAATTTCGCTTAAGGCTCGACTAGTCGTAGCGGTGTTGCAAGTTATCCAACTAGAAGTGTTGCAACACTCATAAATACCGCAGTAGCGCACAATTAGTAACAGCCCAACAGGTTGTCTGCATCACTCGAGCAACATCACAACTTGTTTCCCTACAGCCAAGTGACACCATAAAAAGCTAATAACAGCCTTTTATGGTTTTCTTTATTAATGATCATCACACGTATGATTTGCATTTAACTGTTCTTCCTATAGTTCTGGATGAATAGTTGGTACCTAGGTCTTAGTGACCAATGCCCCCTAGCTCAGGTTTAATTACAACAGTGACACTAAACTAACTCTCACAGACATTCTGACACCAACGTGGGGGGTTAAAAGGTTTATGACACTGTGAATTCTTGACATCATTGTCTTGTTCTGTTTTCGAGTGAGCTAGTGTTAAGAGTAGCCCACATCTAACTACACACGTCGTCAGCATAAATAATAACATTACAACTTGCTAACGACACTGTATACATGTTACTTGACGTTTTTATATCACCTCTGAATATAAATTTAAATGGCGTTTCGCGTTTTCGACGATATTTTCGACACATTTCTCATTCATTTTAATCACGTAGTGCTGCTCTTAAATGTGTTGTCATTGCTCGTTCCGCTGTCAGATAAATGACTAATGACTTTGAACTATCCATATTTAATGGTCATGTTTAATGTCATACTTTTTTATATCTGAGTCTTTTCATCACTTCATCGTTACTGAGCTTTTTTACGTTATTTATTTGTGTTGATTTATTTAATAGATTCATTACAGTAACCTTAAGTATGCCGTGGCATACTGAATAGAACTGGCTATAAGAGTGACCTGGATATAAGAGGGATTCATTTTCATTATCATCGTTGTAATTTTTCGAGTAATAAAAGCCTTATTTTAATTCTTAAATCTGTTACTTATCTTCAACGTATGTTGTGTTTATATCTAAAAACTCGCTGACCCGACAGACGTTGTCCTGTCCAAATTTCAATAATTCATACAAATTCCCATAAAAAATGCAATTTTAGTTCTCCCGTTATTAGGGTGTGTTTCTTTGAGTTTTTCCTAATTTTAAATTTTAATGTATCCGTTTCAATGGCGCGGCTACGGCGATATTAAAAAAAAAATCTACTAACAAGAATTTCTAATGCAAAAGGTGGAAAGTTTTCTGTAAACAATAAGCCATGGTCACCCTATCGAAACATTTAAAACATATTGCGATACCGTACTACAGCTTCTGAAATATAAAACTCGGATTTTTTTGTGTATTTTTACTAATTTTGACCAATTCAAACCTAGGTTTTCCAAAAAACTTCAGACCTCTGCGATGCTTTTTCAACGAGAAATCGTCGATGACGTGTTTTTCGCTATTTCAATGGCGCGGCCATGGGGTTTTAGTCTTACAGCTCCTCAAATATAAACCTAGGATTTTTTTCTATATTTTTACAAATTCAATCTATCATTTACATGAATTTCAGGTATCTGCAACGCTTAGTTTTAAAGATCTCCGTGGCCGCGCGGTTCTCCGCGTTTCAATGGCGCGGCCACGTTCAAACCCTTTTAACTTTTTGACCATAACTTTGACAAATGTATGGTTTTAGGAATCAACTTTTTTTTTTTTTTACAAAATCTTGTTTTTTTTTAATAACGCCGTGGCCCCGCCATTGAAACGGACACATTTAAATCGGTTCAATTGTTTCTGAGTTTTAGCCACACTAACGAAAAACAGTAAAATTGATTTTCATACAATCCACTGGTCGCCCAGTGGTCGAAATTCGACCATATTTCATTTAAAACTTAATGTATTTCTAATGCATTATTAGATATATAAAAATATTAGCTAGAAGCACTCCTTCTCCATATAAATTTTAACTGTGCCTTTCGTACTCTTTCGTCCGCGTATTTTTTGTAAAAGAGGGGTACAAAGTTTTTGCTTCACGTATTAATGTATATGTTACCGGCCAAACCCGATTTCAGGTCCAAACTGGTTTATTAAGCCGGGGCACGCCGATTAAATGGGTTAGGTTAGGTTAGAACTGTGACCAAAAGCGCGCGAGCCGAGCGAGCGAAGCGAGCGGCGCCGCGGCAGCGGCCGGCGAGGGTTACTTCCAAAGGCTGTTAACGAAATGGCTAATTAAGCTAGTTGGCTGCGACATATCACGCGTAGGATAAGTCTGTTTGGCCTAGGACAAACTAGTTTGGCCTGAAATTGGGTTTGGCCGGTAACATATAGATATATAGATAAATACATACATACATACAGGTTTTTTTTTGTGTTAGTTGAGCGTGCATTATTTATTTCACAAGTTAAGTCTTAAGTAGTTATTTTGTACCTACCGACCTGCTTTGTTGTTGTTTAAGTTACGTGTTTATCAGTGAAAACTTGTAAATGGCCTTCAGTTTCATATTTTTTGATAACATTGTTTATGTTAGCTGTAAGTTTCCCGAATAAAAAAAATAAAAAAAATAGTTTCTAAGTTACTAACTTGCATCAACTATCTCACACGTAACTTAATTCACTTATCATGATTTTAACACTTACCAAGCACATGAAGCAATCATTAATTATGTGACATATCCATAAAATATTCAAAGCATGAACAACCTTAGATATATGTTCATGCAAACTAACATGAAATCATAATCCATATATTATATTATTACTAACTTTTGTCCGCGCTTTCGCCTGTGGATGTCAATTATCGCGTAAAAAAGTAGCGTATGTCCTTCTCCATATCCCAGGCTATTTTTCTGCCAATTTTCATGCCGATCGGTTCAGCAATTTAGGCGTAAAAGCTTAACAGACAGACAGAGTTACTTTTGCATTTATAATACTTATTAGTAGGGATACATGCAAAATTGGCCTCTGTCTGCAAGTTCTGTTTTCATGACTGACTGACGAACAGGCATTGTTACACAAAAAAAAACCGTATTGCCCTGTGGCATACAGCTAGACGCGGCGATGGGCTTAGTAAAAAGGTCCCTTAAGGGGTACCTAGTCGCGGGCTCGAACTCACTGGTGGGCCTGGCTAACAATCACGCTGTCTCACCAGGCTTCGTGTCCGACAGAGATAGTATCAGTGATGAGCAGTTAGACGCTAGTCTACACGCACAACGTTATTGAGTGAGATGCAGGATCATTTATAGTAACAAATTCGCGAACAAATTAAGAAAAGTCCTTTGGAAGATCGGGTTTTATGAAAATGCCAATGCATAAATCCATGACCAATAAAGTTTATTGAACTTTTTGATAATTGAACTTTGTCGGTACTGACTTGGTTTTGGAGATTTTACACTTCTTTTATTACTTAAACACGCCCAAAGTTAAGTAAAATTAGCAAGAAAAACGAATCTTTGTTGGCTCCTAACTCTTTAATGGGTTTTGATTTTAGTATTCTGTTTCCGTACAGACAATATTAATAATGAGACAAAACGATATCACATTTTACTTTAGATGTGCCATGTTAGACAATGGAGTAAAACACTCCCAAAGTTTGTATGCAAAATTGTGGACTAGGTACACCTTAAGGCTCGGAACACTAAAAAACGAACCTACAATTCGGAACTCCACGCGGTCAAAGTCGCGGCCAAACGCTAGTATAGTTATAATGAAGATCTTACCGTGTAGTCCTAAGCACTATAGTGTATTATTTACTATAGGTAAGCTAAATGTAAATACACGAGCGGGCCGTGATAGTCTGTTTATTATGCAGACATTAAGTGCCTTCAAACTCATTAAAATCTTGAATATGACCAGAATGGTATTTATGTGGAACCTAAACACCGGTACATCGGAGATTTACCGGTTAATGTTAGCATACCGATAGCTTTAATAAAGTTATAATGTACAGTATGGACGTCTCAATTAAAACTATTCTGTCGTATATCTGGAAAAATGAGATCTAAGTATAAAGTGATTTTAATTGATCATTTTACAACGTGGCATCGACGCGCAATCAGTAACCATGAATTCAGTACATGACTCTAGACCCCCATAGCGTAGTAATTCTTCATGTTATCAAAAAAAAAATGCGATCAAAATGTACTAAATCTATGGTACCAGGTTGAGTTTCGACGTTCCTCCCACACAGTATACCACACAAATTATGATAATAAAACACAATATTATTCCGTCTGTAACATTGTATTGCAGCTTTATTAATAAATCCTTACAATTTACAGACCAGTCCACGGTTTTTATGTGCTTAATATAAATAGCGCTGTCAAATCGTTAAGATCACTAATTGCCCCTTAGAAACTAAACTCGTGCGCAATACAAATAAAATGGTATTAATAATGGTTTCACACAAGCTTTAAAAGTTATGACTAATGGATCCACTCAAATTCAGGATTTCAGGCCCCTTCTACACCTTTGAAATAAGTATCTTACTAATCTTAATAATATTATAAATGTCTAAGTTTGTTTGTTTAGATGATTGTCGCTAAATCACGCAACGGATTTAGATAAAATTTGGCACACAGTTAGTTTATAACCTAGATTAACACATAGGATACTTTTTATCCCGGTAGTACGATCCTACCAGATATTTTTCGACCTCCACGCGGGTGCCGCTGGAAAAAGCTTGTGTTAAACACGACGAAGTGTTTGGCGCAGTGGTTAAGGGCCTACGTCCCGTTTGGTAGCGTAACACGGTCACTTTATGAACCCTACTGCTCATTAACGGCTTGTCTTGAAGATTTGAAAAATATATGATTTTGCTATAGATTCATATAGATCATTTTGCCCGAAGTACTTTTTTTGTATGGTTAATACTTTTGCTGTAAAAAATATTTTCCAACACGCAATATTTTGGCTTCTATTCCATACTCCTACTAAACGGCTTCGTTATTTGGAAAAAAAAATACACTGAAAAATAGATAGTTAGAGGTACCACAGAATCGCCGAAGCACAATTGTAAATTAATCTAAGGAATATCTCCATTTTGTGATAAAGGCTCAGAGGTGCCCTGCGCGGGCGCGGGGGGCAGTCGTGCTTTTGCATACAAACGGGAGATGAGGATACTATGGGCCTTAAGCGATTGACTGCTGCGCTCCGTGTCGCGGGTTCGATTCCCGCACGGAACAAATATTTGTATGACCTACAAGTACTTGTTCCGGGTCTGGCTGTTTGTGTATGTGATTTTAAATGTTTGTAAACGCACCCACAATACAGGAGAAATTCCTAGTGTGGGGCAACGTATTAAAAAAAAATATATTCAAAAGTATAAAGTCATGAATGGGTAATTTAAGTCGAATACTAAAAATAATCATAATTTTCATCGGTTAAACTAGGCTAAGTGTATATAAACCTGTCCTTCATTTAATTTAATTTAGTGTCGGTCATCGCGATGAATGCTTGTCACTCGACGTTTCTACAATGTGCGTCGCCGCCGCGCGCCGGTAGCTCATGATCAACACACAGGTGCTACAGGTCGCCTTTCTTACACCATTACGAGCATTTATTATAACTACTGCATAGGTTCTATTACCAAGTTTTTTTAGTCACTTCATATAAGAACATATATCTTAATAGTCAGTGTATCCGTCGTCACAAAACCCTGCCCTGAACTTCGTTATCCTCACACAAAGCGTCATTCACGTCTGCTGAATAAATCACCCGTAGATTTTATTCAAATCTGAAAACGCATTCTATTCAAAACTGGCCAAGCTACCATGACTTCACTCAAAAATAATAATGCTATCTAGAACATGTCGCATTGTGTGCGATACCTGGTTAAAATTTATGCTGTAGCTAATTCTGTGCCGATGACCGGCTAGACTGCTAATGGACCGTCTGGGAGTACGCCACCCTTGTTTTAAAAAACTTTAAGAAATACAATTGAAATAGTGTTGTATACAATTGACGCACAATACAATACCGTCGACAAGTGAAAGCGTACTTTCGACTTTCATTAAGTTTTTGTGTAAGAGTATGTATGGGTCTCGAACGGCCGGTCCATATTGTCTCGCGACATAAATCTGCCGAACTATTCTGAATAAAGAGGTCCGCGTAGGTATTTGCTCGATTTTTACTTTCAAATGAACGTCGAACGTGATGAAGTATAATTAGACAATAAATAACTTTTTCGCTGTTGTGTTAAATATAAATTGAATAAGCTCAAGTGGTATCGTAAAAAAACTGTGCATAAGAACTGACACAAATAAAATAATGTAATGTAAAACAAAAGGAACACGAGAAAGAACTAATTAAAATACGATAAAAGTGAATCCAAACCCCGGGCGCCTAACGAGCAATAATACTATTTATTTTATTATTGTTCGACTACTAAAAATAGTGGTATATTTAAATAGGCACAAAAACAAATACAGGAAAAATAAAAGCAGGTCGGTTAAATAAGTGGGTGTTGGCGATGTAGATCCTTACCGTATCATGTATTGGATGTTGTCGCTGCAGGCGATCGACACGAATCATGATTGGCGTGTGTGTGGACCGGACAGTCATCCATCATTGTGTGGAGCTTGTCGATAGCCGCAACACTAGTGGTGTTAACCGTATAAATCGACTAACAGAATCTGATAACATTTTAGTTGCTTGATTGGAAGAAAACATTTTAATGGAATTAAACATTCGTTCCTAGAGAAAATAGAATAGTTAACAAGATCTGTTTACTTATCTGTGTTGAAAACAAACTTGTTTATTTTTATTCCATCGGCTGTTTTTCAATTAAGTCTGCAGAAATGCTGCACTAAATCAGCGTATCGTCGATCAATTGTAAGATAAACATGTTTATCATTTTCGTGGAAAAGGTCATGCTTCGTCATGCCATGGAAATAAATTCCGTGAAAAGAACAGTAAAGAATTCAAAAGGTGGTAGGAAACTCAGCATAGTGTCCGGTCGGTTGGCGTTACTTGCCAAATTGAGGTGGTCGCGAGCGCAACACGCGCGCTGGACCGTTCACTAACCGTTTGTCGCCAAAACGAAGCGGAAAATTTAATACTCCAGCTCTGTACGTGATCAGTATCATTCTTTTTGTAACCAAACTGTGATGGCACACTTTCGTTTCCCATCGACAGAGCGTTTATCTTCTTCAACCAACTAACTTTTTGTACACATCAATATTGTAGTAATTATAATTGACTGGTGTACACAGAATTAAATTATATTTAAGCTTTCTAGATCTTCCGTATCGATGCCAGGCTTTATAGTTTTCGAAGGCTGACACAGATCTATTCATAGGAACTTCAGTCGTCAATCAAAATCAATGTATGATTATCGGGTTACCAATAAGAAAATCTGAACTATTCTTAGAGTGTATAGATTACCGATCAACGTCCATTAGTACTTTCATCTACAAATCGTTTAAAAAAGTTAAACCTAGTTCTCAAAATGTCCATCAAAAATCTAGAAAAAATTTACAAAGCGGCACTTCTATCGCACTAATAGCAAGGACTTATGATGTGAAGTTTCTTTAGGCCCATAAAAAACTCAATGAGCTGAGTAAGTATTGGCGTTATGTCGTTAAATTTATCTCAAAACATCTCAGCGGCTCGTCTCTGTACCGTTGCGAGCCGAGCCCGAAGTTTCGGCGTAATGACCTGCGCAGGCGCTGCCGCACGAATGTCGCAGATCTCAATCATCCTCGCTCGCTAACTGCAGCCTCGCAAATTTCCGCAACACCGCACTGACACCAACATTCTTTATTTTTAAATTTATTAAATAATTTGTCGTGAAGATATTGACAATATCCACAGTTTTGTGGCTTTCACAACACCTCGATATGACTCATCCGTGAAAATGTAGAAATGTTAATATAATTTTGATCGTTTCGATAAAAGAACATTCCCACCGTTCTAATACCTATGTTTCGTTAGCGGCGGACTGCCTGTGGTCTCCGCACCATATTTCCAACATTCACATTAGTGGCAGCTACACCGATTGCGCCGTAATTTTACGGTCTGTAAATTTTGTTAGATACAAACTAAGCTTAGCTACGAATAAAAACATGAAAAAGTATGGTATTACGAAATGATTGAAATGTAATAACATAGTCTGAAACATTTTATGCTTATTTCAATTTTGTTCAAACACGGTGTTTGAAATCTGATAAAACTAATTATAGTGCGGAAGAGATTCGGTAAACACAAATAAATCAACTTTAAACTTGGTAACCGTAACGTACATTATCTTTACTGATAATTACGCTTTCGCATATAGAATTAAAGTTAATTACATATCGATAAATTCGCTACTTTGGAACGGACGCTCGAGCGACGACCGAATGTCGGCACTCGAAAAAAACGTGACACCAATTTTACCGTAAGACTATCTACACATGGAGGATCAATTAAGTGTTACCGTTTTAGGAATAATTATGTTTTTTGTGTACGTTAGTAAGGCCGGTAGTCGGCACGCAACGTCACGAGGTGACCGGAGGCGCGCTAATAGCCGCTATTAGCAAATCGCTCTGAGAAATCGGCAACAATGAACACGAAATATGCTCATTGCCGTGTCCCATTCATTAAACTTTTTGCGATACTATCTCTCCTGTTTTAAATGTGTGTCACACTCTTTTTCTTTTTCACCTTTAAATAAACGGAGCAATTTGCCCTCGAGCGTGGCTAATATCATGATTAAATTATTATCTTGGCGCGTTTATGTGCTATCATTGTATCATTTGCTTGTGAACCTCCAGTGATTTGCAACTATTATTACCTTTGTTAATTTCACAGTGGTATAAAAACTAGGTATGATTCTCACATTAGATTTTGCAAAATGCTCACACACACATTGCAAACTCTGTAAAGAGATATCTCTAATTGAATGTTTGGAGTGACCTGAAAACTGTTTTGTCTGTGCCATAAATCATTGACAATATGAAATTAAATATAGTCTATTATTTGACTTGAAATAAATGTAAAAGCAGGAACCTTGACTGGCTACCACACAAGTTCTACGAAACAACTAAGAAAAATAGAGCACTGTGTTTGTAGGCGATCTGCTAGTAATCTATCATTACTTTAAGCTGCAAGACACTTTTAACATTTATAGCGCGCATATTTAGAACATAGCTCGAGGCTTTACTACAGAACAGGTATAAATAAATAACCAGAAACCGATACAAATACACTATCCAGTATTGTAGTTAATTTAATTAATCTTTACACACATATCAACAATCGTCTAACGACCTGCATAAATCGCGAATACCGATTCAATTTGAAACACAACCGTGAAGTACAAATATACGAGAACTACAAAATAACGGTCGTTCCACACTTAACCTGTTAATCTCAACATATTTCACTGTAACTAAAACCTTAATTGATGTTATCAGATAGTCTCAGATATTAAAGTGTACTGCGCGGTGCAACGCAATGGTGCTATTTACTTACGGACTTAACACCGTCCCTTTCATGCTGAAAATAAGAGCAAAGTTAATCGAATCGATAGCCGTCATAAAATATTTTCCGATACATTATGACGTATTATTATCTTAATTCGCTTTATCTTAATTAATTCACATAACCGGCAATCACGATTGCTCGTTATAATTTAAATGTATAATTTTATAAAATTTTGTTCGCAGGTTTTCAAAGATGACGATAAAACGGGAGCCGAAAACGACTCCGGAGAGATGTTCGACTTCTTGCTAGGTTTCACAACAGACATATTTCATCGATTCACGTAACGAGAAGAACCAATATGATCCTCTCAATTGAATGCGTCGATCACGCTTCAAATTTCATAACGGACAAAATAATGTATAATATTCGGTAAAAACAGATCGATGGCAGCAAATGAATGTCAAAAGTTTTCATATATTTTGTGAATAACTTTTATTACAATTTGTAAATATGAAGAGGTGCTAAGTACATGTTTCAGATCTTTTTATTGAAACAAAGTTATAGTGACGATGCGTTGGAGCTTCAAACCTGAATACAAATAACCACAAAGGCCTATCAAAATTCATCCCGTGGGTTTTTCCATGCATGCGTGATTTGAGCTTCAACGTTTAAGTGTTCAGTGAACTGAAGTGCGGTCTGGTGGCGAACCGGCAAACCTTCACCAATTTAGAATGTAAGCTGTCTTCCGTCAATTGTACCTATAGTTTGATTTCCATTCCTGTATAAAATCGTGTGCATTGTTCTGTGCATTTTTAAAGCTGGAAATCGTGCACCGGACAAAGTAAAACGATATTTTATAGTGCAAGCTCTGAATGTGCGTTTGTGGCGTGAAGCTTTCACCGCGTTGCGATTTTTCTACGTTTATGTTGTAGTTAATTATGTGAACTTTGTACTAGATAGTGTTAAATAAGTTAGCTTAGAGTTGTTACGTCTCTAGAAGTAACAATAAGAATTTCAAAGAGAACAATAGCCGTGTAACTCGCTAGTTGATCTTAACCATAGCGTATAATGTAATTCTAGGTACCTACTGCGATGTTTTATACTCCTACGTTTAGGATAAATTAATGGGGGTCATTTATTATTGTCAACATGACATCATATTTGTTTTAGTTAACTGAGTTAGATCGCGGTGGACCACCTGTGTTCCCGAAGTCTCATTAGCAAACAATGATCGGGCGGCGGCGACTACCGAAGCCTCTCGCGATCAATAAACTGTTGAGCCGATAAGAGCGCGTCGGCTTGCAGATCTAGGGCTGCCATTATGTATATCTTGTTTTAAATCGCATAATTTTATCCGTTTACAGGATGTCTTACACGCCTACAAGGGATAAGGAAGATGACGCTACCATTTTGTTTTCTCATATTTGTAATGTTTACATGACTGACTATTTCTTTGAATTTAATTTGCAAAGTTGGCATAGGATTATTATGGGTATTGGATTTATTCGCTTGACGTCAATAGCTCGTGTGGCAGCCCTACATCGTAAGCGCGCGCACGCCGCAGGCGACACATCCATATTCCTGTGACGTGTGTTTTGACAACCAGGCTGGGCAGCTTTTTATCGTCATTTTTTACCACATTTTTTGCCGTACAGTTCAACGACCCCGTGCCAGACATAAGTGTTATATTCACATGTAATTACACCTCATAACCGACCGCTTAATTACTCCAAACTGCTGCGACGTCCGGATCTGGAATCCGATCAGAAAAAACCTAATCCGGCGCCGCTCTTGAATTACGCTTCGTTAACCTTCGGCTCGGCTAATAATAGCCTACAACACTTTGCATAGGACTCGAATGCCCCTTGTCTCTCTACATGTACACTTTTCTTGCCAAAAACATGTCATACTCTTCGACCATATTATACTCGTAAATTATAGTCGCCAGCATGCTATGAAAGTTTCTTTTCATTCAAACGGCGGCGGCATAATTCAGCTAATATTTCGCCGGCCATTTTTATAACTAGTCACTTATCTTCGATGTTTAAGATTTTTCACTTTTATTTTATGTATATGTGATAAAATTCTTTTTGATAAACATTATTTGCATTTAGCGGTATATTTTTATGGTGTATTTTAAAGGATAACTTCGATATATAAAATGTAAATGAATTGTGAAATGTAGGTAAGTTAAACACATTATGCACATAAAAGGAAGACGTTCTTTAGATGTAAATTATGCCAAAACTATGTGTGTTAACTCTTTGAATTTATTAGTTGAGTCAAGAGGTTGTATTTGGTTCACAGTCATTAAAAAATGAGCACAAGAAATGGCACCTACGTTTTAAATTACTGTAATATATTATAAATATATTATTGATTTATTTATTGTTATTTTTGGAAATGTATAATATATTTAACTTAGCTAAATTAATCTGATGGTTAGCGGATATCTGTTATTGACTGTTGGCGAATGTCTATCAATACTTTAGACGACATGACATCATTAGATTTTTTACCGAAATAAAATTATATTAATATGTATATTTATACCTAAATGCACAAATATCAAAAACCGCTAATCCTTATCTGTGAAATTCCAGTATTCGTAACTGTTTTCTTAGGAACAGGAGTAGGTGACTTTACACCTCTTTAGTATCAAATAACCAATTTGCTGTAGGAAGATATTCATAGTCATTCGAATAATTCCCGTAAGACGACGATGATATGCGCCCGCGCAGATACTGTGCAATCGCTTAAAGTTTTACGTGGCCGAACTTCAGACATCTAGCTTGTATTAACGAGAATAATGTGCCTTTTATTAGCTACTAAGTGAGTACTTATATGTATATGGTATAATTATTTCTATTAAAACATATGTCATAGAATAACAATGTAATTATTGATAGCATACGGCTTTATTCCATGTTTTGTAACACCCTCGCATCAGTTTAAGACCACGGTCGCACTGACCTAAAAATATCGCGGCTAGATTTTGAACTCTCGGTGCTGAACCGAGCATTCAAAATTCAACAGAATGTATCCTAGCGCGTCGAAAAAACCGATCAGGCTCAGAATTTGCCTTTCGCAAAATGTCCCTTGGTTTCAAAACGTCCCTTTCCCGAAGTGTCCCCTTCTCATAGTGACCCTTTTCCAGAATGTCCCTTTCCCAAAATGTCCCATTCCCAAAATGTCCCTTTCCCAAAATTTCCCTTTCCCAAAAAGTCTCACTGTCAAAATGTCCCTTTCCCAAAATGTCCGATTCCCAAAATGTTCCTTTCCCTAAATGTCCCATTCCCAAAAGGTCCCTTTCCCAAAATTTCCCTTTCCCAAAATGTCCTTTTCCCAAAATGTCCCTTTCCCAAAATGTCCCTTTCCCAAAAGGTCCCTGTCCCAAAAAGTTCCTTTTTCAAAATGTCTTGCATGTAGCATGCAAGCAAGCATGCAGCATGCAGTATGCAGCAGGCATGGTTTCTATCACGGCTTCGGTGCTGTGGGGCTTGGGCGTCCCACGACTGCTTATCGTCGCAGATGATTTAATGTTCACCACCGCAGCTTCGTCTTGCTGGCCGGCCTTGCCGGCCAGCCTTGGCCGCGGCGGCGAGCGTTACAACCAACTGCTCCTCAAATCGCGAGCCGCCTCGCCCTTCGTTTTCGTTTCTGTCACTAAAACCTTATTTTTAGCAAATATTTTAGTTAAACACGTAGCTGTTGTAGGAAAGGGAAGGACATTTTGAGAAAGGGGCATTTTGAGAAAGGGACATTTTGGGAAAAGGACATTTTGGGAAAGGGACACTATGGGAAGGGAACATTTTGGGAAAGGGATATTCTGAGCCTGAACCGAAAAAAATCATTGTTCGATTTTCAGCTCCTGCCGCTAAGCAGTGCGTTGAAATTCAAGTGCGTGAAAAAATCTCGCCAAGATATTTTTAGGTCGTTGTGGACGTGGACTAATTGTACATAGTAAGATAGGTTTATTATACAGCTTTACAAGACTGTTGTCCTTATTTTAGGTAAATGTTACATCACAATGACGAGTTGACGTCCTTTATATAGTTATAGCGTTGAAAGCTTTCCTTGATTAAATTTTCTACGTAATGTTTAAAAGAATCAGTGGGTATTGATTTTTGTAAAGTAAGTATGTGAACGCATAATAACGTTTTGTAAATGTCGAACATACTGGCTTGATGTACAGGGTGGCAGGGACATCGATGCGCAACCTGTAACCAAGGATACAGTACACGATTCTGAATCCACTGCGTTGAAATATTTGTCCAAAAAAAAATGTATAATGATTTTTTTTATAGCTGATGAAATATTCTACGCTAGGGCGGGGTCTAGAATCCTGTGCTAGAATTCATGGTTGCAGTTTGTGCGTTGAGATGTCCCTGCCATCCTATAAGGTTCTACCAATATTTTTATACTGAACGTTGTACAGTAGAAACGTTTATAAACAATGTAAAGCCAATTTGGTCATTCGCATTAAATAAAATTGTATCTACTTTCGTCACTTTTATTCTTCGAATTGTACCGATACCTATTCAATATGAAAATAAATGTGTTATTATTACAGTCAGTTTTTACATTCTAATCGAATTAATTTTTTGCTTACTTTCGTGAGCACTTCATTGTTCGACATTACTGTGTTATTAGTTCGTACATCCATTCGTGTCTTGTCAAATTAACAATCATTTGGCTAAGAAATAGTAACGGTTGTGCGTGATTTATTCAGGTGAAGTTATTAAGTCTGCCATTACCTGCGAACTGCGGTCATCACCCATTGACCCAACCGTTTCTCCAATTAAAGCAGCACCCGAGGGGAGCCGCCGACACTCAACAATAACTCATAGTCGACATACACATAGACGTAATAAAGTCGAGGCTGGATTTTATTGCCCACTGGATTTTGAACTCTCGGTGTTGGACCAAGCATTGAGAATCCAACACAGTGCAGCGCCAATGAGACTCAGCGCGTCGAAAAAACACAAGTGTTCGATTTCCAACTCTCAGCGCTTAGCGCTTCGTTTAAATTCCAGTGCGCCAAAATTCCCTCCGCGATTTTGTTACCGTGGACATAGTCATTTGCTATCCGTCTGCGGGTTTATTGTAATGCGGGTTAAGCAGCTCAGCAAACTTCTGTACAATCCCGTTACTGTTTACTCAATCTTTGACACCACCGTTTTAAGTGAAAAGGTTCTTGACAAAACCACAGTTTTGAACTTGGACCTCAAATCGTGTATCACGTTTACATAAAAATTCTTTCTCATTTGTCTGATTGGTCATATGCAAATCTGTGTGTCTGTGTGTGTGGCATGGCGCGGGCGCACGGGTCGTTGGCTGTGCTCGTGGTATCGTCACCGCGACTCGTGCCTGCCTAATGGCCCCTCCACCATTACGCCGGTAATAGCACAATATGGCCAATTAGTCCAAGCAGCCAAGATTTACCACCACCAGAACAAACCACATTGCGTCAACCGCATTACTCGTACAATTACCTCTGTTTTACACAAGTTCATTATCAATTTCGTAATCGTATTTTTATAACAGAAAACTACATTGTATGCTTTGTATGTTAGTAGTTACAGAAATGTCAACCCTTCTAATAGATACTTTGCTGTAAGTAGGTATCTACCTACTGCCTATGTAGGTAATGTTGACCACTAATGTGGCGAATAGGTTTGGTTTGGTAAGTACCTAATTAAAATGGTTTAGCCAGTCAGGGTTATTAAGCGTGATGCTTTGTAGGATTCAATGAAAATAAATGTATGTTTAAGTTAGCATTGTATATAATAAACCTGTAGGTAAGTACGCGTAGCGATTGAAACGAACATTGATAAAGTGCATGGCGTCACGTCCTAGAACGAAACATGATAAATAAATATTTATTACCTATTACAAAAACAGATTCAAAATTGATGCGATACGAGGTTCAGGTCTATTGTGCGACCATCAAGCTGCTGGGAGCTATCTTCATCGTTATTACAAGTCCCTCCTACGCGAACAACAGGTGTGTTTCAGTCATTAGTTGATTTTATCGAGATAGGATCTTGACGGATGTAAGCACCAAACATCATTACAATTGTTCCGTAATGGACAAACCAACACGTACACACCAGAGCGAACTGTATGTACCGACCGACGTTGTTCGACACCTATTGATGTTTCACGAAACAGATATATGCAAAACAAAAATAACAGTTTTGGCACATCATTTGTGTTAAGTTTTTGTCCGAACAAAAAGCGTTCGGCGCGAACTTATTACTGAGAACAAATTAGACGTCGGTCGTAGATAATTAGGTACAGCAAATATGGTGCAATATTTAGGTAGTGATTACTAGGTTTGAGGGGCGAATAAGCTCGCATGACAAAGCGAACGTTGACCGTGACCCAGAGAGGTGTGACTATGCAAACACTTGCGGCGACCGGCAGTCAAGAGGACTCGACGCTTCGCGGCCAATAACAACCGGAGACCACAACCTACATCAACCAGGTAGACACCTCGATCCGCTCACTAATTGAAAAATATTTTCGTAAATGCAAACAAGTTTAACCAACTGCATCTGCTACGTGCAGAATCGATTGCAAATTAAAGTCATCAGTTACTCTGTCATAATTGCACCTTTCAGAATTTATATTTACGGTAAATCTTATCGAGGTGTGTCCTCAAAAATCCACTTCAATTGGCTCATTCTGCCCGTTAATCTTGACTTTCAGATATGCAAATTGGCAGATAAACCCAGTAGAGTACCTACCCGTGGGAAGAAACGAATTCGACTTCTGGTATCAGCGGATTTTCGCACGGCGAGACATACGGAAAAGACAGAAGAAATTGAGAACGTAGAAATCAGGGTGATATGTGGCAGTCTACCTACTACGATAACTGGTGGACTGAGTTGAAACTATGGGTAAAAAAGTTGTACAATTTATTAGTTTCGTTCTTAGAGGACACAAAACTCTTACGCATATAATTATTATATCGCACATCAACAGATACCTAGATATGTACAAAAATTCTGCCTAATTAGAATACTTACTTAGCAGGCGTGGGCCCGGGATAACGGTCTACTTATTAGACACACTTGCTTTCAAATCGAACTGCTGATTTATCATGTACCTACTTACATAAGACAAAAAAACCTCTACAACAGAACTCGAGACGACTGTCAGTTATATTTTTTAGACTCCAACGAAAACAACTTTTTTTTACGTTTCGCTTGTCACTTGATAGTTAGTTTGGGGTATTATTGTCTTTTATTTTTATTAATTAGCTTTGTTAAAGTCCTCCATGCAACTTGTTTCAAATAAAATACAAACTACCTCTCTCCAAACTAGTATTTCGTCAAGAGCTTTTTTTGAGCCAATTGTCTGCTGCCAGGCAGCCGGATGCCGATGATACCTAACTGTAGGTAATTACACAAAAACTGTGTGAAAGTAAAGGTGTCTTCAGACAAGTTCTAGTTTCAGACCTATGTACGGTTAATTGGAGAAAAGTCGGACACAACCTCCCGACACGCGGTCGTGATTACTTAGAATAGAAGGCTTAATTTTCTGTAAGTACATAATTTCAGTAATGTTTATGTTGCCTTTGCAGAATTTCTTCCAACTTTATGTTGTCATATTTCTTCGCTGATAAGACAACGATTCAGAATCGGATTTTCCTACAACGGTTTTATTCAAACTTTTATGGGTTCAAAAGTACATCCTGTGTAATTCGACTACAGTGTCGTGTTGACACCCAAACATCCATCACAGACTTAACGGACGCTCACTGCGGACTTAGTGACCTGCCTACGGTGCCTACTATATCATACTCATATAGAACTTTAATGGATGAACGGCCTAACACTGCATCTGTTTAAGTGGAACAACGGAACAACAAACAAAAATGTTTGTAACATAAAAACGAACATTAGGCCCCTGGATAGTGAGGTCATTACGTCAACTGATCAGATGTCAAGTATCTCCTTACTCATAATCCTGCAAACAACATGATAAATGATGAACTTCAGCAGTCAAAGATACACTGATTACCAAGTTCCTCATTGAGCCAGCAATCGTTTCTGAATATAGCATGGATAGATCAACATTGCTTCCAGACAGTGTCCAACTTGACGGATGCCTCGACCTCGCAAGACAAAAGCGCGACGGATTTGAGGTAAATCGACGAATCGTGACCGAGTCGTTTAATCATAAGCATCTAAGCTAATTAGAGTAGGTCGCGAACTCTTGGGACCGGTAATGAAAATCACAATTGAACCTGGTTGCGGTGGAAAATTGCACTTGGCATGGCATTCCGTCGACATTGCCAGAGGCTCTCGAGTCACTGGTTGTCAACCCGCCACGATACTGCAATTATTATCCATAAATATATTCCTATGTTCCTTAAAAAAGAAACGCTGAATTCCTAGGGACTTGTGATTTGTGGGTCGACCGTTTGGTGAATAACTTGAAAATAAAAATAAATTCAATACAATACTTAAATATAGAACAGATGGCCGATGGGGTCGAAAAGTTCTGGAGTGGCGACCGCGCACTGGAAGACGTAAAGTTGGAAGGCCTCCCACAAGGTGGACCGATGACCTTGTGAGGGCCGCAGGAGTCCGCTGGATGCGGGAAGCACAGAACCGGTCGAAGTGGCGGAGCTTGGGGGAGGCCTATGTCCAGCAGTGGACGTCTTTCGGCTGAAATGATGATGATGATGATGACTTAAATATAGTAGCTTAGATAACTACTAAGATTTCTGATTTTATTGTAATTAGTGCTCGCCCTGTGGTCGAAATTCGAAATAGAAAGAATTTATAAAAATATTAGTTTTCTCTCTACTCCTCCATATAAACTTTATAATACAGGGTCATTTCACGGACGTCATCGTAAGGTATCGATATCCAATGACAATATACACATGATGGAACACCTGCTCCTGGGAAAAATATAACTTTTCATTAACTTTGCCCCCCCCCCCCCTTCCAGAACTGTCCTATCTATCACGTCCATGAAGATCTGCCAGCTATTTTAGTTCGCCCTTGTAGACACACTCGATACTCCCCCTGTTTCAGTGGATATTACCTATAAATTGTATCGCCAGTTATTTATTGATTACGTTACCCACACAAATGTGTGTTTCTACCAGTCAACCTCTGGATGATGTAGCGATAAACGGAAGTAACTGGGTAGGTGCAATAGCAAAAATTTAATTGCCTATTTAAATACTAGCTGGTCGGACAGATATTCTCCTGTTTCCTAGAACTCGATCGCACCGCTACCTACCGGATCCAATTTATTGTGAATCTAAACCATCACACTCAAACACATACACATACATATTTGTTTTTACTTCCAAAAAAATTTTTTTTTATAATTTTTATACGATTGTGTGTTTAGTTTAGTATGTGATCTTCCTTTGCGAGTCACAATAAATACTTTTTCTTTCTTTTTTCTTTCTATACAAAAAGTATAATCGCAGTAGGTACATAGGATATCAACTACTAAAGAAAGCTATGCGATGAGTAGGTGCCAAATGAATGAACTTGTTCCGAATTCAAACTTTTCAATTAGTCATTCCCTAAAAAGTTCATTATTACCGGAGCTAGAGATCCTACAAAAAAAACTCTTCCAGTATTTCTTTGAAAATTACCTTCATGAGAGGAAAAACCGTATAACAACTACATCAGCGCATTAAACTTAAAATAACCGTCGCCTCGCCTGGGAAAAGAAAAAAAAAGTAATTTATTGCATTTTTATTCGATGAGTGACCGGACGCACCGACCACAATAACTGTATCATGATATCAAGTTTGAAGATGTACGGAACCATACAAAGTAGAATTCGCTGGGAACTCCATACATGCACCTATCTCTGTATGGCCATGCGATAGAACGGGTAAAGCACTGATAATTTATTGCTACCGTTATAATTACTTTCAATACAGACAATATTGTTAAATCATAAAAGGTCAGGGAGATCGGTCGCTGTATTAATTCGCCTCAGGAACTGTTTACGATACTTATTATTCAATAAAACTGTCGGTTTATAGGAATTAATATGTTTCTGTTCAAAGCCACCAATCGAAGTTATTAGAACGTGTGCGCTTCATACGGACTTGTAAGAATGCCAAGTTTTTTTTGCTATTTTCACGGTAAGTATAAACTGGATTAACTGCGATACGAAAAAAGTAAAAGGTTTATTTGCATGAAATTAGTTTGATACAGATGTTACATGGTATAAGGTGCCTCTCTGGATAACCGTGCAAATTATGGAAGATCTAACTTATCTAAATTAGCTCCTTTTACAGGCACAGTAATCGCACATGCTTGCCTTATCCTCGCCTGCAATTTGATCGCACTATCAACTCCGTGCATGGTTTATTTCTCTGCTGGTGTCATTCAGACTGTGAAATTTGTCAGCTGTGATGAGGTGTTATGTTGATTATTAGATTCTGAGGTACCTACAGGATAAGGTTCTTCGTTTTGCTATTTTGTTTTATTCATACGATTCTGATCTTATAACGTTAAAGCGATATTTTTAGGTCGGTGTTGGTTTCAAGAACATTATTAGGTTCTTCGTAAACGCGGTGGACCCCGGGAGTAATCTTTTGCTCGACGATCGAATATTCTAAGATTAGACAGTGTGTGATTTTATCCAAAAAGGCTCAGTAAGATAGCACATCTTCAAGCTTTCTCAAATAGATCCCATAGGCACCATTAGGGGTACCTAATGGCGCCAATAGGATCTATTTGAGAAAGCTCGAGGAAGTATCTACTAGTAGGTACTTTCCTAGAGCTTTTATGGACTTGACACTCGAAATGGTAGGTAGATACATTATTTTATCTATTTAGCCGTTGCTAAACCATTTTCTGCGATCATAAAACTACGCATCTTGGTAAGAAAGGTGACTGTGAACATTAAGATATAAATGTTGACGATCTAAAAATGAAAGAAAACATCTCAGAACCTGCGTATCTCGCTGTGCAATTTGCAAAAGTCAACTAGGGAAACTGCAGGATTAATAATGCTAGCGAGCAATGAGCTATCCGCCTGTCACCATCCGAGCAATATTGCAGTTTTAAATCAGACACCTTATTAGTCAGGCTGTACACAACACGCCAAGCCGCCGCCATTTGGTTTCTACTTCCAACATAAAATAATGTCACCTATCTAATCATTTACCGTCTGTTTACCGTATTATATTCAGAAGAACATAATTTGATAAATTAATATGTAAAATGTAATTTTCGTTAATTTCACCGAGTTCTTGCAAGCCGACCATCTGCTATTGATAGTTTTCATCCATCTACCACTAAGTTTCTTCTTAGTTTATCTGACTGAGGTACTAAAAAAAAGGTTAACGAAAAATTAATTTCATGAACCCACATACCTAATACTTAGTAAGAAAATTGTGATACATGAGACATAACGCTGGTGTAAAGCCAAATATTTAGGTATAATATTATGCGATTAGGGTGTATTGTGATTATGGTTTGACCTTTGGACAAACGCCTCAAGTGCTGAACAACACCTTAATAACTTCAAGTGATGATCCCTTTAACGCTATATTAATCTTGGCTGCTGGGAAATTATAGGTAACGAGCTTTAGCGCACGCGCTGCCTCGCCAATCAGGACATACTTCCTAGCCGTACGCGCAGGAAGTCATGCAGGTAGACGAACCGGACTGTTGAGCTATTTTTACTTTTTCTTACCAACTTGTTTACATAATGAGTCTTCCTGCTGACTTATACAGAGATAAGAAACTGCTATGCTAATCTGGTGCATAACGTTATTTGATGCTATAAATAATATGATTACAAAATTATTGTTATGAGAGCCTATTTCAGTGTAGCGGTCCGGCAATGGGCCCTTGTCCCTTTGTCTCTATTACGGGTTGTCGGACATCGTCCTTATCTACACGTGTATCTTGTGTTAGTATCACTCTATATGGAGACCGTTGGGTATTATCACATCAGCTTGTACCCGGCGTGGTCGCACGGTAAGGGCCTCCATTTGCATACAAGCAAATATCTCGATCTACGGGCGCTGTGCGGGCAGATTACCGTCGCAATGCTTCCGCACGCTGTATTGAATTCGGTACCAACGGTCCCGACTCCCATTACCAGTTCACGTTTACTTGTTAGTGTGATTCTCAAATGATAACAATCGCCCCGGTTGCGGGCCGAGCATAATAACAACCAGGTATAAGTCCGGCTATCCTTGCAAATAATGATCTATGAAAATAATGGGGAAGATAGTGGAACTATAATATAAAGGCAAACTCTTGTAGTGCTTGTCCATCAAGAATATATTCAGAGAGTAATATATTGCTTGGACGAATGTTTGTAACAATATACCTAAGTTAATAATTCGTAACTGTACGCAGTCGTTATGTCGGAATAGTTGGACTAAAGATTCAGAATAAATGGCCAATATAGTTCTAAGGAACATGACAAGAACTCTAGATAGTCGAATGCTCGTTAAGCATTTGAATATCTGGGTCTATAATAAAGTACACACACTGGAAATTGGTCACCTGGATAATTAATGTCTAAGCTTTATCTACGTTACCACTCCACTCCATAACAAAACACATTAACGCCTACGTGGAAATCGCTAGCAAGATGTTTAAATTATAATAAGACAAGCACCGCGCAGGCACTTCATAAGTACACAACGAATGGTTAAAAAATATTGCTCCTACAAAAGCTAAGGCGCATTCGAATCTCATTGGAATTGAAACGAAATGCTCTTCATAACAATACCGCAGACAACATACCTATGCTCGATTTATGGGTACGTCGAAGCAGTTTGGTCTACTACACGGAACGAAGGGAGGTGGGAGCACACACATAACGGGGACATTAGCGCTAGACGTGTACTAACCCGAAGTACACAGGATTCGCCATGTACCAGTGTGTAGGGGAAGTAGAGGTACGTAGCAGGGTCAACTGCAAATGCGTGGGAAGCGGGTGCCAGCCACCATACACCCGATACATGTACCTACATCTATATAATTAACTATTTAATAATACGTATCCGCTCTTGTCATGCTACACGTCGTTCAGATAGTGGCTTCAATTGCACAGAATTCGATGAGCTTCCTGTAACTACAACACGCATTTTGCTACCTTGTAAGTGGCAACTTGAAAGCCAGACGAGCTAACGGGCACTTACTACTTGCATGCACTTACACATTGATTGCTAGTTAGCATAATATGTTCTTTGGGTTCTATATTCGATTATGCCTCCATTCAGAATGACTTAACTGTGTACAAATATGTTTCGCTAGACTTAAATGAGAGCAAATAGGTACTTCCATGATCGAACTCAACATGAGACAAAGGTTATACTTACTCAACCTACAGTGGACCAATAAAGTTTCCAATGTTGCGAAAGTAGGTAATTGATGTCGGCTTGCACTTATGAAAAGCTATGTCGAAGGTTAAAGACCAAGGATGAGTATTAGGTTAAATATAGAGGGTGGGCGCGGCTATTGTGGGTAAATAAAGCGTAAGGGGAAGGTAGATAGTAGTTGACAGAGGTCACGTTAGTCCGCCGGCGGCTGTGGGGCTCACCCATGCCCCGTTGACCCACAGCGCAACCAGCTCCATAAATCGTCGGAGATGACAACTAACTAGCGTCCGCCCATACTTATAACTAGGAGCATATACTCCTTAATGTATTTAACTGCAGTTTGCCCATGCCGGTTGTACATAGCTTCAAGTAAATACATAATTATTTCAAAACAATTTGTGAACTCAGTTGTTGCAACAAAGTGGAATTGATAAGTAGATAATCTACCCTTAGGAAGGTGAACCTACTCTACGAGTTTGTAAAAAAAATCAACCAAATGTTAAAAAAACTATTCAGGTATCTGGCTATTAAGTATACCTAATGTTGATCTTCAAACTCGTTTTTTTTTATAAATGGCATCTCGTACTTAACCTTGAGAGATCGTAACTACTTAACCGGACTTTCCTGTGGTTGCCATATGCGATCTCACCAGCCAGGGGCGAATTTATAAGTGACTGCACGCTAAGGGCTACCCCCTGTGGTGTGGGGTACGAACCTCGGCTTAGGACGTCGCTGGGGGGAGGACAGCAAGATGGGACAGGCTGGACCTGATCTGGATAATTATTATTATCAGACGAATTTGAAGATGGGACGGGGGAGGGTATTAATCGCGGTTTGAAGAGGACCGCTTGACTTTTGTCAGGATTGACTTTGATTCTCCACTTTCTGAACAAGGCGCCAAGTTTGTTGACTGCGGCTTGGAGAATGAGGAGAGCTATCGCGTTTTGGCTGCGCCCAGTGAAGTAAATGGCTGTGTCGTCTGCGAACAGTGCCAACTGTCCGTTTTTACACGCTTTATAATAGCTTTATATTAGCTGGGGTAACTCTACAAATAGAGAAATCGCTTTTAAAGCACAAAAGCGATCCATAACGGCCATGTTCAGACTACAAATAACGGACAGCTGTGAACCATTTTTCAAAAAATATAAAATTTTAACACTACCCCCAACTAGCAAAAAGCGGTTTTTAAACTATCCTAGAACCATCATTTATCGAGGACTATATGAGACTTATATCCGCATATAAGTCTCGAAAAGGGCCCACTTTATAAGTCTACGTTTACTTATAACGTATTTATATTAGACCGCTGAAATGCCATTTAAGTCTATATTGCTCCTGTAATTGAGTTACGTCAATGCAATTACTCCTGTAAATCTCAATATAAGTAAGTTATAGTCCAAAATGAGATTAATACGCGCCTAGAAATGCTTCTTTAATAGTCGAAGTGAGTATATCGCTTGTTGTGCTCTGTAAAAAAATATTTTTAACATCTTGAGGGTAATTAATTATATGAATCAGAATTTATTAATGTCAACCTTAGTAGGAAAACAAAATCTTAGTCTTATAGCTTATTCGTAGGGGAATGTGAATTTTCTGTGAAATCAATCATGGTTTTGATATAAAAATTAAAGCGCCTCTTGAAATTTGCTTATTTACATATTAGTATTAATTAATATTAAATAAATATTATTAAGGCAGCTGCCATTTTCTTGGTGAGCATTTCCAAGTATGATATAGTGCTAAAATAAGTATTTTTAGCATTTCCAAGTGTGACATAGTACCAATATAAGTATATTGGTTCTATATTGGGTTAACTCAAAACCGAAAAATATTCGCCATTGTTACCGATTAGGGTCTCAATGCTCAGATGAAAATCGATTGATATTTATAGATAAGTAAGTAAAAGGAATATTTTAAGGGTTTGTTCTACGTGCTAGGTTAAACATCAGGTTAAACATTATTTTTATTTGACATATAACAGGTTGCCGACGATTTAAACAAGACTAGGCTGATGTTCCTGGATATCGATCGATTTTTAACCAAAAAGGATTTCCGATCTTTAAAGAAATCTTTAAAGTAATCCATCAACATTTATGTTTAGAGAAATCTCATTTGGTAAACAAGGAACATTGTTATAATTTTTTTTCAAACATTTGATCAAACCGATGTGCCAATAGTGTCCTGGGGCTTAAATACTGATGTGTAGGTTTTCTCTATTGGTATCTAGTAATGTTCGTGCGTCTTTAGGCAAAACATTGTTTATTTTCTTATCTAAAATTTCAAGTAAAGAGTTCAATGCAGCATGAGAAATATTGAAGTCTAAAGCCCAGTTTTTAATAGAATAACGCCGTTCTACATTTTTGTTATAATCCGAAAGTTCTTCCTGATTATCACTTTTAATATCGCTCAAAGATTTGGTACTTTCGTAGTCCGAACCTCTTCCATCTAAAGTAATACTACAATTATCTTGTCCGGAACCCTCGCTAGAATTCGCGATACGGTCTTCACCTTTAAAAAATCGTTGCTCACTGCGGTTAACATTTCTTTATATGTTTTTTTTTAACTTTTCTTTTATAAGATCCACTTTTTTTAAACCGCTTCCACTTATTTAAATCCATTTTCAATATTTGTAGACAAAAACAGTTGTAATCAAAATGGCTGATGTTAAATCCTACAATAGAATTTGCAAAACTATATAAAGCGTGTTTTCGCCTGTACTGGTCGTTACAAGCAGAAGGGGCTTCTTAAGAGTTTTAACCAGAATTGTTTGAGATTACTTAGACAATAACACTACTGTGGAATGCCTATATAAATATGTCTAGGTTTAAAACGGCATACGATAAATCGATATAAAGAACATTTTATCCTACCAAGTGCTGTTATAATCTTGGTGATTTATTATTTTCAAAACGTGGATATGAAATTCATTTAACACTTACTTTTAAGTTTATGTAAAACCAAACCAGATACATAAATGATTTACAGTAATTTAACTTTAATTTACTTAAATTGGTCATAAAATGTTAGCTTATATGAGGTTATAAGTAAAAATAACAAGAGTAATTGCTCCTCAGTGCATATCTTCCTGGTACATGCTCCTACAGAAGTATTAAGATTTAAATGGTCCGCAGAAGTTATCTTATAGGCGCATATAAGTCTGAGTTACCGGAGTAATTACTCTTGAGTGCAATTACTCTTGTTTCATGCTTTTATAGGAGTCGTGATCCTATATTTGTCAGGAAAAATGATCCTATATACCGATATAAGTACAAATTATAGTATTAAACGTACTTGAGTAAAAATAGCATGTATTTATGCTGTTAAAAGCGCAGTAGCGGCCACCAAAACTATCATAGGAGTTTTATAAGTTCACGTAGCATTATAAAATCGCATTCCAGGCTTATTTTGCTTGTTGGGCCGTCTTTGTATATTTATGAAACTGCCATAATTGTTAAGCTGAATTCACACCTGTTTCCCAACTTATCTGATACAGGCGGAATGATATGCTACGCGGGCGTATAGCCAAAACTGCATTAATGTGGAAGAGCATATTCTGTATAGCCCCGCAAGTTTTTAACAAAATCCCTAAGCAAATCAAAAAGTTAAATTTATGGAACTTAGAGTTGCTATGTAAAATGTGTTACTATAATATAAACGACTTTTTGAATGATACTTTGGCATCCTAATGTAATTGTAATAAATAATACTTTGAAATATCTCTTTGTTATTTAATAGTTTGACATTAGACAATATTTTTAACTGACATGTCTCATAATTATTGTAATATTAATTCGTAATTATTTATTCAATAGTATCAATCTAATACCTAATATTTGAATTCAGTACTGTAATAATTTTATTTTTGTATGTACCTGATATTTGCGCGCCCCACGCGGCAGAATATGATGAGACCATTTATTAATTTAAGACCATGTAATGTACTACCATGTTCGGACAAATAAATGAATTCAGGTTCATAGGACAAGATCGGAGAAGGAAAACGGATGAAATGAAAAGATGCGATTTTTACATTTTGTTAGACGAAAGGACATGGCTAGCTATTGTATGGGCTTGTAAGTACCTACCCTAGAACAGTTATAAAATGTATGTCCTATAATAGTAGGTAGGTACTGCTCTTCTATATTACAATAGTAGATTGTATCATAAGGGAGCAAAATAATATTTTTACGGCGAGGGCGCTTTTTTGAATCCCGAGCGTAGCGAGGGATTTTTTAGTAGAATCCTGAACGT
This sequence comes from Antitype chi, assembly GCA_947359405.1. Classification (NCBI taxonomy): domain Eukaryota; kingdom Metazoa; phylum Arthropoda; class Insecta; order Lepidoptera; family Noctuidae; genus Antitype; species Antitype chi. The sequence goes on along the minus strand of OX375820.1, from coordinate 11,586,032 downwards.
AGCGAGGGATTCAAACTACGTCGCCTGAACCAAAAATATATTTTGCGCCCGAGTGATACACTCTACTTTTCATCACCCTCTATGAGAAAATATAAGGCGCCTCATATTTTATTGTAATATTATTATTTCATAAAACATAGAGTGACAACTAAATTGAAATAAAAACTTTTTCCAAAAAAAAACAACCGACTTCCAAAAAACCACTACAAAGTGAAAAATAACTTTAACCCATTCTTGACCACTGTACCAATTTGGGAACACTTAATAAATGAGGGTAGGTAGAAAAAGTTTTGACAACTGTTAACATTATGTTAGTTTGTTGTGAAGTCGAAAGTGCGTTCGCTTGGTAATAGCATCGCAATAAACGAATTTGTTTAAAAATCTTACTTTTTGGATTCACTAAAGTTCGTTATCCGGAGGACAGTACAGGTAAGGGTACTTGATTTATTATTATTTATTACAGATGATGAATATCGTGAATATTGTTTATATTTTCATAAAATAAGTACCTAACCTAACATTCAAAGTTATTTTATTGCAGTTATTTTACATGTATATAAAAATATAGTGACATAAACATTGGTGTGCCAATTTGGGTACAATGGCTACAAGTGCACTAAAAATTACCATTTTATTTACAGAATCAATATGAGTTGCAAGCAATTTTTTAGTGGCACTAATGAATTCAGTGACTTAGAAGGTATTTATTTATTTGTAATACTAAGCACATCAACAGCACTGTCACTTACATTTCAAATAAAACTTACATCTAACATTGGCATTTCAGTAACCGTGCAAATAACAGGTATGCATGACATTGACATAATGAAAAAATTAGAGACAATAAGAAAATAAAATAAAAAGTGTGTCCAGTAAACCTAAATCTAGAACACTACGGAAATCTAAACAGTTTGAGCTATGTAGGCGTACATTGCTCACACTGTTTGTATAGGGAGCGTCTGTATGAAACGAAACTCATAGAGAAAACTTATCAGTATCAGCACTATGGCAGAGGATAGAGACGATGGCTTGGGGTATGATGTAGCCGTCATTCCACCTGAGCCAAGCGTCGTGATTGACGAAGAAGGTGATGGTGATCTATCCTACCAAACTATATCCCAGGTAATATCGAGGTATTTGTTCGCAACGTGGGTATTCCTTCGGATTCCGAGGATACCAGCGATGATGAAGCTTTGTCTGCTAAAAGGTCACGATCTTTCTTTAGATTGACCGAGCAGTCCACTGTCTCTGGGTGCCGATTTGAGGTCAGCCTGTACGATTTGGTTACAAGAATCGGGTAGCAGCAAGCTCAAGCGGATACTTCTATAGTTCCAATATATACATATATTGTGGAAAATCGACTACCTCTAGCTCTAGAGTTGTAAAAAATCTGCTCAACAAATTGGTTACAAATCCTGCAAACCACCAGGTTGATGATTTTTTTGGCTGCGATCTACTGTGTGGTATACGCCAGTTGGATATCGTGCCACTGGAACTATCCGTGAAAATCTCACCAAAATGTCCGCTGTCAAATGCACAAGAGATGATGAAGAAAGCAAGACCTGAATTTGATCACAGATTTGATAAAAATACCTTCTGTTTGTCCGCTGATAGTATTTGCCAAATGGCGACCAATCACGACTCGTATGAACCAATAGAGTCCATACAAAGGTGGTAGAGTGAAAAAAAAAGGATAAGGCCGATGTGAACATTCCTAATCTGTTCCAAAATCATAATAAAGGTATGGGCGGAGTGGATGAACTAGCTAGACCTATCCATATCTGTGTATAGAAATGGCATTACGGTAAAAAATGGTGGTGGGTCTTATTTACTTACATGGTCGATATGACAATGCAAATGCATGGCGATTGTACGTAATGGCTAAAGAAGAACCAATAGACTAATAAACTGTTCCGCCGAAGTGTCGCCAGACACTTCCTGAACTGTCATCCCAAAGACCTGCTCGCCCTTCATCATCAAATATTGAAAGCTGTTTACAGTTGGATGGGGTTAATTACGTCTCTGAACAGCTTCCAAAACGAAGGAACGAACGTGTGATGTGCTATGTGCCATATCAGAGGTCATTGGGGTTGCAAAAAGTGGAAGAAAACCCTGATTATTGAAAAATCGTGTTTCGCTCATTTTCACTCATAAGAGGCCATTGTGCCAATTTGGGTACACCCCTTAAAAATTAAGGTTTTTTTATTTGATGTTTTTTTTTGTCATGCTATTTACTCTTGTGGTTACTAACTTTCAGTAAATAAAAGAATTTTGAAAATCTGTTCAGTAGTTTTGATTTGGCCACTAATGGGTTAATTTCGGAAGTCGGTGTCTTTGGAGCTGTATTTGAATTTTTTGTCACCGCCTTCCGAAATTAAAGTTATTTTTCACTTTGTAGTGGTTTTTTGGAAGTCGGTTGTTTTTTTTTGGAAAAAGTTTTTATTTTTCACTTTTTAGTGGTTCACATGTGCTTACCCCTTCACAGCATACCGGCGTGATGTTATGTTATGAACTGGTGTAAGCAATAGACAGACATGAGATTTCAGCAATCCCAGTCCATTTGCTATCATTTATTGAGGAGTTCCGTTGCCTATCTCCAAAGTTCTTCATCAGATCTTCACCAAATTGAAATGAGACCACTACGAGAAAGTATTCTTCCAAAAAATATCTAAATCGCTTCGTGTGCCTATAAAATTTGAAGAGTTCTCTCTATTTCTCCAGGATCCCATCATCAGATCCTGACTTGATGATCATGGGACCACCTGGGAAGTATACCCTTTCAAACAAAAAAAACAAAATCCAAATCGGTCCAGCCATCTTCGAGTAATCGGGGAACATACATAAAAAAAAATAAAAAAAAAAAAAAAAAAAAGGTTCCGACGAATTGATAACCTCCTCCTTTTTGAAGTCGGTTAATAAAATAGTGGTATCGATTCTCTTGTACACTGAACTAAACTAACTAAACTATCACTAAAATTCCTTACTTTTGGCTATGAGAATCTTAAAGCTATTCTGTAAAAAAAAATCTCTAAACTTAAAAATATTTTTTACACAACTATAACGATTTAATTTTAATTTAGTCCTTAAGTTAAACACAAAACAAAGCTAATAATATTAGGTCTTTACCTATGAAATTGCCGTTTTGCAGTACTGGCCATTTCAAATCAAAATAATTTTTGTTTGGGTAAGAATTCTAATTTCAAATTAATTTTATTTTAAAAACATGGATTTTTTTTTCCAAAAGTAGTCATTTGTTTATTGATTAGTGTTACATTTTCATCGCATTTCAATCTTTTTCGTCATCATGGATACGTTAAAAATTCGAGTAATTATGGAATATGAGTACCGTCGTGGCAGCAACGCGGCACAAGCGGCACGCAACATCAACGACGTTTACGGAGCTAACACTACAAACCAACGCACCACCTGTTATTGGTTTGCTCGCTTCCGTTCTGGAAATTTCGACCTGAAAAATGAACCTCGCGGTCGTCCGAAGACTTTGGTCGACAATGACGAATTAAAGGCGATTGTGGAAGCTGATGATACACAATCTACGGCTGAATTAGCAGCAGCTTTCGACGTTAGCGTCAAAACAATATTGGTCCATTTGCGTCAAATTGGCAAGGTAAAAAAGCTTGACAAATGGGTGCCCCACGAACTCAATGATCGTCAGCGCGAAGTACGCGTCGAGACGTGCCTTGCACTGCTCAACAGACACACAAATGAAGGAATTTTGAACCGCATTGTTACCTGCGATGAAAAATGGATTCTGTTTGATAACCGCAAGCGCTCAGCAAGTTGGTTGGATCCTGGTTCAGCACCTAAACAATGCCCTAAACGAAAACTTACCCCTAGAAAAGTGATGGTCACTGTTTGGTGGTCTAGCGCCGGTGTGATTCATCACAGCTTCTTACCAAACGGGGTGAGCATTACTGCAGATGTGTACTGTGAAGAACTGAACACAATGATGGAGAAGCTGGCACATCTCCAACCAGCATTGGTCAATCGCTCGTCTCCGCTGCTCCTGCACGACAACGCGCGACCTCATACTGCACAGCAGACGGTCTCCAACTTGCAAGAACTGGGGTTGGAAGCTCTCCGTCATCCGCCCTACTCACCAGACCTTGCGCCTACAGACTACTACTTTTTCCAGAATTTGGATAACTTCTTGGCGGGAAAAAAATTCAATACCCGAGAGGCAGTACAAAATGCCTTTGAAGAATTTGTTGCCTCCCGTCCAGCTGATTTCTTTAAGAAGGGCATCAATAAACTGCCACTGCGATGGCAAAGATGCATTGATTGCATGGGTGATTACTTCGATTAATACAAATAAAAAATACATGAAAAAAATTCGTTTAAATTTTTTCATACAAAACGGCAATTTCATAGGTAAAGACCTATTATGTACAGGTATATAAAAAAATAAAATAATCTTATTGCATCAAAAAATAAGTCCGCATCGTTGTCAACGGGAAGAGTGCCCAAAAGGCTGGCAGCATTGCCACGTTGTATGGCAATGCTGATTCTTTGGCCGAAATATAGGCCAGCCTTTTGGTCACGTGAAGAGTTAACCAACCGCTTGGAAATATCTCGGAAAACTAAGTGGGCACTCGGACCCCATGGCCCTAGAGTTTCAACCCCAAACGGCTCGAATATATAGCTTCCAATAAGATTGGAATATTTGCGCCGTTTGAGGTTTTCCGCACCTGTAGCAGCCGCCCCAGCACAATTCGCCGTACTAGAAAGATGGGATGGCGCAAGGGTGTCGACACATGTTGCATCCCACACCAAAGGCCGACCTAACTTCCAAGGCATTATGGACATTCCGTCTGGTCTCTTCCCATCGTCGCGTGCCAAGCCATAGGGTTCTAAAACAGCTGGCACCCCGGCGGTGACAAGAGCACGACGGATGATGTCATTAATGCTGGCATGCCGTGCTATGCACCGCGCTTTTGCAGCGCATCGGGGATGTTCGCGGAGTATGGCGTGCCGGATTTTTATGCCCTTATGCGAACACGAATAGCATCCCTGATGCGGCGAGTGCGCGATAGCTCCAACAGCCTTGTGGCTATCTTTGCCAGCAAAGCAGACAGTCCAATGATGTGGCACTGGATGACCACTCATCGTACGTCATTTGCGTATATAAAATAAGTGTTATTGTGTATGTGTGCAGTGTTGCCAACAGATAAACGAGCTCTCCACCAGATTTAACTCACAGAACATATATACTCTAGGGAGGATTTAACTTCTAAAACCACCAGAAATCCACTAACAAAAATCGGCCCTACTCCAAAAATCGCAAAAATTTCCACTAAACAAATTTTTGATCTTTATAAAAGAAAACAGTAAGTAGTTTTATTAGTAAAAATGTTCTTTATTTGACTGGCTAAAAGTTATCGAAAGTACTACTGGTCAAGTAGCAAAATGTAAACTATGTGGAACGGTTATAAGAAATTAATCACTACGGAGATTTTAAATCTCATGAGATGTCAAAGAAGCATCTACAAAATAAAAAGGTAAATGGCTGTTTTTTTATTTTTTATCCGCGACGACCACGGAGACGGTATATTATGCGTTTTGGTTTGCGTTAGGTGTCAGGGTGTGTGTGTGTCTGTTACGATTTTTCTCGGAAACAGCTGGGCCGACTTTGATTGTTAGTTTATTGGTGAGTTTTACATCTTTGTATCATATCATATATTGTAAACTAACTACATAATACTACTGAAAATATTCTACGCGGAATCCCTGCGTATACGCAGGGATTCCGCGTACAACTAAAAACTATAATTTAATGTGCGGGATGGATCGTTTGACGTCATCATGTTCATGTCACGTCATTCTGACGGATCAGTGTTGCCTACACTAAAATTAAATGAAGTAAAAATAATTATATTTCGTAACGTTTTAGTGGCTTAGTGATTGAGTGATAGCATTTTCAGTAATTGAAACTGAATTCTATTAAACCACTAGAAAAAACCACCAGCCACTAAAAGCAATATTTCGCCACTAAAAGGGGGGTCGAAACCACCAGTTTTAGTGGAAAATCCACTAAGTTGGTAACACTGTATGTGTGTATCTTTTTGTGCGTCGCCTTTTGTTTTGTGTATGTAGAATTTAAGTGATTTTTATTTTGATTTTGTTTTTGAATATGGATTTTGTATGGTCTGAAATAAATATTATATTATTATTATTTATTATTCGACCTGCGCTCCTACTGCAGGATAAGCCATGGTGTCCGAGGCGGTCAACAACTTCACCGCATTGGCAGCGATGCAGAGCCACGCAAGGAGCTAAAATTAAATTTACACAACTAAAATCGAATTTGACAATCGCGACTTCTGCAGGCTTAGCATGACGCTTTCTATTTCTACTCTACTGTAGAATAGAAATCGCTTGTCTACATTTCTCGGTGGAAAACTGACAACTGTCTACACGGAAACGTCATTTTTGTCTAGTCTTCCGTTGACAAAACGCTTCTCTACGGTTGTCGTGCCAAGCCTGCAGGTGGTATTTTTTTTTCTTTTGGCTTCGCAACGTGGTACTTGTGTGCCCTACGCAATGATTTTTTTAAGAGCCGAATGAAGGGTGCGCAGGGGGGCAGCCTCGACGTTTTTTATATGGAATTTTTCACTTTTTGTATGGAGAATATAAAAAAATATTACCTACCTACGTTTTTCATCTACATTTTTCTCGATGGCAATGGTGCCGATGTCAACAATTCCGCCAATGCTCTATGTGTTGAAAAAACGTGCGAAGGAAAGTATTTTTTTAAAGATCTTATATCCGATACTATTAGTATAAAGTTGCTAAAAGTTGATTTGATGAGGGTATTATCAAATTGCGATTATTGTGACAGTTGACATTTGCCGGTGGTGCTGCCAGTAGTAAATGGAAGAAATCCTATCCGTAACTGCACTAACATACATAAAATAAATAATAGATGGTTCAATTTATATAATTATAAGAAAACATACTAAAATTATGTTTTAAATATTTATGTTAAGAATAAATTACTAATATATTTTAGACCTGCTATGCGTATTGTTTTTTTTTCTTCGTTGACGTTAAGCCTAAGGTATTAATTTCCCAGTTCTGATATTTGTTAATTTTATATGGCAACATTAAACGATATTTTATAGCAAAATCAAGCAGAAAACGTTTAATTATGATTATTTCTCCACTTCTGCTTTAAGGCATAAAAAGTTATTCAAAATTCTTTATTTTTATTCAAATTAACTACAATATTGTGTTTGTACATATTCCGTGGGGCACCTTTTGCCCATTCTCCTTTGAAAATTTATTTATTTTCACTTCAAGTCGCAGACATCGCCATCGGTGTAGCCCTGGGACTTGTATGTACTAGGAGTACCTGTTTCACAAGAGCCAGGCAAAATGTTTGGAACTCCTACATTTTTCAGTATCATAAAATGTTTTACAAGTACAGACGCCAGCACATCAAGCTACCACAATCTGTCAAATTTCTTTGATAGATTTTCAACTTTATTGCTTAAATTTATGGTTCATGTTCAATTGAAAAATTTGACAGCTTGGGGTAGCTTGATGTGCTGGCGTCTGTACATACCAGAAAATCTTTCTTTTTTGCTTGACCGGTTAAAGTACTATTTCTGAAATCAGTACGTATAGGGAAATTTTAACCTTTTATTTCAGTTTTTTTTTTGGGAATTGTCAATAAATAGGTAATGTGGTTTTTGTCTGTCATCCCCTTTGTTTACATAATTTATCTGAATTAGAGATTTGAAGATAGCGCAGTGACAGCACTCAACATTATGTAACGTATGTGTACTTGATGCTTGATGTAATCGTACCTTATTCGTACATAACTGAGTCTTAGAGAATGTACAGAGAGCACAGACATATAAAACAGTAGACATAGATTATTACTATAGAGTAATAATTTAAAATAGAGAATACATAGGCATTCGACTGAAAAACTTGTTTCTATGGTCATGAATTAAAAAAAAATATTCGTACATACTATTTCCATGCCTACAGGCATTAAACCACAGACATATAAACGTCAAAACCATAGACCTAAGGACAAAACGGCGGGCGACGACGATCAAAAGATACGATCCGTTCAAAGTCGGATACTTAGGTTATTTGCAAGCGGAATTAATTTTGAGTAATTTAATTTATTTACAAACAATTATAATGTTGTAATTGTTATAAATCCCACAAAACTAAATTTCGAAGTACGTAAAATAAAAAAGGAACGAAGTCAAAATTGTGCCTACATTGAAAAATATTCAAAAAAAGGAATTGCTTCTAGGGGCGAGTCTAAGGCCGAAAATATAGCTATTTGAATTTTTGCCCGTTTGTCTGGATGTATGTTCCGGGTTGGCGCACAAGTATAAACTAAGTTTGGTTTCCCTTTATAATGGGAATTTGTGTCATGACGTTAGGAGTTGGTACCGGGACCAAAAGGGAATAATAACCCTTTCACCTTTTTGTTTATTTATACCTAAGATGTTTTTTTTTCTATTACCTAGTTATGTAATTGATAAGGTATGTATGTACCACAAAACAGCTTTAAGTCTAAAAATAACAAAAATAATTAATAAGTAATAATTCATACAGTCGTACGTACCAAATTTGTAGATACATACTATTAATTCCACATGCATGAATGACACAGTGCAAGTGTAGTTCACGACTGTCATCAACATCATCTGCCTACCCTTTTACAAACTACATTGGAGTCGGCTTCCAGGCTAACCGGATGCATCTGAAAACCAGTATTTTACATCGAGCGACTGCCTATCTGACCTCCACAACCCAGTTCCTGGGGAACACGATACCCCTTGGTAAGACTGGTTGTCATACTTTCGAGCTTCTGACGAACCGTAACAACTGTCAAAGATCCTCTAATGACAGCCGGGACCAACGGCTTATCGTGCTTTCCGAGGCACGTAGGGGTCTTGGTATGTCTTGTAGTTTACGACTGTATTGGGCCGAAAACTTAGATAATTTTTAATAACCTTGAATTGTGAATTGATCTGGTCCACTGGCGCCAGTACATCTCGTGCCTAAGCACGTTTCAATAGTTCGAGAGCCTACGTGCATCGAAGTGTAGTGGTTTCGCAGAGACGGTCTTTGCAGTAACGTGCATCGCAATTTTGTAGCACCGTATTAGCATTTATCGATTTGTTGTGCGTTGATATTCCGTATTCTACTCGTATGGTTAGTACCTATGCCATATCTATGCACTACGCCATAGACAAGAGTGACAGCTGCACTGTTGTATCACGATTTTGTGAACTAGAATAGAATATCATCTTTGTTGTGCGTATTCGAAAATCCCAACATGTTTGATGTTTGATATGAACGAACGTCATTGACGTCTATGTGTATGATAAAAATGGTGCCCATTTACCAGCTGGCATCTAGTCTTTATTGCTAAAGAATTGACATTGTGATGATAAAAATCGTGTAGCATGGCGTCTGTTCTTGATTTAGTAAAACATTACCAGCATACAATAGAGAAATATCCTACCGAAAGGCATAAAGTGAGTTATCATTTGCTTCCATTTGGTGTAATTCCCACATAAATTAGATAATTCCTGAATAATTTTATTCTGCGACGTTGTCGTGTTAATGAGATCCAAAAATAACAAAACGACATAACATAGCTTGACAAAAAATGTCGCCAGATAAGCATTGTTTGATGATTTTGAAAATACGGTATTGCCGTGAACATATGTATGGTAATTTAATTTCACATCCCCAACACCAGTGATAGCTAATGAATTGAATTAAGCACAGTAATATTTACGGTTTAGTACTAACAAGTGCTGAATATTTCCAGGTTTTAAAATGTATAGACAAGTTGTACAACATGGCAGTGACAGTCCAGCATCTTCAGGAGACAGGAGTGGGCCGCACGGTGAATGCTCTGCGCAAGGAGACGGGTGACGTGGGGCAGGCGGCCCGCTCCCTTGTGTACAAGTGGAAGCTGATGGTCGCAGCAGAGGAGAGCGATCCAGAAACTGACCAGAACAATGACAGTGAGCCAACTACATTTTAAACTTTTATGTATTTAGTGACATTATTTTGTTGTTTCAATTCAAGAACCATGTACATATTACTGCCCAACTTAATGTGTGTTCTTGTTGTTTTCATACATTCCATTTCATACTTTTGGTAGAAAGGATATCATTGTTTTTATTCTATAAACTGATTTAAAAGATGCTCTTGTACTTACAAAGTGTGGCAGTGCATGGTCACGGGAATATAGTTAGATATTAAAAATACAAGGAAAAAGTGCAATGACTCATTAAAAAAGTACATCTTGCCGATAGTAGAGCATTGCACAGTGCGCACAGTGCTTGAGCATATCAATGTGTATGTGTGCATCAATATTGTGCATGTGTGACGTTGGTTAGGACAGATCAGCTCATAACTGATACAACAATATCTAAAAGGCAAATACTATTATGGTTATTATTTCAGTGTACCTGTTACAATTAGTGACATTGTGCATTGCTAGAAAATGTAAACTGTTATTTAAATTATTTAAAAAATAATAAATTAATTAAAAACCAGATATTTTTGGCTATAAGTACTCAATCCTCATGCCTAAAAGTTTTAGGGAATTTATTAAATGCTGAAAAGTAATGATAAATAAAAACAAAAACATAAATAGGCATTCACGGATATTTTTTATAAAAAAAAGTGTTTATTATTGTATTTTGGTGGTAACTACAAAATTTAGGGGTCCAAATTAATACAATGACTATGCTGGGTGGCAGGAGCCTATAGGACCAATTTATGCAAATGAGCTCCTTAGTTCTTTTATGTGCATGTTATCTTATTTGAAATTAATTTAATTTTTTTAACTGTGCAATGAACTTGTACTCACGGCTACACTTCAAGCTATACATTTCCAGTTTACGCTGACTACGCACTGTACGGAAATTCTATAAAATGCGAGATCAGCTTATACTGGAAATGTATAGCTTGATGGGTAGCTGTGTGTACAGTCAGCGCCAAAAATATTGGGATGAACAGACTGTTCAAAATGATCTTAACAACTAAGAAAATTAAACTTTATCTCAATTGGATAAAGTTCTTGTCAGAATGATAGTTGTCGTGTACTGTTTTCATTCTGAAACAGTCCTTGTATCATTGAGTTAATATTTAATTTTCATAGTCATTTAGATCATTTTGAACAGTTTGTTCGTCCCGATATTATTGACCCTGATATCACTTAACTATGTCATAATAACCTACTAATACATATTGTTTAAGCAGTAGTTTGTACAAGTTAAATATTTTATGTTATAACTTAAGTTGTGTTTCGATATTTACAATTGGGGCAATTTTTATTATACTTAAATATTTAATGAAATATATATTTTTTTTAAGTAATCCTTCACTTTCATTATTGACCCTTTGCTAAAACCTTTTGATTTTATTGCACAAATGCACACACAATGCACATGATAGTATTATTCATAACTCATTGAGCGTCTCACTCAGTGAGATTTTAGTAAATTCCAATTTAAATCAATCACATAGTTTGAATTTATTCAACACTTCTTATTATCTTGTTCAATTAAAGTTTAAATTAAATTAGTATAAAGTTTTGGTTTCATATTGCCGATTTTGCATGCATTGAAGTAGACTGAATTGTTTGTTTGACTAATATTTATTTTGATCCTAATTTACACAAATGTTTTTTTATATTTGTAGAAAATAGTTCACGGAAATACAAATCTGGTTTGAAAAAAATCCTTCACTGAAAGAAAGTTACATAATTCTCAAGTGATATAGTATACCTACTGGTTCCTGTTAGAACCTCTTATCACAACCGAATACCGATTTCACGTTACTGGGTCGTATAATGTAATTTGTAACAGGAAGAAAATAAGAGTGACTTAGAGATGACATTCAGAGAAAATGCAGCATAATAACAATACTAGGTATTTGATAAAGTAGCATGCACTTATTGCACAGCACAGTAGTCATTTGGGTGAATGTTCCTTAATTAGATTGATCAGGTCTTTTCAGGATTAGTGATTCGCTTATTAGATGTTTTGATCCAGATGTAAGATGGATGATAATGATCATTTAATGGTTTTTAAATTACCGTGGTACCATGGGTATACTTGCTGTTTTGTTCATGTAACAGGGTCATAACAACTAACTAAGTACCTACATAAAATAAGCTATACAAAATTTGCTACGCAAGAATGGAATCCGCAGCTACCAATCGCAAAGTCATTGTGCTAATTGGACCGTTTCTGCATTTACATGTAATATTATGCTTTCGAGTATTACAACATTACGTAGATTCTTTAAATAAAGGATTACCTAATACGCAGTGTGACCATTCGTAGTGATATAACTTCGAATTTGCAGTTTTCTTTTCAGCCAAGCACTATTCTGCCAATGCGGCATAACTAGTCTGTATGGTGCTAAAGATCGTGGGTCTGATTCTAGCTCAATTCAAGTAGTTTTCAAATATTTGAAAATATTGTGAGTGCCAATCATAATGTCACTTATAAGCTGACTTTTCATTGTACGAAACGCCTATAGGATGCGAGGTCAGCTAAAACTGGATATAGCTTGATATGTCGCCGTGTTTTACCTACATGAGGAAATAATCTGAGTGTAATGATAAAACCTCCTTTAAGCATCCCAAATTTAATTTCAGCTTCAACACACAATGGACATGGCAGTGGAAAAGATTCCGATGATAACGCTCAATCCAAGAACAAGTCTGATAGATATGAGAGTTCACACTCTTCATCAAAACCAAAAGACCATCGAGAAATGAATGGAAACTACAGTGGGACCAAAAAAAGATACCACAGTAGTGAGGTAAAACTTTATCATGTTTATTTGGTGATTCCCTTTATCTGTGGTTACACTATCACTGGTGCGACTACAAAACTTATGCAGCATTTTAATGTTGATAGATTTCTTTTTCCAATCTATTTCTTAATATCACACTTAACAATTTCTCCTAAATTATAGAAGTCAGAGTTTTGAAAAAAAAAAGTTGTTAAGCAGGTATAGCAAATTTCATCAACTTTCTTTGAAATTCTAGTTTATTATACAATACATACATACACAAGAGGAGACCTCTTAGTAAAAAACTTTTTCCAAAAAAAAACAACCGACTTCCGAAAAAACACTACAAAGTGAAAAATAACTTTAATTTCGGAAGTCGGTGTCTTTGGAGCTGTATTTGAATTTTTTGTCACCGCCTTCCGAAATTAAAGTTATTTTTCACTTTGTAGTGTTTTTTCGGAAGTCGGTTGTTTTTTTTTGGAAAAAGTTTTTATTTTTCACTTTTTAGTGGTGCACATGTGCTTACCCCTTCACAGCATACCGGCGTGATGTTATGTTATGAACTGGTGTAAGCAATAAACAGAGATGAGATTTCAGCAATCCCAGTACATTTGCTATCATTTATTGAGGAGTTCCGTTGCCTATCTCCAAAGTTCTTCATCAAATCTTCACCAAATTGAAATGAGACCACTACGAGAAAGTATTCTTCGAAAACATACCTAAATCGCTTTGTGTGCCTATAAAATTTGAAGAGTTCTCTCTATTTCTCCAGGATCCCATTATCAGATCCTGACTTGATAATCATGGGACCACCTGGGAAGTATACCCTTTCAAACAAAAAAAACAAAATCCAAATCGGTCCAGCCATCTTCGAGTAATCGGGGAACATACATAAAAAAAAATAAAAAAAAAAACAAAAAAAAAAAAGGTTCCGACGAATTGATAACCTCCTCCTTTTTGAAGTCGGTTAAAAAACAGCCAGTTATTAATAAAAGAAGATTATGATTGTTTTATAAACATTTTACAGGATGAAGAACCAAACACCAAGCGTTCAAAACATTCAAGTTCCAGTGAGGATGACTACAAAAGAAAGTATCAAGGTAGGGTTAAGAAACCAGAGACCGAAAGTGAAAGTGACGACTCACAGAGTGACGAAAGTGACTCAGAGGACTCTGACTCCTCACAGGAAGAGGTAAAAGTCAAACAAGAAATAAAGCAAGAACACAGTAGCCATAAGTCATCTTCATCTAAGCACTCCTCTCACAATGAGCATGCAGATCATAAATCATCCAGTTCAAGCAGGCCCTACGAGTCTGAGAAGCACTCCAGACATCATAGCTCTCAGTCAAAAGAGAGGCATTCTTCTGATACATCTTCAACAAAAGAAAAAAGTCACAGTTCCGACAAACACAAAAGTTCAAAGGAAAAAGAATCAAATTCTGAGAAGAAACACAAATCAGATGCAGAGAAAAGTCATAAAGAATCAAAGTCATCTGCTAGACATAGTTTGGAGAAGCAGAGTAGTTCAGACAAGCACAGTAGCTCTGAAAAACACGGCAGTTCTGACAAACACAGGTCAAGTAGCTCCCACAAATCTGATAGTGGGTCTGATAAAAACAAAACAAGTTCTGATAAACACACCAAATCAGACAAACACAAATCATCCAGTCACTTGCATGCTTCAGAAAAAGAAAAGCACAAGAGTTCATCAGAGAAGGACTCTGAAAGATCTAAACACAAAGTTAAAGAAAGTACTAGTAATAGTAGTAGTTCTAAAGAAAAACATAGTTCCTCTAGCAAGGACAAGTCTAAAGATAGTAGTACTTCTAAGGAGAAGTTGAGTAGTCATAGTAGTGAGAAAAAACATTCGTTGTCGAGTGATAATAAGTCGAATAGTAGCAGTAAGGGCCATTCCGAGAAGTGTGATGAAAAGAGCGACAAGAATTCAAAGCATAGATCAAGTTCCTCATCACATAAAAGCAGTAAGTCAAGCGGCAGCAAGAGCGAAGAAGTACCAAAGAAAAAAGTTCAAATACAGATCAGTGAGGATCACGATACAGATGATGGAATCGACTGTGGATCAGGTAAATAATTTGAATATAGTTTAACGAAACCATTGCTATTGTCTATAAACATTCAGGTATATTTTACTAATTTCTGTTTTATTCAAGGTCAAATCATTTATTTCAAATTAATCACGAGGCACTGTTGAATGTCTAAATTTACAAGATAATACAATTGATTCTAGTTGTCCCTTCCAAAAGGTTAGTTTCGTATGGAGAAGAATGGGCAAGATGGATAAGAGTAATTACTGTTTCAAATATTTTACAATATTTTGTGTATATTCAGGTGCCAGTTTTGCTGAAGCGCTTGGCATGATCAGTCCCGTCAAATCCAAAAAGAAACTGTTGAGGGACGCAGCCTCACCGAACAATGACGTAAGTATAAAATTATCCAGATGTGATTGTTGGCGACAGACGGCAGTTTGTTGCACTTCTACAATATCAATAACCGGTTTAACGAAGCAGAACAAACGCGTCGAAGCCTAGTGTCATTTGTTTTTCCCATCATTGTGATATATTTTTTTGTAACATTCTTGTTACGGAAATATTGAAGGACAAAGTTACAATTACAAGTTCCGACATTTTGTAATTTTTTCACGAAAACTAGTTTTAAATGTTATACCACTGCATGCACCATAAAGTCAAAGTCAAATTAATTCAAATAGGCACGGCACTTATGGCAGATTTGAAGACCAGTATTTAAAAAAAAAATTCTAGTTGCCCCTTCCATGAGATAGTTTCGTATGGAGAAGAATGGCCAAGAAACTCCACCGATACTCTTTTAAAATATTTTGTCGTACATTAATTGATTATACAGTGGTGGTCATATAAAAAAGAACGCTTATTTAAAAGGAAGGTTTTTTCAAACTAACAAGTCTAACTAATTGCATGTATTTTTTCTCTCGGTATCGCAAAACTTTTCCATATCAGCGGTACACTCTTTGATAGACATGATTGGTTAAAAAATAAATAGTTAAACTTTATACATTAGATCTGAACCTAGTATTAATTACTACTTACTGGCTAGTCACATTATTATGAACCTTGAATAGTTTATATTTTATTCAAATTTAAATAGAGAACATTCTGTGGCTCTGTGGTCGTAGGTCACTATTCGTATAATTTTGGCGTCATTTAGTGCTGTAAAAGTCTTAAGGTGATTGCTTCATATGAAATCAATGGGGAAAAATAAAAATTGTGATAAATCTACGAGGGAAGTAATAATAAAACTTCGCGAGAAAAATTGACCGTATAAAAAGATAGCCGACCATCTGCAATGGTTTTCCACACTGAAGCATTTTGCCACGTATCAAACTTCAAATGTTCCTCATATGCACCTAAACAGAGAAAGGAGAAATTCATCTCGTCGAGATGATCTAAATACCGTTCGTTTGGCAAAACAAATTCCTTTTAAAGGAGACCCTTTGAAAGGAATTTGTTTACTATCCTCCTCACGCGAAGATGCAGGTGTAGAATTTCGTGAAGGCTTCCCGATCCAACCTGCAGTATGTGCTGAATCTCTTGATACGTAACTCGCCTATTGTCATGGATTCAATTTTTCACTGCTAGCATGTTTTCTTCCGTAACAGCCGTCAAAGGGCGACCACTTCTTTCTTCATCCCCCAAAGTTAGTCGACCGTGCTTGAATTCGTTATACCAACGATACACGGTTGCCTTAGAAGGGCCTTCGTCCATGAATGCCATTTGAAGTCTATCGTACGATTCGTCCGGTTTCAGGCGTCACTTGAAATAAAAAAAAATCATAGCGCGAAAATGTTCCCGGCGCAGATAATTTTTTTAATAACACACGAAAATTTAAATTAGCTCGCAAACAATGTGGAGCGAAATTTTGAAATTGGAACGTACCTATTTTTACTTACAAATAATCATATTTTCAAAGTAATAACTGGCCAGCCTCTCAACATAAAAACTTTTTTTCTGCAATACTTTCTGAGTGGCCTGGTATTTGAATTTGTTATTAGGGAGGATGAAGAAAATATTTATAAAAAAAAGTGTTAGCGATTTTATTCTATATTCCTACTCTCGTTTGCTCTATTCATGTGACTATTTCATAAAATAACTAGTTACTTCTAAGAAGGAACACATAATTACGCATGACATGATTAAGATAAAAAAAAAAAAAACTGAAAAAAATCGTTCTTAATTATATGACCAAAATTACTGTATTTGAAGACGATGCACCTAGAATTAAATTACTATACCACTATAGAGAATTTGAAATAAACCATGACAGGTAAATTCTTAAAGGTCTATCAAGTATTGTAATAGTACATGATTTTCCAAAAAAAAATAGTAAAGTTATAATATTGTGTGTGTTAAAGTAACCACATAATATGAAATCCATGTCATGTAAATAAGAAATTGTACAATAAGCACAATGTTTTACGTGCTTTACATTGCGTACTACCGGAAACAGCGATTTTCACACCAAATATAAAAGTCGTTTCCCAGGAATAATTTTAGTCTCTCACTCTTAACTTTCCAAAGAAACGATGGATGGACTGTGTAAACGCTGATATAGCTGATACACTGATATTTAGGATGGAGGTGACTACCAAGACGACGGCTAATAGAGAAGTATGAAGACAAGAGAATGATGAATAGGGTATTACACTCATTTTTGAAAAGTGTCTTAATTCGATTCTAGAATGCTAATAAACCAATAAAAAAAACATTTTTTTTTATTTAATCGATTAGTGCCATAAAAATGCATTTAAATTTGACATTTTCAAATTTCGCGCGTAATTTGACGAAAACGCTGGACGCAGTAGACGCCATATTGCTCTGTGGATATGACGTCAGTTTGCTAAAAACAAATGCGCTGATATTTTGTATGACAATTGTTTATAATTTTAAAAAATGAGTTATTTTTCTACTTATCGTTGGTTTGCTGTTCCTGAATGCAAAATATTATTTAAATAAGAATTACTTTGGTTACAAAAATAATAAAAGTACAAAGTTGCTCAGTTGACATGCCGTATGACGAACTAACATGGCGGCTACTATTTCATGGTGTTGAAAAACAGATTAAAAAAACTGAAATCTTTAAATTGTATTTTAAAATTTATTTTGTTGTTTCATGAACTAAAACTAACATTTTCCGCTTGCATTTTGCCTAAGCTATCTCAATAATATATTTTTAGATTTTTTCTCGTATAGACTAAAATACCCTATTGATGATACTCTTAACTTTCCACCAGTATAGCCCCGCAGCCCTGTTGGCTCCTTCCGTGAAGCTTGCGCCGCTCCCTACGCTGGAGATCTCGGCGCTGCCAGAGATATCGCCCAACTACAAGCCGCGGCCACCACCTCGACCATTGCCACATTTCATCGATGAAGACGCTATGAGCTTTTCATCCAAAAACCAAAGGTAAACCATTTAGTTCACCGGCATTGTAGCACGATTAATTATCTGCAATAGATTCCGCGTTGCAGGCAGTTAACGCATGGTACAGCTCTGTGTATTTGCTTAGACATCAAATCATGATTATCTAAAACGAAATATAAATTTAATTTTGTAAACTTATAACTTAACGTAACTACAGCTGCTCGTCAACTGGGATGTACGAACTGTAAGATATAATAAGTTTGCTAAATTATAAAGGGTGGCATGGTACATCGACGCGCAAATTGAAATTGTGCATTCTAGGTCACCATAGAAAATTTGTTATCAAAAAAACAAATTCTGCTCTCATTGTTAAGCACAATACCTATAACAATAACAATAAAAAGTATGGGATGCATGAACTGTAAGATATAATAAGTTTGCTAAATTATAAAGGGTGGCATGGTACATCGACGCGCAAATTGAAATTATGCATTCTAGGTCACCATAGAATTTTTTTTATCAAAAAAACAAATTCTGCTCTCATTGTTAAGTACAATACCTATAACAATAACAATAAAAAGCATGAGCGGTGTTAGTCCTCGTCGGCGTGTGCGCTGGCGGCGCGGCGGCTCACGCTGTAGGCATGTTATTCTTACCGTCCTTTTAAATTAGCTGTAAGACTGTATCGACCTACTTAGATGTTTAATTAAATTGTTGATACCAAATGTTTCAAACGAGCGCTAATCCTGCCGACAAACTGTCACGCAGTTTGGCAGATTTATAAAATTTGCACAAGTTTTGGTTCAAATAAATGATTTATTCATTTTTACTTACGCGGTCTAAATGTTTGGAACACGTAATGTTTTTTTATTTTTTTAATAACCGACGAATAATTTCAATACGGGTATAGAATCATGTACTGAATCCATGGTAACAATTTGCGCTTCGATGTATGTCACTCTGTACTTTTTTGTCTTATCTTGATTTGATATTGATAGCCGTCACCTACGTGAGTGAACTTGTGCCATTTAATTTGATTTGATGCTGAATAAATATGCCTATTTATCCTTAACTTTAAAATCACGAGTTACACTAGGGCTTCGCAACACTCCTTTCATGCAGTTATCGAATTGTAGATGTGGCATGCTTTGTCTGCAATCAAAGGAAGAAAATGTGAATATAATAGAATACGAGAGTAATTTGTGAAAGTATGGTATTGGAAAAATGTTCAGTGCCACCACGCAATCGCCATCTTGTGTTGTACGGCGTGTTTCTATCCATTCAAAATGAAATTGTAATCCCGTCTACCTATCTGGTCATCATCATCATCATCATCATAATAGGGTATTTTCCAATTTTATAAAAACTGTTTTAATTTGAAGATTGGGACGATATATTTAACAGAAAAATAAAAATAAATTTATTTATAGCCATTTTCTCCATTAAAATCAAATTTATTTTTCGTTGTTTTGAATTTACCGCCAAAACGCTCCTTATGATGACTTTTTATCACGTGAAATCGTGACGTCAGCTTTGTGTAAACAGCACCGGTACAAATACTTAGTTTGGCGCAGTTTTAGAAGTATTTGTGCACAGAGGCACCGCACATTAGTAATATCACTTTCTATCCATTCAAAATCTCCTTAATTATGAACTCGACATTCACTTGTTTACTTACTAACTACTTTAGTTTACACAAAGTTGACATCACGTGTGGTCACGTGATAAAAAAGTCATCGTAAGGAGCGTTTTGGCGGTAAATTCAAAAGAACGAAAAAGAAATTTTATTTTAATCGTTTTTAATTGAGAAAATGGATATAAATCAATTTACTTTTATTTTTCTGTTACATATTTCGTACTAATCTTCAAATTAGAATAGTTTTTAATAAATTGGAAAATACCCTATTATAGCCGAAAGACGTCCACTGGTGGACATTAACTTCCCACGAGCACAGCTACTTCAACCGGTTCTGTGCACTTTTTGATGGGGTTTGCCATAATTGTCACGCTTGGCAGGCGGGTT
This sequence comes from Antitype chi, assembly GCA_947359405.1. Lineage (NCBI taxonomy): Eukaryota > Metazoa > Arthropoda > Insecta > Lepidoptera > Noctuidae > Antitype > Antitype chi. The sequence continues at coordinate 11,565,781 of OX375820.1, read as the reverse complement.
AGCGCTCGCAGTATGGTGGTAAAATACATAGAGAACGCTGCTGCCCATTCTCTAGTAAGTCCCTTAGTCGCCTTTTACGACACCCTCGGGAAGAAATGGGATGGTGCTATTCTATACGTCCGACACCACATGGAACCTGGGTTGTAAATTTCTGTATTCAAAGATTTGTTACGTTCTTGTGATCCAGGTTATTCATAACTCTGGTTCAGTTGTCAGCCGTTGCCACCTTTTATTAAGTTTTCTTTTTTTTTTTCAGAACCAAAGTCTATTCAGGCAACAAGGTCATAGGAGGAAAAATACCGTCGCTTTACGAAATGTGCGTAAATGTACTTCAAGAACACATTGATGGTAAGTTCAGTAGGTTATCACCTCAAATATCTGATATTTGTTTAGTCGAATTATGTCCTACTACCAGTTTAAAAAAAAAAGACAAGTTTTTGAAAGATAACACTAAGGCACATAATATAGACTCTTACAAAGGATTTATTATTGAGGGAATGTGGGTGTACTCTAGATAAATTTCTGCCTAACCCTCAACGGATTGCAGCGGTGATGCTATGTTGTGTTTTATCCATAATATATTTCATACATCGACTCACAAGTATAGCTTAAATAATACACATTGTTTAATAGTCTATTTACATTTTAGCACTTGAATACACGGGTGGTGTGCCATACGAAATTCTAAAGCCCGTTGTAGACAGGGCGACCCCGCAACAGATGTTTATACTAGAGCATTATAATCCTTACCTGATGGAGGACACTGACCATCTCTGGCAGAAGTTCTGCCAGAAAAACTTCCGCAACAAACAGCGCCAGGAAAATGAGGCCTGGAGGGAAATGTACACGGTTAGTAGGCTTTTGTAAAAATTAATATTTAGGCGCTGTCTACACAGCAGGGATTATCACGGCGATAGTTAGTCACGCCATCAAATTCAATAGAAACTATATGAAGCAATCTCCACACGGCGATATCATCGCAGCGAGAATTTGATGTCACGGCGAGACTATGGCCGCGATTCTCTCGCACGTGGAGATGGCGCCTAAAAGTTCGTAATTACCGTTTTCTTTTTCCATAAATAGGTGGGTATTATTGTATTAACCTCTTAAGTGAAAGTTCCTTTCGTGACCACGTTAAGCTAAAAATGTCGATCGGCGACAGTGGTTGAAGGAGGATGCACTAAGTTAGCCCGCGAAATTAAAAAATTAATTAAAAAATATGTGTATCATTTATTTTTTCAAATTCAAGTAAGATAGTACATTATAAATAACATATCTTAAATGAGCATATACTAAACAGAAATTCGACAAGACTTCTCTGTGTCTGAACGAAATAAATAAATATCTGTATCTCAGACAACAGCGCTCTTCCTTCTTCCTTAGAATATACATTTAAAAGCTTACATTTTCAAATTTGCTTTGATTATACATATTTTGTTATTTTTAGATCAACTAATAATTTAAAAATACAAACAAAGTGAAATGAAGTAAATTTGCTTGTCTGTGCCTGGTTGTATGTTGTTTAAAATAGTCATTATTGGTAGTCATTACTGGTATTACCGTATTTTTTTTTTGTTTAACGTACTGTAAAAATGAAACCTAGCTAGATCGATTTATCGCCCCCAAAACCCCCTGCATACATTTCATGAAAATCGTTGGAGCCATTTCCGAGATTGAGATTGTATGTATACGGAAAAAGTTTTTATCCAGTGCGCAAACTGTAACCATGAATTCAGCATATCATTGTAGACCCCCCAGCGCAGAAAATTTTCGTCAGCTGTACAAAAAAATTCAGTTGTTTCTTAGGAAAGTGAAATACCCACGCGGTCAAAATGTATGGAACAGCTGTTTTTTTTTTGTATAACCGACGAAAAATTTCTGCGCTGGGGGGTCTACAATGATATGCTGAATTTGCTGAAATGCTACAATGATATGAAAACTTTTCCTGTTTACAAGAATTGCTTGTTTAAAGGTATTATTAGATGTATTATGTCATGTCTTGATATGAAATAGTCATTCAATGTGATTATATTATCTTAAGATAGGGAAATTGATGATTTAAATGATTATAATTATATAAATACATATGTATCACGGTGGCAAATCATATTTTGTTCATTCAAATATCTCTTGACACTGACAAGCAAATTGCAAAAAAAAACGTTAGAAAATTAGAATTTCGCGGTCTGCCCTGGCAGTGCAGTGGTGCCCCAGTGGTACCGACAGCGACTTACTAGTTGTAGGTCGTAGGTTCGAACAGACAGGCGCTTTACTCTGTGTAAATTATTTCATCACCACTGCTCTCAAAACGGTGAAGGAAAGCATCGTGAGGCACCCGGCATGTCCTAAGAACCAAAAATTCGAAGATATGTGACATCTACCAATCCGCACTGGGCCCGCGTGGTGGATTACGGCCCACTCCCTCTCACAGAGAGGAGGCCTATGTCCCAGCAGTGGGAACGTTATAGGTTGATTATGGTGGTCTGCCTTAGCGATTTCCCATAAACCAAAATTACTTCAAAAAGTTGGTGAAATAAAATTAAATGGCGACTTTTTCGGTCAAGCGTGCCGGCGGCGTGGCGGGGCCGTCAGACGTCCCCGTGATCCATGGGACTAGCCCGGAAAAAAATTCTCCCTTTAATTTTGTCTCTAATTTTGTTATATAAATTAAGCATTATGCTTCAGGAAATAAGGTACACAAAAACGTCACAATTTGATGTAATTTTTATTTATATTGTAACTCACAATTTTAGAGATGCCAAGAGGAACAAGAAATTAGATTAAAATCGCTTACGAATAACATAAGAATAGCTCAAGAAGCGAAAAAGGCGCCCATCAAACAAACCAAAATGGCGTATGTCGACTCCGTTGCAAAACCTCCGCGCAACGTCGCCAAGAAACAGGTAATTAAATATCATTTTTAACCGACTTCAAAAAAAAAGGGTGCTCAGTTTGACCTGTGTGTATGTTTGTTCGCGATTACCTCGCGTTTGGCTGAACCGACCTTTTATTATTATTTTGTATTTGTAAACCACAATTTAGAGAATAAATTATTGTCTAGAAACGTCGCTCAAGGAAATGTAAAAAAAGAATGACTTTGATATTATTTCCAAGTCGGCAAAGTTAAAAAGTAAGTCAACTTTTTGTTTGATATATTTGTAACAGAGTATTAAGAAATCTAATTACCCTGGGATACATGGGTGACATCTGCAATTCCATGAGGTGGTCAATTCATGTAGTTAATACCTGAAAATCTGATGTCTACAGAAACAGTGGCTACCCATATTATGTGTCAGTTGAACCCCGCGATGTATCCGTAAGCTAACGCTGTCCCGCTGTGCGCAGGCGCAGCACGGCACGGCGCGCCAGGCCACGGGCAGCCCGGCGGCGCGCGTGGCGGCGCTGGCGGGCGGCGCCAACGTGCTGCGCGGCGGCGCGGTGGCGCGCGCGCTGGCGCCGCTGCCCAGCGCCGGCGGCTCCTTCAAGCCCAAGAAGGCGCCGCTCATGGCCAAGGCGCTGCAGATCATGCGCGGCCGCAAGCGATGATCTACTCACCCTACCCCGTCCCAAGTATCCTATGTGATTTTTATTTGTAGGCTAACCCCCTCGGTCGATGATCTAGTGATTTTGTGTTAAGATCCAGCTGAATTCGTTCCCCACTGTAAGAGTTTCGAGACCCTTATTATGTGTTAGCGTTACGGCGTGTGACTACTGTAGGATGCCAACAACGGCCATCTATGACTGTAAATATATTTATAATAAACCGTGGGATTTCTGGTGAAGAATATTTTGTGATTATCTTTTAACTTCAGCAGACGAGACGTTTCATTGTATAGTTATAACTTTTACTTTTGACATTTTGTGCATGCATGCAGTTGTGTTTACTTAAGATGCCTACAAATTTGCTCGTTTACTAACGTTCGTTATAATCGCTCAATATATTGTTTAGACGATCAATAAGATCTTTCAGCTTCTTACAGATTCTTGCTAGATTTTATGGATTGTTAGTGTCGATTTTATTTGATCACACGTATCGATTGTCAAACGAACAAACCTGTAGGCACTTTTACTTGCTTCGTTTTGGATTTGCAAAGTTGTTAACGTGTTTTGCGTTTAAAATTATACGTCTATATTTTCTTTTGATCATAGCTCCATTGTAACACTGTATACGTCTAAAGAATAATAGAGTTTTAAACTATTTATTTTGTTTTCAACATCACATTGTAATACTACCTCGTAGCCAAATACAATAAAAATATTTAACAATTTTATTTAAATTTCCTTTGGTAACATTCGTAACAAACATCTTACGATTAACTTGCTTTACATATTTATTGCAAAATATTTTTACGTTTTCTTTCAAATAAATTAAAATCACTGTCACACATTTACTTTACCGGTCTTATTAATTACTTGTTCCTGCTTGAAACCAAAAAAATAGACAGTGTACAAAAGCAAATCATGTAAAATACCTAGAACAAACAAATTTTGAGCTTATCAAAAGTTTGTAGTTGTTAAGTTAGTGTATTTAGCGTAAATTATCGGCACTATAATCATATTGTACATCATATATACAAATGTCAAACTATCGCGTTTGTTCGTATCATTAGAACTTTTAACCAGAATTTTTAATGTAGTCATTAATACAACGGAATGTCAGAAAAGTACCAAATGATTCGGGATGCTGTGATATGTTTGAAATAAAACATAAATTGTGATGTAGTGTTTTTGTAAGACGCGAGATAAGTGACTTGACGATATGTATGTATTTATGTGTTAACGTATTTTAACGATGTTTTAGAAACATTAATACTTTTTGTCGTGCACTCTTACTCTAAAGAGTATTATATTAAAAGTCTTTAAATGCCCTCTTAACACCATGGCAAAGGAAAAAAAAACAACTTGGTTTGTTTCTCGGAAGTTATGTATTGTTATAACATCATCACAAATAACATATAAATCTTTGTTATAAAGTAGACCACATATTTAAGAGAAACAATTAAATTCCACAGATATTGGCGGCAGAATACACAATTCACGTTGTAATCATGATCATAAGACGAACTAGGAAAAAAACGGTATATGAGCACATTAAGGTCACTGTCTTGTATTTTTTTTTATTTGTTGATTAATTATGCACGATTTCCATTTAGAGGAAATCGATTCTCTTAACAAAAGACTAGTAGTATTTATTTTATAAGTTTTATTTTATTTTTCGTCTGGAATAAGTGAAAAATTGTAATTATTTGACTCGTAAATATGCCATTATTTATACAGTGAAATATACTTATGTGGATTTAATGTATTTTTTTTTTATCGTGACTAATAAATAAAATGGCGAATATGCTTTTGAAGCTATAAAGTTTAGGTGCCCACAGCGTACCCAGTACCTCTAAAGAACGCTATCTATATCTGTATCAACTCCAGCCCGAAACCTTAACTTCGGCATAATATGATAGATGTACCACAATAATATCCAATGATACCTAACGTAGTTTCGAGTTGAAAATTTAAAGTTAACGTAGTTTTGATTGACATGTAAAAGTGTTTGTACAAACCTACTTAAAGAAATAAAATTATTTATAAAGATAGCATTTATTAGAGATTATCTAATGAATTGGGTTTCATATAGGAGTTGAATTTAAAACTACGTCAATATTTCCTAATTTTGACTTTAGCTGCTCTTCGCAATCTGTGCTATTGATTCTAGGGCACTGGTAAAGAGAGATAAATTTAAGATTTTTATAATATTCACAGATCATATCCACTATCAAAGGTGAAATATTTCCTATTTTTGATAAGCTTAAGGTTTCCAGTTTAACTAAATTCGGACTTGATAAAGTTCTATGCAAATTCGTTTCGGTGAAGTACACGTTATTCCAAATGAGTAAATGTTGGATTTGTTTTAAACCTGCTAATTTTAGTAGTCCTGCATCGGTGAGATTTTCGCAACGTATTATAGCGAGATCTTTTAGTAAATGACATTGTGACAACAAAAACAAACATTCGTCATTTACAGCGTCGCCCCCATAAATGTGCAGGGCGCGAAGAATTGCCATTTTTGATTTAATCAAATTTTTTACGTATTCCAAGTCAAGGTTTGTTACCTTTTTTATGAAAATGTGACTTAAAGAATTACATCGCAGCAAACTGTCGCGTGTCACAGCCGGGAGACCAAAGTCAGACAAACCCAAATAGTTCAAGTATTTAAAATGATCGTACTGGACCAAAACATCTTCGTAATTCATCGACACGAGAGAATTTTTCAAGTTAATTTTCCTTAAATTTGGCCACTTTACAATATCGTTTTCGAACTCTTTGGAGATGCGACACATTACAAGTTCAATAGAGATGATATTAGGGCACTGCTCCATTATTGATTTGATCACAGAGTAACTGTAAACGTACTGTATTTTAAGACAGCGAATACATTCACTATGAGTTTTTATGATTTCCAGGTTTTTATCGCTTACTTCGCTTTTTCCTGGTTTCCCGGAGTAAACAATAACAATTCCTCTCCAAAGCGTCGCGTCACGAGACAGTTTCTTCCATCGACTGCATACATTTTCACACTCAAGTATTGTCTCCAATGGCAGGTATTCAAAAATACTAATCATTAATTCATCTGGAAGAACATCAATTTGGTTTGGAGCTGCTTGGCCTGTGGGAACCATCATTGTTGGGGAAATAGGGGATCTAGAAAGTGAGTACAAAATAATTTAAAACTAGTAAAAATTATAACAAAAAAATACGCATTTTCTTACAAACTTTTGGCGCAACATATTAGAAACTAGAGACGAAACGGATATCCGGTAACTATATAGTATCCGGCCTAAATTACTATTTGGCCGGACACCGCATAAAAAAAAGAAATATCAAATTTAGTATAGTATAGTATATTTATTTCCGAGTATATGGTACATTATGATCGTATGTACTGGTATATAACAATCAGGGATCACAAAATTTTCATTCTACAACTTAGAAAATGAATAAAGTGGTACTTTTTACTGCACTAAGGGCAAACTATGGTGAATAAATACTAATTTCTCTGCATTAAGAGGTAACAAGCCAACAACAAGCACAAGTCCAGCTTCAGAAAAAAGTCTTTCCCTGTACACATTGCTGCAGGGGGCTGAAAAAAAGAACATTTTTGGCAAATCCCACCTACGCAAGCTCGCTTTTTGGTATGCACACTTTGGTTTGGTATGTATGTTCGGCTGGATATCCGGCTGCAAGGTTGGCCGAATATCCGGTATCCGACCAAACAGCTATCCGTTTCATCTCTATTAGAAACTTACCTGAGTTTTAGTTTTATATTAAAACTAAGAAATTTCTAGTGAGACTGCGTCAACGTTAAAAATGCAAATATGTAATTTCAAGTAAGCATTTCAATTTCTAAATTTGGGTCCAATCGTAATAATTTTGCGTATTTTGTTAGTTTATATTCTCCCACCATACGTGAAAATTACAGAAAATAGCGATACAAAGTAGGTACCTATAAATTGGATCAATATCAAACTGTAACACCATTAAATTTAAGTATTTGTAATTATTTTAACACTATCTTTTGATTGCCTTAAACTGACTGGTGAACTAGGTTCAAATCCAAGGTCCCAGGTCCAAATACATAATCAAACCTGTATTACGACAGCTCAGACAGCTGCTTCTAGGTTTAGTGTAGTGAGAAGTTGTTTCTCACTTAGTCGAGTCAAGTCGATAGTCGAGTGCTCATAGACAAAAAAATATCGAATTCTACAAAGATAAACTCGTATCGTCCGCGCCATAAAAGTTGTGTTTCTGAGTTGCTCCTGTTTTGCTTCAGCATGAGCTAATTCGGAAGATAGTTTGATATAGTTGATAACGTCATAGACATCTGAATTCGGAAATAAAACTTCCGTGATATTTATTGATTGATTGATTGATTGATTTATGTATTTGTAAGAATGTAGTTTTACATAGTATGGTGTTAATATTTTTTATAAGTTCTGTACATTCTACCACAACATGTGGTGTACAAATGTCATTATTACACAGCTTAGTACAATTCATTTCAAGCTTGGCGATTTACAATAATAATTTTTAATTAATAATATTATAATTAGGTAATTTTTACTTTAAAATAAATGTAAACATTTACTACTTGTCATCTTGGATTTTTACAATACTCCATAAATTCGTCAATGTCATAAAAACAATTATCCAATAGCCAATTTGTCAGCTTTTTATTGAACATGGGAATAGGAAGTTCCTTAAACGAATTAGGCAGCCTGTTATAAACCTGAATGGCATTAACATATACATTCCTCCTAAATATTTGCAATCTACATTGAGGTACATTTAATTCGTATTTATATTTATTTCTTGCAGAAGCCCTTTTGTGGCTCACTTCTGATTGGACGCGAAAATAGTGCGGATATTGTTTTACTAGCATACAAAGTTCTTTGATATACATACAGGGTAAAGGTAAAATTCGAAGTTTTTTAAATAAAGGTTTACAGCTGTCCAAAACCCAGACGCCAGATATTGCCCTAACACACTTTTTTTGTATACGAAATGCCATTATAATTTCAACTGAATTACCCCATAGTATCAGACCATACGACAGCACCGACGATACGTATCCGTGATATGCAGTGACTGCTGCTGCTACGGACACTGTTGATCGTAAACGTTTTATTGCGTATACGAATTTGTCTAGCTTATCACATACGTAACTGATGTGTGATTTCCAGTTACAGTTTTGATCCACTATTATGCCCAAAAATTTTGTGTGTACTACTTGTTCTAGAATAATTCCGTTATATTTTATACTAAGACTCTGAAAGTTTGATTTATATGTTTGAAATTGAATTATTTTTGTTTTATTGACATTGATTTTTAAATTGTTGTTATTAAGCCAAATTATTACGTCTTTGATTGCCTCATTAATTTCCTGTTCCATTTTATTTTTATCATTACATTTTATTATTAGAGTCGTATCGTCAGCAAATAAGATTGTTTTGTGGCGGGTTGCATTGGGAAGGTCATTAATGTAAAGCAGAAATAAAAACGATCCCACCACGCTGCCTTGGGGTACTCCTACTGCGTTAGTTTTATAACTAGATGAATACTCTACCTTGTTTTCATCAATGATTTTTGATATTTGCACACATTGACGCCTATCACTTAGGTACGATTTAAACCAGTCATTTGCTTGGCCCCTTATGCCATATTTATCTAATTTGCTCAGTAGTATCTTGTGATCAACGAAGTCAAAGGCTTTACTCATATCTAAAAATATTGCTACTACTGGTATGTTGTCATTCATTGACTCAGTTATTATTTTTATTAAATTAAAGCAAGCTAAAGAGGTCGTGTTATTTTTCCTAAATCCAAATTGCTCTCGCTTTAGCAAATCATATTTGTCCACATAGTCATATAGCCTTTTTAATATTGTCTTCTCAACTATTTTGGATAGTATAGGAATTAAAGTTATCGGTCTGTAGTTCGCCATTTCAGATTTATCACCATTCTTAAATATTGGTTTGACTATTGAGTTCTTTAATGTGCTTGGGAACATGCCTTCTGAAAACGATGCGTTAATTAAGTAGCTCAACGGTGCGCATAATTGATTAGCACAAGCTTTTATAATTTTGGTACTTATTTCGTCATAACCAACAGACGCAGTATTTTTTAGGTTTTGGATTACCCTGAAAACTTCTATAGGATCAGTAGGGTTTAGGAATATCGTATTATTGTGATCAATGTCCATAGTTCTATTTACAGCGTCAATATTATATGTAAATTCATTATTATTTGTCAATTGGATATAGTATTCGTTAAACATGTCACAAATTTTTTGAGGGTCAGTGATGTTGTCGGTTTTGAGTACTATTTGTTTAATATCATTACTGTTTTGTTTGTCACCAATTTTTTTATTGATAATATCCCATGTAGCCTTGCACTTGTTTTTACTATTCTGTATATATGTTTTGTTATGTATTTGCTGCGATTTGTTAATACAACGTTTAAGCATGTCACTATATTTTTTATACCTTTTTGTTGATCTGTTTTTGTTCGTTTTATTATGAATAGTTTTTAAATACAAATATCGTTTCCGTATACATGACTTTTTTAAGCCTTTCGTTAACCACAGAGTATTATTTTTTCTGTTTGACCTTTTTATCTTTCGTATGGGAAAGCAAAGTTTATAAAACAGTTGTAATGTCCCATGAAATACTTGAAATGCATCTTCCACATTATCCATACGATACATGTCAGAGAATGAAAGCGCAGAAATACAGTCACAATACTTTTGTATATTTTCTTCATGATAGTCCCTTTTGTACTCAAACCAACTTAGGTTTGATTGAGGTTTATTAGTCGCCACTGTCAGGGTCTGCCCTGTCTCATGGTCAGATAGCGCTAGGTGATGAACTTCACCTATCGCTTTTTTGATATTGCTTGCAAATAAATCTAAACACGACTGTTTTCGTGTTGGTGTTTTTATGTGCAAATCGATATTGAAATTTTTCAACAACCCTAACAGTTCCTGGCAACTCTTATTTGGTTTTATTGTATCTAAATTCCAATCACCACAAATAATCACCTTCTTTGATTTCTTTGTGACTCTAATTAATAATTTTTCTAATTTTTCTAAGAAAACTTTTGGATTGCTATTTGGTGTCCTATAAATACAAATAATAATGATTTTTTCAATTGGTAATTCTATTCCGGTACATTCAAAATTAAAATTACATGCAATGTCATATAAAAACTTGTCTAATTTAACACAAGTCATCTCATTCTTAATGAGAATGCATGTACCACCTCGTTTAGTATCTCGACAGTATGAAGCGGCGAGTTTGTAACCAGGAATCTTAAGAAGTGATTCTGATTTGCTTTTAATGAATGACTCACTTAAACAAATTATGTCAATTTCCTTAGAACTCAGGGCGAATTCACTTAGTGCCACCGTTATTTCGTCTATCTTATTAAATATACCTGCAATGTTTTGATGGAACAGTATCAGACTAGATTTACTGTGAGGCCCGAAAAAATGGTGCGTTTAATTTAGAGGTTTCTTTTATGTCTGACTGATTAGTCATTTTCATTCTATTAAATAAAAATGGGATAGTTCCTTTCTTAAGCGACCTTTGCGGTTTGTCATTAGGTTGCATTTGGCTTTTCGGTTTGAAATAGTATAGAATGGTACCCTTATTATTTTTCTCTGGGATTTGGGATATGGACAGCTTATTTTGAATGCAAACACCTGGCTGGAAAAGGTATTTTGTTTTATTCGAAAAGGTCAAGAATTTTTCATTGTAGGTCATAGAATCTATTTCCAAATTAATCTTAGAACTTAGCATACTCGTAAAGTCATTTATTTTATTCAGGAAAACATTTCTGTTATTCAGGTGAATTAATTTACAGTTATTATAATTTTTAACAATCAGATACAACTGTTTATTAAGCATGTATTCATTCAGATAAGGGTTGTATTGTACATTTGTTATGAAAACTTTTTGCTTTCGAAATATGTATAGTATATTACTTAAATTTGACAGATATTTGTAAACATTTTTGTCACTTAAACCAAAACACAGTATTACAACATCTTTGCTTGTGATATTTTTTGACATATTTTCACACGTTTTTAGTAGTTCGCAGCTTGTGGCAGATGATTTTATCATTCCAAAGATGCCATAGTCGTCATTCCATTTACCTTGCCTACTTTCAAGCATCCTTTCAGCAAGATTTTGTGCTTGTTCGTCACCAATGATGTAAATCATTTTTCTTTTAATACTGTCATTATTTTGTTTGTTTACCTCTTCAGTTAAGGTTTTAGGTTCCACTGTTTTTTGTTCACGGTCGCTTCCAACTATAACAGGTAAGGTCCAGGTCGATGGGCTAGGTAGATTCTTTAACAGATACTCTGCTTTGTTGCAGTTATTTGTAAGTATGTCTGTTCTGATACTATCCGACATTTGGCTGACTAACCGTTGTGGAATGCTGTTAGTATGAGTTTTAGGTGTTTCAGCATGATTTATTATCCCAGAGTGATTCATTTGACCACGGGATAAGCGTATCTTGACGTTCGTCAGTTTGTTAAGCAGAGGTGTGGAAACCTTTTTTTGTGGTGTGAATGGTGTGTACACTGGGCTCCTTGTCACGGATTCATTTGAGACTTTTTTTAGGAGATGTATTTGCTTGTTGTTGTTCTCTAATTTCTGCTTAAGACTGCTGCATTCGTGGTTTAGATTTGTTATTTCTTCGTGTGCGGTATTAAGTTCCACACGGAGATCTGTAACCTGTTGGTTTAGATATCGAAAGTCAGCCAGGCTAAAGCTGGCGCTTGTAAGCACACTTTTCGTCGACAAATCCAGAACCTCCGTATCAGATACTTCCGATAAAGTTGAGCTGAGCAGTGTGCGATCCATGGTTATTGTAGATAGATCGCATTCAGATTTATTTCTCCTTATTATGTTTCTAAAAGTAATGTTTTCCATGACAAATGAACTTTGTGAAATCTCTGTTATTATATTTTCTTTTCGAGCCACAGATGATTAATATTCACAGATTAAGCAGTATCATATGAGTGTTTCACTAGCGGATTAAACAACCGAGACTTAACACCACAGAACATTTATACTCCTAACGTTTAACACTGGCAACAATTAGTGATTGCTTCGTCGTCTTCGTCGGTAAAGCAGATGACGTTTCAACTACCCGTTTTTAATAATAGATGGCGTTAATTAGTATTGTTTTTTTTTTTATTACTTTAAGATTCATTTGATAACGGATTCGTAACACAATTTATGTTTCTAGGTACTAATAATTAAGTTTTGAGAAACGCGATTCGTAGGAAAAGTTACCTACGTTTGTTAGCCGTAGCCTATAACATTGTTAACTCACAGTTTTAGGTCCACAATCGGTAAACGGTGATTTTCAACGTTTCTAATTGCACTTTGTGGAAAAGCGGTTTATTTGAAATCCACCAAGTTTTTGTTGATGATAACAATCACAGCACTGTATTGTCACTTTATATACTGGTCTTTTGTATTTTTGTGCACTAACAGTATCTTAATAATTTTATTTAGACAATTTATATACAGGTGAATGTTTACTTTCTCAGTGTTGACACTATTTTAAATAGATAGTCTACCATACCATTTTTTATAACGACTGTTAGATAAACCCAGCTACTACTCAGTCAGTAACGCGTTCTTTAAACACTTTGCTTGTCACGTAAAACAACTTCGGCAGGCAATCCTACATGCAATAATAGAAACCAAATGCATAAACCATGAATAAATAGGTCAATTTAATAGGTCCCAAATATTCGCGACTTGAAACATAAATTATTTGTAAATGTCTTGTTCAGAGATTTCATTAAACGAAGACTGCAATCAATTATATCATTTGTTACTTTTAGAGTAATTACTAATTAAGTAATTAGTGAGAAAAAATTTAAGCGTCAACTTAGAAGATTTTAGTAAAATCACACCACCAGCAAACGATTCGAGTCTGCCTCGTGAGTGTGACCAACTTCGCAGCGAATCGATATCGCTATTCTTATCGTGTGCCTGAGTGGGAGCGAGACCAAATATCCGCATCACGACTTGGGGCCCTTTAATTTTTTGCCATACGCCACTTTACTCAGTGAGTCGAATTCCGTCGGGGCGGGTCGTCACTACAGTCTATATAGCACTATATAGAATTGTGTATTATACATTTAGTGTAGAGTAGGGCGGCCCGATTATTAACCCGACTAACGTACTTAATTAAAACAGCCACAATGCTGCACCTAAAGAATATCGCCAAGGCGGTGGTTCCACCATTGAAAAATAGCATCCAGAATGAGGGAGTCAATACCATGCTCAAACTTACGCCTGCTGGTGTGAACGTATGCTGCCGTACATACGCAAGCCATGAAATCCCAGAGAGGCTTAAAGACATCCCGACTCATGCAAACCCAAGATTCTTCGACATGGTGGAATACTTCTTCCACAGAGCCTGCCAAGTGATCGAAGACAAACTGGTAGAAGACATGAAGTCAAGAACTTCCATTGAAGATAAGAAAAAGAAGGTAGCCGGCATCCTGAAGCTGATGCAGCCATGCGACCACATCATTGAAATCCAGTTTCCACTAAGGCGCGATTCTGGCGATTACGAAATGATCCGCGGCTACAGGGCGCAACATTCCTCACACAGGACTCCAACCAAAGGAGGTAGGTGCCATATTTATTCGATTTTCATTTAGCTTTGCTTACATCATCCACGTAATACTTATTGTTAATAGGAAGTTTTATTTATAGCTCCGGGGACACGTGATGTTACTCTATGTAATGTTATATTAGCTAAAATATGTCCACGTAGAATTTGTGCTTTCTATGCTTAAAATAAACCTTAACAACTCGCAAAATTAAGAAAAATATATTTTGTAGAAGCCATTTTAGTATGTTGCTTTTAGTCTAGGAGTTGCCGAAAAAATTTAATTGAAGGAAAGTAAACTATAACCTGATTTGCTGGTCACATGTTGATTTAACCTAGCTGAATTATGCCATTCACCTTGATTGTGCGATTTGATTTAGTCCATCGAGCCGCATTTAACCTAAAAATAAGTTCGTTCTTTCCTATTATTACTTTTGAGCTAGCGATGAATGAATGAACACCCAAATACGAGGCAAATGTGATTTCTAAGCAATTGTGATAACATTCACGTTCAATAATCGTACCTCTAATAATAATATAGCAGCTGTAAATCTACAGATGACTGATACTGTACCAAAATGTCCCCTTATTATTTATTCCATTTGGATACCTATTCATTTTGATGTCACCACGGGGCGGAACTCGATTTGTTTGTTGTTAATGTCTATAGTTGCACTAACAATAATAAATTCCACTGGGCTTACGCCCGAAGAAGCGATAATTGAATATGCATAATATGCAAAATATTTGCGTTACATAATTCATTGTAGGTAACCGATATTATCACGAATAGCAACAAAAGTTTTGTAACATTGCTATGTAAGAAAAAGCCTAAATTAAAGGAAAGGACTACATCAATAGCTATTAATAGAAATATCCATCAGCTCTCGAACAAAAAATTTGAAGTCTGCAAAATGCAACTAAAAAGTATATTACGAGTGCTTGCTTAGGTAGCGTATTGCACCCTTTTAAATGAGATATATGTACTTAAATGAGCGATTCAGTGTTCAAAATGACTAACACGACTTCTTGCTAGCGCATTATGATCTGCCCAAAAACGTAGTAGCAATACCGGAACATACTAGCAAACTATTTATTCGTTTTATCCAAGCAATCGGACAAAACATTGCAGCACCATATATTATGCTAAGAGAGACATTATTCGAACAAAGAACATTGCAGCACTGCATTGATCAGCAATTTGCCCATTACATAATAACTGCATTGCACACTGCATTTCCCAGTGAAATATAAAATTGCACCCTCTCCTTTTCAATTTGTTCCGAACAAAAACACAGCTGTTCGTTCGAGGCACTAATTGTTCGTAACCTGTTTTCAAGGGTCTCCTTTTGTTTGCAACAGGAAGGAACCAAACAGTCGGCTACCAGGTGTTAAATACGTTATAAAAACTGACATGATAAACACCCCTTTTTTGCTTTCACTACCTGAATCTATTTTACAAGCATTTTATCAAATAGGGCCCGGAGTCTCGATTTGTGCCCGGTTAATGTCATTAATGGCTCGACCCCTATTGCATCTGTACTTTTCTGCTCTGTCTGACCCTTCGTGGAATAAAGGCGTGATGTTATGTTACCAAGTGTATTTATCAGGGCAGTAAGTAACCGGAAACATAACAAGACATATTTATTGTTATTCATGGGAGAAAAATATAAACAGTGCAATCTTAGTTCTCATCAGTGTATTAACAATACACTGAACTAGTTGCCTCCTGTAAGCGTTGTCTTACATCACCGGTGTTAATATTATTCTTCTTCATTCTGTCTCAATGCCAAGTGTAGACCTCCTTCATCGACCCCCTCCTTCTTACATTATTCTAGCTAGAGGTTTCGCCTACCTCGATCAGTTTTTCTGCCCGGCCGTCATCTGTCCGCAGAAAAATTCCGCCTTCCGTCAGGTCATTGCACTCCATTCTAGAACCTTCCTTGCTCACCTGACAATAGTCCTGCCGCAGCTTGTGCAAGCCGCCCACTTATTTGTTTTTATATGTTGTTTTCTTGTACTATGATGCACGAGCCAAACCAACCTTGGTGTCTTCCATTGATCTCAATATTATTGACCCAATGATCTGCTCATATAATTTCCAAGCATGGCTCTTTCTATCTTTTTCTCAGTGATCAGCATTTATAATATTACGATTAATGTTTTTAAGCAGATCAATGATATTGACGAAACAAAAAATAGCTTCGGAACGGCCAAGAAGTTATTTACATAATTGGTGTATTTTTTGTGATGGTATGGAATCATTGACGCAACTCGTCATTCAACAGTTAACGAGAGGATATATTCATTGTTCCACTGTTCGTAGGTGAAACATAATGCTTCCACGTGTACCCGTGGATTACTATTGTACGAACTCCGTAAATTATTAAACCATTGTTTCCGGTAACCCGCCCTGTTGCTATCTATGTCGAAATAGGACTGCAGTTAATTCACTAATGCTAAATGCCTTCTTCCGAAATACGATCGATTCCGCGTCCATAAATAGAAAATTGAGTGGCCTGAGGTCGACCCAGCCTGACGGAACTTAGAAATAGCTAGACTGTCAATTAGTTCAGTTTATTAGGTCACTCCTTCTAAAATTCGCTCTTGCCCACATCAGTTCTCCTCAACCGCGCATAAAGTGCAGCTAATCTGATTCATTGACAAACGAAGAAAGAATTGAAGGAAAAAAGTTAAGTAGTTAGAAAAGGACAAACAAGGGGTGGAAACCCTGAGTCGCTAGAGATCGCTTTCCGAGAAGGTCAAGTACAATGTGCTTAGACACGAACACTCCGCAGAAATATGAAAATCAAAACAGTAGGTATCTATTAAAACTGTTAAAGAATACATATGATTCATTAGCTAATTGGTAAATGAAAGAAAGCATGAGTTTTCTTCATACCTATAACTTGTTTACTAGTTGTAATGTACCTACACATATTTAATTTAGGGATTTTGGGAATTAGAAACTCCGTATCTGAAACAATCTACGTTGATAACAGAGGTACCTCCAGCAAATTAGCTTAACGGAATTGCTTTTATGATTACAAATACAGACATAGGTAATTCAAATTTTTATCACTAGTAAACGTAATGTCATTTGTCGAAATAATTAAAGAATGAGAAACGTTATGGAACATACACTAGCAAGCAGGTGAAGAAAGACGCGCGAAGGCGACCACACAGGTGGCCTAAAGATTTGGATCCGGTGGAGGTGTGTTCCATTTCTTAAAACACACCTCCAACAATTGGTTGGCAACATCGTTATCGCGCTGTTAAAATCACCGAAGTCGATTAAGAACGTGATACATCAAGTGTTACGTAGCTCTTGTCACAGGCTTTCATGTAGGTAGTGAGATTAGACACTTGACATAAAAGATAAAAAAATTCAGAGGTTCTTAGCAGGTTGGCAACGGGAGGCGTGGTCGTGACGCAGTTTTTCGCGTCATTTTGTGTTGCGCAACAGCTAAAATTAAACAAGACTTGTTTTCATTTCATAGTCGACACCTAGCCATATGCAGGGGCGTGTATTATTAACCTATTGGAGATAATTAGAAAAGCACACACGACTTGACAACAACTTTATTAAAGAGTCACGAATTGCTAAGTATTTACTTGGCCCAAGTGATAATACTTTGCCCATGGTATGGCCTAGATTCATCTCTAGGTATGCAACTCTTGTTTACTAAAATAATTGAAATATTCGCTTCGGGAAAGACCGAGTCGAATGTACCTCTTTGATACGAGGATGACTGTCCCGGCTTTGTCATAAAAGACGAAGTATTTTTGTGGTTATGCTATATATCACCTTAGAAGCAACTACTATACTACTACTATGTATTGATACATACTTCTACGACAAACGTCAATAATTGATTATTATTAATGCTTACGGATTTCGACAAACAAACGATTTTCAATCAAATCCCTTAGTGCGAGTTTCGTTTAACCACCTCGATCAAACGCATCGAACGCGTTTGGCGCTCCGATTGACCCTGGATTGGTGACGGACAAATGGGAGCGCCGAACGCGCTCGATGTGTTTGATCGAGATGGTTAAATGCATGCTATGGCAACTAGGAGTAAAATCAGAATTCCGTTTTTTTATTGAAAACAGCGCCATCTATCATAACGTTAAGGGAAAAAATATTCAATGATTGCGGTGTTGCTATGGCTAAATATATCTTTCCTATGCTGGGAGTTTCCTTTCCAATGAAACAATATAAATCAAGAAATAAAATTGTGATCACATGTTATTCTTGTAGTTAATCTTGAGAAATAACAGAATATATAAATTCGACCCTATAGAGGTTTTTATTAGCAGCACAATAATACAGAAGTTATGTTTTGGTACCTATATAAAACGTGTATAATTTTGTTTTTGTATGGGCACACTTAAATTGCAAATGGCTGGCTACGTGTGTGTTTAATTGCTCGTGCGCATTTATTTTCCTTTTGCAAATGCAATAAAGTTCTTGTTGTTTTGCAACTTATACATCTGCTATCCACGTTGAGGTCAGCTACCGTTCGTCCGTGTTGCTGTGCCACGTTACAAATCGTTCGTTCGCTCGTGTTGTGAACACCGTATTGTAAACAATATCCAGAATTTGTGAAGTTACTGTGGACTCTACGCGTATGCACTCTTTAGAGTTTGGACTTGTAATTATTGCGAATAGTGAACAGTGAACCTCAACCATATCACAAATTCTTGCTGTGTACCCAAAGACTACAATAGTGTGTGTACCTGAATGTGCTGTGGTTAGGAGAGACAGTTAATCGACACTACCTAAAGCATAAAGGGAGAAAAAGGAGAACACAAAATCGTGTACTAAATGTGTATTTTTTGTAATAATAAATATAATTTTATACAACTATGTATTGTTTTAGAATTCCTTTAAAATTCTTCCCATAAGCGCCACATGACATATAAGTACGTACGTACCTAATATGCAACGTACAGTACAGTAGCTATATTACACAGCGACTTACCTATCTATACATACATATTTATATTCATTAGTTCCGTTAACGAAAAACTAGATGGCGCTACGTTTGACACTTCCTAATATTAAAAAAAGTTGCGAGCTGCCTGTCTATTGCCAGTATACTATTGTAGTCTTTGGTTAAATGAAACTCACACTAGGCCACAGAACAGCTCAATTAAACAAAAGTCATCGTACTTTCGATAGATCTATATTCAGTGCCAGCGAATGACATTTATTTAGCACGCGATTATTGAACTGTAAAAATTGCACCGAGAACTAGGAAAAAAATTGTCAGGCGACATTAATATTGAAGCTTTGCAAAATACTTTTCTTGGTGCACCTACGCAGGTTTTTCTGTTTAAATACAAAATATAAGTATTGAATGGCCCTTCCTAAGCCAAAGTGTAATTAACCACTTCCTACGCGATAATCTTTATTGATAAACAATAGTTACTAAAGGTAGGTACCTAGGCAACTACTCTAAAGTACGTATATACTACGAAGAAAACTAATTAGCATAATTAAACTGATAACTTGTAGGTAATATAAAATTACGTAGGTGTCAGGCAAGTATCGAGACTAGGCATGACATTGGCAATCACTAAGTTATGATTATGAATGTATGAGTAATGAATTTCATACAAAATGTTCATATTCACTTCAACGTAACGAATCTGCTGTAAAATAACTGAAATGTGTCTCGAACAAGGGCCAATTTTATTTCAGTCACTTATCGTTCGCAGCTATTAATAACATAGAAGGATGCCATGAAAAACAGCTTAGGGTTTTTACGTGTAGGCAGATGAATTATGTAAATTGATTATTTAATTACAAATTGTGTAGGTCTTACATAATGTGTAGGTACTTATTTTTAGATATTTATTTTATATTTGGGGATATAACTGAAGCTTTCAGGTTCGCGGATTCGCTCAATTGAAGTCATTAGGCACCAATTACTTTTCTTAAACTCATGCGTTTACCAAAGCTCGCCTCAAGTTTAATTGTTCTTAAATTAAGTTAGGAGCTACTTAGCTAGCTCGTTTTCGTTCTTCTCGTTTCGGCGAAAAATAACTAAAAGCTATAGGAAAGTGTTACTACAAAAAAAAACCTCAGCATCTCTAAGCTTCAATAACTAGGTATTCATACTATAAAAAAGAAATTGTTTTATTTTTACATATTTATCAAAATGTATTTTGTATAATGTACAAGTACACCATCTGGGTAATACTGCCGTACTTTCCTAAAATTTAGATACATGCGAGACCTATAATTATGACAATGCAAGCAACCCACACTGGGTACGTGTTCAATTGGTAAGCCATAGTAAATAAATAAACTTCGTCGTCCTTGGGAAAAATACAAAGGTGCTCAGGGGTATTTTTACGCCAATGACATTTATTTAGCACACGACTATAATGAAATTAAAAAATCACCACGTATCTACCAAGTTACTAACGTAGGTGTACAGACGCCAGCACATCAAGCTACCCCAATCTGTCAAATTTCTTTGATAGATTATCTACTTTATAACATAAGCCTAAGGTTGATGTTCAATTGGGAAAATTTGACAGTTTGGGGTAGCTTGATGTGCTGGCGTCTGTACCTAAATTAAAACCATATTTAATGGGTTTTGATGTTTGTGTCGCCAACTACCGTCCTGTGTTTATTTGTCTTTAATGCATACAAAATTATGAGGAAAACGGACAAAAATGTGACCTATTTAGACATTTACATAGCTCTTTTTCCCTCCGCGTGTCCAAACCAAACCTAAGAATTTGTGCCAAACTAGTGTTTAAATTTTTCTCTTTACGTCCAATTCTTGGGTCTGAAACAGCGTCTCTAGACTCTGCAATCTGGAAGTTGGTAACGTCGCAAATTGCCGACAAATATTTCGATGTTTTGATTAATTAATTAATTATTAGTGACTGGTAATTCTGTTAATCCACCCTCAGGTGGATATTCGGAAACGTATCTCCGAGAATCCACCCGAAGCCTATTAATTCCGTTTATAGCACTGGGTGACCTAAACCCGCATTTAAGTCACACTTTACTGTGACTTAAGTAGTCCATTTTTACCCAGAAACGCAGGACTTAAGTGTGGGTTTAGGTCACACGTGCTAGAAAATAGTATACGATACGTGTGACTTAAGTAGTCCATTATTGCACTCGTTTAGCACCCTCGCTACCATAAATAAAATGACACCATAGTCCATCTTCCTGTGACTAGTGTCCAGTCGAAATTCCATGTGCGACCTATCGCACATATTGGTCCTTCGAGCCGTATATATTTCTTGCTCGCTAGGTACGCTCGGGCACTAATTTCACGCCGTGCAATAATGTACTACATAAGTCACACTTATCGTAATGTACTTTACTATACATCTAGGCCTAAGGTGAATTCTCGGACATACGTTTCCGCGTATCCACCTTAGGTTGGATAACCCCCTGGGGGTTATCACTAAAAAAAACAAAAATATTTCATCATGCCTAAAATACCTAAATGTCGAGATTGCTCCTATCATACCACTTGCTGCGCGGATAACCTCTTTTAGTGCAAAAAAAAACATTCATTAAAATGGATTTTGTGGCAAGATTATAGGCATACCTACATCTCATCTGGATACCTACTTGAGTTGCCATGATGTATTAATATTGATTTGACATCTACTGTGTACCTACTTGCCTACCTATTTATGTCGTTTAGGGCTGATTTTTCAATAGTCAGATAACTATTAACTGAGGAATAAATATGTCGGTTTGACAACTTTTGTATAGAAAATACCTACGCCAAACTGTCAGATCTTTTCTTCAGATAAAAGTTATCGGACTATTGAAAAATCAGCCCTTATTATTTAAGAACCTATTATGCCCTAAATTAGGCAATTATTTACCAAGTATGCTTAGGTAGAAAGGTACTAAATATCTTAGTTGTTAAGATATTTATATTTTCTAACTAAGATCACAACTCTGTGAAGGTAGTACCAACTGAGTGGTAATTTTACATCGATTGATCAGGCCGAAAACATTCGTACCTAGGATAGATATTTTACGTTGTAGATAACTCTTCGATAGACAACATTATCTAAATACATTGTAACCACTACGAAATAGAGAAAACAAGTCGGTAGATTAAAATAAATAAAAGAGTGAGTTACTGTGTTTATGGAGTAAGTATTCAGTATTGATCGTAATTCCACGTTTATGAAGATAGCGAGTTCTAATTGCCACTTCCTCGAATTAATTAATTGTGGCTGTCTTTTTGAACCATTAACAACAATTAACTCATGTTGTTAACAAACACGATTATGGTAATACGTGTTACTAAGCCCTGTAGTGTGTGTTTGTGTAAAAACTGCAGTTGATACAGTGGAAATGCGTGTTTTATTTATTCTTCGTTTGCAACTTGAATCTCCAAAAATGTAAACAGCTACTTATGTATAACTTTAATTTTAACATTAACAGATCTTACGACTATTTAATAGTGTACTAATCATTCTAAAATCAACTTAATAACACCAACAAAAAGTTAGTTAAAAACAACATTATTTGGAAACAATGATAAATAAAATTGACTATGACTGTCGTTTCTCTGCGTTCATATATTCTAACACACATAAAATTCGCTTTGTAATGCTTCCAACTAAGTAAGTTATTGTTACTTATCTACTTTAAAAATATCTCATTTGTTTCTTCTTTCTCTTCCACAGGTATCAGATTCTCAACCGATGTGTGCAGGGACGAGGTCAAGGCTCTTTCCGCCCTGATGACATTCAAGTGCGCGTGCGTCGATGTGCCATTCGGCGGCGCCAAGGCCGGAATTAAGATCAACCCCAAGGAGTACTCCGAGCATGAGCTGGAGAAGATCACCCGTCGTTTCACCCTCGAGCTCGCCAAGAAGGGCTTCATTGGTGAGTTCACTCTTAGATACCAAGTTTTATTGAAAGAAATAGATAATAACATTTATTTGGCAATAGTTTTATAAAAACAAAATAAAAAGTAATATGCCTTTTAAAAAACTGTGTGTTCCTAACGGCTGCGCCTAAAATATCCATATCACCTGTATTGCCTGACAGATGCTGTCTGACATTGGTTTTTTAATGAACTTTTAAAAAGACGTCCTCTACCGGACGTAGGCTTACCCTATGAAACGAAATATCGCGAAGTTCTGTCACTTTTGTAAGCTGAGTTTCTATACCATTTTTTTTTTCTATAAATTCAAACTTAGCAAAGTGTAGGATGCCCATGCACTTGAGAATAAATAATGCACTCAGTTGAAAGGCTTTAAAAAAAAATGGAGTAGTTTTAAATTACTTCATTATTAGCGATAGGGAGTAAACAAGTTTACACAACCACTAAAAAGTTAATTGAAATGATAACGTTTGACTGACAATGTCACGATAAAGGTGATGTACACGCAGCTGCCAGTAGGTATATGTAGGTCGAATACCTACCTTAGAATCCAAAATATTCCCTGACTTTTGTCTGCAACAGAATTTCAATATTAAATAGGTTACCTACTATGAATATCTAATAATAAAGTATGTAGTAATATTAAAGTATAATAAAACTTGGTTTTAATATCAAAATGTTTATTTTGTACTTAGCTAAATAACTATTTACTCACAAGTAACGATGTTGTATATAAACCGCGAAGTCTCGTTTTGACCTTGTTTAACTCAGTTCATCGACTGTCGACTGACCACTTACCTAGGTCGATAACCGACGAAGGAAATTACTGTCACGTGATAAACGTCCAGTGGCAATTTGTTGGAAGTGAAATATTACGATTTTATAGATATGAGTACTATCTTTAATATAACATAACATCACGCCTGATTGTCCCAAAGGATTAGGCAAGGGTGCACCTTTACACCAACTTTTTACCAGTTGCGTTTATTTCTTATGTTTCTTTATAAAATAGGAACATAAAATGTTTTAAAAGCCACTGACTAACACTGGAGACCGAGGAGGGTTTAGTTTAGAGATGAAACGGATATCCGGTATTCGGCCTATCCGGCGGCGGCCTAAATACTATCCAGCCGAATACCTAGCGGATAACTAGCGCCTATCCGGCCGTATACCAGATTTAAACAATATTTTTTTAGTTAATTAATTACTTTATTTAGTTAGTATCACTGAAGAAATACAATCAGTAATCAAAAGATAATTCTACAACATAGAAAATGAATTAGTACGAGCTCATACTGCACTAAGGGCAAATTATGGTGAATGAATACTGTTTTCTCTGTATTAAGAGGTAGCAAGCGGTTCAGCTTGTCTTCGTTTATAAGGCCAGCTTCAGAAAAAAGTATTTCGCTGTACACACTGCTGCAAGGTGCTGAAAGATAGATTTTGGCAAACTTTGTTAAATTTGGGTATTGTTTAGCATTAGCTGCCAACCAAGAATAAGGGGCATCGTTCCGCCGGATATTCGGCCGCCGAATATCCGGCTATTCGGCTACAACGTTGGCCGAATATCCGGTATCCGGCTAAACTACTATCCGTTTCATCTCTAGTTTAGTTGTGAAAAGTGTGCTAAAGGTTAGGTCCTGGCTCGATCCCCAAGTCGGGAAAGGGTAAAACCCAATAGGTTTTTCCATTACGAATTCCCCAGCCTGGGTTGGCGTAATGATGGCTGACCCCCAAACTTAAATCTGACTGGCGAATTATGGGTGGTGTACTTTACAGTTTTTCCTATTTCTTCATTAATATAGGCGTGTTTGATGTTATGTTTTAAAAGCCACTTCATAACCCGTAGTGGGTCTCGTCGTGAGTCTCAACCTCTAGTAAAACCCGATTAGCGAGAAAATCAGCCCAACCCCCGAAAACTTATCTCCACAACGACCTCCCTAACAAAACATTGAAAAGGAAGGTCCTCAATTCGTCGGATTCGTTTTTACCCACATTTTAGTGTTACTTCGCATAATTTAATTATCGGTTATCATAGATGGACTTAATTGAAAGACCGATAAGTATTAAAGAGTTTCTTCCAGCAGAATTACATAGTAACCGATAAAAGAGTAGATTAACACAGCTAATAATAAAAATGCATACTTTTCCTGGAAGATCTGTACTGTACCTACTTATATCACCTACCTACATTAAGTCTGTTATTTTATTTAATAATAGCAACTTATTTAAAGTTTTGACTTTTTTAACATTGTGTGTTTTCTCTCCCAGGGCCTGGTGTAGACGTACCCGCCCCTGACATGGGTACCGGTGAGCGTGAGATGTCGTGGATCGCCGACACTTACGCCAAGACTATCGGTTACCAGGACATCAACGCACACGCTTGCGTTACTGGAAAGCCTATCAACCAGGTAAGAACTTCTCATCAGAATCCTCACTTTAAATCTTGAATTCATAATCTCATATAATTAACATTCCCTATCTACTTTATTGAAATGTATTTTAAGTTTATTTTTGAGTGTCCATTTGGAAAAAAGACCATATACATAATTTTATTGCAATAGAATTTAAACTTAAAAAATAAGCCAGATCACAGAATAGCCATTAACACCTCGCATGTCAAGTGTACACCATGTGTTCCGATAACAATATAATTTCTATTGAGTCTGCTAATTAGACGCGCGACGGTAAGGTAAGCTTAACTAAAATGCAAGGTGCGCCGGGTATAACAATCATTAATTTGTTGTAATGCACCTAAAACGACATATTTCAGACATTAAATCCGCCTGTGTGCAGTTTTTTCTTAACTACACGCACATAAAGCATTGAATATTAAAAATGCCGGACGCTTAATTGCTGTTTTTTTTTTTAATTGAAACAATGCTAATGTGCTGTTAGTTAGTATTTTAGTCGTTTTTTAGTCTATAATGAATTACAACATATTTGTTTGTCACAGGGAGGTATCCACGGCAGAGTGTCCGCTACCGGCAGGGGAGTCTTCCACGGCCTGGAGAACTTCATCAACGAGGCCAACTACATGAGCATGATCGGTAAGCTATACGCTATCATCTTCATCATTTTTGGACATAGGTCTCCCTTAAGCACCGTCACAGCGACTTGTAAACCATAAACTACAGACCGACTCACAAGTCAAAAGCAGTCTGCCCAGCTTGTCCCGACTAAGTTGGGGTTGGCTTCCAGTCTAACTGGATATTACAAGTATTCAGCTGCATAGGCAGTTGCCTATCTGATATTTCCACACAATACCTCTTGGCAAGACTGGTTGTCTGACTCCGTAACATCTGTCAAAGATCTACAAATGACAGCCGGGACCACGGCTTGATGTGCTTTCCGAGGCACAGAGCGGTCTCGATATATAATGGATCACCCATCCACGAACCGACCACGACTAGCAAAGATTAGCCTAATCACATGTATGAGGACAAAATCTGAGATTAAAACTATTTTCATCGTCAGAACGCGTGGTCTTGCACTGGCATAGAATATAACATAATTACCCCATAATGTTACGACTGCTTAGACTTAGACCACTTATCTGTATCGCTTGCTGTGTTATGTGGACATCATAAGCTCGCCCTATTCATTATGTATGTAGGACATAATCTGGCGTTAAGTGCACAAAACTACATAAACAACAGTCAAGGCTATGACTTCATTTGTTTTTATGACGGGGCTAGTCACATGATAACTCTGACATTTCGAAAGGAGGTTACTTACTATTGAGTAATAGACCTGTTGTAGGCCTCGCATAGTAAGCATTATTTAGAAACGATACAGCTTGATTCTTGATTTAAAACTAGTTTTGAAAACAGAGAAGCATGATGTCTGTCGATATTTGAATCGAGATATCGTTCTAGAATTAGGTACATTATAAATAAGGACTCTCTTCATGATTGATTATTCTGACAGTTTATTTGTTCTATACACGAAAGAAATTAATTTAAGTACCTAAAACACAATCCCGCTCCATCTAACATAGGTTCTTAAAATACGTATTTTTTTTAATATACATTTTATGTCGTTTGGTTGGTTCCCCCTATATCTCCATAGTATACTTTGTTCATCATAAACCACAACTTTCTCCGATGACGTCACGCAGGGTCATTGACGAGAGTGACGTTCACCAAGTCTTACACTCATATTAAATATAATAATTTAAATTCAAACACTAAAGCAGTCCTCGGTTTGAGATAAATTGTCGTATATAAGTAAACAGCAAACATAGATACGGCGTGGCCATAAATCTTTATAATTTGTATCTCACATCATATAATTATAATTACCTATATATTTTCAGAGTCATGTTCATGTTAGTTCTTTTTATTGGTATTTTTTTAATTGCATGCATACGTAACTGTAAACATGTTATGCTCATAATTATAATATTATGTATGGGTATAGCTACAACCGGCATAGTCTTGTTTCGATTCTTATAAAATTGTTCTTCATACTTCGAACAACGATAAATGTTTGAAATAGAATATTTTTTAAAAGGTTTTAGTAACTCATAATATTCATTAAGGTACCTACTTCTGTTACTTTCATCATTGCCAATTTCACCAACGATATGAAATGTAGTTTTCTGTTTGTTACCAAATTCGATAAAATGGTATCCGATATTCATATCTCCACCAGTGTTGTATCAATCGGTGTTATATGTCAGTTTTATTTTTAAATTGATTGATTAGACTAAACTCCATTTACACGATACAACTTTCTTACCTGTTGCATACCTACAGTATGTGTATTCTTTCACACAGCCTATAAATCGTTTCTCAGTCTCATTTTTCCATTTTGTTCACCAGGCACAACTCCCGGCTGGGGCGGCAAGACTTTCATCGTTCA
The DNA here is from genome assembly GCA_947359405.1 of Antitype chi. Classification (NCBI taxonomy): domain Eukaryota; kingdom Metazoa; phylum Arthropoda; class Insecta; order Lepidoptera; family Noctuidae; genus Antitype; species Antitype chi. The sequence goes on along the minus strand of OX375820.1, from coordinate 11,537,826 downwards.
AGGTTTCGGTAACGTGGGTCTTCACACTTGCCGCTACCTCGTCCGCGCCGGCGCCACCTGCATAGGTATCATCGAGCACGACGGATCCATCTACAACCCTGATGGCATTGACCCCAAGGTAAGCACAGAAACACTTTTAAGGAGAACTCTTAGCGAAAGCATTTCAACTTTCTTCTCTAATAAAATACGTACTCGGCGGGTAAAACGATTTGTTAACTACCCAGGGTATCTACTCATCATAATCAGCCTAGAAGGTTCCCACTGCTGGGACATAGGTCTTCTCTCGGTAAGAGGGAGTGGGCCGTAATCCACCACGTGGTCCCAGTGCGGGTTGTAAGACATGTCGGTTTCCTAACGATGTTTTCCTTCACCGTTTTGAGAGCAGTGGTGATGAAATCATTTACACAATACTTTGTGCGCAAAGGCGCTTTACTAAGCGCCTTTTTGGGTTTGACCGTACGAGTACAACCAACAACTTGTTAGGCCCAGCCATTACAACTGATCCACCGCTACTCGGGTACTAGTGGAGGTCATTTGACTGTATTTATATTATAAAGGCAACGTTGACTGCCGGTCAACGCAACCTAAACTTTTTCACTTGGTACCACAAAAATCAGCGCGATTTTGTCAAAAAAAAACGTTGAAATTCCACGTGACTTTTTGTAGACATCAAACGACAATCAGCGGAAATTTAATCACAGTAAAAACTGACGTACCCGCTCATTATTACTAATAAAAAAACTACAGCGTAACTAAGTACCTAGTCAGTCAGTCAGGTCCCACTTGAGCAATATTGTTTCAGCATTTTTGAAATAATATTATTTTATGTTCTTTATAAAGCTCGGTTTCTGAGTAGGTGGCTCTCAAATAGTATTGATTCAACAAAATTATATTGTTTTCTACTGCAACTGCATGTTAAGGCGCAATGTTTCTAAACATCTTTAATTTTATCGGTGGAGCTCATGAGCGAAAAATAATTAGGTATTATTATTTATCGCGGGAGGTCACCGATAATTTGCAGCCTTGTCTTTATTTATTTCTTAATCAATATAAATACAATACAATAGGTACATATGACATTACTCAATTGAATTCTTTCTTTTCATTCATGTCATTACGACACACGATTAATAACTCGTCTTAAAAAAAATGGCAAAATTTACTATGTTAAATTGATTCCGACACCCATCGCTAGCCCCTCAATTGAGCGTGAAATAATTCGCAGTCACGTGATCAACTATGACGTATTTGTAATTTAAATTCTCATAGTTATAATAATTAACAAGGCGATTAACGTAGTAATCGCGCTATTATGCAATGCCTTGTATCTGAGAGGACGATTAGCTCAGTGGCAGATTGTATCTTACACAGCATCTCGCCGGTTTCCCCCGAAGTTATCACTTCCATCCAATTAAGTACACCCATATTTTGTTAAATTGCATGTAATAGTGAGCGAAACCCTAACTTGACACTCCTGGCTGCCAGCAACTTATAAATTCCAAATGGAAAACCTACCATTTATCAGGTCCTAATAAATCCCCATGTTGTGCCCGACCATCGAAACCAGGTCCTCGCGCTGAGCATTAGACGTGCAGGCAGCAATGCTATATCAATCATTCAAATACTTTCTATTAAATTAATTAACATGTACCGGACATGTCATCAGGTTATCTATCCAAATACCTGCTATGTTTAATGCAAAAATATTAAAATCACAAAGCGTTACAAAAATCTAGTAATTATCAGCAAGGTCACATGTCACAGTATCTTGCCTTGCCGACCGCCGAATCTGTAGGTAATTATTATTTCCAGAAAATCACACTATCAAAATCAGCTACGTAAAATGACGCGACATCGAATGATTTTCATTTGTTTGTTACCTACATTTGTCAGATAAAATACCTCTACGTGTCTAGATAAAGCATACAGATTTAATCTTATTTTTTTCTATTTAAAGCGCTTACTGGAACAATATTTTTTAAGAATTTTACCTCTTCATCTTCCTGCCCATGTCTCATATCTCTTGGGGTCGACGCATCATGTTTTCATATTCCATTCTTACCTGCTGGGGAGTTTGTTCCGCTACTTCTTCTTCCCAGCTAAAGCACTAGGAAGTGGTGAAGGGCGGGCGTTTTTGGGGGGACTGTCTTATGTAATTTTATTTTGTCGTTCAAAAAGAGCTGACTCTCAGCCTAGTTTGAATAAATGACTTTTGATTTTGATTTTGTTGACGGTTGACCGTCGCGTGACGGTCAACCGCTATCATTCACTCATTTCTCTCTCATATCATTCCTCACACAATCCATTCATCTTTTCTTTGGCGTTACTTCTAAGAGAAGATTTTACCTTAGGTAAACAACATTACCTTTGGTTATCAATATCAAAAAACATTAATATTGTTATGAAAATAAGTCACCATGTCATAATGATCCAACTAATCTAATGTTTAAAAAAAATAGTTTTTTTTATGATCCGTTATCGATAGGCATGAATCAGCCGACTTATTGATTTCCAAGTGGAGTTGTTACTAATAGATAATGTAATCAGCTCATAATAAGTACTCGTAGGGATTAATTTGTTTACGCTGATTTCGAATAGAATTATAGGACCTACAACGCGCCGACTTTGCTTGACAGTTGAAACTTAAGCGGTATGTAGGTACCGCATACAGAGCTGAATTAAGGATCTGTAGACCCTAGGTTGAGCGTGTGATATGGGCCTTACTTTCATTTTCAAGACTTTTGCACATTTTAAAGCAACAGACAGTTTCTACACGTTTCCATTCATGAACGCCTCATGCCCCAACATTGTCATGTGCACAGTATTGCCTATAATAATTTACTTTTACAATTTTTATTTTAGCATTATGTAGATAGTTTGAATTTTAATTGTATTTAGTAACTTGACAGTTGAAGGGTTACCAGATTTTGGCAAAAAAAAAGATAGTGAGGTGGTGTAAGAACGAACAAAATTTAATGAACTTGAAATAATGTAGGTACTTACAAGTAATTTTTTTATTTTAAATTTAATAACTTGTCTTTAAAAAATTACATACACTATTAAATATTGTAAAATTTGTTATATTTTTTGTTTCTCAGTATTAAGGTAATATAAAATAAAACAAGTTAAGATGTTTTTTTTTTGTCATCTGAGTCAGAAATTTCACTGTCGCTTGTTACATTTATTATAAAGGTATCAGTGATGTTATCAACAACATGGTCCATACGACACATCATCTACTTACTTTTAATACGTGAGATACGCAAGCACTCCATGACGAAGGGGTCACAAGACTAAACCTAGAACCTAAAAAAAGCAGTACAAAAAAAATTGAAGAAGGATCCTTCTTCAATTTTTTTTGTACTTCTTTTATCTTAAAGCATTTATTATTTTTTACGACATGCCCTTTTACCTGTGCTTAAACTAATTCTATTGGGTTGAGTTCGCAGTGGTAAAGTGGTAAAGATCGTTCAATTGAAAATTAAACCACTTTTAATCATTCGTTCTTTACGCAAAATTGGTCACTACCCCAACCTTAGTTTTTGTATGGTAACATTATTTTTCTTTGAACTGTCAAGTTACTAAATACAATTAAAAGTCGAACTATAGTAGTTTAAGTGAATTAAAAAAAAAACCTTTTCTAATTACATGTATACATTTTGTTTTACTGCAATGGAATTGAAACTTTATGATGAACTATATTGAGTTTATTTTCCGAAACATGAAAATTATATAAGATTCTGAATACAAGTTTAGTCTCCTCAATCACCACTAATAATTGGAAAACGCTTTGTTCTAGGCCCTCGAAGACTACAGGATTGACACTGGCACCATTGTTGGCTTCCCCGGAGCCAAGGCATACGAAGGAGAAAACATGTTGTACGAGAAGTGCGACATTCTCGTCCCCGCCGCCGTTGAACAGGTCATCCACAAGGAGAACGCACACAAGATCAACGCTAAGGTAACCAATTTTTCATTATCTCAAACTCGAGAAAATTTAAATTGCTTTGCTGGACCCTTTGAGGGTGAATTTAATTGAAAATTAGGCGCTTTTTTCGCCATTTCAGAGTTAATCCGACCAAAAAGTTGTGAATATTCGTATAATTTCACCTTCTTGAATAAATTCTCCCTTTCTTACAGCCTTGTAATTTATCATTCAGTGTTATCATTCCAATTACATAACGTGGGAATTTACTCAATTTAAGTACATAATGTACTCTCATTTGCTGATAAGATTAATGTTATAGCGAGATAGTTTTTTTCTACTGTTAACGAAGTCGACCACATTTTGTATCAATGTAAATAAAAACGCACGTAAAATTTTGTCGACTACTTATATTCCTATTAAGAAGACTAATTGATTACAAATTGCCATATTGCTATATCAGTATCTGTAACACTTTCTACCAATTTACACAAACAACGAAAATCGAAAATATTTTTATTAAATGTAAGTTGGTACTCTCTGGCATTAAATAAACAATACCAAACTTATGCTCACTCCAGATCATCGCCGAAGCCGCCAACGGTCCCACGACCCCGGCTGCCGACAAGATCCTAATCGACCGCAACATCCTGGTCATCCCCGACCTGTACATCAACGCTGGTGGTGTGACCGTCTCCTTCTTCGAGTGGCTCAAGAACCTCAACCATGTGTCCTATGGACGTCTTACCTTTAAGTATGAGCGCGAGTCCAACTACCACCTATTGGGTAAGTTCATTATTATTATTGCTTCAGTGTAAAGGCCTCTCGTCTCTTTGTCTACTTGTCAGGCCCTTACCAATCCTATACAGTATCAAAATCTAAACATGATAAAACAAAAAAGCTTGGGGTCACAATGTAAGGGCTTAGAAAATCAGTTTATTTAGTTTTATCGTTACCCATCACGTCTGTGTTACACGAAACCGGGTTTTAAACAGATTTTTCAAGTAACTATAGTTATATGAGTCCATTTCTTCCCGCCAGTCGGTAAATAATTCTTATAATAAAAGCGACCTTGTTTCACTTTTTTATATCTTGCATCCCGAAGGTGTAACTCTTTAGAGCGTTCAACAAACCGAAATTGTACCCGGTGCAATGCCGGCTGTTTGTGTGTTTTAATTGGACTTTCGCTTATATAGTTACAATATTTTCTATAGGAAGTTTCTCCTTCCTCACAGCTTACGATTACATAACGCCATTTACACAATATCTAGTATCGGGGCAAACGAACGACCGCAAACGTTGCAGGCTCCTTATCTGTTTGTTTTATGAGAATAGAAGGCCAGCTTCCCTTATTCTATTGTATAACATCAGGTTTTACTGTGCCTCGATAATAATTCTGTGAATGCTTCGATAACACACTTGATGTTTCCAAAAATAACCTCCATTCGTATGGTTGCACGTAGAATAAAAATAACGACATTCGATCTCCTTGGACACTTTGCATCACAATTTTTGACACCTCAACCATCATCCAGCAGTCACTATGATCAACTAGGTCACTGCTATAATAATAACTGTTACTAAGTGTATTTAAACATGTTCTTTTTTTTTCAGAATCTGTACAAGAGTCGCTAGAAAGGCGTTTTGGCCGCGTCGGAGGTCGCATTCCAGTCACACCCTCAGAGTCCTTCCAGAAGAGGATCTCTGGTGCCTCCGAGAAAGACATCGTGCACTCCGGTCTCGACTACACCATGGAGAGATCAGCTAGGGTAAGCATCAACCAACATAACAATTTGTTTAAAAAAGCGCAACAGCTCCAATCTTAAATAAAGTGCTTGAAAACATGCAATAAAATTGCTCCAAAATATCTAAATTATTGTCATGGCGACTTGCATATTTCTTAGCATATCATATCCCCCCCCCCCATAATAATAAACGCGTTAAAGTTAAGCAAAAGTTATACAACCACTAAAAACTTCAGATTTACCATACAATTCTCGAGGTGTAATTCTTGCAAAACTATACTCTGCGTTCAGGTTAATAATAGGGAGATATGAATGTTAATACATTATTTATGTTCTTCCACAGGCCATCATGAAGACTGCCGTGAAGTTCAACTTGGGCTTAGATCTGAGGACAGCCGCGTACGCCAACTCCATCGAGAAGATCTTCACCACATACGCCGACGCCGGTCTTGCATTCTAAACACTCACTAGATAAATTGAAGTATTGTCTGCATTTTATAGACTCCCATTTTAGTCCCTATGCACATAAGCGTAACTTTTAAGACATTATTATCACAGTATTTTTTGTTTGTTGGAATCATGGCTTTTTACTTTAATGTTAAGCGAATTGTTGAACTTTTGAAGTGAAAATTTAATTTTCCAATATTGTATCGTCTTGAATTTTTGAATAAAAATTGTTTTACTGTTATTCCTAACCTGTTTTTTTTATTATATAAACAAAACATTCTTAAAATGATGATAAAATCAAAAGAATGATATTTTTTTTTAAACATTGGTTTTTAAGATATTTGCGAAGAAACTTAAAACTGGAATTCCAAGCTATTCCATAAAAGACGCAACTTACGATTAGGTAAGTACACTTGTCTGAATTCATAGACGAAAAAATTCAACCCTCTAGAGATTCTCATGACATATTGCAAAATTCAGTTCCCGAATGAACGTATAATAGTGATAATGCACATAAGTAGGTAGGTTAAGAATCAGTCGATCTGCATAGCCTTTTTCCACACTATGTTGGGGTCGGCTACCAATATTTTACATGGACCGACTGCCTATCTGACCTCCACGACCCAGTTACAAGGTTACATGATAACCCTTAGTAAGACTGGTTGACTGGGCTTCTGACAACCCGTAACGACTGATAAAGATCTACGAAAGACAACCGAGACCATTTACTCCGAGGCACGAATAGGTTTCGAAAAGTATTGGATGGTGACGCATCCAAAAACCTGCCGCGGCAAGCATAGCTTAGCCTTTGATTGACCCGTAAGGCTGTTATAATTTAGCCAGAACCCCTCTATTATTTATTCAGTCGGATATTTCTTGAAAACGGTAAAAAAAACTGGTGTTCTTTAGCAGTGTATCTCGTTAACCGTAATTAATTTTGAAAGCAAAAACTTATATGTATTTTTCAAGTCTTTTTTGCATACAGTGATGGAACTCAAACATAATTAAACATACTTTAATGCATCAAAAAAATCATCAAAGTCACCTCTTAATTTTCGTTAAAACCAGTTTATCCCTTCAATAACAATTATAATTATAATTAAAAATATACCCTATAATTCCAAATGCCAAACTGCATTCAGTGACGGATTATGAATTATTAATTATATTTCAATAATAAATAATCCGTGCAAATGCAAATAAAATCGTATAAAATTAGATATTAACATAATATCTAATTTTATACGATTTTATTTGCATTTTTACGACATACGCTTTCTCATTTATTATTCGAATTTATTACAACAGATTTTAACCCGTATCAGATTGTTATAAGAACTATTTTCGCTCATAACGACACTATTTAAAGTTACCATGGCCTTATTACAAAAATATTGGTTCCCAAAATGTATACATGGTACTGAATACAACTAAGCTAGCATAGTCAACCTACAGACAGCAACGAAAGTGATAAATCTTGACTTCCAGGACTCGTGTCTTGGATAAATTGGACACAAGTTTGGAAAAACAAAGACTGCCCCGAACCTTACTCAAGCCAGCCCTTGCCGCTAAGTCTGTAGCTTTTAATTGGTCCCGAATAATGAATCACGATCCGATCTAACCTGTTCCTTGCTGCCCTCCCCCAGTGATACTCTAAGCCGAGGTCCAAACCCCACAGAGGAGGTCACCTTACCGTGTTATCGCTAGGTTTATAACATTTAGTGTCCTGCTTGGAGGGCTCCATTTACATCTACAGGATAGCCCGGTTCCAACAACCTCCTAGAGTGATCCGCAAGATGTGCAATGCGTTGCCTCCCGTGCGTGGTTGAGCGTCAGGGGTGCGTGAGTCTGAACGGAAGAACAGTTTGAGATGCAATTACAACCAGTGCATGATTGAAGAACGAGCCCCCAAATCAAACTGAATACGAGTTTGGATAGTGAAATATGTCAACAAACTCGTGGAGGTAATTGCTGGCTCCAGATGCTTGCCCAACAATCCTTATAAGAAATTCATACGTTTGGCTTGACTTGTGCTAGGCTTAGAAGTTGAAAGAACTTTTGCTGCCAACTTTTTCTCTGTTGCTTTGTGCTGAACTGCCGAAGTGCCGACCCGATCGATCGAAACTGACTAAAATGCTCTACTGTAACCATAGACAACGATTTACTAATTTTGGATGAACTGAACGCCATGGTAACTGACGCATTTTTTGGAACGCATCCAATTACGTGGTGAAATGTCAGTTGTCAATCGATGCGAGCTGTGAATTTTTCGATACGATTCCAATTATTTTTGTACTTACGTTATTTGGAAAAATTAATCATAACAAAATGTTCACACCAATATTCATTACAATATTTATGACATTAATCAACGGCTTACTTTCCAAAAGCGTTGAACTTACCTTCGAGTTACCTGATAGTGCAGTAGAATGTTTTTATCAAGAAATAGAAAAGAATACCTCAGCGGCTTTAGAATATCAGGTAATTTACATTTCCTAAAGAACAATTGAACAATATTTTTGTAGTTAAACAATGGTTTTAAGAATTGTATAGTGGAATAAACTCATTCCTAACCTCCTAAGATTAGTGCCACTTATCGAATCATTTTCCTGTTCCAAGACATCAAGTCTACTGTTTCATGTTTCAGGTTATCACCGGAGGACAATATGACGTCGATGTAAAGATAGAAGGTCCCAACAAACAAATTATTTATACGCAACAAAAAATGCAATATGATTCACATCAGTTTACTGCACAAACAACAGGTATTATTAATTGAAAAACTATTCATTCTTGTAACAATACTAATAAAGCAAAGTTTCAGTTGATACTAAAAATTTTAAATACTATCCTGTATAAAAACATTGTCATAATCTTATTATGACTTCAATTTTATTGTTCTAAATTTATATTGATTGCTAGTGATCCTCTAGAAGTTTCTAATCCTACTCTAAATATTTTCGGGTCCATTTCGCCAGGGTCGTATATATACGACCAAAATACCACAGCTTGTTTAATCTGTTGTAAAAAGTAAGTATTGCACATCCCTCTTAGTTGTAGGTATTTATTTTTCGATCCACTGTGCCGGGCGCTGAGGGCACGACAACTTATATGAAGTCGGGAGGTTAAAAGATTAACATGCTTTCTGAGGCATAGATGGGGTCTTGTTATGTAAAGATGGTCACCCATTCACAGACCAAACACTGCAAGCATAGCTTAACCTGATCTATCGACCCGTGCGGCTGTTATTACTGAACCTCAAGCCATTTGTTGTTATTACTACTTTATAAATTGATTTCTACGTATTTTTAGGTAATGTCCTTAACACACGATAAAATTTTATCCAGTGTGCAAACTGTAACCATGAATTCAGCATATCATTCTACACCCCCTAGCTTAGAAATTTTTTGTGGGTTATAAAAAAAAACTGCTGTTCTATACATTTTGACCGCCTAGGTATTGCACTTTTCTATGAAACAGCAGATTTGTTTTGTTTATCTGATGAAAAATTTATATGCTAGGGGGTCTAGAATGATGTGCTGAATTCATAGTTACAGTTTGCGCACTGGTTAAAAATTTACCCTGTATATCTAGGAATCTAATCTAAATTCATAAATTAATATTAGATTAGATTATATAAAATAGATTCCTTCTCAGATTATCATATGACACGTAACTTATATTCCAAAACTAATTTGTACGGTTTTGTTTCAGGCATATACAAAGTTTGCTTCAGCAATGAATTCAGCACATTCTCCCACAAACTTGTCTACATGGAACTTAACGTGGGTCCTGAGAAACCATTGCCTGGTGTTGGAGACCATGCAACTGTTCTAACACAGGTTAATGAATCAATAATAATCATAGTGTTACCAACCAACCATCACTTAATTTGAGCATAGAATGCTTGGACAATGGTCATAGAAATTTATGGCCCTACTTTTTGCGACCATCAAAACTATTATTATATAAAATGCAGCTGGCTGAAAATTATGAGACTTTATTTGATATGGCACCTGATAAGGAAGTAAAAACATGGCGATAGACTTTTCTAAGCAAACGGTTTAACCTAGTAATAATAGTTGTGAAATAAGTCTAAGAAATCAACTGAACTTGGGAGATTTCTTATCTCTAACTTATAACAATAAGATTGGAAATTACAGTGCTCATTTCTAGTAATTTGTCTAGTTGACTTCCATTACGTCAAATTGCCATTACATATGTACAATGTTGAACAAATGACTTTTGAAGAAATGAAAACTACGTTATATCTAATAATAAAAATGTTAATTTCAGCTGGAAACTTCTGCAGAAGAAATTCACTCAGCCCTCAATAGAATCATTGATCATCAAACTCACCACAGGCTTAGGGAAGCTCAGGGCCGCAAGAGAGCAGAGGACCTCAACGAGCGAGTTTTCTGGTGGTCTATGGGCGAATCTCTAGCAATTGTATGTGTAGCATTTGCACAAGTCATGGTCCTTAAAAACTTCTTCAGTGACCGACCTACATTATACAACAGAATGTAATACCTAGTTAAATATATTGTTTATTTATTAAAACATCTTTGGGGTTTATTTTATTATAGTTTTATTTGTAATAATGTACAGGTTAAGATCTAATATAAAATCATTATATATTGCAACTTAGAACTGAAAAGTAATTATTGTTAATATTACACTGTAAAATAATATTGACATGGTTAAAGAACTTGGAATAACTTTTTAAGTTTTTTGCCTTTAGTAATATAATAACAACAAGATACCTAAATTAACCGTAGTTCACAGGCTAATATTAAGAAATTGTAGGTGTTAGTTTATTCTTCTTGTTGCTATATAAGCTTACAAAATTATGTTTTATTATCTGCTCTTTCTTTTTACAAGATGTTTGTAATCAAAAGAGAACTAAAAGAGCAAAAACTCCATTAACTAAGGCACAGGGATAGGCAATCAGAGGTCTTTGTTCAGAGTCACCAGACATGGTAACAAAAAGTCTGCTAGCAGAAAGAGCTGACCAAATCACTGCAACAGCTGATAAACTTAACCCTATTGATCCTTCAAGAGAGAGAAATATACCAAGGCCTGCCAAGACAACCATGGGTAACATACAATAGCCCAAAACACTAGCCACACTTAAGAGAGTAAATACTCCTTCCGAGCGACTCATTAAAGATAGTAGACAGTACATCAGAATTACTGACATTACTGATAAGCCATAAACATATCCAAAGTGTGCTTTGTTGCCTGCAAGAAACAGACATACAGCAAGAGCTAAACAAAATGCAATTGGACCAGCAATATCTGTATCTCTCAAAAGAAAGTTTGCATCATCGGCTTTTGATTGACCATGGAATGGATTCATGACAGCTAAAGTTTTTTCCAGTATTCTATCTGGATATATTTCAAGTTCATCTAATAGAGGCGGTTCGTCAAAATCTGTCGGTTCTGCAACGGGATCTCCGGGTACGGGTGCTGGTGTGAATATGTTTGAGTTGTAGTACTGATTATTATTGGCAGTCATATTACCCTGGTTCTGGTCGAATGAGTAGTTTTGTTGATCAGTTGGAAAGGTCTGAAAATCTAAAACAAAAATACCATTATGTAGTCTTAAATAATGTTTCATAATCTATTCATGGTATAAAACAGTAGTCTGGCCACAACAATAGTCTTCGTGTCTTGCAAACTTTACACTAGATTTTGATGCAGTTGTCATCCAGAAGGTTGATTTGTAATACATTATTATTGAACTTAGTTATAGTACAGAAACATCGATGTTTGATAATGTCGCCACAGCAGCATATCACACCTGTGTGAAACATGGGAAAATAGCTAATTATTATTTTAACAAAACGGTAAATCAAAGAGTGTCAGCTCACCTAACGTTTGCGCTGGATCAGCAAAGGTATTGGAAGTGTTGAAAGAGTAATTTTGGCTATTATTTTGGTTCTGCCACGAAAAATCATTAGGGTTGCTGAAATTTGCCATTTTTGATGTCTCTCGGTTTCCGATTTCAGAATAAAACAATTTATTTCATATAAATAATTAAAAATATTTGCCCAAAATGACCACTTCCATGTCACTATTTTCTGTCAATACTGAAATACTCAATGTCATTGTCAAACAAACATGACAAGTTGACAACTTTAGTGATGTAAGAAAATCGACTATCTATATGATGTAACACTACCGACTTCCGGAAAAGCACTACAAAGCTAAGCTACAAAGTGAACAATAATTTTAATTTTGGAAGTCAGTGCCTTTTTTTTTGTTGAGGTTGGGAAATCATCAAATAACTTCTCCCGCTCTGGGTGGAGCAGGAGGGCGTGTTAAACTTTTACTGACTAAAACCCACCCGTGTTCGCTCAGTTGCCTGTGTGCCAGGGGCGACAGTATCTCTTTCGAACAACCCGCACCCCTGGCAGGCATCGGCCCTTGCGGACCCCACCAGTTCGGCGCACCAGGACACAGCACGCCGTGACCACCCCAGGAACCAAGTAGCATAAGGGCCCCAGGCGACCTCGTGTCTGGCTCCCTTGGTTCCCCTGCAACGGGTCAGCACAGTGGCCACGTCGCCTACCACTTTTCGGCCGCAAGGGATAGGAAGAGCGGCCAACGCTATATCGATACTCCTCTTCCCCTGTGGCCCCACCGCGTCCGCCATCAAACGGTGGTGGCCCCGTAAAGGCTACAGAAGGGAAGAGCGCTACTCAAAAGTACCGGCAGTCCGGCACTCCTCCTCCGCCGCAGCCTATAACCCTCAGCCGCGATGCCTCCCATTCGATATCGCGGCCCGCCTCAGTTGCAATGCACCTCACCGCGACCTACTTTTTGGCCGCTACGTCGTTGGCTTGGAGGCAAAAGCCCTGACGAGCGGCCCCACCTCGGGGTTCCTGAGCCCCCCCGCAACGACAATGCAGGAACCCACTGGAGGGGGGGGGGGGAAGTCGGTGACGTTGGATATATATTATGGTGTTTTGTCACCGCCTTCCGATATTAAAGTTATTGTTCACTTTGTAGTGTTTTTCCGCAAGCCGGTAGTTTTTTTTTTAAAAGTTTATACTTTACACTTTTTAGCTATAGTGCCTACCCAACACCAATTCGAAATTTCATCATCCTTGGGGTCAAAACAATGCATAGGTATTTATGCGATTGCAGCAATCGCGGTTGATTTGCTATTTATTTTTTATTTTTTGAGTTCCGTTATGTCTCCGAAACGCATCATTAGATCTATATGAAATTTAAATGGGACCTTTTTGCAATAAACCCCTTTGGAACAAAAAAAATTTTAGCAAATTTGACAGATCAGCCACGGTCATTGCGTCATTTACGTTGCTGAGTAACCATTTTTTCATACCATTAAAGCAATGGATTGGAAATACCCTCCAAACCCTTGGATTGCGATTAAGTAATTAGAGTGCAGCTCAATGTCAGTGTCACCTTGGTTACCACCGATGTGCGGTCGACTGTACAATATTATGGGTTTAATAAAACTTTTCTATATATGGCATATTTTATTCCATAAAATTTAGATAGTTTTAGTCACTGGATCTATTAATACGATGGAATGTTTTCGAGTTTGTTTGAATATTACAGATACATACTTATTTATTTAATAATACATACAAGTTTTTAGTAAGTAAATATAGGTACAATAAATTGTAGTCAATAACGTGAAGTTATAATGTAAATTGTGTTTTATAATCACTTAAATTAAATACAAGTTGTTATAAGCACAGTAAAAAATTCTACATGTAAAGAAATTCATAAATAATATGCTGATATATATTATTTTAAGTATATACTTACGGAAGCTATTTCAGATTACTGATAATAATATATGTAGATACAATGTTTTAGTAATAATTATTATAAAGGTCTGTAGTTGAAAATATAATGTTTGACTACAGGGGAACATTTTGTGTTTGGAAAGCTCGTATTTGGGCACACAGGGATATAGAGGGTAGCAGGGGGACATAGACGCGCTAGCTGATACCATGGATTCAGTAACCCTGCATAACCGACAAGAATTCCTACGCCCGCCGTAGGGAATTCTTGTCGGATATTTTTTTTTTAAACCGGTTCCAAACATTTTGGCTGTTTAGGTATTGCAGTTTTATAGGAAACAGCATTTTTTTTTAAATAACCGACGATAGATTTCAACGCTTGCCGTCAAGAATCACGTACGAATCCTTGGTAACTGGTTGAGCGTCGGCGTCCCTGCCACCCTGTATTAAATGTATAATAAGACAATACTGGAATGAGGAATGCACCAAAGTAAATCCGAAGGCGAATCATGATCTAAAAATCGATATGATTGCCACCCGCGATTGAAATAATCTTAGAAGACATAAGTACCAGCCGTACCATGCATGAATGTAAATATGTAATAACCATAATCTTTGGTGCATTCACATACATTAATATTATATTATGTATAACTTTCGTTGGACAGAGCATGGTCGTAAAATAATATTTTCAGGTACTTATTTCTCTTAACAAACAGCAAATAAACTACAATAAATACCCATTTTTTGTATCTTGGAATTAATATTAAACTTCGTACTTGTCTGTTGGAATTAATATTAAACTTCAGTTCGCTGTTTTAACATGGACAAAGGACATTAATGATACCTAATCCATTTTTATTACAACAGGACGTTAATAACATAATTAATAACAAACTATAAAGCAATGTTTTAAACTTATATTTGCTGATGTATTGACTTATCAACAGGCTGTTTTCTAAGATTTACCAATTTCATTAAAGTATATAAGAATTTATAAAAAGTAATATTATGATCAAACTCATAAGGCAGTCTTAAGCTAAAATGCAGGCTCCATTACTTGATAACCTTCTTTTTAAACAAGTGTGATAATAAGGTGTCGGGGTAGAGTGACATGTAGTTTTTACAAATTAAGAGTGGTTTAATTTGTTTTAATTGATATTCACAAAGGACAAAGCAA
This sequence comes from Antitype chi, assembly GCA_947359405.1. Classification (NCBI taxonomy): domain Eukaryota; kingdom Metazoa; phylum Arthropoda; class Insecta; order Lepidoptera; family Noctuidae; genus Antitype; species Antitype chi. The sequence goes on along the minus strand of OX375820.1, from coordinate 11,522,748 downwards.
GCAGTTATTATGTTTATATAAGTACCCTTAGTACACAAAGCACAAGTTGCACAAGTTGATCACTATGAAAGCACAATTAAGTTACGAGCTTGTGCAGATTTCAAAATATAACTTTATCTTACTTGGAATCGCAAAAAGCTTAATTAAGTGAACTCATTCTAAGATCCAAAGAACCGACACCTTTTATCACCCTGCTTACAAGCACACTCACGTAAAACGAGAAGTTCTCAATGACATCCATGACCAACGCTAAGTCAATCCATTTTCGATAAAAAAGAGTTCATAATATAGTTAGTCATAAATTACCTAAAATTAAAAAAAAAATATGTACAATCTAAATTTTGTACATGCAATATACAATACACGCATACATTTTCATCAGCATAATATCAAAGTGTAAAAAATAATCACACTTATGAACACACTAATAAATGGAGATTTCGTAACAAATTATTCTAGTTTTCAGAATAACATAATGTCTATCAATGCTCATATAAAAATCTTATGGAAATAAAAACAAAAATCATTTTTTTTATAACATACATATTATATCACAGATACCTAAGGAAGATATTACTTATTATATCTAACGTTGAGGTGCTGTAAACAGTCCCTAAAATATTTTAATTAATAAATAAAAAGCACTCAATCTCAAAATCCTATGTGAATACTGTTAATAAAATATTCATGTTAATAGCTCAATTTCCTGTGTTTAATTGTTCATAAACAAAGTCATATATAATATTCTTCGGTTACACATTTACACTTGAAAGTAATCACTGACGGTGGCATCGCCTCCGTTATTAATACTGCTTTTCGTCTCGCTTCTGTTTGGTACATTAATTTTTTCATAGCCCGCTGCCGAGTCTGACCTCTCCACACTGGAACTACCTGACGCCTCGTTGTTAACCTTTTCATAAGGCGGCTCTTTCTTTGATAGTTCAAAATATTTAACGCTTTCGTAATTCGGGTCCTTTTTGGAGCGTACCGAGTCATACTTTGAGTCCTTCGATCGAACTGACTCATATTTAGGATCTTTACATCTCAACGATTCGTAATTGGGATCTTGTGTACTTACACTTTCATAGTTAGGGTCTTTGGGACGAACTGATTCGTAGTTGGGATCAGATTCGCTACCTGTATTGTAGAGGGGATCATGCGGCATCGACTCGTAATTTGGTTCTAAGGTGGGTTCGTCGTTATTGTTCGCAGGCCAATTGTTGTACTTGACGGGCTTTTTATTGACTGTAGAGTAGGTCGGCTGTACTTTGTAGTTTGGTGTGATTGTGGCGTAAGGCGGGGTGGGTGGCTGATTTCTCAACACTTCATAATTCGGATCGGAATCGGAGGCATTATTGTCAGTCTTAGAGATATGCTCATACCCAGCGTCACTACTTACAATGCTGTTGGGGCCACTGTCAACAACCAGATGATTAAGTTTCAATAAGTTATTGTTTGAGAAATTAGAGTGTGGTCCTGCTTTGTTTATATCTTTGACTGTTTCGTACCCTGGATCCTGGTTTTGGGAGGACTTCCGCTCTTTATGGGCAATTGTTTCATATCCGTGATTCATAGATTTCTTACGGTCTATTGTCTCATACCCTGGATCATCACTGCGATATTTGGATGTATGAGGCTCGCCGTCAGCCCCGGTAAAGTCTTTAGAACGCCTTGTAGTTTCTTCAGTTCTTCCTTTAGGTTTTTTGCTTACTTTAGCGTACATTTCTTCGAGATTACGCGAAGGACTCTCAGTTACACGATGATCCGAATTAAAGCTAGTGTTGGCATCCGCCGATGAATAGTCACTGTAACCGGGTCCGTCGATAGAATTATACAGGTTGTCAGTTTGAGTATCGCGTTGATCGATATCAATGTCAAGTTCCCTGGCGACGAGCGGTCTGTTTAAATCTCCAGAACTAAACCGATGTTTCTCGATGGGATAATTGCAACCGTAGAAATCAGATGAGTTGACGCAACTGTTGTTTCGTTGGTGTTTTTCGTTCAGACTCCGTCGCTTGTCGTGATTAAAATGAAGATCGCCTGAAAATGCAAGCAATAATAAAAAGTTATTGAAAATTCTACTCACATCATATAAAAAAATCTATTTGTGATATCTCGATAAAGCTGACCATATCTCTACAATATATCTTTGATTAACAAAATCAGTACCTGTACTTGACATCCGCTGGTGTCGCTGTGCGAGCGCCTGTTCTATGGCAGGCTGGCGGGGCGGCGCGTGCGTCGGAGGAGGATGTGACGTGGCATGTGACGTCACGTGCGCCATATTGTGTGACGATGAATGCGCTGAGGCGTGCACTGTGACGTGTGACGTGACGTGGGACGTTGCGTGAGAGCTGACATGGGAGCTCGCGTGTGGCGCGGTGTGGGTGTTCCCGTGTGACGTGGCGTGTGAGCCCGCGTGAGACGCGGCGTGAGAGCCCGCGTGAGACGCGGCGTGAGAGCCCGCGTGAGACGTGGCGTGTGCCGTGGCGTGCGGCGGCGGCGGCAGCGGCGAGTTGGCTTGTCGCTTCTCTGGCTTCGGAGAGCCGAGCGCGCCCGTCGAGTTGGAACATGACGAGGACGATGCTGGGGGAAATTAGTAAGGGTGTAATTTGTATTATGTTTTAAAGTTATAGGCCAGAAAATAACAGCCTTATTATATAAATATACAATGCCGTGGCTACTACTAGGCCGCCCGAATACTATGCCTTATTATATTAATATTACAAGTGCAATCCATCACTAGACATTTGTAATCTGTCTGTCTTATCTGTTTGTTCCGGCTCCGAATAGGCTGAACCAATTTGGACAGAACCTTACTGGCAGATAGCTGATGGGAGTAACATAAGCTCTTTGTCCCGGTAGCACATTTCCCGTGTTCCCGTGACATAATTTCTGACAACTACGCGGGCGAAGCCGCGGGCACAGTAAGTAAAACAAAAATAGGAAAAGCCACGAAATAATGACATAAGTAGATAATTAAACTATTAAATTTAGAAAAATATTTAAGTTTTCCTCATGTCTAGTTCTTCACTCAATTTTAGGCATAAAATTACTGTAATAAATATGTGATGTGAGTTTACCTTGTCTGGAGTGTGTGGCGTTAGATGTTGATGCACCGACGTCTGGTGGAGCACTTCTTCTGAACAAATTACAAAAAAAATTAACGTTCACAATTTCTGTAAAAGGCATTTTATAATTATTATTAACGAAACAAGTGTGTCCTTGCGGGAGACCAACAAGCTACTGAAAACACAAACAATGTGTGTGCGACGCTATTGGAATATTTGTGGTTATCACAAATGACGTCATTAGTAACATCAGTAAGTGTTATACAGCATGTATCAGAAAGTTGTGGTCAAATTTAAGGGTGTGGTTCAGACCATCGAACTGAACAATTTTCTCCATGGGACCAACATCGTAATCGAAAAAAAGTAATCAGCCGTTCCATACATTTGGGTCAAGTAGGTATTGAAATTTTATATGGGAAAGTATTTTCGCGATTTCGTTGTCGGTCCCATGGAGAAAGTTACTCAGTTTGATGGTCGGTACCACACCCTTAAATTTGACCATACCTCCATTGTTTACTTCGTTACCTTCAATACGTTAATTACCGTAATTACTTGCGTAAGTATAGATTTAGGGTTTACTCCGACTAGTTTTGAACTGATACGAAGCTCTAAGGGCAGGACAGTAACGAAACAACGTAAACTTACGCTTTGATCTGTCAAAGTCACGACAAAAACCACTACCTTTTTAGCGCAGCCGTGAGGCACATTTCAATGCTAGTTTTTGACATCGCACTTTATACTTTTTGTTTGTTTTTTTTTTTGCTGTTTATTAAGTGCCTTTTTATTTTGTGCTAAATAAATGTATTTTATTTCTTTCTTTCTAAGTTTCGACAATGTATCTGTAGTCCTGAGTCTTCCTTTATACGGGGTGTAATCTAGATGATCACAGTTCAATGAAGATTATAATAGGTTTGCCTAGAGGCACCCAGAGCCATTACAAGGCAGAGGTGAGTGAAACCCGGAAGAGGATGCCCTAAAAGGTGTAGTAACATAATATAGTGACCTTATTGGTAATTTTCTACAAAAAGGTAAGGTGCGTAGTGCTCGTAACGGGCGTGCGTATTTTTTTTTTTTAAACGTTGCCCCACACTAGGAATTTCTCCTGTATCGTGGGTGCGTTTACAAACATTTAAACTCACATACACAAACAGCCAGACCCAGAACAACTACTTGCAGATCATACAAATATTTGTTCCGTGCGGGAATCGAACCCGCGACACGCAGCGCAGCAGTCGATCGTTGAACCACTGCGCCAACCGTGCCGTCAAAAGGAGTAGTAAAAGGAATAGGAGTATGTAAAAGGAGTATATAAAAATCGTGGCTGGTGGGGTTCTGTAGTTTCAGCCTACCCCCCTGCGAAGAAGGCGTGAGTTTATGGTATTGAATGTATGTACCTAGAGGCATGTGTAGGGTCGGTATGCAGTAGGTCGGGCGTGGGGTCACGGCGCCGTGGCTCGGTCGCGATCTGCGCGTACGTGTCGGACCCTTCGCCCACGCTCGCCTCTTCGATCGCTGCGTACATCTCATCTGTAAGTAAAATTATTGCTGCAACTTGATGAACCGAGACATAGAAATACTAGCAGTCGTGTTTACTGCACAAGGCATAGCATGGTAAACAGCCTGGGTATTTGTGTAGAGCTAACTACTGGCTACTTTGCATACATGCTGTACCCTGGGCAGGCCCTCTTCCCTTCCGGGGCCGCCACCGTTAGAGGGCGGACGCGGTGGGGCCGCAGGGGAAGAGGAGTGTCGGTATAGCGTTGGCCGCTCTCCCTATCCCCTGCGGTCGAAAAGTAGTAGGCGGCGGGACCACTGCGCTGACTGGAGCAGGGGGCCAAGGGACCATGCACGGGGACGACTGGCGCCCTGCCGCTATTTGGTCCCTGGGGTGATGGGGTTACCCCGGAGGGTCCAGTGACGGGCGGCCGCGGCAGGTTCGCAGATGGCTTGCACGTTCCCGTGTTCCCGCCACAATCGGCACTGGAGGACACCGTGGAGTTTTAGTGGGTTAGTTTCCCACATAACCGCGGTATCTCTCCGTGGTAGCTCAGTATCTATAATCATTTTTCCACGTAAAGAAAATTGTTTGTAACTTTTGTAAATTCATTACTTTGAATATTTTTGTAACTTTTTTAAGTGACAAAGTCAATAAACAATTCATGATTTAATTCGTGCTTCTTGCTTCTTAACTTTAAAGTGGTGATACAAGAAATGTAGGTAATTAAGTAATAAGGGAAATAAATATAATAGTGAATTTTGTGGTGACAAATTTCCTGCTATAGTTTCATGTTCGATGTAAGTCAAATATAAATTACATTATTTTATCTGTTCATGGTGGCGGTCAATGTTTTATGTTGTACCTATTGCCATGATAAGGATCATAATAGGGCAATTATTGATGTTTGAAGTCTGACACTTACATCAAGATAGTTGAATGGTAGGCGCCATAACTAATCGGTATCAGCGCGAGATAGATCGATTACATGTCAATAGTAATATATCTATCAATTAAGTTTAGATAACATAGAAAAATGTTTGAAACATTTCTGAGCTTAATTTGATAGAATGTCTCGACCGAGGAAAGCTCGAACATATTGTTGGAAAATTTATAGCAGGAAACGAGCAAAGGAAAACGCATTAAAATGCAGATTAGCGTATAGTACTCTTAACCACCATTAGCCATGAGGATATTTAAATAGCAGGTAATTAACTAAGCATCAATGCGATAAGCAGTTGCATGGTTTGTTAGAAAACAGGTAATGTAATGTGAAATATGTATTTTGAAACGAATGTAAGAAGTTCAAAGAACGTCTCTCCTATCTTCTTGGACAGTATTGCTAGTTGGTGCTAAAAAGGACCCATCTGTTCTGAATTTGAACACTTAGAGACGTTAAAGTAGAGAGAGACCAAAGAAAGGCTGGATCGACTGTGTGATAGGTGTTATGACTAGAAAGAGGGGTTAATACCGAGATGATGACTAAAAATATGTTGCGCCGACCCTAAATAAACTAGGATAAAGGCAAGAGACTAATAAAAATGGTGATGAGACGTTAAGGGCCTACGTCCCGTTTGGTAGCGTAACACGGTCACTTTATGAACCGTACTGCTCATTAACGGCTTGTCTTGAAGATTTGAAAAATATAAGATTTTGCTATAGTTTCATATAGATCATTTTGCCGAGGGTACTTTTTTTGTATGGTTAATACTTTTGCTGTAAAAAAATATTTTCCAACACGCAATATTTTGGCTTCTATTCCATACTCTTACTAAACGGCTTTGTTATTTGAAAAAAAAAAATACACTGAAAAATAGATAGTTAGAGGTACCACAGAATCGCCGAAGCACAATTGTAAATTAATCAAAGGAATATCTCCATTTTGAGATAAAGGCTCAGAGGTGCCCTGCGCGGGCGCGGGCGGCAGTCGTGCTTTAGCATACAAACGGGAGATGAGGATACTATGGGCCTTAACAAAATAAAGATTCGTAGTGAACTTACCGGAGTCATCGGATACTGTGGCATAGTGTGCTTGTGACGACGGCTTGGTACTCTGAGCACGGATGTTGCTCAGTGGTTCACGCACCGATATGCTCGTGTAACCCTCTGTTAATAAAGGATCGCTTAATTAATTTACAATATAATAATGTTTTGAGGTGCTTGTGGCTAAGTAATATAAGCCGCACGGGTCGATCGATCAGGTTAAGCTGCGTGTGCCGCGGTTGGTCTGTGGATAGGTGACCATCTTTTACATACCGAAGAAAAAGAAGAAAAAATCGGACCTACAATACAAAATCGATCAGCTGACCTATTGATTTTGCATGGGAGGTCCGATATTTTATAAATCATATTTCGACCCATGTTCCTTGGAGAAAGTTGTTCAATTAAAACGCTAAGTCTGGACCATTTTAAAACAGAACTATTAAGAATATTGATAAATAAATGCTATTACTCACTACAGGAATATTTGGACGACAATTCTATGGTTACTGCTTCAGAAAATTTTACATAATCTCACCTATTTTGACGATTTAGAATTTTATTTGACATTAATTAGCATTATTATGGCATGTAACTTTATTCTATTTGACATGTAATGAAATTTATTCTATTTTCTGCAATTTGTATTGATATGCATGTACCTATTAATATTGTTTTTATATAAATTCGACAATGTATTTGTGTAATTAAATATATTTGTACGCCTTTGGGCAAAACATGGAGGATCTACCTATCTGTAACATCTCGCAAACTATTGTAATTTGACCTATGTTTACAAATAAAGCTTTCTGATTTCTGATTTCTGAATTTCACGGGTACTATCATCCTGCAAAATTTAAACGGTGACTTAAAATTCACCTTGTATATATTATGTTTATAGAAGCTCGAATTGATAACTTTCATAATCATGAGAATTCGAGGGGCCTCCATATAGCACCGTAACCGAGCAAGCTCCAACAGCATTCTGAAAGTACTAGCGGATCGGTTACACCGTCTCTTTCTTCGACACTGAATCGCACGTCACGTGTCTATTTGATTAAGTACCTTCTTTTTCTCTTTGTGATTAACTAACTTAGTTCTCAAGTACTTACCTACTAACATAAATATGGATGTTCCATTGCCTAAAGTTAAGAGACGTTGAAATGACAAAATTATGTGTTAAACAGGTGGTAAACATTACTTAACTTTAAGCAACGTTTCTAAATATGGGGCTGAATTGTTATCCCACTAACTGTATTACAGAGGTCAGACGCATATGAAAAAACATCGCATAACAATTTGATACACTGATCATAATGCTGTTTTGTAGAACAATATTGGTTTAAAAAATATAATATTGTTGGAGTAAACAATAATAATTGAGGGTCAATAACTGATATTATTGTCTTTGAGGTGATAGTGTTGTAGAGTGCAGATATAATGCTGTTTTGTAGAACAATATAGGTTTAAAAAATATAATATTGTTGGAGTAAGCAATAATAATTGAGGGTCAATAACTGATATTATTGTCTTTGAGGTGATAGTGTTGTAGAGTGAAGATATAAAGTGACGTAAAATCTTGAAGTGTTTCATTATTAGCCCGTTGAAAAAAAAAAAGTAAATTGGAGTCTCATTTCTTATTGAATATATGGGAAAAGTTTTTTGCGATTTCTGATTTTTTTCTTATATATCCTGCTATTTAGCAGTTAGCTGTTTATTCCAAACAATAATCTAAGATGCTGTTAGATTTTCATCAGTAAATATATCTTCACCAGAGACGTGCACCTAGCTGTGCAATCCTCATCTTTTGTCTGCGGATCTTGTCGCGAGTTCTGGTAGACTATTTCTCTTTGGCGAGAGAATCTTAGACTGGTGTTTCGTGAATAATGAGATTAAATAAAATACCTACAACAATAGATTATACTTTATGATACAATATCTTTGTCACCGCTAATAATAATGACTATCAAATCAGATGCATTTTACGATTTCGCGGAATTGCTGACAAAAATTCCACATTAATTTAAATAGCAAAAAGTGTACTATTACTAGACAGATTCATCAGAAAATGAGCTTTAATTCTTAAGCGTAAAGTATATTTTAATTTACAAAGGTTGAAAATTGTATGAAAGGTATTTTTGGCTTATCTGTTTCAGAATCTAATCAGTGTTTAATGGAATTTGGGTGTAATTTAAATCTACATGGACATCTTCAAGCAACTTACGGAGGAGGACTGAATATTACCCGATGTCATTAAATTTTCGTATTATAAACATTTATAAAAAATATTCAAGCTGATTTTTTTTTATATATATTTACTTTGTACGTACTAAGCAATTTTTAAAATATGTGACGGAGCAATAATTTCAGTGTTCTCAATAAATATAATTAAAATACTATAGGAGCTGCTCTCATAAAACGTGGGAGAGAGATGAAACGAGACAGAGTATACAGTTTTAGAAATCATCACCATCACCTTAACCTTTTTCAACTGTGTTGGGGTCTTTTCCAGTCTAACCGGATGCCTTCCAGCCTGAGCTGGAGCGCCTGCCCACCTGACACCACAACGCAGTTAGGTACTACGTAACAAGATAGAGTAGTTTTTATAAATCCTACTTGTACGTTTTGACCGCGACTGTCTTGACATATGTTCCTGTCGGACTTACTTGCAGAGTCAGTCGAGTCCCCGCTGAAGTGTGTGGTGTTATCTGTGTTGGGCCGCGGCGAGGGTGGCGTGATGTAAGGCAGCTCCTGACTCGAAGGCAGATGCCCACTTATCGCCACCGACGCTGATATTACCACCGATTCTAAAAACGTTACTTATTTTCAGTTACTCAATTGTACTAAAATATTATAATCTATAGCTATTTATTCCACTAACGATTAAAATCAAGATTGAAATGTACGATTTGATCTTGTTTTTGATTGTCACTATCGATAATAGGTATGCTTGCTTCTCAGTATAAGTATTAACAATTTGGATAATTACAATTGGTAGTGACTTTCAGCAACTGAGTGTTTAATTAAAATTTATCATTAAAAAAGTAAATTGGAAGTAAATTGTAAATAAACCATACAGGAAAAGTTTTTATCCAGCGCGCAAACTTTAATCATGAATTCAGCATATCATTCTAGAGCCCCCAGCACAGATATTTTTCGTCGGTTATACAAAAAAAAATTTAGCTTTTCCATACATTTTGACCGCGTAGGTATTGCACTTTTCTATGAAACATCTGCTATATATATTTCGTTTATTCCCGTTGTCCCCGTATGCCATATCCCCGTCACGGGGACAGCGGGACGTGATTAAATTTATTTCCAGTTGTCCCCGTAACGTACATTCGGCTAACGGGGACAACGGGAAGTAAACTTTTCACGAGTCGTTGTCCTCTTAAATCTGCATATTTGACCTAATGTTCTTTTGACCTAATTTTCATGTTTAATGGTCACAGTTCTAACCTAACTCAAATGGCACCTAACCAAATCTTAAAATATTCAATGCATGGTCGAGGGTGGGCTTGGTCGACGGAGCCCCGCTTAGCGGGGCTCCTACTTCTGGATGGTTTATAAAAAAATAACCACGAAGGGGATGGCCATCCCCTTCTAACCTAACCTGTCCGAGTCGGGGTGCCCTAAAGTCCAGATTGCATCCAATTTCTACTGGTTACAATAGTTGAGGGTGGTAGGTGTATAGGGTATAAAGCGAAAAAAAAAAAACAGTAAAAAGTTACTAATAACATTTTACTGTTTTTTTTTTCTCTGTTGTTTTTAATCTCTAAAGATTATGAATATTATAGTAAATGAATAATATACTACATAAATATTATGTCAAATGTGCATTATAGGAAATGTTTATTATATCATAAGAAATTAGATAAAATGAAACCATATTAACGGGGACAGTGTACGGGGACAACGGGAAGTATTTTTAAATATTTAATTGAAGTACCGCTGTCCCCGTAGGACGGGGACAGTGTACGGGGACAACGGGAAGTATTTTTAAATATTTAATTGAAGTACCGCTGACCCCGTAGGACGGGGACACGGTGTACGGGGACAACGGGAATAAACTATATTTTTTGCAAAACCGACGAAAAATTTATTCGCTGGGCGGTCTAGAATGGTATGCTGAATTCATGGTTAAAGTTTGCGCACTGAATAAAAACTTTTCCTGTATATGTTTTTAAGTTATTATACATACAAACCTGCAGGGTTTTGTCCAACTTCTCTCTCATCGATTTGTATGATTTCTCGTTCAGATGTTTCGTCAGTTACTTCAACAAGACTGCAATAAGCAAATAACAAATCAGAAGGAATCATTTATTCAGCTTATATATTGATTAAGAATACTGTGTTCAGAATCCGTACGTGATTCCGACGTAATTGGCGGATATCTATTTTAGGAAAATAATGTAGATAGATTCGTTACTAATAAGTAAGAACAATTTCAGGAAATAAATAAAACAACACTTCCCCACATACCTACTCATAAAAATATTACTCATATTATGATTGACTCACGTATTTTAGGTAAGTCTGTTCCAGATCAGCGTGATAGAATAAAGTTTGATAATCGGATTTCGGTTTGGTTAATCACCCCATTCGATGCCATACACCCCAGATGACGGTACATGAATCATTTATTTATTTATTTACTTAAAGGTTCACCCACAGCACAGCACATACAATCACAATGCACAATTATGTTATCAATCAAATGACACATTGATCAAGTATTAAAGATAAAGAAAACTGATTTCAATTGCGCTTTGAAATGTCTACTAAGTATTTGGTGTATTTTGGAGTGCAGATGAATCTGAATCTGCCATACCTCCCAATACCATTAGGGAAATAGTTTAAAACCGTGTTAACGTGAAATAACCTCCTTTATTGACAACTAGCTGATCTGTCAGACGTCCTGTCCCAATAAATCCAATAGAAAAACGCACTTTCAGTTTTTCCCATTTTTTAAATTTTCCGGGAAGCTTTTCCAATTTTTTACTCCCTAAAAACCTTATTCGGACTATTACGAACATTTTAAAACAAAAATAGCCAAACCACTCCAGCTATTATGAAGTGATCCGCTTACCAACAAACATCACTTCATTTTTGAAGTGAAACTTCTTTACGCACGCTTGACTTGGGAAGTAAGCTGGCGAACGCGTGACGTAAGCGTTACGAAAAGCGTGATCGGGCAAGGCGAACGGAAGTTGAGTGGGGGATATAAGCAAGAGGCAGCAGTGCGCGCGCACATTTTCTTTCTCTCTTCCTCTCATAGCCAAATACGTTCCGTATATCTAAGCACACTGCAAGCCTATTGTCTGTATCACAGTGTAGGAGCAAGAGAAAAATAATGAATAAAAATAAAAGATCTATGCAAAAATATTAATTTACCAATGAAAACATGAAATAAATTTAAATATTTGTAGAAAATTAATATATGTATATGTACATACATGTATATATTGTACACACACACATATATATATATATATATATACATACAGATGGAGCGAAAGAAGTTTCACTTCAGTCGTGTGGTCATAAGCACACTCGTTTTTTATTTAATTAGAAGATATATCTTATAGCTATTGGGGAGGGTGGGGCAAATTCCCAAATATCGATGCCCCATCCAAAAATAGGCGCATCGAAAGCTGACAGAGTGACAGATTAGCAACGGGTCAAAGTGCGTTTACATGACCAAGTAGTAAATTTTTGGTCGTAGTTAATCGGACGTCAATGGTAACGATTTGACTTCGACGCACTTTATTTTGTATCAGTCAGCCCACGAACGGATGGACATAAAAATATCGCGGCAGGGTTTTATCGCGCATTGGATTTACAACGCTGTCCTAGGTGCTGAAAGTTGAAAATCCAACAATGCAACCCAGCGCGACCAAAAAACTAAATGCGGTTTTCGTAGTTCAAAGTGTTACTACTGATTTGCAGTTGCTCGTACATTTTAAAGTAAGGTCATACTAACATATTATGGCTTTCATTCTGTACTTTAGCGTAGGCGTGTTCGTAGGGGTAGTCTCGGCTTGTAGACGCGGTCGCTACTGTCTTAATACCTGCAGATAAACAACATTGATTAGTCAAAACAAGTACTGATTACAATTTAATTATCGACAGTTCCGAGTAGCGGCTCTTTTGTACGATACTACCGGATCTTGGCGCCGATAATGTAGTGATTTTATCTGTAATCTGATGAATGAAGCATGCCGTACGGTAGCCACGCTGGCCACTGTTGAAACCGCATTTGTTTTTACGTTTGATAATCGTGCAATTATGCGGGGTTTTTATCAATTGAACAGCCTTGAGTAAAATATTTGTGCATGAAGTCATAATCTGTTAATTGAATGCTACTTTTAGAATTTTTTATAAGTACGTTTATACATATAATATATGTACCCCTATTTCATCAAATTAGAGCCCTCTTCCTCTGTCCTACTTTGCTGTAACCGACGGGGTCCATGTCCCTGCCGTTGTCCTTGTCCCACCCATATTACTTGGCATCAATGAACATATTTTCTTTGTAAAACCTAAGTAGGAACCATCTAAGTGCACATTGTGGAATGTAAATAAATATTGAGTCTTTTCATTTCTGTAACATTTGGCATTTTATTTCGATTAAAGTGGCGAAAGGAAAACGCGGCTTTTACCTTTTTAGAGCGCTGCCCAAAGGTCACCGTAAAACGCAGTTTTTTTTCGCTGAGTTAGACAGATTGGTACATATTAAAAGCCCGAAAAAAAAATTTAGTGTATTGTATAATGTTCAAAGAAAATAGTTAAGTATTAAAAAATATTTCATAAAAATAAAATAGTAAGTATCATGAATTCATGATAAACCAATCATAAAACCGACCGAGGCAAGGTCAAAAAATATTTTTCTTCACTTAATTCTCCAAATTTTGAGCATGAACCATCATATTTTATGTAACGGGAATAAATAATAAAGGGAATTCAATCAATTTAAGAAATACTTAAAAAATATTCCCGTGTGTCGGTATTTATTTTTTAATTTACTTGAAACTGAAAAAATACTTTTATTTTGGTGCTCATTCGATTCAACTAACATCAAACGCATCGCTACTTTCAACCTTAGGTATTTGTTGCCGCGATGCGCTATTCAAAGTCAATTCCAAAGTAAATTACTTCTAACCGCGCCTTAACACATTTAAACACCAATAAAACAAATGTAATTCAATTTTATTTTTGTGTATATGTATTAAATGAATGAGTCTACAATAGTAGGTAGTCATGTAATTTTAATTAGGGTTCTATCGCACATACAATTGTTTCAGTGATTATTACAATAATATTTATGCCTAGTGTACTTTTACATAATCCACAGCAGGAAAATAAAATTCCCAGAACATATTATTTGGATTAATTCTATTGTTTGCTATTTACTGTTAAATAACTATCATCTAGTCACGAGATAAGCTCCACGCTATGTACAAACGTGGACAATAGTAGTGGTTCACTTTCCACCCTTATGACTTAAGCAATAAGGTAGAAAAGTGGTCGACCGGCAGTGTCCGCGATTGATACTAAGGAAAACATGTGGTTCTATATTATATGTATAGGTTAGTATGCATTTAATTTATACTTCACTGTTTTCCTTTAAGACTTTTAAAATATTGCTGGTTTTCCTTAAATTCAATTTATTATCTTTTAACTATTGTTATACAGGGTGGCAGCCAAATCGACGCCCAAAATGTAACAATGAATTTGGCACATGATTCTTGACTTAACGTAGAAAATTTTCATTGGCTATTTAAAAAAAAAATGTTGTTCCTTACAATTTCACCGCAAAGCATTGCACTATTCAATGATGACCCAGCAATTTTTTTTTTTAAATAATCGACGAAAAATTTCAACGCACAGGGGTTCAGAATCATATACACTGCCACCTGTTTGTGATGTTTTTATTTTCGTAGTGTTCAAAAAGCCGCTTTATGTCGGCTGTTTTAAAGTTTAAGTTTGTGACTTTGTTTTACGTTAATGGAAGACTCTTTTAAATGTATTTGAAGGAATTAAGTACTTTATCTTGGGTTTTTTATTTAAAATTATCAATACTTTATAGTTTCTATACCAAATAAGTACAAGCACAATGGAAATATTGATGATGGGGGCATGTTACTTAAATTGAACTAACAGGAGGATAGTCTAAATGAGCTAGGAAAAAATGATGTTTGACCTAATAATCGTTGAGCCCCCATGATCTGTAAAACCTTCTCAATAATAAAAGATCTATTATTATTTTGTCCTCATACCTAGGTCTAATTTATACTGATATTAACATAATGGTCTGAGGTTTATACAGGACTGCAGTAAGTACATTAAGTCTACTGCGCCACTCCTAATTACGTCTGCATTAATGAATAAATTATTTAGGTTGCACTACTCGTTCTAGAATATATGTATAACAGTTTCCGACTACACCTATCTATTTGTTCAGGGTGATCCTGATAGACAATGGTATATTAAGTCACTAGCTTTTGCAAGCGGCTTCGCCCATTTGTAGGTCGGAAATGACCCCTATGGGAACGTGATTCCGGGATAAAAGGTCTTACCCTGGTCATGGTCTACCTGCGTGCTAAATTTTATCGAAATCCGTTCAGCCATTATATACATGAAAAGGGACAGAAAATCCTCAGATAGAAATAGTTCAGACAGGATATAGGAAAGTATGGATTATGTCTTTCCCTGTGACCCTTTTTCTCTGTCAAAGTTGTATAACTATAAACGTCGGTGACTTTCACAACCTAACTTTTTCACAAGTTATGCATGACATGAAACAACTGAAACACGGCAATATTGTCCTCTCTGAATGTTTTTCTTCTTTAATATCTCATTAAAAATTAATTATTAACCGTAAACATTAGCAATAAACTTGCCAACAATAAGCGATAAACAATTTATAGTATACTTTGTAATTGCTTGTTCTTTTAGTACACAATCAATATTACACTTCATAGTTAATTAACACAATGTAGACGCAACGAGCTACAATTTTAACTTGTCATACAATATATGTGGCTATAAACTACCTACATTAGTGTAACACATCACGGAGGAATGAAACTATTTAGATAGTTTGCAGACGAGAACAACAAAAGACCTTAACACCTCGTGTAGGTGACACCTAAGATAATAGACATAGATTCCAAAATGGAATATCAAGTATATCTCGTTGCGCACACTTTCGCCCGCGACCTTTGAAGAACATGGTATGTGTCGAGGTTTCGTAGGTCACAACCCAACATGTTTATCTAATAACTTATGACAGTTGATTTGAACTTCATGGTCAAAATTTTGCCAAGGCATGATTTTCACTCGGCAAGGAACATCGACAACGGTTATATTACCAACTTAATTTCTGAATCACTGGAGCAGCATTAATCGATTCACATAAATATCAATCAATCGACTGCAGTGTCTTGGAATGTAATTGAAAGTCAATTATTCGCATTCTAGAACCTTCTAATAATTACCTTCATCAATATTCACGGTGGCATATATTTCTGAAGCTGTATCTCCGCTGTCGGGCCTTCCAACTGGATGTGGTATTTCTGGCAAACTCCGTTGACTGTTTTGTGTAGACGCCCTGTCAATGAAACGAGTAAAAAAATGAAGAATAATATACTTTGGTCTGAGGCGAGAAGGATTTTTCCTTAAGACGACAGAGATATGAGGACTAAAGGCAATGATTCGACGCGCGGAAAAATACTGAGATGATTGGAAACGGATTATTTTTAGAATGATTACCGTGGTTACCTCTACCTAGCACTGCTTTCTTGGGACTACACTGACATTAATTTTGATAAGGTCGGATCTATGATTTGAGATCCAACCAAAGTATGTCAGCATGAGCAGACATTACAAATGATTGACTAGCAGTTCTGGTGAATAAAGGTCAAAATACAATTTCGTCACAGTTCGATTTTGTGCAGTCGAAGTCCTAGTCTGTCCAAATTCAGTATGCAGACCTCATTATGTACCATAAAGCACAATTCAGTTACGGACACGAGGTTTGGGAGGGTTCTATACCTAGTAACATCAAGTTATCGCATGCTTACTATCGTTACGTCCGCAAGGGCCCGGGAACATGTTGTAAAAGCATATAAAACGAGACAGTTCCGGTACCGACCCCAAAACGGAGCAGAATACTTGCGTGCATCACGCTAGAGTCAACCGTCGTAAAGACCACAATGCCGCTATACCACTGCCTCCGTTACTATAACCTTTCTGAACATAGCAATGACTTGGTCAATGTTAAATACTAAAACTTATGGTCGATTTAGCTATTCCTATCTATGCGTTTAGGTAAACATGGCAACAGTATCTAAATTGAGCAGTACCTGAATTAAACAATTGCCTTACTAACTCGATAACTATATTTTACTTGCATTTGCATGTACACATATATACTTCTCATGAATTTATATTTAGAAATCGGTATATTATAGAAATAATAATAAGGATGCGAGTTCCATTACCGTGTTATACATCCAGGAAAATGTGGAAATAAATGTTGGTAAATGTACCCAAACGTCTGAGTATGTGAAGCATTCGAACATCGATCAATTTAGGGTTAGTGACGAATAGGTTTTCGTAATTCCTACGAATCCGTGGTTTCGTCATCTTAGGACATAAATACTTAAACGATGTGAAGGTATTTAGTACAACTGCTTCTTAGGGTGTAATCTGGTTACATAATAAATTGTACGTACCTATAGCTAGTGGTATTCTGTCCTAGGTTCCAATATGTATATTTTAAGGGGATCTTCACAATGTCCGGATAGGATAAAGTGAAAATGAGGCATTTATTATTTCAGGAAGCTCGAATGGTATACCTAGTATCGTTCCATAAAACGAGAAGTTTTACAGAGGGGCTAGACCCCGAAGTTGTCGTTTTATCAACTCAGTTGTTGGCAAAGCTGGAAGAAATGCTGTGTGGCTTCAAATGGAGCTTTTCGCCTAGGCAACAACGTAAGCATGAGATCTAAAGCCTAATAATAAAACTAAACTAGTTTACAGGCTGACTTGAAAGTTCCAGTATTCCTCAGAATTATATTCGGCACGATTGTTGCAATTTCAGAATGAAGGCTAGCCGTAATTGGCAAGCTTCGCCGAGAGAAAAAGTGGCGAGCGAGTGTGCGAATAGACATACAACTATCCTGCTACATTAGCAAGTGGAAGTAGGTACCGACACTGGCCATCGTGTGTCGTTAAGGCCAATAGATGGGTGTTGGCCGGCCTGACCGCAGGCGCAGAAGTTTTTGTAACCGAACGACGTCTTTTAGTCAGTTTGTCCAATAATCTGCAGGGATCAGAGGGACTGCAATGTTTGCGAAAAGTGTTATGGAGTATCGCGGCATAACTTGGTGCAACTGCAAAGGGGTGAAATGATCAGAGAACTGTTTAATCATTTAAAATTTAATCTTTTTTTCAGGAATACTCGCGCTTTATATTACTTAGAGCAGTTGCAGCAATTGCCGAACATGTAGATAGTGTTAGGAGGTTGGTACCTACGGAGCTGTAACGAAGAGTGTATGCTCGGTTCTCTCCTATCTTCTGTGTACCTCTTCCCGTTGTTGTTTCGGCTGCACTTACCTACACTAAAGCCGAAGTTGCATTTACACTAAAATCCGCATCTAGACGTGGGCCAGACAAGATTAACTCTAGAAGCGAGAGTTTTATTGCTGTAAACTGGTCGTAGATCATTTTTTTATTATAAAAACTACGATAGCGAATTGTGAGTCATCTAAATCGTTCGCGTGACTCATTTTCGTAACTTTCCAATTTGTGTACCCATAATTTAAAAAAAGTGAATTCAATGGTTTTTTACTTCTCATTGTACAAAGTCTAAATGGAATTAATTTACAGCAGAAACGTTAAATGAATGATACACTCAGAACACAGCAATCTATTCAATTAAGGCACTGCTGAATCAAAAAATGACTAACAACTTCTAACAAGAAACATTAACTGTTGATAAAATGATACATGCAATTAGCCTATTTTATAATTCATGCATTGTGGTTTTTATATGGTAGCGATTATAAAAAAAAGTATGTAAGTGCTTAGCTAAGTAAGTTAACATTAAATTCTAAGGTGAGTATTGACAAAATAAGTTTTCGATTGAATTTAAAAATTTCTCATATTTATAATATAATTAACAAACACAAATATTTATAAGCAGTAAAAACCAGCCATTAGCTTGATACAACAGTTTTGTCATTTTATTGTTTATATTATACAGGTTAGCAGAGAAATCAACATGCAACCTGTTAGCATAGATTCAGTACAATATTCTGGACACCCTTGAATATAAGTTTTTCATTGGTTTTACAAAGAAAAAATGCTGGTCCATAAATTTTGACAGTGGAGGTACCCAACACGGAGCAGAATACTTGGGGGCATCACGCTAGAGTCAACTGTCGTAAAGACGGTGGTATACCACTGCCTCCATTACCTTTCGGGACATTGCAATGTCTAGGTCAATGTTGAGTAATAAAAGTCATGGCATCATTTTTGTAGAAAATAGCAATTTTTTTTTTTACCTGGTGAAATTTTTGATTCCATATTCTGGATTCAAGTACTGAAACAATGGTAACGGTTTGTGCCTCAATGTCTCTGCCATCCTGTATTTATATTATGTGGAAAATAATGGTTAATTTTCATAAGTATTTTAGAAAAAAAGTAATTCCATTTAAATCATAGCACATACACAACATAAATAATACTAGCCAACCATGATAGCACAAATGAAGGAATTTGGGTTCAGAGAATGACATATAATTTAACATAAAATAATATGAGAATATAGGAAAACTGATAGAATTATCGGGTCATTTGTTAGGGCAGCCCAGACATCATTTGTTAGATAGTTAATAATAATAATATCCCCATTCAATTATACTGATTAAAAGTTTGATAATAAATGTATAATACCACAGGTGCTACATTACAACAATAAAAATTAGTTGAAAATTCAAATTAAGTTTATCTGTTAAATTGTTAAGTATCTAGACCATTTTGTTAGCCCTTGAGTTAGGTATGTCTAGTCTAGGTCATGCTAGATCTATAACAAACCGCTTGATAGAGGCCGGAGTGGTAGGCGTTGGGGACGGTGCCTCCTCATCAAAACATATTTTGACCACACCGGCCGTACCAACCAACTCACTTCTGTTAAATATAAAAATATATTTTATTTATAATTATAAAGTACATCTGTAACATTTGTTAACTAACTGAGTGACACTTCTACAGTTTGCTTTAAATTAATAGCTATTAGCATTCCATTACAATATTTATTAAATATATGTTGCACTAAGTAATTAGACAAACTAATATCTGCAGTTCTGTAGCTCTTTACTAAGTAATATAAAATCGAAACAAACTAAATATACAATTTGAAACTATCAGTGCATATTTCCAGCCTGCACAGAAGTATTAAGAATATTTAAGAGAAAAGTAATAAAAAGACCACATTGAAGATTTTGAACACATTGTTTGTTTTCAATTATTATAAACTCTTTTAATTCATTTAATACATTTTGTGAATTTATTGCAGTACTGGAATGTGCCATAAATTATTAAGTAGCATATCTATTACCCTGCGAGTTTGCCAATATTTGTTTTTTGCAACAAAGATTAAAAAATAAGTATATGTAACTTCAAATTAAAAATAATGACTATATTTACTTTACATTAATCAAATAAAATTATGAGGAAGTCAATTAATTACAGTTATTTCGAGGTTTACACAACTCTAGTATTTGATTCTAATAAGACAACTGTTTGAGTCCCTAATTTAAGACAATTAGGTGAAAGTTTATTCAGCTATCTCAGAGCCATACAACTTAATTTACCTACTACTTAATGAATGCCTAATAAAATATATGGAATACTTTTATGTAAATAAACAAACACTTACTTCTGGTTGGAGTTCTTGCAGCCACAGACACATACTGAAAGTGCTGTAATGAGAGTGACTAGCACCCCCACACTTAGAGCTATCTCTATTAGAGTATACATAACAAGAGTTTCTCAATCAATGCCTATCCGACCTGACGATAATCTGAAGAAATATTCCATCACAGATATAACATTAAGTCACTCCCTTAAACAGAAACACTATATGTACACAACTCTCTTCCATTTCAATAAAAAGTGTTGAAATGTAGGGCACTCGACTACTCGACCACATAGACTGAGCTAAACTAAAATGGAAACGACTCAATGTCAACTATTATAACAAAAGAATCTTATGAGATAATTCGTTGGTCTTTAATCTTTAATTTAGATTATTTCGCTATCATTTAAAAATAGTAGAAGCGAAAGCAAAGCACATCCATCTACACAGATGCAAAATTACATTACTAGTGATGTTTTGATTATTTCGTTAATCATAATGTCAATGTCGATAAAATTAAATGGCGACGTTATTCGAGTTCTGAGAAAACTGTCTTGTGTCAGTATTACTTGATTTGTAGTATGGTATGTATACAAAGTCTACAACGTAATATAAATTAAAATCTGTAAGGTCGGATTAAGCAAAAAACTGGTCATGATCATGAAAGCTAGATATTGCCACTTGCAATCACGAGTGAATTACGGGACTAGCCGTACAACTCGATAATAATTTTTTTTTTAAACCAAATTACAAATGATTTAAGTGAACCGATAAATTATAGTAGGTACTTCTACTATAATTCAAACTTCGATCCCTCAAGTTAAGTTTTTTCAATGCCGATGGCATTCTAGGTGAACGTGATGAGACCGCCACGTTCCTCCGTGACCATTGCTTGGATATGCTACTCGTCCAAGAGTTGTTCCTCAAGCCCTGTAACCCTGTGACCCGAGAATTGCAAACTATCGTATAGTTCGCAACGACACGTCGCGATGTCACAAAGGTGGTACACTCAAATACTATAGGAAGTCCCTTTACTGCATCCCTATGGACCCTCCCACTATCTCCCGATTGGAAGTCTCAGTCTGCTGACTAGGATAACAGGTCATCAACCTATCACGCTAGTCTCAGCCTATCTTCCTCTGCAGTCCCAATCAGAGGACTGCCAACCGATCGCCAATGGCCTCATTACCCTATTGGGCATGAGTGACTCCGTTATCATAGCAAGGAATCTCAACGCCAAACACCCCACATGTAACAGTTCCAGGACCTCGACCAGACGAAGACAATTGTTCAACCTCTGCTCCACCCTGAACTTTGATGTCATGAGCCTGATGACCCCTACCCACTTTCCTCACGAAGTATCCCACACCCCTGACGTCCTCGATATTGCACTTCTCAATAATATCAACATACGGTTAGATTCCATAGAAGCAATAAACGAGCTTTCACTTCCGCCCATCACCCCGTCGTCATGCATCTGGTCCTCCGCACGGGTCTCCCAGATCCTGGACGAGATACTCACCAAAGTGGAAAGGAGCTGCGTAACGCCGGTTGGTATAAGGTGCTGAGCGAACTTGAGCCCACTCATCTGGCTTTTTGGAAGCTTCAAAGGAAACTCAAATCCTGAGAAGTAGCCTGTTGCTTTCGATAACATCGACAAGGCCGAATGCCTAACCGACAGTCTAGAGGCCCAATGCTCACCCAGTTCTCAACCAGTAGGCAAAATTCATTTCTCTGAGGTGGATGCTGAAGTCAAACGTATAACCTTTCTCCTGCCCGTCGAAGACCCTGATGATCCACTACCTCCCGCACCCCGGAAGAAGTGCACGAGACCATCAAAGGTCTGAACCCCGCATAGCCCCCGGCTCTGATGAAGTCACCAATAAGGTGTTCCAAATGCTGCCCCCCACCTGATCATGCTCTTGACCACCATCTTCAATGGAGCCATGAGCAAAAATATCTTACCGCAAGCTTGGAAAGAAACAACGGTCATTGGCATCAACAAGCCCGGCAAGCCCAAGTCCGATCCTACGAGCTACCGCCCTATCAGGTTATTGAACACTCAGTAAAATCTATGAGAGGCTTATTTATAAGCGTCGAAAAGTGGAAGTCAATCCGGACAAAAGTCAAGTGGTGTTCTTCTCGAAACTGCTACTTAGACTTGATCCCCCCCCCCTCGACCCATCTCCATGTTCGGCAAGCCGATCCCTTGGGAAAAGCGAGCCAAATGTCTAGGAGTGATCATGGATCAGAACCTCTCCTTCGCTGAGCACATAAAACAGGCGCGTTGGTGCACTGCTTTCACTCTCGGTAGGTAACACTCTGTCCTAAGTGTACTTAGCAAGTTGTCACTGCAGTGCAAGTTGCTCAGATGCGCATGTAGATCACTTCGTGCATTAGGCCGATCATGACGTATGCATGTGCAGTCACCAAATAAAAATGGATCTCGTAAATTGGCCCAATAATAATGGAGAAATCGATGTTTCGAAAACAAAATCTTGGCGAATGCATAACCTCCTCTTTTTTAAGTTGGTTAAAAAAGGCTCATATATATTTTCCGGTTATCTTTCTAGAATCTTTGTCATTCTTATCTATTGTATACACATAGTAAAATAGTAACGAACTCAAAACTGAACCTTCATTGAATATTTTTGAAAAAGTAGTTGCTCCGAGATTGAGGAACGAGTCTGATGCCGAAAATATAGTTGATGAGAATATAGTTTGTAAGCTTGTCTATAACCTGGATTAATACATAGGGTACTTTTAAATCCCGGTAGTACGTTCCCGTGGGCTATTTTCGAACATCGATATGTACGAAGCTGCGGGAAAAAAATTGTATTTTATAAATATGCTAGGTTTCAACCTTAACAATAACAAGATAGAAATAGAAAATTGTTTAATATTCAGATAATACAGTAAGTAGGGACACAGGTTTAACACAGAATGAGACAACATGGAGGAGCATTACCTATGTTACAAAGTATTATTAATTCGTCAGCGACCCCAAACTAGACAGTTAGTCTGCATCTTGCATCTCGGGCATTATGTTTAACATAATTAGCCTATATTATATTCACTGGGACACCGGCCTTCTTCTCTCAGGCGTTATGTTTAAGATTGCTTTGTTATAACGTGATTTATCCACGAAGGAATATTCCAATATTCGGTATAAGGTTATTATTATCATTATTTCTCAAGGGGGTCACTTCCCGTTAAAAACTTACTTTACCCATATGAAAAGTGTAGGGGCGCGGCGGCGCGGGCAGCAGCGGCGCGGTAGTTTGCCTTGTTCATTTTATCGACATGAGTTTTGCATTACTAAAGTCCACCCTTATGTTACCCATAGACAAAATACGTTTAATCAATCAAAATGACACTTCAGTGTTGAGTAGAAAAAAACGATAAAGCAGGCTAAGCTGTTACCACCTTTTTCCACAGCAGGTGTCTTGTGAATTTACGAGTAATTCGTTATCCTGCCCTGTATACCCTGTAAATATCGTAAACGCGATAGAATTTTTCTAAAAGGATTTTTTATTTGGCCAAAACCACAAACACCAAACCACCAGAAGATGGACAAAATGTACCCGACCGAGTACAAACATGTTAAATTTAATAAAAAATAAAGAATTTTGAATAACTTTTTATGCTATAGAGAAGAAGTGGACAAAATAATCTTAGCTATACCCTTACGTTCCGAGATACGATAATATCGATTTGAGCGTGCTCACACCCGTTCCGAATTGGCGTGAGCGCGTTAACGATGTCCCGTGAATCGTCATAGATGACGTCATGACATGCGCCATCTTGCACTAACGCCGACCATGCTTATTACTAATATCACCGTGAGCGCTGTCAAAAATGACACTTGTGCTGTTTTGTTTTGAATCATATCATTATCTTTAACTAACTTAGATATAGTGCTTCTGGCTAGAGTCGCCACCTAACCAAATAAGAAGACGAAATTTGTGGTGTACACAAGTTTTATATGGTGTAAATTGGTTTTAACATTGAGTGAGCACTGTTAGCGCGTTCACGAGCGTTCCGTATTGTTAACAAAAATGACAGTTCTTAGCTGCCATAATCGTGATATCTATCTCGGAACGCAAATTATTGATGTGAGCGCTCACAGCGCTATTTTTCTTATTCGGAATGTGGCCTTTGTTTGATTTTGCTCTAAATCACGTTTTAATGTTGCCATATTATAGACAAAGATCAGAACAGGGAAAAAAATCGTTAATGCTTTATGAAACACAAACAATACGCATAGCAGGCCTAAAATATACTCCTGAATTATTCGTAACCTACATGTACAAAATAATTTTTTTTATGTTTTCTTCTATCTAAATCGTACTATCAGTGATTTAATTTATGTATTTTTAATATTAAACGCCTGGCATACATGTATACACATTAAGTATATATTACACAGTTTACAATAATTATAAGTGAAGCACGCGCGTGGGGCTACGATATTATAAAATACAGTAGAAACGTGAAATTATCCTATCCGTAACTGCATTAATAGTATTTTAGGCGAAGCCAGGATGATACACCTAAGACGACAGGGCTCAATTCCGAAATGTGTTTTCAAAGCCATAACAAGCAATGTTGTGAACAATTTGTCTTTTCCTTGAATTGGTTGCAAGGCATTTTCTTTTAAGTATTGTTATAGCAGGCACCGCAAATACAGCTATGAGTTGACAACTGTGATGGTAAAATAAGATTAATTGGTTCTTATTTTACCATCACAGTTGTCAACTCATATGTCATGTGTATGTCATGTCATGTCAAGGATTTGAGCACGATGCGACGTGAGAATATGGGGTAAATAATACCTCTCGTAAATATTTTAGTAGGAGGTACAGAATGAAAGTAGAACTTACCACAAAAAGTTAACCACTCCGTTAAAAGAACAGTCACATCGGGGTTAGTGATGATATTAAATGCCACCTGATGCGTTCTTTAGAATAGTGATGCCACAGTTAACACACGCTTGTAAAAGGTCAATTTTCCTTAATCTACATAAAATACCTTAGCAGTAAATGAAAAATCAACTTTAACCTTCATATTTTGTGTCCCCTATATGCTGAGCAACATGCGCCTTTATAATTTTGTTTATGGAAAATCAGTAGTAGATATAGATTTTATATCTGTACATTTGGAAGTACAAGCCCATACAATTTTTGGCCATGTCCTTTAAAAATGTTACACTAAAATGTGCATCCTCATCCGGGAAATTACAGAGAAACACCGTGGGAAGCTATCATGGCTCTGCCTTTTTTTGTTATCTGTGTAGTTCAGTGTCCGCGTCTGTCACGATTGTCATTGTCAACTTGTCAAATGTCAAGTGTGACTGTGACACTGTCAGACACTGTTGAGTGCGTGAGTTTTCGTCGGTTGCTTGCGGTGTTGCGGTTACAAAGATTTTGAATTTGTTGCAGGTTATTTTTTTATTGAATACCGCACAACCTGTTATACTTTAAAAAGGATAAAGCAAAATACCGAACTATGTCAGTTCCATAAATGTTCGATTTATTATAGTGTCTTGTAATAATACATTATCTGCCGGTATGGATACAAAAAGTGAAATCTTCTCCAAGAGACTTATTATTGCGGTGCTATGGAACATTGGACTCCAGACGATTCTCGCTGTCGTGCTAGTGTTTCTAATACAAGTCGACTTCCTGCACCCAGTGTCATGGATCACTTCAACTCTTCACGAAATATTTGGATGGAAGATGGGCATCAATATCATGCTACTCGGACTGGTATCTTTTTTCCAAGCATACGTATATGGAAGCTACTATATGATGCCGCTGCCTAAATATTTCACGAGGTTCTCCATGTTCTTGAACATGTTTACAGTCCAAAACGCCATGTTCAGTATACTATATGCGCTCAGTGGCTATTTTACTATGGGTTTATATTCATCATTGGCAAAGAGTAATTATAATATTCTGAAGAAAAAGTGTGCCTTTTACGATGGTCAATGTCTTGTAGAACAAAGCCTTTTCCTACAATTTGGCGGAATGTGGATGGGATTGTATTATTTTCTGAATATTCACATTTTTGGATCTACAATGCTCATGTTCCCCCATATTTATCAAGATAAGTTTCAGCAAATTAAACTTGCCGTCAATAATATCCTCTCAATGGGATTCAAAAATTCCATAATGCCAGTGGTTTATTACTGCACATTCTACTATTTATGGGGAAACAAACCTAGAAGTGTAGTGTCAGACGTTTACAGTGTATACCTGGAAGATCCACCTTTGGATAATGTTGTTAACTTGATGAGGTCTGGGATTTGGATTGGACTTTGGTTCTACACTAGTTTGTTCTTTGTGTCTGTGTACACAATGAGAACAATTTTCAATATAGTACTTACAGAACCAATGAAATTCCCTATTGAATCTTCAGAAAGTTTAGTGCTCCACAATGCTTTGGCTCTGAGGTCACAATTTAATGGATATTTAGGAGCTCAAGATCTAAGAATTATGTCAATGACAGATACAGGACGGAGGCAGCAAATATACACTCTTTCTCAACCTGGAGGTCATCCGAGGAATTGGAATAATTTGTTGGAACAGTGTATAAGTATTATTAATGATTTTAGCAAAGAATTAGATGCTGTAAACGGAGATGGTAAATCAAATGAAACAGAGAATTCTGCACTCAGAAATGGGAAGCCAGCAACAAGCAATGGGTTTACTTATTCTGGAAATTTAAGGAACATGGCACAGTCCCCTAAACTACACATGCTGAAGGATCATAACAAGAATAAACGGGAAGAAACATTTGCAAATGTTGTTAAAGAAGAATTTAATGTTTTCCTTCATAAGCTGTGTCAAAAACCTGGCATTAGTTATCTTTTTGGAGAATTGACAGACACAAAATTAAAGTTTTTGTTAATGCAAGCTCAGCCAGTGATGTGGACTTGTGAAGGCTTAGCTTGTATTGCTGCTGCTTCTCTGAATGAAGATAAGTATGGAGTGGTCCAGAATGACTTGCCTATTGTCATATCCACTTTAATTAATCTCAAACAAAACTTGGACAAACTGACAAAACCAGGCCTGGTACCCAGGAAGCATATTTTAAATGATATTATTGCCATAAAAATGAAGACTGCCCTAATCTCCTCAGTTAAAAGAAGTATTTATAAGATTGCCATCACATTCTCAAAGTACATTCATGAAATACCTTTGGATCCAGATATTCAAGTTGCATTACAACCATTTTTGATGTGTAAAGAAGCATGATATGTGATATTAATAAACTTTTCTAATTATAATGTATTTTTTTTTTTAATTAGAACCACAAATGAAACAATGTTATAAAACAAAATTTCTATTAAAATTCTCTAAAAAATTAACATAAAAATTAAACTGTTTAACATTTTAACTATCATACCATCTGCATGAATTCATCATTAATATTTGTTTTTAAAAAACTGCGATCATTTGCAGACTCAAAATTAATCACACAAGTTTATTTAGCCCTATGTCAATCAATAATTCAGTACTGCATCACATCATGGGGTGGCGCACCAAAAACTAATCTGCTTCCTCTTGAAAGAGCACAGAGAGCAATTTTAAAGGTTGCAAACTTCAATCCCTTTTTCTTTCCCACATATCTGCTATATAAATCCTGCAACGTGCTGACTGTTCGACAACTTTTCATTATGCACTTAGTACTAAAACAGCACACCATGCTTACCTACACTGCTGACAATACTTACAAAAGACGGAATGATATAGTATGCACATCCAATGCAACCTCAAAACATGTTTTTGTAGAAAGATTTTTTACATTCTTGGGCCCATTTCTGTACAATAGGTTAAATAGGAAACTAAGTATCTATAAATTAAATTACTTTAGCTGTAAGAAAATTATACTTAAATATTTACTAACCATCGCTTATGCACAGACAGAAGATCTACTTGTTGTCTGCAAATAGAACGACTAACATGCTATTTTATTACTTTTACTTTTATTCCCTAGTTTTAATTTACTTTTACCTTATATAGATTGTTAATTTATTACATTAAGTATTCATGCACTTCATAGCCTGAAACACAGGTTCAACCTAGTTCAGGCAATAAGCAACTGTGTTCTATTTTAATTTTTAAGATACTTTGTAAATGTGCTCCTTTTTATAAATAAACGATTATTATTATTAACTAGTTTATATAATATCTAAGGACCTACAGTTGTTGAGTACCTAAGGACGTACCACAATTTGATTTACATTTACACATTACATTGCATATTAAAATGAAAAAGGTCTATTACAAATTTAATTTTTTTATTTTGTGTAGGTACATGTCATACAGTATTCATGCAAAGTGAAAGACAACTTTTAAAAACTTTTCTTGGTGGTTGAAAATACTAGCAGTGCCTGAAAAACCTTATAATATATGTATAAATATTGAGTTACATCTACTAAAATATAAAATTAAAGTAACTAATATGAAATTACAGCCATTTTAAAATATCACTCAAAACAAGTCACAGATTTACTATATCAGCTATAAAGACTTTGGTAAATGGTAGTGTCAAGTGGCTCATGTTTTCTTTGTTCTTCACCCGCATTCTCCAAATGGCGATCGGCTACCAACACAAGTTGCCATCATCGCTATGTTCAATATAGTAATGGCATAGAAATAATTCAAAGAAGAGTATCTTCATCTCTTAAGTCGCTACTTAGCAACAGAGAGCGCTGGCTAGCGGCACCAAGTAAGGCAGTTCGCTCTGCAGACGATGTCCCCGACTCGCAGCTCAAAGAAGCTAGGCATAAAACAAATGTTGTATTAGAATAAGTTTCCGACATAATTGCAAGTTCTATCAAATACACAAAAGCAGCAACATTGAAAAGAAAGATCATTATGTGATGTACTTGCATCAATTTTCATGTAAGACCAGAAGCCCGAAATTAGTTATGATGTTAAGACACAAGATCCTTGTACAACTAAACACATTTATTGGAGGACCTTCTGTAATTGTTTAGAAAATTGACAAATTACATCGCAAAACAACCTGGAAATGTTAAAGCGAAGACGGAACGTTAACTCACGACAAAGGAGACTGCTCGGTAGGCGACAGGCGGAAAGAGAGAAGACGAGAGTGCGGGGGGGTTGCGTATAAGTAGAGCGGTACATACGAAGGGCTGTTTACCGTCGGGGCTGGCGTGCGGCGTGGCGCTGCTGGTGCGCGCGTCGCCGCCCAGCTCCGGCGACGCCAGCGCCGCGCGCGCGCTGCCGCCCGGCGACTCCGTCATGGACGCCTGCAGGCTGTAGCTCTCCCTGTAACATGGTATCGCTGGACATCGCGTCCTGCTACTCCTCAACTAAAATTGTTTTGCTTCTGAACAGTGTAATCGTTACTATTTTCCTTATAGATTTAACTCATTTAACCATCATGCTCCCAATCCTAAAGAAGCAAAGGCGTTTAGTGAACCGGTCGCCGATTTGGAGTATACAGATAAATCATTTGAATCAATAGGCGATCTTACGCCATCTGTCGGAAGAAATTTTAATACTAAGTTGCTGCTAAATCTTTCCACAGTACCAAATTTCGGCTTAGGTCATCATCTGCCTAGTCTTTTCCCGACTATGTTAAGGTCAGCTGCCAGTCAAACTGGATGTAGCTGAATACCATTTTACATGAAGCGACTTCCTATTTGACTTCCGGAACCCAGTTGCTGGGTAACATGATACCCCTTCGAAAGACTGGTCGTCAGACTTTCGGACGCCTCGTTAACCACTTAAATAGATCCCAAAATGGCAGCCGGGACCAATAGCTTTACGTGCTTTCCGAAGCGCGGAAAATTATAGTTTAGGTGTAGGCCGCGAATCCTGCATAGCAGCTGCACAAAACACTGAACAAATGAATTAATGAGTGATTTATAAATAGATACATAATAGTTATTATATTCCGAATTCCGTGCACACATGCCACAAGATGGCTGAATATCATGCCGCACATAAAACCCGTTTCGAAAGGTGTTCGCACATGGAGACGGCATGCGGACCACACTTAGTATTGGTCGTCTATTTACTGAAGGTTGGGTAATGCTAGCCTGTATCCGGACGTGGACGAGGTCTGCGAGATTTCACTGTCGTAGGACGTGTCGGTGTTGATGTAAGAAGGCTGTAGGAACGGCGGCTGGGACCAGGCGCGACGTAGGGGCGTGGACTCCGGGCCCGGAGATGAACCGTCGTCCGACTCCAGGCGTACGTGGCTCACCTGTATCGGAATCATTATTAATGAGACGAAAGTAAGGAAAAGTCACAGATACAATCACGTTGAATGTGATGTTTTTTTAGAGATGCATCACCAAACAAATCAATTCCACAATTTTGGGTACTAAATTCTAAAGCTAATCAAATTCCCACAAGCGGAGAATTTCGCGACCGTTAAGTGTAAAGAAAAAAAAAACATTACTGAGGAAAGGTTTATGCAAGGTGAAGGTATGTTCTAGAGCAGTGGTTTCCAAAGTTGACTGGACCGCGACTCACCTAACAAAACTTCCGAATTCGGGACTCACCTCTTGGCTGTCATGAAGAAAAGAAAGGGCATAACTAGGTATGAATGAAGGACTGTTCAAATAAGAAAAAATATTCAGTAAGAATCGAAAAGTAACTAATTTCAAGGAGTGCTGTTTCAAAGAGAAGGATATATTTGTTTCCTATTTTTTGTTTTCACTACTTATAGCTTTAGCTTCAACTTCAATTTCAGGCAACAAGCAAGGATAGTTGTCAGCAACTGAGACCCAGTATTTCGCGGGTTGCCATCGAATAATTTTTTCAGTGACGTATCTTCTGATAAATCAATGAGTTCTTCACTTGGACGTATCTCCCAATTATTCAAGGGCCACCAAATATTCGCTAGCGACCCACCAGTGGGTCGCAACCCATAGTTTGGGAAACGCTGTTCTAGATCAAAAATTCATTAGGTAGGTATATTGAAAATAGTAGGTATGCTAAGATGGTTTGATCACGTTGAGAGGATTAATGAAAGGCGACTAACAAAAGTCGAAAATTCGACATGGACATTATAGTGACCGTATAGGTGATGTTTTTCAAAAAGGTCAGGTGCGTTGTATTCGCAACCGGCGGGCGTGCGTGAGTGATCATGAACGTAAACAAAACAAAAGGTATATTAGAGGCTCGTAGTGGATGGCGTTCTGTAGTTTCAGCCCATGGGAAGAAGGCGTGAGTTTATGTACGTATGTAATTAATTAAATGAATCTTACATCCGGCTTCGTATGCCTACTGCGTCGGAACTTGAAGGTCTTCTTGGACGGGCCGTGCGCGCGCTGCAGACGCGGGCGCTCGTGCGCGTCGCCGTGCTCGCCCACCAGCAGGTCGCAGTCGGCACGCGCCGGGATGCACTCGCCGCACGACGCCTCGCCCGGGGACATCGGGGACAGGGGACTCATTGATGTTTCTCCTTATTTCAAACATGTGTTTTGCATCAGAAGACTTGTTTTTACGAGGTTTTTTTATTGTGCCATCCCACCGCTGGGCAAAGGTTTCTCACATACTTTTGTCCTGACCAATAATAATATTCCAAATCGTCACACCAGCGTTTCTTAGGCCTACTGCAGTCACAGTTTCGACTAGTCAGCCAATATACCAAATGCTGTAGTAGGAAATTGTTCGGTAGCGAAATAGGGATGGCGTCCTGCATAGCTCCATATTTTTTTTTTGGACGGGAACAATTATGGCTTTATCACGTCATAATATAGCCTCAGTCAAGTCATTAAGCCGTATTTCTAGCCGTGATCGCGATTTTAAGTGATAGATATGCATGTATTTCTTTTATATTTTTATTTGACAGTTTACATCGATACAAAATAGAAAAAAATATATAAATACAACGCTAAACTTTAATTTCAGAAGTCGTGACATTGGATATGTATTTAAATTTTTTGTCACCGCCTTCCGAAATTAAAGTTATTTTTCACTTTGTAGTGTTTTTCCGGAAGTCGGTTGTTTTTTTTTAAAGATTTTATCTTCAATTTTTTAGTTATAGTACACACCAATTCGAAATTTCATCATCCTTGGGGACAAAAATCATATTTATGCGATAGTAGCAATCGTGGTGATTTGCTGTAATTTTTTGAAGAGTTCCGTTGTCTGTCTCCGAAATTCACCATCAGATCTATATGAAATTTATATGGGACCCTTTCGGAATAAAACCCTTTCGAACAAAAAATATATTTTACAAATCCGTCTATGTATGACGGAGTTATGCCCGAAAATACATAAAAAAATATATATATATAAACATGTCGAATTGATAACCTCCTTCTTTTTGAAGTCGGTTAAAAAACAAGTTAACCAACCGACACGGGTACCTAAAACGACCTCTATTTTGGCGCATTTGGTGTGTCGTCATAGCCTATGACATTGACAACGGACTGAATTGCAAACACTCCTAAACACATTGACATTTTATTGTTGTCTACACTTTTACTTTACATTCGCTCTGACTAATGGCGTCGCTAGTCAAATATGTATTTGAATTTACCACAGTTCTATTGAACTTTTTAAACATTAATTTCTTGATGAAAAAGAAATAGACAAACAGGAAAAGTTTTTATCCAGTGCGCAAACTGTAACCATGAATTCAGCATATCATTCTAGACCCCCCAGCGCTGTATATCAAAAATATTTATGGTAGCATAACTCTTAAGTTTATAAGTAAAAATATTTCACCCTTATTTGAATCACATGCATATTCCCTATTGATGCAAAAAGTGTATGCTCACTTGTTTATGGACTTATATACCATGGCTAATTAAAGCATATCTACTATTGTTTGCTGGAAAAACATATATATATAATCTATTCACTAAATCAATATTGGCACACTGTAAAATAAGTAAATCGGTCCTTACCAGATGTGAACTTCAGTTCTACGGACGGTACAAATCGCAGTTTAGTCTGTGTGCTTGTGTATGATGGAGTACTAGCCGTTGGCTTGTCACTGCCATAGTTGTTCAGTGACCCTGTGAGATAAATAGCAGGTAATGTGAAAAAACGGTAAAAAAATATTCATGGAGTATAAAAATGTTCATAATTTTTTTTTAAGGGTGGGAAATGATCAAATAACGTTTTCCGCTCTGGGCGGAGCGGGAGGGCCAATAATCGCCCTCCGCAAGCCCGCGCCTTCTGTAGCCGGTAATCGGCCTGGGATTCCCGACGCCCAGGGCGTCTCCTGCGGCGACTAGGGCCGTGAGGGCGCATAGATTGCCTCTCCCTCACGTGCGCCGCCACCCTCTTCGAGAGCATTACTGCTTCTCAGAAGGAGGTGACGGCTACCCATGCACTCTCGCTCCGTATCATGGCCTGGATTAGGGCCGGACGCGAGTGATCGCCGCCGCCAATCGCCTCCACGAGGTCACGGCGGTGCTCCGCCCAAGCCGGGCAGACCTCCACTGTATGCTCCACCGTGTCCTCCGGGCGATCTACACAGTGGTAATACCCGGGCGTTTCCTCCCGCCTTATCCGAAACAAGAACCTACCGAAGTAACCGTGTTCGGTGAGGACCTGCGTCAGGCGGAAGGTGAGGACGCCGTGGCGCCTCTCAATCCACTCCTCAAAGAGGGTACTTACTGCCGTAATTGTGGCGTGCCCAAAATGTTCAACATTTACCTACATATTTTAACTATGGTGAGCAAAAGAGGTACCTAAGGGTACAAGCAAAAGAATAATCAAGTTGCCCAACACTTTTTTATACGTTGAGCAAAAATATATGTGCACACATGTTATTATTGTAGATATTGTTTACCTACCTATATGAGAATTGCCACTGCTGAGATTATTATTGCTGTTTTCACTCATACGGCCGCTATTCAACTGCGCCTCAAACACTGGCATGTGCTGGCTTGTGGTTGAGCTACTCGATAGCGATTCTGTAATAAGAAGTGTGGGATGGTAACGCATAATTGGAGAGCAATCACGGCAGTACCCAAGAAATACTAACAGGGCTGATGAACCTGTTTATAAGGTGACATTTGTCTCTTTATGAAATTGGGCGCATATATGAGAATATTTTTTATGATCTGAACCAAAAGTATCAAAACCTGTTCAGGTTAAATTCTACGCAATCACTAACTTATGGGCATTAGTAACGCATATTATCTATTTAGGTTTCAAGTTCAAATGTTACCACTTTTTCGAACAATTATTCTTTTAATAACATTATTTAAATTGTAATTGCAAAAGCATCGACTAACATTGAGGTTAATTTTTGTAAACTTTACGGAGTTTTCTAACTAATATTCGAGTTAATTTTTGAAATAATCAAATCAAAGCACTCAATTTGTAAGTGAAACTACAATTAGGCATCCACAGGTAAGTTGAATGATCCATTTTTTAAAATCTTTATACTTTTCTTTTAAAACAGACTAGTCATTCTAAATTGTGGTTGTCAGTTTTGTTACTCAGTATGATGCTTGTCTGCTCGTGCGCCGAAGAGAGGCTGACATTGTCTCGAGACGACGAGACCTACGGATGCCCCACCAGCATGGAGATCCATGCCGGTCTGTGCTACTAGTGCTTGTTCAGTACTGTTGCAGTAAGTACCTCTCTGTGCCGACAGCGGCGCGGAGGGATGGTCGGGCGTGCGCGGCAGGGCACCGGCGCCCGCGCGGCCCACCAGCATGGAGATCAACGACGGTCTGTGCTGCTGGTGCTTGTCCGGCACTGTTGTAGTACGGGGGAATACTTCTGAAGCTCGCTTGCCAGCCGCTTGGCCAAGATTCTCGGCTATTTGTTCTAGGATAAAAAAAGAGCGGATTAAATTATGACGGTTTTTCTTCACACTCCATCTTACTTAATGAAAGACGTGTTGATGGCTCGTAGTACACCCACTTTTCCCTACGCTTTCGGCCGAATAACATTTTGTTCCAACTGGCACTTATACCAGAAAATCACGTGAAACGCTCTTCTTTTATCACTACGCCGTCATTTAGCAGAATCAGAATAAGAATTTTTGAAGCCGATATGGTATGATTCAACTAGAGTCAGACCATCGGCTACCTTGCCTTGCATCGGCGGGCCTTGGGGTCTATCGCTCAATTATGTTTTTATACGAAGTATTAGGTACCTATGTGTGTAGTTTTGTACTAACCAAACTTGTACTGGTCGTGTGTATCGCGCATGTGTCGCAGTTCCCTGGCCAGCTCCGCCAACAAGGCCCCGCGCGCCCTGGCGGCCGGCAGCTTGAGTCCTCTCACTCGCTCGCGCACTACGAACTGCATGTGACGCTCGTTGTCGCCGATTGGAGGTTGTGATAGCTGGTACAAGAAATAGCAACGTTTCAAAATATTACTGTATCAACTAATATGATAATATTCACATGATTCGTTCCAAAAGTATCTAATAAAATTATTACCAAACCCTGGTCAGGTTTAATACTTATTAACCACTCACTAAAGGGTCATGTAGAGACAACTTAAATAATGGTAGGGTTTCTGATCCATGTCTGATGGTTTACATTTTTGTCGGAATAGACTATTGATATTTATACCAATAAATGGGGCAGAAAAAAGGTTAAAAAGGATTTCAATATCTTGGAATGTTTTTAACGAAACATGCGATTTGATGTGTTATAGTTGTAAATGCGGTAGGAGTAAACTTGTAGAAAATTGTAAAAATCGGCACGTTACGAAAATTTAAGAACTCGCCACGTAACGAAAAATCGTTATACAACTTTTTATTATGTTTAATAGAAAGAGGCAGAGAGCGAGAGAGATCGTTTTTATGGTTTACGAAGGTGCTCAAAATAAAAATACAAGATGGCGGCTGCTAAAATCGCCTTATTTTTAATCAGTGGTGTCGTTTTCATGGTTTTCGAGGATGCCGATACCGATAGTGAGCTCAAAATTAAAATCCAAGATGGCGGCTACAAAAAGTTTCAATTTTTCCTTCATGGGTGTCGTTTTCAGGGTTTCCGAGGGTGCTGAAGCCGATAGTGAGGTTAATGTAAAAATCCAAGGCTGCGAAAATGTAAAAAAAAATCATCAGGGTTTGCGTTTTTATGGTTTTCTAGGGTGTTGAAGCCAATAGTGAGATCAAAATGAAAATCCAAGATGGCGAAATTTTTCAAACTTTTCATCATGGGTGTTGTTTGCATAGTGTTCGACAATCTAAATCTCCATAAGGAATCACATTCGGAGCAGAAGCAAAAGCGGTATTTATAAGTTTGTGTACGCTTTTTCGGTAATTTTACCCAATTCAAACTTATCCTTATTCAATCCCAGTCCTAACATTCTTCCTAAATACTTTACAAAACCGATATTTTTATCCAGAAAATGAATTAAAATAAATTAACATTGTAGACCAGATTAAAAAAAAAAACTTGTAACCCAATAGTAAGCACCTTATGAACGATAAAAGGCTGCAACAGAATGTAAAGTGGCGTTCGATACGTGACGACATGTTCTAGGAAGTCCCACAGATGGTGCGCAGCTTCGTTTCTCCTGCCCAGGTCTCGCATGGCGCGCGCTATGCGGCCCCACTCTGTGCACAGCTCGCTTGTGAAGCATGCGCACATCACTTTTAGCGCTGCAAGAATAAAATCACAAATTATTGATATTATTTTTATAAGTTAATCAGTTGTTTAGTTAGGTTGGTCACGGAAAACCAAATTTTTCAGCAAATACATAATAAATAAAGAATAAACAATATCAAATTTATGTATTTTGAGATTTCCATAAACGTTTTGATGAGAACGTCAAGAATTGATTTGATTGTTTTTTATTGTAAAAAAAAATATCACACAACTAGGTACTGATGTATTGAATTAAATATTTGGGAACTTAAAGAAAAAGGATAGTAATGGAGACTGCCGACACAAGTGAAAACTTAAAACTTTGAAAAAAAAAAAAAACATCGCGTCACCCATTAGTTTTGCCCCTACCAAAACTACAACGTGGCTAAGTTTTCATTTAAGAAGTTAGTATTCCATACCTAAGAAAGCGATCCTATAGAGTTGATTGGACAGCCTCGTAGTGTTCCTAGTATCGCGGCTGCCAGTGAACGTGAGTGAGTTGGCGCGGTTGTCCGAGGCGTTGAGCTTAGCGTTCACGGCCGCTAGCTGTCCGGGCGGCGCGGGAGGACACAGTGCGTTTAGCACCACTGACACTAGGTAGCTTACGTCAGACTGGCGGAGGGGTGGCACATCTAAAAGAAGAATATAAAAAAACACGCTTTAAAAACCAAACTAAAAAAGGAGAAAATAATTTAATTCAATTAAAAAGCGTGGGGTGCTTTTTGAGGTATTTTTATAATCAATGAATGTCAAGCACCCCACGCTTTTTAATTGAATTAAATTATTTTCTCCTTTTTTAGTTTGGTTTTTAAAGCGTGTTTTTTAGTTTTTTAAACTATTATTTATTTCTATTTTTTAGTTCTGCTAACTACAAAAACGTGTTTTTTTTATTTTTTTTAAGTTATTGAATTGTCATCGGTCCTCGACAAGTTTACAAAGTTTCAATGAAATCTGACCGTTTAAATTGGGTGAAAATCGCGCTCCAAGGAATCGGTTACATACAAACATACAAGTGAAGCTAATATAAAGCGTGTAAAAAGATCACAGATGAATTGAGAACCTCCTCCTTTTTGAAGTTGGTTAATAAAAATAATATGGACTTACATAAAAATATGGTATAAATAAAATAAAAGAATTATGGAGTTCTAAGTCTAAGTGAGTTTATCGTTCTTAGTCCTGTATGTTGGTTTGTTTAGAAAAGCTTTACAAATATGTGATTATTATTCGGTATAGCTTGTTCAGATGTGCTAAGCGGACAAAATTCTAATTTTCTTCCGTTTTTTTAAATTTGTAGGTCAGTTCTAGGCTGTATGCCAGCCTGACAACAGCAGATAATGTGAGAAAAATTTAATTTCGCCCTAAACATTAATCTTACCCTTTCTACCACTGCCAACACGTAAACAAAGTGGCATGAATAGATTCATCAGCATGTTTTCAGTTTTCTCTCCAGTTGGGAAAGACGCGCTGCCTCCACACATTTGCTCCAGTGAATAACTATCCTGTATCACAAGATTATAAACAAATATTAGAACAATAAAAGAACAGAAGTTCGGGTCGTATAGGAAAGCGTTAAAGCCATCAATGTTCCGTTGCAAAAAAAGGATAGCTACATTCGTTCTGTATAGCACCATTCCTTTCTGGCACTAGAATAAAGGTGACTTTCAGACTTCTCTATACGTGCCTAGATTACGTAGGTACGGGAATTCTCATCTAGTTGCAGCCAGTAGTATAATCATATATTATTGTAAGTGTTTATTCACCCCTGTATTGATGATCTGCAACGCGATTAGTCGCACGACTGTGCTGCAGAAATGAGGCGGCGGTGGTTGCGACATAAGTGCTGCCGTTGCTGAAGATAGGTTCTCTCCACAGTTGTTGTCGGATACTATCAGTGCCTGTAAAGTAGAATAGAAGTTTAGCAATGAGTTTCTTTTTTGTCGAGAAGATTTTTGTAAAAGTCGGCAGTAGCCACAATGCAAAAGAACGAAATATGTGTATAACGCATAAAATAATGGATTTATTCGGAAAATCGAGTTTCATTACATTGCTGCGCCGTGTTTAAAAACGAAACAAAACCATAAATACCGCGATTGATGGCATATATGGTTTAGAAATTGTGCTTTTTAAAAGAGAATCAGCGTTCATAGTTATGACGGTTATTAGGGGCTGAAATGAAATTGAATGGTGCAACTCACTTGAATAGTATTGAGCAGAGTTTTAACATGCTGCCAATGCATTATGTATGGACACCGTACCATCGTTTCATACACTCCTTTCAAGAGCACTGCCGCCGAATCCCAATCGGTGTTTCTCTGAAAAAGGGTTCACTTTGTTAGAAAACATACAAAAATAATAAATCCAAAGTTGTCGAAGCAGGTGAAAACGGAACATGAGATACTTACTCTGCTAAAACCTGAAAAAATAACTTTTTAAGCAGTTATGTATTGATAAGTTTGTCTATTGGTATAAAAACTTGAGAATCTTACCCTGATGCTAGGCTTTTTAGCAATTTTGAGGAACACCTTATCCAACCTCCTCAATATCATAATTAGCGCTGGCCGTAACGCATCGTCTGCCCAATCAGCCGCAGGTAGGACTTGCGTCATGTACCGTTGCAGACCGCGACAACCCATAGACTCCGGGTCATAAGGAGACACCTTGAGTAATGAGTGCGCTATTTCTGCGAGGCGCTGTAAGAAAAGATTTTTGAAATTCAGCATGGGACTTCTTTTTCCGAGATGATGCTAGATCCAG
This sequence comes from Antitype chi, assembly GCA_947359405.1. NCBI lineage: Eukaryota > Metazoa > Arthropoda > Insecta > Lepidoptera > Noctuidae > Antitype > Antitype chi. Next base: position 11,482,958 of record OX375820.1, on the reverse strand, counting down.
TTTACCATAAAGTTATTTGAGCGTTGACATAGCAAAAGGCTCCAACATGTTTACAGCAATATATAGTATGTTGCTGCAACCACCAAAACCGTTGCTTTAGCTTAAATGTTATGTGGAATTTTATGAAGCTTTCTGCTTGCAATTATATAATTGTGTCGTCATCCGCCCTCTTGCCTATCGACAAGTAGCGTGGTGAGAGCAACACTCTTTGTGCAAACTTTGTGGTAGAAAATAAAAGCCAGTTTACAAAATCAAAAGTCATTTATTCAAACTAGGCTTCACTCACTAGGAGTCAGCACTTTTTGAACGTCAAAATTACATAAGATAGTCCCCCAAAACGCCCGCCTTCTCCACTTCCTAGCGCTTTAGCTGGGAAAAGGAAGTGGCGCAACAAAGTCCCAAGCAGCACAGCTGTCTGCTCAGTTAGAAAAAAATATAAATATCATGGGTAAGACATAAACTCACAGCATGTGACTTAGAATCCAGCAGTTCAACTGGTTTCCCGTCAGTACCGCCACTTCGGTTGGAGCCGTTGATTTCCAACAAGCGGGTAGTAGCGCGTCCGATGAATTCCCCGACGAGGGATAGTAAAACATCGCGTGGCCTGCGGTATTCTGCTCGCACCAACTGTTGAGATAATTTATTGTTACAATTTTCATAAAATGGACATTTTCTAAGAAATGTTAGCAACCCAGTGAGTTTTCAATCGCAGGGGGAAAGATGTGACTAAACAGCAGTGTTTTAACAAAATATTTCGTGTGTTTAGTTAAACACCGTGAAATTTTAATGGTTGTTTTCCCGCGGCAGAACAACTTGCCATAAGGAGTACTTTCGAAGCATAGAGTAAAAGTAAAAAAAATAAGAAGTTTTTTTATTTTTATTAAAAAAATATTCATAAACTCGGAATAATAATAATAATAGGAACCTAAACATACTCTTTCTTAAAATAATAATGTAAAAAATAATTGAATCGGCTCAGTTTTCGAGGAGAAAAAAGAGGAATACGAAACGTCGATTTCATCAAAAATTTTGTGATAATTTCGGTCTGAGATGCAGGTGTCCCTATCACACACTACTGGGGCAGACTTATTGACAGCGCGACGGCAATAATTTCTTAAAATACCTATTTTTCAAATTCCTCGCAGGCCCCGTCCGCTCTTAATTTCAATGTGCGATGGCTCTACGTCGGTTCATAAGGATATGCGGTATTTCCGATTGTTCTTTAATTCCTTTACTATTATTGGTTGAAGCAATATTGATATCTATGGTTTAATGGCCAGTGTATCTAACGTAAAAAAGCATAGATGACTAGTTTGATTGTTTTGACCGTAGCATACAAAGATAAAATATATGTTAAAAGTTCGTTTGATTTTATATTTACCTCCGAGTCTTCAGCTCCAGCATATTCCGGTACTGGCATCTTAGAGTTATCGTACTTAGAGTGTGATTCCTCAAAGGCAATAATAGTAGCGGCGGTGGTACGAGGCCCGGTCCTTTGAGACGAGTTTTTATGTTCCGGAGAAGTTCTGTAAGGGCCGTTGTAAGATCTAAAAAACAAAATAAAGTTGTTGTGAAATAATAACAGCTGACGAATAATTGTGGGGCTTGAAACCAGTAGGTACGCAGTCTTTATTAATTTTTTTCAAAAGTAAATTATAATGTACTTTGTTTCCAAAATGGTGGTAACTCGTATAACTTAATATAAGTTCCACGCGGAATTCGATTTTATAAAAGCTTTTGTGTAATTTTCTCTTGTATTTCAAATAAACTGATTGGAAGTACTTACTTGGAAAGTCCTTCGCAGTTGTTCACCAGAGTTTTTATAGCTATAGCAAGTTGTTGAATAATCTCCTTCTCCGTCTTTCCCTCGCGATTGTAGGTTGGCAGTTGGATTTGTTTTACGTAGCAAGGCAGTATTGCCTCTAGTATTATCTGTGAAATTATCATAATATCATCCATGCACAGAACTGTGTTAATCCGCAACTTTATGAGAGTTAATGTAATGTAAATACTTTTTGGGGTTCGAGAAATAATGTGTGTACATATCATATGTTCTGAAGGACGCTGTTGGGTCAAATCCGTGCAAAAAATATACCGTCGGGTGTCATGTTAGAGAGAAATTCCGGAAAGGTCTGTATCTGACTGTGTACGGCAATATGCTGAGTTAATTGATGTTATAGCGACAGATTAATTCAAACACATTAACTTTCTCCTCCTCACATCAATATCAGAAGGTTATACATAAAATATTTATAAATTACTTAATTAACTGTACTTACCAACATCTGATATCCTCTCATACTTTCCGCTGAGTAAGACACGACCATGACACAAAGACTGATACAATCCAACACATTGACCATCTCTTCTTCATCTCGATAGCAGAAGTCGATAGGTTTTAGAGGCTTTTCTTCTTTTATCAGTTCAGCTATGTGGAGTGGATCGGGAGATGGCGTCTCCAAGCTTAGGAGTAGGTTGAAAAGGCAGCTGGATTGGACCTGTTTGAAGATGGTATATTGATTAGTAATGATTATGGTGAATACCTAGGAAGTCAGCAAAGTTGATAGAAGATTGATAGAAATGTGTGGGAGAAAAAAATACAGCACCTCAAAAATTGGGATGATGGCAGGAGGACAATTGACGATGAATGAACAGAGACCGTCTCCGGCACCGTTATTGGAATGAGGAGACTTATTAAGCTTTGCAATTATTTTCGAAGTGTCTATTTGAGTTTATATATTTTCTATTCTGGGAGAGGCTTATTTAAAGATGAGACTAAGACAGTCTGTTGAAATGAATGATGCAATGTGTGTAAGTGTATTCTAAATCACTTTTATTTTTATTAAATTAGATAAATATGACACGATTACAACTACAGTTGTTTATGCAAGACTGTAGTAAAATAGATGATACTAACCTTGCTCGCATCTCCATAAGTAGATTCTTCATCTGTATCCAAAATGGCGGATACTGAGCCAAACATTTGTAGTATAAACGGCTTGCGGTTCAGTAAATAAAACTGTTTCACAGCGTATTCTATTGTCGTCGTCACCAATTTATTTGTTTGAAAGTTGGAGTATATTTGCAGTAGTGTTGGCATGATCAGTAAATACCTGAAAACGAAACATTCGATATAAGATAAAGCTTCCATCAAAGACCTCATCCATTTCTTTCCATTCGGCGTGATCGAGGTCAATAGCAGGCCCATTAAGCTATGAAAAAATTCAAAAAAGGTTTACTTGTACAATCAACCGCACGTCAAAGCTTGCAATTGCTTCGGCTGTCGTGGATTTGACATTGATAGCGATTGTATTTCGCAAGCAGTAGGTAAGTACAGTTTTCGTCATTCGTGTTACTATAACGTGTAGTTGACTGTATACATGATTGGTAGAAAACTTTGTATTTTCGTAATATACATACCCATTTGTAGAGAAAATGCTTTTAAAATTGAAAGCAGCATTGACGTAAGTGGCGATGACGTATCGAAGGATCAAAGAGTCTTCGCTATGTAACATCAGGGCGCCATTGAGAACGTTCAAAAACAAGTGAATGTCGCGCGATGAGGTGAAGTTACCGGCCATCGCTTCGAACATTCGAGCTATGAGTCGTACCCACCTAGAATAATAATATTACTTTAGCTAAAGTACTATTTATTTGATTTGTAGCCTTAATACTTTGTACCATCAATGAAAGTGTCGTGAGGAAAGTTTTGAGTATAAATGTCTGTAAAAGCCGTTTTGGCTTTAAGAGTATGGGAAGATCTCATCTTTCACACAATCATATTTTCGGTTCCATACGCTTAAAGGGTGTGACTACCGAGATGACGACTAATAGAGAAGTATAGAAGTCAGACACGTTGCGCCGACCCCGAAACTTTTTGGGATAAGGGCAGAAGATTAATGAAAGTTTTTGGGATAAGGGCAGGAGATTAATCATATCCCTTCAATGAAAATTAGCCTTAATAGCGTAATGCTTAAAGCTTATTTGTTCGGTGCAGTCCAATCCAAAGAAAATTAAATCAAATGTCATGGTACTGAATTACGATTGCCGGCGGCAATCTCTCGCGTCCGGCCCTGGTCCAGGCCATGGTACGGAGCGAGAGTGCATGGGTAGCCGTCACCTCCTTTTGTGAAGCAGTAATGCTCGCGAAGAGGGAGGCGGCGCACGTGAGGGAGAGGCAGTATATGCGCCCTCACGGACGTATACGTATACGCCCAGGGCGTCGGGAATCCCAGGTTGATACCCGGCCACCGAAGGCGCGGGCTTGTGGACGGCGAGTAATGGGTAGCTCGCCGTCCGGTAAGGACCAAGCCCGGGTCGACGGCGCGGTGTGTTCCACGCGCGCCTCAAAGAGATGTCAGCACGATGCCTGCTAGGGGGGCGGGTTGTTCGAAAGAGATATCGTGGCCCCTGGCACACAGGCAACTGAAGGAACACGGGGTGGGTTTTAGTCAGTAAAAGTCTGACACCCCCTCCCGCTTCACCCAGAGCGGGATAAGTTATTTGATGATTTCCCAACCTCAAAAAAGAAAAAAATAATGGTAATAATATTTTGCAGCTTATTGAAATCAGTAGTAGGATCAATCACAACCCAGCTTAACCTGAGATTTGGAGGGCCAAGTTAAAAATACTTACATAAACTTATGCAACACATCCAATCCCAATAGCGTAGAACCTAAAGCTCCCCGACTGTACAAAACTAGATCGGCCTCTAGAGCTTTACGAGGGAAAGACGGCAACTTCATGAGCTCATCGTGTAGAAATACTACACGTTGAACCACCTAAAACAGTACGTTGTGTTAATAACTTTTGTAAATTCAGGCCAAATTAGGTCCAAGAACAGTTACAGATTGACAAACGTTACTTATTCCTGTCTCTGTCGCACAACTGTTAAACTACTAGTGTAAGATACAAACGGGAGCATATAAAACATGTGCTAAGTAAAGTTTATAAATTTCGGTAAAGATGTTGGAGGTATCACTGTTCTAATGCGAGAAAGAGATGAATCTAATCAGGACCACAATCACTATCTAGCATTGAAACCAAATATAGTTTTGATAACGGCGACAGTTTTTGACTTGTCCTATTAATTTTTAAATTATTCATTGGGCTTTTTGGTAAAAAACAAATGAAACAGAAGATTAAGAAAGTATTACATACCATATCAACATTTTTCAAAATAGCCCAAGTCAGTAAGACTTTTCCGATCTCAACGAATTTCTGCAAGAGTTCTTGTTCCTGTAGTTTTTGGAAAGCTTCATCAGGTTCCATGTGAACCAATCCTAATTGTGGATACTGTGAGCGTTTGAAGAAGTAGTGGTCGCGGACGTATCCTTGCGGGTTGTGGATTTGACCTTCGAAAGAATAGCTAAGTTGAAAGCAATAGAAGGGAATTACTAATACAATAAATAGATATAGGTTTCGTATTCCTGCGTGGCATCATTTTGCGAGATATTGCATAAGTACATTTTTAAGCTATGAGACACTTCCATTTGTATAGGCAGCTGTGGTCTCCCACGAATTGAATACTGACTGGGCAGTCAGCTTCACCATGAACAATGGAACAGGAGTGAAAAAAGATTCTATAGAATTGAAAGAAAGAAAAAGTTTTTATTGTGAATCGCGCTTCTATTCTTGTATTACCAAAATTTGTATAGGACTAGGCTGCTCAATATAGTCATGTTTTAGTCGAAATTTAGCTGGATAGCAAAATTGCCGCAAAAATGCAGCTAGCTGCCCCAGGTACACCAGTGCAATTTAAAATAATTACTTGGTATAAACACAAGTTACCATTGTATATTTTTTAAACGTTGCCTCACACTAGGAATTTCTCCTATATTGTGGGTGCGGTTAAAAACATTAAAACGCACATACACAAACAGCCAGACCCGGAACAACTACTTGTAGGTCATACAAATATTTGTTCCGTGCGGGAATTAAACCCGCGACACGCAGCGCAGCAGTCATAATCGCTTAACCACTGCGCTAACCGTGCCGTCAAATATGTTATTGCTAGTACTGTTGCAAACACGACCTTCTTTTGAATGAGTAATAAGATACAGGTACGACTTACGAGTTTTGAAATCAACAAGGAAATGTTCTCGGTGTAACTTTTCTGGGATGCCGAAGAAATCGAGAGACTCTTTAAGGATTTGTGCAAACACTGTGTCTTCTTGGACGGGAAACTGAGACGGTATATAACCTTCATTGTCAGCTGAAATAAAACAAATTAATTATATTCACAATCGGGATCACAGATAATTATTAACCCTCTTATTTATAAACGTTAAGAGGTGTTTAAACGTCAAAATGTACGGTTAAACAGACGCTAATCATTACTTAACTTTAAGCAACGTTTATAAATAAGGGGGTAAGTTTCGGGAACACAAACTCTATACCTTATATACAAGATGGCAGGGATCATCGACGCGAAAACTGGAGACATGAATTCAGCACTAGATTCTTGACCCTTTAGCGAGGGTATTTTTCATCGGTTTAAAAAAAAACAGTTTCATAGAAAACTGCAATACCTACGCGGTCAAAATGTATGGAATAGCTACCATTTTTTTTTAAATAATCGACGAAAAATAATAATCCACGCAGTTACAGGTTGCGCGTCGATGTCTTTGCCACTCTGTATATATTTTTTACTTATCAATAACAGGTTACCAACGGCAGTATACAATATATCATTAGTATAGATAATAATTAGCCTTGAATTTAGCATAGCATAGTCGCTAATTATAGGTTGACCAGCAATCTCAAAAATAAGTGATTACAAAAGAAAATGTTACGTGACAAAGTTCAAATTCTATTGCAACTGAAATTTATTTGCTACCTTTTTATTAAGTTTGTGTATTCAAGTCTAATTACGTTATACTACAGCTTGTTTATAAGGGGATATAGTGTTTTTTATCGCGAAGTTAGAACATTTTATAGATTGATACTTACGTGGGCCATGGACAATAATCTTTTTGGCAGCAGGCACATTGGCAGTAAGTAGTATAGATGCATCACATTGCTCTTTACGTAAGATTTGTTTCAGATCTTTGAACATTATACCGTGAACACTGTGTACCACCTGGAAATAAAAACGATAATAATACGGCTGCAATACACGTGAGTGTTGCTGAATTTTGAGTAGAATATACTCAAATCAAATCAAAATATTTTATTTCACATAAACCTGCATGGGCATTTATGAAACGTCAGAAGCTAGGTGCACGGTTCCAATTTGTCGCTTCCTATGGAGAAGAGCCGGCAAGAAACTCCACGGTAACTCTTTTAAAAATAATTGGCTTTTACAATGTTTTCAAATTACAGTGATAATAGGTATGGGAGGACAGTGCAAGCTGATAGGCATAAGTACCAGATACTTAGAGGAATGAAAATAAAGAATAGAAAATCGTCTACAAATCTACAGTATGTAAGGCCTACAACGTTCTCTCATTCACAATATGTAAAGAAGAATCTACATAAATAAAATGAAGCTATTTAAACCAAGTGACATGATTTACATGACAATCACTACTGTATGCTCGCTTGTTTTTTATGTCCCTCAAATTAATATTGTAAAGATCGTCGAAACGACTGCTTACAACTAAAGCTTATGTAAGCATGTTCAACGCCTCTGTTAGCTACAATTTATATAATCATACTGGTTTCTCGAGCCTTAATCCTGTCAAGTAATATTTTGGAATTACAATCACACTTTCAAGCTTTTACTTTGACAGAGTTGGTAATGAACAAATTACAAAAAGAAAACAGCTTTGAAATTTATCTCACCATCCACAATATAGACAGCGCCGCACCAACAAGCCTCTGTCCCTCTTCATGGGGACTCCTCACATAAAACATGACGTACCCTATAATATAGTTGTACAGCGCAAACGCAGCCTGAAAAAGAAGCAATATAGAAACTCATTAGGCTGAGAAATTATTTTACTTAATGTTACTTAGAATTATAGAATGTGCTCGGTTTGGTGTTGGGTCTATTATGCCCTGTATTCGTTGCGACGACAAACCGTCTAAAAATACTGTTTTGTGTTATGCGGCGACGAAACCGTTTTACGCCCTGCGTTCAAACAGTCATCGTTGCACAAAGCAGTTTTGAATAACTTGGTGCAATTTTTTATTTTACGCCTACGAAAATACAGCCGGGATCGCAATAACTCGACTATCTATCACACTCGTCGCAACGTCGTCCTTATCATTCCGCGTTCGTTTACAAAACAGTCTTTACAATAAAGGGTGAACTTTTTATAAGTGAAAGACAGTCGATAATGTAAAAGCAGTCCAGTTGCAACGACGACCGTATTCATCGTCGGGAAAACGGTTGCGTTTCGTCCGTCAAAAATTAGGCAACGACCCACCACTATCGCACAGTAACCAATTCATACCTGTTGAGGTAATCTCGGTATGAACCGAATCAGGTGACGCAGTAGCTTGAACATCTCGTCTTGATGGTCTCGGGTTAAACGTTCCAGGACGTGACGAAGGAATAGTGCTGAGTCTTCTACGAGGCAACACCATATAACCTGGAGAAAATGCATGGTGTAAACGAAGATACTTTGTAAGTTTTTAGAAACTTCTGTGGCTATTCGTGTATTTACTTTGGAATCATATCGAAATCTTTTTAGTTACACGAAAGGCCGTTGTTTTTGTGTCTATAGTAACACGTAGACAATTGGATTGAAGTAAATAAAACCGTTCCTAATACCGAATAAAGCTTTAAAGCAATGATAATTATACTATAAGCTTAAGCACTTGACTTAAATATCTTGGCCATTAGCGCTCGAGCAGTGTTATACATATTAACCCTATTTTAAAGCGTTAAATCTTTCATCAGATCTGGCCGAAAATCATAAACAGTTTAAAAAATTATGTCTTTCATTGGTAACGACATAAATACTTTACCTGATAAGCGACTTCGTAGACAGAACACCCGTCTCTGGAAACAGCAGCATCATCCAATAGTGCAACAATCTCAGCCACAGCCGAGCATAATGTTGAAGGGAATAACGCTGATGCTACTTGTGTGTGATGCGATCCTCGTACACCTTCGACTAATTCTTCATCTGCTGGTGCTGCAAGGAAACAAAAGAATTTCTGGGCCAGATGCTTCGTAGAAGGATTGATAATCGTCGTGCAAAGGTGCGGGAAGTTCGGAAGCGTGTCTACACGAAGACATGTAAATACCTTATACCTGTCGAAGGTGAACAAAAGTATTCGGATGTAATTTTTTTAACCAAAATCTGTTGGTGGATTCATCAATGGTTTGCGTTTTGAGTGGCAAAATAAAAACAAGATTTTAAGGTCCATTTTATTCTTAATTTACTTTTAATTAAAACTTGCTCAGGTGGAGATTCATAGATGAAAATGTAAGACAGCTGTAAATGTGGTGCAGTCCCACAAGCAATAGGGCACTTAATATCTTTTCCAGCGTGTCTTGTTGTCTGCACGCTACAGGAGTTGATGGACGCTACTGAAGGTGCTAAGCCCATAGCCAATTCTGGGCTGACTGTATATAGATTGCTATCGACCCGCTAAGAAGAAGAAGAAGAATATTCATTCTTTTTCATAAAAGGGCTTTTCATGTCACCCTAACTCTAAAAAGAAACGGTTAAATAGAATGTTGCCTCATAAGCAAGAGTGAACATGCATCTTCTGGGCACGCTCGCTGCATCATATACTGCATAAATCGCTTTCCATCAGGCGTGATTAAGCTCAAGAGAAAAAAATGCTGTACTATATCATTAAACCCATTTGATAACTTACGTTCCACATGGTCATCAGCTGCATGGTCAAGCGCAGGTTCACGTGCAGCTTGCCTCGTAATAGGTATAGTTGTGATAAGGAAACTCTCCCTCTCAGCACGTTTCTTATCATTCCGCTGCTGAAGCGCCCTCTTTATCGCCTCCGTTTGCTGTTTCTTGCGTGTCTTCGTTGCTGTTACTAGGGAACGCTGAGAACGAAATTGTGAGTATATAGAAAACCTTTTTCAAAGGAAGGTTAAATATGTAATTGTTAGGTACTTACGTTTTAGGATAAAACACAATCAGACATAAGCAAAAAATAATACATAAAACAACAGGGTCCATGCTAGAGGTGCTCAGGGCTATAATTGATAAAGGAATAATATTATTATTTGTTTGTCGTTTGACCGGCAAGTGATTTTCAAACAAAAGAAACACAGACACAGCACAACACACACTAGGCACAAACTAGGCTTCATTCTTACATGTCTCTCCTGATTCAAAGTCATCTCCATATCCTTATCCTTAACCTGTGGGCTCCATGGGGGGTCAACGACCGCTAGCGACTCGATGCCGATCTTGGGAGAAGGCAGCGTGAACTCTATGCCCGGAGGCGGCACTTTGAACGTCACTGAAGCTCCTTCCTCCATGCGCGGCCATACTTGGTATCGTAGCTTCCACATTACTTGGAATCTTAGGATTGCATTAATTCTGAAAATGTTGCATCAGTTAGTTTCTGGATTCTACTTAATAACTAATATTGTACTTGTTTTATGGGGTACATAAAGAAATATTACAATCATTATTATTAAACTACTGCAAAATTATTCTGGAGTAGTCATGCCAGATGATTAGTATTTTACTTTTATTTTTTCAAGTTATACAAGTGGAAAAATCCAACACGTGCGACAAAACAAGATGGCTTTCAATACGAGTGAGTCCTTAGCACATATCTTATATGTGGTCCTTAATAATTCATACACACCTGGTACTCGGCTCAGCGTGTTTCAAATCGTTATGCATGATTTCAGTGGCAGTATTCGGCGCCTTGACAGCAACGAGTATGAACAACGCAGCGGCACACGAACTAAGTTCGCGATCTGATTCCAACAGCAACTGCCATGCAACGGGTGCACATTCTGCGAACATGTCTTCGCCCATTGTTGTTGCTCCTTTGATTAGGGTCGCGAGAGGAGTATGGTAAGCGTCGCGGACCTAGAATGAATACAATGAGGTCGTTTTTTGCCTTTTGGAGTGGTTCGAAATAAAGTTGCCAGTGCAGTGTTTCTGGATGAGGAGCCAAAATGCCCAGATTTTTGCTGTAAATCGGGACTTACAAATTTTTCAAAGACCTGGACTTGCAGTCCCGAATGCACGTTAGTGAAAATTTTTGCAAGCTCATCACAAGATAGGCTCATAGATAAATGATGTGTTTAAGTAAAATATAATCGGGCCAAACTCAAATCATGCCGTCAACCGTCAAAATCATAAAGTTAAACAAAAGTTAAAAACAAAGCTGCATAAGTAACGTTACTTAAAAGTTGTTTAAAAAAATTCAGACCTGTCCCTTGAGGTACTTGAGTATAGGTGGGGGGTCTAACGGTGGGTAGGGCACCGCACCAGGTTTCAAAGGTATTCCTTCAGCGGCCATATTGGCCTGTTCCCCGCCCGCGGCCCGGTATGCGAGGCCCGCACTCTCGATCACTGAACGCTCGATTCTGGGGGTGCATTGAATAAAATATCGACAAAAACAAATAAAAATACTAATAACGCCAAGGCCCATTCACACGGAGTGCGTTTTTAGTCATTTTTACGAGAACAACTTACCTTTTTATACAGATTGTTGACTGTACCATTAATTTTGTAAAAGCAAAAGTACTTTTTATTAATAATAATTGCATTCAAAGATTTGATGTAGTTAGACGCTAGATCGAAGAACATAATATCCTTAAATAGGACGATTTTTTATTTAAAAAAATAAAACAGCATTTTTTTCAGTAAGGGTCAGCTCACACCGAGACGCGACGCGACGCTGCGTGCACTTTTTAAGATCACGATACAAAATAGATCTTATTTACTTTACAATAAGGTATACGGGCTGCACAACACGGTGCATCTCAGCGTTCTTCGACACGCTTTGGCGCTCGTAGGGAAATTATACCTTTTCGTGTTGTAAATAAGTTCAATATTCTGTTGCTATCTTAAAAAGTGTCCGCAGCGTCGCGTCTCGGTGAGAATTGACCCTTAATGAAACACCATGCTCCATGCTCCTGCTAAGCCTTTTCCCAATTATGTTGGGGTCGGCTTCCAGTCAAACCGGATGCAGCTGAATACCAGTATTTTACATAGATCGACTGCCTATCTGACCTTTACGACTCAGTTACTGGGTAACACGATACCTCTTGGTAAGACTGGTTGTCAGACTTAAAATCCTCAATATCATTGCATGCAAAAACTTATGTAATTATTTCATGTTAGTCGTTTTGAGTACAATTGGATTCATAGTGAGTATACCTATCAGTAGAATGTTCTGAAGACTTGCGCGAGCGTCGTCCGCGGCGGGTCCCGCCGTTGCCTTCATCGGAGCTTGTCGTGTTAATTTCGGGGCCAAACTTTTCCCCATATATCTGCAAGATGAAGCTAGTCTCTTTAATAACCGACTTCAAAAAAGGAGGAGGGTTACGCGATTTTTTTTTCACGTATCTGCAGTGCACTAATGTGTGATTATAATATATACTTTTGTTTGTGTGATCGGAAAAATATCAATAAAAGAAACATTAGGTTACCTTTTGTACAGACTTCATAAGTCTTACGCTGGATCTCATGTTTCTTCGGAAGCAGTAGGGGTGGCAGAAGTTCTGGTGACAGCATACGTAGTTGAACGAGTTAAGGAATTTCACCATCACCTGAAATTAAAAAACCGTTGAAAAGTTAGAAAAGCGTCACGCTTCTCGGCAGTGAGAGACTCATTACGAAGAAAAACCGGGGACAATGGAAGATTATAACATATTTCACTGAACTCATGGGACTAAGGCTGGAAGACAAAGAAGCTATGTGGCTGAGGTCTAATAGCAACAATCTTTTGTATGGACTTTTTATTGTAATTCTTTATAAATCTGCAATTTAACTTACCTTAAGCCACGGAAATCCTTTATTAGTATCAGGTGGGTCAGTAGAGTTACTATCAGGACTATCTGGAGGATGGTCGTGATCATCAGAAAGTACCCCAGGACTTTCTTCCCCACCACTGTCCACTTCATTTGACATTATCACCGTTCCACCTGTTTATAGTAAAAGTTAGAAGATACTTTTTGGTCAGATATTTACTTTTTTCGACATAATGTCTATTTGCGTCGAATGTTTACACCGAAAACTATAAATCGTCACATTTTTTGGGTGTCTTGAAACGCGAGTAAAATGTTGTTTTATGGGTTTCAATGAAGTGATCTTACCTGCACCTGGATATACCTCTGAAGTGTCACTTCTATCAGACAACGAAGACACTTTTCGTCTGCTTTGTATTGAATCGGACCTCCTTGTTACGACTGGAAGGGAAATTAACCCGTCTGAATCTTCGTTACGATAAACTAAAACAATGGTATATGGTTTGGTATATAATATCAAAAATATTATTTTGATATAAAGGTATCTGTGGCTTGTTTGCAATACGCATTTTTTTTATTGCTGATAATGTTCAGGAAAAAATCAACCTAACTCTTAGACTTTTTTTTTCAATTTTGAGTAAGATCAACTTCGATAGGTAGGTACCCTAACCGTAAGAAATTATGAAAAATTGGACTATAATAAAAAGTTATGCGTGGTGATAAATAAACTTGACTCGAGAACCAGCTCTTCTCTTTATGCGTCCGTTAAAAATAAATATCAACTTACACTCATCTACAACATCTCTGGTGTCCTTTTGTCTGAGTTTGATAGACCGTCGCTTGAACGAACCATAAGCGGAATGCGTTTGCTGTGTATTACGACGATGCATGCCTCCTTTACCACGAGACCCTAAACGACCCTTCTTGTCATCTACCGCCGGAGGTATGGCATCTGCTAACTATAAAAACTTGGTTATTGCCAGGATTCTCTTACTTCCCGTTTGATAAACTATGTAGCTAAGCTTAAGCTAAAAGCTTCGACTTTTCTACGCGATTAAAGGCGCAATATATTATTTTTATAAATGTGCTTACAGTTACATTGCTTCCACCAGACACGTTCTCAGGTTCGTGTAGAACAAACGATATTTTTCTCTCCGTTTCTGCTCCCGCAATTGATTGTAAGCTTTGCGCAGACGCCTGTGAATGGCCCATGCTCGACAGAGCCATACTCCATCGACGATTAGCTTCCCTGTGATCCAAGTTATTCACATTTCAACGCGTCAATGGACTATCAAGTCCATGAACGAGTTAGCTTGCATTTACCAGCTATTTTACTTTAGCTTCTATACTCTTTACTATACAATTTCCTTTGAATTCTTACTGTTTGATCTCACATGCCAATGTAGCAAAAGCGTTTGTACTTTTTTCTAATTTCATCTAAACTATTTTATCTCTTAATAAAACTATTTCATAAAATTTCGAAAAGGTGTATTTCACAAAACAATTTTAATATTCGTGTAAAATTTTAGAATTATTTTTACAACATTCCATGCATTTAACTGTGCGTATGCACATTATACCGTAGTTTTGAATTTATTCGATTATAAATAAGATCGTGGAGATGAGATCGTCACAAATGTAGCTGCATGTAACAAGTAGGGTACTTGCACGGAATATTAAAGTTTGTTTTATGAAACTTAGCGTTAGATGTAGCAACAGTTGTGAATCTCGAGTGCCAAAATTTGCCAATAAGTGAACAATATTCGCTATAAGAGTCACATCGGTCCAAGTGCAATTTGCACATAATACTTCCATTTTAAAAGTGTACGTTATTCAATATTATGTACATTCTACATACGCATGCACGCTTAGTGCCGTATGCAAGGAAACATGCATTATTTCTTTTGAAAACATACTCGACTGGCATTAATGTGTGTTGACTGCTAAGAGCCCTGTTAAAATAAAAGTATTGTCAAATATAATTATGCACTCTTCTTAATACATCTCAAATGAACTGAACATAATGAACTCACTTAGTCTTACACACAATACGTCGTTTTTCCATCCATCTTCGCATAATATAATGACAAAAAATAAAACGTTTTACACCAAAGAATTAATAAGCTACTTACCAAAAATAATCTTCAAATAATAGAATGCAAGGGAATTTGGTACCTGTAAACTCTGTCCCAAGGACCTCTTTCTTTAAGCGAAGATCGGCAAGTTTTCGGTAGGTTCTGGTAGGTTTCGCGTAGGAACGCCGTTATTTCAAATAGCAGTACACAAGCAATTATTCTAAGAGCTCGGGGACACTCGGCACCAACGGGTTTTCCAGGCAGGCGAATACTAGCTGTAGGAATGGTAAGTCTTCATATTGAAAAAGCAAAACGGAATTCTAAGATCAGACCAATAAGGTGCAATACTATGAAAGTAATAGAAACGGCGCATGCATTTTAAAATTTGCTTGATATCTTCAATTCGGTTCTTGTCAATTTAACACGTTGGAAGTGCTGCCACCTGTGAAAGTTTTTTATATTTTTTCCTAAATCTATTTAGAACATTGACAAAGGTTTACCTTCGTCTAGGAAATCCTCTTCTTCATCTTGCTGCAAAAGTTCGCGTTGTCCATCCGGGTCATTTACTAAGTTGATCACAGTATCGACGTGCTTCTTATCTTCTATCAACATTTCTTCCAGTCTGTTACCTATAGCCTATGGTGTTAGACAGATTGTAAGTAATGGTTCTCTAAGTAGAAGTTTTCTGGCATTCGAAGTGACATGGTTCGAATGGTTTTGACGCAGAACGTCATGTAATCATCACCATCATTTCAGCCGAAAGACGTCCACAGCTGGACATAGGTCTCCGCCACTTCGACCGGTTCTATGCTTCCCACATCCAGCAGATTTTTGGGCTGGATGGCCGTATGTAATGCTATAATAATATAAAACTTACCTCTGCCCACTGGTAAAAAAGTTTTCCCGCCAAACGTTGCCTCTTCAGTTGAGGATTTAGAGATACTGAAAATATAATAGTTTATTAAACTGGATTTCATTTGATACATCACCATTAAAGTCTTTTTATTATTATTACCAGCAGCTTTGGACGTATTCGATTTGAGCCAATAAGGCCACTGGCCTTTATTGCAGTTATGCACCAAGTGTGCACATTCTAATAGTATTGCTGCTCTTCCAACAACAACAGTATGTGGCTGAAAATGACAATTTTACAACTGGTGATCTATTAAAACACAGAAGAAATGGAAAAAATCATGTTAAGATACTAGATTTATATATAAGGCCGAATCATGAACACAACAACAGCATGGACTCAACAAAATGAAGTGAACAGAGTCTGATAAATTGATTTGAAGTCGGTTAACAATATACACACAAATAAACTCAGCTAAAAAACGATCATAATTGATACTGTTTTTGTGGTATAAAAAAACGAATCAAACTGTACACTCACCAAATCTAAGAGAGCGGCCATAAAAAGCGCGTCTGGCGTACCGCCAGGCTGTGTCGCGTCTAACAAGAAGTTGAACCGAGCCAGTCCTGCGTATAGAGGCGCTGCGGCCACTAGACGGCGGCGTTTTAGTATCACTACTTCAGATTCGCCGCCGCCCGACCCGCCCTCTGCGGAGCCACGTCGCGACATATCTAAAGAAGGGAGAAAATTTTAAAGATGTCGTAGAAAAAAGTAGTTACAGAATGTAGCTTATTTCATAGTTCACCATGTGACCTTGGCTTTACAAACTTATAATTTAATCTATCTTCTTATATATAAAAATGAATCCCTATTTCCCTTGGTCACGGCATCACACATGAACGGCTGGACCAATTTTGCTAAATTCTGTTTTGTTGTGTTTTTTATTGTTAGGAGAAGGTTCTTATGATAGAAATAAATTAAGAAAACTTAACGACCATATTAACTTTAATATTCATAGTTAAGACAGAACAACGTCTGTCGGAACGACGCAAACCCGCATGTTTAAGTTTTATGAAACAGTTTCTATAAGGGCTAGGGTTTATAGACATACAAAATGTTGTGGTGCGCTCAAATATGACAACTGATATTAAATTTAAAAAAAATGTACTCACAACCACCACTCGTGTCTTCAATACTGCCATCTCTCTTTTTGCCCATCTTCCTAAGACCAAATCTATTCAGCCTATCTTCTACCCTTTTTCTAGCCCTGAAACACGAATGTCATAATAAATGCTAATAATTTATTTCTTTGAGCGATTCCTGCCTTAGTTTGTCTAACTTTCAAAGATATTTACCTATTCAGAGTATATCCAACCCTTCTCTTAACATGTACAGGTCGTGACGTGTGCGGCGGCGGCATGTGAGGCGGCCGCGCCAAGGATATCATGCTGCCCGAGATGGGCAGGGACTCGCCCGACCCACCACCGTTGCGGATCAATGACTGAGAATGATGCGGTTTCTGGCGGAACCAGTTCACTAGAAGAAAATGGTTGACAATTTATGTAGTTGCTGAATGGTATTGGGGGTTAGAAAATATAACATGTTATTTCACTAACGGAATGAACTAAACTAAGTTGAAATGTTGTCGTCATTTTTAATAGTACTAACAGACCCACTGTTGATTGGGATATAATATAGGTATGTGACATTATACAGGTAAAGCTTTTAATGAGCGCAGTATAGCAAAGTGGTCAAAAGCACCATAAACTCATTTTTTTTTGTATTTCTAAAAAGCTCCTAGTTTAGCCAAGAATCGATCTTATGTATTTCGTAAAAAAAAAACAGTACCTGTATTACCCAACAATAGTTTTGCTGCTAAGGATAATGTTTTAGTTTTCCTTCATTTCCATGCAAATAAAATGTCTAAGATGTAAACCAACTCTCATATTTTCACCTAATAATGGTGCACCATTTATGTGTTCTGTTAATCATGATTCTCGAAACTAATCGCGGTGACAAACGAACCAAATCTGGTATTATACATACACTTTCTTAATCGCAGATCAGCACAACAATGTTTTATTTTACCAATGCCAGCGATGTGGAACTTTGAGGGAATAGACTTGGAATGCGAGATCTTGTGGTGAGGCGTGATGTCAGCTGACGAGGCAGACGGGATGGTGCGCTCTGACTGGCGCGGCGTCAGTTGGTAGCGGCGCGTGCGCACTGATAGTGGGGACTGGCTCGCCGATTCGTCGCCGCCTTCTGTTTCTAAGAGGCTCTATGGGACAGAAAAGATACGGCGATAAGGTTTTTTCTCTTGTTCTCGTTTTTATTATGACTAGCAAGCCAGATAGTGATTCATTTTTAGGTAACTTACATATCAGGGTTTCTCAGCGAACAACAAACCTGACCTGGACAAACCTATTAACGTTTAAATCAATTATTATGAATATAAGTAAAGTTGGTTCACTTACATGTGCCCCCGTAGAGGAAGTGCTTCTTTTCTTAAATGTAAACTTCTTATGTGATCGGTCATCAGGTGCACAGCCCGAGTCAGCACCTGTGTCGGAATTACGCTCCTCTTCGCTTTGACGAGGTATGTGCCTGTAGTACGTTTATACAGAAAAAGGTTTTACACAAAAAAACTGCTGTTTCATAGAAAAGTGGAATTCCTACGCGCTCAAAAATGTTTGGACAGGTGTTTTTTTTTGTATAACCGACGAAAAGTTTCGGGTCTAGAATGGTATGCTGAATTCATGGTTAAAGTTTGCGCACTGAATAAAAACTTTTCCTGTATATGAGTTAAGAAACGATCTCGAAAAACTTGTTTCTTAAAAAATTATAACTTGAAATCTAATTAAAGACACCAAACCCTGAATTAGAACTATATTTGTCACCTCTTTTTAATGTTGGTGACACTTTTAAATGTCTGTATAAACTTTGAATCTACCGAAGATCATTAATCTTATTGGCAACATTATAACAATCTTTGGATCGTTCCAGCTACAAAAATAAAGTTAAAAAGCAGGAAGACACATTGAAATATTGTGGCGAAACAAACCTGATAACTCTGGTAGTCTGCATGTTAGATTCTTTCTGCTGGCTGTCAGGTCTTTCTGCAGTGTCCAGCAGTGCGCTAAACGCTACCACACGGAACTCGCTTCCGTGGGCTTCCCGCACATAGCTTAGAAGCAGGCGTACTTCCATGTATAACGTCTAAGGATATAAATATCACTAGATTAGCTCCGAACTATTATCGGTAAAATTGTCTTGCGTTCATTTTTTCCTACAATAAAAAGGAAATGGTTTTGCAGTCGAAGCGTATATTTTTATGTATGCCAATAACTTTGTACAGAGAAGTCCGGTTTTTACGATTATATCTTTATTGGATCGGGAATAGCTTTTTTTTTGTTTGGCCATTTAAATATACGAACTAGGACAGACTTTTAGAATTGAAGGTGTTTGTAGTCTATGTAAAATTTGGCCACAACTTAAGAGGCGAAAAGTAAAAATGTGGCTTAATCAATGTGGTGTAAGCCACTGAAGTCATACAAAGCAGATTTACAAGGTTCTCAAAAAATCCCAAGAACAAAGTTGTACCTGTGTTAAATAGACAAGAAAATTTAAAGATTTAAGAACAGATAACCAACATTTATTGCAACAAAATACTTACAGAATTATCAAGCATCTTTAGTTCCTTGTGCATCAAAGCGAATCTTGTGACGAGTACTCTGAACGTGGTTTCAATGATAAACGTCTCTATGGCACGGTTTGCGTTGGAACCCTGACCGTTACCGAAGTTAGTAGCGTACCCTGATTGCAGGTTACTGATATCTGGAGACTTTGTGAAGCTGCGTTTTTGTTGATCTGGAATGATTAGTAGATTCATAAACCACAGGTAGGGTAGGTTAGCTTTAGAGGCGGAAACTACAGAATGCCACGCCACGGTCGTAGCTGTTTATTAAGCCTTTTTAATATGGTGTGCTGTTATGTTTCTGTATATACTCTGTTTTTAAGATAATTTTGTGCAAGAAACACTACAGATCGTTGTCAAGATAAATTACCACTTACTCATAGGCGACACCAACGTAGCAGGTTCGGCACAAAAACCAACGGCCGCATGCAAGTTATCCAGAACCTCTCGTATCGGTGAATACTTGGTCATTTCCTTCAAGCGTAAGGTAAACTTGGGAATGGAAGCTGAACGCAGTTGGCGTAAGGAGTTCCGAGCTTGCACACGAAGACATTCTGCTTGAGGGCCTCGGAGGGCTGTGCTGCAGCCGTGCGAACAGCCTAGTTGACGGAGTAGCCTGGTGAACAGATGAATTATTTTTGAACCAACTTCAAAAAAGGTATACGAATTCGCGTGGAGTACGTACGACAGCTAAAAGAGAAAAATAGAAAAGTCGGTGGCAAAAAACGAAAATCCTAACCGAAGACACCGACTTCCGAAATGAAAGTTATTTTCCTTTGTAGTGTTATTTTGAACTACGGTTGTTTTTCTTTTGTAAAAGAGTTTTAAAGTTATCTACGATTAAAGACTGATTTACACGGTGTGATTTAATTTGATGAAGTTTGATTTCGCTTAGACAAAACCGAAAACGGCTAGACTATGTTATTATAGTATACAAGATGGCGAGATAAGAATGAAACATAGCGTAGACCTTATTGTTCACTAACAGGCCAATTTCGGCAACACTGGGATTGCTATGCTTCCCAAACTGTGGAGACATTGAGGAATAAAAAATGGTTTATTAAACTTATGCTCAGTCAGCACAAATTAATCGTGAAAGATTCAGCATAGCTCACCCTTCACAGGACACAGACTTACCTGAGTATAACATGCATGATCATGTAATAAGGACAATCCAAGTTGTCTTCCTCTCTGGTTCTCTCCTTCGTGCTGTCGCTCCCATCTATGTTTGTTGACTCCTGGCTTTGAGCGCATGGTATTCCTGAATCTCTTTCCTATTAAACAACATAGAATTTGAACAACAAATAAAGTTGCTCTAGGGACATTTTATACGGATCTATTCCAGCGAAGGCAACATGGCGAAGTGAGACTGGGTTATATGAAATGAAAATTCTTTATTGTAATAATTTATTTACATAAATATTAACAATATATACGGCCTAAAGCTACAGGTATGTAATAATTGGATTCTAACCTGAACTAGGAAGAAACCTCAACTGCTATTACATTATAAATATTATCTAAGATTCCTTAAACAAATAGTATATGATAACTAAGCGCTAAAAAAGGAGCAAATATTTCTCGATAGCTTGTCCTTAGTGCCTTCACTGTGCATTACAAGACATTAACTTACTTTGCTGTCCTTATCTTTATTGAACTCCGCCATAGGATCAATGTTTCCGGGCATTGCTTCTTCATTCTTGCTATTTTGCCAATTCTTGTGGACACTCATTTCCATCAGCGTGTCTACTAAATTCAACATAACTTCCATGACACGAAGAGTTATGTAGAAACTGTCCATTGTTGATACCGAATACACTGCCTGTAATTTTAAGCATTGGTTTATTTAAGGTGGATATCAAATGTTGCCAGCATGAATGATTACTCTGCGAAATGCTGCAAGGTAAAAAAAAGAAATTGAAATACGGGATTAACCCTGGCCTGGATACTTACCTTAAAGTTATTAGACATAGGCAGCACGAAAAACTATATTTCCAAAATAGTTTACATTAGGACTCAAAAATCCATCTTTTCAGTAAAAAGAAAAACACTTTACCTTGAGAACAACTTGGAAATCAATATCCCCGTCCTTCGTGATATAATGCAAAGAGCCAGGAGCCTCCTGTATTTCTTCAACAACGTACGTTATGTTTGAGTCGGTCTGTGAACGAGTTAGGCTAGGCTTACGCTCCGGTGTCGGTATGTGTTGGGATCCTTGCATGCTGACTGAGTCTATTTGGGATTCCAGGGAACCCTGCAAACAAAAACCAATGTAACTAAAGATTCTGGATTCCAAACTAAAGTATAGATCCTAGCCAGCTCTTGGATATAGGATTCTGCTAAACACTAAAGAATTTCCAGAAGTCACAATGCTGAAATTACGATGAAGCTACTGCTCATTATCTGAAGATGGTTGTTGCATGATGAACTGATCCGACCCTCTGATGGTCAGTTTAGTCTTTTCGGTTGTGCAGAACGTGACGTGGGAATAGAGATTAAGTTTCGAAAAGGTCGGATCTTGCTTTTGTATAAGCATAGTTAATGCCGTTGTAAAATTTAGTAGGTCTCGACTCCTTTAAATCAATAAAAACTCTCGGTGTTATTAAGTATTTCTCTACTCACTTGTCTAGTCTTAGACAAATAATCAGGTGACGGAGTAGGAGTATGTTCAGTCACAGTGATAATTGGGTTCTTTTTCTTCTGTGCATTTGTAGGCATCGTGTTCGAAGGCCCCTGTGTTCTCTCCGTCCTCACTTCATCGATGTACCTGCAATAACTGTCTTTAAAATAACATATTTCTTTTTAAAACTTTTGTCATACTTACCATATATTGTTCAAAAAAACCTAAGGGTTTATAGTTCAGCTTTAAAGACCTTTCATAAGTTTTTATTTATTGTTTAGTAATAATCTAAACGATTTAGACTTTCCACATCATACCTGTGTTTTGTGGTATATTTTGTTCATGCTAAATATTTAGTATTCATTCATGCTTTAAGGTCGTATTATATTGGTGACTATCATGAAAAACTTCTAATAACTTACAGTGTCCTCAACGTGAAGCATTAAAGTTCAAAATTGTATGCTTTTATTGTTAAATTTTACTTGGTATATAAGTGATATTTGCATGGATTGTACGCATTGTCGCAACCAATGAAGCCTCAAACTAAATGAAGGAATTTATTTCATCTAACTACGTAATCGGACTATTGTTCTAATGCATTTATTTGTAATTATGGATTGTATATCGGAATCTAATGAGCATTGTGCGTGCATACAACTACTTTGATGTTCTGTTTTATTGTGACTTGTGACAGTGTGTGAGTGTTTTTGTTACTAAATCAAAGTAATTGTTTGATGTGCTGAAATAAGCCTAGTGAATTTAGCAATAAGGCTCATTTTCGGGAGTGCTTGTAAAATCTGAAGCAAAACCTCTACGCCTAGTAAATGTCGTAATACTAGTTTGTTACCAATCCGGCATGACTAGCGTCTAAGTTACGAAGCCTCTAATTTCTTTGTTCATTTGCTCACTTACCCATTGGAGGCTAGCTCATCGATCAGACAGCTAGCGACCGAATCGTTCATCCATTACAATAGTACGGGTACAAGCGTCAACAAGATGGGAGAAAGAGAATAAATAGAATTTTTAAATAGAATTTTCACCCAGAATTTTGTGTTGATAAAATAAACATGCTGTGCTTTGATAATGAAAGAATATGACGAGTTGTGATTTTGATAGAACGAATTTTGAGTTCGATTTTGTGAATATTAATAAAAGTTATTATATTTGCTGCTGCTTTTTGATATTTGCGTAGCGGTTTACTTCAGCTTGTGAAATCTTTGTAACATATGTAAGAGAGGGAGAACAGCAGTTTTGTTACGTAACGAAGACCTAATGACAATCATGTATTGTCGGTGCTGTTCAACTGTCAGAATGAAAGTAATTAGCATTAGGTGTGTGTTACCCAATAAGACTGCTGAACTATTTACAAAGATTGATTCAGAACTTAATCTTAAAACCTGCAATGTACCTATTGGTAAGTACTTATCAGTAATATTTCTCCCCCTCCATAAAAAATCTAGTAAGTTAATAATAAATAATATTCTACATCTATTTTATATACCTAAATCATCTAAGTATTATAATCTGTAAGAAATGGATTTAAATATAAGTAAGTACCTACTGCATATTTTCAAGTAAGTAAAAAAATGTCTACGCCTTCTCAATTACTATACTTAAGATATTATTACAAATTACCATAGCTATAAAATTTTAAATGGGAAATGCCATGAAAAAGAAAAATATGAAAAGGAATAATTGGATTATGATATTTACCTAAGACTGGGCATACTTTTTCCTTTGATCAGGTTGCAGTGGAATAAATCGCCAGTGAGCCTCGGAGCCAAGGGCGGGAAGTTACTCGCTAACGCAGAATTAGGACGATCGTCAGTATTGTCCAAGCTCCTGTGATATTCCTGCAAAGATACTGAAACTAAGAATATATACTTGACAAACGTTTTAAAATAAGCGAAAAAATATAGCTACAGATAGCATCCTAACTGCAGAGTGGAAGGAGAACTTGTGGTCATCGTGTCCAATTTTTTCCAGCGCTTTTTCTGACTTCGACAATAGCTTTGTTTCCACGAACGCTTTTAGGTCGGCCATTTTCATTTTACGTTTTATCTTCTCGCTAGATCTTCGAGTCATAAGGTTTTCTTCTTCTGCTACCTTTGTTGGTGACGGGAATGGCATTTCTGTTATTGGAGACATGTCTTTAACTTCTGGAATTTCGATAAAGTTTTTCAATGAATCGCGGTCTTTTATATCTGGACTCTGGTAGACTGATACCTCTATCTTCGGTATAGGCAACGAATTGCTTCTCTTTCTCGGTTGCGTTTGTTTAGACATATCGTCGCATATGTCTCGTAACCTGTAATACAGTGTGTGTTGATCATCTATTATATTATAGAAATTGGGGAATAAATGTAAGACCAAATACCTGTTATATAAGTAGTGTAGGGCCCAATACACGCCCTCTTCTTGCCATTGCGATGTAAATAAGCACCTCAATGTAGCAACATCTAGGAATGTGGCAGCCGACACCTGTAAATACATAGCAAAACAGTAGTGTCTATTCCTTCTTGGTGTTTTGTGTAGGTACTACTATTTACACTTGCAAAAATTAAAATCTTCTAGTGATTCTGAGATGAAGAGCAACAAGACACACGTACCTCAGGCCTTGCAATAATACCTATACTCTATTTGAAAATTTTGAAATAAGATGAGACATTTAACTAAACCTTTTTTACAGTCCGATCAACCGATTTTGACCTCTATTGCGTTGGTTGAATGACAAATGACAGCTGCAGTAAACAGTTGGTATTGTAACTACTTTTTTGCTTTTAGTGCCATCCTTATGTCTACGGTATAGAAGTCAGAATCGGTTGAACTGACTGTAAAAAAGGTTTGTTTAAAATAATGTCTAATCTTATTTCAAATGGAGCATAAGTCTAATGGCAAGATTTACAGACCGCAATTTGACTTTACTTTCCTAAGTATTACTTTACTTAGGAAAGTAGAGTAAAATTGCGGTCTGTGATGAATCTCATACGAATGTGAACTTTATTCCATTAATAACTTTATAGCATTAATATTCAATTTCGTATAAAACGCTTACTTGGCAAAGTAAAGACAAAGTGTTTTGATATAACTACTTACATTTCCTTGTTTAGCAGTGGGTGGTTTTTCTGTGGATGTAGGAGTACCCTTGGTGGGCCCGCCTCCACCGCCACCACTGTCTGATAGAGACTCTTTGTCTGAGGAACTGAAAATAATCAATGTTATTATTATTATGTGTACAGACGCCAGCATATCAAGCTACCCCAAACTGTCAAATTTTCCCAATTGAACATGAACCTTATGCTTAGGTATTAAAGTTGAAAATCTGTCAAAGTAATTTGTCAGATTGGGGTAGCTTGATGTGCTGGCGTCTGTACATGACACATAAAGGCCTTAAACATAACTGGCGAAATGTGATTATATTATGGTACACCTTTGCCTAACCCTTCGAGAAAGCCAGGCGTCATGTTGTGTTATATTATGCTGTATGACATCATTAGAACTGAGTTAACCAGTTATGAATCCAGGACTCCACAGCAGTTACATTTGAAATTTAATTAAATCGTACTTCTAAAACCTTACCTCATCTTGGTGATTTGTGGCAAGGGTTTAATGCCTGGTAGTCCCGGCTTTGAGCAGTCGGGCTTACGGGGTTGAAATATACTGGGGTCGGCTGCATACACCGTGTATGCCTCCTTGACAGCACCTCCGAAGTTTTGTTCCGAAGGCAGTCGGTATATAAACTGGAAGTGACGGCAAACTAATTGAGGTGTCGCATTGCCATTTCCCTCTCACACAGAGGAGGCCTGTAGTGGGAATATTATAGGCTGATTATGCTTATTGCGTTTTAGAGCAGATTTTGAGATTGTAGCTCGTTAAAAAACATTTTACAATATCGTAAATGAAATATTGTTCGTTGGTAAGCGCAACACTTGAGAATACCTAGGACGATTTGTTTGTATGGAACGAAAATTCCAAATTCGGAAATAACTGAACTGAATTAATTTTTGCGCGAATTATTGAAATTTGAACAGCACCTAAATTGCGTAACACACGATCAATCATAATCTGTTTCATTTTGACAGTTCATCAATATTCATTGCGTTGTTTACGTTGTTGAACAGACACATTTTTCGAACATATGAAGCAATGGATTACAACCAATCTGCTTCAAAATGATTGCTATGATTACTCGTGTGTTATGCAATTAGGGTGCAGGACAATGTCTGAGCATAGTGTTTTTGATTATCACTTTATCTTACCACATGTTCTTCCTCAGTACTAGAACTCTCTTCAGGAATAGTTTCAGGGAATATGGTGTCTTTGGGTGACGACAGCCATGGCTCCTCTTCAGTACTGGCCTGTTTGGACGTCACGTCCGACTGCGACATCGACACGTTCTGACTGGGTGGACTACCACTTACATTACCACCTCCACCTTCTTCCTTAGACAATTTGCCTGTAAGATCAAAGTTGTTAGCTATAAACTGTGTCAATTCTGAATGCAATAATAATCAAAATGTTATTTAATAATAATAATCGAAACCAAGCTCCATACAGGTATAAAAAAAGGTTTACACGCATACGCCCAAGGTTGCTAAATACATGAAGAAATCAGGTTACAGTGGTAAATAAACAAACTCCAGCGGGGTCAGTCCAGGGGATGCAATTGCAAGAAATTATGTTAAGGAAAAATACCATAAATTATAGTCATTAGTAATAAAATTACTAAAGAGTAAAAGTATGATAGGTTTCTCTACATACGTCCCATAAACACGTCGCCTGGTTGGTGTCTCTTGGAATACTTGCCACCGAGAGGCTTGGGCTTTGGTTTGACGAGAGTGGTGAAGCATAGCGCTTCAGGATGCCTGAACTCCCACATCGCTTGCCACATCTTTAGGCCATTTTCTAACCGATAGTTGTTCGTGAAGTCCGACTCTTTCAGGTGGTGAGACAGTGGTGCAAACAGGAACACAAACAGCTGGAAAACATTGAAAATTGTAGGATAAGTAGTACATAACACAAGTAGTAAGTTATTGTCACGATGAGATCTAAAGTACATTGGACATGGGCGACGAGGAGGGAGCAAGAGGGTACACTTGCGTCTAACTGCAAAATTATGTATGTAGCTGTAAAATCATTCGAAACCATAAAAATAGCTTTCGAGCATTACTCAACAATGTACCGAACTTCTATGTTCAAAAATCTAATTCACCCTAGTCAGGGTGCTAACTTTATCGACCTTGCTTCGCTCGCTCTGGCATCATTCTCCATTTTAATTCTTAAGCTTCTTTAAATAAATCGACCTATCCCATTTAAGACGAAACGAAAAAAATTCGCGCGCACTTGCTCGCTCTTGCATGCTTTCTCTTTATTTGTTTTAAGCTTTT
This sequence comes from Antitype chi, assembly GCA_947359405.1. Lineage (NCBI taxonomy): Eukaryota > Metazoa > Arthropoda > Insecta > Lepidoptera > Noctuidae > Antitype > Antitype chi. The sequence goes on along the minus strand of OX375820.1, from coordinate 11,455,467 downwards.
CTACATATTTAAGTCAACAAAGTTACTCTTTGTTTAATGGACAAATAATTACCTAAAATATCTGAGGTGAAGTGCAAAAACAATCGAGCTCCATTCAAGGAGCTGAAGATGCACCCCCTGAATTAAACTTGCCAGTGCCCATGGTGGTGTATGTTTAAAAAAAAAAAACTGACCCATTTAAGTCCTTTAAGAGTACTATAAATTCCCACCCTCTTTAGTTAATATAGAAACAATCATAAAAATTTACCGTCAAAGCAGGTATGGAGAACAAATAATGAAACGGGTTTGAGAAGAATACTCCATTCTCGTAGTCGCTCTCAATACATTCATCTGATGCATCAAGGAGGATCCAATGTAGTGTGTACAACAGCTTCGTTTCCACATTGCCCAGGGATTGCATGTTGTCTTTTACTCTTAAAAAATGCATTAAATTCTTTTATTTAGTATTTATTTGAATTATTTCATAAATATATGGATGTTTGTGTTAGTCACACAAGCATCCAAATATTTACAAAATATTGATGATGATTGCAGAATATTAAGCACTTGATTTATAGATTGTATTGAACACCGTATAAGCTTTGCTCATTCCAAAGGAAAACATACAAAACGGGACAATAAATTTTAATGAATCATGTGTAGTATCATAATTATTTGCCAAGTTGGTATCACCTCGGTACCTTGATTCTTAAACAAATAAAACTAAACTTTACCTGTTGTGCAACAGAGCTGCTAACGCATGCATCACATGAGGCAACGATGCTTGTATGAGCCTCCATCGTGGAATGGATTCTATAGCATCCGCTAGGCTGATAGACAGGCCAAACCGTAGATTTTGTACCAGCACTTTCTCAAATGACTGTAATTTAGAGGGAAATATAAAAACTAAGGTACCTATGATAAGACGTATTCTTCACGGTTCTTTTTATGGAAACTGCTGAAGGAAACAAATGCGCTCACTACCCTTCTGATAAAATTGGTATAAAACAACATCATTATTAAGAAACATGGTTTTATGAATTAACGATATATTTACTAAGGAAGAAATCTTACCTTGCAAGCTTCTTTAACTTCCTAGGAGGTGTGCGATTGAAATAAAGATGATTTAATTAAATAAATACTGTAAAAAGTTTTAATGTAAATGAATGTAAACAAACATTTTGGAAATTTCAAGACAAAGGTAAACATGCCAAACAATAGTCTTAGTCTGTCAAAATCACAGAATGTCAATGTCTATTTTTGAATTATGTAAAATGTTGCCAAATTAATGAAACCTGTTGTGAAGCAAAGAAAATGGCAGCGGATTGTTCGAATCTTAGAGGAAAGCCCATGAAGCAGTTATGGATAAAACCACAGACATATAGAACAATAGGATAAAACCATGGACATAAATAAAACTCATTCGCCCATTTTGTTAATTTTTTTTAATAAGAAAATAAATGGAGCAAACAAGGTGTGAAACTTAGGTGAAGAAGAACGTCATCTAAGAACCATAAAATACAGACAATAACCAATAAAAACCAATATACCAAGTTATTAAGTAAGCATAATTAAAGCTAAAGCACAATCATGTGTTTACTTACATGGTGTCCAGGAGCACGTTGGCAGAACTGCGTGTTATCAACAAATAAGTGACACTTTACATTCAACACCAATACTACGAACACACAAAATTTAATATAATGCAAAAAGATTTCCCGTACCGGGAATCGAACCCGAGCCTCCTGGGTGAAAGCCAGGTATCCTAGCCACTAGACCATACGGGAGATACTTGTAGTGACATTATCTTCAAAATACAATGTGCGAAATACATTCTGTGACCTCATAGCCATACAACATAGGTTCTTAGTCCACGTACACACGGATGTAATAATATCGCTGCGGGATTTTTCCGCGAACTGGATTTTCAACGCACTGCTAGCGCCGTGAGTTGAAAATCGAACAGTTTTTTTGACGCGGTGAGATGCTGTTGGATTCTCAACGCTCAGTTCAACACCGAGAGTACAAAATCCTGGTCGCGATTAAATCCCCTGCGATATTTTTACGTCTGTGTGAACGTCGACAGTCTTACAATACTACAATTAGCTCAGCACTTGTTCAAGTAGAATGAAAGTCATGACGAATTCGGCCTTTTTAATACTCAGATTGATTCGTTTTCGATATGTAGGCACTTAGGTACAAATCGATTCATGTGGGATAAATCAAATTAAAGACTGCATTTTGTCTGGCCTTGGGTGATGGACCCTTTGTTGGACCATTAGAACATTTGTGCTGTATTTCTTTCCAAAAACGCAACTTCGTTTCCAAAAAGTCCAATAATACCTTTTCCGGAAACACAAAAGTCAGCTAGTGTTTTGAGCGTATGTACACAATTTGCAAACATTGAGTTATTTAGTGTAGGCGTTATCAATACTAATAATTATATTACAATTTTATGATTGTCATAAAGATTTATGTACTCACCATGCAGGCAGCATCGTGAAGTTTTCCTAGGCGCGGTCTCACAAACGGGGTGGTTTGTCTCCACAGGAATATCTGGACTGGAATGGGGACTACCTCCTCGGAATTTTGATCTTCTTCGGACATGTCTTTTGCTTTCATAGCAAGGAGGGATCCCTGACAAAATGCATTGATTGGTTTGGTTTGGGACAAACGGCGCCGCGGCCTTCTGCGGTCCGGGGTTTCTAAAACTACTACCTATGTGATTTTATACATGATTGTGATTATACTTTATGTAATCTACTTATTTGTGAAGGAAATATTTAAGATTTCAACAAACACCACCACATCAAATAAAATAAATATTTTAGGATGATCGTAGATGGCTTAATTTCTACCTAAAAAGAAAAAAAAACACCCGAAAAATTTATGGAAGGCCTATGTAGGCAGGTACAATACTAGGAATAAAATAATTGTGATACCATCTTACCTTCGCAGAACTAATGAATTTAAAAGGTGTTATATAATTAAAGTAAGTGAAACCATTTCATTATACAGCTTGCAAACATACCTCACTTGCAGTAATTAACACATAGTTCTAAAATCATGGAAAGCACCACTGTTTACATCTCATGGTGTCACAATGGGAAAGTTAGGGAGGAAACGAGGACCTCTTCCACGGGACGCGGGACTGGGAATGAGGTTCCGCGCAATTGTGACGAGACGGACGCGTAGGGTTGGCGTAGCTAAGTTTTTCTTAATTTATACAGTCGTGATTTTCACTAGGAAAATGTTCACTAGGTACTTTGCAAAGTAGTTACGAATACTTACCAATTTTCATAGAAAACGAAATTACCTTAGTCATATTTCTATACTCTTATAACAGGTAATGTATACAATTATGGGTAGGTATATACCAACAATAGGTTGCTTAGACATAATTGCCACCAATCTACATACCCATAGATTTTTAGGTATAATAAAGGCTAATGAAATAAGTTATAAATACTACCTCATTTAATCTTTTCTTTTTCGTTGAGAAAATATTTTCACTATTTTGTAGACGAAAGCTACATCCCATCTGCAGCAACCCTGGCAAATTTTCAGCATTGATCTGTGCGCGCTGGTGGAGAGGCGGAGGCAGCCTCCGGTTGCCATAGAAACGGCAACATGGCTGCTTCCCGAGCAACTGAAAATGTAGGCCAGACTTTTATTCAACGATAATTGCATTGATATGGTTTAGGTTTGAAAAATAAAGGGGTTTAAAGTTTTAAACACAGACTTTTTATTGCTAGAAAGAAATCCAAAAAGCGCTTTTAAAAGTGAGTTCCTTTTTAGGCTTTGTTTGCTTTATGTAGAGAATTAATAATCACGTATTAAGCAATAAGTAGAGCAGTTATCGGCAAATGTTGATGGTTGGGAGTTGGGCGCCCCACCTTCTCAACCACAACTTTCATCGTGTTGGGTACCTATTTAGAAAGTTTTTGTTGGCTATATTTTCAGGTTCAGAAAGTGCTAAGCAATTATATAATATAACGCCTTTTTCCTCGAAGGGTTGGGCAGAGGTGCCTATAGTACAGCCACTTGCTAAAAGTAATTCTTAGCCTAATTTTAACAAACGATCTTTGTTTCGTGCCGCTCTACAAATTAAACTCTGTAACCAAACAGGCAAATGTCCAAGTAAGTATTTATCCACGGATTCACCATTTCCAAACCTCAGGTATAAATCACGTGAAAAAATAACGTGCTTGCAGGAACGTTCTATAACAACCCTCATATGGGTAATTTATTTGATAAGGTCCCCAAATAAAATGGTAAACATAAAGACATTGAATTAACAAGATTGGCATAGATATCAATGTTCACTTTGCGGCAGGCAATTTACTTTATAAATAGAGACGGTCAGGGAGCGGCGGCACTAACAGTACCCATTTTGTAGATTGTTTCCGTTAGTTGTGTCCACATACATTGTCATTGTTTTATGCAGCCATCAGATTTTATAGCCAATTAGCTGAAGTTAATTTGGTTTCTATATGTTGGAGTGAGGGGTAGTTGGGGTAGTAACACCTAATTAGAAGACTGTGGTCAACACCAACTGTGGGGTCATGTGAATTTTTATTTTCTGTATTTTAAACATATCGATCATGAATCGAGTTCGGGCTCCAAACTAATCTTCTGTCCGTAAGTGATACGGAGTTGGAAACGCCCGTTACTTCAACCGAAACGACGGACTTCGTGCTTAGGGCTGCGGAGGGCTGGCTTCGAAACCAAACCGTGTTTTTGTATGTGTGCCTCTGAGTAGCTTCCTGTGAAATTAGGTAACTATACAACGTGTTAAAGAACGAACGCAAGACCTCATTAGAGTATTTATATAAAAGCATAATACAATGACCAAAAATTTATCTTAAAGCTAACAGTTATAGAAAATCGTGTTGACACTTGTCCGACCGTGCTTCGCCGCGCGCGCTCTCTGAAAATCACCTCAAGCAGTCTTTGTGGACCAGCGTGTTTACACCCACTATAAAAGGGGGGAAGAACTGATTCACGCCATTATTCTAGCACAAAGTACGGTACCGCCCTCGCCGTACTTAAGGATCTTACTATTATAATATAACACTGCAACTAATTCCTCAAATTGGATTGCAAGTGGTAACGGCCACCAAAATTTCAATCGGAAACAGGTGGCCAAAATAGGTACCCCGAACTCTTAAGTTGGCATCGCACGTTTTTGCTTTACACATAAACAAAGAATTAAAATAAAGGGTCAGCTCATAAAACACACTTCAAGGTTAGCTAGTTTCAGCCACTACGTGCACGTGTTTCCGACTTGCCCTACAAACAAAAGCGCTTACAATGGATAAAATTGTGACACACCCTCCTGCTCCACCCTGAGCGGGAGAAGTTATTTGATAATTTCCCACCCGCTAAAAAAAAAGGATGCATATCCGTTAGGCTCGCAATCCTTTTCTATTCTAAGGGCACGTCTACCTGACCATTACCGGGCGCCCCGCGGTCTACTTCTTGATATGCAATAGCCTCTGTAACACCATGAAGCATGAGGCTCCAGAGGCTAGTGCAAATCTTGGGGTTCATTCGATTAATCTAGTCTGGTCAAACCATGCTGGGATCGGTGCATTTCATTCATTCATTTAAACAAATCGATCATTAATCGACTTTACCCCAATCTCCATAACCAACGTAAGTGAGTAGTATTCGAGGATCGGTGAACACAAGGGAATAAAAAGTACAAGGGCCTCGAATCGGGGTGCCCTAAAAACTGTGTTTCCCCCGTCACTTGACCGCGCAATGATACTTATCTTACACATCGGTCGGCCGGCCTCTCGGGTCTACTGCGCATAGCCATCAAACCACGAGGACACTTTACTTTTCTGGATCTCTACTTGAACCAGTCTCGAAGCTATGCTATAGTTACTGTTGATTCATGATTAATATAGGCGCAGACGTTGTTCCAAAATTGGTTTTAGCGTGCAGGAAACTTTACGCTATTCTTTTGAATGAAGTACCTACCTAAATTATGTATAAGTATTCGAATGCACTATAATCTTTGGAGTCTTGATAAATAGGAGAGCTGACGTACGACGTAATAACAACGGCATATTTCGTTGGCATGAGTGATTCACTTGACAGTTACGATTAATATCATATTATATGCCGTGGCTTATTACTCCTGTAATTAAACTACTGTCATCTTTAATCACTCATTGTACGCAAGTATTGTTAATTGGCATATGTGTATCTACATTGTTTCTTACGTGGGTAATGAAATTTCCCATACGCAACCGGTTAAATGTTAGGTATGTTAATAGGTGCTAGGAAATGTATGCATCCGCTTGGATTTAAGTATAAAGAAAGAGAGAAAAATGAAGCAATGATGCCATAAAACCTAAGCCTAGCTTATAGGTCTATGAAGAACAATATTAATTGGTCACCGCCCACTGCTGGATTGAAATGAGACTGGATACAATCACAATACCGAATGGAAGAAAGTTAAAATCAAAGAAAATGAGTTTATTTGAGCCTTATGCAAGAGACATAATTTTAAAAATAAAGTACCGAAACAAAGAAAAATAAATGGGGAAAGCAAGTATCACGTGCACTTCGCCCTTTAACTAAACTTGGTCCATTATAAACATTAACGGGCCCGAATTGCATATATACAATGAGCTTATTATTCAAAAAGATGAAAATAGCTTTATGGACAATCCAAATGTTCCGTACCTACCTACCCACATATCTACTTATTACATACAATCTCTGTTTATTTCCGCCCACACTGGGTGAAGGAAGTTAAAATAATATCAAAGACACCACCTGTCTTACGTCATTGTAATGAATCACACGCTAACTTTATGTTTTTCTTGAAAATTGCTACATTTCTGTCCGAAATATACGGAGGAGGCAAATACTTATTTTGCAGGTTATTACTGTAATATAAGTAGCTCGAACTAAGAATTCGTACCTAAGATTTTTTTTAGTAAAACCTAAGATTTATTCATCTTAATTGGTAAAACCTACCATTTGCCAAACTGTAAATTTACCATAAATCTTAAAATTTACAATTATAACCGAAGATTTACCAATATTCTTGTTTTACAGTAACTGGAAAATCAGTCTCCAGATAGTTTTTGTCTTTTGGAGTACCATTAGTTGAGTAAGTAGATGAAGGTATTAACTAAGTAATATTCATCAACCAGAAACGTTTTACCTAACTAAAAGCTAATGAGTAATGATGTCACGGCAATTTCTTGAAACCTTAGAATTTCACATTAAACTGCGCACCTTGTGACACACCTGTTTTCCCTTTCTTCTTTATTGATGGACCAACTCGTTAGTAGGTTATTAATTTCTGTGTTTTTTAGTAGTTTTTTACTGATTTACACTATATTCCCGGTTCATAACAAATTATTCTATGATACAATCACGAAACTTGGTCAAAAATAGAACGAGGTTGAAGTTTTAGAATATATGCAACATACTATAGCTATTGGCTGGGCGTTACCGAAATAGCGACGTTGTGTTTTCAATGGAAACTGCTTTTTACGTATTTGAGAAACTTTATTATAGGACACAGAAATAATTTCCGAATTATATTGAAACTAGTAGAATAAATCGTGGGGGAATTAATTAAAGTATGTCATAAGTTCATGTTAAATGATGCTAATTTGTTTTAGCAAGCTTACAATATTATACTGTCACATTTTAATTTTTCATCATAGTTTTGATGAGGATTCATACATTTGAAATATATGGTTTTCAGTAGCAATTATTTCAAATGAATAAATCAGTATCTTGGTCAAAAGTTGAACAAGATGGTGGAAAGAGGAGTATTGGGAGCCCTATCCTAAATGACATCAAGTCTGAAGCTCCATCCCGGCTGGCGGCTTTAAAATAAGAATGTGTACCTACTATCAAAGAAAAAGGAATCTTAAGTGTCTTACTGCAAGCTCCACGATCTAATGAGTAATGCTAAATAAGGACACCTCTCGATTACTCAAAGTTTACTTTAATGCCGTTCGTGACATGTAGAGCAGACAGTTTTATACATATTTTTAACTCACTTGGAGAGCCATGTAGGTACCTAAAGAAATAACAACCTTTTTTCAGACGCAGGCTGTCCAAATCATGTAAGAGTTGTAAGACTGGATTATGTTTAATAGATAAGATAGATATAATTTATTTGCCAAAAAGGTGCTTTACATTTCCTTATAGTCTACATTAATAGCAAGGTTTACATATAACACAAAAAAAAAACAAAAATAAGACTCAAAGGAAACCTTTTAGTCTCGTGGAGTCCATGGGTGATATCACCATATTTTAATGAAATGCAATCGTTGATTGCAATTGTTAGGTACACCTACATTGGTATATTCACCCCGATGGGCGTGCTTTATTAACTTCAAAAAACGTTTTTTTTTAAAATAAATATAAAGTCTTTTTGTTTTTAAAGATAATAATTATCAGTACCAATACTGGCTGGAGAAGTTAAGAGATAATAAAATTGAAAAAAAAAACCTGATTAGCTGTCATTAAAAATCGTCAAGATGTTGTGTAAGGAAGGTGTGTTTGATGTAGATTTATTATTTATGTTTTTAGAAATGTATTATTAGGTATGTAACTTGAAAATGAACAAAGAATTATTAGTAAAACCAAAACTGCACTTTTTGCGTACAGTCGACGGTGAGCAAGCCTGTGACGCGCGCCTTGCGGCGTTGCTGGCAGTCCATCTTGTCAGCCAGGTTTTGGATGAAGCTTCTGTCATAGCAAATGCTGCTACCGAAACAGGTAATCATATTATCTGAGGTTTATTTTTCTTTTTTGGGCGGGAAATCATGAAGTAACTACTCCCGCTCTGTGTGGAGCAGGAGGGCGTGTCAGACTTTTACTGACTTAAACCCACCTGTGTTCCTTCAGTTGCCTGTGTGCCAGGGCCACGGTATCTCTTTCGAACAACTCGCACCCCCGGCAGGCATCGGCCCTTGTGGACCCCACCAGTTGGTGCTGACATCTCTTTGAGGCGCGCGTGGAACACAAGGCGATGTTGACCCGGGCTTGGTCCTTACCGGACAGCGAACTACCCATTACTCGCCGTCCGCAAGCCCACGCCTACGGTGGCCGGGAATCAGCCTGGGATTCCCGACGCCCAGGGCGTCTCCTGCGGAGGCTAGGGCCGTGAGGGCGCATAAACTGCCTATATTATCTGTGGTAGATATTGATACATGATAGGTGTTGGTCTTAACGCATAAGTAAATTCTCAAATATACCTACATACACTCACGCCGCGCCGTTTTCCCATGGTTGTAGGCAAAAACTACAGAAAGTCATTTGCGACGATGTTGCATACTCTTTTTTCCTCGTTTACGTTTATACATCTGTGGCCCTAGTGTAAGTTTCATTTAACCATCTCGAAAAAACGCATCGAGCGCGTTCGGCGTTCCGATTGGTCCGTCACCAGTCCAGGGCCAATCGGAGCACCAAACGCGCTCGAAGCGTTAGGTCGAGATGGTTAAATGAAACTCGCACGCCCGTTTCAAATAGATATTCTCTACTACGCACTTGATCTTTCTGAAGAACATCTCCAATAAGGTCACTATATGTCCTAAGGTGTCCCTGCGTTTCTACTCACATCTATCTTGTTAATCAAATACCTTAATTTACAAGTAAATTCTCCTCTGAATTAATAGTTTCCGTGTCGAATTTTGTGCCCTGGTGTTTCTGACTTTTTAAACTGTTGCAAGTTTTGTCAGCATTATAATATAAAGCCATCTCTCCTTAAACGCGGTTGCGGCTCAAGAAAAGTGGTGGCCCAGTGGTAACGGCCGCGACATCTGCGACTTACGAGATGTAGGTCATAAGTTCGAACCCAGACAAGCACTTTACTTTGTGTAAATTATTTCATGCTCTCAAAACGGTGAAGGAAACCGGCATGTGACACCTACCAATGGGCCTACGTGGTGGATTACGGCCCGGTCCCTCTCATAGAGAGAAGGTCTGTGTCCCAGCAGTGGGAACATTATAGGCTAGCTATTTTTTATGCTAAGTTTTGTCAGCATTATAATATAAAGCCATCTCTCCTTAAACGCGATTGCCGCCCAAAAAGCTCCTACGAATAACGCCACCTCTCCCTACATCAAACTTGGCTAGACACCTCTAAAAAGAAACGCATAATTATAGACTTAATTATGATAACAGGTCGCCCGTGGCACTATCATTCAATGTTGAAAAATCTTGAGAATGATAAACTGTGTGATGCTGATGATGAAGACACGTCGTTTGATGCGTCAAAGGGCGATAGTGACATCGTGAATGAAAATAAGATGGAGCATGTTGCCAATGTAGTTGCTACATCGACGCCGGAAAAAGTTACAGGTAGTTCTTACTCAGGTAACATTTCAGACGCCTGCCAAATATTTAAAGTGACTGAAACAATGCCGCTGGTTAAAATATTGGTATTCTTGGTGGGACGAAACACAGAGTAGATAAAAGAGGTATTCTGTGGGACGAAATATTCTTCTGTCTTACTTTTAGATTGATACTTACCGGGGTTGTTACTTCAAAATAAATAAGAAATAAATGAAAAAAATATTGAATTTAGACAATATAAAATAAAATTTCACTACAGAATAAGTAGATCAGAATAGAATAAAATGTCAATGTAATTAATATAAACGAATGAGTGGGTACAAATTATGAGGGTGACAGACAAAGAGAGAGTCAACAGGACAAAGAAATATTTTCTTTCGAGCTTTCGATCAAATATATTTTGAAAACTAAAATAACTATTAGGTATGTTCAAACTTTTACACAGAAATATATAATCTAAGCGCTGTTTTTGTTGTTAAATAGCCCACTGTAGCTTACATTCCAGATGATGTACACAAAAATAAGCTCGAGTCTAGCTTCATTGGTCAAGGAGACGAAGAAATTGATTTGGTGAGCTTTAATTCCGATTTTTTTGCAATTTTATACAATGTATAACTAAAATATTATGTTATAATGATGTATCTAAGTAATGATTTGTTTTTCTGTAACTGAAACAAATATTTTTAGTGTCAAAACGAGTTAACGAAATCAACGTCAATGTTTATTAATCATCTTTTTGACATGAGTGATGTTGAAAAAGTTAAAATATGCGATGATACTGAAGTCGTACAAACTAATCCTGAGCCCAATGAACTACTTACTGAAGCCATGAACAAAATTATGGAGTCATTTGTGAACACTGCGTTGGGGATGACAGTTGAACATACAATTCAAGCAGAACAGTCTCAATCAGTAGCTGGTGCCATGCCGTCGGAGAGGTCATCAAATTCTGAACATTCTGAGTATTCGTTTTTGACGGACGCTTATGCTGAGGATATCGGTAGAGATCTAGCGTTTTACATACGTGACGACGGAGCTGGTGATGTTGATAGGAACTGTGGGGTGTCTCATATAGTTCCTGCTGTAAAAATTAGAGAGGTAACTACTTTGAAATTTTCTGATTTAATATTTAATTCAGCAAAATTGAACTTTAAAGCTATCTAACTCTTCGTTCGCTAGTTTCGCTAGTTTTCTAACAACTCGAGTATAATCACTTCGTTCAGCTTATTGTTGCGTTTAATTATCAAGCAGAACCTAATATCCACTAATGTTTTTGAATGTCATTAGCTTTGTGATGAAATCCCTGAAAAATTGGTTGAGAGCCTTGATGCCGCCCGATATGAAAATGCCTATCTTACTTTGAACCGTGAGTTAATTTTGTAGATAGCGATATAATATCAGTCATCCTTGGAGGTAATTATAATAATGCTGTCCTCAATCTAGGTGATTATGATCAAAACTCTGAAGATGAAGTCGATCCAATTTTAGAAGATCCAAAAGGCATGACTCTTCAAGAAGTTGAGTTAATGACAGCAAACACATCCGATGAAAACTTAACAACTCATATTGACCCAGAACCTCGTATTTGTGTAAGTAATATAAAGTGCCATAGAAATATACAACAGTATTAATTTCAGTTGGTATTTTCCATCTTTTTTCTTTGATCAGCCTAAAATGAAGGAGCTAGCAGCAACATCAGGGGTGTCTGCAGACCCAAGTGGGTCAAAGAAAAGCACGCTGGTGAGCAAGTGTCGTTCTCAAGGCGCCAGGCTCTTGGCTTGTCTCCGAGGATGGTGGCGACGTAGGACACCTGGGAGACGCAAGGTGCCAGAATAAACTGTCTTTGTTGATGAGTCACCGGATCAAAGCGTCATCTACCTACACATTACCATTTAGCGATACGCGTGATGTTTTGTGGAAGTCAATTATAATATCTATCTAAATCCTATCAATAAGACCGTTAATTGAACTCGATGAACTCTGCCTCTTCTATCACCCCTATCGAAGTATGGTAACACTTGATTATTGTTATATTATTAATATAAGATCACAAGTTGCTCGCTTGACCTAGCTATTCGCTACTATACTCATCAGTTTTAGTTATGACCTCAATATGTGTTACCACCCGAGCCTAGTGTCAGGTGAACGTGTGGGGAGATCATCTTGGTCCTGAATCTTTTCAACGGATCATTTATTACCGTTACTTTAGTCTTATTTTACATTTGTCTTCATTAATTCTATCGAATGTTTTATTAATTGTTGATTTGTAATCTGTATTATCTTACAGGAGAATCGAATACCGTTTGTTGCTCGCGGTCTATGTCCCTTATCTCCGGACGCAAGACGTCGAGCTGCCAGTCTTTTAGATCACCGTCTTCTACGCTCCCCCTCACCGAATCGTTCAGTTGTATGGAAGTTCAACACGGTCAACGAAGCTCTCGTGCATTCCTCACGTTGGAAAGACTATACATTCGACGTAAAAACTGAGGAATGCGGCGAGTACTGATTGTCCAACCGCATAAACCCGCCATGTTTTATATGTTTATTCCTATTTGGTTTATTTCATGTCAATAAAGGTTTAAGTAACCGCATTGAAATGTTTGATTTTCTTATGAAGTCTCATTCTTAAAGCTAAACGTAAGTTTTAATAGGTATTATATCATATTACCTATTATATTGACAAAAACAATAAATAAATCTTTATCTGTTGATTTCAAGCATATTTTAAACATCTACATTCTGCAGAGCGTGCCTATACCGCAAAGATCTGATCGAAATAGTTTAGCATAAATGTAGATTTAACATTACAATTGGCGTTAGCACGTACCCACAAACAGGGCAGGTGGAAAATGTTTTCATCTCTTTTACACTTGTAGGAGTAGTGTGTGTTTGAAGACGCTATGGAAACGGACCGACTCCGCCGAAAATAGAACGGTCGCGGATTCCTGGGCTAAATCTCAAATATCCAGACGGGTGCGCCATCTAAGCCAGTTAAAACAGTCCCGCGAAAAGTTACCGAGCCCCACTTCTTGTCTGAACGTCTGCCAGTGAAGACCGGGAGGGAACCAACTAACACCACACAAAATGGTGAGTCACAGACGTCAGTGAAAATGTGGCAAGGTGTTAAGTGAGAAAATGGACTGTTAGGTTGGCAAGTGATAAATAATAAAGCAATACGTAAAAGTAAACGCGTTTTTTCCTCGTGCCAGTTATTCCGCAGACCGGATGCTCGCGAGCGACTCGGATGTGTTCACTTCACCATCCCTCATATAAATCAGTGATGTGCTTAATAAACCAGTGAAAGAAGATGGTATCGTATAATTCGAATGCTTCTATGTGTAGCCGAGCTGAAAAGCTGTGAATACACACCAACTAAAACCACTACACTATGCATGGCAACTGTTACATACAAGGAAATAACGAAATATTTTTGGTAATTTTCAGAGCGACCTCAGCAAGAACGACGTTGAAAGTGAGTACTTACTTTTTATTACATGTTTTTTTGTTAAGCTAACGACTAAGAACATTAACTGCGGCGACACATGCTGAATCAGATGTGCCTGGATGTTGTGATGTGAAATTATAGGGACAACTAACATTGATAACAGGATTACTTAATATAAGTTGTCTTTGTCAAACCTAATACTCTTCAACGAAGAAGATTGCGTCAGCATGTTTAACATTTCCGTAAAGAAACGTAACATTGCTTAAATGAAACGCGAGTGAGGATCATAACATCTAAGTTTAGCATCGTTTCTCATAAAAGGTGCGCGTTACTAAGAGATGCCGGGCGGCAGCGACAGTGGCACGGCCATGCTGCGCGCGCGCTGCGTTCCAAAATTAAACTCGTGCGTCACGTGATCCCGAATCGCCGCCCGCCCAAACAGAGAAACTCCGCTCAGATTTCACTGCAAGCGCGCTACGTATGTTTTAGCGTGGGAACAAAAATCTATATACATGGACCAATGTATATTTTATGCAACGGATATCTGTCACTGCATTTGCAACGATAAATCAGCTGTCATTATCAAGGTCGGCAAATGATCTTGAATCAGCTGATCCTTATGCACTTTACGCATGCGCCGAGTAATGAAGAGCAATCTAATAAATCTTCGAGAAAATTCTCATGGCACTTCTGATATAATTTAATTGAAACATTACATTATTTTTAATAATCGAATTCAATTGGAAGTGGCTTTGAGAAGACGATAAATATTTTTTTTTAAATAAAATTTTAAATCGGAATATTTGAAAAACAATACAAATCATTTTGTGTCGGAACTCTTCAGTTGGTTACTGTTTCAATCGGGCTATAATTAGAACGTGACTCAGGAGTTCACACCGAATATATTGAAACGTATCGTGGAAAAGTATTATTCTGAGCTAAGAATGTCCGCCCACGCCCCGTTCCGCACGTTACCTGACTTAACCAACTAGTATTTTCCAGAACCCGTATGAATTTTGAACGAATCTGCAACATTATTTGAAATCATAGAACTCCAATTTAAAGATTTCCAACTCATAACAGACTGCGGAACAATGGACAATTGAATACTGTTGATTGAAAAAGGATGGATTGGAAATCCAAATTTAAATTCCATACAGACATAAACTCACGCCTTCTTACCATAGGCTAGGCCTTCTTACCATGGGGTAGGCAATAACTACAGACCGCCATCTGCTACGATCCTTACATATTCAAAATGAAATAACATTCATTTAATTAAAGCTACATAATATACAGAGAAGGGATGCTAAACTTACAATGATCCAGTTTTTACTGAGTGGAAAATAAGGAGCATTTAACACACAATGCATGAATTTGTGAAACAATTATTTAGGTCAGTAGAGCTATGAATCCTTTGTTTTTTACATCGTATTTTAAAATAAAACATAATTATGTTACTGAAGATACTAAGTACCTACTTCTAGAAGATTGTTCTAGTTCATGGTTTATAGTCAAAACTTATGACTGTATTTGTTGCACAGGGGCATCCTTCGCCTTCTCCATCTACGATTTCGATGGCTCCGGCAAGATCGACGCCTTCAACGTTGGAGATGTCCTGAGGGCACTTAACTCCAACCCCACACTGGCCACCATCGAGAAACTCGGTGGTACCAAGAAGAAGGGCGAGAAACAGCTCACCGTAAGTATTAATGAAAGTGAAGATAATTATCTGAACAAAGGAAAGAACTTATTTTCAGGAAGCAAAACTAAAAGCTATCAGATGGTTAAAATTAAGCTACAATTAACCGAAAATAGTCAACATAAAAAAAACATATTATTGACTATTTTCGGTGAATTAGTTTTAATATAGATGATTTTTGACTCGCTAATAATCAGAAAAATTTCGACCACTAAAGTCTGTTGAAGTAATTAATGGTGTGACTGAGAAATCTGTTATGTTGTTTCAGATTGAAGAGTTCCTTCCCATCTACAGCCAAGCAAAGAAAGACAAAGACCAGGGACAGTACGAGGACTTCTTGGAATGTCTGAAACTGTACGACAAGAACGAGAACGGTCTGATGCTTGGCGCCGAGCTTACACACACTCTCCTTGCGTTAGGTAAGCATATACAATATTGTTGGTCCTTTCCTGGTACACCTTCCTTAAATTGTCGAATATATACATATATATTCGACAATTTAAGGAAGACACACATGTGTCTAGTGATTTTTATCAAACTACATCTACTTATTTGAGAAAGTGCTCAATTTTTTGTTGTAAATATGAAGCACAAACGTACATGTTGTTTATTTCTATTAGCCAAGCTATTTTTATTTTTTCTGAGGCTTAAACATGTCAATAAGATAAATTGGCATCGACTTCATTTCCAGTTGGACGTGAACTGAAATCACTTGGCTAGAAGCCATCATGATTGTCGTTTCGAAATAATGATTTCTGTGACTCGGCTGATTTAGATTTTGTTTCTACACAACGGAATCGTGTATTTGTTTAAGAACGTTTTTTTCAAAACCCTTTTGTTGGCTGATGTAATATAATGAAAGGTTGCTGTTAAATATTTATATTTTTGGAATTCTTAGGTGAGAAACTGGAAGATAATGAAGTCGCCGAAGTCACAAAGGACTGCATGGACGTTGAGGATGACGATGGCATGATCCCCTACGCACGTAAGTATCTACTCTTCGTTTGATCTGTAAAATATCAAATTATATGTTTATATTTTTAGAAGAATATGATCATGGTATTTAATGTGGTAGAAACCCACCCAGTATATGAATTACATAATTTGTGTTACATTTGAAAAGTTTGATTCCTTCCGAAAGTATCTAAATTACATACCTTATGTTGTACACGTAGCCCAGAAAGTGCACAGATTCACCCCTAAATTCCTTAGTTAAGCATATTACCATTTTACCGCATGAGTCAATAAATCATGAATTGGCCTTTTCCAAAAGTATGAACCTCGTATTTAAATGCTAAAACTTTATTTTTAAAAGCAAGTAAGAATTCATTAGATCCTTTTGTTGTCATTTCCTTACCCAAATGTACGAAGCATGAGGGTTGTTTCCTGGTTTTGTGTGTGCCCCTTTGTCTTACCGATTTTCCGTTTACAGCATTCCTGAAGAAGGTGATGGCGTAGAGGCAACACATCACGTCATATCTTTAGTTATAAGATCGTAAGTGGACCGCCGTACACACTGTAGCTATCACTGTGCTCCGTTTCTTCTAACTGTTGATCTAAGGCTTTATAATTTTACAGCTCTTCTATATTTCTATTGTTATTACTACTTATCAGTTTAACTGCTTGACATACTATTTAATATATAACTGTTTCTTAAGAGATAACCAATATTTATACTATTCTATCAAAGTTTGTCTTCATCATTTTCGAATTTTCATAAGTTTATAACCCATATATCTGAAAATAACAAGTGCCGAAGATCCCTTATCGTTTTCTAATGTTATCGTTCTATGTTTTCAGCGTTCCTCCGAAAAATGTGCGATGGATGGCAGGGACCTAAGCCTAAGGGAGCGAAGGCGGCAGAGGAGGGGGCGCCGGCAGAGGGAGAAGGAGAAGCACCTGCGGAGGGCTAAGTGGCCGGAGCCTGCGCCGGCGCCCGCTCGGCGGACGTCGCCAGCGCGGGCGCACACCTGCGCCGCCGTCGCCCGCCGTGCGCCGCTCTCGCCCCAACCTCGGTGACATCGACACCCCGTATACGCCATCTTAGATACGGACTACCCCCTTTTTTATACGAATATAACATCTATGAACAATCGTTTTGTACAACTTTCTACCTATGACTGTACATACTAAAGTAAGATTAAATTAAATACTGTAAACACACGTTGTACGTGTCTTTTAAATTTATCATTATTTATTAAGTACGTTTATAATGACAAAAATACAAAAAACCGTAAATAATTTTATAATAAACTATTAAAAGTTC
Source organism: Antitype chi (assembly GCA_947359405.1). Classification (NCBI taxonomy): domain Eukaryota; kingdom Metazoa; phylum Arthropoda; class Insecta; order Lepidoptera; family Noctuidae; genus Antitype; species Antitype chi. The sequence goes on along the minus strand of OX375820.1, from coordinate 11,437,734 downwards.
AGTATGGTGTTATCTTCAATTAGTTCATTGTATCGTTTGATGTTAGATGAAATTAAATTAAATAAAATAGACAGGTGAATATTAACTTCGAAAACTCAAATATTTGAAATAACATTTTACTCTATTTTTGTTAGACATCGTTATAATAATTGCAAGACAGCCATTACACATCATTTTTTGGAGAAACAAATTGAAAGCTAGAGAAGTGTGCAATGTCTTGGCCATTATACCCACTCAAAAGGTACCTTAAAAATTGCTAATTATCCAAAGATGATTTCACGAAGAAGGCTCTTAGACACTTTTCCACACTACATTCTAGCCAAGCCTTTTCCCGACTGTGTTGGGGTCGGCTTCCAGTCTACCGGCAGCTGAATACCAGTATTAGAGACTATTCTACAGCAAATGAATATCACTATCTTCTTTTCATCTTCGTCCTAAAATACATAGTAAAAGCAACACTTATAAGTTTTCCCTTCATATTTGTAAACAAAAAATGCATGAATATAACGCAAAAAAAAATATCGTAAAGAAAACTGAGAGATGTAAGATAAGACAGAAAATAAGAAGGCTTTAACGTCTAGGATAAGAAGAAAAAGTTTCCAAAAACCTACGAAGGGTCTATAGCTTTATAGGATGCTCATCATTTTCTTGAGGTTTGTCTAAAATGTAATTTGATGATAGAAAATAATTATAGTCTAGTTGCCTATTTGGTCTTATTTCAAAGACATGCTGGATCCAGTGAAGATGTACCTGCAAGAACTGCTACTGAACATGCACCTTTGAATAGAACTCGATACCTAACGGGTTTTGAGATAGATTCCTATATTTGTCCCAAGTATATTTAGTATTTTAACCTTCACAAAAATCTAGTGGATTAGTGATTCTAGTATGTTTTCCTATGTAACACAATCTATGTAATACTGGAAGTAGGTTCATTCAATAGTACGCGCAGTTTACACAAATATTTGTAGAGGTAGGTATACGTTTGAAATAACTTTTACTCCAACCATTCAAATTGGTAGGTATAACCGTATAACCCACGGTGTAATTAAAGAAGGTATAACCCTATTAGTGTAGAGGACGAAATTCCAGTCTATCACAAAAAAAAATTAAAATTGGATTCATTCGTTGAGATTCTTTGGCTCATACACATATTAAAATCATAGGATAATAAGAAAGAATCAATAGAGAAACAATTAATATCTTAGAGGTCATATATCCAGGTTAGTAGCAAGAGGAAAAGCATCTACTGGTGGAAGTACATCGTGCAAGGCAGTTTACAGGATAAGCAGTTTACACAGCAACTACTAAAAATAAATTGGATTTTGTTTGCGTTAGGTACACTCCTACCAAAGCCGTTGAGAATAATTGTCGTGATATTATGTTTATGACATTACTATCCTTAAATTGGTTACTGAAAATATAAATTCGACCCGAAAATGGATAAAAGAATATTTAAAAAAAATTGGGAGTCATGGGGACGACCGACAGAAGTGAAAACTTAAAACTCTGAAAATAAAAAAACACATCACAGTATGCCTGTGACGCGAACCCATAAGTTTGGTCCCTATCAAAAATCGCTGAACGAGGCTAAAGAACTTTTCACTGCAAAAATAGTTATAACTTGTCCACAAAGGCCCTAGTTGTGCCTCCACAACACAATTCGACGATTATTCGACGTATATATTAATATACCTATACTTACTTAATTGTTACTTATACCAGTAAAATAAATACATATTACCTAAGAGCAACGGTCTGAAGTATGTTTTTATGAAGAACTACAACTCGCACAGCTCTCAGTTGAAGTTGAATCTGTCAATTCTGGAACTAAGCAGAACAAAGAGAGCCCCTACACTCTCCCATTAGTACTAGTTATATAGACGAATAACAACATTTACTGAAATAAGCTTTGTAAAAATTACCAACTGCGCAATTTAGCAAAATTTTTCCTAAAATATGATCAATATCTAATGATTTATTCGCCTTTGTTCCTTACCTACGGGTACCCATTTAAAACCAGGGGCACCTATTGGCTTTGTTTGCCAAAATACTCCCTCGCACTCACACCAGAGAAAATGGCGCGGAAAATGTTTTCCCGGCATCAATACAAGCGTTCGGCCGTTATCGGTGTTCGTTCGGATACGCTCGGCCTTTGTAGAGTGCGAAGCTGTAATATGGTGTGGCAAGCCTTCAACTATTGCCGACTTACAAGGTAAAGTTACAACCAAATTTAAAGCCTATGATGGGTTAGGCAAAAAGAAGTCCAGTTAAGCAACTTAAAGAAAACATTTACAGGTTACCTATTGCAAACAAGTATAATTTTACATAGTACGGGTAAATCAATAATGCCTCCGTAGGCAGAGTCTCTGTCTACGAATGCCTCAGTGACAATGAGTTACATCATCGACCTTAGAATTATGAAGGTTTACTTTGACAAAGTAGATAAGCATTAGATAAGAAACTTATTCAATAATATGCTATCAACACAACCTACATCTACAACAAAGATTTTAGACTCGATAGAGTTTTGTTCGGGGATTTTATTTTTTTAAGAGTGGCATCCCCGCTCCGGGCTCGCTCCTCAGCTCCACAAAGTAAGGCAGTGTTCAGTGTTTATCTCGAAGGCGAGCGAGACCCGCGCCCCGTGCCTCCACAGTGTTTACGTTGTGTGTGTGACCGATTGCTCAGTGATAACGTGACGAGTTTGCCGGTGTACACAACATCTTATCAAGTAAGAAACAAACACTTGAACTAAAAATATTTAAAAAATAAAGGAAATTAATAAGTGATGTCTTTGCCAAAAAGTTTGGATGTTGATTTTTTTTTAAGCCGTTGGTTGCTCTATTTTGTAAATGTATTTGTTTGAGAGACAAATTCATAAGCTATGATTGCCGGCTATTATTTTGTGCCAGTAACACTGTTTACACCTATCCCCTCATCACTCAGACAGCCATTTATCACTGTACATTATGTGTATATGAGTAGATTATACAAATTATTCTACAGCTATTATCGCACACTCAATTAACAGTGATATGGAAACCAGTTGGTGATTGTCTTTTTATTACACTGAATGTTCATTGGGTACCTGAATGTAATCTATATATTGAATGTTTCAAGGAAAAATGTAGATGCAATGAAGTGGCATAATATTTTTGTGAATAATCAACAATAAACCTAGTTTCCGCAAGAGTACTTTAATAGGATGATAAAATATTCGAGTACTTATACATTATATGAGCGTATACGCATTTCCTAGTAGGTACTTACACATATTAGGTAACACAAATTAAGCGTATGATAACGGATGCAATAATTGTGCAGAACGCTCCTTAATTAACGCACCCTAGATAACAATCCAGACATAAACTGTCTTTTACATAAACCTATCTATGAAATTACAGGTGTCGGTGTCTGTGAAGTCACAATGGCGGATGTCAAAGAAAATGTAGACGCTGGCAGCAAAGTTGCGGACAAACATAACACAGGTAAACAAACACTAGAACTAAATGCAACATTTTTTCTGTAGGTACAAGCGTCGTCCCACTTCTAAAGGATGCGCAGTTCCGCGAAGACAATGGATCACTCGCAGAGAGGAACTTGAAATGAGTTGAAAAAACTCAACCGTTTCATCTAAATCCCGTCTGCCATTTGACTCTACACTACATATACCATACTTGCCAGTTAAAAAGAGCAATTATGAATTGCTACTACGGCTTTTTGGCCAGTGTTGTTTGACTGGACGGCACCCTATCAAATTGTTGGGGTCCGGATTTTGTTCAAAATCACAAAGGGCTTGATCGCTCGTCACTTATCATCTCAAATTCCCGTACATTGCAAACAATAGCAACTGAAGTGTAAATACATATATACATTTAATGGAACAATCGGTAGTGAAACGACGATTAAAATAATTGATGTAAGGTTTGCATTAGGAACATTTTATGGGTTTTAATAAACTACTTCTTTTAATTTTAGAACTCAATTGTAAAAGTTTGGTGTAATCTTTTGAAATGAATTGGCATGAAGACTATGACTACTAGGCACTTACCTTTAAACTACGGTGATCGTTTACTTTCTTATAGTATAATAAAAAGCCAAACCACTTGCTATAAATTTACAAACATCAGCCACCAATAAACACATGAACTAAATGCTTATTGATACATTTTATCACGAGACAAAGCTAATACAATTAGCAGCCAAAGATTTCCAGATCTTTCGAAATGTAACATGTAAACGATTTCGCAGCCTCTGTCACAAACAGTTGATAAATGGTCGGTTTGGTAATCCTTGCTAAGTTTTTTATGGAACACAAATTAACATTCACTAATCATTTGATGAGCAAATAAATAAATTGAATACTTATAAACGATTTGCATTGAAAAATCAATTTGGAACAACTGTTTATCAATCATGTTTCTTTTAGTAGTGTTTTTGGTGAGTCTTAATTAAGCTAACATTAAATAGGAATTTACGTAAAAAAGTGGTTCTGGCGTCCTCATACGAAAATAAGTTATATCGGCAGCTTACAAATAAATAAGTACCTAGATGAGTACGTCTTAAAACGATTTGCATTCAAAAATCAATTTAGGACAAGTGTTTATCAATCATGTTTCTTTTAGTGATTTTCTAAGTAAGCTCAGATTAGGGATATAACAAAAAGCAATGTTGGCTTTCTTATATTACAATAAGTTATTGGCTACTCACGTATCTCAATTTATATGAACAAATCTTTTGAATTAAAGGTTTAATGACTGCAGAATTCGAGGCGTATATTTCGGGATTAATGGATTTAGTAGATGTTTAAAACTTACAATCATCATCAGTTGTGTACCTAACTTCATTATCATTCATAATTAAAATCTACGAGTACTAAGAGTGTAGTACATTGCTATGTGCATTAGTGACAGATACCTGCCATATTACTATGAATCATCTGCGAAATAGATACATCGGTAGAGCCAAGTGATTATTATAATTAATACAATGATTGACCCATCTCTCGTTATTATCAAATAAAAGCTTCTCTCAGATCAGAAAAAAACTGCTACAGCGAGCTATCTACAGCTACGCAAACATTTGAAGCGATCCTATTAAGCTTATCAGTGGGACCCAGATAGCGCCCTGAGGAAAACCCCTAATTGTACTAGCGGTTGATGTAGCTTTCCATTGTAATGTTTGAACCCAACATGCAATAGTTAAGTGCTAAACGATGCTCTTGCTACGATGCACTTAATGAATTCAACATTTGAACATTTAAGTGTGAAAGTAACAAAGTACTTATTTTTTTTTAATAGTTCTTGTATAGAAGACATAGATGTAGACCATTCAAAATCATTGACAGTTGGACAATGTGGGCTTTTCTGTTTAACTGTATCAATGAAGGTAATTAACATGAATTACGAAGAAGATCAATCATTCCTTATCGAGACATCTGAATGATACACAGATCCATTTAATGATTCTATAAATGTATCTAGATAATTGCCGGAAGCCCCCGTGACTTGGAACAATATACACAAACACATGTCATGTTTGTATTAGTACTTGCTACCATAGTAGTAAAAATTAATAAACATGGTTTACCATTTATTGATGAGGGATTACGTTTACTTTTAATACTTTCACATTGAAACGCAAATGATTTCATGATTTATTGCGTGTTGTTTTCACTTATAGCCGTCAAGAACAACATCAATTAAATAATTGGTGTCGTAATTAAGCAACCGGATATACATGTTTTCGAAGTAATGTGTACTTTCAGATCTAACATCATCTCCCGTATGGTCTAGTGGCTAGGATACCTGGCTTTCACCCAGGAGGCTCGGGTTCGATTCCCGGTACGGGAAAATGTTTTTGCCATTTCGTGCATTTTCTTAAGCATGATTATAACAGCAACATCAATGATATTACGTTATTATGTCATCCATATAAAAACATATCTAAATATAGGTGGACAATTCGTCATGATTGTAATCTGTAATCATTTTATTGTTAGCGGTGGCAAAGGAAGTGAAGACTTTTTGGTTTGCTTCAATTTAAAATCAAATTTTATTATGTTATGTACAAGAAAACATGGGTAATTTTATTTTGTATATAATGAGGATGACGAGATATAAATAAAGAAGATAACTCGTACTTCACAGCCTCACAAGAGTATATTCCATAGGCTAGATTTCATAAGCAAGAATTCAGAAGCACACCTACTTGCATTTTGAGATAGGAAGTTACAAATTGGTGGTCATAAACCTGTAAATGAGAGTCCTCATCCCGTTGACGAAATTCACGCATTACGTAGGCGTCAGGCATATCAACGTTATTCCACTTTCTTGGGACAATCGTCCACATTCCACTATTTTGCTCTGTCTGAATGACCAACTATCATCGTAATAGAATCGTTCTAGTTTACGAGAATATTATGATTTGTTGGTATATGGTTATGATGTATGATCGGCTCTGCCCTTGCACAATCGGGCTTTGACTTGCATCTATTATCATCGTCCATACATCCTAATTTATTAACCATTTGCGTGACATATTTAATAATTAAGATTTATAGAGTTTCAACGGTAAGCGATGCGTGATTCGTGGTGGTTATCATATTCAGGTGCATTAAAGTTTTTTATCATATCATGATCGATTTCTTTATTCATTAATCTTATCGAACACGATTAATATGTTTCTTGGGTTTATACATATTTATATTTTTAATCCACTGTGGCTAGTGGTGTGTTTATAACGTGAGGATAACTTGGATAACCGACTTTGTGCTAAAAAATTCAGGATTTTCATATATCAAATTGGCAAGGGTCATGATTTATGAGAGGCTAAGAAAGCGATCACTGACATTGAAGGAGCACCTAGTTACATACATAGTATATGGTAGCCAGAACCCCAACACAAAGGTTAACTGGAATGAGAATTCGGTAATCAATCTAGAACGCTGAGCAAGATGTCGTAAAAAAGGGTCTCTGCCCTCTGGTATATTTTTTGTACGCACAATTTAAGTTCGGCAAACGGATTCGGCACGATGACCGTTGCCCAGAGTTCCTACAAATAGATCAGGTGTAGGTGGCATTTCTAAGAATACTTACAATAAATTGACACATACGTATGGATCCCCTTGATGCAGTGCACGGGGCCTTGACTTCATTTATCTGGAGCTCCCATTATTTCATTTAGCTGTTTCCTATTGGACCTCTGTTTTGCAGCATGGAAGGATAAGGATGTGAATTAATCTTTATCATTTGATTGTGTAAAGGTTTGAGGTAAACCAATTTTTCCGGAGTAGTTTGAGCTACAATTGCGGCAGTTTTCGACCAATTCTTGAGTTCTAAAGACTTTAAATTTCAGTTTTCTATTCCCGAAACCTTTGTAAAAATTTCTAAAATAACGAATGACTAACCTAATAGGTTCTTAGTTTGAATAAAGAAGTTTTAAAGCTGAATAGTAAGTATTGATTGCGATAGTTGACAGTCACGATAATTGTGTATGGGGTTTGGTTGGGGTGTGAAGGGCGTAATGACGCTTCCTAAGTTCCTAGAAGAATTCGCCCCGTGCCTGATACCAGTCGCGCCTAGGTCTCATGTCGTGCTATACTAGTAATCACTGAATTTTAATTAGCTGGCTTTATGAGCCATTTTTTATTAGTATTTTCTTTATTATAAGCAAGCTTTTAAGCTGTTGCTTTGATGGCTTCATTTAACTTACATTTTCCTTAGAGAAGTCTCTTATCTACCTAGAAAAGTTACGCCATTTTGATTTAAAATTCTACTCTACTTCCAATCAATATGTAATCAACCGGCCCAAAGTTAAATTTATTTCATAAAAGTAGCTACTAAAAGAAATAAAATAAGTATTTCGTTGTTTGGCTTCTGTGCTCTTAAGTGATGAACAATGAGTTGCGGTTTCGTATATGGGCCAATTTGATTAATGGGCCTGCCGATAGGTTAAAATGCTTTCAAACACAATTTCACGTTCATATTTTGCAAATTAACAGCATGTTATTTTGTAGTTTTTTTTTTTCTTTTTGAAGTTCTTCAACAATATCATAGCTCCATTGTTTACGATTTTTTTTCCAGTTTCGCTGATTTACGGGATTTTACAGTTAAAATACTGATTTCTATCAGTTTTAATAAGCAACATGAAAAATCAGTAACGATTGCATTGAATTTTAAATCACGACATTGACGATAATTACTGGCAGGTTTCCGCTTTGTTGTTGATACGTGAAAGAAATTAATTCAATAGGCCTAACACAAAAGGTTAGCACATCATCTGTAAAAGCCATAAAAATTCTAATGAGGACTCCACACGGAGCTTCCCAGAGTTTTTGAAAACAATGAAAGTTCGTTTGTGATGGAATATTAATATTTTCTCTTGACTTGCGTGGCTGCGAGTAGGTACGCACTCATACTTCAATTGTTTGTAATTACTATGCGTCGCAAATAGATGTTTTATTGCACAAATGTAATCATCTCTGGTGTTTACCATTGTCGGCTGATATGATCGCGGGTTTTAATGAGCTATCTCTTACTTGTTTCATAACTTAGATTTGTATTAATTGTGATATTAATATAATCATCTCGAAAAAGGACTGACCAAATACCACACTGGTTTCAATTCACTACCATGTTTTTCAAAATTGAGGGTCTATTTTATGTTCCTTTACTAATCTCCCTATAGTTTAGTTACCATAATAACCGTATGGTGCCGGACGTTAATAATAGTACCTTCCCATTTCATCCCATGGGTGTCGTAGAAGGCGACTAAAGGGACTTTACCAGAGAATGGGCAGCAGCGTTCTCTATGCAATTTAACACCATACTGCGATCGCCAACCCGCCTGCCAAGCGTGACGATTATGGCAAACCCCTCCTTTTGGGGGAAGCCTATGTCCAGCAGTGGACGTCCTTCGGTTGAAATGATGATGATGAATAACATAACATCACGTCTTGTTTCCCCGAAGGGTTGGGCAGAGGTGTACCTATAGTGTGTACCAGAGGCCATTCTATTGTCATCAACCGGGAACAAATCCGGACTCCAAGCTGCTACTGAGAAGTTCCATTTAGAAAAATCCAATAACACTTTGCCGACCTGCAGGCTTAGCATGACGCTTTCTATTTTACTCTACCATAGAATAGAAATCGCTTGTCTACATTTCTCGTACAAAACTGTCAACTGTCTACACGGAAACGTCATTTTTGTCTACTCTTCCGTCGACAAAACGCTTCTCTACGGTTCTCGTGCTAAGCCTGCAGGGAATGCCAAAGTGTTATTGGATTTTTGGGGTACTCCCCATGCTCAGCAGTCTGCGCTTGCAACCACTAGACCAACGAGGCAGTCAGTTATTTAGTTACCAATACAGTTATGAACCACTACTGTAGTTTATCGGTCAGATCTAACAAGACCCACTCATTAAATCTGTGTAGGCCCGGGCAGGGCTACTTGCGACGGCGTCTATTGTGTTAAGTAATGCCATAAATACAATTAAACTCACTTTACTCTCGTTAGTGTGATAATGCAGTGTCTTTGCCCTCAAGCGGCATGGCCGTAAGACTTATTGTATTATGCTGACTTGCTGAGCTCACAGCCTATTGTCTTTAGGAACCTGGCCCGAGAGTTCAACGGGGCATTGCAAGTATTGCAACTCATTCATAAATGATAAATTATAACAATGGGTTGTGCAAACACATAAACATACTTTAGGTCTGGCTTGCTTTTCAAAGTATTAGTTAGACTCTCAAAAGTCTGCTGTATACAACATGTAGCATTATTAACGCAAGACCTCATATACCTCAACCGGAGTATCTATTGAGTTTAAACGATAATTCATTTAAAATTGAGTCTTGTTGCCCTAAGATTAAATTTTCTTTGGCTGTGTCAATACCTATAGAAAAACACATAATTAAAAAAAACTCATTGGTATTAAAAGTTACTGAAATCGATTCAGTAGTCAATAAGAACAAACTACTTTCAGGACTGCGTTTATTCTGTTGCACCTGGCATACTCGAATTTAATTGATATACACGAACGGAATTATTGCAAATTAAACAAATTAGTTTATAGAAGTGTTCAAACTAATATTAAAAGTCAATTTTGCAATGAAACAATGTTGTAAATAATCATAGTGGTGCGCTGTCCGCAAGTAATGACGCGGTGGTAGTTAAGTGAACAATTAGGTCAAATGTAGGCAAATGTCTATCGCCTAATAAACGGCGAGGAATTTAGCATTATGTCAGTGTCTTTCATACATAGTTGAGTCAGAGATAATGGAGACCGCCCATATTCATTTAGATCTTATATCCTTATATGTTACATAACATGTGTGGACTACAGGGGTACAACTATAAGTAGATTTATCCATACTGGCCCAGCTTAACCGATCAGCGTGTATATGATTTTTGCCTATGATTTTTTTTTGGCTTGATTATCATCAGATAACTTCTCCCGCTCTGGGAGGCGCTCCGGAGGGCGTGTCAGACTTTTACTGACTAAAACCCACCCGTGTTCCTTCACTTGCCTATGCGCCAGGGGCCACGGTATCTCTTTCGAACAACCCGCACCCCTGGCAGGTGCCTTTGACTGTTCATCATCATCATTTCAGCAAAAAGACGTCCACTGCTGGACATAGGCCTCCCCCAAGCTCCGTCACTACGACCGGTTCTGTGCTTCCCGCATCCAGCGGACTCCTGCGGCCCTCACGAGGTCATCGGTCCACTTTGTGGGAGGCCTTCCAACTTTACGTCTTCCAGTACGCGGTCGCCACTCCAGAACCTTAGGCCCCATCGGCCATCTGTGCTGCGAGCAATGTGCCACTGTTGATTGTTGACTGTTCAGTAAAATTTATTAACTTTAAATATTGAACTAGCATAATCAGCCAATAATGTTTCCTCTCCTGAGACACAGGCCTCCTCTCTTCGAGAGGGAGTGATCTGCTACCACGCGAGCCCAGTGCGAGTTGTTAGATGTCACATGTCTTCGAATTATAGCTATATTTACATTATGCAGAATTGCATATGTAAGCGGGCACGCCCTTTATGCCTGAAGGCTTTTATTTAAATTGAAAGTTCTGTAAGGTTTTTTTTAATGTTTTGTTGGTATATTGGCGTGGGCTAGCTGATATAATATGGCAATTTTTTTTTCGGAATTGCAATTACATACTATTGTCTAGAATCAAGTTCTTCTAACTTAACAGACAGCTGTGCTGCTGGGGAGTTCGTTGTGCCACTTCTTCTTCCCAGTTAAAGCTCTGTAATGTGGTGAAGGGCGGGCGTTTTGGGGGGACTGTCTTATGTACTTTTGACGTTCAAAAAAGCTGACTCTCAGCCTAGTTTGGATACATGATACATGACTTTTGATTTTGATTTTACCGTTTTGAGAGCAATGATGATGGATTTTTTTTCACAAAGTAAAGTACCTGCCTGTATTGGATCCCACGACCTTCACCTCGTAAATCGGGGTGGTTACCACTGGGCCATCACTGCTCTCACTGTTTTAACTAGCCTTCATCTTATTACCCGTATTTTTATATAGTTTCTTTATTGCCCCTCTGGTTGACAGCGCGCAGTCGATCACGAAGATTTATTTCCTCATTCTAATGCTCCATATCCGTAGCTTCAAACGATTTCTCCTATGGAGGGGAAGAATATTATATTTTTATATTCTTGAGGTTATCCAACTTTTCTTTACAGCGGAGTTCTGTCACCGCAGACTCTTTTTCTGATTTGATTGTTTTAGGGCCCAAATTCATCAAGATACAATAAATATTTTACATACTTAGTTACAAGATTTTGAGGCCGTTCATCTGCCGTATGGGGTCTATTGTCGTGTTGCAAGAATAAGTCATCTACTGTCTTATGACTAGCAGCTGTGGATGACAAAGCTTTTTAAATTAAATCCGCTTTAGCCATTTAATTGGGGTCATCTTTCATTTAAGTTTTAAATTGGGACAAACATCATGATACCACTGTTTTCTTTCACATATTGAGTTTAAGCTGCCTTTAAATGAAAAAGATGTTTAACGCTTATTACTAACTCTTAACAAACACTTATTTTACTATAACCCTAGCCATGGATCATCTAAATATGTATATTAAAACGTGAAGCAAAAACTTTGTGCCCATTTTTACGAAAATAAAGCAGACCGAGAACTATGAAATTTGGCTTGATTGATTTGATGTTTTATATGGAGTAGGAGTCCAGAAAGCTAATATTTTTATATAATTATGCATATGAGAATGATGATGCATATTAAATTTTTCAAAAAACATGGTCGAATTTCACCCGCTTGGCTACCACTAGTTAAAATTTATAAGAGAATTTAATAACAAAAAATATTTTTGTTAAAATAAGGCGGCTCCCGGGCGCGGCTGAGCTCAACCTGAAACTTTACTCAATGTCGCTGATTAATGAACTGTGAACTGAACAATGGCGTCTTGGAAGGTACACCACCAACTTTCTGAACAGCTACAAGATACAAACGTCTCAAGTTTCACTTCAATATAAAGGATATCAGTATACAGATAGCGGGGTTTTAAACATATATTTTTTTTCTCAAGCTTCGTGGTTCTAGTCGATAATAAACTCCGAAATGGGATTTTTTACGATGTCAGTTTTATTGAGAGTACTTTTGAAAGGACAATATGGGAGCTGCGGGTGACGGGTGAACTCGTTCAGCCAAACGTTTATTAAATTTATTATAAGTTGTGAGAAAGATCTCGAGTACTTTGACCCGAAATGATTTATCATCGTTTAGTACAACCGCCACAAATCTATTTGGTTATGGCCCTTTGCTTGTATAGCTTCATTTAAATGATGCTGCGTTCTATTTACTTACAGTAGTTACAACAGTTTTGTTACTTGACTATCAGATCTATGATCCCACTTTCTTAGTTGCATTTGCTTCATCTTCTCATCAATATTTATTATCCCATGAACCCATGGCATCAGTTTTAGTTAAAAGCTGACAACCGTGGGGGATTAGCTGATGCCTGTTCCAACATCACAGGACAATTACGTTTAGCGGCATCTTGCCTCGTGATTGGTAAATTGCCGGACGAGTTCGGGACAAACGCATAGCGTCATTTCCCACCTAAAGGCACACCTAACTGTTGTCTATGTCAATGAAATTATTATATTTTAATGAGTTGATAGAACTGGCAAATAACAGTCGAAAAAAAACAGATCGGTATTTCTTTTTACATTTAAAATACGCTATATATGTACATATAAACACTATTTAAATTGTTCGGAGCAGTATCGGCAGTATTTTACCATTCTTTATTTGGAATTAAGGATAAATTCCATTTGTTTCAGCTTGAATCGGTTTTAAATGAAGGCAGTTAATGTCGCCCACGAGAAAATTTTAACCATTACGTCAATATAATTGTAACGATTAGTACAATTTAGTCGCGACATTGCGTGCTGTTCGCCAATTAGGTGGAACCACCAATTAAAGCTGGTCTACAAAAATAAATTACTTAATGTTACTCCTTTTTCCATTGCATCCGTTCCTTGGCTGCTCTTTTATTACTTTGAAAATGTTTTGATAAAGTTGTTTTTGTTTGTAAAAACAATGCAAGCACGGAAGCCAATAAAGCTTTCTTGTGTTTGTTTTGATTTATGAAATGAATTTCAAATGAAAAGAAACAAAACAGCTCAGCACTAATTTGACAGTGATAATTGAGAAGTACCTATATACGACACAGTAACATGTAAATAAAAGATACAGAAGCGACGTAAGAGATTTGGCCCCCGACAGTGTCGCTCGACGCGTGAGGTCGCATACAAATTAGCGTAGCGATGCGCGCGCGCTGGTTTCAAACATACTACGCAACAAGTATTCAATTACATACATAGAACATTATGCTAAGTTTTCATGCATATAAGCGAGGTCGCGACGAAATTTCTAGAAAATGCATGCGATATTAGTCACTTCGGTCGGCTTCGTCACTAAGAAATCTCTCATTATCCTGCCTGAGCATCTTGCGAATGACGGCGATAACCTTGTCTGAAAAACGAATATCCATGTTGTTTAATCTAACATACCTACTTACGATTTAATTTCAATAACTGATGCAAAAAAATAATTAACAATGAAGGTGACAAGTAGGTACGAGTTGCAAGACGTCATAAGGTTGGCTAAACCTTTATTTGCGAAACCACTAGGGGTCTTATAAACCCTTAATAATCCCTTACCATAAATCTTCTAAACCAAACCAAACAAAAGATTGAAGCAGGAATCTTCCAAGATTAAGAAAATCTACAGCACGTGCGTGTTTACGAAAGAGCAGCGGCTGCAATGGACCCAAATCCGACGTAGATAAGATTATCAGATACTAACAAAACGACAACATTGCGAAGGTACCTATGTGCCCCAATGACCCATAACTTGACGTGGCTAGTCAATATTTCTAGAGGTGATGTAAGAAACCGCTAGACTCTAATAATTACGACACCCGAAGGCCAAAATGTTCGTCATCATCTGTGATTGGTTTTTGCATGTCCACTTTCGGTTTTAAAGTTATGTTTAGGATACCTATAGTGTTTTTAACATAAATAGGTGTTAGTAGACTAACACCTATTTATGTTAAAAACACTATCTATCTAAGTTATCTGCTATATTGGAAGATAGAAAATATAGATATTTTCTATCTTCCAATATAGCAGATAACTTCACATTAATTCTGTGTCATTTTTCCATTTGCCTTGTAATTTTTTTTGTGCTTTTGAAACGGGCTCTACGTTTGAAACAGGCCCCTACATTATCGGGTTCATTTCACAAATTCATAGTTTGTATAACCTTTAGTTTATTTCCCATGTGGATTGTATTGTTTGCGCTACAGATTGAGTTGCTAGTATATTCGTAGCTTCATAAGAAATAGTGATTGTTTACATATTTTTATTGCCATTGTTTTAACTTCTTTGATACATTGTTTGATATCATTTCAATCATGTGATTATTGATATCTTTGATTGCTGTTCGTGTTCATTTGCTTAAGTTTTTAGAATGCGAATTTATGTCCGTAATTAATTTGGTTTGATCCGTAATTATTGTTTTAAACCGTTGGTATAACTGTCCTGTATACATTACGATCACATTGTCAATAATATAGGTAGGTATAAGACATTGAGCAGCAAGATCTATAAATACCAGAAAGGGAAATACCTATATTAAAATGCACGCGAGAAAGAAAACCAAAACTTTGAATGTTATTTTCTAGAGTTTGTCAAAACAGGTGCCCTAGGTCACGCTATGTCAGCCCAACAGTTAGGTAGGTACCTCAAATATCATGTCGACGGTCTATGCAAATGTAGATGAACATTAAAACTTTAAATGTTTTCATTAAATTAAAGAGTTGAGGTAGCTTCGATGGGTAGAAGAAACTATCTAAACCTACAAATAAATAAAACTGAAGTGTCTGTTTGTAATGTCGAAATAGAAACTTTTTATTAAATACATATGAAGGTATACTTATACACAAACAAAAAAATCAATTTTAAATTTTATGTCTGCCTGTTTGTTCCGGCTAATCTACGAAACGGCTGAATTGAATTCAAAATCAAAATCAAAAGTCATTTATTAAAAATAGGCTGAGAGTCAGCTCTTTTTGAACGTCAAAATTACATAAGACAGTCCCCCCAAAACGCCCGCCCTTCACCACTTCCTAGTGCTTTAGCTTTAATTTGAGTAACAATAGGTTACTTTTCGTCCCGGTAGCACATTTCCGTGGGATAACTTTCGACAACCACGCGAACGAAGCCGCTAGTAGTTAATAAAATACGACTCAGGTCAACACGGAGGAAGGTATAATTTGCTGTTAGGTAATTAATTAATTGTGGTAACTAGATCAACCTCACTATGCGTAGGTGTCGTAAAATGCAATTACTGGATAATCTACAACAGGGCGACCTGCAGGGGTATGGCGTAATACAACTACCAGTACGAATGGCTTTCATTTTGACAGTTTAACAACATTAATTAACATTGTAGAGCAGTCACGTTTTCCGAACATATGAAGTAGGTAATGGATTAGCAATAATATTCTAAACGATTCAGATTCTGATTAATAGTGTGTTACGTAATTAGAGTTAAGTACCATGTATCTGTAAGCTGGGGGGCTACTCTCTAACTCCGTCAACGAAAATACGGGCCCGTCCGAAAATAGTTCGAAACTTCGAAGTGACTCCTACAGCTGATTAATTAACTTTTTTGGACGGGTAAAACCATGTAGGGAGTAGGGACAACTGTAAAATCATGTAGTAATTCATTCTTAGTTTGGGCCCCAAACTAATCATAGGTCCGTAAGTGATACGGAATAGGAAACGCCCGTAACTTCGACCGAGATCACGGATTTCGTGCTTAGAGAGTAGGCCCCATGGGTATTAACTAATCTAGAATCACAGAATATTGTGATTCTTTACCATTGACAAAATTTGCCAGAGCTGTAGTTAAAAAGATCGTTTGATGATACGTATCAGCAAATAGGAACCATCACTTGTAACAGCTTTCTATGTCACATAAAGAAGTAGTATTTCAAATCATTAGGTAAACCATTATATTATTATGTAGAAGTACTTTGTCATATTTCGAAGCAAAGATATTTTAAAAGAATAATATCTTAGAGTGCAATGAAAAGTTTTGAAAGAACATCACGAAAATAAAATGAATCTGCTTCATTTTGAATGTGGTTTTCAGACTTTCAGGGTTTGTCTAAATAGTTCATTCAGTCACGCTATTTCAGTCAGTAGTTATCTGAAATATGACGTCTGTTGTTTATACTAAAATGATTTTAATGTTTCTTAGGTTCCTTACAATCATAGTAAATACATGCCACCTTAATGTTTATTTGGCAATTGGCGATAATCAGCCTAACGTCATGGTTTGTGCAATTAGGTATCCAAAGTCACGCTAAGCTATTAACGTTTGCCCATTAAATATGTATATACAATCAAATTTGGTACCTATACTAAATTGATATAAAATATCCACAAATTAAGTAATAGGTACATGATGATTTTGCTTGTAAGAATTTAATTATGTACCTCAAAGAGCATTAGTGGGCCAGTGGAACCAGCTCTGACTTACGAGTGGTTGGTCGTGAGTTCGTACCTAGGCAAGCACTTTACTTTATGTATTTAATTCCATCACCACTGCTTTTAAAACGGTGAAGGAAAACATCGTGAGGAAACCGGCATGTCCAAGAACCAAAAATTCGAAGACATGTCATTCACCAACCCGCACTCGGCCCGCATACTGGATTGGCCTACTCCCTCTCACAGACAGGAAGCCTGTGTCCAGCAGTGGGAACTAATGTTCCCACTGACTATAATTAGACTGACTGTAATGATGATCCCAAATAGCAATTCAGTAACTTACAATCCAATTTTAATCCATATAACCCATTACATAAAGCCTGCTTTTCCAGAACGGCGAGACAGAGGACTGTTAATAATTCCAACTATTATTTAAAAAAATCACATATTGTCTAGAGTCTAATCGATAAAGCAGAAAGTTGATACTCAAAAAGCTGTGTTTAAGTGCACAAAAGCTTATGTTAGTTAGTAGAAGTGGGGACGAAAAACAGCGTTTAGTTACAATGTAAGAATACTGATTGCTTTTCTTGTTTCCTGGCGTGGGAACCTGATTACACAAGTGAGATAAAGAAATGTACACTGACAGTAACATTAATGCGAAAGATTAGAAGGCATTAAAAAGGTAGGTACTTGTTAGTTACTGGACGAGTTGTGCGTGACAAAGAATGAATGGATTGTGTGAAAGATAATATGTCCAGAAGGGGAGTTAATAATGACAAGTTAATATAAATATATGGAAAAAGAAGTTAAGCCACGCCGACTTCAAATAAATTAGATAAAGGCAGTGATGATTCGTGACAAAGAGAGGGCCAGTCGGCAAATACATTTGGGTGTGAAAAAACTGATTAAGCGATAACTTCAATAGGTTGGATATATAAAACGCTTTTCTATCTGCGAATACCAAATTTCGGTCACCAGAAATAGCTGCCAAATTTTATTGTGATTCGCAAAATGTCCTATTTTCCTAGGCGAAATCTCCGGTCAAAATTTACGGTCTGATAAGATACGTTTTTCGCAGACGACTTCCATGTTGATAAGCCATTTTAGCCACAATCCGTCACTGATGGCAATCCCTCTCCTTTTTATCATTATTAGTATGATGGTAGCCGCTGGGATTTCATCCGTCCATTTTGCCTCGACCATTTTACCCCGACTATTTACCCTTTTCTGTCCGACATCGTCGAGGGACCCACTGTCAGAATTTTTAACGCACTCAGTATTGACCAATCATGCGAAAGAAATTGGGCCGCAAAAGGTCGGTTCGGCGGTCGCCTAGCTATCCGTTGAAGAAATTTCGAGTTACAACTTCAATATATTCGAGGGATTTTGTCCTCGTTTAGGATTGTGATCAAATTTTCAAAAAACGTAGCCCTATCTAACAAGATGAAAGTTATACTGCAGCTACTCATAATTAAATATTCGTTTTAATTAGTTTCATAATATGGCAAACTTAAACCTTTTATTTTCTGCTTATGCTGTAGTCAATCGCGGAAAATCCGTCATTTAATAATGTCCCTGAGATGAGCTAGCAAATTAATCTATGAACGCGTCAGAATATTGTTTAGAATGGCCTACACATATTAGAAGTACGTAGTCTAGCTTACGTACCTCATTACTAAAGTCAAGGTGTAAGGTCGCCTTCTTCAGACTATACTCAAAAAGCTGCTCCTCACAAGGACTTCAAAGAACACTCCAAGACGAATCTAACACCAAGGCTGCGTGTTTAGCTTTCTCATTAGCTCTACCTCTCTTTCGTGTCTCAGTGCATTTCTTAATTAAACCTCCTTTGATTTCCAACGCACGTAGATGTCGCTGGTAATTTTGTTGAACCTCTATTTAACGAGGCGTTAAAACTAAGATCTCGATGAACACGTGTGGAATCACTACGAGTATATAATTGAAAATAATTTTAAATGATGTTTGATGAGCCACGTCTTAGTTATCGCCACAATCACAACATCCACATTCACAACTTGCATAATATTTATATTCAGTCATTTCTACTTACCCAGTTATTTAGTGTTTTCAACACTATTTTGTTTATAAAATTGTTGCTATAAGGGAAAAATTGGTGTCTCCACCATGCATTTCAGACCGACTTTTAGAATAGTTCTATCTTCTCTCATGGCGCGGACTATACGATTGAGAATGGCTCATGCCGTGGTAAAAATATTGCCATAATTATAGCAAAACACAGAAGGACATCTTCAGAATACCAGTCAGTAAGAAATACTAGAAACCCACTGATTGTGGGTAGCCACAGAGCAATCGATACTTCTTGTCACACATACAAGTAAGTATGTACTAACGTTAGCCGAGTAGTTCGTAGTGCCCACATATTGTGTGCGTATTAGCATTTTTATTGTTCTGGCACCAACCGATAGGGATGCAGTTACAACTAATTTAATTAGCATTATCGCAGAGTTCTGGTGGGAAAAATAGTAATGATAAGCATAAAAATATTTTGTATTTTGTTTATCAATAAGTTTCTTTGTAAATATGCGCGAATTAAATTGTAACTAGAATTTCGAGATAACAATGACGGTAGGTACCGATTTTCGTAGCGAGCCCAAAAGGAAGAAAGTACGAATTCTGGCGGAATAAACAGTCTCAAGTTAAGATTTTAAGTGAAACAACCGAAATAATAACTCCAAACTGAAATCTGTCATCGTTCTAATGCATCCGAGGGTGAAACTGGGGACGTTTCACCCTTCCCGGTCTATTAGAAATGGGTAGGGTTTCAAAGCACTCATGCAAGAACCCTATTGTTAGTGAACCTCCACACTTGCGGGTCATTACGCCTTGACTCCCGTAACTCTGTCGTGTGTCGTAGACAATCATTGTTTGGTTTGATTACAGTTTTTACGTGTGAATATGAATGAAATGATCTTGAGCGCAGTATTTATAGTAACTTAACAGTAGATAGTTAATAATATAAAATTTCGATTGACTTATAGAGTTCTCACGTTTGCACGATAGTGCGAATGATATGTAATTACATAAGTCGTGTGCCAATGA
This sequence comes from Antitype chi, assembly GCA_947359405.1. Classification (NCBI taxonomy): domain Eukaryota; kingdom Metazoa; phylum Arthropoda; class Insecta; order Lepidoptera; family Noctuidae; genus Antitype; species Antitype chi. The sequence goes on along the minus strand of OX375820.1, from coordinate 11,417,613 downwards.
AGTTGTTAATATAAGTAGTAAACAATTTTAGTTATTTTACTACACTTCAGATAAGGCAGAGTAGAGCAACGAACTTCCAAGGTTTCCTGATAAAAATATTTCTATGTATTTGTTTATAAACAAATACATAGATCAGAATAGGAATATTTTACGACGAATTTAATAGGAAACAGTTATGTTAATATCAATACGCGTCTAATAACTAGTAAAAGTACGAATAAAATATGAAATGGAGAAGAAGTTTCGCTGACAGCGCCATCTATTGGAAAAGTTGTGAAATTGCTTACTAGCGTTCGTAGCTATCCGGCTACGCCGCGCTACGGAGCGTAGCACACACCGCTTAACGCTTATGCACGTGGTGGAAAATCGTTTACTTGGTAGTTCGTGAAAATTATTATAGATGGCGCTGTGCGGAAAAATTTCTTGCTCGAAGAGCGATGGCAGCACTAGCTGGCATTTATTCCACAACTTTTTTTTTGTAATTGGGATTCTTCTTATTGTATTTAAATGGTCAAATATTTTATATCGTCTGTAATTTTTTTCTGATGAATTACATTACGTAACAATACGGCAGTTTGCCGGATTGTTTATAATTTAGCTTAACTTAATTGGTAGAACATAGTGAATCTTGCAATATAGGTATTTATGTCTACGGTGTTCAGCAATAAAGTTTTCAATTTCATTTAATTTGGAATATTTTCTATACAGTAGCAAAAGCAATTTTATTCCTCGTATAAAAGTAAACTTAGCGTAGGTAGCCCATTTTATTACTTCCAGCATTTTTTATTTCTGGTCATTCAATTTTAAGCGTAACATGTAAGGCTAATATTTACATTTCAACACTGGTTTTTGACTAATAAAGCTACTACCTAAAGATTTTGTGTAAGTGTTTAAAAATAAATTCCTCTCATTTTAGTATCGCTTAATTTATTTGCGAACTGGATTTGATAAGTATCTAAATATATCAATGATCCAACTCTTTAACGAAGCCACTTTGTTATGAAAAATATACAACGAAAGAGTTATCGATTGACCGATAAAAGGCAGCACAGATTGCTAGAGACACACATTTTTCAGCCGATCGCCTAAACACGGGACACGCACCAATGGCTCGTAATGTATAGAGACACGCGATCGCAAACTCACTTCCTGGTTGGGACAAAACTCATAATATTCAAGGACTACCCACCATCGATAACTTGAAAGTATTTATGAGATTATGGTTCGCGACAAATGCACGCGTAAATGTGACCTAAGGTGTCAGTAATGATTATAATAAGGAACATAAAATGGATAGAATGAAATGGAACAAAAATAAGACTTTTGTTTCTACCTCAAGTCATTTAAGACCAAGTCAGGTCCTTGGACATAGAGAAAGAAAGGCGTACTTACGTCATTCAGAATCTATTTTATGATAAGAAATCCAAATAACAAAAATAACTTTTCTTTTAGGTTTGTGGTAAAAAAATCGTCAAGCGGTCTTTCCCCTCACAAATGTCGCAAGAAGGTATCTGGATCGTCATCGTCCTGTGCTAATTTACCATACAGCCGTCACCTGATCGTCTGCCAAACGTAATATCTTTCGCAAATATTTCCTTATTATCATTTAATTTAGCTGTAGGAGGCCCATATATTTTTCCTTATCGATAATAAAGCCGGTTATACTATCCAGAAGTCTTGTTATGGTGAAGGTAAATATTTGGAATGTGTTGTTGAAGACTTACATCACTTATTGATGTTCTGTGTTCGATATGAGTTCGATAGAAATGATCCGATTGGGGTTTTGAGGTTGAACCGACTTGATTTAGGCAGATTCCATGTAATTCTGTCTCATTGGTTAGTGCAGTGGTGGTCCAGTGGTAACGGCCGCGACTTACGAGTTGTAGGTCGTGCGTTCGAACCCAGCCAGGCGCATTGTTTTGTGTAAATAATTTCATCACCACTGCTCTCAAAAATGGTGAAGGGAAACATCGTGAGGAAACCGGCATGTCCTTAGAACGAATAATTCGAAGACATGTGACATCTACCCACCCCCACAGGGCTCGCGTGGTGGATTAAGGCCTCCCTTTCACGGAGAGGAGGCCTGTGTCCCAGCAGTGGGAACGTTATAGGCTGAGTATGTGTTGTGATGATGCGAAGAGTCTGTTCTTTTTTAACTAGCCTTTGATGTCCTACTCCTGGGTAAATGCGTCCCTACACTCCTTCCATCCTTGCGAGCCTGCGCGTCCTCCTTCAAGTTTTGAAGGATCCTGTTCAGCCCGTCCTGCCATCTCCTACGTGCCTCTGCCGCAACCACGCCTTACTATCTCGGGGCACCAATTCTCTGTTCCCACAGTTGCATGCGGCAGACGTGTCCTGCGGAAGAATAGACAGTGCTTTTTCAATACAAAGTGACATTTCGTTACTCCATTTTTGACATCGCACCGTAGATATCCTTCTACAATCTGTCATTTTGTCTTTCGTTTCTTACAAGGAACATATATACCACAAGCGGGTTTCTAACAATATTTGTCTAGGTCCTTATAAATGTAGACTATTTCAGAAAAAATTTTTCTTCCCAAACTGTCAAAACCACACTGACAACAAACTTTCTACTCTAGGGCCACAAAGTAGGTATATACGATTATCTACAAAATCATGATTCGTTTAGAACGCATAACTGTAATAATTAATAGAAAAACACAGCTATCTTCTCCTATTGTACATCATTTCAATAGTCATGTCTATTAAATTTTTCCGGCCACCAATCGGTGCTCGTGCTAAGCCTGCTGCTCAGTCCTGTTCTGGTTTATAGGTTAAATATTATTCGAAGCCATACCTATGTATTTATTTATGGTTCGATAGGATTATCATACAAATTGCGATTATAAAAGTCTCTAACAAAAAACGACAAAATAAGAAGTTAAACATAGTTCAAGATCGATGTTAGCTTGCAGGCTTACTCTATGGGTCGTTGGAGCTAACGATATTGGATGGGTAATCATGCTTCATCGCCGCAGCCAATCAATCAATCATAGGTAATCATCACGAGGCACACGGATATGTGATTGTAGCTAGAGTCTATCAGTAGTTTATGGCCATAGTTATTTCTGTCTACGAAAGAAATCTTTCCACGTTTTTATCGATGCCCACGGGAAATACCATTATCGCCATCTTGCTGATTACGGCCATTTTTAATTAGGAGCAATCCATTTTTTGTCCCGGCAAGACCTCATGGGAGGTTCTGTGTTATTGGGATGAGGGGTAAGTGGGATTTTTACCGACTAAATTCAAACAGTTGCTATTTTCAGGAGGAATTTGGGTTTGCAGATCGTCGTTAGACACAGATGATGTTATAGGAAAAAAATATCAACTAAAACTAAAGAACATCATCATCGTCTGCCTAGTCTTTTCCCAGCGGTGTAGGGGTTGGCTTCCAGTCTAACCGGATGCAGCTGAATACATACTAGTATTTTGCAAGGAGTGACTGCCTATCTAACCTCCGCAACCAAGCCAGTTGCCGGGTAACACGATATCCCTTGGTACCAGTAAAAATTGATGAAGGTCGATGTATCAACGAAAACAACAACAACATAATGAATACATCGCATATTATCTGTAGCAAAAACTTTGTACAGTCACGGACTTTAATTGATAAGCCACTTGCCACAGTTCCTATTTTAGCCGTGTAATGCAAATCGGGTTAAGTCGGTTATACTCGTACATAGTCCAGAGTGACGACCCAAAGTCAACCAATTGCAGGGCTAGCAACCGTAACCTAGCGACAATTGTTTTAGCGTAGCGATAGTAACGTTATGATTAGTCATTTCGACATCGGAAAAATTCGTACCCACGTTTTTATCCGAACGCGTAGTGTCCAAGATACCGTTCATGACAATTATGATAACTGTTGCTTAGAAACAAATAGCTACGGCTACGATTCACCAAAATTCGAAATTATCGTCTCTGACATTTCAACTGTCACTGTCTTCGGATAGGTTTTCAGAAATAACGAGTATTTAATGAGCTCTAATTCAAAGGAGGTCGTATCAAATAGATTGGATAAACTTATTTATCATTGAAAATTTATTAGTCAACCTTCAACCTCTATGGATAAGACTATTTCCGATTATAAGTAATTTGTCATCTTGTTTACGAGCATGCGGTTTAAGTTCGTGTTTAATCGTGTAATCTCGTGAATGTGTAAAACTGCAAAATAGGAAAGTTTAAAAGTGGCTTATCAATTAAAGTCCGGGACTGTACACCTTTTTACGAAACATACGCGGATTTTATTATTGATTAAATTTTAAATGAATTATGGTCAAATATTGAGCACTGGGTGACCACTAGTTATAATTATACACAATAAAGGCTTACACGAGAAACTAAAATTTCTCCATCTTGGTTAATTATTGTCAACTATGACGTCACGACTACATCCAGCAGTTTAGGGCAATGGCAGAGATACGGCCACACAATAACATGCAATATGGAGTAATTTAAAATCCTAGGGCCTAGGTTTTTAAGTTGCTTCATATTGCATGAAATTGGGCAATACGCCCTAGGCAATACGCACCTCCGCCTCCTCCTGCGCCGTCCGGTTCCTCTCGCAAAAACGAGACGTAGTTATACGTACAAACGAGATAGAAAGAAAATAGTCTAAAAATGTCCAAACCGATTGGATATTCGGCAACTAATGAAATATTTGGAGCAATCAGAAGTAATATTCCCGAAACATATCCGCAATTTATTGTTGTTGCTCCGGATTGCTCCACTTAATTGATCTAGATTGATCCATTAGTGTTGCCGAGCAATAATTGCTCAAAAAATTGCCCGTGTAAGAGCACCTTTATCGTACCTTATTACCAAGATACGCTACATTAGCCACACCAGATCACTATGTACCTATATTCTAACGTTTAAGAAACAGAAACGGCCACCGTGGCCGAAATCCGCATGGGATGTAGTATAATATTATTATAATATTATCCTACAAAAATATCTCATCCAGATGTGTTATTTCTGGACGAGTGGTCACTATTAAAAACAATTCTTTCTGACGCAGGCTTATGAATAATTCTTAAACTTCATTAGCGTTTTTTATTAACCAGTCCAAATGAGTAGGTCAACGACTTTTTTTGGGTATATTAGATGGATGTCGTACCCACCTACGTTTGACCTACGTACGTGGGTTATTTTGTGGGTTTCCTATCAGTCTTCGTTCTAAACAATCGTTCTATAATTTTCTAAACAACTGCTTATTAAGTACAGCAATTTATTTTCTATAGTGGAGTGGAGTTAATAAGTGATTGGTTTGTCCTGTTGTCTTCATGTTTTTAACCTTACTTTGACTTTAACAAATTATTTTGTATTGTTTCAGGTAATTTATCCATGCAGACTGGTGAGAATGGATCAGACAGAATCCGCAACAAAACAACGTTTGGCTCATTTTATTATCGTTTAAGCTCAATGTAATGGAAAGTTTAATGTAATTATTATGTACAGGAATTATCCCTATTTAGTGTACGCAAGATAAACGCTATCATAGTTATATTTGCAATCATAAAGGTAGATAATGCAAATTACGTCTTATTTAAGGATATATCTTATCAATTTATCATACCATTTGTGTAATGTAATAATTAGGTTATGGATATACAAATTATTTTATCTTTATTGATTGTGTCCACCTTGTTCTACGATTCCATTTCAATTTTCTGATTCGATTCGTGTAAATTGGAACTTGAAATAATAAACACGCCGTCTAGCGTCACAAGCCGGGGTGCCTATTACCTTCTGTCGAAACAAATACGAGACTAATCTGTCGTCCCTTTTATTCATTCCGAATATGAGAGGGACGCGTATGTTTCGTTTTCAATGGAGGTTGTAGTGATCTTTAATAGTGTTCCCCAGTAGGGAATTGGCCGGTGGTGGTTGCGCGCGCACAATTTTCAGGGCGCAGGACGCCTTTTCTCTAGAACTATGAATGCTTAGACCCGTATTAGCATTTAAATACTGTTTTTTAACAATAACATGTTTTCGTACTCGCGTATAGCTGAAAACTGAATATTGAAGTCTTTCTTTAATAAGCAATTATTAAGTGACATTAATATTATTGAGATTTGGAAACTTGACTCGTTCTAATTGAAAATGAAACCTGCATGAGAAATGACACAAACTTGAATAAAAAAATAGGTAGATACAAAATAATACATTAGCCCTGTGCCCTCTCTGAACCTTTAGGCAGTCTTCACGTTCTTCGGTTGCCGATAGAGGCCGTACGTATCACGACACTTCAGGTTTTGCCGGCGTCCATTGCGGAACGCACCCCTTACTTGGAGCCCTCAACCTAATCACAAAGTATCTCAGTTATATTTCAAAGTAAATCAAAGTGTTTCCCGTTCGTCTCCGGCGAGGTGAGTCGTATAATAAGTCTGAAATACAAGTGAGCACTACCACGGCTTCCCGCGATTGCACCTCGAACGTTCTAGTAGGATTCCTGTTCAATAATATCACATAGCGATGTCAACTCTATACGATCTAGTTATTCAATATCTAGATATGTTCTAACTATCGATCGTGGACGAACTAATAATTTATTTACGTAGTTTTAATAGGTAAACGCCGCTTAGTGTTCTCACTCCCAAGTTTGAAGCACTCGACACGGTAAAACGGAACGGGTAAATAGAATTATAGTGATTTGATTACGCGACGAATATTTTTTTTACTCGTGCTGTGGATGTAGATTCGTGCAATTAACTAAATGCACCAAAAAGCACCGCTAAAAGGCTTTTCAATTGAAGCACCACTTGCACTGTAACCGGGAGGTACTTTGAAGACGTTCGTACCGCATCATACATATCAAAGCAATTAATGTTTTCCCTCGTCAATTGCACTAATTATCTGATAAGATATTAGCTTCAATTAAGACGATTGATTCTGAAGGCTAGCTTGTTGATTTGCCTGATAGGAATATTTATTGGCGGGTTCCTTGTTTGATCTTTGATGTCGCTGTGAAGTTATGGGGAACTTGCATCGGTGCAACCTATCTAAATTGTAATTCGACTTAATTGTAGATGCTGTCTGCCAGATTCCAAATGGCGATTATATACAATCAAAACATATAACTTTGTTGACATTACATAAGACTCCGTCAGCTAAATAATACTTATTTCTTAGCTCTACCGAGAGGTCAATATAGCCGTAGTATTTCAGACATTTTCAAAGAAGGAAGATGTCAGAACGTAAATTTTGGGAAAACGCCAATCAAGCTCAAGCCATGTAGGGACATAAATGTGTACAATTGGTCCATTTGAGAGATCCGCCGCCGCTCCGACGCCTACCGTTGATTGTTACTTGTTTCCAAAACGAACAACAAAAAACCAGCTACTGATTGTTGCATTGTTCAAAACATTAACTAATCAGTAAGTTAGGTACAATTAAGTTAATTTAACGTGCTTGTTATTAGAATGGACAATGCCTAATTATTTCGTACGTAATTGACGATATTACTTACGTTTGTTAAGTGCCTGATTCACAATTGTGGGAAAAGTAATCATTGAATTTTTATCATGAGTCATCGCCGGATGAGTCAGAGGGGATTCCATGTTGATAAAAAAAAATATAGCCGTTAGATCCCAAACAAATATTGTGTTCAAACGACTCATAGTCATCTTTATGAAATCATATTTCCTGTTCGCCTTATGCAATCTCTTAACACTAGATATTATCTTCTATTTAGATAACTGTTTCATTAGTTCCTGATACATGTTCTTGATAACAATATAATTATTTTTAGTTTGATAAGCAATTGCTAGGAAATTGCTTTGATACAGAATTAACGAGTAGGTAATTACGTTGCACGTGTGTTCAAAAATGTAATATTTTTGTAGGTCTGAAGCTTTCAATTCTACAGTCGGTCAACTATAATTCTATAGAGTTCATTGTCACTTGTAAGTCAAAGGTTTATTGAACTATTAACCGCTGTAGGTACATAATATATTCTGCATATATTGAAAAATTAATTGGTAATTATGTAGATTTGTGTAGATTTGTTGTGTAGCTAGTCTAAGTAGGTCCCTCATCTTCGGCTCAAATCATATTACCGCACAAAAGTAAGCACTCAAACATTGACGTCAGTGCACTCTACTGAAAAGATAATGTTTAAATATAGATAATATATAACGTCCAACAGTGATAGTGTGAAATATTTAAAGAGTTAATATATGTTTAGAAGTAGTATCAACCAATGTTGAAATAGCGAAAATAAGACATCTGCGTATCTGAAATTCAGGGATCTGATACGATAGTGTCAGACTTCGTCCTGTAGAAGTTGTTCATTTTCATACATCCGCCACCTCTGCATTATCCTTCAGGAAAAATAGGTTGGCTGGTGATGTTATATCTAACTATAACCCGTTAAATAGTTTATTAAACAATTCCATGTCATCATATGTGACGAAAAATAAACACAAGTTATTTAATTAATATTAATGTATTTCATATTTAATTTTATTGCTTAAGTTTTTTGATATCACTTCATATAGTTTTACAATAAGTACATACATGTAGGAGTAAGTACGTGCTGTTTATGGAATTTAGCGTTAGAATATCTTATACAATTCTATGCAAATGCTATTTCTTAATTCAATATCGTAGTATTGACTTATTATTGCTTTCACTGCGACTAAAACACTATTAAAAATAAAACATAGTTCACTCAAAACATGTCCAAAGTTCCACAATTGTCACGGAAATGTTACGTTGTCGTGCGGTTTTCCACAAATTATCACAATTAACAAATAATAAAACTTATCGCTAAACAGTAGGTTGACCGCACATACCACTGACGCACTTCACGTTATGCCTGACTGAAGTTTCCCTCAGCGTGTCTCCGACATTTACGTAGATTCTGCTTAACGTAACGAGGCGTATTTTTATTCGGCTTTACTGAAAAGCCAGAACGACAAAATGGCAACTTGCCATTTATATTTCAATATTTTTATTCGTGAGTCCATGATGCGAATCTACCCTATTCTTTGTGGGAAGAATTCGAGGGGCTTCGGGTTGGCTTGTGGTGGTGGAGTGGGCGGGATCTCATGCTGAGGCTTCAGCAGCCAAGGGTTACTCCCGCTCTGAGGTGACCCATCAGCTCGCTTCTGTGCACCACCCGACGGAGTCAGGTGTAGTTGAGGTAGCTGGCTTGTAGAGCCCACTGGTGGTCTGTCAGATTTCGGCTGCATGTTTCCTGAAAAAAACAAAAGGCATTCATAAGTTAGGGTATACTGAAATACAATTATTTTCAGTGCGACGGATTTTATTTACACTTGAGGAAAATTCTTAGTATTTATCATGAAGTCATGAAAAGATTTTCCACACTTTTTTTTCACGGTAAGCACAAATCACTGATTAACTGTAAAAAAACAATAACACTTGGTTGAATACTTACTGTCTACGTTCAAACTGATCCTTTCGAATTGCGAAGTGATAAGACGTTCACCGTTTACAAACATTAATGATTTTAAATATGTATTATCAGAGCACAGCGTGGGCCGGCGGTATAACACGAAATGTACGGTGCTTACATTGGCCGCGCGGTTTTATATCGCCACTGACTCACATTTGGCAAGAGTCCTCTCTATCTAAGACCACGTCACTTGGATTCTGACGCGATGTTGTGACGGCAGCGCATTTTCCTCGCTCAGAACTTACCGCCACATTCGTACAATCAATACGTCTGCAGATGAATAAATGCTATGCAGTCGCACATTATTAGTAACATGTTTTATACAGGATTATTTTAAAACAATGGCTCACAAGGAAATATTTTTTTTACGTCATTGTCGTGCCTTTGTATAACACGATTCCGATTGGTCATTTCATTCAGAGTATTGTGGAAACAGGTGATTCAATTATTTTATGTATTGCAAACGGTACTCAAAACATGCTACTGAATTTCAATTGAAGTAGTTGAATACGGAAGGTTTACGGTTGTTTTTTCATGTTCATTAATTACGTACTTTAGACGTTGATGTTGACTGTACGACTGTACGTTGCCCGTAACTACTCTCATAAATTCAGCATAATCGGCATCATCAGTCGTGTTCTTATTTACGATAGTAAAAAAATAAAGTAGATACGACTTGATGGAAGTATGTCACGGTCGTGGTTATCGTTTTGTTCAGTTTGAATCAAGTAGCGACTTTAGAGCACGTTGTTTAGAAGTGCACCTATCCGTGCGTATCCTTTGATGTCAATAAATTAGATAACTGATAGATACTATCAATAATTACACTACTGATAAACACAAACAAAAGCCCGTAACGTATTTTCCAAAACTCAGGAGATTACCCAAAATAATTTAATCTTGTTTAATGTGGAAACTTTCATTTGTATCGTTAACAACGATATCGCCGTTGATGTAATTCTAGTAATCTTTATTAATGGAAAAATCTTGAAATTTCCCATACATTCATTCGTATGTTATGAAGAATTTGAAGATACCTATCAGGTTTTTTTATGAGTAAAATCCATTAGAATTTCCATACAGTAGATGATAATAAATTATATATTTTATTAATTTGTTCTGGCTCGGTTTGTATAATGGTGTAAAATACAAAAGGCTCTGGACTAGAATATAATGAACTAGAGCGCATCAGGTTTTCAATTGTGGGAAGTAGGTAGTTACTGTAGGTACACTTGATGGCCTGGATAACTGTATTTATGAGAAATTCTCTCTTTGTCCGCGTCACGTTTCGCTTCATACAATGACGAAGAATTGACGAAGAATTTCATTTACGTCTATAGCTTGTATATTCCTCGCTATTTGCGATTATATTAGTTCTAGAGGTATATTAAATTGTTTTAGGTCGTCTGAAATTATTTCTTAAATATCGTCCCTATTCCTCTTCGGTGGGAAGTTTAAGGTTTCTCCTCTACACAAATAATTGAAGAAATCTTTCTCGTTTCCATTTTTATTAAGGTTTTCTGTGTGATTATTTACGGCTCAATTTTCTTTGCCTTTGTTAATTAAACGTTATTAAAGAAGTTTACAGCTCGCTCTTGACTGTCTACTATTTATAATTTCTTTAAAGAATATTGTTTTTATTCATTTCTTTGGTTTCTCTAAGGGTTTGATGTTACCAGTTTGATTGAAGATCGATTCGATACTGTAGTAACTATTTTTATTTTATTTTACTGTGTTTGGGTGGCTTACAGCTATCAGTATAAAAGGAATAGTAAGATAATTTACGAAAAGCCATTTACAAGCCTCCACAGATATTTATTTTCGATTCATTCATTCATTTGTAAATCCATTAAGATTATTCGTTTTCCTAATGAAATAGGTAGAATATCGAAAAAAACCCGAGGCAATAACATTCTACCAGAGCCATCTCAGGACGTGGAAGGTCATTTATTAGAAGGGGTGTCCACCTGTGGTAATAACATCATTATGCTACGCCTGAAACCAGCCTCTTTATTGCGGAAAACCCTAGCGATTACAGCATTATCATTTTAGTGGTTCGCATTTTTTATAATAAGTCCTGCCATTTTTATTTGCATGTTAGCTTTAGTTAAATTTTCCTTGTGTAACCAGACGTAATAAATCAAATAAAAAATAACACCATTTCCAACTAAACCACTTCTGTTATTAACCTGCGTGTAAAATCGAAATACTTAGCAGTAATTAAACAAGAGGGTTATTTAGTTAAGTTAATATAATATTGAGCAAGCAAGCACGCATACTAACCCGTATTACACAGAAGGTACGTACGTACGTAGAGGACGTCATACGTCATTTAAAGTCGGGTCACCTCCATTTGGAAGAACAAAGGGTAATAGTAGTCGTTTAGTTAGTAGGTCTGTAGGTAGGTAAGAAAGCATAATCATCGGTACCTACCAAGGTCGGGCCCTCCCTGTGCAGGTAACTCCCATGGGAGTGCCGGACTGACAGAGTTACAAAGTACCGCAGTGACGGCATGGCCTAGCTGGCATGGCCTAGCTGGCATGGCCAATCACTTCCATGTCACTGGCCCACCACGTGTATACTGCGTGACTATGATGATGCTATCCCACACCGAAGATAGTTTATTTACGAGCATTTGGCTCGAAGATTATATTGCGTGGATAACAGTATTTTTTACAGCTCAGCATTTATTTAGAGCTCAATGAATAAAAAGTATAAAAATATTGCGTTTTAGTGGGCTGGTAAAGTATCGTGCAACATCGTCTTTCATATAGTTTTCCATTTACTTTCTTTGTATCTGTTGCCAGGTATTTGCATTTGTATTATGTAGATATCACTATAGAATTTCCAGAGGATAACCTTGTGATGATATTTGACTATGTAATCACACTATACAGGAAAAGTTTTTATTCAGTGCGCAAACTGTAACCATGAATTCAGCATATCATTCTTCACCCCTTTCCCATTCATCCCCCAGCGCAGAATTTTTTCGTCGGTTATACAAAAAAATCAGCTGTTTCATAGAAAAGTACACTACCTACGCGGTAAAAATGTATGGAACAGCTGATTTTTTTTTGTATAACCGACGAAAAATTTCTTCGCTGGGGGGTCTAGAATGATATGCTGAATTCATGGTTACAGTTTGCGCACTGAATAAAAACTTTTCCTGTATATTGCAATCCAACAAGCGCTTGCTTTATGCTTTAATTGGCCAACATTGTAAAAAATCAAGTTCACCGAAATGTTTCTATTTGATGAAAATCATTTCCTAAATCTAGGATTTTTCTAGTAGGTATGGTCAAGTATGGTGGGTGTGTGGTGGACATTCATAATACATGCACACACATCTTTGTTTGCTTATTAGTTATACCTACTGACGACTGAAGAGTGATAATTAAATATTTATTTACTTATCCTATCTCTTCTCAGAGTTATCACTTCAAAGGTGTCCCCTTATACAAATGTGTGAAACTCATCAAACTCATATCAGCTTTGATCGACGTGAGTGACGTCAGGCGTTGATGGAACTATCCAAAATAACTGGAATTTGTTTATAATAGAAATAACAACGTTTATTTGCGATGTATTATTAGATTCTTTAGCTCTGACGCTGAACCTAGTTATGGAAAAAGGTACATTTTGTAGTTTATTTGTGTCACAGCCGTCATTAGCTACATTGTACAATTTATAGTTCCCGAACAAAACTGTTTTGTGGAATTGTACAGTGATCACTTTATACTCGTAGTCGTAGTGGTCACTTTACCATAGCCAGTGCTATAATTGGCGCTGAATTCATTTGGATATCATGTTATTCAGGCATATTTTCTATTGTTCAGGTTCTTTTGTGTATGGTTTAAAAATATTAAAACCGATGAAACGAATTACCACGGAAAAATGTTGTTGGATTCTTTGAAAACTCGTAACACGGCATTTGCATACGAAATCAAGATAAGAAGCAAAAACATATATAGATAATTGAATTTTGACCTTAATAAAAATCCCCTACACGATTACTTAGGTACCTACTATTGATTTAAATATTCAGTTATTTAAAAGGTAAATATTGACATAGTTCGAAACATGCTCGGACAGAAAGAAACTGGTATATGTAGGTAGGTGATTCACAATTCACAAGCGATTTAAATCAATATTCATGCTAAGAATAAGCTTTATAGATAATTAATTATAATTATGTCCTTCCTGTCTTTAAGAGGTTCAGGAAAATGATTCAACGTTCAAACTCATCGATATCTTACTCATAGCAACCTGAACATCATTCATCAGTGAGATTGGTCACAAGTACTTTTAAAACAATAGGATTTTAAAGGTCACTGGGACGGTTAAACCAACGAGCTGTCGTTACAACCTTATTATAGTTAAGTATTCGTTTTACATTTTGTTTAGGTTACAGCAACTGCCGTGCCTATGACGTTTTTTAAATTAAATAGGTAATCCTTTTGTTTAAAATTTTACAGACGTATGTACAGACGCGACAAATTGACTCATAAGTTAATTTTGGCTCGTAAGTCGTAAGTGTCATTTATGTGACGTTAAGACGTAGGTAGGTAGTCACGTAAGTAGTACACAGATAATGTCCCTAAGATTAATTGTCAAGAAGAGGTCGTTGACTAACCTGCAGGACAATAATCCTAAAGGTTAGTCATCAAAGATCAAAGTAAAATAAAAAGAGAATTCATTGAAAATCGCCACTATTGATTCTCAAACTCTAAAATGATTGATGTTATAATCCGTAGTCAATAGTTAGATACAATTTATTTGTTGGCAAGCTTCTGGGCAAGAGGGCACGTGTCATTTTACCACACAAGATGGTGTCAAGCTTGTTGTAATAAGAAATTCTCCTCGACTCGTACCGTACACTCACATCTACATATATGTACCTAGCTACATATTTCTGTAAGGTTGAATGTCTACTTATCGATTGTACATGAACCTCGTAACGCTTATAATCGATCTGACAGTCGTTCACGTATCTTGGCACTGAAATGAACCGTATGCTGTCGTAATAAAGTCGCAAAGTAATGAGTCACGTTGATAGGAATAATCTTACATAAGTCACTGGCGTCTTAGATAGTCTTCCACCATAACACTTGAGCATAATTGTGTAGTTTCCACTGTTTAAATGCGTCAACAGAGCACCCCGGCACCTTTATAGCATCAGGTAGTTGTGCGTGAAGGCTTCATGCCTATTAAAATGTTTATTGTCTTTTATAGTTTCAAGGAGACATCGCAAATACGCGATCGCCTCGTCGAGCGAAGAAATATGACATAGAGACTACTGTCAAAGTTTGAAGATTGTAAAACTTTAATCTTTGTAGTCAGCAGTATGGACGCTAACCGGGTAAGCCTCGTGGTTTCACGAGAGCACCGAACTACATACTGCACTAATGCACTTCATTGTATCATCACAAATAAATTATGAAGTTTTGAACATAAATCGCTTTACCGGTTTAATTACAAACTTCGACCGACGCTGTAACCAGCGAAAGGTTTACTAATTCATTAGTTTCACGTCAGTTTTCCTCCACGAAAAAGGTGCAAAAAACGACCGTGAAGCGCTCTACCCGTCCAATAAAAGTACAAGGGCCGTTTTAGCTTATTAGGTAATAAATCGAATCACGGATTTTCGTGATTACTTAAACGATACCACTATTAAACCTGCCCAAAAATGACTAGCTCATGAAAACTTCGGCATTGAACATCACGGGGATTGAATTCGTTTCAACTTCGCAAACTTTTCTAATTTTTTCTTTGAGATTTGCAAAGTTTGTTGCCTTGTTCTGCGTGAATATCAACGTAATTTGCAAAAACAGATATAAGTGTTTATGAATATAAATCAGTGGACGAACTGCCATGCAATGTTATGCCAAAGTTAACCATAGTATTTGCGAAATTTTACAGTCTTTTCATGTAAATTTGAGAGAATTCGTCGACGAGAGCTATAAAATATTATAGCAAAATCACGCGATCGAGAACGTCTACCTTTTGACACGGACGATCACAGACATGTTTATGACGATGCATTCTATTAAGTATTCGAAGCTGCATTTGTGTATTCATCTATGTCATATGGATATGAGGTGTTTTCGTTTGAAGAGGTCAAAGAAAGAAAAAAGCTTAGACCCTTCTTTAAACCACTGAACCTACCAGCAAGTTTTAAATTAAAAATAACTGTTTGATAATTCGATCTTTTACTATTCATTTGAAATGAAAAGACATTTCGCGTGACGTATTTCTATTTCAGTTGGGATAGGCTTTAAGCAGGCACCATTTTACTATGCGTTCAAAGTCAATTTAGAAGTCATGCCTTTTTATCAGCGATGTTCTTATATTGCTCTCATTTGACATGTTTGGCAAAGTTTATTTCAAACTCTTAAATGTATCCATGATTGTGCAGTTTTAGAAATTACGTAGATCAAAACTTTTTGTATGGATCAGTTAATATTTTAGCTAAGTAATTGGAAATAATCAGTTCAAAGAAACGCGGTACGTCAATTCGTATTATGGCTATGGTCAGTGTCATTATAAACACAAATATGATCTTTGGATTCAATTCGATAAACTGTGCGTAACGTCTAGGGCGGTGACACTCGTTGTGACGTCACAGAGATGACTATCCAAAGTATAAAACTGTGGCAAGATTATTTTGAAGTGTCGCAAACAGTAGACAGGATGACGCTTTGAGAGATTAAAGAGATGAAGCTTTGATATTCAGTTTTGTGGAAAAAAGGAAGTAAGGTGCCTACTTGGTAATTTCCTACTCGTTGAAAACTCGTAGACGCCTGCGCAGTCTTCGTTACAACGTATACTAATGGATTTGTACTTAGATATGCTTCATGATAATAATATTTGGCAGCTAAAATGTCGGGAATAAAATGAATTCGTAAACAAGCCATTAACCAGGAATTTCCTTGATATAAATATTTTGTCATCGTGTCTCATTTACCGGCGAAATAATACCGCGTGTACTAAGGAAATGTCGAAAATTCTTTCCAAATGGAAGGAAATTTAGCAAACTTCTATCTTTTTTTTTTGACAAAACTATTAACTGAAACGGGTTCAGAGGACGTGCAGTTTATTTTTTACTCGGCAATAGCTCGTTGACCCAGTAGCCGAGTTCGTGACAACTTGTATCTATCGGGCGTTGCTCGCTTGGCTCACGCGGTTCTGGTGGATCCATGAATAGGGGACGAGAACACGGAAATAAGCCATTTAGTACATTTCTCAATTCCACATAGACCATACGTAATCATAGCTTATCTTCACTGTGTGCGCGATTCGAACGACGTAAACGGCCCTGATAAAAGAGGAGTAGGTAGGTAATTGAAATTGCTGTAAGATTGATTCAATTTCATGGCACGTTATAGGCATAAGCTTAGTTTGATGGTTTGTGCTTTCAATAGCTTAGAATCAATGATAATAGGAATGAACAAGTATCTTTTATTCAGCCATAATAGACGCGAAACGTATTTTTTGTATTCTATTCAAGATATTAAATGTTTTGATAGAATTTGTTTTTCTGGAGATCTAGTTTGTTATGATTTCGGTCGAGTGGGGGCGATGGGGGTTGGTGACAGCGCGATCGTCTCCGCCCCACACCCGTCAGATACCGTGTTCAATCACTCTACATTTTGTGAATTATTGCCTAGACTTGCAAAATATTGAGTGTTTGCAATTTTATTCATGATATTATAACGTGTAGGTACTAGTTTCTATTGTCTGTGGTATACTTCATCGATTGTGTCTGCCCCATGTAAACAATATTCTATTTCGTGATTAACCAAAATCATGTTACGCGATAAGGGCGAAATAAGTAGCTTACTTACCAACATGTAAAACTTTGGTAACCTAGATTTTGGGAATAATACGACTAAGTTTTCCTATATCTAAATTAAAATCTCTTCATTAAAAGTTTCGTGTTCATAAACCTGCAATTAGTGTATCCCGTTGGTATCATGGAATTGTTTTCTGCTATTATAAATACTTGTTTATTTTTGAAAGGCCCCAACGGAGACTCGCCCCCTGAATACTGGGTTGGCTGGTCAAGATTCTACTCAGCCACCAGCAATTCGTCCACTTAATAGAGTCGATTCACGTTCAGCTTTCCCACCACAATCTCCGAGACCAGCCGTACCGCCGTCACAACCAAGACCACAATTTCAACCTGGAGGACCCGTTACTACACCTCCACAATTTGCGCCAAGAGTAGGTGCCCCAGTGCCTAGAGGCCCAGCCCCACCCGGACCTCCAGGAGCCCAAATTCGGCCTGTGCCGCCTACCTTACGACCTTTTGGTCCGCAATCGATTGCACCCCAACAAGGACCTAGGCCAGTACAGTCACCGACAGGACAGCCACTACAACGAGCTCCTCCACCGAACAATTTGCAGTTCGGTCCGAGGCAGCCACCAATTGTCAGTGCAACCACACCCGACGGAGGCAGACCACAGATTCCTCTGCAACAGCCTAACGGGGCACCTAAAAACGGAGCACCTGTACCTGGATTCCAGAGACAACCATCGCAAGGCTCTTTGAAGGGTCTCGATCCATCGAATACTTATCAGACGAAACCAGTCAACCTGGATAACCAAAGTATCTCAAGTGACAACCAAAATGTCAACAAAACAGAAAACGGTATTGAAGGGCCTACGGTGGCCAAAGGTAGGAGTTACAGCATTGCAGCTGCCCCCGGAGTTCCAAGTCCTTTGAAAGCAGAAGATGATCGCCGAAAATCTGTTAGTGCTATTGGAGGCAGAATAGATGAATTTATCAGCCGCAGTCCGGGACTTGGGTTGATACAGGAAGGAAAAATAGAAAGCAAAGAAAATGTACGTGAATCTAAAGAAAGCATTCGATCGGAAGGCTCTAATGAAGGAGCGAAAGAGATTCCAGAACGTCCCGAATCCCGCATATCTGGGTCTAAAATGACGGAATCTTTTATCGGCTCTCTACCAGCTCCAGCTCCAAAAAAGAAGTCAGATGACGATGATGATGTGATTTCGCAAAACACTTTGACTGCACAGCGAAAAGTAAATGAAACTGCTAAACCGAAAGAAGAGTTTTCGGATCGCTCACCATCGCTGACGCGCAGTGATGATTCTCCGGAGCCTAAACAGAAACCAACACTGAGTCCAACTGCACCAAACAAGTCTCAGAGTGTGACCCCAGAACCAGCGCGTCCTAAAACACCAAAAGTAGAACAAAAAATAGAATCAACAAGGGGGATTGATTCTAACAAAGATGTGAAACCTGTACCAACTCCAAATAAGACTCCTTCAAAGTCACCATTACCAGATGCTAAGCCACCTCTACAAGTTCCGAAAAAACCAAATGATTTAAGCACTCCTATTGCTTCAGCAGATTCTAAGAAATCAACACCTCGCAAAACAGCTTCTGCGCCTAAATCTCGACCTAAAGGTAATATTTAGGAATCTCGAATTACAAAAAATATTCGATTTAAAATGAGCCAAACGTCTTTGATTTAAATACATAGATTAATATGGTTATCACAATTCAACTGTGTCATTACATTAACATTTCCTTTCTTTAGATGGTGACAACGATAGCGGTGTGGATGAATCTACACAGGGACATGTATGTATTTGTATTCAAATATTTTCTTTATTTTAAACAGAATTCAGCTCGAAGTAATATTTTTATTTCTTTGAAGGATATCAATGGGTCTCCCGGTTCACCGAACAAGAAGATTCCGAGTAAGTTACCCATGAAGGAGAAATCAAGTAACAGCCTGAAAACGAGTCTTTCACGATCATCGAGCAAAAGTGCTACTGCTAAAACACCGGAAAACCCTCTACCAAATGATAAGAAAAGTGAGTATTTGTGTTGATGCAAATTTTTTATGCTTCAGTTTTTATTGTGTTAGTATTTTTTGCCCTTAACCTTCATTCTATTGTACTTTACAACCAGTATTCATTGAAATTATAGCTCCATTGTATTGGTTAATAAAGTATATTAAACGATGACTGCCATTTTTAATACAGTACCTAAGCCAAGTTAAAGCCAGAACAATATGAATAAAAAATTGCCCAGTATAACATTGGAATGTTTGCTGAGTTTGCTCAAATTAAGGGGATATAAAGGGGAAAAACGTGGTATAGAATTATAAAAATCACGATATCGGCTATTGTTAGTACGTTATAATAAATTAATAGGCAGGTGCTTAAACTGCTCAACATATTGAAAGGCGCATACTATAAACTTATTGTAATTACATTTCAGAAGTGCCAATGAACAAAGTGCAAGTTGGCAATGCTCCGTCGCCCAACATTAAATCGGTGAAATCGAAAATTGGCTCATTAGACAATGCGACGTACAAGCCTGGCGGTGGAAAGGTTAAGATTGAAAACAGGAAATTAGAGTTCGGTAACGTAACGCCTAAAATTGCTGCTAAAAATGATGCTTATACTCCAAGTGGTGGGGTTAAGAAGGTATATACACTTTGATTTTTTTAAACCCGAGCATTGTAGCCTTGAGTATCTTTATAAAAATTACGTCGTTGTACTTTTCAGATTGTATCCACGAAATTAGAATGGAACGCAAAATCGAAGATAGGCTCGCTCCAGAATACTGCGTACAAACCAGGTGGTGGCGACAAGAAAATTGAAACCGTGAAACTGAATTTTAACGAGAAAGCAAAACCAAAAGTTGCTTCGACAGTTAACATCACTCATAAGCCTGGAGGTGGTGCCATCAAGGTAAACTAAAAACGAGACATAGGTTCTTGAGATATCAATTGAATAGGTCATAAAGATGCGGTTATAGGCGAAATATTAGGTAACAACTTTCAGTGAGTACTCTTTTTGCCTAGTTTGTCAGCACGGCTGGTAAAAGTAACATTCAAGTAGAGCTTAAATATTTGGTAAAGCACTTAGACATAAAAGATGGCAATACGATCAAGTATCATCATCGAGCAAATATGTTAGCGCAGTTCACAATTCGTATTATAGACGCACTCAATGTAAAAATAGAACAATCGAAGTCATTAGGTATGTATTGTTTGTTTAAGTACAATATTAAAAATAATGTTGTTCTTCTTTAGTCTACAGTTGCAAAAGACGGAACGAGAGCAGTGAGTAAATATCAATATCTAAGTTTGTGTGAACACAGTCACTATTTATTGCACATTTTTTACGTAAAACGTGTTTTAGGTTTAAGTTTTACGCGATGACGTCAATGCACATACGTCATATACAATCGAAGTATGAAATGCAATGTCTACATACGTAATTATGGGATTGTATCGTTATTATTTTCTAGAATGTTAAATGGGCGTTACCGCGATGGAGGGCATCTCATAAACATTTTGCCTACCACTCTTTATGGAGTAAGGTTGGTTGGGCGGTACATATTTTGTACCATACGTGGGATATTTGACTTGATAGAAACTTTCTAGTGTCTACCTAAGGTATTTCTAGGACGGGCTGTGGCTGTAATTTTCACGCTAGGTGTTTTGCTTTTTGAATATAAACAACTGTGTCTTTCACATAAAAATTAAACAACATAAATAAAATCCTGCCGGATTGAGAAATGCGAATGATAGTAGAATAAGTGTCGTTACACCTTATACGTTTTATTTTCACACAGAATGCCAAATTTCTACATAAAATATTAATATTATGATTACCTAACGTAGAGAACGAACATACGACTGTTACCTGTACACACGACCTACACGAATATCATCGACAAGCACGCCATGGAAATCAATAACGATTATGCATTGTACTATGAAATAAACACAAACATATGTGTACACGTACACACACCACATGTTTATGAAATTATTACTTAGCAACCGCACTGATATGACCGTATATATTTATGTATATATGAAGGTTCCGTGGATACAATTGGCAAATAGAATTTTCCATTGTTTAATTGTGCTATGACCACCTATTTGTCTCAGCAATTAATGTAATTGGAACAAAATTGTAACCCACAGCAAAATTCCGAAGGGAAAAACATTTCTAGAAATAAAAATACTTTTATCTAATGGAAAACCTTGTCTAGTTCAAACGATCTAGACAAGGTTTGGGGAGTTCAGCTGACCCATGAAACAATCGCCTACTAGAAGCCGTTTGCATGTAAGCTCAACGGTTTTCACGATTATAATTTGTTATCGTTTCCAGTGTATTTTTCATATGAACAATAGGGTTGATACGACATTTGTCTTGAGAGTATGAACCATTTACTGTATGGCATAATCATGAATGTATTTTTGGAGTAGGTAGATAGTATTTTTAATATGACCCACTATGTTATATGCGTCTATATTCTAACCGCGATCTTGATAAATGATAATGACCTTTCGGTTATGTTTACATTATCGGATTTATCATTTTGCTTATTTTGATAAGAATATTCTTCACATCGTCGTACATCGTTGAGTATGAGTAACCGTATGTATTTTTTTTTCTATATTTAAAGGGCTTTGTCGCTGAGTGATAACGTCGCCCTGTAACATCAGCAAAATCAACTAAACCGTTCAAATAAAAAAAAACAGTTTATACAGTATCCTAGCTTATTCCGATAAAGGACAAGTAAGGATAGCATTACACTCTCCATACCTATGTATTTATATTGATTTGTTGTGCAAATCAATATAAATACATAGGTATGGAGAGTTGCACTATACTTAAATATAGTCAGAACAAATTAGTTTTTTTTCTCGTAGGTACATATAGATAGTATCATGATTTGTCTGCCTATTCGTAGTGGCATTTTCTGGTTACATAACATTAATATCATTGCTTAGATCTACATGAGTTAAGCAGACATATTAAATTATCTCCAGCGTACTAACCTATTACCATTTGTATGATTATTTTACGTATTATCTGTGATAGGATTGATTCATTTGTGTGGTTACAATTTTCTTCTATTCATAATAGTGAAGTTATAGTTGTATACATTTAATGGAAAATATTGACTTTATACCGCGTGGCGCCGGCTATACTTAGCAATGTTTCACTTTTCACCATTTCATTCTTGCGTCAATAATAGACTGACGGAGGGACTGGCAACAATGCAACAATATTAATCACATAGGTACCTAATCATTTGGAAAATATATTTTGTTCTTTCTTATATCTACGGAACCTCCAAATTATTATAATATTATATGTATTTTTATTTTATGTGCACACTCACTTCTTTGAAACAGATCGAAAATCAAAAATTGGAATTCAAAGCACAAAGTAAAGTTGGCTCCATGGATAACGTAAAGCATAAACCTGGAGGCGGTGACATCAAAATATTCGATGACAAAGACTACATCAAGCAGATGACGGGACAATCCCCGGTGCCCGACAGTCACGGCCATTCCCGACAGGAGGTGAGGCCCTTTCCAGCCGCTTGACGGGCCTTTGCATATATGTCGTGTTCGCTTTTTAATTTTTGTTTTTTCGGTGGAGGTCATTTAAATCGCAATCACTCATTTTTGTTTCAGCCAGGATATTTATACACGTTTTATTGAGTAGGTAACTCATTGGGTTGCAATGTGTGAAGGGTTGGCTAATGTGTATAACAATTTTCTAACGCGTCTGTTTTGTTTGTTTGGTTTTTAGTTTTTCTTAACCATTATTTTACTTTTAATTTGCGTGTATTTTCAATTTTATCAATAGAGTGGCGATTAATGCATTTTCTTTTCATCGTAGAGTCCAGTGCCAGCGACATCGGAACCACCAAAGTCCGACGAGAATTTGAATCAACAGCAGTGTTAAGAGCTTACCTACACTGAGAAACTTCGACTTCTCAGAAAACCACTCTATTGTTTATAATCAAGAGTCCAAACTTATTGTATAACATTTTTATATTTGTTAATTTTGTTCGATATTGATACCCAGTTTGAGTGAGTTTATTAAGGTACGTTTGTTTTAGACAAATTAGATTATTAAAATTTGTCGTAATCAATGTCAATGATTTATTGCATATCTTTTCGGACAATATGTTTAGTGCGTTATAAGTGTATCGATCATTAAAATTTGAATTGTATTGTTATACGTAATAATAACTTTGAATGTTGTATTTGTAGCGTTAAAATTGATTTATAATTTGACAAGTGATTTCCTTTTTTAAATCATCATTATAACCCGAGTGATGTTAGTATCATGAGTGCCAATTCATACTAGTACCGTAGAAGTATCCATTGTGATGTATACAGTAACTTTGTGGCAAGTAGTCTATACCTTTATCGATGGTATTGTTTCAGCAAGCATGATTTTTTAGTCTCTATCATTGTAAGTAATAGCGCTTGATTGATGCCATTATATACAATGCACTATTCGACATTACTTTCATTAGCAGCACTAACGTACATTTTCTCATGCGATGTGTTAGTATATTGTATTGGTAATCAAGTGATATTCATATATTCTGCAACTATATCTAAATGTGTATATTTATTTATACTATTCCTAGCTATATAGGCTTTGTTATCACTGTGTTTTGTTATTTCCACTACGTATTCATAGTATTATATGCACTGACTATTTGAATGTTTTATTATTTGGAATGTGAAGTTAACAAGTAGGAGTTCTTGGCACAGCATTCATCATGATTTTGTAATACACAGGTGTAAAAACTTGTAGCTTTTTCTCGCA
This sequence comes from Antitype chi, assembly GCA_947359405.1. NCBI lineage: Eukaryota > Metazoa > Arthropoda > Insecta > Lepidoptera > Noctuidae > Antitype > Antitype chi. The sequence goes on along the minus strand of OX375820.1, from coordinate 11,393,531 downwards.
TTCGCGTAATGTTGACAAGCCAGTTTTCACGATATTGTCATTGACGGTTCTATGATAACACGAGACACTGCTGTGGCGAGAACGGTGCGGGCTCGAGATTGACTGACCAGATTATTATATAAATGTTTTATATGTAACTATGACTATAAGAGATGATTAGGTTTAGATAGCGTGTATTAATGTTTGAAGCTTGAGTCACAAAACTTTCTTGCATTGTCATTTTTATTATAAGAAAGATGTTTTGCATTTGAGCGGTTCAATTGATTATTTCTATGTTATTAAAATTTGGATGCGTTTATCGTACTAAAATTATGAATTCGTAAATTTTCACGCAAGCTTTTTATGGTAAAATGTCTAGATAAGTTTTAACTAAACTAATAGATACTTACTATTTACCAGTAGACAGCAACTTAAGTCCGAGTTTTGAGACCGATGTTTTATGAAGAGCAGGACGTATTGTATACCTATAGGTAATCGTTTAATACAGTTTAACACAATACGAGTTCGTTTTATTTAGTACACTAGTTCACAGATCACCAGACATTTAGAATCAACAGTATGTAGTGGACTATTGCCTTTACTTCTCACTTGCACTTAAACTGTCATAAGATAAGGGCAGATTCATGTTTTGGATGAAACCTCATAACCTTTGGTAAGTTTTCACTTTTTAAACTACATTTTTTTTCCTAGTTTTTAGGTAGTATAATTACCTACTTCAGATGTAGTGTAAACATAATTATTAATTAGTTTGAAATTAAGCCTTGGAACCATACCAAGGATGTTTGGAGTCTATATTAATTAATTTGATTAATTGTTGACGCCATAAAAATAATAATGAGGTTTTGTCGATTTTCCATAATTTCCGGTTACGAGGGATTTCTTTGGTTTTTATAATAGTCTGTTGGGTTATAAGAACCTAAAATATCTCAATAATTTTTTTCTTTGTACATTAGTAGGCAGGTATGTTTTTCGAAAAAACCGAAATTTTAGGAAATGGTATTGGGTACTGCCCGAGGAAACCGGTGTACTAGCCTAACGGGTTAGTGATCGCAAAGGCAGTAGATTGCAGGCGAAGCTACCACGATATCTGTATTTTATCCGGCGGGAAACCAAATAACTTTTTTCAACATTTTCACCACTAAGGGTCGATTTTTTAATCGACAGATAACTTTTATTTGAGGAATAGCAGTTTGAAAACTGTGTGTAGAAATTATGTCAAACTATCATATTTATTCTACAGATAAAGTTAAAGTATCTGACTTTCGAAAAATCTGTCCTAAGAGAAAGTTGGGAAAACAAACTTCTAAGGATCCTCCGTCTACTCAACATCGTCAGTTAGTTTAGTCAGTTTTGAATGTAATTTTTTGAGAGAGGTCCATGTCCCGTAACTTCATAGAGCAGGACTTCTTTGTAGGATCATACGATTTAACTGTGATTTATAAAATTAATATTCCCTATTAACGCAGGAACAATATTACAATATGTCCGTCCACGAGTGGACTGAGGCGGCCCGTCCGAAGTCCCGGTGCCTGTCAGCTCGGGCTCCGCGCACGCCCCGTACACCGCGCACCCCCCGAGCCCTGTCCCCCCGCCGCAGGGTCCCAACCATGGATGAAGAGGACCTGGTCATGCGCAACAACGAGAGGAACCGCCGGACTTCGGTAGCCAGGCCCCTAAGTGCTCGCGAGGTTCCTCGCTCCACATTGTCCAGGCGAACCTCGCTCACACAACGTCCAGCTTTCTCCATATATTGATGTAGAAAACGTTGAGAAAACGGAGTTTATTAAAAGAGCCCTAGGCTTTCAGTGTTGTCTAATTGTTGTAGGAAGTCAGACATGTAATTTGAATTCTAAATGTTAGACTTTGTAGTGGTAGGTTTACAATGCGCACAAAAATATTTTTACTCTGCAACTGTGCACAAAAATAACGTCAAAGATGATAAAAATAATGTCTTCTTTATGGCTTCTTCTATGTCCTTAGTAGTTTCAATTTTCGCATTGTGTAGGCCATGATTTGCTTAGCAAATTCTTTATGTATATTAATATTGATGGTAGATACCTATGTATGTAGTTTCACAGATACACAAGACTAGAAAATTCGACACAGTCGTTCTTAAATACAGGTAGAAAGCAGCTTTAGTCGGTAATTGAATGTCCGAGTTTATTTATGTTGATTAAACTATACCTACACCCACATTTTGACTTTTATTTGACCGATCTGCTATCCCAGATCCGCCCATAGCAGCTTGGGTTAAATCCTATTTACAGGATGCACGTTTCATGCTGGTGGCATAATTACAATAAAATTGAAGCAATAAATACACAATACTTCTACTAAACTTACTTTGAACGTTGCAACTTTTTTTGTTGCTATAACTTATGGTATGCCACAGGCATTTAAATCAGACCGTGTAAATCCGGCTTTGGGCCTTTTGTGCAGACGCTAGCACATCAAAGTACCCCTAACTGTAAAATTTTACCAATTGAACCATTATGCTTATGTGATAAAGTTGAAAATCTATTAAAGAAATTTGACAGATTAGGGTAGCTTGATGTGCTGGCGTCTGTACATGACACAGTGTTTTCACGGTATGGCGTATAAACCGCGCCGTAGAAAAAACGTGTCCGTCAACAAGCTTCCCATAGTGATCCATACTACACTGACGACCGTGCCTGCACACGGCGGATAAACCGTTGTTTATCAAGGCAAGAAAAACGTGTGAGTAGAAAGGGTCACAAGCCTGATAAAACAAAAGAAGCATGATAGAATTCTAATGTAGCTGACTGGCAGCGTTGTTCTATCGATCCTACATCTAGAGATATATTATTACTACCAATCTCTATTATTACTACAATCTTGCATTAGGTATGTACTCTTTTACTAGAAGAAGAGTACTTTACATTTGCCGACCACGCATCGGCAAACGTAAGGTAGGAAAGACGCCTTCAGGCTAGGTGGAGTGACGATTTTCGTAAGATGGCTGATAGTAGTTGGATGAGGGTTGCCGAGAATAGAGCCGAATGGTGTTCAATTGGAGAGGCTTATGTCCAGCTGTGGGCTGGGATGATGATATTCTACTCCTATTTCGCAGAATAAACTTCGTAAACGCTGTGCTGGTGCATAGTAGAGAATCTAGTCGGTACCTAGGTATTTGCACTATTGTGCAGGATATTCCATTTGGTTTGAATCTGCAGGAGTTTACCTTTCCTACTAAGAAAGGGACGAAGGAAGTATCCAGTACATACATAAATTAAAATAATGCAGATGGCTTTTGGATAATACTAATGTTAATTTCATCAGAAATGGTCCCTAAGCCGACATTTAAGTGATATTGAAATCTTAATAGTACAAAGGTCGTAGCGTCGTGTTGAGTTTTAATAAAACAATAATATATTTTATATATTGTTTAATTGGTGTACATGGTTATGCATTATAATAATATTTATCGATTGTTAATTCATTAAATTATGGCACTTAACACATAAAAATATCTTTAAACAAATAGATACATACATTGAATGAGATAATGTCACGCCGGAAAACAATTGATAATACATACATAATTTAATAAGTGTTAATTTTTCGACATAAACTTAATTATAATATTCGGAATAATTTCTCAGTCGTTCGTTGACATTTCGTATTGTAACGAAAGCCTCTTTTTGTTTTTACTTTTTTTTTATAAGAAAATAAAGTTTTCAACACAAAATTCAACTTATTGATCCCAATCGTAAAAATTATAAATAAAAAATCTTACTCACAAAATAGTACAATAACTTAACCTTTTGTACCCATAAGGACAACTGACTCACCACATGTATCCAACAATACCTTAAAACGAACGCGCAGGATGTCATTTTATAAAAAACCAGTTCAACATCATTCAATAATACAAACTGTTGATAAAAACTTACGACTAACAAACTCCTCTATGCACTGCAAACAGAGACTAACTGCGAAGCGATTACTTGCTGAAGCCGTCGCGAAGCAACCAACACTACGGTCTGATCTGTTCCATCAGTAGATATTACTTTGATTACTTTAAGGCTTGTTTGTTCGACTAATACTTTAACGGCTAGTTAGGAGTTTTGATTACTATAATAAATAATTTGTGTAAGCATTCCCCATGCTATTTAATGTTAAGTAGACGATACAATGGATACTTCGACTGATGCAACAAGCGCACACACACGACACAGTAACACTATATATAACTTTAATACATACAAAGGCCACAACACATCATTCAGTCACAAAGCGCGAATTAACCTAACACTGTAATGAAATGTGTATTTTACAAACGCTCGCCGTTCTTACAGCATGGAGGTTACGATGTTACGATCATCTAAGTAATTCAACTATAATTTAGATAACATTATTAACCTAATTATTGTATAGATTATTTCTATTGTACAGTACTAATTTGTGTCAACCAACGTCCACCCACTCTAGGTAATGAGATTATCGTGTCGACGAGCCTCTTCATCTTGTTCACTGAACGTAGCTGGCAAGAGTAGACACCTCACGGCTGTCTCGAGAAACACACCTCGCTCATACGCAAAGTTATCATAATTTAGCTCACTACGAGTATATCAACTACATGTCATCAATGTTGTGACTCGATAGCACGACGGACTACGACAGGAACTGTATCGTGCATTCAAAAGTTTTGTTACAAATTTTGACCTCTAAAATCACTACTAAGAATAACTCCATAATATTATGTACAATCACGTTACAGTTTACACCAATTAACGAATACTGAAATTTATAATAGGATACATAATATATTAGAGTATTACGTCTCGAATATTAATATCAATCATATCATCCGATAATGTTGCGCTTCCAACTTGAGCAATAAAATACATTACATACCAAAAATATCGTTTCTTTCCGCATCATAATAGCAGTGATATGACCATTATATCACAATAATATTCGTGACTGTCAAGCAGACATTTGTTTTAGATGAAGAGTCCATCTTTAATACCAATATCGATATCATAATTGATTTAATACCGCTAATTAATGTACATAGAGTCAGGTACGGTTGTTATACAGTATTTTATATGAAAGTGCTGGTTTTGGGATGTGTGACGTGGAGAGGCACATGCAGTTAGATTGAAAACAAGTAGTTATACCAACACCGTATTATAATCTGTCAAATGGAACTTTTAAAGTGTAGGTCAGTTTAGGGAAGGGTAGTGTCGGTAAAGGCCATGCAGTTAGTCATGTACACCAGTTAGTTCACCTACACCGCTGTAATTAATGAACCCTTCACCACAGACCGCAGAGGAAGGTGCTAAGGAGTGGCTGCATGCAGTTAGTGTAGCCAGAAGTTAACACAATCTGTGGATAGCTGTTCTGTCAATGATTGGTCAATATTATTCAGGTTCACCGTACCCGATGTTAAAAACGTAATGAATTCACAAGTAATACTTAGTCATCGAAGTACTATAAAATTTTGTTATAATTTATTCCTACATGTTAAACCACTAATACCAATAAGTTGTAATTAGTATATTATACACATATCGTTAATATCGAGGGTAATTTTAGACATCAAATTCACATTCACACGTAATTTATCTAAACACCGAAGTACATTGGGGCGTGTTTCTCTCGACAGCCATGGATTTCTATGATTTTAGGATACGATGGAGTTTGCCCTTAAGGTTTGAGATTTTGTTCCTAGCATAAAAGTAAATAGTATTCTATATATCACATATCATTGTGATAAATATTTACTGATAATGCGCCATCAAAGGGTTTTCATTACGCGCTGTCATTCCCAGTAAATATTCCCACAATTGTGTTACTTAAAATCGATTTATATACAGTCCAAGACCTTGTCGTGCCTTATAACGTAAGACTAGATTTTACTACAATAATTAGAAATGTGAGAAATATTTAATGATGTTAAGATTCTGCGAAGAAGTTATGAATATTGCTGAGTAAGGCAACATCAAAAATTAAATAATTTTAAATAATGATTAAGATATACAAATAGCGCTCCAAACGAGTGGAGTAGAGTATGAAACATAGAATTACATTACAAGTTATATTCACATAGTCTTTGAACAGCATAGTTCACGATCACAATCATTTTCACATACCGAATCGAACTAGACATCACAAGGGTTCAAGCACATTCCAGACGAAACGAAGTATCGTTCCACAAGTTCCATATTGTTTGCTCACTCCGAAACTTATTGCACATTTTCTCGATCATTTCAAGTTTATATTTTCCAATGCCTGGAAATGTTATATGACGAATCTAAGCTGGATGCGTCGATTCAGCATAAAAATCTCAAAGAATCGGAAAGTATAGAGAGAAATGCGATGTTTTTCTGACCACTTTCTTCAACGTTTGCCGTTCAAGCGTAACGGGCGCCAGGCTGGCTGCCAGTCGTGCTAGGGCTGCCAATATCAGAAGTCCTCAAGCAGCACGGCATCGCGTGGGACCAGCCCCTTATGTTCACCACGGCAACACAGCAGGTACTGGTCGTCTACCTCCAGTATAAGTCGGAGACGCTCACCTTCGTTGAAAGCCAGGTGACCGGAGTCTGATGGCAGCCGGTGCCACAGAGTCCTCACGTACCTGGAATTACATAATACACAGTTAATTAAACGCTGGAAATAAATTGATACATCCGTAATCTTTGTGGTTGGGTCAATTAGGATATGACCTGAATTAAGGAACACAGCTTCAGCCATCTTTTTGGTCCCTATCAACATCAAAAAGTGTGGTTGCATAGTTTAGACTTCCTTATTGACTGAAATGTTCATGAGGATAAAATCAGAGTACAGAGTAATAAAGTTAGTTGTAGGACTGACCTATTTACCTATTTGATTTGTAAAGATGAGGAATAACCGATTTTCGTGGTCTGGGTGTAATTATGATGCGGAGAAATAAGAAGGGTGCGACAAGAAAATTATTATGCAGGTATGAATGTTCTCGAGCATAGGCAGGTCAAAAAAATGATAAAGCTTAAGAGCAAGTGAATTCTGAAGTTACGGCTAATGATAAGTATAAGATGTGCGGTGGTCATCCCAAACAAATTGGGATAGGTAGAGCTGATGAAGATGAGTATATGGATGACTAGCTTCCGCCCGCGGCTTCGCCCGCGTGGAGGTTGGAAAGTATCCCGCGGGAACGTACTACCGGGATAAAAAGTATCCTATGTGTTAATCTAGGTTATAATCTATCTGTGTGCCAAATTTCATCCAAATCCGGGCAGCCGTTTTTGCGTGAAAGAGTAACAAACATCCATCCATCCATCCATCCATACTTACAAACTTTCGCGTTTTTAATATTAGTAAGTTGTAGTTGATGAATCTGCTTCCAAAGGCGCATCCCAAGTCTGACAACCAGTCTTACGGAAGATGACTCCAACATGCCTGGGAAAAGGCTAGGCAGATGATGATGAAAAGGCAATTAAAATGACTATGGTTGAGTACGTACTTGTGTTGTTTCTGCTGGTTGGTGGTGTGGTGCGCGCGCGCGGCGGACGAGGAGGCGGCGCGGCGCGGCGCGGCGGGCGGCGGCGTGCGCCCGTACGGCAGCGACGCCGGCCGCGGCGCCGCGCCGCCCTGCCACGCGCCGTCCACGCGGGACGTCCTGCGCACACGCAGTGGTACATCACATAACATGCTTTGCGTAAGTGTGGTTCGAGAATAATTATGAGCTGTTCGTAATGTTGAAAGTGTTAGAACACAACGTTTAACGCTGCGGATATTGATAACGCTGCTATATAAGTATACAGGATACATTTTTAACCATTGCGCAAACTGTAACCATAAATTCAGCATAATATAATTTTTTGTATAACCAATGAAAAATTTCTGCGCTGGGGGGTCTAGAATGATATGTTGAATACAAGGTTACAATTTGCGCTCTGGTAAAAAAAAATACCCTGTATGTGGTAAGTCTCTCTGTGTATGCAAATCTCCAAAAGCTGGTAGGTTATTCGCCATTACTAAACTTGTAAATGGATAGAATATGGACTAATAAATTAAGAACGATTTTAAAATACATTCTGACTTGCATTGTCTTGGAACTTAGCTGTAAAAGATGAGAAATCAGAAACAAATTTCAGATTGGAGATCAGTTCTCCGTTAGTCACATGCCATTAAAAATATTAAATTCGTTCATTAAAAAATCAATGCATTAAAACCGTGGCATATTAGGTAATTGGCTTTTTATTCAATTAGTGAATTGTTAGTAAAACCATCACATGGTTCCTCATTGGCATTTTCACTTAAGTATGTAGGTATATCATTTGCGGTTACAGAGTTATTTTCCTTAAGCATACAAGCACCACATGCTGTTAATATCAAACTGTCGTCACAACGATGTTAATCACAAGTTATTCCCATCTAAAGTACATACGTTGTTCTCTTAACAATTGTAGTGTTAATAACAGCTACATTTTGCACTCGTGGCTTCACATCGGGCCTCCTCGCTGTCACCTCGGGTAATACTCTGAAGATATGTGCAGTATAAGCATAATAAAATATTGCGGTGCTGAACATAATTTATATAAAAGCATAATATTACAAAATATAAATGTTTTTCAGTGTTTCAGTTGGAAGACATAAATAAATTCCGCCACCTGTGATATCCCATTTAACATTGAAAGTAAGTGTAGCATAAATACAATTTGTTGCTCAGTAAAAATTAAATATAGCAGCTTTATTTCTACAATAGTGTTTTATTTCTGACCGACATCTTTCATGTTTTTTTCGACTGTTATAATTTTTAGAATGACAGACATCTCTTTTTGCAACGTGATTATGGAAATATCTCCCACGTTCCATTTTTGGCTCTAGACAATGGGATAAATGGGCTGTTCTTTATATTCTATGTTACCTGTTAGCAGCCTGAGGTGGTTTCTTGTTGGCAGTGCCAGCTCTCACCGTAGTCGGTCGACTGGGTGTTGATGTGGTAGGAGACGTCCCTTTGCGAACCGGTACCGGGATACCCCTGAACATTGGAAAATCTTCGTTCTAAATTCTAGTCTTCGAGCCAGTTTTCATGACTTATAACAAAATTGATGGATTTGTCTGGGAAAAATTGTCATCGCCATGGCTTGCTTGAATCTTCGAAATACTTTATTTAATATTAAGATCCAGACAATGATACAGGGAGCCATCGTAAGACCTTATTAGAGTAGAGATAGTTTAGTGCGATGAGAACATATCCTAAAAAATCTACATGGCGTCGAAAACCAAAGTCAAAAGAATAAGGCCCCTATTTCACTAGGACACCAGTGGCGGTGCAACCATAGTCGTGCGGTCAAAAATGTATGGTTGGTTGCGCAACCGATCGAACGCTTGGTGAGATACCCACCATAAAGCTGAGTATATTTTTCTGATAGCGCCACCGTGGTGGCGCAACCATGGTCGCACTGCCAAATAATCTATGGTTTGTTGCACAACCGATTGGAAGCCTGGTGGCATCCCACCATAAAACTGTGTATAAGTTATTAGCAGCGCCACCAACCATGGTGTCCTTGTGAAATATTTGCCAAAAACTTTTCCCTAAAGGTTCATTAGAAAACCAGCGTCAGATAGCATCAGTCTGTCTGGCATTAATGCTGAAATGAACCTTTTTGGCGCAGCCGTGAGGCACACGTTGTAGTTATTTATTTATTGTACACTTTTTTAATTTGTTATTGTATTTTGTGTTTTACGGACTGTGACCAAATAAACGTTATTCTTTCTTTCTTTCTCTTTCTAAAAGCAAAACATTATGTTCAAGAAAATCAAAACACCGAATATCTATTATAATAGCTCCAACCATAAATTATCTAGTATGCGCTGACAGTATTTATCGCCACCGTTGGACCATATTTGGCACAAAGTAATAATGCATCCTGGGGGAATTGGCACAATGACCACAACCTACTCAATTGGTTCGTCATTGTGAATGAGACTGATAAATTATAACAATATTTTTGTGTTAACGGTTGACTTGTCTGATGATTGTGCGAGCTGTAACTATAACGCCAAGGTCGATCTAAATAATCTAGAACTAATTTCATCTCTAGGAACTCTAAAAGATTAGCAAAAAGATTTTTAAAATAAAAAATGTGACGGTGATCGTACGTAAAAACAAAAGAGATTTCAGAATGATTTTATACTGCATGCTTAGTAACCGAAATAGTAATGACTAATGTATGAATGTGTGTCCACTGAAAAAGTATCCACCTACTAAAAGTTTTTCCTGTCGGCACATCGAAAGAGTTAACAGGTATCCTTTGTAACGGTTACCACTACATTTTCACCACAAATTACATTCCCATGTTGCCAAGATACAAAATCCTAATCAAGGTACCAATATCGGTCGGTAAGTAATAGGAATCTTAAAAATAAATTGACAGATATCAAAACAACATTGTTTTGTAATTACCGATGGGCTGTATTCTTGGCTGGAGACTGCAGCGCAGGTGCCACTGGGCGCACGGGCGATGACACCGGTCTGGGGATCTTCGAGCCACGCGCCGCTGCCGGGGACGTCTCTCCTGAATACATAAATATACAACACATAAAGGGCGAGTTTCTTGAACGAAAACTAATGTCACAAATTTTCAAGCACGCGTAAATTGGCTGTTGATAAATCAATCGCAGCAGTTTACGCGCGCTTGACAATTTGTCACATTAATATTCGATCATTTTCGTTCCAGAAACTAGCTGTAAGACACACATGTTTTGTAGACGTGACATCATCCTTCCGATGCACGGGTTTACACAGCTGTTCCTTGTTTTCACGAAACTTGTTTTGCATTACTGTTTTGCCAATTTGTTTCAAGTTTTATCTTCGGATGCATGTGTTACTACAATTATGTATGTTGATTTACATGTAGTTGTTGTAGTTGGTTCTAAGTAATTTTGAAATGTTGGCAGGAAAAATCGCTTTTTTTTATCTACGTACTAGTTTCCTTTAGATATTTTTATTCACGGGTGTCTTCCGTGAATTTTACTATCATAAATTTTGTTATCTACGTATCGCTTTGAGTCATCAATTAATAGGAAAAAAGGCCGTAACTAAAGGGGTTACTAAGTAAGGTTTTAAGCAATGTAAGCAAGAGCATAATCAAATGCTGGACAAACCTGAGGGCGTCACGGGACTTTCGGCATTGCTGAGCATTTCCCACTTGAGTTGCAGACGTCGGAACTTGCCGCCACCAGAGTTGCCGCTACCATTGCCAGTGTTGCCACTGGCACCACTGCTGGCAGACCCCGGCCGCCAATTCTCCTCACCGCTACACTCCAGCTAAACAAAACGTACGAATGAAGTCATACATTTGCAACTTGTTATTGTCTCCTGGATTCTACAGATTGAAATATTTGAAAAAAAAAATACAAAAAATTCTACAACTTTAATGACAGTAAAATCTAAAAGTTTTTAGATTGTAAAATGTATAACTTTCAAGACAATACAAACACAAATGTTAAAATATCCTATATTATAAATTACTAATCAAGGGACACTAGTAGGTAATTACATAAAAGTGGACACAAACATATTGCAAACCATTCTAAACAATGACGTGAGAAACAATGAAAAATAAGCACACACAATAAATGTTAGCAGCAAGCAAGGTACTAAGAGCTAAGAACAACCTGCTAATTAATAACAACGTAGTCCGCAACAAAATATTGTCAAAGCACATAACATTCAAGTAATGTCCACACAAAGCACCGCCGAGTTACCTTCACTTCATTGCTGGAGGGCTTAGCGGAGGAATGCTTATTGTTCTCTAGACTATCAGTGTAATCGTCGCTGTCGTCGAACACGAGCCTATCGAATGCCTGCATTAACTTGGAGCCCAAGTGCACCCCGGACCATCTGCGGTTATTTTCTATTTCTATCCTGCTATTGTTCGGGCAAATATCATAACCGATAGTCGTCGGATTAACGCATGAGCGTGGTCTATTCTTTTCAACAGTAGTCCTTACATTCGCCGAATCATTCAGCAGGTCGGGTGTGGAAGGCTCTTTGTGTTTGGGTTCTTTGTGTCTCATTATGACACTGGTCTGACAGTCATCGCTGGAGAGACCGCTCGACTGCATCGAACGCACCAGCTTCAGCAAATTCCGCTGGTTCAGGGTTAGTGGTGGAGTGTTAATCGAAGTGGGCTGTTAAATACACCAAATGTTTTTTAGCATCATGCATCATGCCGTCCAAAGTTAGTTTAGTATAAGTTAGAGTCCTCGACAAGGTCATCGATCGAGTTCGATCGCTCGGCCATACCTTTATTTGCATTTTATGTAAGCTGTGCACGAAAGTAAATGCTAAAATATCGCGTTCGTACGCCGTGAACTGTGATTTAAGCACATGCAGTAAACAATAAAATGCAAATAAAGCGATGTTGCTTCGGCAGGCGGCTGTTTGATAGTATGCGATAGTGGTTTCGGAACACGAAAGACACGGAATATTGATTACGTATATTTCATGGGAAAGTAGCATTCAGTGTCGGCTCTTAGATATTAGATGTTATTTTGTGAATGTTATCTAAACTTACCCGACTAGCAGCACGCATGTCGCTTTCAATCTTCTTGAAACTTCTATGGAGTTCACGCATTTCGAACATGAGGTCCAAGGAGAACGGTAGAAGTTTTAGTGGTTCTAGGCTGGCGAGTAACGTGTCCAAAAGAGCTCGGCATCGCGGTTCGCCTACACAGCCAGCGAGGATCAGAGAATCAGGACTGTAGTGTTTCGCTAATATAGATTCCCGTGTACGTATATATGACACCCATGCATCTACGGATTGTGCACTGTAAGATAACAGGAACATTTTAATAAATGTATTTTCCATCCATAATATTAATTATTTCTTTTTGATTTTCGCTTTTACTTACTTGAGCAAACCAAGGATGAATGCATTGAATTTGACCAATCCCTCTGTGACTGCATCTTCGCTGTTAATTCTCAGTACCAACTCATTGAGAGATTTTGTAATTGGTCCTAAAAGGAACAACATAAACATCATAAATACGATCAAATCACATTAAAAACTATGCTTCAGGTTATCACTGACTGCTATATTCTTACCTTGTCTTGCAGTAGCTTCAACCATTTGCCAAACAGAATTATTTACTGCTCCAAAAGAAGTTTCAATATTCTCTTTCAGGCCATCTCTGAAGATTGCATACAAGGCTGGACACAGTGCATTTAGAGCTATTTTGGCGCAGGCCGGGGATTCTTTCGAGTCTCCTAAGAAGGCTAACTCAGCTTGATCCGTAGCAGGCGAGAAATGTTGAATCAACATTTCAACAGCATCGGTCACATTTGAAACTAAGGCTGCAAAAATAGAAAAATATGAATAATATAGCTACGTATCGTTAACGTTAACCAAAGTACTCATGTTTAATGTTTCTATGATATTGAAAATAACTTTACCTCTCTTTTGCGAAACATCGATTACATCATATTTCCCTCTCGCGTCATGGTGGATGGGACTTCCAAATTCATCAGGGCTTACTTCAGCTTCTTCACAAATCGGTATTTCTGCTAAATTCTTTCCCTAGAATGATATAACCTTATCTAATATTGGGCATGCGAGAAAAAATCACACATTTCATAATGTATGTCACAAAGTGGTTAATGAGTGACAAGCGCAGGTAACGTGTTCAAATTGCTAATAAAAATGTGGGTGCAAAATAAAAATGCTACAGCGTAAAATAATAGCACATCCAGCCAAGCAGATCATTTTTAAAATAATCCAAAGAACATCGAGAACATAACATAAAAAGAAAACATAAGAGCAAATAAAAAACCTAAAGTACTCACAGAAAATAACGGGCAATGATGTGTGTGAGTAGAAGTAGCATTAGCAAATGAAACGTTACCTGATAAAGTCTCTGCGCTATCACAGCGGAAATATTTGGTGAGTTAGGTGGCGTGGTTAGACTGACGACGCCGATAATGTCCTCCATAGGTTTTAATTGGGACTGTTGGCTATCGGTCTTCGTGACCTCAGACTTCTGCGCAAAACTCACTGACTTCTTACTATTACAACTACTGCCACTTGATTCTGTGGACCGTTGGTTCTCCTCCTGAGATCGCTTCATTTGGAGGAATTTGGACACCTGGTTCCTTACCTTTTGAACTTGATTTTGGTCCCACTCATCCATGTTCAGACAATTGAATCCACTGTGTTTCAGAAACTCTTCAAGTTGTTGCAAGTCGGCACTGCTGATGAGTGCACCAGGAGGTGGGAATTCAGTATATTCCATTTTCTTTGTTCTTGGTTTAGGTAACGGTGGAGTGTGCGGCCTATGGAACTTTAATTCGTTAGATTTTCCTGATTCTAGACTACTCTCAGTTCCAACTCCTTCATCTGGATAATACTCGTTATAATCGGCATCTTTCTCGGCTGCGTCGAGGAATTGCTGAGACAATCTTTTTGCAGCTATATCGTTATTCTTTCTGTAATCTACAGTTTGATTCTGGAGATAATATGGTTCTTGTAGCGATCTCCTCTTAGTTTTATGTTCCGTTGCCGCTGTCATGCAAACAACCGGATCTTGTAAAAGATCATCCATTTCGAACATACTGTATCGTTTAGTATGTGTGCTAGATTTACGTGTCTTATCCATTGACTTACGCAATATGCTCTTTGGTAATGGTGGCCTTGGAGGCGCTAATTCACCTTGTTTAAGAATGCGATTTTGATCTGCTAAAGAAAGTGATCGTTTCGGAATATTGGGATTTATTCTGTGACCATCGTTATTGACACCACTTGCCTCTGAGCTGGTGGCGCTATCGTAACGATACACAAACAAAGGATTGAAATTTCCAGCAGGTGCAGGGCTATTTTGTGCTGAAGAATCTGTCAGCATAGTGGACGAACCACGGTATCCTGAAGAAGGCTGAGTAGCAGTGCTTGAGCTTGAAGATACCGCGGTGGTATTGCCAGCCAAATTATTACAATCGCAACTCATTGGTCGATTTTTCGATTTTGAGGCAGGTGAAGCATTACAGTACTTATCCCCACATTTTTGCATACCTTCTTTTTCTTTCATATGATGCATCAGTTCCGGCACTTCAGATAATAATTGCCTACATTCCATTGGTAGCAAAAAGTTAAGGGAATCCCAGTCTTTTATATGACCGACTCCCTTTTTCTTTAACATTTCAAGATCGTTGCAGGAAAACGGTCGTTTACCTTTAACTTGCATTCTGTTTCTCTTGTTTTCAGCCGATCTGGGCGATACATTTATTTTTAACGGATTTAAATAAATATTTGGTCTTCCATTGAGGAAACTAATATCTGGCAGGGTATAGCTAGGATATAAGACAAATACAGGTTTTTCGCAATCTCCTTCTTTTAACTTTTGTAAGAATGAAGGCTCGACGATCTTGAATAGTTCTCGTTGAGACATGGTTGACAGATTTATGCTAGATGTCTGTATACTCTTATCTATCGAGTCTGTTTCAAGGTGAGTTGACGTTGATTTGTGGTCACATTGCTCACGCTGTAGGAGCCTATTCATTCGAGTGATCTGGGTTCCATCAGATTCAGAACAGCTTGAAATGCTCACACTAGTTGCTGAAGATTGGGAAGAGCATGATTTTCTGTTACTTCTCATTCTAGATGGACTGTTCACAATATTTAAATTAGTTCTCTTAATATGTGGTTTGTTAACTGTTGCATAAAGATTAGATTCACTATCACTCAATTTAGTTCCATCACCAGTTTCTTCTTCTTCAATCAAAACTTCATCGTATACTCTGTTACTGAATGGATGTACAGGGTTTATCTCCTCGTATACAAGTGATGTGACTTCTTCCACTGCAGTACTTGGCAAATCAATTTGAGGGCGCTCTGAGATTGCAGTTTTCGAATCGACTAGTTTTTGTTCTCCCATGGATTCTCCACTTTCTCCTCCAGAGCTCGAGGGCCAGCACTCTGATCTGTCCAGCTGATCCATACTAACGATTCCATCGTTGCTCATACTCTTTTGCTTCATAAATAACTTCACTAAGCTAAATGCTTGTTTCGGTTGACTTTTGTCTGATGAAGTTTGATTGTCAGTAGAAGATGTGCTCATAGGTTCCGAGTGTTGACTTCCCTGTGACCGATGTTGGGACACATCGTAAACTTTCATGCATATAGGAGTGCCCATTAGCCTTTGATTTACGGTGAAAGAATCGACCTGTGAATAAAGCACATTGTTAGAATATAAATAGACGGGAAATTCGGTGATAGTAAGTTTCTTGGCAATCATCTCTAATACATACCGTTGAATTACTCAGAGCAGCCGAATTTATGGAACTATTCATAAGTTTCCTCCTGTACAGATTTGGCAAACTTTGGCTTTTGATGACTGAATTGCTCATGTTGTCGTCTGTTGCATCAGTCCCTTCATTTGAACCTTCATTGTTATTTCCAGAGGGGTGTCTAAAACCACATTAATTAATGTATTATGGACATTACAAAAAGATATAAAATTAATACAATAAAATTGACGTGATTTACCTCCTTAAGGGTGACTGACTGGTTTGTTTCTTAAGCTTACTCCAAGTAGTTAATCCTAAATCACTCCTAGCCATAGACGTTGTTAACTTATTAGTTATTTTCTTACATCTCTCTAATAATTCTAAATTCCTGCGCGTTCTTTCATCGTTATCTAAAACTAAGGTTTCTTCCTCGCCCAATTTGTCTGAAAAATATCAAGTGTATGAGTTGGCAAGCTATCATGAGTAATTAACATAGCAATGAATCAGTACAGGTGGGTATATTAGCGTCATTGTAAACTGGGTAAACATTATATCATTATCACGGACTCGCGGTATGCATCAGTAGTTCGTAGAAGGGAATCTATGTTGCCTCCTAGGCGTGATCTGCAGTGGCCTATATCGAAAGCTCTCAATCGATTGCGTACCCAAGTTGGCCATTGAAGACAAATAATTCGTAGAAGTGAGGGATTACTAACCCATCCAAAACCCAGTGCGAGTGCGGTGCTTCTGAACAGACCATGCCCCACATGCTGGAGTGTCATAAATGCCTATTCACCTGAACCTCGGATGAACTAAAGAATGCCACTGATACCGCAATTAATGTGGCAACCTACTGGGCTCAAACTACTTTGAAAAAAGTGTACGAGTACCATCGACAAGAAAAGAAGCATCGTTCATAATGTTGCGTACCATGTATTTGATTGACGGCTAGTTCGATGCACTCACTGTCCTCAGAGTATGTGGTGAGACTGCCCTCAAAGGCGATGGTGTAGTTGTCCTTGTTGGCCTGGCAGGTGAGGATGAGATCCTGTTCGGAGGGCAGTTCGCAGTCCAGGCTGTCCACGCTGAAGTGAACGCCATGCGCACCCTCTTTTACGGGGGAGAACAGAAGTTCCGACTTGCATATCGACATTGTGTTGATCGAACCGACGGATTCTTCACCCTAGTGGAAGAATTATATTTTTTTTTATAAGACAATTGGGGTTGCTCACTGATAGCCGTAACATTGGTAAGCTGTTGAATTGTGTGATACTAAAGGTCTGTGTCTAGGTTTTTGAAAGAATAAGACAATGGATAAACATTATTTTAGATACTTTTTACTGATAACAGAGTTGTGTAATATGCAAATTCCTATACTTTAGTAACATAAACACAGGAATCCCACATAAAACAGGGACCAGAAACGCACACTAATAAAACAAAATGTAATACAGAACGTTTATAACGATGAAACCAACATGTTGCACACTACAACATGTGAATGTTCTCAGAAGATTTCGAAACTGTAACGCGTGTTAGTTGGAACATAAACATTTACGTGTAGTTAAAACTGATGCGGATGCAAGTCGCAGCTAAAAATAATGGCTACGGTTACTTACAGGTACAATGTCCATTATCAAATAGACTGCAGTGGTGTAGATCTGGGTATATGTATTATGGTTTATCTAACTCGGCTATAGTTATTATCTAAGTAAGGCAGTGATTAAAAAGCTTTTTATCAAAACACACAAAAAATGGGCTGATTGATAATGTTTTTCGATATGTTTGGGAGCTTTTGGGAATGAAGGTACTTTTATTGTTGATAACTGGGCTGAGGGGATAAAAATTAATAGTTGAGGGTTAATGACCGTTATCCATACGGGCCATAGGGGTTTCTTGTGTTTATTTTTCACACAGCTGATTTGTTTACAATTTGGAATGCAGATAAGCTAACATCCGCATGATATATATTTTTCCGCCAAAACAGATGTTGTGTTTTCCTGTTGTTTAAAGTATAATTCTAAAATAGATAACAGCTGTGGAGGAAACCGGAAATGTGCCTTTACTAGACCCCTTAAGAAGTCCAGCCCACTGCTGGACATCATTATTTTAATTGACATAATATCATGGAGGTGACAATATTGTTAAAAGATTCTATCTATATCGTTTAAAAACCAAAATGTGTGTGTAAAAACGGCCCATTATTTTGTCCATGACACGCCCTACGTAACGCATCTGGAGTACAGTCAGAGCCAGAGCAAGCGGGCCGTTTAAAGTGACAAACAACATGGCTGCCATGAGCGTTATCATCAATTTAATTCCTTTTCCTACTACAAATGAGGTCACAAATCAAACAACCACTCATAACAATGATATTGTTTTACAAATATGTATTTTATATTACTTATTTGAATAAGTACCGCTAAATGATTGTTGACCATTAAGAGGGTAGTTAGATAAGAATAAAAGGAAATGTAGTAAGAGAATATAAATAATATAGAACGTTTTAATATACAAGTTATTGTGTAAGTAAAGAAGTGTTTATTGATAAAGATGATGAGTAATAAACTGTTAAAGAAAGCGATGATGTAATTTATAATAATGATAAAGTTGTCAATAGTGTCATTGCAGAGTATGTAACTACACTAACTACTGTTTTGTCATAAGACATTGCTGTTCATTCCAAAATAACACGAATTCCAATTAATGTAATTAAAGATCGTAGTAGGTGGTCTAGCTTATAGTATTCTTTACGGAAGATTATATAGGTATTGTAAACTACTTTAGTAAACTTACTGAATAGTATCCATTGTAAGTATCCCAATCATAGTCCATCACACCCATTTTTAACAACAGTCTCATCTATTCCTACTGTCTCTAATAGAACGGGATCACTATACCACTAAATCATTCACCATGTACTTGTAGCGAAATGTCTCTGCCATCATACTTTACACTCACTATAAAAATGTATATAATGTCCACAACGTCCGCTGTAATGCGTTATCTAACACAAACACAATTATCTATAAGGTTCTCTGAACTATCACATTTATTGGTAAAGCAACATGTGATCGAATTCATTTCAAGAAAGTGCACAGACCACAGCTCAGCACTCCCGAGAGCCCTGGGCGCGACTGGGGCAGCGGGAATATTAATTTTAATATTAGACACAACACGTGGTTCTCAAACTTTACAGCAAATTAAATAAACGCGCGTACTGTCCACTCAGAGCTTCAAACGCAACTGTTATCAAAGCGCAGCACACGCTAAAAATAACATTAATGAGGGCAACAGATGCTCATTAGCCGAGCAGTAATTATTGATTAGCAACTTTCAATTAGTAACTCCTCAAGGTTTGAAGTACTACGGAACAGAACACTATGTTTGCTTAATTTTACGGGCCCTTGTGAATTGGTAAATTACAAAATCGGTGTGGTAGTGCACGCTAGGAACAGTTTGAGAACGTCTGGCCTAGAGGATAGACTTCATTGGCAACGCACACAGATGGTGGCAGTATGAACAGGGCCACACATAAGGATGATTAAATATAGCACACCCACACTTGGGTAGTCGAAGAGGGAAAGACTATGACTAGGACTGGGGGAATAACGAGCGTGTTTAAACTGATTGACGCAATTCAGCGTGTAGTTAGTGTAAAAATATATGTGTGTGAGTTGAGTCACGCACACAGTGTTGCCGGTCTTATTCCGTCTTTACTACTGGCACATCCCGTGGGACCAACGCACTTCACAGTTCACACTATAAGGAACACTAGTTGTGAATGCTAGCCAAGCGTCTGGACTTTCCAAGTATTGTTATGATGTGTGAGTTGAGTACTCTAGGGAGTCAATAACTGTTAATTGGCAAGCGTGACTGTTTGTAATCATCGAGCACAATTAAACGAGTATGATGCTTTCAATAAGGCATAGGCATATGTATTTCTGTGTTTCTGTTTTTTTTTTTATATGCAGGCAGGGACATCGACGCGCAAACTGTAACCAGGCAGCATATGAGTATAGACCCCTAGGCTCCTAGCATAGACTCATGTACTATGGTAACATGGTTGCATGTCGATGTCCCTTCCACCCTGTATGAAAAAAATATCCAGCTTTTAGCTCACGACAAAAAAAAAACTTAAACATGAGAAGAACCAAATTACTTTTAGGGATCTTTTTAATGAAGATAATCAGCTCATTATGCAAATGGGAGATCATTAACAAGTAATTTACTCATTATAAAGTTATCATAATTAACTTTCTTTTCAAATGAAAAAAAAATGCTATAATCAGCACACATAACGATTCGTTTGCAGATAGACGCTTACAATAAATGAAAATGGACTCTAGAATAGGATTCTAAATAGGAATCAGCTAGCATCATAGCGACATCTATCGTTATTAAGAGTTTAAGACTTAAAGTAGTAACGTTGTGTAACACTAGATGGCGTTGTTGCCATATACTAGTCTGAAATTGTACCCAGCACTGGGTCGTTGAAATCCGCAGTGTTACTTAAAGTGCGAGAAGTTAAAATTGTAAGTGCTTAGCAGAGTGACAAAAATGAGATGAAACAAATTCCTATAGCATTTAATATTTTTAAGGAAATGAACGAAATGAAACATTGAACTGCAATGCGAGGCGAACCTGGAAACTACTGTTGGCACTCATACTGCTGTCGAATCGAAACCTTTCCATGATAGAGCTAGAGATGCTCGCGAACATCTCGCCTCGGGGATTACTCTGCAATACACCATAACACGTCATCCATAAAGAAAATAATGATAATGGTACTGAAAAAATAAACATACATAAAATAAACGTAGTAGCCATAGATACAGTAGAAAATAATGTTTGGAACATAGATAAAGGAAAGTAATTCATTATTAACACCAACACCATTGAATTTAGAGATAAATGGGTAATACAAAGATAAGGTGAAGCGTTAAGACAGACACGACGAGATGGACAGAAATCAAAATGAGCTAAGACCTCTTGGAATTATAGTTCTCATTCAGACCATCCTTAAAATACACTGTGACATTATAGTCAATTTCTACACACTTGAAACATTTAGAAACAAGAGCACCGTTTTCTGTTGTAACTGCCATTTTGCAAGTAATTACAACACTGCATATATGTTCCAAACGTTTCATGAGTATAAACGGTCGATTTAATCGCCATAGCTTCCGTCTTCCGTAAATACACACAAGAGTTAGACGGCCTTAGATTGCGTCTAGCGCTTGCGAAATTTCTAAGACGTATTCCTACAGTATTCCGAATAATTTGTCGTTGATGTTGAATACGGTAAAAATTTAGACCACTCATTTTTAGATCATATTAAAGACTACCCATACCTACTGTATATGTATAGACCTAAGAACAATGTTCAGTAAACCTCTGCATTTATTAACATTTTCATGCTATCAACGACGATCCAAAGGCTAAAACGTTATGGGTTCACAAGAATGTACTTACCAACTGCAGGTTTAAAAAATATTGCAGTAATCATTTATGTATGAGTCCATGTTTTAGCAACAGTGGTCTACAAAGCGGCAAAATTGCTGACAGTAATTGTGACTAAATATTTCGTTGTTGCGAATGAATTTAGTTTTTACGTACGTTTTAGTGTTTATATTATTCGTCACCTAATGATATCATCTACTGCTATTAGTCATAATTTTAATTTGCTCCTTAATGACAAATATGTGCAAGATGCACCTGTGATTACACACTTGAAGTAAACAATATCATCATATTATTTAATTTAAAATGTAAATGCGTACGTAATATGAGAATAAAAATAAATATTATTCTTTATGTTCACCTCTCGAAACTTGTCCTTTTATGACTTTATCATTGCAACACGGCAAGTTAATGAATTCACAGCTGCTTTCAAAACTGCAGTAAGTGCATTTTCGAGACGAAAATCGTCTTACGTTTTACGTTTTGCGGCTTAAGATTATGTAAACTGCCTACTAAAATCCCTGATCTGTATATAATTGCGCAATGTGCCTTGATCTTTGTGCAGTCAAAGTACTAAGATTTATTTAAGAAAGTTTGAAGGCAGGGTTCACAAGAATGTACTTACCTACTGCAGGTTTAAAAAATATTGCAGTAATCATTTATGTAAATAAACATAATGAAACTGCAGTATACTATTTTAGACCATAAATGTTCCAGAGATATTTAAATATATGGCGTGATTTATTGTAGCTCAGTAACAAAAATGTGGCACTATGCTTAGCTTTTTCTATTTCCTTTTACTGGATGAGTGTTGCTCCAACTCTAATTAAAAGTGGTGCTGAGACTAGATTTATTTTTGCGTTCTAAGGAATATTGTTTTCAACATCACTTTAGTCTTCATTAGGTGTATTTTTACGAGCTATAAAGCTTTCAAGAACTTCACCTTATTTATTCTGCGTACTTAGTGTACTAAGTTTCTTGGATTCTTTATGAATAGAACCACTAAACTCTTGATTTTGACATTTTGTACATACCGTTCGCGTTCTTAATAACCAATTTCTCGAACTAATCGATATAAAAAAATCCTGTTCTGTGGTTTTCCAATAGCTTTTTAATAATCTTGCGTTACATTTTATAACCTTAAAATGTTTCCACAACCCGTAATTATATCAAAGGGTCTACATCGAACACTAATTATGTACAAAATACCGAGTAAAATATTTAATGACGTTACAAGGTTGTTGTCGATGCACCAGTAAGTTATTGATTGAATCCAATTTTGATGCATCATTAACGTAAAAATAAATTATGGATTATCTTATGATTACAATCCTGCATCGTTGCTCTAAAAATATGTAATTTTAAACAACGTTTCTCAATACACTAATAAGTTTACGTACTAGGGTATCACTTATCCTTTGCACAAGCTAATGGATAACCAATATAGCTACTCCGAGAATATTAATAAGGTGCACCACCATATCATCAATGTCACAAATTGCCTCATATTATGTTAATGAGAACATGGCATATCAAATATGTATTATACACCTGTTATTATTTTCAATTACGTCAGGTTCGTTAAGCAGTTTCACGTTACAATTAGCTGCTGTTGTAGCTTTATTTAGGATACCTATTTCCGTGACCCAATTTCCCAAATGCGTTGTCTGATACTGCCTATATGCGGCAGTCCAGGGCTCTAGGTGCCCTATCTTCATGCCCATTGTTTTACTTATGATGACTACGTGGGTATAAACAGAGCAGGGCTCGAGATTTACTCACATCATGAGTCCTGTCGTCAATGAGGGTGTCGTGAGGCAAGTTGGCGGTCATCAACAGTGCGTGGATGTCTTCGGTTCTAAAGCTCTCCATGTCGGCCTCAGCGAGGTTCGCGTCGAGGTCCCGCGCAAGGTCGTTGTAGCGGGACGTGAACTCGAATCGTGATGTTAGGTCGCTTATGCCTTTGTAGGAGGCCGACACGGAGGACAGCACTGAGGTGTGGTGGCAGGAGCCGTCTCGAAAAATTGGGCTGAAACATAGAAAACATTCAATTAAAACTTTTGTTACAGATCGAGGCCAGGCATGAAAATCCGAATAGGCACTATTCGATCAACTTTTTAATTAATAGCTATTCTAAACAAACGTCAACGAATAAATCCTATTTTGCTCGAAAGCGGTCACGGATTAAACTCTCCAGTAACCCAAATCGGATTGTTTGACATTTCCAATGATTTTAATTATCTGTCTGATATTAATAAACTGGGTCAATCGATTTATTCGATTTTTGTTTAGATAAACAATAACACAAGAATAATCAGATTTCGACATTTCCAAAATAGAGATAAAGGTGTCCACGAAACAATATGTGTTGCCAAAATATCGCGATTTATTGCAACGTTTATGAGCTTGGAGTGACATTTCACTGTAGTGTATAATATGTACAAGCATTGGTTGGTGAGTGATTTGTTACATTTGCGATATGTATATTGTTATAATGAAATTGTACAGTGCCGCTACCTACCACATTGATAGTGACTTTAGTCGCCTTTACGGAATTAAGATACCTTACAAAAGATGAATAGTCTACCTGTTTATTGGAGCGGAGAAGTGCAGAGGTATGAAAACATTAACTTACATAATTCTCTTTGTATACATTTCTCTATTGGATTTGCTCCGAAAGACAGGACTAATGTTTACTGATAAAACCCGAATAGCTATTAAAGTTACAATTGATACAACAGCTAATACAGTAGCGATTGATTAAATATGTCGCAGCCATCTGGTTAAATTAGCCAGCTAATTGGGTGCCTAGGCCGTTCCTTAAACGCCGGCATCCAATTGGATGCCTAAACCGATAGTTAATTGAACTAGAATCACTCAACGCTTAACAACTTGGCGTATTGAAAGTCAGCCCTTTGAAGATGATTGACCAAGACTCAGCCAAGTGATTCAAATTTAGTTCAGATTTTTTTTACTGCGGCGCTAGTAGTCACCAAAACAAAAATGGCGTCGATTATTTGTAAACATCTTATATTG
The DNA here is from genome assembly GCA_947359405.1 of Antitype chi. NCBI lineage: Eukaryota > Metazoa > Arthropoda > Insecta > Lepidoptera > Noctuidae > Antitype > Antitype chi. The sequence continues at coordinate 11,368,798 of OX375820.1, read as the reverse complement.
TAGCTGTTTATTGTCCCATAATAAATAAAATAAAAAATAAAAATAGCGCAGACCGTGAATGTTATTTTTCGTTCTTGTGTCATATTTTCAAAATAGTATAAAACATGGAGGTGCAAAATTATATTACGTCTTCTGCAACTTTTCGCGAAATTAAGCTGACTGATTTAACTATTATTGAGTAATATTCGTGTTATTTATGTACTTTGTTGCTAACCAACATTTCCCTATTACTACATAGTTACTTAGTGGTAGGTATTAGTAAAAAGTAGTCGTACATAATTTGTGAACTCATAGTCACCCTAACCAAACATCACAAATTCATTCATATCCAATTTAACTAAATTATTACACGACATTCAGCCATCTGGTTAAACGTTGCGCTCAATGACTTGGCTAGTTGTCCTTCAGCTATTTAATTGGATGCTGGCGTTTAATGAACCGCCTAGGCGTCCAATTAGCTGGCTAATTTAACCAGATGGCTGCGAGATATATACTTCGATACATGAGAGCCAGTGCCTTGGCTTTTGTAACTCAGGTTTAACCTACCTTAAGAGCCAGAGGCTTCAAAAATTGTAACCATTGTGGAAATAAGGGAAGAAAGAAAGAAGAGAGTTAGAACGAGATGTAAGATAGTAAGGCAAATCCTAAAACCTCTTAGGCATTAAGTTCATAAATAAATAAATAAGTGACATAATAATAACTCACTTGTAGTCGAGGAACCAGAGATACCCGGAGTTGTCGCAGTGCGCATCGAGGTCATCGTGCGAGTGCTGGCTTCCGGTGAGGCTGGTGTTGCTGTTGCAGTCCTCGTCGGCGCCTGCCACCCCGGGGCTCGCCGCCTTCAGCCCCAGCCGTGGCGGTGGCCCTGGAATTTAGAGAAGGAGGCTCTGTTAGATGTGGTTGATATAGACAGAGGAATTGATGTTCAGGGGGATAGGATTGATATAAAAGACCCGAAGGGACTACGTTTGGCCAAATTGGAGTAGTATTTATTCATTATAGCAAATAATAAGCGTTATTGTACCAAAATTCTGACATAGCTTATAATATAAGAGTAAATCAAGATGGTTTGTTAAATGTGTGTAAGAGTTTGGCTGATATAGGCTCACGTTTAGCCATAATTACAGTTGAGGGTAAGATTTTTGTAGAAGTAACTTTTTGGTTAAAATTCAAAAATATAATATTAAACACTTTTTATACTCAATGTATCCAATACGTATGTCAAGATTTCTGTAAAGTAATAACTATTTTAAAAGTGATGTTTTTACTTTTTACATCTTTAGGTGCTAAAAAAGCCTCCTTACAAATAAAATGACTTAATTTGGGTCGAATTAGTGACTATTGCAGTCGGACCTCCATAGCATCGGCTGATTACTACAGATACGGTGGAAATTATGTGACGGAAAGTAACGAGGGAGATAACACCCGACAGACAATCATTCCTATCGGGATTGTAGTTAACGAGACTTTCATTTGCTGCGAGCAAAGCTACAAAAAGGTGTCAATTCTTTTGTTTCTTTTTTTAGCAAAATGTGTTTGTCATTCGTTGAGAATATATGAATTTGCAAATTGTACGCCATTCATTTTGTGACGTCCTTCGATGATGTACGCTCCACCTTTTCCCATTCGGTTGTGTAGATTTCAGAGCAATCACTTGCAAGAGGGACCCCATCTCGACGTTCAATCGCAACAAACCGTTCAAAATTACAAGTTTCTATAAAATGGCTTTACCTAATAACTATAAAAACAATCGCCCCGTGGCGCCACACAGCGCCACATTAGGCCGTCACGAGCAAGGTATCGGAATACTAAAACGTAGTGGTAAAGGTTGTTTATCGAGCGGAGAGGGGCGTGGGTGGGCAGGCTGGCTGGACAACATGCCTTCTAGGGAATGTTGATGTGCATCCAAGCTATAAGGAAAACTGCGTAACACGCCGCTTTAACTTACAACATCTAGCTTATTAGTTACAATTTTCAATTAAAGTGATAATATTACAATAGGTGTCTCCTTTAGTAATCAATCTTAAGTCATCAAGTAACGGGGACAATAATCGTCACGCGTTGTAATGTAAGCAAGGCTGTGAACTCCCGTGTGAGGTACACTGTGACGCAAGTTCTACTGACTCATCAGTGATACATTGCTAAGAAGCGGCTATGACTGGCCGCTCAATTGTTTTTGTAACCATGCTATGTTAATTCGTACTTAGAGCCATACATAAGAACCGACCGAGCATTGATTCAGTGGTTTCCGCAGAACATAAAGTTTGACTCATAAGACATATCGATAGAGGAGGAAACGCAATATAATTTGAACTATCAAATAACTCAATAAAACTATTATAGCTTTTGGTTATGTTACATCCTCCAGAATACAACTCCGTGGGTGTCATATGGGTAGTCGTAGAGCCGCCATTTAAATTACATAGTCACGTGGGTACAATAGCGTCTCGCCTTTACGACACAGAAAAATTGATGTAATGGTCTAACTTAGATCACACGGACGACTCACCAAATATAGAATTAAAAAGTATTCGAGAATTTAATGTATGGCTTCATTGCATGCGCCTCGGGCAGACGCCTGCAGTGGGCGGACTCAATGCATTACTTCATTCTTGCAATTTATGGGCTTAAATGAAAGGAATCTTGGCTATGCTTTGTAGAAATCTATCTAAACTGAATTTTGTTTACACTTCCTATTTTATACAGGGATTAGAATACTCCAAAATATTTGATGAAGAGTTATTTGGCGCCGAGAGATTCGAGACAACACAACATTCTTCACAGTCAAATCAATTTATCTTCAGGAATGCCACAAACGAACAAGGAGCAAAGACTCGCACATTAAAAAGTTCGTTTTAATTAACGGTTCACGGTGTAATTAATAGGAATGTGTGAGGTTTCCCAATTTCGTGGAACGCGTGCCGGAGAAAGCATTTACTTGGCCGTTGTTTTGATAATTCCAATCCCAACTCCCAAATAGCGGCACAGTGCCAAGGAGACTTTTCCCTGCATGTTCTGTGAAATCGAAACTGTGCTTGTTATATTTAGCAATGAGGCGTATCACCGCGAAAAAACGCGCTGTAATGTTGTATTAACCGTGTTTACTATACCGTTTTATGTATTAGCAGCTATTCGTGTCGCGGGAGCTGGAGTTTGTCAGAGTCGCTACGTTTTGCCTTGCTCTGGATGCAAGTGTCATTCTTCAAGAAGGATTAAGTCACTAGCAACTACACAGCTAATTCGTTAATGAAAAATGCCGCGGAATTAATGGAGCTTAAAGTGTATTTCCATGTCACCAAGATTTTGTCTGGACTTTAAAATTACTGTGACCTCTGAGTTTGTTTTGGCCTTTCTTCTCCTCTGAGAAGAGATAGGAAAGCCGATCTCATCTAGTTTTTAAAATATGATTGACATGTAAGAGTGTTTGTATAAACCTACTTACAGAAATAAAATCATTTATCATTATCATAATGTAATAGTGCTGGGTTTAACTGAATAAAATTTCATTCTAACGACACCTGCACCATCCTAAACAAAAGAACGAAAAATCGAATCGAATTATAAACGTTTCATAACAATCAAACAACCGTGAGAATAGTTGCACTTTACACTTAATAATAATTAAGCAGTTAATTATTGTAACTGGTATCGGTGAGTGAAGTCTTAATTGCATTTTCACAATTGACAATTCAGATTTTGCAGTCAGTTTTTGCAACATCAGAGAGACAATGAAAATTGCCCGTGAGATCGCCAGACAAATTGGCCGTGAGCGACCGACGGAGGTCGACGGGCACGTACCACGATACACTAAAACATTTCAGAAAGTGTGACATTTGGGGCGAGTAAAAATATTACAGTTGGATGACATCGTATTGTGGTAGGGGCGTTTGCTTCTCATTGCCTGACGGACGGATGGCGGCTATTGCATTCATTTAGTAATTAAGTTATTGCGAGACGGCTAGGTACCTACCAGTATGTAATAGTACGGTATTGAAAGTCTGGTTTATTGGTTTACAGATGCTCGTACATAGCAAACAAAACAATTCATGGAGGAAAGAGAAAAAAGTGCAGGACGGGTTTTTCATTTCCCGTTATCTTAATTGTTATTTTTTTCATATAAATGACATCTGTATGATTAACTTTCTTTGAATATAGTTCTATAATAGTAGTGAGAAGGAAGGTATATCAATAATTTATATAAGAACGTACCTAAACGTATTCTCACGCTTGCTTAGAGACTGCATGACTTGACAAAAATAAGGGAAACGCTGTTCACTGGCTGACAATACTAAACTCGTTGATGAAGGACTAAAATCCCAAAAGTTTTCTTCCCATATTCAAACTCAAACTCAAAGCATTTATTTCAAATAAACCAATTACAGGCACTTTTGAATTGTCAAGGTCGGTGAGGTAGAAAGGTGAAGCTAGTTGCCCATTCCAAAGCGTAGGTACCTATGGAGAAGAACGGGCAAGAAACTCCATGGACACTCTTTTAAAATCATGATATTGTTACAAACAGTTGGTTACATCATTATGTTGAAATTATCAATGTGAGAAAGATGTAAAAAGACATGCACATTATAAGCGTCCGTAATTAAAACAAAAATAAAATAACAATTTAGAAATTAAAATAAGCCGTGGGAGCTAAGAGATGACCAGTCCCTACTGGCGGCGCCCGTTCACGAACATGTATATTTTTCACAGTGGCTTTTGTTTATAACTGCACATGGAAGCGGCGTAATGAGGCCCATATCAATATTCAGAGGCGGCCTTTACTGAAATAGTGAAATGGCAGAGCTGCAGCCCCCAAGCGTGAGAATGGTAACATAGTAGGTACCTATACTACCTACAAGGTAACCTTTCACCTCCTTTGTGCACGAAGAACAGAAACCCAAACAAATACTTGCCAAATTGTCATCAATTTTATCCAAAGACTATTACTCTATGATTTTATCACTATTGACACTTATTCTGACTGCCTATCGAAACCGCACAACCCAAAAACAAAATCAAACTGGTTGCTTCTTTGATTGTATCATTTATAATGTTTATAACATTGATTGTATGTCATGTGATTTCTTTAAGTCGCGCACTAAATTATTATTTGTTAAAATTTTAGGAAAATCATCATCTACTTTTAATAGGTACAATATTTGTAAATATGTGAACACCACGTATTGAACACATAATACATTTACCTGCTTTTTAAATCATTTTTACAGTAGGTACTTATAGTAATTTTATTCTAGGTGCATCGTGTTTACATAGGTAATTAATGTAAGCAGGTACGCAAAAAATAGTAAAACCTTTTAAAAGAGTAACGGTGGAGTTTCTTGCCTATTCTTCTTCATATGAAACTTTTGGAAGAGGTAACTAGATTTTTTTTTTATTTATTCTACATTTGACTTTCATCATATCAATATTCAGCAGTGTCCTTTACCGAAAAGGCAGAGCTGCAACCACCAAGCGTGAGAATGGTAACACAGTGCTAGGTAACCTTTCACCTCCTTGGATCTCGGCAGTCCTTATACGGCCAACGACGACACGCTGGCGCTCGGGGACCACACAGAAACACGCGCTCTACAAACCGCGGCCGTGTTCCAAGAAAATTCGTCGTGGCCGAAGACAAACAATAGGTAAAGCTATGATTACACGGGCAATTTTCAGAAATTATTGCATGGTTAATTGGTGCTTAATTGTGAGACAATCGAGTTTCATTTTTAAATACATATTGGTTTAATTTCGGCAACGTCACCAACTAATTAATATGTTTCGGTATACACAATAAATGAGCCTATAAGGTTCCCACTGCTGGGAAAAAGGCCTCTCGGTGAGAGGGAGTGGGCCGTAATCCAGCACGCGGGCCCAGAGCGGGTTGGTGGATGTCACATGTTTTAAAATTTTTGGTTCTAAATTCAAAAACTTTCATCACCACTGCTCTCAAACAGTTTTTGAGAGTAGTGGTGATTTAACAATTTACCTACGACTACGACCTACACAACTCACAAGTCGCGGCCATTACCACTGGGCCACCACTGTTCTCTAGTTACATAGGTATGAGCAAGTATTATTAAGTTGCTCCATATTCCTTAATATGGTGTGGCGAAGTGGCGATATCTCTATCAACATTGCTATATGTTACATTGTTGTTGTTCGCTTTTGTACCACTATTGTGCCCAAAGTTTTATAAATATGTACTGCAATATTCCGGCACAATTCTGATGATATTGAACCTACTGAATCATTAACCACATCTGATAAAGGCTATCCCGCGCCATTCGATTTTTTATTATTTTTTACCAATGTTGCGCACAGTTGAGCAATTTAATTTGCCAGTGTAATTGCACCTTAAGGGTAAAACCGTAAGACCTTATTGTAAAAGTGCTGAACTGTGTAAGAAATCTAGGACGCGCATTGGCTACATACTGAGAAAAGTGATAATGTTTACAGCAGTAACTACGCCTAAATTGTTTATAGTAGAGTGTCATTTAGTGTGCAGTAAATTTTCATTCGTTGTAGTTTGGTAGGTATTCCATTGTTTAGTTTACCTTCAATGCTCTGTGATTACGATTTGTTTGTTTTATTGTTGTTTCAGTTGGAAGCAGGAATGGGCGTTTCTTTTAAACGTATTTTCTATTTTGATTGTCGATTTTAAATTCGAGTTTTTTAATCTCCTTCTTTATCGTCCTTAATAAATCAGCAAAAAAACTGACGACTTTTTACTGTTACGTTAATACCTTTCGTAAACAAATTGATAATATATCAGCTGGTTGTCACTAAGTCGACTTATAATGGCGGACCTACAGCAACCATTGTCCGCACCTCCAAGTTTTTTTCGTAATATTAAAAAATAAGGCCGTTTCAATCCGATTATGACGTTGTAATAAAATGAGAGATCTGGCGTTCAAGGAGATAATGCTATATTTAATTTTTTATTCATGATTTAATCAGCGAGACTTGCTCCTTAAAAGTTTTTTCCTCAACATTCTAAAGGACATAATTCCTGTTTGAATGTTTGAGGATTAAAGTTCCAAATTTGTCGGGTCTTTTAGCTGTAACGAATATGACAGTGACAGGCTCACCTGTAAGGCATAACTACACTTAAAAGGCATTACAAATGTCAAGTTTTTATGGATAGGGAGTGATACAAAGGGAAGTTTGTATGGAGCGTCGCTCCATATTTCTCTTCATACGGTCGGCTTATTATTGGATTTTAGAAAAAAAAAACCTACTTTGAGAACGGGTTAGTTACCTTACAGTGTAAATATTTATCACGTAGCGTAACCGTGATTGTAAAGCTAAATGAGAAATGAGTATTCTCTCGAATATTTTATTCAAATCCTACTCAGTACACAATTTAACACGAAATACATTAAACCAACGCATTTAGTTAGAGCAACATATTGGATTTCGTAACTTAATCAATCTCTAGGGGCGACCCATTATGTACATGGTGCTCCAGAGTTTATTGGCAATAATAAAGTAATAAAGAAGTCCGTAAGTAACTCACGCGACGATATTTTAAGCATGGTAAGTGAGTCATAAGAAAAACAGATTGCAAAACCAAAGAGACGACAATAAAAGAAAACAGGCCATGAGGCGCCGGTTAATTTCACAGCGACTCCGCGACTTAAGTTCAGCTCAAAATGGAAGAAAACCAACCCTTATAAATAGAATTACTCCTCGCACACTGCATGACCAATTCTCTAATTTTGTAACCAGTTACTGTCCAATAAAGCGTATCTTATTAATAGATCTCATCTTTATTGGCGAGTTAATGCTAAAGTATTCTAACTTATGTAAAGACGGTTGTACACGACAGTGTTGAAGCGTGAAACAAGCTGTGCAACAAGTTTAGAACAGGTGATTAGTCAATAAATGAGTCAGTGATTAATTTAGTTTGCTGCAGTAGAAATTGTTATTTTATAAAATGTCAGCGTGGGACACGCACCTACACGGGTTACATCAGACACAGATACCGCTTTATAATGTTATACAGGCTTATACCTAGTGTTGACTGTTTTTAAAACATCGAGCATCCTACGCAAAATCAGAACAACGACCGGTGTGAGGTCGAAGGGACCTTGAAAGCGACTTTTGCTCATACAGGTGAACCAGTGACATAGCGCATGATTGACTGTGTACATGAAAATATCAAGTGTCTACAATATTTCTTAACACTGCGAGTATTAATTAAACAGAAACTCTGTAGTACCAGACCAATACCGAAGGTAGAAATTTCAAATGTCGATGTCGCGTCGTTAGGGACAAACCCTGACTTTTCATAAGTAGCAAAAAACAAAATTTGACCTAAAAACGACATAACATTGTAATTTTTCGACCTATGTTTATATTTTTAAAACAATTATTTTAAATTAACTTTAGCTATAACATGACATAGAACAAACCTTGAAAAATACGTTAGTTTGGTAGATGATGATGATAAAAAGTTGCTATTCAAAACAAAAAAAATCAGCCTTACAGCCTAACCATAACATAAATAATTTTCTTGTAACCGCCAGAAAAGCATTGTTTACTTGAAATGCTTATAAAGCTAATATTGATCAGGTTATTGAAGTAAGTCATAATAATTAAAATGGTTTGCATGAAACTACAAGCAAAATGTAGCTGTCTAGACTATAGACAAACACTTTTGCTTATAGTAAAGGGATGTCAAAATTCAAGAATACAGATTAGAGAATTATATTTGCCATCCAAGTATCCTAAGATACTTTCATGTGTCTTACGACAAAAATGTCCCTTGCGACATTTGTTTCAATCGTCAATATGTATGAGAGACTAATTCGATGGGCGGAAATGTGCATGAGTAAATGACACACTGATAGACAAAACATCTGTATGACTAATCGAGCGGTACCAATTTGTACGTAGCGCGAGTCAGGGCCACTTCAACGATATGACGAGACCGTTGAAACGGCAATTTAGATGCTGTGCAAACGACAGCTTCCTTTTTCAAATGGCAAATTGAAAACGCCTTTGGTGTTCCGTTGTCAAGTTGACAGAAAAATGTGAATGCGAAGTCAGACATTTGGAAATGTAGATACTTGCTAGAGGCTTGTGGCTAAGTACTAACAGTCGCACGGGTCGATCAATCAGGTAAAGCTACGTTTGCCGCGATTGGTTCATGGATAGGTGACCATACCAAGACCCCTTCGTGCCTTGGAAGCCGTAGGTCCCAGCTGTGATTCGTGGATCTTTCACAGTCGTTACGATCTTTCACGGTCGTCAGAAGCCCGAAAGTCTGACAACCAGTCTTACTAAGAAGTATCGTGTTACCCAGTAGCTGGGTTGTGGAGGTCAGATAGGCAGTCGCTTCATGATAATTACTGGTATTCAGCTGCATCCGGTTAGACTGGAAGCCAACCCCAACATAGTTGGGAATAGACTAGGCAGATGAGATACTCCAGAAAATATCAAGCAATGAGTCTACAAAGTAGAAAATAAATTAAACAGCTGGATTGAGGTAGTTTCTGGTTTATTAATTCTCTGTCATAACGTGTTACGTAGCTCATATGAGTTTTATTATTGTCTAGAATCTAGGCTACAGCTCTACACGTATATTATGTATAATACTGTTTGGTAAGCAGTTACAACACAACGGAGAATAACCTCGAATATTCCAGCTGCGTTCGCTGCACCGCCCACACGAAATTGTGGATTGGAAAAACATACGCTGTTTACGTCAAGGTAGATAAGGGTGTACTGAGATGGGATTTGATTATGAAGGTACTTTCATTATTATTGCAAATTGATCGAAAGTCGAGACGAACAGTCATTAGAGGTACCAAAGCAGCACTTACAGCGTGTGATGCATCAATTACACGCACTAATGCATGCCCTACCTTCGTTAGAATACAAAGAGCCTGCTGGATTGGTTTCATTGTGCGTACGAGTCCCATTAGGCGTGATATTCTCCTGCATAATGAGTCAATGACACTGCATATTCTATTGTTTAGTATCCGAGCTCGTTGATTAGCGATATTACCATATGTAATAACTTTTATTTTATTCATTTCCAATGCGTCGTGTCCTGTGAGTGTTATGTCTTCTTGTGCCTCTAGAAACTTAATCATTATATTTTAGCTAGCTTAGCATTATGCACAATTGTCTTTTAAAACTTAATTCATCATAACTAATTACTGTTTGTTTTTCTAAAAACAATACAAGTAGGATTTTTATATTTAACTTACACCTAATTCCCATGAACATAAAACTGATTTATAATTCGGTGTAATAATTTCATTTAAGTCTCATACTTAGCTCATTATTTAAGTTATAATGACAAAACAAACTTATTTCTATTGTTTACTGTCTGGCTAATGATTTTTCGTCTCATTAGCACTCTGTTGCGCCTACTTAAGAAGTTCTAAGAACGCAAACCACGACACCATTATTGTTAATGTTTATCCGCAACATAAACAGTGAACGAAAGCTGTGAACCGAGCGGCAATGTTTACTTTGAGAATAGTTCACGGATATGTGAAAAATAGAACTGGAATAATATTATACAACGCACCTTTAACAAAGTACGCGCGTGGTCGTGAATCAGAATCGGATAATCTAATGTTTACTACCGCGTTCGTTATCCCAAGCGTGACTCACTGTAACAGAGATGATTGTCCAAATCGTTATTCTGGGTTGGTTTAATATTAGCGTAGTTAAAATTCTTGTATCGTTCAAGTATCGATGTTTTGTCAACAAGACAATGTGTAGGTACACACAAGGCCTGTGTGAATGTATCTTATGTTTAATCTCGGTGAAATCGCTAACAATACGACATGAGCGCGGCTGTTGTCGTCCTTGACTGGCGAGCTGGCGCCAGTAAGCGCCGGCACTGCTTTCTGAGCCTGTACCACGAATTCTTAAACCTATTGCCTATTCTGTACCGAAAGAGAAAGGCTGCTGAGTAAGTGTAACGCCGGCCTACTCGCTCGCGAAAACCGCGAACATTTTGCCGACCGTGGTACGAGCACACCCGCTTGCCACAAATCTACTACATACTTCTATTTCGAGCTGTTTTCAAGACCCAACGCCAACAATAATTTATACATTACAAATCACCATGTAAAGGGTCACGATTAGATATTTCAGTACTTATTTCAGTCGTCGCTTGCTTTGCTCATGTTCCCAACGCATCCATATTTGTTTAATTATCAACACTTTCTCAACCAACTCGCTTAGATTCAGCAAATGTAGATCTGTAATCGAATACATGCGTGAACGTGTGAATATTTCTATTTGAGCTGTCTCTATTATTACAAACATTTATTAAATCCCAAGCAATAATTTGAAATTTAAAAAGCCCCATTTATTATAACGGCTCTTTAACATAAAGGAAACCATAAATAAGAAGTGCTAACATATGCATAGCTGTACATAGAGATATTATAAATGCACGACTTGGTCATGTGAGAGCATTCAGTTTTTTTTTGCACTGACCGATTACTTACTGCGTTTACTAAACAATAGTTTGGGGTATAGTCCCATCGCAGTTGAACGGTAAATACAAGTCATTGACCACAAATGCAACATGTCACGAACCACGAATACCGTAATGACTGTCTTAATAGAGTCACGTTAGCAACGCCGAATTTAGGACAATCTTGTCGGCATATAAAGTAGACATAGGTAAACACCAGTGATGAATCTATTTTAAGATAGAAACCAGTTTCAACTCCAGCGGTTAAATAAGTCATTGAAATATCTTATTGTATTATGTATTGCCGAAAACCTGCAGCCTTTAACTTAATCGATGCAAATTCGATCTCCAATACCACTTCCTGAGTGTCAAGGATTGTTCCTTATATTATTTTAATCGCTTCAACGTACCTATAATATAATACTTGGTTTAAAATATGGATCATGTGGTATTGCGTGCACTGTGCACTTTGTTGCTCGATGCCGAAATGTTTGTCGTGACAACCTGCAATTAATCTCAATGTTCTCAAACTTAGAACGTTATTTCATAGCCGATTGTCAACTGAGACACTTATATTGAGTTTTTGGGGGATATTTCACAAAAAGATTTTGAGTAATTGGTTCAATTGACACGCGCGGAGCACAGTTAGAAATTATTTTGGATCATAGGTATTCTGGCGTTGTTGAAGTCTAGATTTAATCAGTGTTATACACATTACATAAAGTGGTATTAGCAAAAAGCTGTAGAGGTAAATTTCCCGATGTGGGAGTTGATTGGGGCGTATAAATAGCCGGGCGGCATCCAAGTCGGAGCCGGGACCGGCCGGCGCGGCGCGGCGTGGACAATGGATTCCGTAGACGAGACGCGTTCCATATGGATGAACTGCTAAAGGGCACACATGATCGCGATCTAAATGCTTGCTCATTCTTTTAATATGAAATTCCAAACTATTTTAATTGCTTATTGTTTTGAAGAAAGAAAGCTGAGCCTTGATGTGTAAACAGAATCGAATTTTCATTTTCAAGACTGTCTGCTTATAAAAATGTCAGTTATGATTAAATGGTAAGTCCTAAGAACTTTTCTGTTTTAAATTCATATATTAGTTTTAAACATAATTAAAACTTAATCAAAAACAACTTTCGAATTCAATTTTTTTAAACTTAACTCAGAACACGTTACTCTAACATTTTAACCAATCTTGATATTGGTCGCTTCATAAATATTTCTTTAAAAGTCAGTGCAAGATTAAAAATCACTGAAAATTATATCATCCATTAATGAAATACAGTCGCGTGTCATTCGTTAAACGGTTAATTGAGACTAACTTAAAAAAATCAATCATTAAAATAAATACTTAATTTATGTTATCCGGTCAGAAAGGAAGATAAAGCGATCCTGTGTGAGTGAAATAGCCATAAAACGAATAGCCATAAAGATTAAGTATGACTACGACCTATAAATTAGCTCTGCTATATTTTATTTGACCGAACATATTCATTAATAAATAAAATATGAAGACATAAAAAGGGAATCATTCGACAGAACGATATTTCAAACAAAAAGAAGACTCGTTTTCACACGATTTATCGTTAACATTCTTATGAACAAATTAGAGTGGCAGATGGCAGTTATTTATTTTGGGTTACTTCCCGAAAATAAAGGAACCGAGTGCCAAGTAAGATAGCGCCAAGTGTTGAAGGGAGCTGTGAAGATATGCTAATAACCGGCTTGTGGGATATATCGCGCCCAGACATGTTATCTAGGCAGAGGCGTCGCCGGTCCCCGCAATGGCGTCGTTATATGTTGGTAGTTGGACCACGTCGTGTACACACTGGTTATAAGCTTATAGCTAAGCATGGCAGCATGACTGAGCCAACACATTTAATATGCGCTTAGTTATGCTGTGCATGCAACCTCTGCATAGCGAAAATAAATTGCAAACGACAAAAATACGACAAATGTCGTGCCAACCACTAAAAGTGTGCAGGAAATGGAAAACAATGCATTCATTTTACAGCGACTAGACAGTAAATTATCGAATTGGTGCATACTTGATATTCACCACCGTGAAAAGTGCCATTTTACAAAGATTGTAATGGAAAAGTCGATTAAAATCTCTGGATTCGGACATCATTTGAAAGAAAATAATAAAAAAATAATAGTTTAAAAAAAAACTAAAAAACACGCTTTAAAAACCAAACTAAAAAAGGAGAAAATAATTTAATTCAATTAAAAAGCGTGGGGTGCTTTTTGAGGTATTTTTATAATCAATTAATGTCAAGCACCCCACGCTTTTTAATTGAATTAATTTATTTTCTCCTTTTTTAGTTTGGTTTTTAAAGCGTGTTTTTTAGTTTTTTAAACTATTATTTATTTTCTATTTTTTAGTTCTGCTAACTACAAAAACGTGTTTTTTTTTTCTCATTTTTTTAAAAATTATTGAATTGTCATCGGTCCTCGACAAGTTTACAAAGTTTCAATGAAATCTGACCGTTTAAAGTGGGTCAAAATCGCGCTCAAAGGAGTCGGTTACATACAAACATACAAACAAACAAACAAACATACAAGTGAAGCTAATATAAAGCGTGTAAAAAAATACAAAATACTTTTCCTGAATACATGTTTTTCTAGTCTAAAGCGTAGGTACCTGCGTTACGAGAACTCGTAAACTACAGCGGATCTAAAATAAGAACATGGAATTCCACGATGCTCTCAACCTTGAAATGAAAGAGCGAACTGATTTTAAGACACGGCCACGGACAACTATTCATCACTAGTTTTCAAAAGGAGACTATAAGGTCCATTTGGTTGTGGTCAGTGATTTGAAATTTAAGAATGATACATAAAATTTTTATTGGATATGCCGGAGATGTGTGCTGAAGTAAGTATTCTAATGATAAAGCTCCAAATTAGGCCTTTGTGTAGTACATAACGAGTCAAAGAGACTTAAAATCTAATGTCTCTCTACATATACGCCGTTTGACCCAGACATTTTAATTAACATAGCTCAGTCATAAGACGCACTTTACTCTAAGTCTAATGAAACTGAGTTTCTCAAGATAAACATATTTATGAAGAATTATTATGTTTCGAAGTACCTATTTATTTATTATGTTTCGAAGTACCTATAGATAAACTAATTCTTATTTTACTACCTGCCATGTACAAAAACCAATTTTAATGGTTTATTCTACACATTTGAAAAAAGTTATTGGATCTTGTCTAATTCTTTGAACAGTACCGTGTAACAAACTATTGTAATAAAACCAGTTTTAGTAGATAACCAGGAAATAATTAAGTATAGCTAGAACCATGTGTAAGCATTTTATCAAATGTTTTTGCAACACGCGTACTCGTCCGTGGTAAAAAATCACGTTCAGAACTAAACTAAGTTTCATAACGTTAAAAAACGCCTAATAAAACGACTTCAACCTATGTAGAATAAGCGTGTCTATGTTTACTTGCATTTTGTGACTTACAAATATACATAGTTTATCTTCTAATATAAAATTTAAGCAATTTATTCACTTTTGTTGCTGCTCGTTCGTTCTAGCCACATTGTTTCAAACGTGCCTACGCGACTATATCGCGACTGATACGCGCGTCTACTTGACTACAACACTAAGTCGACACGACATCGACGTGGCTACAACACGTCTGTTACGCGCGTCTGCTACGCGCGTCTACGTGGCTACCACGCAACTGCTTCGCGCCACTACGCTGTTACAAGTTACAACACTATGTCGCGTCGACACGGCTACGTAGTGGCTGCTACGCGCCTCTAAACGACTGCTACGCTACTGCTACGCGGTTATAACGCGACGGTCGTTCTATGCATCGCTATGGCTACGCAGTGTCTACGTTGCGTATTCGTCCGAATTAAGCATACGGTGGACAAACAACTGGTTCTTAAACATGATAATATAAACAATACCTAATATGCTGTAAAATCTGCATGTTATTTTAGACGATCGTGGTTTCGATTCAAGTCGAATACATGAACGAGTATTCAAGCTCTGTAATCCAGCTCATTAAATATTGAAGTTTATTTACGTTTAACCATTATTTCATTATGCGTACCAAAAAAAAAGAGAAATATTTTATAGTAGGTACGTTATACACTAACCAATAAATCAGTCACTATCCTTTTAAAAAAACTATAACTCAAAAGGATTTATGAATAGCAACAGATTAAAATAACATAAAATAAAGTTAGTATAGTAAACTCCGTTACTAAAGAGGGTTTAACCGAGAAGTTTCTCAGTAATTAGTAGTTAGCATGTAGGAGTACGTTTCAAGGCGTTACAGTAAATCTTTTAATCATTGGCTCTATTATCGAGTCGGATCAATTAACATCGAGTCGTCGAGAGGACTGGCACCGCCTACGGGCTAATCGCGTGTTTTGGAGCAAGATGATAAATGGTGTTTAATAAAACAAGTGACGTCTTTTAGTTTGTAGGGGTAAGCATAAGTGAATTGTTTAAATACACACATTTTTTATTGATGGTTTGAAGATTACTCCTATGCTTATATGGTAGGTAACTATTACTATCATTCCTTCTCAATTTAAATCCCAGGCCTTATCGTTTAAGGCCCTGGTAACTTTAAATATTGTCGTTATGAGCGATAATAAATCTTATTGCAATCCGGTACGGGTTAAAATCCGTTGTAATAAATTCGAATAATAAATGAGCAAGCATTGTCGTAAAAATGCAAATAAAATCGTATAAAATTAGATATTAACTATTTAATAGTTAATAATCCATCACTGGATGTAATTTGGCATTTGAAATTTTATGGTATATTTTTAATTATAGTTATAATTGTTATTGAAGGGATAAACTGGTTTTAAAGATAATTAAGAGGTGACTTTGATGATTTTTTTGATGCAATAAAGCATGTTTCATTATGTTTTGAGTTCCATCACTCTACGCAAAAAAGACTTGAAAATATCTGTTTTTGCTTTCAAAATTATTTACGGTTAAAGAGATACACTGGTTTAAAAAACCACCTTTTTGAGCGTTTTCAAGAAATCTAATAGCTTCTGCCCACGACTTCATCCGCTTGAAATTTTGGCCCCAGATTCACCGCGTCGCATCGCATTGCCCGCCCTCACTATTAGGTACTTCGCCTACGCTAATCGTTCTTTTTTGTACTTATATATTTTTTTTTTGGTTCGACTCCTTACGGTCGCAACGTGATGTAAAATTGCTTAATACCGACCAGCACCCTAATTGCGTAACTCACGATTAATCATAATCTGTTGTTGTTGTTGTTGATCAGTTTATTTCATTAACTTAGAATGTGGAAAAATTTTAATCATGATACCTACTTGATCAAGTTATAAGCCTGCCAAGGGTGCGGGTTGTTCGACAGAGATACCGCGGCCCCTGGCACACAGGCAACTGAGGGAACACGGGTGGGTGTTAGTCAGTAAAAGTCTGACACGCTCTCCCGCTCCACCCAGAGCGGGAGAAGTTATTTGATGATTTCCCACCCAAAAAAAAAAAAAACAATCCGTTTCTTTTTGAAACAGATGGCTAAACCATTGCTTCATATGTGTCTGCTCAACAACGTAAATAACGAAATGAATATTGTAGAACTGTCAAAATGAAACCGATTATGATTAATCGCGTGTTACGCAATTAGGGTGCAGGATTTGGCTATCTTTATGCTAAAAGTTTTTTTTTTTAAAATCTGGTCCACGTTCTAACAATAAATCACTTTACTTGAAATGGATTGACACTAGAAAGTCCTAAAATATAATTTCAGGACTTTCTAGTTTTCTACCACTTGAATTTAAATTGAAGCCGTTGCAGACACAAATTGAATTTAATCACAATGTAGGCACTCTATCTCTATCAACGAGAAACTGATATCTCGTTAATCTATTGACTCCTGTTGTCTTCATCAATTTTCA
Organism: Antitype chi; assembly: GCA_947359405.1. Taxonomy (NCBI): domain Eukaryota; kingdom Metazoa; phylum Arthropoda; class Insecta; order Lepidoptera; family Noctuidae; genus Antitype; species Antitype chi. The sequence goes on along the minus strand of OX375820.1, from coordinate 11,351,438 downwards.
ATTGAATCCCGCTTTCATATCTCCCAACAGCAATTAATCTTAGTTAACATGACGCTGAAAGTGTGAACCAGTTTTTAAATTACTAATACGACCCTAGTGGTTTGATTGGTGGCTTCAAAAATAGATTGGTCTTTGAATAGGCTTTTGTAAAACAAAGACAGAATGAGTAAGTGGGCTTTCTCAAATAATATAACTACGAAATTGTACGACAGAAAGTAGAAACATTTCGTGCTGTGGTCGACAGTTCATTATTTGTTTAGGGTACGTAAAACTTTGAGTAAATTTATAACATATTATGACCTTTGTTTGCAGCTTTTATTTGAACAAAGTTTAATTCTAATGAGGTTATTCCTCTTTAAACAATGTCAAATTTATAATTTACATTTCAAACTGGTCTGTCAATTAAGCCTCAGAAGCGGCTTTACTTATGTTAGATAGCTATCTAAATGACAAAGTAAAATTGATCACGACTTCAACTAACATTTTTTGCGTGTCTACACAAACGACTTATAAACGGCAGTCATAGTAATTATGTACATATATATAATTATAGCCTATAATGGATACGGTCATAAACTTTTTGCATTTGTTGATTTTATTTAGCTGAAAATCACTGTCCAATAAATTCCATTCTAATAACCCTACTATCCTACTCAACTGAAATTATAAATATGAAAGTTTGTATGTTTAGATGCTTGGAACTTTGCTACTCAATCACGCGAAAACGGCTGAACAGATATGGATGAAATTTGGCACACACATAGTTTATAACGTGGATTATCACATATTATATTATATACATTTTTTAACACAGTAGTGCCCCGTGAGATAATTTTCAATCTCCACGCGGACGAAGCTAGTTTTATATATCGCAATAAAAGATGTCTCGTTCCTAAAGTGGCTGTACCCCATAAGAACTACAACTGGTTCCAAGTTCCAAGGAATGTAGAATCAGGATTTCACAGTGAATGTATAGGCCCCTGTTTTTGCATGGCAGACGTGGGTGGTGGGCGAGCCAGACTGCAACTTTTACTATTTGTTTATCAAGCTCCGGTAATAGATTAAATTGATTCCAATGTGCATAATTGGCGAAAGCACAGTCGTTTGATATAACACTTCTTATTTGTTATACACGTGTTACAACATATCGTTTGGTTACTTTCAGGCATGTTATTTGTTTAAAAAATGTTTGCATGTATGGCTATTTTGTATCTTCTTTCCGCGTTATATTGATAACTAGCTTATGCCCGCGACTACCCTTTAAAATTTCTTGTTTTAACATAAAATATACCCTATTAAACTCGGCTTTCCATTAGTGAAATATTTTTTGGAATGAAGTTAGTAGTTACATACAAACTCACCTCTGTTACCTCTTTTTAATACTAGGATGTATCTTATTTAAAAGATAATATTAGACCATTTTCTTTTAAATGTAGAAAACATATCTGACAGGAAAATTGCTGTAGGTATTTGAAAACTATATTGAAGCCTAACTTCATAAATATCTACAAGGCCTATTACTTATTCATCCACCGCCTTTCTAGACCAAATCAAATAATCATGAACGAGATTCGTAGTTCAGTGTCAATACAACTCGCACCCGTACTATTAAAATAATTGGTTAAATTATGTTCAATATTGGTGTTCCAGTTTCAACGATTCATTGAACATGTATTATGGTCAGTGGAAAGGAATAAAATCGTTAGATTCGCCTCTTTATCCGCGTCAAAAAGTTTTCGCTATTCTACTTCGTTTTGATACATCTGTTTCACACAACGACTCAGTGACTTGACTTGATTGTCATGTAAACACCATTATTAATGTGTGAGTTGGGTGAGCTCACTCTTCAATGTACTTTTTCATACGACTAAGGACCAATTTCACCAATTAAACTGAACGCAATCAGCACACCACGTTCTTAAGCTCTCATTGTTACCATTTGTCGTGGAATATTGACACTGACAGCTCTTGAATGCGTTTAATGTGCTGATCACATTCAGTTACCTATATTGGTGAAATTCGCCCGAAGTATGATGGTGGGGCAAATCTAACGATTTATATCTTCGGTCGATGGCCAGCAGTGGTAGCGATGGCTAAACAGTTATTAGGTACGGTTTTAAACGACGTGGGTGATGGTCTCGGGCCATCTTTTATACGCCTACTGTGGTATCATTTTAATAACAAGTCGTAAGTGAAACCGTGTACATTTCTAGAGAAATAGTAAGTCGTGTAGGCTGTGTGATCGTAAAAGAGATGTTGCGTCGTTTAGTAGGCGTCATACATGTCTCAAAGGAATTCTATCGTTACCTTACAAACTGCAGTATACAATTAAGTTTGTTAATGAATACTAAACTGATCTTAAAGAAATACCAATTGAGTACAAGTTAACAATAATAAGCAAATTGCATATACGTATAGGTAGCTCATTGCTCTTTATAATAGTGACATGAAGGAACTAATAGGACCGAAAAAAGAAATGCGAGAGGCTCATAAAACTTTCAGAAAATCTGCAGATTTCAATTAACTAATTAATAAACTAATTATATGCAATTTGTTTGCAAGTTAATTTACATTTCAAGCAAATATTGCTCCAACAAGTTTGTGGCTCCTCCCGTGAACCGAGGTCCTGACTAGTTGGAGCAACTTTAGAACTAATAAGCCCGCAATAGGGTTGGTGACAACTTCTTGCTAGAACTTTCCACTCCCAACATCGTTTAGTGGCAAGTTCTAGAGACGGCTAGGTTCCATTTTTATTATATTTGTACATTTAGTGGTTTGCGCAGCGCGCTATGGAGCGAGCTATGCTCAGAGTTCCTTTGAAGGATAACATTAGAAATGATAATAACATCCGAAAAAGAACCGGAGTAACCAACATAGCTTGCAGAGTTAGCAAGGTAAAGTGGCAGTGGGCCGGCCATATTGGCTGAAGGACCGATGGCCGGTGGAGCAGACGAGGCCTGGAGTGGAGAACGCGTATCGGCAAGCGTAATGTGGGACGCCCCTAGCAGCTAGATGGACCAACGACCTCAAAAAGGTGGCTGGCTCATACTGGATGCGCAAGGCAGAGGATTGGACAAAGGCATCATAGGTAGGTCTAGCAGTGGACTGCGAAACTGCGATAGGCTGAGTTGATTTAGTTGCTTGGAAGCTTGGAATCGGCACTTATATTATATTATAAGTTGAGGTCGGTCAAACTGCGTCAGTCTACTGCGAAACTTTGAAGAATTGAAGAATTGAAGTTGCTTACCTTTTTGGATAGCCAAAAGGTAGGCAACTTCAATTTGCTGAAAATATATTAAAAATCAACCTTCTCACTTGCTAAAAATATGCAAAAGGGCGAAAAAAAGGTATAATCATTCTTTGATGGTTCGTGGAATCGTGGTAAATAAATAGATAGCTGACGACTACTATTTAGGACTCTAGCTTCGACATACTGTTTTAATTTTACAAAGATGGCGACATGAAGTCTGTTATAATTGTATATTGAGCTCAACAGAATATTTTATAGAACAGAACAACTTAAACAAAATATTTATTAATTATTAAATTATGCTGAATATTTTAATAGGCAATGAGGTTGAACTCAAAAGTCGAAATACTTCCGATAGAAATTGTATCATGTATAAACAGATGTGATGTTAGTGCTATCAACTGGCTTGCATCAGTTCGTGACAAATTAACATGTCCAGTGAAACACGCTACAATTAATTTGTGTTGCTCTACAGTAAATATAACGAGTTAAATGAAATGCAGCATTGTGGACAAATAATGTTAACCTATATAATTTTCCTGCTTACTCACACATTTGTTTGTTGTATAAGTATTTGTTTTATACAGGGTGAAATTGAAAACATGCGACAAACCGAAATGGGAGATTGTACTCATCATTATGAACAACTTTTACTAAGGGACCAAAGATGCAATCGCAAAAAAAAAAACAGCTGTTCCCTACATTTTGACGAGTTATGCGAACATAAATGTAGGGAACAGATGTTTTTTTTTTTCGGGATTGCATCATTAGTCCCTTAGTAAAAGTTGTTCATAATGATGAGTACAATCTCCCATTTCGGTTTGTCGCATGTTTTCAATTTCACCCTGTATACAGGGTGGCAGTGACATTAACGCGTAAAATGTAACCATAAATTAAGTTCATGATTCTTGACCCGATGAGCAGTGGTGGCCCAGTGATAACGACTGCGAGTTACGAGTTGTAGATCGTCTATTCGAACCCCAGCAGGCGCTTTACTTTGTTTAAATAATTTCATCACCACTGCTCTCAAAACGGTGAAGGAAAACATCGCAAGGAAACCGGCATATCCTAAAACCAAAAACAGTGGCACTCCGGGAGTGCCGACAGAAGTGAAAACTTGAACAATTACGTGTGTTTTTTTATCGTCAATACAGGATTTCATATTGGGTCCTTGAGTCCTGATTGCTCTCGGTAAAAAATTATAAACGAGCGATCGACTTCAGCCATTAAAGGTAACAGCACAGATTTTTACGATAAAAATACAAATGGAAAAAAAGGGATAATAGAATTAAAATTTCCTAATGAAAGAAAGGGACTTTTCCAAAAGACATCAACGTGCAACTCATTCGTGTGCTTAAGCGTTCGGTGACGATGACGCGAGTTCCATGATTTTTGTTCACCCAAAAAGTGCTCAAAGCGCCTAAAGAAGTTTTCACTGCAAAAATTCGTAGACATGTGACGTCTACCAACACGCACTGGGCCCGCGTGGTGGATTACGGCCCATTCCCTCTCACAGAGAGGAGGCCTGTGTCCCAGCAATCGATTGATTATGATTTGTATGATTCTAGACCCCACAGAGTAGAAATTTGTCGTCGGTTTTCAAAAAAAAATCTGATGTTCCATAGAATAGAAAAGTGCAATGCCTGCGCGTTAAATATGTATGGAAAATCATTATTTTCTAAATGTCCTATTAAAAATTGCAACACAGGGTTACGCGTCGTTGCCCCCTTTCACTCTGTATTTACTCATGTTTTGTTTATTTTCATGAGGAGTTTCCCCAACTAAAGCGCCCTTTACGTGACGTATTTTGTGTACCTACACAATTAGACTAATTTTAGAATGACGTAGGTCATTACCTACGTCATTCTAAGATTAGGGTGTCTATTATTTGTTGATATTTTAATTATGTAGGCGCTGTGTGGCCAAATTAAGAAGTGTTAAAAGTTAGGTAAAGTCCAAACAAATTCACTATATTTAGCCCAGGTAGGTTGTGGACAGGCCTCTTTAGATCACAAATGTTACAACAACGAGCCGTCACGTTATGATTATGTTGCAACAAAAGATTGTCTTCACTAACTGTGACTGCTTTTGTGAATGAAGAAAACCTTTTGTGTTCGAAACCAAGACAATTTTCCGTTATGAATGATGTTCATACTGTACATCTCTAATATACTTACATCGCTCCACGGTATCATACATTGAATAATCAGAGACAGCGAACTTACCTGGAAAAAAGAAGACAAAAAAATTAAACATTGCGTAAAACTGAATCAAGTTGGTCTATCAATCTGCCTAGCTTTTTACCAACTACGTTGGGGTCGGCTTCCAGTCTAACCGGATGAAGCTGAATACCTGTTTTTTACATGGAGCGACTGCCAATCTGACCTCCACAATTCAGTTGCTGGGTAATACCATACCCCTTGGTGAGATTGGTTGTCAGACTTTCGGGCTTCTGACGACCCGTAACGACTGTCAAAGATTCACGAATGACAGCCGGGACTCAACGGCTTAACATGATCAAAGAAGGGTCTTGCTATGTAAAGATGGTCACTTGTTCGATCGAGTCGTGCGGCGTTTTTTACTTAGCCATAAGCCCCCTTAAAACATGTTTTTTTTGGGCGGGAAATCATCAAATAACTTCTCCCGCTCTGGGTGGAGCGGGAGCCGCGTGTCGGACTTTTACTGACTAAAACCCACCCGTGTTCCCTCAGTTGCCTGTGTGCCAGGGGCCGCGGTATCTCCGTCGAACAACCCGCACCCTTGGCAGGCTTATAACTTGATCAAGTAGGTATCATGATTAAAATCTTTCCACATTCTAAGTTAATGAAATAAACTGATCAATATCCTAAAAACACGAGAACTCATTCATCATGTTTGTTACGTAATCTCGAAAGCGCAAGCAAAGAACGGTATACAGATACGAGGTAGAGATGTTATGTAATGATTTGGCATCAAATATGTTAATCCAGGCGTTGTCGAATTGATAATGTCGATCGAACCATCGGCGTCGTGCGCACGTTTAGGCTTCCGATTCTTATATAATATCACTTACGAACCTTACATAATAGCCGCCGACAGCTAAATTAGCACTTTAGCACTAATCAATTATTGTAATTTTTACTTTGTTATGGTAATAAGTTAAAATAGCAGAGTAACATTAATTATTAATCTTTTTATATTTTAAGTTATAATTATTTCGCGTTATTATGTCGCTTAATTAATTCTACACAAATATTATTAAGTAAACTTAATAACAAAGCTACCTAGACTAAATAAACTAAATTACGAACAAACAGCAATTACGTTAGACTTATCAGTAAGTAATCTAAATTGTGAAAATCAACTGTCTGAAACCAGTTTATATTCATGCGAAAAAACTGTAGTTTCAAAACAATTGTTAATTACTATTTGTTTCGAATAATTATGTTACTTTTTATAACATTACGTGCTCATTATCCTTCACGAAAAAATCTACGAAATAGATACTCACGTGCGAAATAAATGCGATTCGCTACGAAAATATTAAAAAAAAATCACTATGCAAAAATATTACTAGAAATATTATTTAGTTAAGTTGTTACAAAGTATCACAAAACGAGGAAAATTAAGTAATTAACATACAACCGCGGTGACAGTCAGGATGACGACTGAAATGAAAAGTCACGAAGCATATCCTTCCTCTGGAAACTACTAACGTTGAAGGACACTCTCCTTTATGTCCTACTTGCTCACCTCGCTCGTACACCGCAATTCCAACACTCTGATACGCTATAGTGAAACTAATTCCCATACTTATAAGGGCCGAAGTTCCGCCTGGAATAATATGACGCAAGAAAATTCACTGAATGTGACCCGCAGCAGAGCATGAACCATGTAAAGGTGTACTTAACTCGACGCTAAAGACTAAGGAAGTTTGTTTGTACCTACTTGTTGCTATAATCAGGCTTTATAGTACCACGTCTTAATGCCTTTGTCCCTTATTTGATACCAGTATAATGTTCTTGTTGATACTTTATCCGGCGATTAGGTGATCAAGCCGTTGATAAAAATTTGTAGTGTAAACAAAATGATAAGTTTACGTTCATGCTCGTGTCCCAGTTTTGACATTATTAATGAAAATAGGGCCATAACTTGGCAAAGATAAGAAAATGTTGACATAAGCTCGTTTAAAAAGGGCCTTCAAACGAAATTGCTTACAAAGGACGTTTAATAAAAACAGTCTTCCAATTTCAACGCGAAAAATTGAGCCTTTTGGGTTTTTCTGACTCATCGTATTTTGATAACCAAACAAATGTTCAATACTAAAAGAACACGTATACCGGAAACAAAAACATACAATTTATAACACCATTTACTTTGCGTGTCAACCATATCGTAAAGAATCAACTACATTTTTTATTCACACCATAAAGAATCAACTAGCTCTAAACTTTGCCCATAAACGCCAGCTGTTCAATAAAACACTGATGTTATCAATGGCAGTATTGACATAAGCAATTTAAGAACCATCAGCGATTAAAACGGTGGAGCATGCATGATGCGGGTTGCAGATGAACAGGGGGCTATTGTGCGGCGGCGCGGGTGCCGAGGACGTCGCTTCGCCATCCGGACAGACATTGTACACAGCTTTATATTCATTGATACAGTCATAGATACTGAGTCGGCATACTTATTGCATGCTCTGAATCTTTAACAAGAAATAGGGTCGATGCTATCGGTCGATTGTTTATCGTGAGAGGTACAAACAAGTGATAAGGAAAAGATGGTAACTATACAAATGCCACTGACGTAAATCAGAATCTGCAATCGATACATCTTACAAATCAACATGCTGTCTACAGTTAGAACATAATACATACAAATATGTCTTACCAACGCTCCAGGAGCATAATCCAACCACTATCGTTTATCTTGGATTACCTACAGACTCTTGTGTAAAATGATGCTGATCTTCCAAATATTAGCGGTTTCTTTCAATTTCAACCACTACAAATTATGTGGTTATCAAAGACATTCCCGCGATGCAAATGGTTATAACGAATCGAAAGTTCCTCGGTGACGTAATTCGCAAATTGTTTTCAATAATAGCATTATAATATCATACTCGTGAATCGTGATGCGTTTGCAAAATACTGATAACCTTGATTAAACAATCATAGATCTATAAATATAAGTTTGTTGATTGCAAAACTGATAATTACTCTAGCAAGTTTCTCGATTATTATTCACTGATATAAATCCTAAGTCCTGAGTTACTTCTTATGTCAGGTCTATTAGAAGTATTGCACAGTAATGTTTCTACTATTATCTGCTGCATCCATTACCGTATCCTTCAATTGCGTATCAATGGTCTGCAAAGTGCGACTCTGACTATCGACTTCCCCGCACAATACTTGTCAATTCTAATGTTCTGCAACACCATTGTTCAACCCACATCCAGTCACTTTTGACAATAGGCCGTTTTTGTACTATTGAGCAAGAATATCATGTGCGAAATATGATTGAAATAATGATGAACAATTCATTTGCAATGCAATTACATAATTCGACAATAATATCTTACAGAATTAGAATTGCAAATAATATGTCATGTATATTGAAGGTTGAAACAGAACAAGGTCTAAATAAAGGAGAAAGACAACATTATATTCAAAATATGTGAGACATAAGGTTTTCATATGAATTCAGCGGTACTGCGGGATCGCAAAACTATAATGTAATCTCGACCGACATAAAGTAGCAGATAAAAATCACGAACGACCCAAGCTATGTCGTGTCCTATGTAAATATCGACCCCCGGGCCTTTTGAAGGAAACTGCAAACAAAAAGTTTAACTTTCGCCTTGTCATACATAGGCTAGAGTGGTAACTGTGACAGTAGGCACTTTCCACTGTGGGTGTCGCTGGTCGCCCATTGTGTTCTAGCGAAAGCCGAATGAAGACAAAAGGTTATTTGAGTAATTTCGTATGTGGACATGTTATTTCGGCCCCCATTGGTAATATAACTGATAAGTAGTTCAAGCAGTGAAAGACGGCATTTCTATTGGTTTATTTCCTCTAACATGTGACTCGATATGACTCACACGCACTTGTTGACATACGTGTAGGTAGTTCTGCTCGATTAAGAATAGATGACCTAGACTTAAAATACTCTCATTTTAATTGCCAACTTATGTTTCCGGATATTGAAATCATATAATGTATTTGATACACAAAACATGCTTATTTATTTACTTTACGTTGATTTATGAATAGAAACCGCTTTCCCTGATGATTGAGGACATCGTTCAAGGTACAGTTAGTTACGTCAGTGTCCGGATGAATTTCTCGATGGTTTTTTTGCAAATAGTAAAACTTGTTTTTGTTCGACCTACAAAGCGCTCGGAAACCCATGTTTAGACAGCGTTGAAACCCCAGCGAATTGTTACTTTTTTTTTGTGAGTTTCCTAAACTAAATGCCGATAATATTTCGAAATCGACATTGCCATAGCTGCTGCCATTGTGGTTATGATTAAATGCTTTATTATGAATTAGAGACGTGCGGTTAGTGTTGCATCAATGTCACTAGAAAGTCGTATGGATAACTTTTTATCGACACATGATGTCGATAGCTCGCTCACTAGAACCAGACTTACGTTATCACCTGTCTCGCCTTATAAAATGCTATTTGACGTGTCGCGGAGGCTAGCTCTCTCCTTTTAATGACTTTCCAAGAAAGACAGGTGCTTGGATTATCTATGTATTGATATTTTATATGTCTGTACTGTCAATTAGAGCTTTAAAAACGAAAATAGTTTTCATACGGGATGTACTCGTGTCGTCATAAGATTTATTAATAACAGAGTGTATTAGCCTTGGCACTTGATTTAATACTATTTGCTTCATAAAGCATGGGGCACAGAGCCAAGCAGCGATTCTCTTTGAGACTTAATACTGCATCACATAAAACAACATCCATAATCACGGAAACATATTCAGCTAGATCAGAAAGAACTGGATTACAAAAAGTATGTTATTCAAACAATCATTTATTCATTGAAAGAAAGCTGAAAGCTTATCCAAGTTTTCGTCTAAACCCGAATACAAATAATGTAGGTACCTACCCTGAGGATATGTAAGTTCATAACTAAACATGAAACTTTGCGAGGCGTGCATCCAAATCGATACGCCCCCCGGTCGAGTGCGGAATGACCGCGGTCGTCGGTCGGCCGGGGCAAAAACACTCGGAAACAAATGCCTCATGGCCGCTCAGTTTTTGCCTCACGGAGCTGAGTGTTATTCACAACTCACAAACTGCTCAATTGTTAGGTCACGGTAATAATCATTTCCACACAAGCCAATATATATTGTTAGTTTACAGGTATCATTGTACTGTGGGAGCCGTCGTTGTTACTGACATATGAGAATGTTGTTGGTTACATTTGGCTAGAAGGTTTTTTTTTTAGCAATTGAATTATGTTTCTGATATGATGTTGAAAGCAATCTATCCATCTTTTTGTTAGAGAAGGCTTCACGAAACCACCAATTCGTAACTTTATTTCTACGCAAAATTAGGATTATAGGCCCAATTCTCGGGTATATTGTTTCAATGCATTCGTTTTAAATTACCACACGATCGAAACCGTATCTAATACGTTTATTTTATATCTATACTAGATCCAACGACGTAATTAGGTTTAAAATCTAGATAACTATTATTTGCGTTTAACGCTTATAGTCGTATACCAAGTCCATAACTTATATTATGATTTACTGGCTTAGAGATAATTAGTAGGAAGTGCTTAAGCTTCCTTATTTTATTTTCCTAACTAGTATCCGACATTCACTTGTATTAGATAAACTGCTATGTACGGCTTTTTATGACTTCATTTTGTTCGCATAATAATATGTTTATGATGCTCTCGAGAATGCACAGTCTCATCTTTATTTCCTTCATCAAACCTGTCTAAAACACGACAGGCACGCCCAGGATAAGGGTTGACAGCCGTTTCGAATTTTAAATTTAACATCATAAGAGCTATTTTCATATGGCTTCTTATTTTCCTAGAACTGCCTAATCTCTCTCTCTCTCAGACTCTTCCCAAAACATATGTTTTTCTATTAATTCCATTTTCTTCAATTCTTTTAGTCTGTTATAAATAATATTCTTTATCTAGATCAACTTTTACAGACGCGGGAACAACCAAAAATAGCTGTGCCAAATTTTAGCTTTAAACATCAAATGGTTTCCTTGAAAAACAGTTTAATCGTACAGACAGCAAGAAAAATATACCAGCAGTGACGTTCAACGAAGAATATAATTTTACAAATAAGTAGTAAATAAAGTAAATAAAAAGTAAGTACCTAACGTAAATTTATTAAGACACGTTTTTTTACACCTTATCAAGTTAGCACAACAAATAAAAGATAACAAAATAAAATGAAAAAAATAATGAAAATAATGTGCAATAAAGTATCCCTAGATCCCACACTGGGTTTTAGTCAGTAAAAGTCTGACACGCCCTCCTGCTCCAACAAGAGCGCGAGAAATTATTTGATGATTTCCAAAAATAAAAAAGGATACCCTCTGTCGTGGGATCTAGTTACCAGGCCACTGATAACGTATTGCGGAAAAAAGTTTTATATATGAGAGACTGGCCAGTTAAAATCTATTTTGAAAATAAGTAAAAATAGGTACGTTCCAATTTCAAATTTCCCTCCACATTGTTTGCGAGCTAATTTAAATTATCGTGTCTCATTAAAAAATGGATCTGTGTCGGGAACATTTTCGCGCTATGATTTTTTACGATTTCAAGTGTCGCCTGAAACTGGACGAATCGTACGATAGAGTTCAAATGGTGTTCATGGGTGAAGGCCCTTCTAAGGCAACCGTGTATCGTTGGTATAACGAATTCAAGCGCGGTCGACTAACTTTGGGGGATGAAGAAAGAAGTGGTCGCCCTTTGATGGCAGTTACGGAAGACAACGTGCTAGCAGTGAAAAATTTAATCCATGACAATAGGCGAGTTCCGTATCAAGAGATTCAGCACATACTGCAAGGCCCCAGTTCTGTATGGTTATAATGATTCCCCGCGGAATCTACTACGTTCAAACTTCAAACTACGTCAATATCGTGTTTTTTAGAAACCAATGTAACGGTAAGGAATCTAAATGTCATATTATTATTATTGTGTTGTTCCAAGACAATTTGTCGATATTATTAATACGATATTAGCAGATTTCGTGTGTGATTGACGTGGTTACGAGTAAGGAATCGTTAAGTAGTCATAGTGAATTCAGGCCCCGGTTGGATCAGGAAGCCTTCACGAAATACTACACGTGCATCTTCGCGTGAGGAGGATAGTTTCACGCTGGATGCCGCACAACCTCACCGATACTCAGAAGCAGGCTCGTCTCGGCGTGTTTATGACATCATTACAGGTGATGAGTCTTGGATTTATCGATATGATTCAGAAACGAAGCGCCAGTCGACGGTTTGGGTGTTTCAAAACGAATCAAAGCCTACCAAAGTGAAATGATCTAGAAGAAGGGGAAGATTTGATCGCGAGCTTTTTCAATTTGACTGGCTACTCGGTGTCAATTCCTTTACGGAACCCAAGAAGCATCAACGCTGAATGGTATAACTACCAAATGCTTGGCAGAAGTTTTCTCTGTTGTGAGTAACAAGCCATCAAACACAGGGCTCCGCGGGCTACTGCTCCACCACGACAACGCGCCTTCGCACACCGTGCTCAAAACGGGGAACTTCTTGGACAGTGCGCTGGTCAAACTCCTCGGTCACCCTCCTTACAGCCCTGACCTAGCACCGTGTGACTTCTTTTTATTCCCGAACATAAAAATCAGCTCACCATCACCAATCAGGATACCAATTTTCGTCGCCGGAAGACGCGCTGTCAGCATTCGAGCAGGCTGTAAACGAGGTGTCTGCGGCGGACTGGAAAAAGTGTTTCGAAAACTAGTTCAGACGCATGAAACTTTGTATAGAGGCTGGTGGAGAGTACTTTGAAAAGATTTAATAAAAAAATATTTACCTGTTGAATATATTTTTTATCGCAAAACTTTCTGAGATTCCCACGTATTTCGAAGTTAATAGACCTGTTACATGTGCACTAGTGGGTAGTTCAGTAATAATTTGGTTGTTTACTCTTAACAGCATTTAAACTTACATACCTAAAGGAAACATGCAAAGTTACAACTTTATGGTTTGTGTAGTGTAATGTAGTGTAGTTTGCATGTATTTGTAGTTATGTGTATGTGTGTGTTAAAGGGATGTGATACGCCTGGGTGAGCATTTCCGAAGAATTTTTAGTAAGTGAGTCAGGAGAGCTTCAGTCCTTGCTTATTCCTGAGCTGATAGACACAATTAAATCTATTAAGTACAGATACTTTTGAGCTGTCTAGGGGTCGTCATTCACAAAGATGAAGGTAGTTGCGTAAAGCGTAGTAGGTTCCTATGCAGAAGAACGAACAAAAAACTCCACGGACACTCTTTTAAATTAAAATTATTTGAATGTTTACTTTCAAATAATTTTAAGTAAGTAATGACTGCTATTCAAGCTGTGATTGACATGTGACTTTCTACTAAAGCATAGGTAAATCATAATTTTATGGATTGACTGTAATGTCTATTTTATGTAGGTAAGTGCGATCGATTGAGTCAAGTGGATGTTACGTGGGTATATGATCGGCAAACATCCGATACCCGTTCTGTAAAACTTTCTTTTGTTTTCCATTTACTGCGGTAACAAGAGGCGAAGAGCAAAACCAATACCTATCCAAGTCGGTAGCGACTAATCAAGATTGACAACAAGGTTTGGTTTTTGGTTTGTTAGAGATATGTATGATGGATTGTCTGTCATGGTCTAGTTTTATGTGGCTTGTCTGCTGTAGTTTCAAGCAACATCATCGTATCCTCATGGCCTTATAATAGGGTCCAGTTTATTTAGGGTACAGGCAGGATGTCTCTTTTTTCATACATCTCCCTCAGTTCGCCGTCATCTCAGAACACACTTCGATTTTAGTCATATAATCTTTCTAATAACATTAATTTGCGTATAACAGTCGTTTTGAAGGTCTCAACTGACAAAAAAACTATATTATACCCGATAAACGAATGTCATATGTATATACATGATCAATTTAAATTAGCTAGCAAAACTCCGCAAACGTGGTGAGTATAAAATACATTTTGGTGTTTTTTTAAGGTCTACAACGGTGTGATAACTTCGTGTTTTGTAGTGACATGAAATATCATTTTTTTTATTGTTTTATCATGTTAAGATATCGATCCCCTAAATGTCGGCGGAGTTCCGCTAGCCAATTCAATTTGACCCTGTATAGGTACTGCTACATAAGTAAATTTTCCAAAACAAAAACAGATTGCGTTAGCTTAACAAAAAAAACATTGAGTGCAGTCAATACTGAAAGTGAAGATGAATTTGCAATTATTTTCCTTTCTGTCTTGTTAAAAATATGTACCTCATGTTACTCCATCGTGTTACTCCTTATCTTGAAATATAAGTTGTAAGTGTCAACGCTGAAAAATGGGTACAGTCAGACAATACCTAATGATAAATCGAGTTTGCCATACAAGGCCTTAACAGCTGCCAATTTGTCTTGTATTTGTTTCTTCTGAGCATCCTTTACATTGTGTGCATCAACTACAACGGAGGTACTTACATTATTTCTAACGGTAGATGCAGTTATGATGATAAAGCACTTTACAGAAGGTTTTATCATTAAGAATTGTAGGTTAAATCTTTTTTTACAATTGTCATATAACCTCTCATCAACTCGTATCATGGATGTCGTGGTTCGAAAATGAAAATTATAAAAACTCTTTGCAGGTGGATATTTTCAACATGCAAAACAAAAGAACATAACTAAAAACAAAACGAAAACAATGTGTGCGCAACATTCGGAACACTTCCGTGCACCAATTTGGCGCACACTTATCGATTTCCGATGTTCCAAAGTTGGCGTTAATAAAAAGGTTTTGGCGTCAATTAAACTACAGTATGGTGGTGACGTGACGTCATTAATAGTGATTACACTGACTGAAATGGTTTGCAACGCGACGCCACATAGACCCGGGCCGGGAGAGTGTCGAAACACATCCATTAACGATAATTACGCTTGGTTTTTTACAGCAAACGTTAAAAATGTCATCCGCTCACACGATACCATTAATAGACACGGTAAAGAGTGCAATTAGTGGGAGAAAAATAAAACGGTAGTGACGACAGCAGTGTATTTTGGCTGTAGCTGTAGTTCGTTATCGGAACACAAGTTTCTCCTGTTCATTTTTCATCTAATTTGGAGTGTTTAATTGCACGGATCTATTGAAATTACTGGTTGTGGCCTTTACTAGCAGTTAATAAACCGCATATTCCAATTTAGAAGCATCAGATAATTGTACCGTGTGGTGCCGGACGTAAAAGAATAGCATCATCCCATTTCTTCGCGTGGGTGTCGTAGAATGCGACTAAGGGACTTACTAGAGAACGGGCAGCAGCGTTCTCTTTGAGCACCATATTGCGATCGCCAACCCGCCTGCCAAGCGTGGCGATTATGGCAAATCCCCCCCTTTTGGGGGAGGGTTATGTCCAGCAGTGGACGTCTTTCGGCTGATATGATGATGATGATATGAGATAATTGTTTTAAGGCATAGTTTTATTAATGCGCTAGCTTTTGCCCGCGACTTTGAAATTTCTTGTTTTAACATAAAACATATCCTGGAGCATCAAACTCAAACTCAAACTCAAAGCATCGCATCGCCCCCCCCAGTGGGTTCCCGCATTGTCGTTGCGGGGGGGCTCAGTAGCCGTGGTCCGCTCCCACGGTGAAGCGAAGAGGAACCCCAAGGTGGGGCCGCTCGTCAGGGCTTTTGTCTCCAAGCCGACGACGTAGCGGCCAGAATGTAGGTTGCGGTGAGGTGCACCGCAACTGAGGCGGGCCGCGGTGTCGAATGGGAGGCATCGCGGCTGAAGATTACAGGCTGCGGAAGAGGAGGAGTGCCGGTACTTCTGAGTAGCGCTCTTCCCTTCCGTGGCCTGGACGGGGCCGCCACCGTTTGATGGCGGACGCGGTGGGGCCGCAGGGGAAGAGGAGTGTCGGTATAGCGTTGGCCGCTCTCCCTATCCCCTGCGGCGGAAAAGTGGTAGGCGGCGGGGCCACTGTGCTGACCCGTCGCAGGGGGACCAAGGGCACCAGACACGGGTACGTCTGGGGCCCTTTTGTTACTTGGTTCCTGGGGTGGTCACGGCGTGCCACGTGTCCTGGTGCGCCGAACTGGTGGGGTCCGCAAGGGCCGATGCCTGCCAGGGTTGCGGGTTGTTCGAAAGAGATACCGCGGCCCCTGGCACACAGGCAACTGAGGGAACACGGGTGGGTTTTAGTCAGTAAAAGTCTGACACGCCCTCCTGCTCCACCCAGAGCAGGAGAAGTTATTTGATGATTTCCCACCCTCAAAAAAAAAAAAAAAAGCATCGCATCGCCCACCCGAGATACGTAGGTACTTAGTTTGTTCTTAGCGTTTTTTTTTACTTTTTTCTTTTTAGTCGGTTCTTTAGGATCGTAGCGTGATGTTAATTATTGTATTGGTAGTTCCGGAGACTTATAAACAAAAGTGTAAGGTACCTATCTACGGCTTTTTAATTAGTAATAGTATAAATGTAGCTACAGCTACAGATTCTGTTGGTCACCAAATTATATTATTTGGATACCGGAACAGACTAGGCCAGACATATAAAATATAAAATTTTCTCATACCATCATGGGAATTCTAACCGCATTCTTTATAAAAAAATGTATTGTAAAGAATAAAAGGTTCAAAGAAAACTAAACAAACGCAAGCTCATGAGAGCTACTTAATATGTCAACATGATTGTGTCGTTGTTGCCTCATTTTTCACTCAACACTGAGTCATCCCGACTGATTTGACATCTCATTTGTTATCATTGATGCAGCTGGTGCCAATGGCAAGATAAAATAGATATTTCAGTTTTTTTTTTTATCTATCGTCTAAAACATTTTAGAGAAGTTTTGGAGTTTTCTAGGCAAAGCTAATTAGCAATTAGCAACGTCAAACAAAACGAAGCCAGTACCTACCTTTGTAAAAAATATGCTGTATAATTCCCAAGACTTCCTTGTTAACTATGTATAACATCAAAACCACGATACAATCTAAGTATTCATAATTCTTGCCTAGAACACCAATTACTCATCTCACAGGAATTTCTGTGAACAATAAGGTTTTATCTCTAACGTTGATACTAGCTTGTATTAGCTACTCCATGTTTAAGCACTACTTTTTACACTATTCTTAGTCAACCGACCGCGAGAGGTTAGTAACGTCATTCTGCTGATAAAAAACTACTAATACACATTTGAATGGTATATATTATTATTAATGTTAAAATATTATATTGTTGAAATAAAAAATAAACAAAAATATGAATAAATTCAGCATTTATTTTGCTCTATGAAAAGGAAAAATCAGTGGTTACGCATTATTGACTTAACTAAACGCAGCTCCATATTGGAATTTTATTTGGATCCAACAGAACTGTCGGCTTTCAAAAGCGATCGATCATCTATGACTGTATGATATATATATACGTTTGAAAAGTTGAGATCTTTTCTGACTATAGTAATTATAAGTTGGACTCCGCTAGGTTGAAAGATGGTAATAAGCGATCTAAAGTCCTAATAATATGATCAAGAAAATGGCATCAATGGTGTACAGATAACACATGAGTGTGACTGTAGTTATGAGATTGAACCGTCTCTTACATTCTGAGAGCAAGTTAAGATGACATTTACATTTAATGTTATAAGTACAATTTATGAATGCAACGCTAGATTACTAAGCAGTTATTTCCAGTGCAAGACAAGGGAACTGTTAATCCTATAAGGCAAAAGAAAGGAGCGAGGAAAAAAAATGTTTTACTAGTCTAACGAGTTTCTGCATTCAGCCAAAGACGCTGATTGACTTATCCAGCAGGTTTCGAAAGCAATTTGTATTTCCGTTGCCATAATGTGAATTAGAGATTACATATGCTAATAAATTCTTCATCGGTAATTATAAATGGAGATTTTTAATGTATTTCGTAATTTATTTATGTAATTTATGTTTTACCATTCGATAAAATAAATCAATGCTTTTATGACGAAAATATCATGAAGTAAGAGATACACAAGTAAAAAATACCTACTTACCATTTTTAAAGAAGGTAAAGTGTATTATATTGGTATAGATAGGTATTAACTTTGTAATTTCCTTCCAAAGTTAGATTAAAATCGCCTTTTTGCTATGATACATACATAATGCGTCGTACCAGGCACGGAAAAGTGGTTTTTCCTTTGAAGCAATTAGTGTTGAGAATGGTGTTAATACTAATCGTATCAAGCCACTTGATCCCGCTTAGTGCAGTAATCTAAATCTACTGAGTAAGTATCTTTAATAAGTACTGCATAAGTAAGATTAATAGCCCATCGCGCCTAAATGCTACTTTAAACAATAGCTGTATGTTAGTGGCTTCATACTGTAGAATTAATGCACCGAAAAGCTTTCCTACACTTTAAGTGGCTTCCGATAAGAGAATTTGTAGCAGGGGCGATTTACTCGAACGTACTCGAAGTTGGACGAACGTGTTCGGGATCTTTGTTCCACTTTTTGAGACTAACTTTTTGATCAGTCGGATTCGATTGAGGAGTCAGATCGGCATACAAGTAGATTGTGATTAATTTAACAGTAACGTATTGCAACGATTTAACATCTAGTGTAATTTGCATATATTGTTATTTCATTATAAAACCCATCTAATATTACGAAACATGTACTGCCTGCTCATACTTGAGGAAAACTAGCCGTCAACAGTGACACATTTCTCCATCTTCCCCTTTGATTATAATCTGGTTTACATATAAGGAAATTGCCCTAAAAGTAAGCCTTAATTTATGATAAGTATGCGATTAGACACTGATCTCATTTCGGATGATTCAGCTGTCCTCATTTAGCGTCTGAATAACGTCCCGTCATAAATGGTATGTCAACGTATTTATGACACGACCATATGGCATATATGGCATACATTATAAATGTATTCCACTATTAATCTTATAGAATATATGCAAACATACATAGCTACATTATAACTATAAAAAACACCGTTTTGGACTCGCATTCCACTGTCGATGTCGGTCTGGAGTGCGAAATTTCTGCAAATTGGATTTATAAATAGACCGACAGACATATTTCACATGTGGAATATTTTGGGAATTTGGTACAATGTTGTTAGGACTGAAAACCGCTGTGAACGTGCGAATGTTTTCAGTAACCTCTTTATAGAAGTTTGTTTACGTTGACGACAATTTCAATTAGTAGAGCCATGAAATATTTTTAACTAATTATCTATATGCGTGAATAATAGCAAAAACTTTGTACACCTTTTTACGAAAAATTACGCGGACGCAGAAGTATGTTTGGCGCAGTTAAAGTTTATATGGATAAGGAGCGCAGAATGCTAATATTTTTATAATTATAATGCATTAGAAATACATTAAATTAATTAAAAAAAACATGGTTGAATTTCGACCACGGGGCGACCACTAGTATTAATAAATTCACAACAATAGTGATTACAAATCTACATGAAATTACACAATTATAACCGCACGCTATTCCCGTATAGTCGATTCGATATTGTTTTCCCGTAAATAACAACAATACTCTTGTCACATTGGGCAGCTATTGTGTGCTAAAATAAGCATGGCTCACTGGCGCTCCGCGGCGTCACCGCTTGGCAGACCACACTGCCACCCCTTGGCATCCGCAACCATTATACAAGGACCAGGTGTATTACGACACTCTTTGTAGTTCGTACTAGAACATAGCGTAGTGCCAATTCTAGGAAGTAACAATCAGATTTATTTCATTGCTCTTTTAAATGGAACGCTTTGAAACTGATGCAATAATTAAAAAGAACTGCAGCTGCGAATTTCGTTAACTGGTTTCGAGAACTGTGCTGGCACTAATTGAAAGCCTGTTGGGAATAAATGCATACGTCGTCGATTCAATGTCGGTTTGGCGATTTTTCATAGCAGCATTCTATGAAAACGCTTAAAAAATGTAGTAACATAAAACATCAATGTAATTCTTATTTTCTCTGAGGTCCATTTACCGTCCGTTTCCGCAACTGCCAACAATTTCAACATGCGCACCGATCGTATCTCATCCAATGTGATGCGGATCAACCCTGAAACCAGTATTGTTCTCTTATAATCCACAGACAGGAAAATAAGTTAGGCTCAGTGCTCACGGCAGCGGCAGAGAAATCGCATCGAAGCCGGAACTGACAGCACCGACGGATATTTTATGATTGCAGAGACCTGACTCAGCGGTCCCACTTCACAAGCTTTATTGATGTAATGCTCTTGAACTGGGGAAGGATGTGTTGCAGCGGAAATAAAGAATATCAGATGTTATTATTTATGTGTTGGTTCAAATATGATGAGCCAGATGGATTGACATTTTTGTTAGAGGCTTGTTGGTCATCTATCAACCTGCACTAGAACCGTGTTGTGGATTATGGTAGCACCCTGTCCCTCTCATAGAGTTATACCCAGTAGTGGGCCTCGGAACATTATAGGCTGAAAATTGCTATGCTATGTTACTTGTTGAAACCACTTGTTGTGTTGTTCGAGTAAATGGAAAGTGACTGTTCTCATTCTATCTCCTTCTCCTTCCTTGTCATCAATAATGTGGGTACAAATAGTTTTCTCCTCTCCTTATGTCCGTTGACTTTTTATGGATGACTTAGCATTATCAGCTTATAATTTTCCCACTGCTGGGACACAAGCTTCCTTTCTATGATGGAGTGGTTCATAATCTACCACGCGGACCCAGAGCGGGTTTTTGGATGTCACATGTCTTCGAAGATTTAGTTCTAGGACATGTCGGTTTCCAATCAATATTTTCCTTCACAGTTATGAGATATGATGGACGACTGGTTTGTAGATATATATCATCTATGATTTGAGTTGTTTCCATTCCACATCTTGCAAGTTATTGTAAATTATCTTAGCATGTTCCATTCTCATAACGCTAATGTCCGTTGATGTATGAATCAATCTTTATTCCTTGACGTTTGTCCGTCCCTGACACCATATTAACAAATGTAGCTGTGAAGTACTCTTCTTACGGTAACTACATTTATCATGTGTACCAGTTTCAAGAGGAAAATTGCCTGCACTTTGTGACTGCTAGACGTTTAGTTGACACAATTAGGATCTTAGCTAGAATGTCGAATGTGTCATAAGTTTAAAATACAAAGTTAGCCAGTTATGTTTTAAAACATAGAACATTGTAAGACAAGGTGTTAATAACCTAGTTATCTACGCACATAACAATTGCAAATATTACTGCATTATTATCTTCAAATAAACAAAGTGTGCCTCCAAATGGTTGTCAACCGGCATTGCATCAAATTAGAAGTTGCTACAGATTGCACAGTTCTCGCAGTATCATTAAATCGGATAGTTAACTTACAACATAACCCGGTGGGCCTCTGGGCAACTTGTAGCCATATATTTTTTGCTTCTCGTATTACGGTGTCCGATTCCACTCGAGAGGTTCGCACCTAATAATAAGAGCTGTCTGACACTCAACACCGAGACGATCTGTTTTCCATCATTACTCTGAACCTGAACGAGCGGCATCGAATTCTTTCGTGATATTATTAGACGACTACATACACTACATACCTACACTCTTGCTATACCTAAATATTATTTTAGAATGTTTGCTTATACTTTTTGCAGTCTCTGACTCGTATATTTGCTTCAACCATTTTTTACAGTTACTGGAATTCATCCAATAGGCAACGATTAACCTTTAACTGTAAAGGCCGTAGCGCTTTAATCCAGTTAACTGACTAACTACAATGAATTACTTAGACTAACTTACTGTAACTTAAGCAGATTATATTTCAGACCTTAAGCTACCGTTATTTATCATACTTTAAAAGTTTTAAGCCCACGTGCGCATGGGCGTAAAAATATCGCGGCGATTATTGGATTTTCACTGGATTTTCAACTGCTTGAAAATCGAATATTGTTTTTATCGACGCACTAGGTTGTACTCTGTTGGATTCACAGTGCTCGGCTTTAGCACTGAGAGTTGAAAATCTAGTGTACGATAAAATCCCGCAGCGATATTTTTATTTTATTTATTTAACCATTTATGCACACACACATAAACAAAAAAGAAGTAAGGAACAGAAAAATACGTACATAGGTAATGCTTATGTCTACAGAAATCTCTTCCAACACACCTGCGATAGGAGAGAAAATAACAAGAGATGTAGACAACGCGTGTAATAAAAGTAAAAGGAAAATCATAAAATTATAAATTAAACTCTAATTTAAATATACACACATAATATGAGAATATACATACATACAATCATACATACATACTTCTAAAATAAATAAATATCACTAAAATATATATAATTATAATGTAATTTAAATATAAATACATAAGCAATTATGACAAAGTAGAGAGATTGTGTTCTTTCACTCTTCTTTTGAATACTGCTGCATGTTTATGCTTTGTTTACACTTATTTTACTTAGATTTTGAATTATAGATGAGATAGTAATTGTGGGTAGGTATAGTTAATAATAAAGTAATTTACATATCATTGTGTTTGCGCTCCAGTGCGCATTATGATGCAGAACGTTGACAACACAATGCCTTGGTTTTTACGAAGCAGCAGACTTATCAGTCATCAGAACGATCACTTTCCATATACATAGGTAAATACGTTCCCCGACGGCATCGAGCTTCATCATTATTAATAACATTCACTCATGATGGTCTTCAGTTTTTCCCACAACGCGTGTATGTTTACATATGGGTATGTTTGTATATTAATTAAGCCTTGCTCCACATTACAACACATTTTAAAAGGCTTTTGTAGAAGCGAACTAGGTCGTGAACTCCAAGCGCGTTTATTATTACTTCAGTATATAACAATATGCAGATTCTAACATTTATATCATGTTTTGAATAAACATTAAATTCCAAGTGTTAGGAGGAAGTCTGTCTATGAACTTTATATGCTAAGTACTCTCACGGAC